>CM040125.1:185401828-186862610 GCA_022559845.1 Amorphophallus konjac
GAAGTGGGAGGTGGCAGTCTGGCTAACTACCTGCACCTGCTCGTTTGTTTGGACTCCCTCGGTAACAGGGCCCTGTGGTTTTCTGGAACTCTTGGGCTTCTGGGCTTCGAAGAGAGAATGAATGGGGGAGTCCTTAAACTGGGTCTGGATAAACCGGGCCCGACTGTACAGTTGATGCATACTGGTGATGTCATTCATCATTAGGACATTCCGGAAGAGAGGGGTTGCATTAGAAATGAGCAGTTTGATCTTTTCTTCTTCCGGAATCTGCCCGGGCACACGGGAGGCTATCTGCCTCCACCTATCAGCATAGGTAGCGAAGTCTTCATCAGCTTTCATCTTCTCGGCCACTAAGTCCGTGAATGAGTATTCGGGTCCGACCCGATCTTGGAATCTTTGCACGAATTTCTCCTTGATCGTCTTGAAGCTCCCAACCTCCTCCAGTGGCAGAGCGTAAAACCATTCGAGTGCCACCCCGTCCAGGGATCGCCGGAATAGATATGCAAGGAGGTGATCGTCATGCTGGTATGGTCCCGACTCGTACAGGAATTCCTTGACGTGGATGAACGGGTTGCCGTTCCCATTGTACTTTCGGTATGTCGGGAGCTCTGACTGAGAAGGGAATCGGATGTCCCGGTAATTAGGAGTGAGAGCATCTGCGAAGGATGGTGGGCCAACCCTCTTATTGAGGAGATCGATCTGCTGTTGGAGAACTGCCAAGCGATCGTCACTTCCTTGTTGAGGTAGAGGGACTTGAGGTGGAACTGAAGGGTAGTGAGAGGCAGCTGGATGGACAGTAGAAGCCGAGGGATAATGGGAGACAGCCGGATGGATAGTGGGGGCCATGAGCCCGTAAGATGGATGTTGAGTCCAAAAAGGACCCACATCAGCGTAAGCGAGTTGAGCTATTCCGGGCTGTAGTCGAGTAGAATCCACTTGGGCCAGAGGGGCCGGTGGTGCTGATGAGACGGCCGCGTGGGCACTAGCACGAGGAGATAAGGGAATTTGACTCTTCCCTTTGTCTGCAGGAGGGTGGGCTGAGGTAGAAGCCTGGCCAGATTGATATATTGGAAACTGGAGGACCTGTGGGCGAAGAGGGGTATGGTCCACTGGGGCAACAGACGGTGCTCCGGACCTCTCAGCAGGATGGGTGGAAGAGACAGGAAGGGTTACAGCGGGCGGGACCTCTGCCCCGAGGGCTTGCTTGAATATCTGGAGTTGATCCTGGTCAAGTTGGGACATGAGTTGGAGTAGTTGGCTCGCCGACGGGGAGCCAAACTGAGGGAGCGTGGGTGGCGCAACCTCAGCGATGGAGGAAGGGGGAACAAAGACGAACCCCTCCCCATTCAGGGAGGAGGCAACCCCGGAGACGTCCTCGAGGAGCCCCTGAGGAAGAGAATCCTCGCGGGCGGGGATGGACCCGAAAGAAGACATGCTGGATGATGATGAGTTGAATAAAGGGTTGCAATAGAGGGAGAGTAGAGAATCGCCCCTAGGAGATGATCCCGAGGGAGGGGAGCAATGCTGCATGCAATGGGATGCACAGACTAGAGAGACTTAAGACCAAAGTACACAAGTAGAAGCAAAGCAACCACACAATGAAAGGTGGAGACGAGAAGGGAGTCAACCAAGTATGCACACACTTTGAATGATACCGCAAGTTTTCAGAATTCTTTTCTCTTAGGCTTAGTGTTTTGATTAAAATGTAGAGTTCGCTCGGACACTTGGGAGCCTAATAACGGTATGATGGGGGAACTGGCTGACTCTAAGGGGAAGCACTCTCCACGTATGCAGAACCTAGACACGGTGTGGCGATGGTACAACCGGCCCGGCGTCCGTGTGGGAATCCACGGCTCACGGGGGCTTACGGAGGTCCTCGGCAAGATTCCCTAGTCGGCTCCAAGGAATATGGAGACGAGAGGAAATCCTACTTCGGTAGGAAATGCAACTACAGTATGAAGTGAATGATCCTAGGTGCACCGGAGTGCATGCAAAGCCTAGCCTAGAAATCTAGCAATCACATATGAAATCAAATGATAGAATCATGAAGCAATCAATAATATGATAGAAAATAACAAGTGGACAGCAGGGGGACCAATGCTGGGAATAACAATCAGGGATAACAAGTGCCAGCCGTAGACTCTACACCAAAATAACGGTCTACAGGGGACCGCTGAATTGATTATAACGGCTCTGGAAGAACCGCTAAAGTGCAGAGCTCAAAACTCGATTGAAGCCGTTAAATGAGCAGAGCACGGCAGTGATAATTGCGGAGAATACCAGACAACGACGGCTGAAAGAGAACCGTTTTACACAGAACGACGGCTGTTCCAGAACCGCTGAACTTCACAGAGACATAGATTGGTCAGCAAACCAGAAGCACGATGGGCATCAGATGTCCCACCGTGATCGCCAAAAAAGGAGAGGTGTTGATATGTTATTCCTCCTCGAGTTAAATAATATTGAAGAGATAAAAAAAACAACAGGAGGAAAGATGAAGCTGTTGACCGTGATCGCCACCCGGTGAAAGCGCCGGGACTCGGAAGCTACGGGAGAATGCGGGTCCGTTCCTCCACTCCTCCTGGCCGGCCAGAAGGTGCGGGCCTCGTGCTTTTGGTTGCTGACCTGAAAGCAAACGGTGAAACACACAGATAAACGGAGATTAGCTAAATGATAGTGTAGTAGGTGTACTAATTGAAATAAAGCAAAGGAAGAACATGGCCCGGCGATACCTGGAGGTTTTGAAACCCCGTTTAGGGCGCCGGAAACAGTAGGAAAGATAAGAAATGCCAACTAAATGATGTATGTGATGTGTGATGCAGTGAAGAAAAGGCGTGTGTGGTGAGCAAACAGAGAAGGAAACACAAAGACATGAAGCGTGAGGTTCCCTGCACCGGGGGCCTGCGAGGGATGTAGAAGGCCCCCACTCCCTGACGAACGGGCCTATGCTGTATGAGATTTGGCGATGGAATTCGACAGCACTTCGTGATGGTTCCCCCCCTCTCTTTTCTGTCAGAACCCGTGAGCTATATATAGAGCCCACGGCTTCGAGCTTAATCAGGGGTTAAGGGGAATGATGGTCGGTCAAAGGCCGGTAAATGAGAGCATCGTGTCAATATTGCCAACGACATTCTCCTCTTAATCCGCCTGGAATCACGGGGGTCTAATCTGGGTGGCCTTAAAAATGACGGTCTTACGAAGGCCGCCAAAGATATATGACGGTCTTGGGGGGACCGTTCAATATACATGACGGTCCTAGAAAAACCGTTATACTTAAAGAGGAGTCAACGCCCGGACAAACAACTTTTCGTGAAGCACGTGGCTATGACCGACTGTCGGGCCTCTGAACCCTTTTCTTGTCGGCAAATAATGACGGCCCAGGGACGACCGCTATATTGAAGATAACGGTTGGTATTGAGCCGCTATACAAAGCGTATCACGAGATACAAATAACCCGGGGCAGCGGAACACAACGGCCAAGTGGGGACCGTTATATTGAGAAAAACGGTTTATAACAGACCGTTAAATACAATGAGAGGGAGGGAGGCCTTCTTCGCTGGGAAGAGCCCAAAATACTGCCAGAGGAATAATCTTTCATGTGATTGACTGTTCGGGACATCAATAACTGAGACGCAGGAACTGATTCGATTCATCGGTAAAAAACGGGTGTCAACACCATGATGAAATCCATGCCAATACTCTCCCATTTCCACTGGGGTATGTCGAGTGGCTTCAATTTCCCTACCAGTCTGAAGTGCTCGGCCTTAACTTGCTGACATACCAGACATCTACTCACAAAATCTGCAACTTCTCTTTTCATATTCGGCCACCAAAAGGATCTTTTCAAATCCTTAAACATTTTAGTGCCTCCAGGATGAATAGTGTATTTAGATCTATGAGCTTCGTCAAGAATCTTGTTCTTGATTTCAGCTACGTCAGGTACACACGTTCGTCCTTGGAATAGAAGTCTTCCATCATCAGAAATCATGAAATCCGATCTGCTGCTCAAACTTCCCTTGATCTCTACCAGTTCGGGATCATTATCTTGCAAGGACTTGATCTCCATCAGTAATTCAGGTTTAAGTTGCATTTGTGCAATAATGACCCGATCATTATTGATATTCAAATCCAGACTAGCCATCTGCTCCAATAACTTCCATTCTTGCATCATAAGACTAGATAACTTTGCTATCGGCTTCCGGCTCAAAGCATCTGCCACCACATTACCTTTTCCAGAATGATACTCAATAGAAAAGTCGAAGTCCTTCAAATACTCCAACCATCTGCGCTGCCGCATATTGAGTTCCTTTTGAGAGAATAAATACTTCAAACTCTTGTGATCTGAAAATACCATGAAAGATTCTCCATACAGGTAATGCCTCCAAATCTTTAAAGCAAAGACGACGGCTGCCAATTCCAAATCATGAACAGGATAGTTCTCTTCATGCTTCCTCAACTGCCTGGAAGAATAAGCAATTACCTTCCCATGCTGCATAAGCACACAGCCTAACCCAATACCTGATGCATCGGTGTAGACCACAAAGCCTCCTTCACCAAAAGGTAAAGCTAACACAGGTGCTGAAGTTAAGCATTCCTTCAACGTCTGGAAGCTTTTCTGACAAGCTTCCGACCATTCAAACTTATTCTCCTTGCGGGTCAATCTGGTAAGGGGTACCACGATCTTGGAGAAGTCTTGAATGAATCTACGATAATAACCTGCCAGGCCTAAGAAACTTCTGATCTCAGTCACACTGGTGGGCTGTTCCCAATTCTTCACTGCTTCCACCTTCGAAGGATCAACAGAAATACCATCTTTGGTAATAACGTGTCCTAGAAAGGACACCTCTCCAATCCAAAAATCACACTTACTGAACTTGGCGTACAGTTGATGATCTCTTAATATCTGCAGTGCCATTCTCAGATGTTCGGCATGCTCTTCTTCACTCTTAGAATAAACAAAGATATCGTCAATGAAGACCACGACCCATCGATCAAGATAGGGCCGAAAAATGCTATTCATCAACTGCATGAAAGCCGCTGGTGCATTCGTTAAACCAAAAGGCATAACGACAAATTCGAAATGACCATACCTGCTGCGGAAAGCCGTTTTATGAATATCTTCTTCCTTAATCCGCAACTGATGATATCCAGATCGAAGATCGATCTTAGAAAAGAATTGAGCTCCTGCTATCTGGTCAAATAACTCATCAATCCTCGGCAATGGGTACTTGTTCTTGACAGTTATCTGATTCAGTTGCCGATAATCGATGCACAGCCTCAACGAACCATCCTTCTTCCGGATAAATAATACAGAGGCTCCCTAAGGGGAAGTACTAGGGCGAATGAAACCCTTCTCAAGTAACTCCATCAATTGCTGTTTTAATTCCCTTAACTCCACAGAAGACATACGGTACGGAGCTTTAGAGACAGGAGAAGAACCAGGAATAACATCAATAGAGAAGATAACTTCCCGCTCAGGCGGAAGTCCCGGTAGATCCTCAGGAAATATATCAAGAAATTCACGGACAACAGGGATGTCCTTAATCTCCACTTGCTGCTCGGGAGTAGCAGAGACAAAGGCTAGAAATGCCTCGCAACCTCGCCTCATCAGTTTATCAGCACGAAGGGCCGAAATAAGTGAGATAGAGTGATGGTATCTAGCTCCCAAAAATGAAAGTCCTGGATGCCTATTAAAAGACACCGAGCTAGAACTGCAGTGAACATTGGCCTCATACTTGGCCAACCAGTCAGCTCCTAGGATTACATCATAATCCTTCATGTCCATGCAGACTAAATCAGTCGGTAAATTCTGCTCATTAACCATAACCTTGCTAGAAGGATAATAATGCTGAACTGCCGATCTAGAACCAATAGGTGTAGATATCGCTAACGAAGAACTCATCAAAGCAGGTTCCACAGCTATAGACTTAGCAAATCTCCGAGAAATGAAAGAATGTGTTGCACCAGTATCAAAAAGAACAAAGGCTGGCTTGTCGAGTATAAAGAGAGTACCTTCGACGAGTCCACCTTCTTCGGCTGTTTCTGCTTCATCAACCTGAAGTGCTTGGAGCTTGCCTTGCGGCTTCTTGAAGACCTGAGGCTTTGTCGGTGTAGCTTGCTCCGATAATAATGGACAATCCGGGATACGGTGCTCCCTACTTCCACAACGTAGACAGGCGCCCAACTTGCGCCAACACTCTTCCATCTTGTGACCAGGACGGTCACAATATCTGCACACGCCCTTAAAGGGTACAACAGGGACAGGCTTCTTTTCCTCCTGCTTCGGCATCTTTCCCTTCCATGAGCCTGCTCCGGTCCACGAACTCGACCCACTCGCGGGCCTCTTCTTGATAAAGCTAGGTCCGATCTTGCTTTTCTTGAACTCCTTCTGTTGCTCTTTCTTCATGCCTTTGCCACGGATTCTTTCCGTCATCTCAAGAGTGTCCTCCAGAACTTGCGCCTTCCTTACCATCTCAGAATAAGTTGATATCTTCATAGGTGCCAATTGGTTGATATAATGAAGCTTCAAACCATTAAGAAAGCGCTTCGCCTTCATCTTTTCAGTAGAAATGAGATGAGTAGCATATCGAGATAGTCTGGAGAATTGTGCTTCATACTCTGCTACAGATAAGCTCCGCTGCTTTAGAGCCACGAACTCAGCTGCCTTCTTCTCTTGAACTCGGTCAGAAAAGTACTTGTTGTTGAAGAATTCCTCGAACTCTTCCCACGTAACCTGACGGTCACCGAGAGTCGCCTTGATAGAATCCCACCACGTACGTGCATCACGTTCTAATTGGAAGGTAGATAAAAGAACACGTTATTGGTCGGTGCATTGCATGACTTCAAAAATCCTTCCCATATCATCAAGCCAGTGCTCGGCTTCATCAGGGTCGGTCGAACCAGCGAATCTAGGCGGATTCATCCCGCAGAAGTTCCGGTATAAATCACCGGTGCCATGCTGTGCCGCTCCTGCCTGAGCGACTTGCTGTAGGGCCTGAGTAAGGCCTTGAATAGTGCGCTGCAGGTTTCTCCATTCAGCACGATCAGCTGCCATTGCAAAAGCCTACACGAGGAACAAGATTACTTAGGTCCAATAAGATATGTAATATCGCGATTAAGATATGGACTTAACCCAAATTTCTACCCAATCTTCCCAGGTCAGGTCCTAGACTTTTACAAGGTTAAGGTTCTAATGCACCTAGACACGACCAAAAACTCGGTACTTGGCGGAGATAATCGGTCCGAAGGCCACTCGCGCAAGTGTGTAACCTTCCCGATAGGCGTAGCCTAACGTTCGGACAACACCTTTCGATATGCCGGGTTATTGGACGCAATGAGAAACATAAAACTTAGGGGAACCTAGGAATATGAAACCTAGGCTCTGATACCAACTAAATTGTCACGCCCCGACGCGGAAAATCGGCGCGTACAGTCAGATACGAGCTAGCACTAACAATAAATTCTAAGCTAAACAATTAGACAAATTATAAAGTGAGAAACACTTCCATTAATCAAAATAATTCCAACTTTATTACAATAACCAACATGCTAAGACTCGATCAAACATGTCTTCCAAATGAAATTCTAATACAACACTGACGTAAAATCAAACTGGAAGTAAAAACTAATCTGACTCAATAACTAGGTACAAAAGCACTCAAGGATCACTCCTGACCCTCCCCATCGGTAAGCGCGTCACTTGAAAAGCCTGAAAAGGGGGGAACACAACTATGAGCTGACGCTCAGTAGGAAATAACGACATATTTACGTAGTTAACATCTTAATTACCAGTTGTATGTAACAGAGAACAAGGAATTGAATAAAGAGATCAAGAACAATGTAGAAGGTCTTGCAAAGTCAAGAATTGAATAAATTCCAATGATCAATAATATCATGTACAAGAAATTCACTAAGAGCAATTGAAACAATAATAATTGGCCAACAAGCAAGTATTTCAATAATTCATAATCAAGTAAAAGGAATAACAATAGATCAAATGTCGTAGACACACACTAGTCAAGTACTCGGTGCAAATGCCACACCTTGTCATTAACATCCCATGGGCTCACTAATTTTCGGGCGCTCTCCCCAGGACCAGACCGGGCCCTTATGATGCGATGGCATTAGTTTTACGGATCGATGATCCCAATTGTCTAGACATTTCTTGTATAAATATGGCCAATGAATTTCAAGAAATAAGCTAAAATGTAACAAGTACAGATCTAGCAAAAATCAGAATAACAAGAAAATGAAGGGTTAAACTTTGGCATAATGTTTAACGACAATTAAGTCGTGGAATCCAAGAATGAAAGGATAAGTAGGAAAAATACAATCTTTAGAATACATTCAATTCCATAAATTAACATTTTATTCTGTTGGTTTAACAAGTTTTATCATACTGGAAATGCCTTAAATTAATTGGATGCAAAAAGCCAAAGAAATGATTTATTTAGTATTATTATAGTAAGTTACTAAGAATTCCACTTAATTCATAGAAATAAATCCTATCATGGTGAAAATCTCCCTAAAATTTTCAAGTAACTCCAGCACATGATTCCTCTAGAAAATGACAGTAAATATCCATTTTTATTACTGGAATGGAATTTTTACACATTAAAAATACCTTTTTAACACAAAAAAACCCATATTTGGTGTGCTATAAAAAGTTCCTTATGAAATTTTTGGATGGGTTATTAAGAATAATCATCTTACTGGTTGTTCATTTTTCATGATACCCATAGTATTTTTAGCATACTGAAATTAATTTTTCTACATTATTCTACCATTTATGCTATTTATTGAATGGAAGAAATACATTAGAAATTTGTTTAAGTATAAAAATTTCTCTATAACTTGTTGTTATCATTCTAACATGCTGGAAAATTTTTTGTTATGCTGTAAGAACTTTTATCATGCTGTAAGGGTTATTTTTAACAAGTTAATATAATTTTCATGCATTTATTTCTATTATATGGAGAGTAAATGAATTCTATTTGGTAAAAATATCAAATTTTCACAGAAAATTGTCTCTCACATGATAATTATATCAGAGTATAATATTAATGAATTTTCATACATTTGAGATCTTTTTAACATACCACATATAATTTATAAGCATTTTCTTTCATTTTATAGAAGAAATATAGATTTTTATAAGATAAAATATTCTAAATCCACAAGAATTTAACTTCTCACGTGCTGATACTATAAGACAACATTTTCCATACATTTTAGTTATTTAATAATAATTTTTGCATGCTGGACATAATTTCTTATACATTTATATTCTATTAATTATAGGAAAAATAGGTTTATATGCATAAAAATAGATTAAAATACTTTCCAGTAGCATAAAAATAACTTTTAAATCACCTGGTAGCAGAAGAATATGTTTTACAGGGATTCAGGATTTTTAATTATTCATTTAATAACTCCGGATCGCGTTTAGGGCGGAGGTCGGTCACCCGGCCCCTTTTATTGGGATGTGTGTGAGATCCAGGGATTAAAAAGCCTATATCTTCCTCAATTCTTAATGGAATTAAGCATATGATATATCAATGGAAAGCTAAGACAGAGTACTATCATTTGGTAAGGTCAATTTTAGATTTAGGTTCTGTAATTAAGTTCTGTATTGACAGGAAAAAGAAAAAACCCTAAATAGGACAGTGTGTTACTAAAACATCAAATTCTCTACGTATACATGATAAATTTTAGGTCTTTTTATATCACTGGAAAGCTAACAGAGAGGGCTTTCCAACCATGTATCACACATGCTATGAATTTTAACATTTATGTTTCGAATTCATGGATTAATCAGGTTCCAAGTATATGAAATCACCATATGGACAAGCTCATGTTCAAACCTCAAATTCTCTAAATAGAATTGATGGATCAAAGGGCTTTTTATGCCAAAAGAGAGATAACATGCTAAGCTTCAATTTGATATACAATAATTAACATTTGGCCAGTTATAACCTACCTCAATTGAAGACTTAAACCACGAGATAGATTAGACCCACGAACTATAAGAATCCCCTTCAAAGATCTCCTGATTCCTCCCTCAATACCCTATAAAAATTAGGGCTTTTAGTCTCAGATGATAGATCTCTCCGAGCTGATCAAAAACCCCTACTCATATGCCTATTTTGGTTGAGGTACTAACCTGATTTGATGAACCAAAACTTGGAGATAGAAAAACGACGGGGAGCAGACCACCTTCCACAAAATCACCAAGATCTCCCCAGATCTAACTCCTCTGCCAACACCACAGCAACCAAATGAAACTAGGCTCGAAGAGCTTTCTATCTATAGCTCATACACCTTCTGGATCCTTCCAGGAAGGGAGAATTTCGACCTTGAAGAGGCGTGTTGATTACGCCGCCGAAATAATTGACCTAGACTAAAGTCGTGTAATCCCTCTTATCCTAGTTAATCTTACACAAAATTTGTTGGGGGCTATTAATCTACAAGTCACTAGCTTTCATTTGCCTTAACCTCATCGCATTTGGTTAAGAAATGGGCTCTAATTTGATGTTCTAAGATTGGGTGAATAGTGAACACGAATTTTGGGTTAGGTGGGTTGTAAGTCGAGCTTAACCCACTGATTAGGCCTAGATAATGATTTTATTAGGCTTAGTCTAAGAAGACAAAAGTGTTAGTCGATGCATCTATTATTTAATTACTATTTTTATGAATTTTTTTATGGTAGATAAAATTTTCACTTCTACTATTCCGTAAATAGTTAAATATTAAGTTCGGAAGACTTAATCCACTAATTCGGCCTAATAAATGATTTTATTAGGTTTAGCCCTAGAAGACAAAGTTGCTAATCGCATGGTCTTCTAACTAATTATTATTTTTTGGGATTTTAATACCGTTAACAATTTCTCACTATTCATTTAATAATAAAATATTAAATTCGAAATTCAAATTTCAAATTCCCTCTTTTCATTTCATTTTCATTCCAACTCAATTGCATTTGTGTTTCATTTCACCTAAACCTTATTTTCATTTGGGTTACATTTCATTTTCATTTCATTTCAATTTAATTTAAAATTTTAAAGGTTTAATTCAATTTCTATCCAATTATTAATTCAACTAAATTCAAATAAATTCCTAAAAATTTTAATTTAATAAGGAAAAATTAAATAAAATTATTATTTAAATACGGGGTATTACAATAGCCTTCATGGTATGGCAGACTGCTGGTCCCGACTCGAATCTCACTCTCGCCCACAAGGGTCAGAATGAGCGTACAATAAACTTGTCACTCACGTGACTGGCACGCCTGCGCCATCAATTAACCAATTGGTTATTTATTAATTAGCTGGTTGATTGACCCGAATAAAATGACCCAACAAAAATAAACCGTCCCAACAACCACATACATATTCTTATCTTTGCGTGCCTTGAAGGTAATCTTGTCACTGTCATGTTCAAGAATTATGCAATGCTCAGCTTCAAATTTTACTCGATGCCCTTTATCACATAGTTGGATGATTCTCAATAGGTTGTGCTTCAGCCCTTCTACATATAGCACTTTTTCAATGCATTGGGCAGTCTTGAATCCAACTATCCCTATACCTTTGACCTACACTCTTCCATTATCTCCATAGGTCACGGTTCCTCCAATCTTGTCTTTAATTTATGTGAACAATGACCTATCTCCTATCGCCTTGAACAACCACTATCAAGATACCATCTTATATTATTGACTTTAAGGCAGACATGCAAGACAAAGGTTTACTTTTGAGTTTTAGGTACCCAAATCTGTTTGGGTTCTTTAAGGTTTGTTGATATTGTTGTGTCCCTGTGATTTTGATGATGTCAAACGATGACTCATTTATGAGTCTTTTATGATTCTGATAATGTCAACTTTACATTGTTTTGATGATGACAATTTTCTTCTTGAATTTGATATAAAGATCAAGTTGACAGTTTTTCTGAAGTTCAGTAGGAATGTCAAAGAATGGTCAATTAGGTTCACAGATATCTCACTAAGAGCACTAATGTTTTGAAGTCAACTGAAAGCCATGAAAAGCTCCTCCAAGTTGGAGTCGACCCCATGGTGAAAGGGAGTCGACACATCAAGCACTTCAACGCTAATTGGTAAAGATACTTGAAGATAGCATCAACACAACCAATACCCAGAGTCGACGCACTAGAAGAACGAGCAACAGTAGTTGTCAAGCCAGAAACCATATGGAGTCGACCCCGTGGCCAAATGGAATCGACGCGATCAACCAAGTTTCGTTTTGAAATGAGCAAGTGTCGACTCTCAGAGTCGACCCCAGAATTCAAAAGCTCTATCTGGCGTCTGCAACATCAATAGAGTCGATGCACGGGTGATATGGCGTCGACGCAACAAGGGTTAAAAAGAAGATCTTCATGCAACTACAGTCAAGCTATCAACAGTGGAGTCGACGCAGTGAGGTTATGGGTCGACTCAATGATCTGTATCTACATTTGATCGAATAGCACGTGAACAACTCGATGAAAATCACGTGGATTCGAACTCAACCATTGGAACAAATCCCTAGGACACATGGGATACTTCCAGAAGGGAATATTCTCTGGGACAAGTGGCCCAATGATTGTAGGCACGCCAAAATTGATGTTAAGATGAGTAAATCTCATGTTGCAACATAATGCCCCAAAGTGGTCCTCATTGTGGGCTTAATAGGAATGTTTTTCTATTTTTTTGGTATTTTTGGAAATGTGCGTCCGTATGATTGGACGTCAATTCTTGAATGGGCGACTGATTGGAGTGATGTCAATCCTTGATCTTATCTACAGTTCTAATTGAACTCTATCTAAAGAAATAAGTGCCTTAGTGAATGGACGCCCATTAATGTGCACCTATTATTCTGGGCGCCAATTCTTATTTTAATTTACGAAAAGTTCTTATTTTCATATTTTACGCAGGAATCTACATCACTCCTTTTGAACGCCCATTTATTTTACGACGCTCTGCCCGGACGTCATTTCTTTCTCTGTTTCCATTTCGCATAGAACTCCTTTCCATCGCTATCTCTTGCGAGATTTGGGTCCTTGTCCTCTTTGGGAAGGAGGATCCAGGTCATAGCAGGGCTTCCTTGTGTTTAATCCTATTAGAACTCTACTCTGAGCCCTATAAATAACCCTCCTTTTGGCCCCTACGCGGGATCGGAACCTTGGGCTTCTTCTTGAGAGAACAGAGAGCGCACCGTGGAAGGGAGGCCGGCTCCCTATATTTTTTTCTGCTACGACAGTGTTTGGAGACCCAACCTCCGTTCCTTCCTCATCCCCTTTCGAGCCTTTGCTACTTCTTTTATTGTATTTCATATCACGGTTACATCCCACACACTTACAGCATATCTAGCATCCTCTGCTAGACTTTCCTTTATATTGTTTGCATTAGCATATCACGCATCCACCCACCCTTTACTCAAAGAGGTTTAAAAATAAAAACACACAAGGTGTGTTCATGTCCCTTTGCACTCTTTTATCATTATTTGAGGATTGATACTATTGTTGTATCCCTGTGGTTTTGATGATGTCAGACACTATGACTCATCATGAGTCTGTGTGTGAATGTGATTTTGATGAAGTCATATGTGTTGATGTTGCATTGGTTTTGATGCATTTGTTGAAGTCATCATGAACTCATCATATATAGAAGTATGTGTGTTGAACTCTGCAAGAACAGGTTCTGAAGACAAATCAAAAAATTAATAAAGTCAATTGAAGCTTTAACAGAACCAGTCAGAAAGAGAAGCCCAGTCACCGCTGGAAGAAAAGTAGTCAGGTCGATGCTGCTGAAGAGTTTCATGCTGATCAGGTTGATGTAGCGGCCATGGTTAAAGTAATCAGGTCGATGCACATTGGTCGTTCAAGCAAGACAGATCGATGTAGTTATGCTTTCAGAAGCATTCTTCAGAGTTAAGCATCGATGCAAAAAAGAACTGCACCGACGCACTTAGTTCAAATTCTCTATGAAGAATTCAACAAGGTCGAAGCAGCAGACAGGAGCAGTTATTAAGGTCCAAGATAAGGTCAGAGCATCCAAGCAAGATCAATGTAAATAGGTCGATGCGACAAGTTCATCAAGAAGAAGACATGTCGATGCATGGGCACGATTAAAGGATATCAGGTCGATGCACCTCAACATTGCTAGATCGACAGGTCGATGTGTCAAGACACTCAAGTGCTACATCTGTGAGGAGGTCGGTGCACTCAAGAGGCAAGTCGATGTAGTAGATGGGAATTGGATGTTGCAGATCAACTAAGGTCTGAGCATTCTAAAGATAGGTTGATGCATATTACAATGCACAAGGTCGATGCTGCAGAAGAAATTGATTGACCCCAGTGAAATTCAGTCTACAACCATCAAAAGAAACTCAAGGGCTCCAATAGCCAAGTCCATAGCAGTTCAACAAAGCAGCAGCAGCAAAAGAAGGACGAAGCAGCATAATAGCACACTGAAGCACTGCCTTAAGCCAGAAGGTCAAAGCATAAGAATAGTGCCTAGATGCACTAAGTCAAAGGTCGATGCAGCTATATTAACTGTTGCTAGTGAGGTCGATGCTTCAGACAATCCAACTCTGAATCTCTTAACTTAAATCCAGATCCGATTAGGGAGCTTGAACCTGCAGTTAGTAAATTACTAGCACGTGATCTCTGGAAGGGAAAATGTGTGGCATGCGAGCCTAGGAAGCAATGATTGGCACGTGATCTGAGGCACTCTATTAGAAGAACTTTCCCGCCTCTTGCCACGTTGACCAATGGAAAAAGCTGGATCAAATCAGTCTATCCAAAAGGATTTTCGACACCCCTGTTCTATAAATAGGGGGTGCCTTCTTCCGAAAGAAAAAGAAGGAATTAGAGGCTGCGGGGAGAGGAATTGAACTAGTGCTGCCAAGGAAAGAAGTGTAGCCATCTGAGAAAGAGAGAGAGACCACCAGAAGAAGTGGAAGGCGAGCCAGTGAGCATGATATCAGAAGAAAAGAAAAGAGTGTGAGCTTCGTTAAGAGAGTGATAGCAGTCATGAGAAAAGTAAGATCGTGAGAAGAAAAAGAGAGAGTGTGTGTTTGAGAGAAAAGTGATTAAGAAGCAGCCACAGCATCTTGAAGATCAGATCAGATCGGTGTTGGCCTCTGGATCAGTTCCAAGCCAAGTTGCTCCTGCGAGAGCTATATTCTTCATGTTTTCATTCTAAATTTCTTATTGTTTTGTTTTCTTTGATTCATCATTTTTACAGCAAGCTGTGTTGCTTAGCAATAAGGATTGATTCCTTGGGATAGCAAAGCTATAAGGCTCAGCGGATAGCAAGCTGTGTTGCTCAGCGATGTAAGCAAGCTGTGATACTCAGCGGTTCAAACTGTGAGTCAACAGAAGCCTCACTCAGGTTTGAGTGGGGGATGGACGTAGGTCTGTGGGTAGCAAACCGAACCATCTAAAAATCCCAGTGCACCGTGGTTTGTGATTGTGTGATTGTGATGAGGACATCTCCCGGCATTCCCTATGGCACGAGGCGACTCCGACTTCGTGACCCCTTGGAGATGTGGTCCTCATGGCTATCTTTATTTGTTGCTTATGTAGTTTCTTTATTTGAGTCATATCATGTGTAATTTTCCTTTATTTGAGTCCATTATCTAGGTCTTAGAGTTAATTATCCAAGTCTTGAGTCATTTGGACCCTTAGTTGAGGACATTGGGCCCAGTTAGTGGGCTTGGCCCATGGGCGCCCCCCCCTGTCTCTTGGTCTTTTGCATTTATGCACTTTGTTAGGGGGTTTTGTGCAAATGGTCCAACTCTATATAAGGACCCCCCCTCTCCCATTTGTGACAACTTTTGATGAATTGAAAAATTAAACCCTCAAGTATTCTCTCTCCCTCTCTCTATAGTTCTCTCTCTCTCTCTCACTACTTCTCCCTCTCTCTCTCTAAATTTCGAAATCCCCTCTCTCTCCTCCCTAATCACCCTTCTTTAAGACCCCTCCCCCTTCCCTATACACTCATTCAATTCCCCCTCCAACCCCTAGGTGGAAACCCCTTCTCCTAGGCACCCTTTCATCTTCCCAGGCACCCTTTCACCTTCCCAAGGCCACTCCCCACCCTTCCCAAGCCATATTCCTCCACCCAAGACCCCTTTCCCCTCTCCAAGGGACCCCTTCACCTCCCTAGGTCGTCCATCCCCTTCCCCTCCCTCCTAGGGTCGCACCCCCCTCCATCTCCACCCACATACACCACCACCACCTTAGCCTCCCCTCCACAAGACAACTCCCGCCCACAAGCAGATCCTGGTCCGAAGTTGCAGCTCGTTTTCCAACCTGTTCCAGGCAGAATCGGCGACCAAGTTCTTCATCAAAGTGGTTGGTCTACGGGTCCTCTTCGCAAGAGAGTTGGAATCGTGTCGATCCGAGTTTGTGGCCGCCCACAGGAGACTTTCTTTCCTGACTGCGCAGAGGAGACCTGGCAGCGACCTGAAGCAGTTTGAGGCAGCAACCACGACCACTTCTTGAAGGATCCAGGCTCCAGGGTCTTCATCAAAGTTCTCCATCGTCAAGTCAGTTTCCAGGATCAGAAGCCGGAGCTGAGTTTGGAGGTTGGTAGACGAAGTTACGAATTTTCTTCTCCGAACAGTCATTTCTGCCTCCCTTCAGTCCCCTCCGACCAGTCCCCCTTCAACGGGACCTCCCAGTCTCCATCGGTGTCAGAACGCAACAAGACCAACTCTGCTGAAAAATAGTCTTTCCCACGGTTCCAACGCCACCCGCCATTTGCAAATCGAAGCTCGGGAGTGCTCGTGACCCCTCCGGCAATCCACTGCTGAAGTTCAGGCCGCATGTGGACCAGAACCTGAGCCATTGTTCTTCCCTCTGCCACGCCCGGTACCAACAGCAGAATAAATCAATAAAATTCCACGAAGTTCGGCATCCAGCTACAAAAAGAACCCCACTGGTCTCAACATCAGAAAAAATCAGGAGCTCAATCTGCGTCCTCTACACCGACTGTCTGTCAGCAGAACCAGCAAGGAGGGTGATTCTTCCATTGGGCCCATTGCCCGCCGTCCCACCTCGTTTCCCCTCCCCGCCTGGCCGGCTTACCACCCCTCCCTGCGTGGAGGTAAATTTTGGTTGTAACAATTTAACCCCCACCCCGAGGTCACCCCTCCTGCGTGAGGCGTAGTTGTGTAACTTAATTAATCCGCAGGTCAAGCTACCTCGCCGCGGCGTTCGGGTGCATACCCACGCCTCCCGGCGCGCCCGTCGTCTCCGACCGGGATCGGTGTCTTCACACCGATCAGGTAAGCGCTGAACCCTCCTGGATAATATCCTTGCTCCTTTAGTATTGCATACTATTGCTCGTCGGCGGAAAGGGAGAGCTCGATCTTGAATGTGTTTGTGCCCGTGTGCGCCACCGTGGCAAGTGAAAGAGAGTGCCACAAAATCCCCACGCCCTAGCGTGCTGGCCCGCCCATAAATTGGGTATCCCAGGTCCATTAGGGGTCAGCCACAAGCCCACCATCCGGTGGAGACCTTAGGGTCCCACCCCGGACCCTCACCCTCATCACTCGGGCCCACCGGGTGCGCGTGTGCGTCGTGTGAGATAGGCCGCACGGTGAGCCGAATTGAGAGCTTGTATGCTTGTGGATGCATAGGTCTAAGGGTCATTATCATCCTAGGTAGACCGTTTCACATCAAATGGTATCAGAGCAAGTTTTAGACTTGTCTCTACTAAGTCTAGTCCTAGGGCGCATTGTCATCTAGTTCATGAATCATGGCTACCACATACCCATCCCACTCGGCCCACTACCGGGATCCGATCAACCCAATACTTTGGGACATTATTCGAGATGAGGGTGTTACCTTTGATGGGTCGCATGCTAGTGATTACCTCAAGTGGGAGGCTGCAATGGAAAGGAACTTTGAGAGGAATCGGGTATACGGACACACAAGAGTTTGTAGGGCCAAGGGACAAATTCGGGGTCAAGCCAAGATAGAATTGGAACACATAGAGGCCATAAGAAGGATTGAGAGGCAAGAGCCCATTCACTCGTGGGAAGAGATGACGAGAGAACTTAGGAAAATCTACATTCCAAAACCTTCCTACTCTTCCTACTCACACACCCCTAGCCCGAGGAGCACCACCACTACTCAATCCCAACCCGGCCAACTTAAGACCATCCATAGGACTCCGCCCCCACCACCCCTAACCGATTCCCTCTCCACATTTCGCCACCAACTCCTCTCCCTTAGAACCCAACTGTCCCAACTACCCACCCCTCCACCTAGGCCCCCAAAGACCACCACCCTCCAACCCACAAATCCCTACCAAACCCCTCCACCCCAAAGAGTTGAGAAAGTGATTGAAGTTCATGAAGCTCCCCTTGAATGGGAGGAAGAATTTGAGGCACAATGCCAAGAGTCAAGTCAGGAAAACCCAATCCCCACCAACCTTCCCCAACTAAAACTCACTTCCATAACCCTCACCGTTCAAACCCAAGTGGATCCCGTGCCCACCCCTCCACCTAGGCCCGCACCGGTCACCACCCCGCAACTCACTATTCCCCATGGGACCCATACTCCCCAAACCCCCGTAGCCCCTACTGCTACCCCTCCATTATCCCCTATAAGGGATGCCCCACCCAAGATCGACCAATCCAACTGTCTTCACCCAACCCACTACCTCCACTTCCAACCCCAACCCAATTCCGACCTTGCTCATCACCTTGGGGGCGCCATGCACCTACCATCACCACCCCACCCCGAACATACTCTCTCACCTCTTTGGAGGAGGAACCCATACCCGACCCCAAAGTTGTGAACACCCCGGACCCAATTCCCAACATGGAGACCACACATGTCCAAATTGAAGAAAAGAACTCACATGGTAACCCTCACCCTACACCACCCTCTCTAGATGGGACCGAGCTTATTTTAGGAGAGACCCTTGTTAGCTGGTTGATGGGTAGCCCAATTAGAGAGATGATGGCCCATGCCTACCCTCCCATGGAACAACACCTCCCCATTGTCCCTCTCTCCTCCTATCACACCACTATCCAATCCTCCTATGAGGTTGAGAGTTGGGATGACCTTCTTAAGGGCCTAGCATGGCAAATAGAGTTGACCGACATGTTGGCCACAATGGCTGACCAACCTAGGAGCGTTGACCTCCTACATCTATGTGTCGGATCCATCACCACAGCTTACACTGTAGGTTGCTACACTAGCGACCTCCTTCTAATCCTCCCTACACCGGATGAGCCTGCTGCTCTCCATGAATTAGAATTGCTTATCTCGGGTAGAGTGTCAAACCATCCCTTCCTGGCTGATCCACCCACCAAAGACTTCGGCCCAATTATTTCTTTAGAGAAGGATGACTCACCGCTACATGAGGACCTGGAGTTCCTCTCCCTAGGGGACCCTTACCATGACCCCTTTGACCCCTTCCTATGGGAGTCTAGACCCCCATGCAACCCACCCCCCTTACCCACCACCCACCCTTTCCTACCCTCACCCACCTTAATAGACCAGGCCCACTCTATTTTCCCAGACCCATTTGACCCCTATGAGAGGAAACTCCCACACCAAGCCATACACATTAGGGGTGCCATTTGGGAAGGAATGCATGTGTCTAGACACACCACACCGCTTGACATGATTCATGAGTCGGGTCCATTCATTCAAATCACCCACATGACATGTAAGAAGTATGAGTGGTCTATGTGCGGATGTAATGGCCCACCCTCGTTCGTCGCAAGTCTTAGGCATGAGAGAAATATTCAAGGAAGTTCGGGTTCCCCGGTAATTATCACCACCATGCATGATAGATCCATCTATGGTTGTCCTGGCCCACCTAGGTCTATTAGGGTCTACATGGCATGGCATGATAGGTTCCTTTATGGGTTTTCTGGGCCTCCCATCCCCACCCCCCCTGACAAGACGCATAAGCTTCCTAGGTCTACCAAAGTCGGTGTAGCACCACTGCATGATAGGTCCACATTTGGTTGTCCAGGACCCCCTTTATCCACTAGTGAGCCAACATCCACAAAGTCGCATGAAGAAATCCGCAAGCATATAGGCAAAAGCAATGAGGCTTACAAAAGGCAGGCTGATGCTCATCGACGTCACTGTGAATACCAAGTGGGAGACCATGTGATGGTGAGAACGGAGTGGCTCCTCCCAGGGCCCGCCTCCAAATTGAGGACACGGGGTTTGGGACCCTTTCGGGTTCTAAGACGGGTTGGTACCAATGCTTATGAGCTCGACTTACCTAAGGGCTTTGGGGTTCACCCCACTTTCAATGTGGCGGATCTGGTTCGCTATAAGGGCCCCACGGTGGAACCCAGTCAGGATCTCGAGCCTTTACCCCCCCTTGTGAGTGACCCTCCCGGAGCGAAACTACCACCCCGATTGAGAGGCCGACTTGAGCAAGTGGAGGCAATACTGGATGAGCAGAGCACACTTACCAGGAACAGGGTCTACCAGCGCTACCTCGTGAGGTGGAAAGGCCGTTCCCCGACCGAGGATGCTCGGGTAAGCCGAGAGGACTTGATGCGCCTAGACCCGGACCTGCTGGTGCAGTACGAGAGCCGATTGGACCCCTACTCGACGGGGTCGAGTTCTCCCCACCCCGGGGGATTTGATGAGGACATCTCCCGGCATTCCCTATGGCACGAGGCGACTCCGACTTCGTGACCCCTTGGAGATGTGGTCCTCATGGCTATCTTTATTTGTTGCTTATGTAGTTTCTTTATTTGAGTCATATCATGTGTAATTTTCCTTTATTTGAGTCCATTATCTAGGTCTTAGAGTTAATTATCCAAGTCTTGAGTCATTTGGACCCTTAGTTGAGGACATTGGGCCCAGTTAGTGGGCTTGGCCCATGGGCGCCCCCCCCTGTCTCTTGGTCTTTTGCATTTATGCACTTTGTTAGGGGATTTTGTGCAAATGGTCCAACTCTATATAAGGACCCCCCCTCTCCCATTTGTGACAACTTTTGATGAATTGAAAAATTAAACCCTCAAGTATTTTCTCTCCCTCTCTCTATAGTTCTCTCTCTCTCTCTCACTACTTCTCCCTCTCTCTCTCTAAATTTCGAAATCCCCTCTCTCTCCTCCCTAATCACCCTTCTTTAAGACCCCTCCCCCTTCCCTATACACTCATTCAATTCCCCCTCCAACCCCTAGGTGGAAACCCCTTCTCCTAGGCACCCTTTCATCTTCCCAGGCACCCTTTCACCTTCCCAAGGCCACTCCCCACCCTTCCCAAGCCATATTCCTCCACCCAAGACCCCTTTCCCCTCTCCAAGGGACCCCTTCACCTCCCTAGGTCGTCCATCCCCTTCCCCTCCCTCCTAGGGTCGCACCCCCCTCCATCTCCACCCACATACACCACCACCACCTTAGCCTCCCCTCCACAAGACAACTCCCGCCCACAAGCAGATCCTGGTCCGAAGTTGCAGCTCGTTTTCCAACCTGTTCCAGGCAGAATCGGCGACCAAGTTCTTCATCAAAGTGGTTGGTCTACGGGTCCTCTTCGCAAGAGAGTTGGAATCGTGTCGATCCGAGTTTGTGGCCGCCCACAGGAGACTTTCTTTCCTGACTGCGCAGAGGAGACCTGGCAGCGACCTGAAGCAGTTTGAGGCAGCAACCACGACCACTTCTTGAAGGATCCAGGCTCCAGGGTCTTCATCAAAGTTCTCCATCGTCAAGTCAGTTTCCAGGATCAGAAGCCGGAGCTGCGTTTGGAGGTTGGTAGACGAAGTTACGAATTTTCTTCTCCGAACAGTCATTTCTGCCTCCCTTCAGTCCCCTCCGACCAGTCCCCCTTCAACGGGACCTCCCAGTCTCCATCGGTGTCAGAACGCAACAAGACCAACTCTGCTGAAAAATAGTCTTTCCCACGGTTCCAACGCCACCCGCCATTTGCAAATCGAAGCTCGGGAGTGCTCGTGACCCCTCCGGCAATCCACTGCTGAAGTTCAGGCCGCATGTGGACCAGAACCTGAGCCATTGTTCTTCCCTCTGCCACGCCCGGTACCAACAGCAGAATAAATCAATAAAATTCCACGAAGTTCGGCATCCAGCTACAAAAAGAACCCCACTGGTCTCAACATCAGAAAAAATCAGGAGCTCAATCTGCGTCCTCTACACCGACTGTCTGTCAGCAGAACCAGCAAGGAGGGTGATTCTTCCATTGGGCCCATTGCCCGCCGTCCCACCTCGTTTCCCCTCCCCGCCTGGCCGGCTTACCACCCCTCCCTGCGTGGAGGTAAATTTTGGTTGTAACAATTTAACCCCCACCCCGAGGTCACCCCTCCTGCGTGAGGCGTAGTTGTGTAACTTAATTAATCCGCAGGTCAAGCTACCTCGCCGCGGCGTTCGGGTGCATACCCACGCCTCCCGGCGCGCCCGTCGTCTCCGGCCGGGATCGGTGTCTTCACACCGATCAGGTAAGCGCTGAACCCTCCTGGATAATATCCTTGCTCCTTTAGTATTGCATACTATTGCTCGTCGGCGGAAAGGGAGAGCTCGATCTTGAATGTGTTTGTGCCCGTGTGCGCCACCGTGGCAAGTGAAAGAGAGTGCCACAAAATCCCCACGCCCTAGCGTGCTGGCCCGCCCATAAATTGGGTATCCCAGGTCCATTAGGGGTCAGCCACAAGCCCACCATCCGGTGGAGACCTTAGGGTCCCACCCCGGACCCTCACCCTCATCACTCGGGCCCACCGGGTGCGCATGTGCGTCGTGTGAGATAGGCCGCACGGTGAGCCGAATTGAGAGCTTGTATGCTTGTGGATGCATAGGTCTAAGGGTCATTATCATCCTAGGTAGACCGTTTCACATCAGATTGTCTAACTCCATATCTTCTATCTCCTTCACAGGATGTGTTAGCATATTTGATTGAGTGTTATATGTTCGATATCAATTTTGCTTGATCCATTTATTCTGAGATAAGATTTTTGTTCTTAATTGTAGTAGTTTATACAGACCAGGGGATTGTCCAAGTGCTTATTAGAGTCTCAGGCTACGTGTGTTCCGTCAAGTGTTGATCTCATCTGCTGTGAGATTTGATCTATTCCAGGGTGATGCATTGTGTCCAATATTACATCCATTTATGTGTTTGCTAAGCATTTGAACGTGTGTCGGGCAGAAACACTGCTTAGTGTAAGAGCTATTCATTTCTTCATCTATTAACTATTCGACATTGCTAGTTATTTTTATTCTATTCATTTGTAATTTGTCTAAGTTTTTTATCGAAGCAAATTTTTAGAAGGGGATCTATTCACCCCCCCCCCCTTTAGATCCTTGCCTTGCACCCTAACAATTGGTATCAGAGTAGGCTCTGATCTATTAGATCCAACGATATGCAGAGGATCCTGCTGGTTTTAGGTGCATTTCTTGTTGCGCTTAGGCCTTTGCATTGAGTTGCCTTGGAATTGGTCTCCATGGCTCATCCACCGGTTTTCAATGGTTCCAATTCCGAGTCATGGATTCGCAGCATGCACAAGTTTGTTGAGTCTGTTAATCCTAGTCTATGGAATCTTATCACTCATGGTCCATACAAACTACCTAAGGATAAATTGGAATGGACTGATAGTCATAGATCTAAGAATGGTGATAATCTTCAAGCTCTAAAGTTAATTAAAGATTCTATTGATTTTGACATAGTTCCTT
The DNA here is from genome assembly GCA_022559845.1 of Amorphophallus konjac. Lineage (NCBI taxonomy): Eukaryota > Viridiplantae > Streptophyta > Magnoliopsida > Alismatales > Araceae > Amorphophallus > Amorphophallus konjac. Next base: position 185,425,489 of record CM040125.1, read on the forward strand.
GTTTCTCTACTTGTAGGACTGGCAAGGAGATTTGGGAGAAATTAATGACTATCGACGGAAAGGAGGAAGACATATGTCTCATGGCAGACAAAAGTGATCACATCAGTGATCAAAATGAGGACGAGGAGGAGGTAAGTTCTCTGTTCGAAAACTATTATTCTATAGATGACTAGGTGAATGCATATAGTGATTTACTTGAATCTCATGAACTGCTAAGAAAACAACACAAGATGTTGAAAAAGAAATTGAATGCTAGCATGAATACTTGCTTAGAGAATGATGACTTAGAAGCTCTGAAAATTGAAAATAATTGTCTGAAAAAATAATTGGAAGATCTTGAATGTGTTAACTTAGAACTAAATAAACTGAAATCTGAAAATGGACCTCTCAGAAAATCCATTAAATAAAGTGAAGAAAAATTCAGGAAACTTGAAGAGAAGAATTTGATTACTGAAAAATTTGATGCTATCAAGTCTGTGATCATGGAACTACAGAAAAATATTGAAAAATTGCAAAAAGACCTGAAGGAATATGAAACTAAAAGGGAACAGGAGATCACTTCTAATGATCAACTATTTATAAATGAGTTAGTTCAAAATGATAAACTCAAGGAAGACATTAAAAAATTAAATCATCTAAACACCACCCTATCGGACAGATTGACTGCTTATGAAAAGGGTAAGTGTGTAATGTCAGATAGTTCAAACAATTTAGAAAGTTCTAAAATTGAAATTGAAACTCTCAAATCTGTCAATGCGTCATTGAATGAAAGACTAGATGAGAGTGAAGAGGAAAATGTAAATTCTGAACTGTTGATTGTTTCTTTAGAAAATGAGATTCAAGATTTAAAAAATTCATTGTCTAGATTTGTTGATGTTCAAGAAAATATGGACAAACTATTAGGAATGAAGGTTAATTTCAAAAAAGAGGGGTTAGGCTACAACCAGGTTAATAAAAAATCTTTTGAAAATAAATTGAAGACATCCTTTGTCAAAGCATCTAATGTAGCCACCACTTCAAAGGTTAAACACCCAACTATTTAGAAAATTCAGAAACAACCTAAAAAGGTGATAAAGAATAATCACTTGCAACAAAAGTCAAGAAACACTCATGCTAGAACTGTGCATGTTGTACACAACTTGAACACACACTCATATGCACACAAAACGGAAATGTCATGTCATTATTGTCACAAAGTTGGTCATTTAATGCATGAGTGTAGACTGATGGAACAAGATGATCTAAATGCAAGTATAATGCATGCAAGTATAATGCATGCCAGTATAAATCATGCATTTCAGAAAAAGAGAATTCACTATTTTTGTTGTGGCAAATTAGGCCACCTTGCTGCTCACTGTTGGCATGCTCAGGGAAGAAGATTTAATTCTAAACCTGTAAATTTCTCTGCAACTCAAAATGCTTTTGGTAGAAACAAATTTATTTTTAAAGAAAAATTTCATGCATGTTTTGAGTGTGGGAAACAAGGCCACCGAACATCTGACTGCTGGTTGGCCAGTCATAAGAAACAAAATCTTCATGTTAAAAACAAAAACATTCATGTTCATGCATATGAATTCTATACCCATGCTAATATGCATAAGGAGAACAAAAAGCCTTATGCTTCATGTCATTATTGTGGTAAGGTTGGGCATTCTATGAATGATTGTCATTTAATGAAATGTGATGATCTGAAGACCCAAAGGTTATGGAAATGATCTTTCAATAATGTTACTAACACTTCAGGACCCAAGGAGACTTGGGTACCTAAATCTGCAAAATGAGATGTTGTCTTTGCAGGAGTGCCTTGGGGCTGAGGAATAAAAGGGGTTCAATAAGCCAAGACACCTGAGTATGGTAAAACCCCATCTCTGATTTTTACTAGCTTCATCATGTGAGTTTTTCAATAATATTCTCCAGACAACTGCATATCATGCTTTATCTGTTAGTGAAAATCCAGTGCATACATATTTACATCTGCATTTGACATTTGTAGTGTGTTTCATGAGTCTCTCAATGCATATGTTGAGTTATTTGAGCATACACTAGGTTGAGAATGAATTGCATTGCATAGTCTGAAAATCTGTCAGATTAAACTCGGTTGTTCATCTTGCTTAAATTGGCTACAACTGAGTGAATTATTGAAGAAGAATTCACATACTCGGCAAGTGATGAAAATTCAATTTGCAGATTGAAAATCTGAATCACAAGTGGTTGATGCTTGCATGTATCATAATGCACATCTTACACAATCACTGAAAATCCGTTGCATACATTTTCATATGTGCATAGACAAATTGCATAGTCATGCATTCTCATTCATTTGCAATGTCATGATTGAATCTGAAAATCTGAAGTGTATATAGGACTACACTTGAATTGCATTTTTATGCATGACTTCATGGTATAATAAATGGTGATATGAATAAGGACAGGTTAAGCCTATCTGCAAGCTTTCACCATACGTGAGGTGATCCTAGATCTAAGTCCTCTGCCTAGTACCTTGGGTCAAACTTGCACTTAGAACAGTTTAGATGTTCATGAGCATAATACATTAAACTCCTTGCATAAGTTTTCATTTCATATGCTGCATTCAGAGTTCAGTCATACAATGCATATCGACAGGGGGAGTCAGTTAAGGTAATTTTGTGTCTCATGCATATGCATATGTGTTTAGATCAATCAACTCCCTACATGGTCTTCATGTCATCTTTGATGTTTGAAGTGCATTCATAAAAGGGGAGTTCCTGCATCTTATAGGTTGCTCATGTGCATGATGCTGCCTAAGTCACTTGCACATCATCATCAATAAAAATGTCAAAAGATTGCTTAAACATGCACGCACATAGATAAGTGGAATCCCTGCATTTCATTATTTAGCATTGTGCATTTCCTTGTTCTTATACATACACTGATGAATGTACACACATAGGAGAAACTCTTGCATTCTGAAGATTGTTCATGTGCAGTAGGTTGCTCATATGCATAACTAATGGCTTATCACTGTTTGCATTCATTCTTTATGGTCTGATACATTTTGATTGAGAGCTCATGCATTCTAAAGTTTGTTCATTAGGTTGTTCATATGCACAATAATGTCTTATCATTGTTTACATTCATGCATATCATTTTCTTTTATTAACCAGGTATTCATGCTAGCATTCAGTTTCTTTTTCAACATCTTATGTTGTTTTCTTAGCAGTTCATGAGATTCAAGTAAATCACTATATGAATTCACCCAGTCATCTATTGAATAGTTTTCGAACAAAGAACTTACCTCCTCCTCGTCCTCATTTTGATCACTGATGTGATCACTTTTGTCTGCCATGAGACACTTGTCTTCCTCCTTTCCGTGGGTAGTCATTAATTTATCCCAGATCTCCTTGCCAGTCCTGCAAGTAGAGAAACAAGGAAGTATGTCATAATCAATAGAATCCTTAATTAACTTTAGAGCTTGAAGATTATCACCATTCTTAGATCTATGGCTATCAGTCCATTTCAATTTATCCTTAGGTAGTTTGTATGGACCATGAGTGATAAGATTCCATAGACTAGGATTAACAGACTCAACAAACTTGTGCATGCTGCAAATCCATGACTCGAAATTGGAACCATTAAAACTGATGGATGAGCCATGAGACCAATTCCAAGGCAACTCAATGCAAAGGCCTAAGCATAACAAGAAATGCACCTAAAACCAGCAGGATCCTCTGCAGATCGTTGGATCTGATGGATCAGAGCCTGCTCTGATACCAATTGTTAGGGTGCAAGGCAAGGATCTTATGGGGGGGTGAATAGATCCCCTTCGAAAATTTACTTCGATTAAAAATTTGACCAAATTACAAATGAACAAAATAGAAAATACCTAGCAATGTCGAACAGTTAATAGATGAAGAAATGAATAGCCCTTACACTAAGCCGTGTTTTTGCCCGACACACGTTCAAATGCTTAGCAAGCACACAAATGGATGTAATATTGGACACCATGTATCACACTGGAACAGATCAAATCTTATAGCAGATGAGATCAACACTTGAGGGAACACATGCAGCCTGAGACTCTAATAAGCACTTGGACAATCCTCTAGTCTGTATAAACTACTACACTGAAGAACAAAAATCTTATCTCAAAACAAATGAATCAAGCAAAATTGATATCGAACATATAGCGCTAAATCAAATATGCTAACACATCCTGTGAAGGAGATAGAAGATATGGAGTTGGACAATCACACAATCACAAACCACGGTGCACTGGGATTTTTAGATGGTTCGATCTGCTACCCACAGACCTACGTCCATCCCCCACTCAAACCCGAGTGAGGCTGCAGCTGACTCACAGCTTGAACCGCTGAGCATCACAGCTTGCTTACACCGCTGAGCAACACAGCTTGCTATCCGCTGAGCCCTACAGCTTTTCTATTCCAAGAGATCAATCCTAACGACTTTTCTTCCAGCGGTGACCTGGCTTCTCTTTCTAACTGGTTCTGTTAAAGCTTCATTTGACTTCACTAACTTTTTGATTTGTCTTCAGAACCTGTTCTTATAGAGTTCAACACACATACTTCTATATATGATGAGTTCATGATGACTTCAACAAATGCATCAAAACCAATGCAACATCAACACATATGACTTCATCAAAACCACATGACACATAAACTCATGACGAGTCATAGTGTTTGACATCATCAAAACTACAGGAATACAATAATCTCCCCCTTTTTGATGATGGCAACACTATGATCCCTACCTCGCACTAAACAAGCATACACGCATAAATAAAGCAAGTAGAGCATGCATTTAAATAACTAACATGCAATGGCAAGAATAACTACTCAAGTACAACTGCAAACTCTAACTAAGCAAGGATAACAACCAAAGTATGCCACAGTTAACTAAATGCAAGCGATTAAAACTAAAGCTACCAGATAGAATAAGTCTTAACTAATCCAAACAACAAGGAAGGACAACCACTGGAGCAGAAACCAGAAGCGTCCACTGACGACTTACACTGCGTCTCAAGCACTCGCAGTCGACGAAGCGACAAGCTAAGCGCGTAAACAGTACCAAACCAAGTGACCAGTCGGAGTGGCACCCGTCGGTGTCAGTCCACAGTCTCCGACCACGTGTGCACACACTGACTCTAGCCTGAGCCAGGCCCTCTAGCTAGTTTTCTCCCTTGGTAGGACGCTACCATTGGCTGGGAGTCCACGGAACTAGCTTACAAACCGTGCATGGGAAACATACCCCTCCGCCATCCTCAAGCGGGTCGGCACTCAACAGACCTTAGGGAAACAACAGTGGCTCCATTGCTTGGAAAGAAAGGCTACTCTAATGGTAATAAAACACGCCACTATACATTAAAACAATACGAATATGGCATGAGTATATAAAAGAACGCATAACGAAAGGGCTGGGAACATATTAAAACCATCAGGGAAGCGACGGTCGAAGACCCACGCGCTATTTGAAAGTGACGGTCGGGGACTGGCGCGTTACATCAAAAACGACGCGCTGGTCTCCAGCCGTTACTTCCACCTGAGTTCCAGCTCAAAGGCCTTAATGGGGAGAGTGACGGTGGGGGTCCTATGTGTTGCTTCGAAGCGACGCGCGGGAGCTCCGCCGTTACTTCCACCCGAGGCTCAAACCAACAAACAGCGTTTAAAAACAACAGCAGGCGAAGCGACGCTCCGGTCTAAGCGCGTCGGAAGTAAACGACGGTCGGCCGATAGACCGCCGGACTCACCGCCTCACCTGGCTAACCGAAAACAACGGGTGAGTAACGGATGGGATTCCCACCGTTACTCTCCAAATGACGCACCCCCGATGGGCCGTTATTTGGAAGCGACGCGTCCACTATGGACCGTCGGGCAAGTGACGGTTCCTGGCAGGACCGTCACTTCACCTGGGTTACGGGTGGGTACGGTTTGAAAATCGAAGCCCTCCCGGACGACAGAAATCGCCGGGTATCGTCAAAAAACCTGATATCCAGCCAAACCACGCATGCTAAACAACAATTTAACAACTTAATCTAGCACATGCAAGGCCTAAAACGCATTAAACTCAAAGATTTAAGCTAAAACCCCAAATATGGAAACATGGACATCATGCATGCTACGGGGTGCTAATCAACAAACGGGCTAAGGGAAACGATCCTAGCAAGATCGGGATTCCATCCCCCTACCTCTTACAAGCCGAAACAGAAGAAAAGGCCGCATGCAAGGAGGAAGAGCCACGAAGCCTTCACGCTCCACCTCACTCCCACGTTCACCGAACCACACCGAAGTGGACACCTACGCGCTCCTCTCGACGCGAGGAATCCAATGGCGCCAACCACGCCTCAATCCGACCTCGTCTCGCCCGTGTTCCCTAAAGAGGAGAGAGGGGTGATCGCACGGAGGAGAGAGAGAGAGAGGGTGAGAATGAGAGATCGACGGGGGAGAGAGGGTGAGAGAGGGATTAAAAGAAAAAAAGAAATTAAAATATATATAATATAATTATTATATATATTAAAATCTCATTAATTCTAATAACCCTCAAATAACTCCAAATAAATCCAAAAAAATATCAGACAAATTCCTAAAAATCCAGGAAAATAGCCGAAAATTCCTGAACAAATAATAGAACAAAAACCATCAAGGATCCATTAAGGCACGGGCCTTACAGTCCCTCCCTCCTTACAGAAATTTCACCCTCGAAATTTACAACAACCGAAAAGGTGGAAACTGAGAAAGGACATATACCTCACTGGAACAAAAAAGGAAAAAGCTGACGCATCTCATCTTCACGCTCCCAAGTAGACTCATTACCAGAGTGACGCTGCCAAGCAACCCTTACCAGAGGAATAACCTTATTTCTCAACCACTGCTCACGACGGTCTTCAATTCTGATAGGAAACTCTGGCGCGGACAAATCAGCAGTCACCTCAGGCCATACTGAATCATCGAGAACATGAGAAGCATCTGGCACATATTTCCTCAATTGAGACACGTGGAATACATCATGAACAGCTTGCATAGCCGCAGGAAGTTGCAAACGATAAGCCACCTGACTAATAACTTCAACAATCGGAAAAGGGCCAACATACCGCGGACTAAGCTTTCCACGCTTCCCAAATCTGAAAACACCCTTCATCGGAGATATTTTAACAAACACCATATCTCCAGGCTCAAATTGTAGTGGACGTCTGCGCTGATCTGCATAGCTTTTCTGTCGACTCTGAGCCGTCAACAATCTCTGCCTGATCTGACGAACCACATCAGAACATTGCTGCACCATGTCAGGTCCTGTCAACAATCTGTCACCAACATCAAACCAATTCAGAGGAGTACGACAAGGACGACCATATAGTGCTTCATAAGGAGCCATTCCAATACTGGTATGAAAACTGTTATTATAAGCAAATTCAACAAGTGGCAAATGCTGACTCCACGAACCCTGCCAATCAAGGCAACACAATCTCAGCATGTCCTCCAAAGTCTGAATAGTCCTCTCTGACTGTCCATCTGACTGAGGGTGATACGCTGAACTGAAAGCTAACTCAGTGCCCAATGCTTTCTGAAAACTACGCCAGAAGCCGGAGGTAAAACGTGGGTCACGATCTGACACAAGTGAAACAGGAATCCCATGCAGTGGCACGATCTTCTGCACATACAGCTCGGCCAACCTCTGCACATTCCAAGTAACCTTAATCGGCAACAATCTGACAGTTTTAGTCAATCTGTCGACAAGCAACCAGATACCATCAAAACCTTGAGAAGTCCGAGGCAAACCCACCACAAAATCTGTAGTAACATGGTCCCATTTCCACATCGGAATCTCTAATGGCTGAAGCAAACCACCTGGCTTTTGATGTTCGGCTTTAACTAACTGACAAGTCAAGCACTTAGAAACAAATATAGCCACGTCTTTCTTCATACCTGGCCACCAGAACCGCTTCTTCAAATTCTGATACATCTTGGTGACACCCGGATGAATAGCAAAACGAGAACCATGGGCTTCACTCAGAATCTCAAGTCTCAAATCATCATCAGCAGGAACATAAAATCTGCCTTGAAAACTGACAACTAGCTCCGTGTCAACATCCACATCATAACTTGATATAACACGAGCCAAATCAGAATCAGCCTGCTGGGCATCTTTAATCTGATGATACAAAGCTGAACCCAAAACTAAGCTAGCACAAATTGCCATCTTCGGATCAACGGGAAACTCTACACTGAATGCCTCATTTGGAAGCTGTTCCCACAATTTCCATTCATGAAGCAACAAATGACTGACCTGTACTTTCCTGCTCAGAGCATCGGCCACAACATTCATTTTACCTGGCTGATAGGAGAGTGTAAAGTCATAATCTTTCATGAATTCCATCCATCGCCTCTGCCTAAGATTCAAATCTTTCTGGGAAAAAATATACCGTAAACTCTGATGATCAGTAAAAATCTGAAATTTCTCACCATACAGATAATGTCTCCATATCTTTAAGGCAAAAACAACTGCAGCTAGCTCCAGATCGTGAGTGGGATAATTTCCTTCATGCTGTTTCAACTGCCGGGATGCATATGCGATAACCTTACCATGTTGCATCAGCACTGCACCCAAACCTACTCGAGAAGCATCTGTACAGACCATAAATCCACCCGAGCCGGAAGACAAAGTCAACACAGGAGAAGAAGTCAATAGCCTTTTCAATTCAACAAAGCTAGCCTCACAGTGATCCGACCAGACAAAAGACACATCTTTACGAGTCAATCTAGTCATCGGGGCTGCAATCTTCGCAAAGTCTTGAATGAATCTGCGGTAATACCCAGCCAAACCTAGAAAACTTCGAATCTCTGTTATAGTTCTCGGTCTCTGCCAACTCAAAACAGCATCAATCTTTGCAGGGTCCACTGCCACTCCATCACCAGAAATCACATGACCAAGAAAATGAATTTCTCGAAGCCAGAATTCACATTTACTGAGCTTCGCATAAAGCTCGTGATCCCTTAGAGTCTGCAGAATGATCCTCAAGTGCTGCACATGATCATTAACAGAGGCAGAATAGATCAGAATATCATCCACAAAGATCACCACGAACTAATCAAGAAATGGACGAAAGATACGCTGCATTAGGTCCATAAAAGCTGCTGGGGCATTAGTCAAACCAAACGGCATGACTAAGAATTCAAAATGACCATAACGAGTGCTGAACGCAGTCTTCTCCACATCGGATTCCCGGATCCGTAACTGAAAATAGCCAGATCTGAGATCTATCCGTGAAAAGACAGTAGCAGACTGTAACTGGTCAAACAAATCATCAATCCTGGGAAGCGGATACCTATTCTTGATAGTCACCTGATTCAACTGCCTGTAATCAATACAAAGCCTCAGGCTTCCATCTTTCTTTTTCACAAATAGCACTGGGGCACTCCACGGAGAAAAACTGGGACAAATATAACCTTTCTCCAGTAACTCTAGTAGCTGTGCACGCAGTACTTTCAATTCAGCTGGGGCCATTCGGTACGGCGGCTTTGCTAAGGGGCCGGTACCTGGAATCAGTTCAATCACCATCTCTATCTCTCGTTCTGGGGGCAAGCCTAGCAACTCGTCAGGAAACACATCAGGGAACTCACAGACAACCGGAATATCACAAACATCCCGTCGTGGTTTTTCAACAACAACCACTGATGCAAGGAATCCCTGGCAACCTGCACTAAGCAACCTATAGGCTCGAATAGCAGAAATAATCATACGAGAAGATCGGGATCGAATACCTTGAAAATAAAAGGTTGATTTTCCCTGTGGCTGAAAATAGACTTTCTTCGATCTGCAGTCAACCACAGCTCCATAATGCTCCAACCAATCCATTCCCAGAATAACATCATAATCTACCAGCTGCAACGCATACAATCTTGCCGGCAATTGGTGATCATCAATCATCACAGGAGATTCTTCCAGGCACAAAGGTGTAACCATGAAATCTCCAGAAGGCAATTCAACAAACATCTCACAAGATACCTCGGAAGTCGGTTCGTCAATACATGCCATGAAATCCTCAGAAATAAAAGAGTGAGAAGCACCAGAATCAAATAAGACACGAGCTGAATGACCATAAAGCATAATCGTACCTTCCACAAGATGGGACGCAACAGCATCAGCTCTAGTCAAATGAGAAACCTTGCCTTTCTGCTTCTTAGAACCAGCTGAAGATTGCTGAGAAGACGCCGACGCTTGAGAGTAAAATTGCTGAGCTTGAGGTGCAGTCGGAGGTCTGAATTGCGGCTGCTGCTGAGGTTGAGAAAACGGAGGAACTTGCAATTGCTTCGGCCTCAGCGGGCAATCACGGACTACATGACCCGGCTGATCACACCTAAAGCAAACAACATGAAGAGAACACGGCTGGCCCTTATGATGACCACCGCATCTCCTACACGTCCATGGCTGACTGACAGCTGAGCTCTGCCGAGTCTGAGAAGAAGGTGCTGTCGGCTGCTAAACAGAATCTGTGCCGGACGACTGCTGGAAAAATTTCTTCTTCTTCTTGAACCGCTTGAACTTGGGTTTGGAAGGAGAGGAAGCACTAGAAATCTCTGACTGGACCAAGGGAACACTTGGCACTGGCGGTCGGTAAGTCTGCTGCGACTGAACTACCGGCTGCACTGATCCTGCCTGAGGATACCCACCTGGTCTCGTCATCTCCAGCTCAAGTGCCACAGCTGTCTGGCACGCACTGTCCAAATCCGCAACACGACTGGCGATAAGAGGCATCTTCAATTCAGGCCTCAAACCTCGCAAAAATTGCTGAGTTTTCAAAGCTTCACTGGCCAGCACATGGGGCGCATACTGACCCAATTCCATAAACCTATTCTGATACTGAAGCACAGTCATACCGCCCTGAGTCAGCTCCATAAATTGATACATCTTGTCCATCTGAAGACAAGCAGGAGTATAGGCACGCTCAAAAGCAGCAACAAACTCTGCCCAAGTGATCTGCCGAAGAGGTCTAGAACGAAAGGCAATCTGCCACTCGGCTTTCCACCACGTGATAGATGTACCCTGTAGTTGAAAAGCAGTAAGCATAACTTTTTCGTCTTCAGCACACTCCATCGAGACAAACACATGCTCGATCGCATCCAACCATTGCCTTGCCACCTCTGGATCAGCTTGACCATCGAAAGCAGGCGGATTGAACATAAGAAATTCTTTCAATGCCTTGCCTCGACTGCCAGGCGCTTCAACAGGAGGAGCAACAATCGGCGCTGGAGGAGGAACAACTGGAACGACAGGAACTGCAGGAGGAGGTGCAGAACCACTGTCTTCCCTGGGCGCATCTCGAGGAACACGAGGAGCTCGAGGGGGTCTTCCTCGACGGGGAGGCATAATTATGCTGCCAAAACACAAATCAATCGTAATTAATCAATCACACGGAAAACATCCTATGCCAGCAACAGACGACGCAATGGACTAGCTCTGGACAAGCGTAAATTTCAATTCCTTACACAAATCCTCAACTAGCACTCTGATACCAACTGTAACGACCCAGAGTTCAGGATATCGATATACCGATAACATCGATACACCGATACCAAGAACTGGGGAAGCCACCCAAGAGGTTGATGAGGCCCCTGAAGGGTTAGAAGAAAAGTGCTGAGGGATATGCATAACGAATTGGAATTTGGAACGCGTAGTTTACAATTAAGTAAAGAAATTAACATAGGTGCGGAAGCAATTCAAAATAAACGGAGTGATATATATCTACACTAGTCCAGAGAAGCAAGAGTACTAGTCCACAAGGTACAACTACGCGGGGCATACCCCGGCAAAAGTACAAGCAAGCCACAAAAGGCGCCTCGACTAAAGCTGGCAGCTAACACGGTCTCCGAACCGACTCACAAGGCACCGGGAGATGACGGGCGCGGCTCACCTGAAAGGAGAAAGGGTGAGTCATAGCCAGACTCAGTAGGGGTCACGCGGATCCCTACCTCGCACTAAACAAGCATACACGCATAAATAAAGCAAGTAGAGCATGCATTTAAATAACTAACAGGCAATGGCAAGAATAACTACTCAAGTACAGCTGCAAACTCTAACTAAGCAAGGATAACAGCCAAAGTATGCCACAGTTAACTAAATGCAAGCGATTAAAACTAAAGCTACCTGATGGAATAAGTCTTAACTAATCCAAACAACAAGGAAGGACAACCACTGGAGTAGAAACCAGAAGCGTCCACTGACGACTTACACTGCGTCTCAAGCACTCGCAGTCGACGAAGCGACAAGCTAAGCGCGTAAACAGTACCAAACCAAGTGACCAGTCGGAGTGGCACCTGTCGGTGTCAGTCCACAGTCTCCGACCACATGTGCACACACTGACTCTAGCCTGAGCCAGGCCCTCTAGCTAGTTTTCTCCCTTGGTAGGACGCTACCATTGGCTGGGAGCCCACAGAACTAGCTTACAAACCGTGCATGGGAAACATACCCCTCCGCCATCCTCAAGCGGGTCGGCACTCAACAGACCTTAGGGAAACAACAGTGGCTCCATTGCTTGGAAAGAAAGGCTACTCTAATGGTAATAAAACACGCCACTATACATTAAAACAATACAAATATGGCATGAGTATATAAAAGAACGCATAACGAAAGGGCTGGGAACATATTAAAACCATCAGGGAAGCGGCGGTCGAAGACCCACGCGCTATTTGAAAGTGACGGTCGGGGACTGGCGCGTTACATCAAAAACGACGCGCTGGTCTCCAGCCGTTACTTCCACCCGAGTTCCAGCTCAAAGGCCTTAAAGGGGAGAGTGACGGTGGGAGTCCTATGCGTTGCTTCGAAGCGACGCGCGGGAGCTCCGCCGTTACTTCCACCCGAGGCTCAAACCAACAAACAGCGTTTAAAAACAACAGCAGGCGAAGCGACGCTCCGGTCTAAGCGCGTCGGAAGTAAACGACGGTCGACCGATAGACCACCGGACTCACCGCCTCACCTGGCTAACCGAAAACGATGGGTAAGTAACGGATGGGATTCCCACCGTTACTCTCCAAATGACGCACCCCCGATGGGCCGTTATTTGGAAGCGACGCGTCCACTATGGACCGTTGGGCAAGTGACGGTTCCTGGCAGGACCGTCACTTCACCTGGGTTACGGGCGGGTACGGTTTGAAAACCGAAGCCCTCCCGGACGACAGAAATCACCGGGTATCGTCGAAAAACCTGATATCCTGCCAAACCACGCATGCTAAACAACAATTTAACAACTTAATCTAGCACATGCAAGGCCTAAAACGCATTAAACTCAAAGATTTAAGCTAAAACCCCAAATATGGAAACATGGACATCATGCATGCTACGGGGTGCTAATCAACAAACGGGCTAAGGGAAACGATCCTAGCAAGATCGAGATTCCATCCCCCTACCTCTTACAAGCCGAAACAGAAGAAAAGGCCGCATGCAAGGAGGAAGAGCCGCGAAGCCTTCACGCTCCACCTCGCTCCCACGTTCACCGAACCACACCGAAGTGGACACCTACGCGCTCCTCTCGACGCGAGGAATCCAACGGCGCCAACCACGCCTCAATCCGACCTCGTCTCGCCTGTGTTCCCTAAAGAGGAGAGAGGGGCGATCGCACGGAGGAGAGAGAGAGAGAGGGTGAGAATGAGAGATCGACGGGGGAGAGAGGGTGAGAGAGGGATTAAAAGAAAAAAAGAAATTAAAATATATATAATATAATTATTATATATATTAAAATCTCATTAATTCTAATAACCCTCAAATAACTCCAAATAAATCCGGAAAAATATCAGACAAATTCCTAAAAATCCAGAAAATAGCCGGAAATTCCAGAACAAATAACAGAACAAAAACCATCAAGGATCCATTAAGGCACGGGCCTTACACTTGGTCCACACAGAGACACAAAATCATCGAGAAACATCACTTACAGAAACAACGCAGCGGCAGCACCTGCAGGATTCCGACTCCGCACAACACGCAGGGCCACAGAATACCACTGCAAGCAGGGTCTCAACAAGGCACAAGAACAGCTGAGCACACGACCACAAGAAACAGGTCAAGCATCAGACTGCTCACCAAGAGGAGACCCACAATAACAAGAAACGACAACAATCTCGGGGAACGTAACTCAAGGACCACCAACACGCCTCGAGAGCACAACACCCAAGAAAGAAATGCAGAGCAAAGGGTACTCAATCAGCAAGAATGCCAACAAATTCCCCAATACTCGCAAATGCCAATGCCAACACCAGAAAACCACCAACAATGGCACGGCAACAAACGACATCAAGGCACAAGAAGCCAAGACGAAGTCACATCGAGAAGAAACAAATCTCTCGACCAGTGAGTAGCCAACTCACACACTACCGCTGCACTCTCAACAACGCGCACAGGAAACAGAGTAACTGAACAACCTCGGTAGTTGCATCTCAGCACACACCAGCGCCATCGCAATCGACAAAGATCGCAAATCACACGCCACGAGTACCGATCTCGCGAACAACCAATCACAAGGAGCCTAAGTGCAACAGGAGAAGAGCACCAGCTTCAGCACAAAGCACAAGGAAAGCATCAATCTCAGCTTACCTTTACGTCCCGAAAATGATAAATGAGCCTTCACAATACATCGGCCGCTGGACACGGCGCGACAACTACGGTACGCGACAGCTCTTAACACCATCATGGAGTCCAAAGCCAAGCAACCGTAAAGCAAAGAATAGATCAGGCTCAAAACAAAGCTGTCCACACTTAAGCAGACACAGGACAAAGGCATCACTAAGACAGCAATTCCAAGGCAAACCTCGAAAAGATTACTTCAGAAGGGATGAGAAGCAATTAGCTCAATCACAAAAGCTCACCAGGAAGGGAAAATCCTAGCTTGCCTGAGCAACTTCTCAAACACGGAATCAAATCGAGCACTTCAACAGAAGCGAAATGCATCAGGAGCTGAACAGACTCAAGCCGGGACGACCAAGACAACGTGAAAACGTGTACGGTCATCAAACCAAGGCCAAAGGTCAACAGCAACCTGAACAACTTACAAGAAAATTCTCGAACAACGTACTACAGATTCAAGCCTTTCGGCGAACACTGCCAAGTACAACATGCTCGAAACAAACACAACGACAAAAAAGAAACACCTCGTCACATCCTGATGAGAGCAGAACCATCTCGTACAGTGCCTAAACAGCACGCACAAGACAACATATGAAGAAAACAACGCGATAAACCATCGCAACACCAAAGCCAGCTGAAGACTGTACTGGACTTTCACGACTCTGGATACTGTATATCTCAGATTCCCATGTACTTCACACGACAATGCTCCGATAGCTCAGAAAAGAACTCCGAACATCTCAGAACACTGCTCTGATACCAATCTGTAGCGACCCGGATTCCGGATACCCGGCATACCCGGTAGGACTACCGGATACGCGTGATACCGCATGGAACCCGCGAGGCCTCCCAATAGCGGGAAAGCTCCGAAGGGAAAAAGGCACGTGTAGAGTACATTGAAGCCACAGAGATAGTACAGTAAGCAATTAAATTTCATTAGATAGGTTTACTAAAGTAGCAGAAATATAATTACTTTTTAATTAACTGTTCAAATTAACAATTATATCCCAGAGTCAGTCCAAAGCTAAAGACAACAAGTCTAGCACAGTACAGTCGACAGAAAGGAAGGCTTACCAAGAAGTCGGGGGAAGCCCGACGCAGGTACCAGCTGGCAGCAATGGCACGCAACGAGCACGCACACTCTAGGAACCACGCGGAAGCAGAACGAACAACGCCACCCCACCTGAAAAGCAGGGGTGAGCCACGTGTCACTGGCTCAGTAGGGGTCACGCGGATCCCCACTAAAAAACACACAGCAACACGGAACAACAACGACAAAAACAGCAGGTGTAGTAAAGCAGGAACTACACTACAAAGCTGTAAAACTACGCTACAGGCAGTAGTAAGTAGACGGGAAGTAGGAGTAGGGAACAAGCAAGAAAGGGGGAGAACCCGCGCCAGACAAGCGGCGGCCGAACTAGCCTCGGCACCCCAAACTACTCCAAGCAACAACAGAAGGGCGACTTTGATCCAGCAAAGTCAGAAGTTACCGATCTGTCGACCCGACACCAGGTCCAAAACGAAGACCTACAAGGACGGATAAAACAACCACAACGGCCTACACGATTGGAACATCGTGTATGCAACCCCAGGCTCATCTTGGACACAACCAAGAACAGACCACACAGCCAGGGAAGCAAATCTTGGGCAAGGCCAAGACTAGCCGACACGGAAAGGAGAACACCGGCTCCGAGAAACGCGAGAGTCGCCGGTCAAGTGATAGAAGCACCCTCACACTAGAAGAACAGCCAGATGCGTCCACTGACGTCTTACACTGCGCTACAAGTGTCACGTCTACCAGACCGTGTGCAGCACGGAGGAGACTAGATACACCAAGAACCAGGTCCAAGGAACAACGACGTTCCAAGGAAAAATGGCACCTCACGGACACAAGACCGCAGTACCACGCTGCGAGTGACTAGTCAGGGTCACGCCCGTCGACGCAAGTCCTCAGTCCCTGACCACGTGTGCACACACTGACCACTACCTAGGTCAGGCCTCTAGCTAGTATTCCCCTCGGTAGGATGCTACCGTTGGCTGGGGCCGACGGAACTAGCTTAAAAACCGTGTAACGGGAAACTGCCCGTCCACCACTCCCGGTGGGTGACGTACTTAAAAAAAAAAGCCTACGTCACAGGCTACGACTAGTGGAGGTTCACAAGGCACGGACTCCAAAACACAAGTGCTAGAGTACAGATAGTCTACGGAAGCCCTGTCACACGTACTACGAAGCACCATTGGTAGTACAACCACCGCCAACCGACTCAGGACCAGGCAACTAGACCTACCACGTAACGATCCCGAGTCAAACGACTCAAAGGCAAGATCGTCACAAACAGCGGAACAAGACGCCAATCGGTCTAATCCTAAGCCACAAGAAACGACACTCCGCAGAAAACAACTCAGGGAGACCTGAGGGAACACTAAAGACCCTCAACACACGTCTGGACACGCAAACCGAGGTAAGATGATACCTCGAGGCATCCAGACCTAGTGTCCCGGACTGGACAAAATTGCCAAGACACCCACACGCAAGGTCGCCTGTCAACCCCTGGGTCACCCCGGGTTGACCGGAAACCAACCAAAGACACACACAAGAGTAGGATAGAGAATCCTACCACAAGCAAGAAGACTCCTGGCTACCTTACAACGTAGTCCTAGCCCTCATAGGACGTCAGGAGACATCCACGGGACAACGGGCAGACCACAAGGCCAAGCCAAGACAAACAGAAACCAAAAGAATGGAAATCGGAGCACAAGGCATGTAACGCACCACCCTTAGACCGCTACATGAACCTGACGGTCTAAGCCTAGGCCGTTACACCCAATGTGACGGTCGGGAAACAGGCCGTCACACACACCGCCCTAACCAACTCTAGAAACGCAAAGGCATGTAACGGCTAGCACCGGGCGCGTTACACCAGCCTGACGCGCTCGACCGGGGCCGTCAGGGCCAACAACCCTCAAACTCAAAGCACACTCGGGGCATGTAACGCACTAGACCAGGCACGTTACAGCCACCTAACGCGCTAAGACAAGCGCGTCAGGGCCAACAAAACCCAGAACAACAATTGGCTGAGAGGCATGTAACGGTCCCGACCGGACGCGTTACAATCACCTAACGCACGGGGACGAGGCCGTTAGAGACAACGACGCAACTACCCAACTCAGCCAAAATAGCATGTAACGGCCTGGGACAGGCACGTTACACACACCAAACGCACGGGAGCACGGCCGTTAGGCGAACCGACGCACTCGGTCAAACATGGTCAAACAGAACGTAACGGCCTGGGGCAGGCGCATTACGCACACCTGACGCACAGGGGCAAGCGCATCAGAGGAACCGCCTCAAAAGGTCAACGTCAGTCAACCAGAATGTAACGGCCTGGGGCAGGCGCATTACACTCACCTGACGTACAGGGGCAACCGCGTGAGAGAAACCGACTTAACCCAACATAAAACGACAAAATAGGAGTAACGCGTCTCACGGGACGCGTCAGAGAGATGTGATGCGCCACCCCTGGGCCGTCACACTCTCAAAACCCCGAAGAACTCAAATCAACCCAGACGCTGTAACGGTCAGTCGTGGGGCCGTCAGGGCATGTAACGGTCCCTGGAACGACCGCCACACTAGTTACGGCGAGAAAACGGAGGGTTGGCCAAATCGGCCCGTTCCACGCACCATTCACGCCAAAGCGCAGGGGAAACAACCCTCGACGATGAAAAATAACATAAGAATGCTAAAAAGCCCACATGCAAGCACAAAAACACAAGATCGGGGCGATTCCAACAAATCCATCCTAAATGGGTCAACGAGGTTCCCGGGCTCCTACCGGCATCGAATGACCACCGATCAACACGAAACTAGCATGGATGGGATCCTAACATTCCAACGGTCAGTTCAACACTAACTGAGCTACAAATTGTTGCCATTCTCCGGCGAACCCTACAAAACCCGAAAATCACGGTTTAGGCTAAAAAAGCCCAAACTCGGCCGTTTCCGTGCCAAACGAAGTGCAAGGGCAGGAAAAACGGAGAGGAGGAAGTGAGGAACCATCACCCTACCTCCACCGAAGAAACCGTGCCCCGATGGGACTAAACCGCGCCGAAAACCACGCCGCGAGCTCAAACGTCGGCTTTGAATCCACCGTTCGGGATCGCGCCAAAACCATTCCGATCCTCGCTCCATCACGCACCTCGACAGCTTCCCGACGTCGCCACCTCACCAACGGACCCCTCCGTCTGCAGCCGGAGGCGAGAAGGTGGGAGAACGAGAGAGAACGGGAGAGAGAGAGGTGAACGTGCGAATGAGGAGAGAGAAAGAGGAAAGAAAAAGAAAAAGAAAAGAAATTAGGAATTTTTCCTAATTTCTGAAAATTCCAAAAATGCGCCGAAAATGCACAAATTCAGAAAACTACGTAAAAATAGCCGAAACGACCGGCTCGAAGAGTACATCATCCCTGTAGCATCCGCGAGTTGATGAACTGACAAACAAACTCACCGTAGGGTTCCGTAACTAGTACGAGGGAAAAACCCACACGGCTCGTAAAGCTCAACTCGGAAGCCACAAAAGTGAACCGAAACTCACCGAAACCAATCCAAAAGATCCACTGAAGATCGAGCAAGACCTACCAAGGATCCATGGGATTACAGGTTACACCGTTTTTCGTATCCCCTATCTCAAGATCCCCTATCTCTCAACGAAAAATTATTTTGAGCGTCCGGTTAAGTAGAGTTTTTTGAGCCCGTCATTTTGATATATAGAACGCCTGATTCCGACGTGTGTACGTCGAGAACCGGAGCCCTGAAGATCGACATTTTTTTTGAAATGACGACATTTAACATGTCGTCAAATGTTTTGACGCCACTGTGCAATGGCGTCAATATATATATTATGAAATGTATATATATATATATATAACTTGTGATTATATCTTTAAAAGTCCATATCTATTAAACTATGTAATATAAAATTATAAAAATTATATTTTTGAAATCCTTGAATTTTTCTCCCAATTATCATATATTCTATTTTTCTAAATTACTTTATATAAATAAATATGTCTTTGAATATATGTTTTTGAAGTTAATCAATTAAGTATATATTGAAGTTTGACACGTTTATTGAAATGACGACCATCTAAATGTCGTCAAAATTTTTTTGACGACACAATGCAAGGGCGTCAGATTATTATATATATATATTTATATATAATATATATATATATATATACACATATAACTTGTAATTATGTCTTGGAAAATCCATATCTACTAGACTATGCAACAGAAAATTATAAAAAATATATTTTTGGAATCCTTGAGTTTTTATCCTAATTATCATATATTCTATTTTTCTAAATTATTTTATATAAATTAATGTCTCTTTGAATATACATTTTTGAAATTATTCAATTAAATAGAGATTGACGTGAATTCTTGTTAAATAAATTAAGTTAAAAATCATAAAATTAACGTCTCTCCAAGAGGACGCTAATTAATAAATGACGCCACCCAAGGGCGTCAAATAATATAACTTTATTTAATTATAGTTAATTATAGAATTTGGATGGACATGAATTCTATAATTTAACGCATTCATGTTCTCATCGTTTTCTTCCGATTTTGACCCATACCGCGGGTCTTCTGGCACTCTCATCTCACGTCCGTAGATGGAGTCCCCGTTTCATGATTGGTTCACGTATACACCTCAACTCTCGGTGACATATAAGCCCTCCATTGGACATTCCGTTCCTTTGGACTGGCAAGTTAGTCATTGGGACCTCCATAAGTCTCCTCGTAACCTTGGATTCCCTCAAGGCCGATTGAGCTGGTTGCACCTTAAACATATTGTGCCTTTGATTGCCACGTCTTATGGTAAACCGGCCCTCTCATGATGCCATCTTGGTCCATGAGAGAATAATCCTAGCCGGTGGAATGATGATATTCCACTAGGCGGTGTCTTGGATTGAGTCCCTTATAGATGGGGTCAATCTCTCAGCTTGATTCATGTCCCTTGATTGGTGACAGGTTTAGTCATCCACTCAAGTTATCACGGCTACCTAGTTAAGGTACCGATTCTACCCCGGTTATCAACATGTCATGGTTCTCGTTGGTTTTATCATTGTCCATCTAATGTTCTTCCTTGAATTCTGTGGAACCTATCCACGAATCTACTTTAATATTCTACATGAGTTTGTTCTTGGAATTTTATGGCTATCACTAAAGTGATTGTCTAGATATTACATGTAACAATGTCCGCGCATATAGGGCCCGATCTGGTCCTGGGGGGAGCACCCGAAAGTACTTGTACCCATGGGAGTTATATTGATCACGGTGTGGCATTACACCGAAGTACTTGCTTAAATCTACGACACTCCACTATCTCTCTCTCTCGCGTGCTTGACTTGATTGACTTGACATGACTTGCGTGGCCCGGAATGGGCAAAGTACTTGCTTGTTAATAGCCATTATCTCATGACATGAAAAACTTTATTGATATACTCGATACTTGTTCAAATACTTGAAATCTTGAATATTTGAAATTCCCTACCTTGGATCGACAGTACGTGTTATTTCCTATCGTTATCATTCCGTATCGTTCTATTTTACATGATTGACATGCTAGACTTGCATTTTCATTTGGAAGAGGTAATTACTTAAACCAATTGCTAGTTCTTGAGATATAATTCCTACTGAACTTTCGCTCACTTAGTTTGTGCCAAAAATTTTAGGTAATCAGGTGGCTAGCGAGACCGAGACTCACATGGGAGGGACAAGTGTGCAAGCGAGCTTCAAAATCTAGTGAACCCGAGTCTTTTATCTTTCTTGAGTCTAGTATGGTGTCTCTTATTTGGTTATCTTGTCTAAGTCTGTTAGAGCGTCATCCCCTTTTCTTTCATAGTGACGTAGTTGAGTCTTCAAGTTCTTGTAAGAGATTTATATTTAATAACATTTTTATTGTTGTTCCAAATTATTTGGACTTATGCGATTGCTCTTGATTATTCACGACTATTTAACTGCCACGTTCCGAGCAAACGACATGTTCCGCTGCTATCAGTTCGAGGCGTGACAGAGGTGGTATCAGAGCTTCGGCTTTCACATCCTCAAGTTATTAGGTTCCAATGATAGGTCAAGTATCCCTGTCAGTCGTATCAGAGCTTCGACTTTCATATCCTCCAGTTATTAGATTCCAATGATAGGTCAAGTATTCTTGTCAGTCATATCAGAGCTTCGGCTTTCATATCCTCCAGTTATTAGGTCCCAAGGATAGGTCATCCTTGTCAGTCATATCAGAGCTTCGGCTTTCACATCCTCAAGTTATTAGGTTCCAATGATAGGTCAAGTATCCTTGTCAGTCATACCAGAGCTTCGGCTTTCAAATCCTTAGGTCATTAAGTCCAAGAGATAGGTTGAGCCATCTTTGTTGGTCATCCTATAGGAATTCCGTGAGAATGGGTAGAGCTTGGGGATATATTATAAAGAATGGATAAAATATTCAAGTCCCATTCCTACAAATTATAGAAATTTCTAGGTCCAAAATTATTCTCCCCAATTAATCTTGTAGGAACATAAATAGAATGGAGACATCTAAGCCAAACTTTATCCCCGAGATGGTCTTGTGTAGTATCATGAATAAAATTATAACTAGTTGAATGGAAGATGGCGTGAATTTGGGGACCAAATTCTTTTAAGTGGGGGAGGGTGTAACACCCCGAATTTTTTTTAGACTCAAATAGAAATAAATATATATGTTCAAAATAAAATAAAAAAGATAAGTATGAATTCATGTTGTAAACTAAGTCGAGTAACTTATCACAAATAATTAAAATTTAGATAAATTTTTATGCAAATAAATAAAAGGGAACGAGGGAAGAAATATTATAAAATTAAATTTCTTATATCTGAATCTCAAATAGTTAATAATTAAAATTATTGGTGACAAAAGATGAGTTATTATTTAATTAGTATATAGTTCTTTAAAGATAGTAAGAAAAAGAAAGGAACTCGTAAAATAATAATAACAGATTATGTTCATTGTGTGACTTGACTTTTGAAATGATAAAAAATAATAATACTCTAAATTAATTGATCAATATTATAAATAAATAAATATAAGACCTTAAATGGACCTTATTTAATTACAATAGTCAAAATAATAAGAAAATATTAATAATAGATATATGCTTGAAAATAATAGTAATTAATTTTGCATGTTTAAAACTCATGTTTTGTTATCATCGCTTGCTTAAGTGTAGTTTACCGTTTAATTATCTTAATAAATTAAATAATTACATCATGTTAAAATTTTATACCCAAGTAATCACACACCAAAATTTTGAATAAATATACTTCTAAAATCTTCATGGTTATTCTTATATTTCCATACCTTATATGGTGTATTTACTATAAATTTAAACAAGTTAAATCATTTAATATATATATATACACGCAAATTAATAACAGATAGGAGCTGCGTAAGTAAGTGTTTGATAAATAACAGCGTAAGTAAGTGTTTGATAAATAACAAATGAGATTAAATGTATATCAAATAAAACTCCTTAAAATAAAACTTATATAAAAAGGCCAAATAGAAATAATTAAGTTATGTGTGTGCACTCACTGAGCTTTAAACCATGGGAAGTCTTCTTCTGTTAACATAAAATATATAAGACCTTAGCCAAATTAATACAACATATATATATATATATATATATATATATATATATATATAAGATTTATGGGCCTTAACACATACATTATATTTTATTCTAACAGTCAAAAATAAATTAACCGCGATATAAAGCTAGCCCATTAATTTAGCTAATGATAATTATAAACCTTAGCCGAGAGATTATGACTCATATGATAAATGGGTTAAAAGTCATGGGGTTACAGATACAATTTTAATGACAACCATGTTTATATACCAACTAAACCCACTGTAGCCCAATATACAATAGCCTTTTTCTTCTAAAAAGCCAACTCACTTAAACCCTAAACCCACGTGAGCTTCGCACCAAGGGCTAACTCCAACCGCTCACGTATGCATGCCTAACCGTTCGATCCTAAAGCCAAACCAGAAGCAGATGCGGACGTTGCACGGTGTTAACTTTAGGGTTTTAAAACCAAAGAAGACGAGCGCTGTGGAATTGGCGGGGAGAGTTAATTACGGGTCATATTATGGAGGCCTTGCTTTCATTTGTGCTCTCCTTCCATTTAGCTCCTCTTTTCTATAAAAGCACCTTGCTCGGCCGAACCTTCATATCCTTTTTCCATCGCACTACTGCCATCGTCGTCCTCTTCCTCCCCGTGCACGCCCTACTGTCTCCATCCCCTACGTCCTGTTGCTCGTCCAAGCCGCCAAGGGAGTCTTGCTTCCTCCTCCTGCCTGCGTTCACCATCTTCCTCCTGCTGTGGTTCGAGCAACAAGGAGCCGGCCATGTCATCTCCTTCCCTTCCATTCTTCCTCCTGCGGCCATCCTAGCAACAAGGAGCGGTTGCTGTTCTTCTTCCCCTTCATCCATCTTCATCCTCGGCTGCATCATCTCTAATTTCTGTGAGAAGCCATTTTACAGAAGCTCAGTTTTGTTTCTTCTTCGGCAGAAGATTGTTGCCGTTGCTGTTCGAGTTTCATCCCTCCAAATCTCTCTGTTCATCATCCAAAACTCAGTAAAAAGGTAGGTTTTCTCAAGTTTCGTAGACCAGACAAAAAAATTAATGCATCATTATAGGTGTTCTCTCTTCATGCCAAAGATTATAATTAGATTAAACCTCACATAATATTTCTACATGATTTTTATTACATGTTTTCTTATGTTTTCTTTCGTGTTTTAGTTTAATACGATAGGAGTTAGTTATAGAGTTTTTGCCTTAATAACTTGTACGTGGGTATCGGAGTCTCCTTTGGCCATGAAAATTTAAGGGCGTACTAGTGGGATGGAGACCGAGGTAGTGAGAGTGGTTGCACCATTTTTCGTACCCCCTATCTCAAGATCCCCCATCTCTCAACGAAAAATTATTTTGAACGTCCGGTTAAGTAGAGTTTTTCGAGCCCGTCATTTTGATATATAGAACGCCTGATTCCGACGTGTGTACGTCGAGAACCGGAGCCTTGAAGATTGACATTTTTTTTGAAATGACGACATTTAACGTGTCGTCAAATGTTTTGACGCCACTGTGCAATGGCGTCAATATATATATTATGAATTATATATATATATATATAACTTGTGATTATATCTTTAAAAGTCCATATCTATTAAACTATGTGATATAAAATTATAAAAATTATATTTTTGAAATCCTTGAATTTTTCTCCCAATTATCATATATTCTATTTTTCTAAATTACTATATATAAATAAATATGTCTTTGAATATATGTTTTTGAAGTTAATCAATTAAGTATATATTGAAGTTTGACACGTTTATTGAAATGACGACCATCTAAATGTCGTCAAAAATTTTTTGACGACACAATGCAAGGGCGTCAGATTATTGTATATATATATAATATATATATATACATATAACTTGTAATTATGTCTTGGAAAATCCATATCTACTAGATTATGCAACAGAAAATTATAAAAAAATATATTTTTGGAATCCTTGAATTCTTATCCTAATTATCATATATTCTATTTTTCTAAATTATTTTATATAAATTAATGTCTCTTTGAATGTACATTTTTGAGATTATTCAATTAAATAGAGATTGACGTGAATTCTTGTTAAATAAATTAAGTTAAAAATCATAAAATTAACGTCTCTCCAAGAGGACACTAATTAATAAATGACGCCACCCACGGGCGTCAAATAATATAAGTTTATTTAATTATAGTTAATTATAGAATTTGGATGGACATGAATTCTATAATTTAACGCATTCATGTTCTCACCGTTTTCTTCCGATTTTGACCCATACTGCGGGTCTTCTGGCACTCTCATCTCACGTCCGTAGATGGAGTCCCCGTTTCATGATTGGTTCACGTATACACCTCAACTCTCGGTGACATACAAGCCCTCCATTGGACATTCCGTTCCTTTGGACTGACAAGTTAGTCATTGGGACCTCCGTAAGTCTCCTCGTAGCCTTAGATTCCCTCAAGGCCGACTGAGCTGGTTGTACCTTAAACACCTTGTGCCTTTGATTGCCACGTCTTATGGTAAACCGGCCCTCTCATGGTGCCATCTTGGTCCATGAGAGAATAATCCTAGCCGGTGGAATGATGATATTCCACTAGGTGGTGTCTTGGATTGAGTCCCTTATAGATGGGGTCAATCTCTCAGCTTGATTCATGTCCCTTGATTGGTGACAGGTTTAGTCATCCACTCAAGTTATCACGGCTACCTAGTTAAGGTACCGATTCTACCCAGGTTATTGACATGTCATGGTTCTCATTGGTTTTATCATTGTCCATCTAATGTTCTTCCTTGAATTCTGTGGAACCTATCCACGAATCTACCTTAATATTCTACATGAGTTTGTTCTTGGAATTCAATGGCTATCACTAAAGTGGTTGTCTAGATATTACATGTAATAATGTCTGCGCATATAGGGCCCGATCTGGTCCTGGGGGGAGCACCCGAAAGTACTTGTGCCCATGGGAGTTATATTGATCACGGTGTGGCATTGCACCGAAGTACTTGCTTGAATCTACGACACTCCACTATCTCTCTCTCTCTCGCGTGCTTGACTTGATTGACTTGACACGACTTGCGTGGCCCGGAATGGGCAAAGTACTTGCTTGTTAATAGCCATTATCTCATGACATGAAAAACTTTATTGATATACTCGATACTTGTTCAAATACTTGAAATTCCCTACCTTAGATCGACAGTACGTGTTATTTCCTCTCGTTATCATTCCGTATCGTTCTATTTTACATGATTGACATGCTAGACTTGCATTTTCATTTGGAAGAGGTAATTACTTAAACCAATTACTAGTTCTTGAGATATAATTCCTACTGACCTTTCGCTCACTCAGTTTGTGCCAACATTTTTCAGGTAATCAGGTGGCTAGCGAGACCGAGACTCACATGGGAGGGACAAGTGTGCAAGCGAGCTTCAAAATCTAGTGAACCCGATCTTTTATCTTTCTTGAGTCTAGTATAGTGTCTCTTATTTGGTTATCTTGTCTAAGTCTGTTAGAGCGTCATCCCCTTTTCTTTCATAGTGACGTAGTTGAGTCTTCAAGTTCTTGTAAGAGATTTATATTTAATAACATTTTTATTGTTGTTCCAAATTATTTGGACTTATGCGATTGCTCTTGATTATTCACGACTGTTTAACTGCCACGTTCTGAGCAAACGACACGTTATGCTGCTATCGGTTCGGGGCGTGACAGGGCACAACATCCTCCACCTCCTCAATTATTAAGAAGGCCTATGCCAAACCCGTTCCCTACCAATCTGGCCCCGGTCAAGTATGACACCAACACCCTTATCCTCCAAAAGATTGCTAGCATGGAGGAACAACTCAGGAGGGTCTCAGCCCCCAAAGACACTCCGGAAGTCACTCTCCCTACTCTGTTGGTCTTTCACTTGCCTCCATCTGAGTTGCCAAATTTTTGGTGCTACAATAGAACGGGCAACCCATTCATTCATTTAAAAGATTTTATGTATGAGGCATCCTTTTGGCAAAATAATAAAGCGTCTCTGGCTTATCTCTTTAGAAGGTCTCTTGAAGGCCCGACCCTTGAATGGTTTTACTCTTTGGAGCCAGCTGAAGCTGGTGGTTTTGATGTTGTTCAAAGAAAATTTTTGCAAAAGTATAGAGACCGTGCGGGTCCCTCTTTGTCTGTCACAGATTTAGTTGCTGAGAAAATGAAGCCTGAAGAGGACTTCACACAATTTGCCGATAGATGGAGATCAATGGCCGTGAAACTAATAGACACACTTTCGGAATCGGAGCAAGTTAAGATGATTGTTTCAAATGCTACTCCGCAATTCCATCACATTCTGGCCATGAATAAGCTAAACACAATGGAGGAACTTTATGAACGGGCCCGTTACATTCAAACTCAGATGAAAGATTCGCCCATCATGGGCATGTTTGAACAAAAGCCTAGGATGATGAGGAAGAGCAGCAATGTCAATAATAATGGTAGAACAACCGAGGGTATGTGATGTGACACAACCTAGGACTTACCAAGCAAGCACAATTAGCATTCCAAACGGATCGATAACGGCGACCGCTCACCCGATGCTCACCATGACCCGGGGTAACTTGGCAATGCCAAGTGGAGGATGTGAGGGCTGGGCCCTTGCTGGTAGAGGGCCAGCAAGGCCAAGGAATGTTCTCCCAAGGGTATGGCTGCCCAATTCAAGGGAGCCGACGTTGTGCCAAGGGCACGGGTACACTCCTCTCACCACGGTGATCGCTTGAAGCAAAGGAACTTAAGGATCGAGCTCTCACTCTCACGGCCAGCGGAACTATGAACTAATATTGAAAGAACAAGCACAAAATTAGAGCTAGGTTGGAGCACTTACTCGACCGGTTTGAAGAAACCGGTCCCGCTCGGAGATGAGGGCGAGCGGGGAAGCGTGGGTTCCCCACATGCCGCGCCAGAGAAGCTTGACCTGTTTAAGTGTTACAACACTACACCTCTCGCAGGAGGGGGATCTTGGGGTGGGGACAAATTGTTATTACATCTAAAATTACCTCCACACAAGGAGGGGCCTTCAGCCGGACAAGCGGGGTGGGGCGAAATCGAGCTAGAAGCTAACAAGAGAGTCGATGTCGATTCTGTCCGCTTCCTGCGCTTCAGGACAGACAGTTGGATAACTTGACGCTGTGACCACTCCCGATTTTTGTTGATGACAAAACCAGTTGGAATTTCTTCGTAGCTGGATCGTGATGACGTCTGAAGTTTGTTGATTTCTCTGGTCACAGGTGCTAGTCGGGGCAGAAGCTCGAACAGGGTGGCATGTCTTCAATTCTGACTGCTTCAGGTTCACAACAGCAGGAAGAAGCGGTTGCCACAAGCGCTCCAGAGCTCAGAATTAGGCACCGCAAGAGTCGTTGGAACCATCGGTGAGTCCTCTTCGAAGCGAGACCAACGGAGATGCCAAAGTTTGTCAGAGTAGACTGGTAGAGCTCAAACAATGAGGGGGGGTCGGAGCAGACTATCAGGAAGCAGAACCGCACACCCGGAGGAAGAAAATGGGAACTCTTGATTCCGGGCGCAAAACAGAGCTCCGCTTCTTGATTCTAGAAGTAGACTTATCGAAGAAGCTCCCGGATAAGCCTCGCCTCCAGATCTTCAAGAGAGTGGTCGTGGTAGCTTCAGGTTACTCTTCAGAGAGGAAGTGCGCAGTCGGGGAAGATCGACTGCTCAGGACGGCCCCGAACTCAGAATGGGATCAGACCACCGCCGTTGCGAAGAGGACGGAGAGACACTTCCAACGGTATCTCTTGGGACTCCAGGGACACTGGGATGAAGTTAGAGCCGGCTCTGCAAGTTGCTGGTACTCTGCTGCCTGCGAACTGAGAACTGTAGGTTGAAGATGATGGGGGGAAATGGGGTATATGGGAGGGAAAATGGCGGTGGATGAGTGTGGGGAGAAGCCTGGATGTGAGGGGGTCTGGGAGGGGGTGTTCCAAGATGTGGGAAGGGGAGAATGGGGGCTAGAATGGGGTGTTTACAGTGGGTGAGAGAGGAGCTGTAAATTTGGGATGGTGGGTGAGAGGGAAGGAGAGATCTATCTCCAAGGTTTGAAAGTGGACTAAAGGGGTGATTAATGGGGGCTTTGGGGATGGGAAGGGTTGTATTGGGGAAGGGAAGGGGTGCTTAGGGAGTGGAGAAGTCTCCCTTGGGAGATGAGAGGGTGCTTAGGGAAGGGGATTGGGTAGTTGGTGGTTGGGTGGTGGAGTATGGATTGGTGGAGGGTCTCTTGGGACTAGGGGTGGAGTAATGAGGGTTGGGGGTAGTTGGAATGACCTTAATGGAGGGGGGGGGAGGAAAGAGAAAGGTGGTTGTGAGGGGAGGAGAGAGAAAGGGGCGCATGTAGTGTCCCCTGTGGTTCTGGAGTTTTGATGATGACAAATATTATGCCTCATTATGTTTACATCCTTGATGATATAATCCTGTTGTATTATGAGAAACTGTCAGAACAGGTTTAAGGATGAAGTCAACCCAAGTCAAAGTCAAATCATGACAGGTAAGGTTAATGCTCAGATCAAGTAATGCTCTATCTACTCTCAGATCTGTATGCCTTATGCCTTGATGATGTTTTAACTGATGTGCATAAATTGTTCTGTACATCATCAGTGCATTTTCAAGTCTATACACTCCACTGCCTTGTTGCATTGCTGCCTTGCTGCATTGCACGCCATATAGTCTATACATTCTTTGCTGCAACGTTTGCACATCATGCACTAGCAAGTCTGCACATTGTCACAAGTCTACACATTGCAGTCTGTTCGTGTGCATCGTCTCATGTTGCATCATCTTAGCAAGTCTATACATTGGACTTGAGCATATAGGAAGTCTGTACATCGTCCAGTGCATTGCATGCATCGTTCATGAAGTCTATACATCGAGCAAGTCTGTACATCGGACTAGTCTGCATTGGCTAAGTCTATACATCGTCCGTCTCACTTAGCGTCTCATGCATATGCTAAGTCTATACATTGCAACATGCATTGTCTCCAAGTCTGTACAGCGTCTAGCGTCTCATGCAAAGTCTGTACACTGCATTGGTTGTATAGACTTAGAGCTGAAGTCTGCACATTGCTGAAAGTCTGTACAGTGTCTCACATATGCAAAGTCTGTACATTGGTGGCTAAGCCTATACATCGCCACATTATTCATGCATCATCTCTCAAGCCTGTACAGCCTGTGTCTGCATCAGTTCATAAGTCTATACATTGTCTTCTGCACAAACACTAAGTCCACACATTGTAGCATGCACGAACAAATAGAGTATGTACACACTTCAGCACTTAAAGTCTGAACGTTCTTCAGCAGAGTCTGTACACACTTCAGCACTTAAAGTCTGAACGTTCTTCAGCAGAGTCTGTACACACTTCAGCACTTAAAGTCTGAACATCCTTTAGTGAAGACTGTACACACTTCAGTGCATATGTGCATCTCCTTCAAGACAAAGTCTGTACACTCTTTATCTCTAAGTTTATACATTCTATTGCATATGCATCTTTCATACTAAGTCTGTACACGGCGTTCTT
This sequence comes from Amorphophallus konjac, assembly GCA_022559845.1. Taxonomy (NCBI): domain Eukaryota; kingdom Viridiplantae; phylum Streptophyta; class Magnoliopsida; order Alismatales; family Araceae; genus Amorphophallus; species Amorphophallus konjac. The sequence goes on from CM040125.1 coordinate 185,456,295, forward strand.
GAGTTACCCAGCAAGTCTGTACATCTCTCTAATATATTTTTTGATGACTGTGTGACAGGTATATCCTTCGAGAAGAAAGATGTCTGGGCACGTGATCTGAGGTTGGCACCTGGCACGTGATCCAAGGACAAAGAGGGCACAAGCCCTGCACACGCCCTAGCTGCTGCTGGTATATCAATAGGATATCAATTTCAGACCTAACTGTTGACTTCTTTTTATCCTGTGCTTCATTCCAATCACTGTCCATCAAAGGGGGAGAACTTTTGTGAGTCATCATTTGCATCAATCAACACTTGCATCACATGGTGTTTTACATGCTCATTCCTGACTGAGCTATTCTGTGGTGCATGTACATGAACTGTCATATGGTATTTCATAATCATCATGATGAATCTATTGCAATGACTCATAATATTGCCATCATCAAAAAGGGGGAGATTGTTGTGTCCCCTGTGGTTCTGGAGTTTTGATGATGACAGATATTATGCCTCATTATGTTTACATCCTTGATGATATAATCCTGTTGTATTATGAGAAACTGTCAGAACAGGTTTAAGGATGTCTCACAGGTCAGAACAGGTTTAAGGATGACTCACAGGTCATGAAGTCAACCCAAGTCAAAGTCAAATCATGACAGGTAAGGTTAATGCTCAGATCAGGTAATGCTCTGTCTACTCTCAGATTTGTATGCCTTATGCCTTGATGATGTTTTAGCTGATATGCATAAATTGTTTCTGTGCATGCATTTAAGTCTGTGCAGCACACACACACACCCAAGTCTACACATCGTTGTTGTATGCATGCTTAGTCCATACACTTATTGACAGCAAGTATATACATTGTCACCTGCATGCATTACTTCAAGTCTATACAGCCTACCTTCATGGCATTGCAAGTCTATACATTGTGCTTGGTTCAAAACAAGTCTGCACATTGTCTGTCGCATGTCACTCATTCAGACTCTATACATCGTCTTGAGACTAAGTCTGTTCACCACCGTCTTACTTAGCGTCTCTGTGCATACCTTCAAGCCTATACATTGTAAGACCAAGTCTGTGCATGCATTATCTCAAGCATTGTCTTTCAAGTCTATACATCACTGCACATGCCTTCCACGAAGTCTGTACATCCGTGTTCATTGTGCACAGTTCGTGCATCAAGTCTACACATTGTCGCCTGCTCGTGCAAGTCTATACATTGCTGTCTCATGCATTCTAAGTCCATACACTATGCAGTTGGGCATCGTTCATTACAGCAGAGTCTGCACATTGCTGCATTCTAAGTCTGCACATTGTTTATACATTGCACACATAGTCTACACATTACCTGCTGTTGTGTTCATGCATCATCTGAGCAAGGCTGTACATTGTTGCACGCAGAGTCTACACATTCGTTTGGCATGACTGAGCATTCATCGTCAATGTACATAATTCACCATATGCATACTGTAGCATGTGCTATCAAGTCTATACACTCATAAGCTTAGTTAATGTATTCTGTGCTTCACGCATACACTAAGTCTGTACAACCTCCATTGAGAGCCACCTTTGTGCTTCATTGTTTACAGCTTGTAGTCGCTGTGTTTTCCTTTATCATTTCTTGTTTTTCTTTTATATGTTCACCGTTGTTCTTCCGACTCTCTGGTTTGAGGTCGAGTTCCTCCTGTGGACTCAGGAGAAGGGAGATCTTGTGTCTCCGATTGCAAGTGGGTGGGAGTCACTTGTGGGTTCCCTCCTGGTCTGGAGGAAGAGAGATCTGTGATCTCTGGTTTGCCAGTGACGGGCTGTCACTAGCAGGTTCCCTCCGATTTGGAGGAAGGGAGATTCGTCTCCGGTTCTGGTCTTGTGGGTAGCAAGTCCAGGTGTCAAGCTTCTGTGGGTTGCAGAACTTGGGTTGAGGGATTTGTTTCCCTTGGTTTGTCAAGCTGTTTGGCAGCACTTGTTGCAGACTGAGTCTGCGGTTCTAGCTTGTGCTAGTGAAAGCCTCACTCCGGTTTGGAGTGAGGGGTGGACGTAGGTCTGTGGACCGAACCACCTAAAAAATATACTGTGCAGTGGTTGTTTGCTTTCCTTTGCTTCCGCTAGATGAATGTATAGGCGCGCTATACATGTTTGCTCTTGGGTTCAAAAGAGTTTTTGATTAAGTCTTAATTGAGCGAAATTTTTTAAGGGTGGGATTCATTCACCCCCCCTCTGAATCCATCGCACCTGCCCCAACAGCGTAGGTTTTAGAGAGAGAAAGTGGAGGAGAGAGAAAATGACTTTCTAGAGAGAGGGGTAGAGAGAGAGGGGGGTAGGGGCTTTTCACCCACTCAATTGGCTTCTCACCAAAAGAAGAAGATTTAAGTTGGACACTAGAGAATTCAAATTTTCATTCATTCATTCATTGATTTGAAATGGGGGGAATGGGGTCCTATATATAGGCAACCCACATTTTACAAAAAGTCCCTGACTCATGCAACAATGACAAATAACCAAGGGGTAGGGGTTGCCCTTGGGCCTAGCCCAATGAATTGGGCCCAATAACAAACTAATCAACCTAATGACACTCAAACTTAGGGAAATAAACAAAAGACCTAGGGACATGACTCAAATAAAAGGGAAAATACAATGATATGACTTGAAAAAAATTACATAGGACTTAAAATAAATAACTAGACCATGCCGGATGCAACTGGGACAAGGAGACGAGCCGTGAATGTGGGCATGGGAGGTGATGTCCCCATCATACTCCCGGGGTGCGGAGAACTCGACTCCGTCGAGTAAGAGTCCTTCCCTCCTCGGATGGTGTAGAAGCGATACCGCCCGCAAGTCTTCCGAAGGAGACCGATCCATCCACCCGACGAGATAGTGCTCAGTCACCTTGCTCCTGGTGGTAGTGACCTGTTCATCTAATATTTGCTCAATTTGCTCACACTGGGCTCTCCTGGATAGTGGACTCTTCTCACGGGTAGGTGCTCTTTCAATGAGGGGTGTGGGCTTAATATCCTCACTTGGTACCACCGTGGAACCCTTATATGGCACTACGTCGGCCACGTTGAATGTGGGGCTCACTTCGTACTCCTCGAAAAGATCTAAGTCATGGGCACTAGTGCCAATGCACCTCAGAACCTGGAAGGGACCAGCCCCACGAGGCCTCAATTTGGAGATGGCTCCCGGGGAGAGCCTCTCCGTCCTCACCATCACAAAGTTACCCACGTGGAATTCTTGGTGATGCCTATGGGAGTCAGCCTGCCTTTTATAAGTCTCAGTTTCCTTGCTGATGTGCTTGCGAAGATTTTCATGCAATTTTGTGAATGCTAACTTTCTAGGGGTGATGGGTGGACCTGGGCAACCAAAAGTAGACCAATCATGCTTTGACGCCAAGAAGACTTTGATGGAATGGGGAGGACCGAGACATCCATAGGTGATCTGGTCATGCATGAGGGTGACAAATGCCGGGGGACCCGGACATCCATGAATACTCCTATCATGCCTATGACCCATGATGAATGAAGGAGGACCATTACATCTGAATTTGGACCATTCATACTTTCTACTTGACATGTGGGTGATATGAATGAATGGACCCAACACAGTGTTCATGCTAAGTGGTGTGGTAAGCCTAGACACATGCATGCTTTTCCCAAAGGTGACTTCCATGTGTATAGGTGTGGGACAACCTTTGAACTCCCATTGGAAAGGATCGAATGGATCTAAGAAGGTGGTCATCATGGGGTGGGGCACAACCTTATTACCTAGGGATATGTGGCCCAAGGTCATGGCTCCTAAGGTGTAACCCGGGTCTAGGATGGGGTGGATTGTGTCAAACATGGTGGGTTGGGATAGGGAAAGGTGGGTGCTGGATAAGGTGGTTGGGTCCCATGGGTTCTTTGACCCCCATTGGAAGGGATCAAAGGGATCATAAAAAGGGTTATCGTGGGGGAGGGGCCCTTTGTCCTCAAGATCCTCAAATAGTGGTGGGTCATCCTCTTCTAATGAGACAATTGGGCCGAAGTTTTTTGTGGGTGGCTCGGCCATGAGGGGAGGGCTTGACTTTTCATTCGATATAAGAAGCTTCAAATTGAGGAGAAGGTGGGGCTCATCGGGTGTAGGGAGGAATAGAAGGAGGTGGCTAGTGTAGCAACCAATGGTGCAAATCGAGGTGATAGACCCGACACAAAGGTGTAGGAGGTCAAGGCTCCTAGATTGGTGGGCCATGGGGGTCAACAAGCCGGTCAACTCAAATTGTCAAGTTAAGCCCTTGAGAAGGTCCTCTAAGGTTTCCACTTGATAGGATGTTTGGATTATGGTGTGATAGGAGGAGAGGTGCACTATGGGAAGGTTTTCCTTTATGGGAGGGAAATCATAGGCTGCGATCTCTCTTATTGGGCTCTTCTTTAGCCAACTAAAAAGGGGTTCCCCTAAGATGAGTTTGGCCCTAACTAGAGAGGGTGGTGTAAGGTGAAGGTCACCATGTGATGTTTCTTCTTCTACTTGGTCATGGGTGGTCTCCGTGGTAGGGATAGGGTCCGGAGTGTTCACCACTATGGGGTCGGGTATGGGTTCCTCTTCTAAGGAGGTGAGAGGGTCTTTTGGTGGTATGGTGATGAGGGTTGGTGCATGGTGCACCCGGGGTGGAAGGTAAAGGGAAACTTGGTTTTGGGTAGGGAGGGGAAGTAGTGGGGGACTAGGACATGAGAGTTTTGGGGGAGGGAGTGGGAGATGGGTTGGTTGGGGTGGCTTGGGTTGGTCGGTCTTGGGGGGAGTGTTCCTTATAGGGAAAAATGGAGGGGTAGTGGTGGTCCTTATTGGGGAAACTGGGTTAGTTAGGGGTCTCTTCCCCTTAGGATCGGCTGGTTGTGGAGAGGTGGAAGTGGGGGCTAATTGGGTTTGGATAGTGAGGTTTGTGGAATGGGGTTTTGGTTGGGGTGTGGGGACCCTCATGGGGTTAGGTGGGGAGGTGGATGCTTGGATTATTTGGGTCCTAAGGGACTGGATTTGGTGGCGGAGTGTAGCGGTGATGTTTGAGAGGGGATTTGTTGGGAGTGGTGGGGGTGGAGGCCTAAAGGTGGTCTCAAGTTGGCCGGGTGGGGATGGAGGAGTGGTAGTGCTCCTCGGGCTAGGGGTGTTTGAGTAGGAGGGGTGGTAATATTTGGAGATGTAGATCTTCCTAAGTTCTTCCTTCATATCATCCCATGAAGAAATAGGCTCTTGCCTCCTAACCCTTCTTAATCCATCTATGTGTTCCCACTTACTCTTGACTTGACCCCGAAATCGTCCCTTGGCCTTACAGACTCTTGCGGGTCCATATACCCAAGTCTTTTCAAAATATCTTTCCATGGTAGCCTCCCACCTATCATAATCACTAGAATGTGATCCGTCAAAGGTAATATCATCATATAGAATGAAGTCCATGGGTGGCGAGTAGGTTAAGTAGGAAGTGGCCATGAAGATCGGGGGGGGGGGGGGAGATAAATGCAATGGTCGGACTGATGATGACTCCAATGCAAGCGTGCCCTAGGACTTGACTTGTAGAGACAAGTCAATGACTTGATATGATACCAATTGATGTGACACAACCTAGGACTTACCAAGCAAGCACAATTGGCATTCCAAACGGACCGATAACTGCGACCGCTCACCCGATGCACACCATGACCCGGGGTAACTTGGCAATGCCAAGTGGAGGATGTGAGGGCTGGGCCCTTGTTGGTAGAGGGCCAACAAGGCCAAGGAATGTTCTCTCAAAGGTATGGCTGCCCAATTCAAGGGAGCCGATGTTGTGCCAAGGGCACGGGTACACTCCTCTCACCACGGTGATCGCTTGAATCAAAGGAACTTAAGGATCAAGCTCTCACTCTCACGGCCAGTGGAACTATGAACTAATATTGAAAGAACAAGCACAAAATTAGAGCTAGGTTGGAGCACTTACTCGACCGGTTTGAAGAAACCGGTCCCGCTCGGAGACGAGGGCGAGCGGGGAAGCGTGGGTTCCCCACACGCCGTGCCGGAGAAGCTTGACCTGTTTAAGTGTTACAACACTACACCTCTCGCAGGAGGGGGATCTTGGGGTGGGGATAAATTGTTATTACATCTAAAACTACCTCCACACAGGGAGGGGCCTTCAGCCAGCCAAGCGGGGTGGGGCGAAATTGAGCTAGAAGCTAACAAGGCGCTTCCTACGCTTCAGGACAGACAGTTGGATAACCTGACGCTGTGACCTCTATCAATTTTTGTTGATGACGAAACCAGTTGGAATTTCTTCGTAGCTGGATCGGGATGACGACTGAATTTTGTTGATTTCTCTGGTCACAGGTGCTAGTCGGGGCAGAAGCTCGAACAGGGTGGCAGGTCTTCAGTTCTGACTGCTTCAGGTTCACAACAGAAGGAAGAAGCGGTTGCCATAAGCGCTCCAGAGCTCAGAATCTGGCACCGCCAGAGTCGTTGGAACCATCGGTGAGTCCTCTTCGAAGAGAGACCAACGGGGATGCCAAACGTTCTCAGATTAGACCGGTATAGCTCGAACAATGAGGGGGGGTCAGAGCAGACTGTCAGGAAGCAGAACCGCACACCCGGAGAAAGAAAATGAGAACTCTTGATTCCTGGTGCAAAACAGAGCTCCGCTTCTTGATTCTGGAAGTAGACTTATCGAAGAAGCTCCCGGACAAGCCTCGCCTCCAGATCTTCAAGAGAGTGGTCGTGGTAGCTTCAGGAGTCAGCTTCAGGTTGCTCTTCAAGGAGGAAGTGCGCAGTCGGGGAAGATCGACTGCTCAGGACGGCCCCGAACTCAGAATGGGATGAGACCACCGCCGTTGCGAAGAAGACGAAGAGATGCTTCCAACGGTATCTCTTGGGACTCCAGGGATACTAGGATGAAGTCGGAGCCAGCTCTACAAGTTGCTAGTACTCTGCTGCCTGCGAACTGAGAACTGTAGGTTGAAGATGATGGGGGGAAATGGGGTATATGGGAGGGGAAATGGGAGTGGATGAGTGTGGGGAGAACCCTGGCTGTGAGGGGGTCTGGGAGGGGGTGTTCCAAGGTGTGGGAAGGGGAGAATGGGGGCTAGAATGGGGTGTTTACAGTGGGTGAGAGAGGAGCTGCGAATTTGGGATGGTGGGTGAGAGGGAAGGAGAGATCTATCTCCAAGGTTTGAAAGTGGACTAAAGGGGTGATTAATGGGGGCTTTGGGGATGGGAATGGTTGTATTGGGGAAGGGAAGGGGTGCTTAGGGAGTGGAGAAGTCTCCCTTGGGAGATGAGAGGGTGCTTAGGGAAGGGGATTGGGTAGTTGGTGGTTGGGTGGTGGAGTATGGATTGGTGGAGGGTCTCTTGGGACTAGGGGTGGAGTAATGAGGGTTGGGGGTAGTTGGAATGACCTTAATGGAGGGGGGGAGGAGAGAGAAAGGTGGTTGGGAGGGGAGGAGAGAGAAAGGGGCGTAGGTTTTAGAGAGAGAAAGTGGAGGAGAGAGAAAATGACTTTCTAGAGAGAGGGGGTAGAGAGAGAGGGGGTAGGGGTTTCTCACCCACTCAATTGGCTTCTCACCAAAAGAAGAAGATTTAAGTTGGACACTAGAGAATTCAAATTTTCATTCATTCATTCATTGATTTGAAATGGGGGGAATGTGGTCCTATATATAGGCAACCCATATTTTATAAAAAGTCCCTGACTCATGCAACAATGACAAATAACCAAGGGGTAGGGGGCGCCCTTGGGCCTAGCCCAATGAATTGGGCCCAATAACAAACTAATCAACCTAATGACACTCAAACTTAGGGAAATAAACAAAAGACCTAGAGACATGACTCAAATAAAAGGGAAAATACAATGATATGACTTGAAAAAAATTACATAGGACTTAAAATAAATAACTTGACCATGCCGGATGCAACCGGGGCGAGGAGACGAGCCGTGAATATGGGCATGGGAGGTGATGTCCCCATCAGTATGGTCACTAATGAGCAAGTGGGCGTGGTTGGCAATCCCGCACCTTTTTGCAATCCTTCCAACCCAAGACCTCCACAGCCACAACAACAACCCTCATTCCTCAACCCAGTTCCCCAAGCAAACAACCCCCCTCTGCCCTTCCATCCCCCTCCATAAAATCAAGCTCTCCAGCAAAACTCTCTAGTTCCCCTGCAATACCACCAAGTGCTACCTCCTGCAAACTATGGTCCTCAACAGCCAAGAAGACAACTAGGCCCCAAAAGAGCCCAATATCCTCCACTACCCGAGAGCCTCCCCGATATTTTTAACGCCCTCATGGCCGCCAACGCGCTCACGTTGCTAAAAGAAAGGATAGCCTGGCCTCAAAATGTGGATACCTCTCGGTATTGTGTCTTCCACCGACAGTCTGGTCACAACATAGATCATTTTTTTCACTTTAAAGATTACATATATGATATGAATGATCAAGGAGGTATCGACTGGGATGAAATGAGAAGATTTATTTCAACTATGAAAGCACGAAGACCTCCTCGGCAACAGGCACCACTGCAAGCTCAGCAACCCGCCCAGCAAGTTCAACAGCAGCAAGCTCCCGCACTGCCGGACATGGGGATTGTCCAAAATTCACTGCAGAGCACCCTGCACCCAACCAAAAAGTAAACCCTGTCACCTCTTTCCATGAAGTGGAGAGGGGGAAAGGGTGGCATGAATAAAATGCCTCCGTCGGGGCTATAAACCAGAACTCAAACCAACCTCCCTGTTGGTTGAGAAGCTCCCAACCTTCTCCTTTCCCTCAGCCCTCACGTCCCCTCCTACGTCCCATCAACCAAGCTCCTTCCACTCTCGCTAACCTTCCACCTAGACCGCTCCTCATTTGCCCCTCCATAAACCCTCCTTTAACGCAAACCCCTCCTCCTTCCATAAATCCATTACCGTCTAGGCCACTCCTCATCCATCCCTCACCGACACCCTTTCCTCCTTCCACCACTGTTAACTCTTTGCCAGCAAAGCCCCTCTTACCCCAACCTTCACCAACACCTACCATACCTCCTACAAACCCGTCACCTCCACCTAGGCCCCTCTTCATTTGTCCTACACCTACTCCAACTACCCAGACACCGTCTATCCCTTCCAGTCCCCCGACCATAGGACCTTTATTACCCAACATACCAGTTTCCACCAATCCTCAACCAGCAAGGCCCCTCATCAAGGTCCCCCAACCGGTTGCTCTCGTTCAACCCGTTAATCTTGATATCCCTTCTATATCTACCAATCCTCCGCCTACCCAAAACCCCACGTAGGCACAATCTTCACAAACTATGGTGTTCCGTAGTAGATGGATATTCCACCGTGTGTTCCCACATCGTCAGGAGCAAGAGCCCGCGCAGGGGTAAGAAGAACATACACAAGAGTAGGAGTCTATACCGGGGACTCAATATGACTTGTTGAAACATCTAGATAAAACTCCAGCAAGGATTTCTATACTAGAGTTAATAAAAAGGTCTAAGACCCACCAAGAAGCTATGATGCAGTATTTCCAAAAGGTGATGGTCAATGAGGGTATTCCGGTTGAGTAGATTACTTCAGTCTTGACTCCAGCAGGGGATCAGCCCGCCATTGTTTTCTATGAACACGAGCTGGCTCCAAAGACGGCACGAAAATATGCCTTGTGCATCACAATTGATATCAATAAAGTGGCTGTCAGCCAATGCTTGGTGGATACCGGCACATCCATCAATGTTTTGCCTCCATGTACTTTGAAAATGTGTGGCATACCCGACAGTGAGATACTGCCTTCTACCATCACAGTGACTGCTTATGATAATACAAAGAAGCCACCCATGGGCATGATTACTCTGAAAGTCGGGCTGGGCCCCATGTCAGTTACAATAGATTTCCACATTTTGGACATGGATCCAACTTTTAGTGGCATTCTGGGCCGTCCATATATCCAAGTGCTTGATGTCATACCCTCCACAAATCATCAGTGTTTAAAGTTTCCACATAAAGGGCGCGTCATCAAAGTCACTAGTATGCCTATCTTACTGTCAGTGGACATACACTCTGCCACGTCAGTGCCCTCCATATGGCCGGCCAACAGGTCCCTACTATCTGTGCTAGACCTTTCCGACCCGCAACTTGACATATTGAAGCCACAAGATGCAATTCCTACACCAACACTGGCACCACCCCTACCTTAAAAGGGGAAGAAAAAGAAGAATATGATGAACACCTTGGGTTAGAACATTATGATCGGGATGGGGTATAGGTCTAGCAAGGGCTTGGATGTCAGTCTCCAAGGCAGAGTTAAGCCTATTAAAAATCACAAGCTAATTCCTCGAGGCGGCCTAGGATACAAAGGGCCGAGTAAAGAAAAATCTGACAAGAAGGAAGAAGAGCCATGGGCTATCATGACCTCCACCCTCAAGACAGATAGACGGCCACTCACATGGTCATTGTACACACATTTTGTGAAGGGGCCCATTGAACAAGCTGAAAAGTAAACTATAATAGTCACTTTTATTTTGGACCATCAAGATGTGCATTCACGTCAGTTCACTCGCCACTTAGCACCATTGGTCACCTATAAGGCCTTGGAGTCCTTAAGGCCGTTCAAAATAAGAAAGATGGATGACCCTGAATGTGAGTGGTATAGATGGTTCGATATGAATGATATTATTATAACCTTGAGCCGAAAGTTCATGCCAACTGACACGGAATGGCCGCCTCTTATTCATGATATGCTAGAAAAGTCGATGGTGATCACTGATAGGTGGAAACTACTTAGTAATTACACCGACACTAGAGAGCCGGATGTGCCCTTTGAAGAGGGTTTTACTATAGACAGGTTGTGGGACAGCCTTTTCTTTGTTGATTTCATTCATCCATTTGTGATAATATTTTTATGCCCCAAATGCCTCATCACCAACATACCCCGACCACCCGCGGTCTTGATTTCCTTATCTCCCGATTTCTTTTAAGCTCTTTCAATTCCTCTCCAGCTCATTGAGCAATTTTCTCAACTTTCCATCATGCCTTCTCACAAGCAATCTCTTGATCAGCAATTGTCACGTCTCTCCATCTCAACTCCATCTCCTATCCCTCCCTCACATTGTTTCACTGTTCTTAAAAACAAAAAAAAAGTCAATTTTCAAACCACCCAATCCTCCACTTCCATCTCTATTGAAGAGACCTCCTATCTTGTTCATGAGTGCGCCCCAACCTAAGGGCCACTCATTCAAGGTCCATTAGCGGACTTTCTTTACTCCTCCGATGAGGGGTCTTCTTCCGTATCTTCTTCCTCTATACCTCCTTCTCCTCCCTCTTCTTTAGGATCTAGCGATCAGGGTAGTGGTTCTTTGAGCTCTTCTAGTGATAAGAGTCTTGGGGTAGTCGCTAGTAAGAAAGCAAAGGATAGGCAGGTTCCCCGTAGGTTCTTGGTAGAGTTAGCTAGGAAGAGTCATGCTTGCTTAGCAATTTTCCAGTTTTTAGAGGATCTGATTCTCCTGCCAGACTTAGAATGTGAGGAAATTTGTTCTCTAGATGAAGGGTTTGATGTTTATGAGATTATGAATGATGAAGACCCTGTTGAAGAAGGGGATGAAGAGTACGATGAGTATGAGGACAAGGCTGATGCATTTGCTAGTGGTATGAGGAGATTCGACGAACCGTCAGCCTTAGTAGAAGAACCTACCAAAGAGATCAATTTGGGAACCAAGGAAAACCCTAGGATTATCCTCATAAGCAAGAAGTTGTCGCTATCTGAAGAAGAGGCACTTATCCTGGTTCTCCAAGAATATAAGGACACGTTTGCGTGGAGTTACGAGGATATGCCGGGTCTGGATCCTGTGCTAGTTGAACACCAACTAACACTTAAGCCAGAGTCTGTTCTAGTCAAGCAGCGGTTAAGACGTTTCCACCCTCACATGGCATTAAAGATGAAAGAAGAGGTCGATAAGCTCCATAAGGCTAGATTCATTAGAGTCATCCTCTATCCCAATTGGGTGGCTAACATTATCCCGGTAATGAAGAAAGATGGAAGAGTGAGGATTTGCATAGACTTCGGGGACCTTAACCGCGCGTGTTCGAAGGATGACTTCCCCCTTCCTCACATAGACATTCTGATTGATAATACGGCAGGGTTCGAGACTCTCTCCTTCATGGATGGCTTCTCTGGTTATAATCAGATTCGCTTGGCTGAAGAGGATCAAGAGAAGACTTCTTTCACTACACCTTGGGGTACTTATTGTTATGTGGTCATGCCGTTTGGACTTAAGAACACCGGAGCCACCTACCAAAGGGCCATCATGGCTATTTTTCATGATGTGATCCACATTTATATTGGGGTGTATGTTGATGATTAGTAGTGAAATCAAGGACAATGATTGAGCATCCTAGGGTTCTAGCCAAGGCCTTGTAAAGAGCGCGTGAATATCAGTTGAAAATAAATCCTAAGAAGTGCGTGTTTGGTGTCTCGTCAGGGAAATTGCTTGGATTCATTATTAGCAAAAGGGGTATTGAGATTGATCCCAACAAGGTGAGGGCAACAAGAGATATGCCTCCTCCCAAGAATTTGTAGGAAGTTCGAGGATTAATCGGGAGGTTACAATTTATTCGTCGATTTGTCTCCCAGCACTCACAAAGGTGTAGGCCATTCTACGAGTTCACCAAGTCGGGAGTCAAGTTTTATTGGGATGACAAGTGTCAAGCAGCTTTTGATGGATTGAAGGATTATCTAGCTAGTCCTCCTGTCCTGAGGCTGCCGGTTCCAGGCAAACCACTTGTTCTCTATATTTTTATCCTGGATGACTCGGTAGGAGCTGTTCTTGCGCAAGTTGATGATGAAGGTAAGGAGAGGGTAGCCTACTACTTGTCTAAGCTCCTCAACCCCTATGAGCAGAAGTATACGGCTATGGAGAAGACCTACACAGCTCTAGTCTGGGTAGTTCAAAAATTGAAGCATTATTTCTTAGCTCACGAGGTTCATCTCATTGCCCACATGAATCCCATCAAATTCCTTCTTGAAAAATCTATCCTTACCGATCGATTAGCGCGATGACAAAGCTTCCTTTCTCAGTTTGATATCACTTACATTCAACAAAAAGCAATTAAAGGCTATGCCATAGCAGAACATCTTGCTCATCACCCTCTTCCTCGATCTGATCCTGTTTGCTCAGAGTTTCCAGATGAGGAACTAATGTCCGTCAATCAGCCCGATTCGATGTGGACATTACATTTTGATGGAGCTCTGAATTCGCAAGGTAAGAGGATCGACATTGTTCTTCTATCACCCGAGGGAGTCACCATTCCACAAGCCTTTCAGCTGGCATTCCCAATCACTAACAACATAGCTGAATACGAGGCTCTTCTGGCCGGACTGGAGGCCGCTCATCTATATGGTGTCACCCAATTGTGGATTGTAGGTGATAGTCAGCTTATTTTGCTCCAAGTGCTCACCAAGTGCCGCACGCTCGATCCTAAAAGTAAACCCTACCAAGAGCTCACATCCACTTATGCCAAGCTCTTTTCTAAATTGATCTTTGTCCATGTTCCTCGCAACCAAAATATCTTAGCTGATGCTCTTGCATCACTCGCCTCCTCTTTATCCTGTCCTCTTGGAAGAAATTTTCATTCTGTCATCATTCATAGGCGTCTCTCTCCTGCTATTAAGGATCCTGGCTTCCTTAGGGTTAAGGAGGAGTTTCTTAGGAAGGTCAAGGAAGGAGAGATCATTGAAAATAAAGAGGTCATGCTGGTGGACCTAGAAGAAGAATTGGATGACGAGGAAATGCCGTGGTATTTTGAGATTGCCAAATATTGTCAAGATCAATCGTACCCTGAAGAGGCCACGGTAGAAGAGAAGAAAGCTATCAGAAGAGTCACCCAAAGATACACTCTGGTTGGAGGCGTGCTCTATCAAAGAGGTCTCACTGGTGTTCTTCTCAGGTGCCTCGACGATGATGAAGCTAGGAAGATTGTGGAAGAGGCACATTCAAGAGTCTGTGGTGGCCACGTCAATAGCCAGATGTTAGCTATGAAAATCCTTAGGCTAGGGTTCTATTGGCTCACTCTCGAAGAAGATTGTTCTATCTATGTTCGAAGGTGTGTTAAGTGCCAGTTGCACGCCAACAAGATTCATTCTCCTGCTTCTTCACTCCATCCTGTGTCCTCCCCATGGCCTTTGTCCATATGGACTTTTGATATCATCGGACTTCTTGGTGATGCGAACCTCCTCACTAAACCAAAATCATTCATACTTACGGCCACGGAGTACTTTACCAATTGGGCGGAAGCGAAAGCTTACATGGAGATAAAAGCGTCAACCATATGCAAATTTATTATGAAAAACATCATCACCAAATTTGGAATTCCAAGCTCCATCGTCACCGATAACGGGTCATAATTTATCTCTCAAGAGCTTCAGGACCTCTGCAACAAGTATAACATTGCATTGCATCATTCGTCTCCTTATTATCCACAAGGTAATAGGCAAGCAGAGGCAACAAATAAAACCTTGATTAAAATCATCAAAAAAACATGTGAGCCTAACAAATTTGCGAATTGGCCAGAGAAACTTGTTGAAGCTCTTTGGGCCTGCCGCACATCTATTCGCACTCCAGTTGGGCAAACTCCTTTCGCCCTTACTTATGGAATGGAGGCGGTAGTCCCTTATGAGATCCTTATACCTTCTCTTAGAGTACAACTAGATAAGGAGCTCTCCATTGATAAACGATGTGAATCCCTCCTTGCACAATTAGAATTCTTAGATGAGAAGCGCTAGACCTCCGCCGAACACACAAGAATTTATCAAAACAGGCACTTACGATTCTATCAAAAGAAAGTAATTGAGAGAAAATTCAAAGGAAATTGTAATTAAAAGAATTTTTGTAAAACCTCGCAGACCCCGCTCAAAGCTCCAACAGAACTGAGAAGGGCCTTATGTGATAAAAGAAATTTATCCTGGTAATGCTTACAAACTGGTTAATGCTGAAGGGGAAGAGCAGGCTCACCCTTGGAATAGCTTGTATCTTAAGAAATACTACCCCTAAGTCAGAGAGAGAGAGAGAGAGAGAGAGAAGCTGGTGTGGTGTACGGGCCGAGAAAGGCTTGAAAGATCAAAATCTCTAATTCATTCTTCAGTCTTGATAGTTTAACCTTGGGTCAATACTCACACACGACACGCTTAGCTCTTAAGCTCAAACGGCACAAGATCCAAAGAAAGTCAAAGATAAACTAAGAGTGAAAGGTATCACCTATTCTCTTCTCTTCGGTTCACGAGGGGGGGAGCGATGTCTTGGCTAGACCATCAAACCTACCCGCCGCCCTAGTAGGTGTAAGTCATGGCCCAAAAGGGAACAATCTGCCAAAAGCCTAAGTAAAGTCAAATTCCTACCAAAGTAAGATAAGAAAGCATGTCAAGAGGGCAAAGTCCCCGCAGGGAAAACCTTGGGCATAAGTATGCAAAAAATGAAAATATAAAGCAAAATGAGCATGTCAAGAGGGCAAAGTCCCTGTAGGGAAAACTCTGGTCGTAAGCATACATTCCCAAGGGAAAAAGGGCAACAAAATTTTCCTAAGCCACATACCGAATCCCAACAGGCAATAGGGTAAGGGAGGGAAGTCTCCCAACCTTTCGAACCCCCCTCGTGAACTTCCCCAATTATTTTCTTCCTTCTCTCTCCATAGTGCACCATAAGCTTGAGGGGCGGTTAAGATGAACTTAGGAAGATGTGCCGTGCGAGGTGCTGAGTAAAAGCACAAAACTCATTGACTCTCTGTTAAGTTGTTTAAGAATGATTAATGAATTTAAGATAGTGAACGAGTAAGGTTCTTTTCTTTGGTCTACATGTTGTACCAAGTCTTTCTCTCAACAAAAGACAAAAGACAAAAGACAAAAAAAAGATCATTTGTCTGATTGCATTTTGCTTGTTCATCTCTTTCTTTCTAGTTTGCATCTGCCTACCTGCATGTTGCATTTTTGATATTTATCCTTTGCCTTAGTTGATTAAAGGCTTGGACCCTTGACCCTTTATCAAGGTAAACAAGAACATCCCCTTGATCATTGAGCAAGGGGCAAAGCCGGATGGATTAACTAACCTATTTCCCTAAGTGTGGAACGCAGGGGTAAAGAGAAGCAAATTGCACAAGTACACAAGCGCACCAAAGGACAAACTCAGGTAATAAACATGCTCATATATCTATGTGTGTACAAAAATGTAGGAGGTGGTGTACAAAGGTGATCTCTCTAACTCTCACCACCACCCTCCTCTCTCCTACTCTCTGCCTCTCCTCTCTCATCCCTATCTTGGGTCAAAACTGTTGGGGGCCCTGTCACGTCCCGAGCATAGAAGGAACCCGGTACGCGTGATGAGTTTATATCATTCATATCAATCAGAGCATAAGGAATTCGACCTTATAGACAGAGATGCGAAAATCGCAAGATAACCAAATCCAATTTATTCATAATAACCATTAAGGTAAATCCATTACATAATCTCCTCTTTAGAAAAGAGTACTAAAGGACATTCTAGACTCAATAAAAGAAAATTACAATGATTGACTCAAGAAAGGAAAAAGACATGACTAGATAGACATTTCCATGACTAGGTGGCTCTACGCTCTTTACTCGCTCACATTCCCATCCGATTGATTCTCGTCATCGGAATTACCTGAAAAATAGGGAAAACACTAGGTGATCGAACGCTCAGTAGGAATTATATCTCAAGTACAAGCTTGCTTTAAGTAAATTACATGTTACATGAATGCAAGTCTAGCTATGCATGTATGCATGATAATGACGAGAGAGTAAAGTATCAAGAGTTAATGAACTAGCAAGATTTTAGGATATTCATGTAAAATGTATCAAGAGGGTCAAGCATGTAAATATATCAAGTCATGTCACGTGAATTGACTATTATAATATCAAGCAAGTAAACACCAATTCCGGGCCACGCAAGTCATGTCAAGTCAAGTCAAGTACGAGTCGTGAAATGTCAACAATCAAGCAAGTCAAGCACTTCGGTGCAATGCCACACCATGATCAATATAGCTCCCATGGGCACAAGTACTTTCGGGTGCTCCTCCTAGCACCAGATCAGGCCCTATATGCGCAAGCATTGAGTCATGTATATTTAGACATCCACTATAGTTATAGCCAACATAGAGTTCCAAAGGATAAACCATTGTAGGATGATAAGGTAGATTTCACGAACGAAGGAGTTCAAGGACAGAACTTGAACAAGTAGGACATATCGATAAACCGTATGAAAACCGTAACATGTCATGAAACTTGGTAATTGGCGCCCACTCAGTCGCCACCAATTACAAAAATAGCGCCCACTATCTCGTCGCTAATTCCTATGAACAGTATAAGCTCAATGAAATTGCGCCCAGGCTCAGGTCGCTAATTCAGGGAAATCATGCCACTGGACTGGTCGCCAATTTCTTCTGGCGCCCAAGTCAAGGTCGCTATTTGCTGACAGACACAGACTTCTCAAAAGAGGCCAAGAACAGCGCTCCATGAGGGCTAAAGCATCACGTTTCTTCAGACTGACGTGACAAGTAAGGGTTCTATGGTTTTAGGGTACAACCTGCTCGGCTGCCTTGAGGGAATCCAAGGCTAGCGTAGACTTACAGAGGTCTCAATGAAGAAAGTACCAGTCGAATGGAAGGAATATCTCGTGGAGGGTCCAATCATCACCAAGATTTGAGTGTGTAATCGATAGAAATAAAATATGGACTCCATCTACGGATGTGAGATGAGAGTGCCAAGTAAACCCACAATATGGGTCATAAAACGCGATAAAACTGAGAGAGAAGAATTGGCGCCCTTCTCAGAGGTCGCTATATCCAGAAATAGCAGCTTTCTGAGAGGTCGCTCAATATTATATTTACCATAATCCACTTTAAATTACTCAGAATTAGCGACTCTATAAACTGGCACTAATTCTTGTAATTTCCAGAATCAATATAATTTAATTGTAATTGGCGACCATTCACAACGGTGCCCAATCTTTAAATAGCATCTATTGTAATGTCACAAATAATAATTTCCACATATTTCTGATGTGACACAACCTAAGACTTAGGCAAGCAAGCACATTCACAATCAAAAGGGCCAATTTTGGGCCGCCGCTCTCCCGTCGCTCACCCAAGCCCGGGCTGACTTGACGATGCCAAGTGGAGGATGTAGGGTTGGGCCCTTGCTGGTAGAGGGCCAGCAAGGCCAAGATTTGATTCCCAATGGATGTGGAAGCCCAATTCAATGGGGCCGACAAAGTGCCGAAGGCACCGGTTGCACTCTTCCCACGGTGATCACTCAAGGCAACGGGGCTTGAGGATCGAGCTCTCACTCGCATAACCAGCGGAACTAGAACTAATATTGAAAGACAAGCACTAAATGGAGTGAGGTGTGAGTACTTACTCGACCAGTTTGAAGAAACCGGTCCCGCTCGGAGACGAGGGCGAGCGGGGAGGCGAGTGGATCCCCACACGCCGCGGCGGTGTAGCTTGACCTGCCCACACAAGTTACAACACTACACCTCTCGCAGGAGGGGGACCTTGGGGTGGGGGTTAATGGATTACAACCAAAACTACCTCCGCACAGGGAGGGGCCTTCAGCCGGCCAAGCGGGGAGGGGAAACTAGGGCTAAAAGTAATGAAGAGATGAAGACACCGGTTCTGCCTACTCTCTCTGAACAGGGATAGATAGTTGATGTTGCTGCTGTAGAACTTGCTCAAGCATTTTTCTGATGGCGGGACCTGTGGGAAACTCTTCGGGACTGGTACTGGAACACCTCTGAATTTTGTTGAATTCTTCTGGAGTCGCTGCTGGCCTCGGTGGAGGTTCGAACAGAGCACCAGATTCTCGGATTGGCAGCTTTAGACTTCTAACAGCAGGTTGCAGAGGACGCCTCGACAGCTTCCGAACTCAGAATCAAGCACTGTCAGAGCCGTTGGAACCGTGGATGAGTCCTCTTCGAAGCAAAGCTGACGGGAAAGTCAAAAGATGCCGGAGAAGACCTGGAGGCTCTGAACAAGGATGACTGGTCGGTGCAGACTGTGGGTAGCAGAACTATGCAGCTGAGGGAGAAAAATGATAACTCTGGATCACAAATGCCGATTGAAGATCCGTTTCTTGATTCTGAAAGTAGACATGGCGATGCAGAACTGTGAAGAAGGGCTCTTTAACTGATTCTTCTAAGGTTTGTCGTGGCAGAGCTTCTACTCAGGATCAGGTCTTCAGCAGAGACACCACTGTGCAGTGGTGGGAAAACGGATCTCCCGGGCAGCTCGGAGCTCGGATCGGGACGAGACCACCGCTGTTGCGAAGGAGACCGGTAGACGCTTCCAATGATAGCTCTTGAGTCTTCAAACTCGTCCGGAGGAAGTCGTGGAGGCCGATGCAAGTTGCTGGTTCACCTGTAACCCTTGGACAGCAAACTGCAACTTCGAAGTAGCTTCCAATAACCAAGAGAGAAGAAGGGGAAGGGGGTCTATGGTGAAGGGGAGGTGGATGAAGGGTGGAGGGGGATTGAGGGGGAGTTGTGGAGGGTGTCTAAGGGTGGTGGAGAGGCTGGTGAAGGGGAAGGGTGCAGATGTTGTGCTGGTTCAGCCAAAAGGGGAGGATGAGAGGAGGGTGGAGGGTGAAGTGGAGGGTGAGGGGTGAAGGGAAGGAGGGGGGTGAACTTGGCCAAGGGGAAGGGGAGAGGGGCGGCCAAAGCTTTGGAGGGAAGGGGTTTCAAAATTCAAATGGGCCTAGGAAGTTGTGGGATTGTGTGGGGAAGAGGGGTGAGTGTGTTGGAATGGGGTAGATAGTGTTGGAATGGGGGGAATGCTACCTTGGAACTAAGGGGGGTGGAGTAATGGTGGCTATGGGAAGTGGAGGGACTTTAATGGGGTAGGTGGAGGAGAGAGAGAAAGGGGCAAACCCCTTAGTGGAGGAGAGAGTGGAGAGAGAAGAAGGGGGGGTGGGGATTCTCTCACCCTAGGGTTTCTCACCCAATTGGATTCTCTCCATTAAACTAAGCTTTGAACTCTCAAATGGCATTTTTCATTGATTGATTCATTAAGTTGAAATGGGGGGGAATGGGGTCCTATACATAGGAAACCCACATTTCTACAAAAGTCCCTGACAATTGACTCAATGATAAATAACCGAGGGGGTAGGGGAGAGCCCTTGGGCCAAGCCCAATGAATTGGGCCCAATAGCCAACTAGACAACCTAATGACACTCAAACTTAGGGAAATGAACACAAGACCTAGGAACATGACTCAAATAAAAGGGAAAATACATCAAATGACTCAAATAAAAATTACATAGGACTCAAAATTAAATGACTAGACCATGCCGGATGCAACCGGGGCGAGGAGACGAGCTGTGAACGTGGGCATGGGAGGTGATGTCCCCATCATACTCCCGGGGTGCGGAGAACTCGACTCCGTCGAGTAAGTGTCCTTCCCTCCTTGGAGGGTGTAGAAGTGGTACTACCCTCAAGTCTTCCGAACGAGACCGATCCATCCACCTGCCGAGATAGCGCTCGTATACCTTGCTCCTGGTGGTAGTGACCTGTTCATCCAATATTCGTTCAATGCGCTCACGCTGGGCTCTCTTGGCTGGTGGACTCTCCTCACGGGTGGGTGCTCTCTCAACGGAGGGAATAGGCTCAATATCCTCACTAGGTACCACCGTGGGTCCCTTGTATGGCACTAGGTCGGCGACACTGAATGTGGGACTTACCCCATATTCCTCGGGGAGATCTAACTCATAGGCATTTGCACCAATGCGCCTCAGGACCTGGAAGGGACCAGCCCCACGTGGCCTCAATTTGGAGATGGCTCCTGGGGAGAGCCTCTCCGTCCTTACCATCACAAAGTCACCCTCATAGAATTCTTGGTGACGTCGATGAGAGTCAGCTCGCCTTTTATAAGTCACATTCTTCTTGCTAATGTGCTTGCGGATCTCTTTATGCAATGTTGTGAATGCAGACATTCTAGGGGTGACGGGTGGACCTGGGCAATCAAAAGTAGACCTATCATGTAATGATGCAGTGTAGACTTTGGTTAGCCTAGGTGGGCCGGGACACCCGTAGGTGGCCCTATCATGCAAATTGGTGATAAATATTGGGGGACCCGGACATCCGTAGATGCCTTTGACATGCTTAAGACCCATGATGAATGAAGGTGGACTATGACATCCGAATATGGACCACTCATACTTTCTACCTGACATGTGGGTGATATGAATGAATGGACCCAACATAGTGTTCATGCCAAGGGGTATGGTAAGCCTAGACACATACATGCTTTTCCCAAAGGTGACTTCCATGTGTATAGGTGTGGGACAACCTTCGAACTCCCATTGGAAAGGATCAAATGGATCTAAGAAGGTGGTCATCATGGGGTGGGGCACAACCTTATTACCTGGGGATATGTGGCCCAAGGTCATGGCTCCCAAGGTGTAACCCGAGTCTAGGATGGGGTGGATTGGATCAAACATGGTGGGTTGGGATAGGGAAAGGTGGGTGGTGGATAAGGTGGTTGGGCCCCATGGGTTCTTTGACCCCCATTGGAAGGGATCAAAGGGATCATAAAAAGGGTTATCGAGGGGGAGGGGCCCTATGTCCTCAAGATCCTCAAGTGGTGGTGGGTCATCCTCCTCTAATGAGACAATTGGGCCGAAGTTCTTTGTGAGTGGGTCGACCATGAGGGAAGGGCTTGACTTTTCACCCGATATAAGAAGCTCCAAATTGAGGAGAAGGTCGGGCTCCTCGGGTATGGGGAGGAATAGAAGGAGGTCACTAGTGTAGCATCCAATGGTGCAAACCGAGGTGATAGACCCGACACAAAGGTGTAGGAAGTCAAGGCTCCTAGATTGGTGGGCCATGGGGGTCAACAAGCCGGTCAACTCATATTGCCAAGCTAAGCCCTTGAGAAGGTCCTCTAAGGTTTCCACTTGGTAGGATGTTTGGATTATGGTGTGATAGGAGGAGATGTGCACTATGGGAAGGTTTTCCTTTATGGGAAGGTAATCATGGGCCGTGATCTCTCTTATTGGGCTCTTCTTTAGCCAACTAATAAGGGGTTCCTCTAAGATGAGTTTGGCCCTAATTAGAGAGGGTGGTGTAAGGTGAAGGTCACCATGTGATGCTTCTTCTTCTTCTTGGTCATGGGTTTCCTCCATGGTAGGGAGTGGGTTTGGGGTGTTCACCACTATTGGATCGGGTATGGGTTCTTTCTCTAAGGTGGTGAGAGGGTCTTTTGGTGGTATGGTGATGAGGGTTGGTGTATGGCGCACCCGGGGTGGAAGGTAAAGGGAAACTTGGTTTGGGATAGGGAGGGGAAGTAGTGGGGGACTAGGACATGGGAGTTTTGGGGGAGGGAGTGGGAGATGGGTTGGTTGGGGTGGCTTGGGTTGGCCGATCTTGGGGGGAGTGTCCCTTATATGAAAAAATGGAGGGGTAGGTGTGGTCCTTATTGGGGAAACTTGGTCAGTTAGGGGTCTCTTCCCCTTAGGATCGGCCAGTTGTGGGGGGGTGGAGGTGGGGGCCAATTGGGTTTGGATAGTGAGATTTGTGGAAGGAGGTTTTGGTTGAGATGTGGGGATCCTCATGGGATTTAGTGAAGAGGTGGTTGCTTGGTTTATTTGGGTCTTAAGAGAGAGGACTTGGTCGCGAAGTGTAGCTATGATGGTTGATAGGTGATTTGTTAGGAGTGGTGGGGGTGGAGACCAAAGGGCGGTCTCAAGTTGTCCGGGTGAGGATGAAGGAGTGGTAGTGCTCCTCGGGTTAGGGGTGCTTGAGTAGGAGGGGTGGGAATGTTTGGGGGTGTAGATCTTTCTAAGTTTTAGCTTCATCTCTTCCCATGAGTGAATAGGTTCTTGGCTTCCAACCCTCTTTAAGCCCTCTATGTGTTCCCACTTACTCTTGGCTTGACCCCGAAGTTGTCCCTTGGCCTTTCAGACTCTCGCCGGTCCATATACCCAAGTCTTTTCGAAATACTTTTCTATGGTAGCCTCCCACCTAAGATAGTCACTAGAATGTGATCCGTCAAAGGTAATATCCCTATCTAGGATGAAGTCCATGGGTGGCGAGTAGGCTAAGTAGGAGGTGGCCATGATGATCGGGGGATAAATGCAAGGGTCGGACTGATGAAGACTATAATGCAAACGTGCCCTAGGACTTGACTTGATAGAGATAAGTCAATGACTTGCTCTGATACCAATTGATGTGACACAACCTAAGACTTAGGCAAGCAAGCACATTCACAATCAAAAGGGCCAATTTTGGGCCGCCACTCTCCCGTCGCTCACCCAAGCCCGGGGTGACTTGGCGATGCCAAGTGGAGGATGTGGGGTTGGGCCCTTGCTGGTAGAGGGCCAGCAAGGCCAAGATTTGATTCCCAATGGATGTGGAAGCCCAATTCAATGGGGCCGACAAAGTGCCGAAGGCACCGGTTGCACTCTTCCCACGGTGATCACTCAAGGCAACAGGGTTTGAGGATCGAGCTCTCACTCGCATAACCAGCGGAACTAGAACTAATATTGAAAGACAAGCACTAAATGGAGTGAGGTGTGAGAACTTACTCGACCGGTTTGAAGAAACTGGTCCCGCTCGAAGACGAGGGCGAGCGGAGAGGCGAGTGGATCCCCACACGCCGCGGCGGTGTAGCTTGACCGGCCCACACAAGTTACAACACTACACCTCTCGCAGAAGGGGGACCTTGGGGTGGGGGTTAATGGATTACAACCAAAACTACCTCCGCACAGGGAGGGGCCTTCAGCCGGCCAAGCGGGGAGGGGAAACTAGGGCTAAAAGTAATGAAGAGATGAAGACACCGGTTCTGTCTACTCTCTCTGAACAGGGATAGATAGTTGATATTTCTGCTGCAGAACTTGTTCAAGAATTTTGCTGATGGCGGGACCTGTGGGAAACTCTTCGGGACTGGTACTGGAACACCTCTAAATTTTTTTGAATTCTTCTGGAGTCGCTGCTAGCCTCGGTGGAGGTTCGAATAGAGCACCAGATTCTCAGACGGGCAGCTTCAGACTTCTAACAGCAGGTTGCAGAGGACGCCCCGATAGCTCCCAAACTTGGAATCAAGCACCGTCGAAGCCGTTGGAACCGTGGATGAGTCCTCTTCTCAGAAAACTGACGGGGAAGTCAAAAGATGCCAGAGAAGACCTGGAGGCTCTGAACAATGATGACTGGTCGGTGCAGACTGTGGGTAACAGAACTGTGCAGCTGAGGGAGAAAAATGATAACTCTGGATCACAAACTCCGATTGAAGATCTGTTTCTTGATTCTGAAAGTAGATATGGCGATGAAGAACTTTGAAGAAGAACTCTTGAACTGATTCTTATGGGGTTTGTCGTGGCAGAGCTTCTACTCAGGATCAGGTCTTCAGCAGAGACACCACTGCGCAGTGGTGGGAAAACGGATCTCCCGGGCAGCTCGGAGCTCGGATCGGGACGAGACTGCCGCCGTTGCGAAGGAGACCGGTAGACGCTTCCAACGATAGCTCTTGGGTCTTCAAACTCGTTCGGAGGAAGTCGTGGCGGCCGATGCAAGTTGCTGGTTCACCTGCAACCCTTGGACAGCAAACTGCAACTTCGAAGTAGCTTCCAATAACCAAGAGAGAAGAAGGGGAAGGGGGTCTATGGTGAAGGGGAGGTGGATGAAGGGTGGAGGGGGATTGAGGGGGAGTTGTGGAGGGTGTCTAAGGGTGGTGGAGAGGCTGGTGAAGGGGAAGGGTGCAGATGTTGTGCTGGTTCAGCCAAAAGGGGAGGATGAGAGGAGGGTGGAGGGTGAAGTGGAGGGTGAGGGGTGGAGGGAAGGAGGGGGGCGAACTTGGCCAAGGGGAAGGGGAGAGGGGCGGCCAAAGCTTTGGAGGGAAGGGGTTTCAAAATTCAAATGGGCCTAAGAAGTTGTGGGATTGTGTAGGGAAGAGGGGTGAGTGTGTTGGAATGGGGAAGATATTGTTGGAATGGGGTAGATAGTGTTGGAATGGGGGGAATGCTACCTTGGAACTAGGGGGGGTGGAGTAATGGTGGCTATGGGAAGTGGAGGGACTTTAATGGGGTAGGTGGGGGTTGGAAGTTTGGAGGGAGGTGGAGGAGAGAGAGAAAGGGGTGAACCCCTTCGTGGAGGAGAGAGTGGAGAGAGAAGAAGGGGGGGTGGGGATTCTCTCACCCCAGGGTTTCTCACCCAATTGGATTCTCTCCATTAAACTAAGCTTTGAACTCTCAAATGGCATTTTTCATTGATTGATTCATTAAGTTGAAATGGGGGGGAATGGGGTCCTATATATAGGAAACCCACATTTCTACAAAAGTCCCTGACAATTTACTCAATGACAAATAACCGAGGGGGTAGGGGAGAGCCCTTGGGCCAAGCCCAATGAATTGGGCCCAATAGCTAACTAGACAACCTAATGACACTCAAACTTAGGGAAATGAACACAAGACCTAGGAACATGACTCAAATAAAAGGGAAAATACATCAAATGACTCAAATAAAAATTACATAGGACTCAAAATTAAATGACTAGACCATGCCGGATGCAACCGGGGTGAGGAGACGAGCTGTGAACGTGGGCATGGGAGGTGATGTCCCCATCAATTTCACTTTTACTAATTTTTTTACAAATCAACGCCACTCCATAGGGGCACTCATTCTTTAAATAGCGACGGTGTGACTGTCGCTCATTCTTTGTCTGATGCTACGCATCGGGTAGATACAATCTTAGACACATGGCACTGTTCAAAGACTTGGAGTTTACATAATCAGGAAAGTAAAGACATGAATGGATAGAGAAAAATATCAGGAATCCAAGAATATACTCATGCAATAATTGTAATGTTAGGTTACATAGATATTTAATTTTAAGCATGTGGCATTTATTAAATACTTAAAGAATTAGCGGCTGGGCTAAGGTCGCTCATTAAACTACGCCCTGGCCACTATCGCTATTTCATAATAATTGGTGACAGCTCGCGCGGGCATTCATTCAATAAGCGGCCATGCCTTGGTCGCTATTTTCATGCAGACAGGAAAAACATAAAACTACAGAAAACTCAAGATCCTGACTATGAAAACGATATGTAAATATTCTAATATGATCATATATGCATGATCTATGCTATCTGTTATCTTCTTGGGTTTTAGAACTTGAGAAAAAAACCTACCTCTTTGGCTTGGTGTGGACGACGAGCGAATCAGAAGAGATAATAGAGGAAACAACTGTAGCAGCAGGCAGCTACGACACTACAACAGTAACTGTAGGAGATGGAAGAAGAAGCACAGTAGGTTTCACACAACTGCTGAGAAGTAATGAGAAGAAGGGGAAGCAAGGCTCCTCTTCACGTGTGGCCAGTCAGCAGGGAGGAAGAGAGGAAGAAGCAGTTGGTAGTAACAGGCGTAAAAGAAGAAGTAGTGTTTCTTCTCTTCGTTCATGGCAGCAGCTCGAACGACAATAGGAGGAAGAGAGGAGAAACAAGCTCCTCTAATAGCTATGGCAATAGCAGGTACGTTGTAGATGGAAGAACAAGGCTTTCTCCTTCAGAACTAGCAATAGCAGTAGCCCTGAACTCGTTCGATGGAGGCTTATTTATAGGATTTGGGGTTTGGAATCCTATAGGGATAGAAGTTTCCCATGAAAGCAATCCTAACTCGTCTAAAGTTTCTCATGTATATCACCATCCTACTATATCTGCAGCCACCTTCCTGGTTAGGTTTGAAACCCTAAGGTCAATACATGTTCGAACGTGATGAAGTTTGGGTTTGTAACACAACCTCTCTATTATCTATATATACACATATATCCTAAGCACTACCTTCCCACCGTGGAAGAAGTTATGGGCTAAAGAATCATTTGGTATCTATTAGATCTCACTTACGTGAGACTCATCTAGGCTTTGAGTGTATATGGGCTGAGGCCCAATATTGAGGGCTTGTGAGTTGTATATTTATATATTTTTATTTTATTTGGAGGATTTATTTATTTATTCCTATATTTATCCGGGTTGCTACACCCTCCCCCACTTAAAAGAATTTGGTCCCCAAATTCAATTGCATATAATCATGGAGGCTGCAAGGCACTCACAATTTTGAATTAAGTCTGAGAATCTTTTCTTCATAGACTCTTCGGTCTCCCATGTGGCTTCTTGTTTCGAGCACTTGTTCCATTGTACCTTTACCATGGGAATCGTCTTGTTCCTCAGCACACGAACCTCGTGATCAAGGATCTTCAAAGGCTTTTGTTCATATGTGAGATCCTTTTGTATCACCAGGTTGTCATGATCTATGATGTGCGACAGATCATGAACATACTTCTTGAGCATAGAAATATGAAATACATTGTGTACTTTGGATAGTTGCGGAGGCAAGGTGATCCGATAGGCAACCTCGCCAACTCTTTCTAGCACTTCGAAGGGACCGATATATCTTGGTGTAAGCTTGCCCTTAACACCAAATCTTCTAATTCCTCGTCCTAGAGAAACTTTAAGAAGGACGTGATCTCCAACTTGGAACTTGAGGTCTCTCCTTCTAATATCGGCGTAAGTCTTTTGTCTAGATTGAGCCATTTAGAGTCTCTCTCTAATAAGTTGAATCTTTTCAGTGGTGTCTTACCATGTGCGGGCTAAGTAGCTGCTTTTCGCCAACTTCGTCCTAACATAGTGGTGAGCGGCAACTCCTTCCGTACAATGTCTTGAAAGGTGCCATTTGAATACTTGCCTGGTATCTATTGTTATTTGCAAACTTGACCAGGGACAAGTGATCATGCTAGCTCCCACCAAAATCAATAATACAGGCTCGTAGCATGTCCTCTACAACTTGATTCGTTCTCTCGGTCTGACCATCCATTTGAGGATGAAAAGCTGCACTAAAATTGAGTCTTGTCCCCAGCGAATGTTGTAGACCCTTTCAGAAATGAGAAGTGAAGTGCGGGTCTCAGTCAGACACAATCAAAACAGGAACTCTATGCAGTCTGATGACTTCTTTGATGAATAAGGCAACAAGAATATCAACTGACCATCTGCTCTTTATCAGCTGGAAGTAAGCTGACTTAGTCAATCCATCTATGATGACCCATATTCTATCATATCCTCCTTTAGATTTAGATAGACCCATAATGAAGTCCATGCCGATGTCCTCCCACTTCCACATAGGAATATCTAGAGGATGTAGCTTACCGACAGGCTTTTGGTGTTCCTGATGTGGGACGGACACGGGGACCGACTCTAAGTGATGCGGACATCTGACTCTAAATGTAGACGCGACCAGCAACATATGAATAGGAGAGACACTTCGGCCCGACATTAAGAGTTCCTATGGGTAATACGTCACTAACAGAAATGCAAGCTCACTCGTCATCCCAAACGAGGGGAAACGAGGATCCACGCGGTTGAGAAACCGGCAGAGTCAAGGGTGGTCGACTCACTTCCGTTCTCGGATCGAGCCACGGGACGGGTCACTCTCTCGCTCACAGCGGTGACATGAACTCACGGGCTAGACTCCTAACGCACTCACAGTGGCATATGACCATATACTAAACTAGCAAATGAACGCCAAGGAGTAAGACCGTTACCTCCACGCTCCCGGCGTGGGGAAGACAACCCCGACCAAATTTGTACTCCCGGTTAACAAATTTTTACAGCGGTACAAAGTTTTGACCCACTCCATGTAGGGAGGTAACAGGTCACATGTGGGGCCCGGGAGTAGCGGGAATTGGGTTGACGGGCAGCATCTTGATGTCACTCCGACGGTGCCGAAACCCGCGTTTTAGTGCTATCCGGACAGCGCGATCTGCGGGTTCGTGGGGCCCACGTGCTGCTCAGTCCTCCGGACCTGATGCGGTGGGTCCCGCTATGATGGTGACATCTGGTGGCACTCTCCCCTGGATAGTGGCGGGCTGGAACACCGGTCGGAGACGGCTCCGATCTCCAAGTCTTGGAGCTGCTGCGCACGGATCTGCTGCTTCTGTTTTACCGCGCGTCACCCCGCGAGATCTGTCACTGCGATCAGCACCGACATCGGATCGACACACAAGAGGTACCGTTGGAAATCTCTCCCGAAGTCCTTCGACCCTCTGTGACTCCAGAAAATTCGTGGGGGCTGTACTTTTGTTGGCAGATTTATGAACCGGACTGATCTCTCCCTCAGATCTGGCCAGACAGGAATAAACTTTCCTGAGAGTTGGCATTGACCGTGAAGTAGACCTCCGATTCAGACTTTGAGCTCTTCAGGAAAGTTGTAGAGGGGAGAGAGAGGAAAACGGAAATAATTTTGATGAAGGGTTTGGTGGAGGTTTCGATTTGTGGGGGATTTTAAATGGACTGGGGGTCAGATCTGGACAGTGGCAGACAGTATTGAGTTGGGATCTGGAGTGAATTTTTAGAAAATATGAACATAAATTCACAAGAAACTTTGTGGATATGGTATTAGGTGGATAGAACCTCCAATAAAAATATCAAGTCATTTGGATCACAATAAGGTGGGTTCATAAACGACCTATTAAGGTTTTGGAAATCTGGGCAGACTTCTGGCAGATCTGAAGAAGGTGGAGAACGAAAATGGAAAAATGGAAAATAGAAACTAGAGGCTCCACCAATTTTTCTAGGACGTGGTGATGATCTATGGAACTCACCCTAAAAGTTTGGGCTCCAAAAGATCTCGTGGATGGGAGCAGAAAGTCGTGGAAGAAGGGGTTGTCCTAGATGGATAGAACTCCGGCGACGATGGCGGTGGGGCGACGGCGGCACGATGGCGGCGGCGGCGGCAACGACGAACTCATGAACTGATAGAAGAGGCTTCACACCTCTGATTCACAGCCTTCCCAGTTGCAGAAGGGGGGAGAGAGGAGAGAGATAGGGGCAGCCATTGCTTGCTCCAACAAAATTCAGATTTTTCTCTTCATTAATTCTTGAAAATAGGAAATACAACCCTTTTATATGAAACCCATGGATCTTGCTTTACGTAGAGGAGATGCCAAATGCTATTTCCCCCATGTGGTCAAGCCTAATTAAATAAGTTTAGCCTAATGAGGCCAAAAGATGGGGCAACCCCCTTATTTTAAGGAGAGAAAGTGGGCTTTTCTTCCCACTTTGTCTTCCTTGGTCAACAAGAGAGGCTTGGTCCAAGTTGGGCCATAGACCAGCCAATTGGCCTTCCAATCCAGGAAACCCATGAGAAAGAGAGAAGCCCAATTGGGCCTTAAGTCATTAAGTCATTTAAAGACCCATTATGAAGTCTAGTGGTCCAATATGGCCACAGTTCTTAATGGACTCTAAAGGGCTTAATCCAAATGGCTTATTAAGAGCCTTACAAAGAGCCCAACATGAAAACCCAAATAAAAACACACATTACAAGCCCAAATACAATGCAAATAAATGTAAAAAAAAGTGTCCAAACTGATGGCGGAGACTCTAGACTATCTCCGAGCTAAAGAAAAGCTGATGTAGCTCGAGTGGTGCTCCGCATACGGTACTGACGGCTTGCCGGTTCGTGCTTCTCGCTCGCTCTGGTGTCCGCACCAATTCTTCCCGGGTAGGAGAAACTCGACCCTGTCGAGTAAGGGTCTGCATCGCTCTGTTAGCGCTCCAGTAGGTCCGGATCTATCCACTGCAACTCTCCACGGGTGATCCAAGTATCCTCGGTGGTGGGTCACCCTCTCCAACGCACTAGGTAGAGCAGGTAGGATCCACTCCTAGTAGCTATCACCTGCTCATCCAGTATATGATCGATATGCTCTCGCTGCTGTGGAAATGGGGCCGGTGGTGGACACTCAGGTGTGCGATCACTCTCAATGGGAGGAGATGGCTCAAAAGGCTCACTAGGGATCACCGTTGGGTCCCTATATGCAACTAGATCCGACACATTGAAAGTTAAGCTTATACCATATTCCTCGGGTAGGTCCACAACATACGTATTGGATCCAACACATTTCAACACTCTAAATGGACCGGCTTCGCGAGCTTGCAATTTCTTTACGGTTCCAGAGGGAAACTGTTCAGGTCTTACCCTGATCATGACATATTCACCCTCTTGGAACTCACGGTGGTGTCGATGGGCATCGGCTAACTCCTTATACCGTGCAATGCTGTCCTCAATGTGACGACGGACGTCATCATGCAGACTCCTAACATGCTTAGAAAAACACACGGATGCACACACGACCCTAAACAACCCTACGATTAGTCCGACCCAATCATATGCAAGGTGGTCTAGGACATCCGAATGTGTGCCATGCATACCCTAGGTGTGACCGAATGTCGGTACAATCATAAGATTGTCCTTTGGATTTAGGAGGTTTGTGTGGGCCAGGAGGGTTGGGTGTCTCTCGCCCGTGAACAGACTCGGTGGGTGTCGATGGCCCGGCCCGTGGGGAAGGGGTATAACGGTGGACTCCCCTAAAGAGGTGGAATGGAGATTGTGGACCAAGGGGCCCACTAAGAAAGGGATCGAAGGGATCAAAGAATGTGTGACCCCTCGATATGGATTCCCTCATCTCAAGGTCCCATGTGTGGAAGTCTAGAAGGTGTTGTTGATCTCCTTCATCCATGAAGGGAGATGGGATGGTGTATATGATATAGGATTTCTCCCTTGGGACAAATGGACTAAAGTGAGGCTCGGGCGGTAGGGGAAGGAACAAAAGAACCTCCGTGGTGATATGGCCCACGGTGAACACGGAGGTAATGGACCCCAAAGCGGAATGGGTGAAGCTACGACCTGTGGGTCGGTCGAAGCCTGGGGCTAACATATGCGTCAACTTCCATTGGCAGTCTAATCCCTGGAGAAGGTCTTCCAAGGTATCTATGTGGTGACTAGACCGAAACGTTGTGTGGAAGGAGTTGACGAGCACTACTTGTAGTGCGGGGTCCATGGATGGGTAGTAAGATGGGGCAGGGACCAAACCTGTCCTAAGCCAGCTAAAGAGTGGCTCGGCTATGAGTAGCTTTCCCGTTAGAAACACGGGTAACTCTGGCTAAGATGACTCCAAATAAAGATGTGAGGGTGGCGGCAAAGGAGCTCTCATGAGCGAGGAAGGCATGTCCTCCCGGAGGGGAAGTGGTCCTTGGGACCCCGTAGGTGGGGCCGGGTTGGGGCTATGGGCTATGGCCTCCCTAGGCTCGAGTATGGCTACCTCCTGCCTCGGAGGTGGGCAAGGGGAGACCAGCGACTCAAAATAAGCACACCTCTTATCCACCCGTTTCGAAATCATTTGCACAAGTTCGACAATGGTATGGGTTGGAGTAGCGGTATCACGGTGGACTCGCCCGTAATCAACCGACCTAGGCTTGGGTCGGGGCTCATCTAAGAGCGGGGCTCCTTGCCTCCGATTATGACCCATTTGGTTGGAAGTGAGTTGGTGGGGTCAGCTGGCTGTGTGACCCACGGGGTTGGAAGTGAATGGGTGGGACGGGTTGGAAGGGACCGGATGGGGAAGGTATACCCTCCTAAGCTCTCTCTTCATGTCCCACCATGATTCGATGGGCCATTGCCTCCTAACCTCTCTCAAGCCTTCGATGTCTCTCCACTTTTCGGCCGCCTTGTGGAGGAGCCTTTCCTTGGCAAAATAGAATTGCCCGGCTTCATACATAGTATAACAATCAAAGTATGTGTCCATGGTGGCCTTCCACTTGAGGTAGTCACCCGGGTCATTGGAGCCATAAAAATCTGAGGCTTCGGGCCTACGGAAGTGGAGAGGGTGGTTGCCAAGTCCATGGGTGTGCCAACGGTCATATCGCCTGGGCGATCGAGATTCCATTGGAAATGGGGAACTACAAGACGGACATGCTGACACTTGGACAAGACACTAGACACGACTATGCAAGGTTGGAATGCACTAACTAATGCACACTAAGGACCCTAGACTTAAACCAAGATCCGGTACCTGGCGGAGTCCGGGGATCCGAAGATCCTCTCACGCGAGTGAATCACCTCCCCGGCAGGTGTAACCTAACGGTCAAGCGACACCTTTTCATATACCAAATAATGGTATGCAAAAGTGACACCTAGACTTAGACACCTTTTTTTGTGTTTGTTAAGCAAAGACTAATGACTACCCTAGACTCAACTGGCGCTCTGATACCAAACTGATGTGCGACGGACACGGGGACCGACTCTAAGTGATGCGGACCTCGGACTCTCAATGTAGACGCGACTAGCAACATATGAATAGGAGAGACACTTCGGCCTGACACTAAGAGTTCCTATGGGCTATACGTCGCTAACGGAAACACAAGCTCACTCGTCGTCCCAAGTGAGGGGAAACGCGGATCCGCGCGGTTGAGAAACCGGTAGAGTCAAGGGTGGTCGACTCACTTCAGTGCTCGGATCGAGCCACGGGACGGGTCACTCTCTCGCTCACAGCGGTGACATGAACTTACGGGCTAGACTCCTAACGCACTCACAGTGGCATATGACCATATACTAAACTAGCAAATGAACGCCAAGGAGTAAGACCGTTACCTCCACGCTCCCGGCGTGGGGAAGACAACCCCGGCCAAATCCGTACCCCCGGTTAACAAATTTTTACAGTGGTACAAAGCTTTGACTCACTCCACGCAGGGAGGTAACAGGTCACATATGGGGCCCGGGAGTAGCGGGAATTGGGTTGACGGGCAGCATCTTGATGTCGCTCCGACGGTGCCGAAACCCGCGTTTTAGTGCTGTCCGGACGGGGTGATCTGCGGGTTCGTGAGGCCCACGTGCTGCTCAGTCCTCCGGACCTGACGGGGTGGGTCCCGCTGTGATGGTGACACCTGGTGGCGTGCTCCCCTGGACGGCGACCGGGCTGGAACACTGGTCGGAGGCCGATCGGCTCCGATCTCCCAGTCTTGGAGCTGTTGCCCACGGATCTGCTACTTCTGTTTTGCCGCACACGATTCGGCGAGATCTGTCGCTACGATCAGCACCGACGTCGGATCGACACAAAAGAGGTACCGTTGGAAATCTCTCTCGAAGTCCTTCGACTCTCTATGACTCCAGAAAATTCGTGGGGGCTGTACTTTTGTTGGCAGATTTATGAACCGGACTGATCTCTCCCTCAGATCTGGCCGGAAAGGAATGAACATTCCTGAGAGTTGGCATTGACCACAAAGTAGACCTACGATTCAGACTTTGAGCTCTTCAAGAAAGTTGTAGAGGGGAGAGAGAGGAAAACAGAAATATATTTTATGAAGGGTTTAGTGAAGGTTTAGATTTGTGGGGAATTTTAAACTGACTGGGGTCGGATCTGGACAGTGGCAGACAGAATTGAGTTGGGATCTGGAGTGAATTTTTAGAAAATCTGAACGTAAACCTATATTCACAAGAAAATTTGTGGATGTGGTATTAGGTGGACAGAACCTCCAATAAAAATATCAAGTCATTTGGATCACAAGAAGGTGGGTTCATAAATGACCTATTAGGGTTCTGGAAATCTGGGCAAACTTCTGGTAGATCTGAAAAAAGGTGGAGAACGAAAATGGAAAAATGGAAAATAGGAACTAGAGGCTCCACCAATTTTTTTAGGACGTGGTGATGATCTATGGAACTCACCCTGAAAGTTTGGGCTCCAAAAGATCTCGTGGATGGGAGCAGAAATTCGTGGAAGAAGGGGTTGTCCTGGATGGACATAACTCCAGCGACGATGGCGGTGGTGCGATGGCGGCGCGATGGCGGCGACGGTGGCAACGACGAACTCACGAACTGATGAAAAATGCTTCACACCTCTGATTCACAGCCTTCCCAGCTGTAGAAGGGGGGAGAGAGGAGAGAGATAGGGGGCAGCCCTTGCTTGCTCCAACAAAATTTAGATTTTTCTCTTCATTAATTCTTGAAAATAGGAAATACAACCCTTTTATATGAAACCCATGGATCTTGGTTTACGTAGAGGAGATGCCAAATGCTCTTTCCCCCATGTGGTCAAGCTTAATTAAATAAGTTTAGCCTAATGAGGCCAAAAGAGGGGGCAACCCCCTTATTTTAAGGAGAGAAAGTGGGCTTTTCTTCCCACTTTGTCTCCCTTGGTCAACAAGAGAGGCTTGGTCCAAGTTGGGCCATAGACCAGCCAATTGGGCCTTCCAATCTAGGAAACCCATGAGAAAGAGAGAAGCCCAATTGGGCCTTAAGTCATTAAGTCATTTAAAGACCCATTATGAAGTATAGTGGTCCAATATGGCCACACTTCTTAATGGACTCTAAAGGGCTTAATCCAAATGGCTTATTAAGAGCCTTACAAAGAGCCCAACATGAAAACCCAAATAAAAACACACATTACAAGCCCAAATACAATGCAAATAAATGTAAAAAAAATGTGTCCAAACTGATGGCGGAGACTCCAGACTATGTCCGAGCCAAAGAGAAGCTAATGTAGCTCAAGTGGTGCTCCGCGTACGGTACCGATGGCTTGCCGGTTCGTGCTTCTCGCTCGCTCTGGTGTCCGCACTAGTTCCGCCTTGACTTGTTGGCACGTGAGACAGCGAGACACAAAGTATGTTACCTCCCTTTTCATGTTGGACCACCAAAAGGTCCATTTCAAATCCTGGTACATCTTGGTCGATTTGGGATGAATTATGTACCTTGATCTGTCAGCTTCTTCTAAAATTTTCTTCTCCAATTCTGGACAATCCGGTACACAAGTCCTTTCTCGGAACAATAATCTTCCATCTGATGCTAGCTTGAAATCAGGTTGCTCTTCTAACCCGCCTTTTATTTCTACCAGTACTAGGTCATTGTCTTGAAGTCCTTAGATTTTGGAGAGTAAATCCGATTGTTTCCTCATGTGTGATAGAGTAATACACCCTTTCTCCTTATCCGTGCTTATGTCAAGCTTGGAAACTTGTTCCAGCATCTTCCAATCTTGGATCATACAGTTGGCGAATAATGCTCTTGGCTTTCGACTAAGGGCATTGGCTACGGGATTACCCATTCCAGGATGGTATTTTATAATGAAGTCAAAGTCCTTGAGATACTCTAGCCAACGCCTTTGTCTCATATTCAATTCCTTTTGAGAAAATAGATACTTGAGACTCTTGTGATCGTAGTACATGGTAAACTGTTCTCTGTAGAGATAGTGTCTCCAGATCTTCAAAGCAAATACCATCGAGGCCAACTCTAGGTCGTGCACCGGGTAGTTCTCCTCATGCTTCTTTAGTTGTCGGGAAGAGTAAGCAATGACTCTCCCTAGTTGCATTAACACACATCCGTGGCCAATGCCAGACGCATCGGTATATACCTCGAATTTCTCCCCTTCTGTTGGTAATGCCAAGACCGGGGCGGTTGTTAGATGATCCTTCAAGGCTAGAAAATGTTTCTCACAATCTGCATCCCACTTATAAGGAATCTCTTTGCGGGTCAGCCTAGCAAATGGAACGGTGATCTTGGAGAAGTCCTTGATGAATCACCGGTAATTGCCAGCTAGACCTAAGAAACTTCGGATCTCGGTTGCATTGGTTGGTCTTTCCCAATTCTTCACAGCCTCGACTTTGGATGGATCAACAGAAATCCCATCCTTCAAGATCACATGCCCTAGGAAGGACACTTCCTCGAGCCAGAAGTCGTACTTGCTAAGTTTGGCGTAAAGTTGATTGTTCCTTAATATTTGTAATGCAATCCTTAAGTGTTCTTCATGATCTTCTTCGGTCTTTGAATAAATCAATATGTCATCAATGAATACCAATACAAATTGATCCAGATAAGGCCTGAATATGCTATTCATCAACTGCATAAAGGCTGCAGGGGCATTCGTTTGTCCAAAAGGCATAACCATAAATTCGTAGTGCCCATACCTGCTCCAGAATGCAGTCTTATGAATGTCCTCATCCTTGATCCTCAGTTGGTGGTATCCTGATCTGAGATCAATCTTTGATAAATATTTGGATCTAGATATTTGATCAAATAATCCATCGATCCTCGGTAGTGGATACTTTTTCTTGATAGTAAGGTGGTTAAACTGCCGATAGTCGATGCAGAGTCTCATCGATCCATCCTTCTTCTTTACAAATAGTACGGGCGCTCCCCACGGGGAAGTGCTCGGCTTGATGAATCCTTTCTTCAAGAGCTCCATTAACTGCTCCTTTAATTCCTTGAGCTCGGCGGGGGACATCCTATAAGGTGCCTTAGAAACTGGGCCAGCACCAGGGACAAGGTTGATGGTGAAGGCCACGTCTCTTTGTGGGGATAATCTGGGAAAATCTTCCGAGAACACATCAGAAAACTCCCGCACTACGCGGATGTCTTCTATCTTGGACTCCTTAGTCTCTTTTACGGTGACAAAAGCAAGGAAGTATACGCAACCTTTCCTTAATAGCTTATGGGCTCGAAGAGCTGAAATAAGAGGTCACTTGTTCCGACTGCGCGGACCAGTGTAAACTAATTCCGGACAATCAACAAAAGTTACCTTGCCGTTACGCCAATCTACAGTTGCCTTGTGTGTGGATAGCCAATCGGCTCTTAGTATAACATCATAATCTTTCATGTCTAGACATATTAAATCGACAGGTAGATTCTTCCCTTTCACCATAACTTCATAATTCAGATAATGGTGTGAAATCTCGGATTCGTTTTCGAGAGGAGTTGAAATAACTAAATCTATCCACTCCGGTTCCATAGGTAATGGATCAACAAATTTCTTGGAAACAAAAGAATGTGTCGTGCTGGTATCAAACAAGATGTGAGCAGACTTGGAACAAATCTTTAATGTACCTTCCAAGAGTCCATCTTCATCTTGCTCCGCCTCTGGAAGAGCTTAGAGACAGGCTTGTTTCTTCACCGGGTGCTTCTTGTCTCCGGCTTGATCATTTAGTAGAGGGCAGTCGGGAATCTGATGATCACGGCTCCTGCAATGGATACAAGCTCCCAATCTCCTCCAGCATTTCTCGGCCTTATGGCCGGCCTTGTCGCAATGTTTATACACCTCTTTGGAAGGTGTGGTCGTAATGGAGAAGGGCTTGCTATTCTTTTTGAACTTTTTCTCTTGGGAGGAATCTTGTCACGCCTTGAACCGATAGCAGCGGAACGTGTCGTTTGTTCGGAACGTGGCAGTTAAACAGTCGTGAATGATCAAAAGCAATCGCATAAGACCAAATAATTTGGAGCAATAATAAAATTTTATTTCAAATATAAGTCTCTTACAATTTAAAACTCCAAAACTTGAAGACTCAACTACATCATAATGAAAGAAAAGGAGACGACACACTAACAGACTTAGATGAGATAACTAAATAAGAGACACCATGCTAGACTCAAGAAAGATAAAAGACTCGGGTTCACTAATTTCCAGAGCTCGCTTGCACACTTGTCCCTCCTGTGTGAGTCTCAGTCTTGCTAGCCACCTGATTACCTGAAAAATGTTGAAATAAACTGGATGAGCGAATGCTCAGTAGGAATTACATCTCTACGATCCAGACTTACTTAAAGTAATTAACATCTTATGCAATGTACTATGATCATGCATGAATAAATGCGAGTCAACATAAAGAATATAGCAATAGGATAGGCATGAAATATCTAGCATGAAAAGTTGAATCGAGTTGCAAGATATATCAAGCATGGGGTTTCCCGTTCATGTCACGAGATATTAACTATTGATTGTCAAGTAAATACCATTTCTTGGGAAGGAGTTCACGATCATCAAGCACTCAAGTCAGTTTAATAATTACCTAATGAGCCAGTGGTCTTTCCTCATAGGTTTATCAATGATATATTTCACCTCATGAGCCGGTGGTCTTTCCTCATGAGTTTATCAATAATTTCCTTTACCGCATGAGCCAGTGGTCTTCCCTCATGGGTGTATTCATTATTTATTCTAGGGTGCCTCATGAGCCAGTGGTCTTCCCTCATGGGCTTGTTATAGCTTGTTTTAGTATACCGCATGAGCCAGTGGTCTTTCCTCATGGGTTCTTTCATTATTTATTTAATATGCCACATGAGCCAGTGGTCTTCCCTCATGGGCTTGTTTATAGCTTGTTTCAGTATACCGCAAGAGCCAGTGGTCTTTCCTCATGGGTTTATCATTAGTTAAGGACTTCCATCCTACTAGACAATAACATTCACGCGGCCAAAGGCCCATTATTTACTAGCCATTATTCAGTTGCCAAATTCAAAGGAATTAACGAAAAATCAAATCATGGAGTGTAGTAATATGGGTAAATGGTGTCCACTATGGTCGCCACAACTCAGAATTCGCGTGCGTATCAATGGGCGCTTATTCTGAAAATAGATAAATAGGTACGAAGAATTGGCATCTGCCACCACGGGCACAATTCACAAATGGCGTCTACTTCACTGGACGCAGATTCTAGGAAGTGACTATTTTCTCAAAAATGCCAGAAACAGCACTCTTTGAGGGCAAGATCGTCATGTTTCTTCAGAGGGACATGACAGTAAATTGGTGTAAAGGGTTTTTAGGGTACAACCTGCTCGGATGCCTTGAGAGAATCCAAGGCTAGCGTAGACTTACGGAGGTCTCTATGATGAAATCACCAGTCCGAAGGAACGGAATGTCCAGCGGAGGGTTCAATCATCACGGAGAGTTAAGGGTAAACGAAATAAATCAAAAAAATCGGGACCTCATCTACGGAAGTCAGATGAGAGTGCCAAGAACCCACAGTTAAGGGTTGAAAACTCAGGGAAAATCAAGCGGCCAGGAATAATTGGTGTCCTTCATGGCAGACGTTATTTAAATTGGCGTCTATCATGGAAGACGCTCATTAGTTCATTTCATTTTATCCAGAATTGTTAAAATTATTTCTCAGAATATAGCGTCCATGTAGGTGGACATTAATTTCTCATGTTTTTAATTAAACAAAAATTTATGTCTATTTTAAAAGACGTTATTTCACTTAAATAAGTTTAGAAAAGAACATTCCTTTAAAAAGGACACATACTATTTAATAAAAGTTTTTGAAAATAAAATATATGATAATTAGGAGAAAAATTCAATGATTCCAAATATATAATTTTTATAATTTTATATTACATAGTTTAGTAGATATAGATTTTGAAAGACTTAATTACAAGATATATATATATAAATATATATATATATATATATATATATATATTAATCAATTAGCGTTGGAGGTGGAGAACGTGGTTTAAAAACATAACTTGTCAACTTCTTGAATCGACGTAATTACGTCGGAATCGCGCATATGATATACCGAAATGACGGGCTCGAAAAATTCTACCTAACCGGGTGTTCAAAAAAAAAATTTGTTGAGAGATGGGAGATCTTGAGATAGGGGGGCACGGAAAACAATGACACCACCTACACTATCTTGGTCTCCGTCCCAATAGCACACCCATAAATTTTCATAACCAACCGATGTTCCAGCGCTCATGAAAACGTTGAACAAGGCAAAATCTTCTAAACTATTGCTACAGTGTACATGGTGATTCTCCGAGTAACGTTTATAACTCATTATTTTATGATTTTTAATTGTTAACTTTGTTAATATCACCATATAAGGGCATGAAAAATTAGGGAAAAAATGCGGGGGTTTCAGTCATGTGCCCTGTGCGATTTTTAAATAAGCAATGACATAGATTTAAAAAATTTTGTTAGCATATGATTCATATTATTTATCTAGAAAAAAAACATGCAAACATAATATAAACACATTGATGATCTTGACTGAGATGAGATTAACGTCTAATCGTTGGTCTGGGGAGAGAAGACCTACTTTTTGGATCGATTGGACGATGAATAGTGTAAAAACGGTACTCTGTTCTGCCACTGAAATAGAGGGTGAAGCGGAAGAAGATGAATGCGCTTCTTCTAGTTGCAGGCAATCAGCTGGATGAAGAAAGGGAAGGGGAAGAAGAGCCCTTCACGCTACAACCGCAAGAAGAAGAAGAGGACTAAAGGAGCAGAGCTCCTGTACGCCAACACAATAGGATGCTTGCAGGAGGAAGAAGTCACCCTTCACGTTCCAGCAACAGGAAGAAGACTCCTTTGGCGACTTTACGATCAGCAACCGGAAGAAGGCTGCAGTGTTTTGGGGAGGTGTTCTTATAGAGATGAAGGGTTCTGGAGGGTTCAAATGTCTGTAATGGGAAGGTTTTTAAGACCTGAGTTGCGTCGTCATTTCCCCTACCATAATAACAGCCGCATGCCATCTTTTCCATAAAAACCCTAAAAGGTAAACCTATGCATCGTCCGAGACATGTATATGGGCATTTGGGTGGAGTTTTGCACGTGCATATGTTTTGGGCTTGGGTTAGAAAAAGATTACTTGCACGTGTATTTGGGTTTTGAAGTATGTATGCATATTTGTGGGTTTGGGTTGACGTGGGTTGGGTTATACGGGTGGTTCTTTGGGTTGGAGTTGGCCTTGTGAGAAGACTCTCGTGGGTTTTGGGCTCCTTTGGTGTTGGTTTGTAAAAGGCTTCTGTAGGTATAGTTCAAGGCCCATTATATATATATATATATATATATATATATATATATATATATATATATATATATATAGGGGTTGTGTTATTTTTGGGCTAAGGTTTTTAACTTATTCATTTAAGTGGAGTAGTGGTAATATATATTTCGGGGTCTTTACTCATTTAGAGGTAGAACCTGCTACATGGATTTTATTTGATTGTATTAATGGTAGAATATAATATATGTGTTAAAGCCCATTAAGTGTATGTAACTTAATTATATCTATTTGACCTTCTTTTTGTAAGTTTAATTTATTTTTGAATATATTTGTTCTTTATTATTTATCAGGGGTGCTACACCCTCCCCTACTTAAAAAAATTTGGTCCCCAAATTCACATGATATTTTTCTTCCAAAACAACTTAAAATTATTACACCATCACCTTAATTACCAACAATATGCTAAAAGGGTAATGAATGGAATCTATTCTCCTAATAGAAACAAATAGGACTAGCTTAAAGTTAAGGGGTACCTATCGTTACTCCATGAGTTAGTTCGTTTAAAGGTTGAAGCCTTCCTTGATGTTGTGCCCCATCGAGGTTTTTAACCTTCGGAGGTTGATCCTTTGGAAGAGAACAACTTGCTATCTTGTGGTCCTTGCTTCCACAACGAAGACATACACCTAACTTCCACCAACATTCCTCCGACCGATGATTTCGTTTCCCACAATGTT
Organism: Amorphophallus konjac; assembly: GCA_022559845.1. Classification (NCBI taxonomy): domain Eukaryota; kingdom Viridiplantae; phylum Streptophyta; class Magnoliopsida; order Alismatales; family Araceae; genus Amorphophallus; species Amorphophallus konjac. The sequence continues at coordinate 185,498,313 of CM040125.1, forward strand.
TACATCTCTTTTGTGACACTCCATACTGTCTATCCCTGCTTTTTATCTTCTTGCCACTTGACGACCCATCACTACCATTAGGTCTCTTCTTACTAGTCTCGGTTCTCCTTGCTAACTCATTATTTCCTCTCCGAGCCTTGACTTTTTCCATCATCTCCAAGACATCCTCTAACAATTGAGCTCTTTTAACCATCTCCAGATAAGATTGTATATCCATTGGCGCCAACTGGAGAATGAGCTGAAGTCTTAACCCATTCATAAATCTTTTAGCCTTCATTCTTTCAGTCATAATCAGATGAGACGCATAACGAGATAACCTTGAGAATTGGGCCTCATACTCAGCCACTGACATACTCCTTTGTTTCAATGATGCAAATTCTGCGGCCTTCCTTTCTTTAATTCTCTCAAAAAAATATTTATCATTAAAATATGTTAAGAATTCTGCCCATGATACTTGATTATCCAGCAATGTTGCTTCTACGGACTCCCACCATGCCCTAGCATCCTTTTCTAGCTGAAATGTAGCCAATAGGACCTTATCTTGGTCCGAATATTGCATTATCCAGAATATCCTCTCAATCTCCTTTACCCAATATTCCGCCTTGTCAGGGTCGGTGGATCCATCAAACCTTGGGGCATTCAGTCCTTGAAAATTTCTGTGCAATTCTCCTGCACCGCGACCCGCTACACCATGAGCCACCTGTTGGAGCGCTTGAGTCAAACCTTGGACCATCTCACACCATTGATTTTGCTCAACTGCCATCTAGCTAGAGAGTTAAATTTCTACAAAAAAAGACAAGAATTAATTTCTTATATATATCAGGATTAGCACATTTTTAATTGGAGAGTGAATATATTTGAACACTTAACCCGTGGCTCTACCCGATTCTCACGGAATTCCTATAGGATGACCGACAAGGATACTCAACCTATCACTTGGACTTAATGCCCTAAGGATTTGAAAGCCGAAGCTCTGATACCACCTCTGTCACACCCTGAACCGATAGCAGCAGAACGTGTCGTTTGTTCGGAACGTGGCAGTTAAACAATCATGAATGATCAAGAGCAATCGCATAAGACCAAATAATTTGGTGCAATAATAAAATTTTATTTTAAATATAAGTCTCTTATAATTTAAAACTCTAAAACTTGAAGACTCAACTATATCATAATGAAAGAAAAGGAGACGACACACTAACAGACTTAGACGAGATAACTAAATAAGAGACACCATGCTAGACTCAAGAAAGATAAAAGACTCGGGTTCACTAATTTCCAGAGCTCGCTTGCACACTTGTCCCTCCCGTATGAGTCTCAGTCTTGCTAGCCACCTGATTACCTGAAAAATGTTGAAATAAACTGGATGAGCAAACGCTCAGTAGGAATTACATCTCTACGATCCAGACTTACTTAAAGTAATTAACATCTTATGCAATGTACTATGATCATGCATGAATAAATGTGAGTTGGAGAGGGGGATTTCTGTATCCCACCCAAAGAGCAGCCCAACAAGACTCAACAGGGTCCAACGAGGCAAGCTCACCCGAGTGATAGCCCACGGGGCCCACTCAGGGAAGAAAAGCCCAATAAATAGGCACTCGAGGAATCAACCCTCCCCGGCGGCCCCTAGGCTCGGAGGGCCCGAGTGATGGTCAGGTCACAAGGAAGGTCCGGCCCAGGCCGCTTTTCCGCTCGGCAGAGACAGGCGCCAGCCGACCTATCCGCGACCGAGCTATCCTCCTCGCCCGGACAGGGCTGGCGTTTCAGGAGCTCGGACTGGACGCTAGCCGTTCGCGCTGCCTTTAAGAGTCCCCAACGGACAGGGGAATCAACCAGCCACCGGGTTTTAAGGCGATAACGCCCCCACGATAAAGGCCATGAAAGCCCACGTTGAGGACGCAACTCCTGCCGGAGACCCCCCAGCTGACAGGACTCCTGAAGGCGGCACACTATTTAAACCAGGGATACCCTCCGGTGGAAGGTAAGACAGAAAAGAAAGGTAAAACTCCTGAGCAATCCGCTTCACCCCCCTTTGGTGGAGAGGAGTCTCGCGCACCAGCTTTCTTCCTCCCTTCATTGCTTCCACCAGAGCTCTACTGACTTAGCCATCGGAGGGTTTCGCCCCAGGGAAATCCCCTGGGCCCTCTGACGCGTTTCCCTGTCTTACAGTTCATCTACTGGTGATCCACGGCCCGCTCAGGACGCAGCGCGAGATGTCGCCTCTTCATCTGGCGCCGTCTGTGGGAAAGGCATGAAGAGCCAAGATGGTGAGAAGAAGCTCAGGGAGGAGATCCGCCGTCGAGAAGGGTAAGGCCGTGGTGACGGCGGGAGAAGCCCCCTCTAGGGCCTCACAGAGCCCTCCCTCCAACACCAGCGTCCCCACCAACGGGCCGCCGCCCCCTCCGACGGCAACAGGGGTAGCCCCCAACGGCGGCGTCGAGATCTTCCAGGCCCTCAGTAAGAAGCTCGACGTTCTCGTAGAGCTCATGAGGGCCCAGGCGGCGAGGGAGGCCAGGTCTCGCGCCCCGTCCGGGAGCCCCCCCCGTCGAAGTGCGTCCCAGCACACCGCTGGAGGCCGCTTCACCCTCCGCGGCCAGCAGCTCATCCGCAACCACGCGGGAGGACCCTCGCAAGCTCCACCCCCGGAGCAAGAGGCTTCCTCCACACCCAGGAGAGGGAAACAGGGGGCGAGGCCTCCACGCCCGAGCGCCGGCGGTCCTAAGGATTGCCACGACGCTCCCCCCAACCCCACGGCGTGACCGCAGCCGGAACTATCCCTTCGGCTGAGGGATTTCGAAAGACGCTTCGCAGAGCAAGAGCGCGCCCTCCGCGCCCTGCAGAAGACCTCCCTCCTGGAGGAGGAGGAGAAATCCCCTTTCTCCGAGCACATCTTGAAGGCAGAGGTATCTCCTAGGACCTCCATTCCTACCTTCAAACTCTATGATGGACAGGGCGACCCAGCCGACCACTACGACAGCTTCGACGCCCTGGTGACTCTACATGGGACACCGGATCCCATTAAATGCCGAGCCTTTGCGGCCACCCTGGTCCAAGGCGCTCAGGCGTGGTTCTGGGCCCTCGCCCCCGGGTCCATCCAGGACTTCAGGCAATTCGGGCGAGTCTTCAAGGAGAGCTTCACCTGAAGCGCCCCCCCGAGGTTAGTAGCGGGGCTCCTGGCCCTCAAACAGGCACAAGGGGAAAGGCTCCGGGCTTATGTCCACCGATTTAAATCGGAAGCCCTCAGAATTCCCTGCCTGGATGTGGCCTCAGCCACGACCGCTCTGACCAGGGGCACCCGGGACGAAAATCTCCGCCACGAACTTGTCCTCCACCCTCCCTCGGCCCTTGCCGAGCTAGTGACTCTGGCTCTGCGCCACGCCGAGTGCGAAGAGGTGCTCAGCGCCTACCGAGACACAACCGGCTCGGGTCGGGAGGGGGACAAGAAGCGGGCCCCTGAGTCAAACCCTGGCTCGGGCAAGAAGCGTGATCGGGAAGGAGAGCGCAAACGGAGGTACGAGCGGTACACCCCGTTGACCACGCCAGTCTACGAGATCTATGAAGACATCAAAGACTCGGGACTCCTCCGCCGGCCCGAACCGATGAGATCGAAGAACCGCAAGCGTGACAGACATTGCTCGTTCCACGGCGACCACGGGCACCACACCGGCGACTGTCACCAGCTCCAGGATGAGATCGAACGCCTCATCCGTCAGGAGCACCTAGCCCGGTTCGCAGCTGGGCACAAAGAAGACAAAGACGCCGCGGAGGAGATCGACAACGCCCCCCGAGGGGTCCACATCAACGTCATCTCCGGAGGAACGGCATTGGGCGGTGACACCAGCCGAGGAAGGAAGCGCCATGCCGAGCGGGCCAGCCGGGTCTCAGAGCCCTCAGGGGGCCCGCTGAGGGAGCCCCAGGTCATAGTCTTCTCCGACCAAGACCTGGAAGGGCTAAGCACCCCGCATGATGATGCCCTCGTCATCTCGGCCACAATAAACCATTGTAACGTAGATAGAATTCTGGTTGATAATGGAAGCGCCCCTGATGTATTATCTTATGACTGTTTCCTCAAGATGGGGGAAGACCCATCCAAGCTCCGCCCGATCCGAACCCCCCTTTGCGGGTTTAACGGCCTGGCCACCTACCCCGAGGGAGCCCTAAGCCTGCCGGTCACCATCGGCACCCCACCCAAAACCGTTACGGTCATGGTGGACTTCATAGTGATCAAGGGTATGATAGCGTACAACGTCATTTTCGGCCGGAAAATTCTCAGCCGAATGAAGGCCGTACCATCTACGTATCACCAAAAAATGAAGTTTCCCACCAAAAACGGGTTGGGGGAAGTCCGAGGTAACCAGGCCACGGCTAGAAGGTGCTACAACATCTCGGTGGAAGCCTCAAGGCCGGACGGAAGGGATAAGGGCCCCAAGGGAATCGAAGGGAAGACCGTAACCGCCGAGCCCGGTGGCGAGTTGCTAACGGTATTCCTGAACGATGACCCGGCCCTAGGAGTAAGGATCGGAGCCGACCTACCACCTAAGGAACAGCAACAATACAAGAAATTTCTTTCTGAGTACGCTCAGGTCTTCGCTTGGGCCGATGATCAACTCCCTAGCATACCAGGGAGACCGTGATGCACAAGCTCAGCCTTGACCCCACCGTCAGGCCCGTACAGCAACGGAGAAGGAAGCATGCACCCGAGAAACAGGCGGTCATCAAGGCGCAGGTCACCAAGGGACAAGAGACAGGCCTCTTCAGGCCAGTCCTGTACCCTACGTGGCTAGCCAATGTCGTCCTGGTGCCAAAAACCACAGGCAAGTGGCGAATGTGCGTGGACTTCACCGATCTGAATAAGGCTACCCCCAAGGACTGCTATCCGCTACCGAGCATCGACCAATTGGTTGATTTGACCTCGGGCAACGAGATACTCAGTTTCCTGGACGCCTATTCAGGTTATCACCAGATCAGAATGAATCCAGAAGACGTCGAGAAGACAGCCTTCATCACTGACTGCGGCGTGTACTGCTACACCCGGATGCCCTTCGGGTTAAAGAACGCCGGAGCCACATATCAGCGACTGGTAAATCACATGTTCGAGGGACAGCTAGGTTCGAACGTCCAGGCTTACATTGACGACATGCTCGTTAAGACCCCCAAGGCCCGAGACCACTTCACCGACCTTGCCGAAACCTTCGGCACCCTCCTGAAGTACAACATGAAGCTCAACCCCGCCAAGTGCGCCTTCGGAGTAAAATCCGGGAAGTTCCTGGGTTTCCTAGTCACTCAGCGTGGGATCGAGGCCAACCTCGACAAAGTCCAGGCCATCCTGGACATGCGCCCGCCCACGTGCATTAAAGACGTCCAGCGTCTGACGGGGCGTGTCGCCGCTCTCAGCCGTTTCCTGTCCCGTGCGGCCGAACGATGCTTTCCCTTCTTCAAATTGATGAGGGGGCCCAAGCTGGCATCTGCTACGTTCGCATGGGATGAGGAGTGCCAGGCAGCATTCGCCGAGCTTAAGGAGTTCCTGGCTTCGCCACCGGTGCTCTCCAAGCCCGTCCTAGGCGAAGTCCTACTGCTCTACCTCTCGGCGACGCCATCCACGGTCAGCTCGGTCCTGGTCAGAAATGACTCGGGAATCGAAAGACCGGTCTACTACACTAGCAAGGTGCTCAGTGGAGCCGAACGGAGGTACCCCGCAACCGAGAAACTCGTGCTAGCGCTGGTCACCTCCGCGAAGCGCCTCCGCCCCTACTTCCAGGGGCACCCCATCACCGTGCTAACCGGTGAGCCGCTGAAGAAGATTCTGGCCCACCCCGAGGCCTCGGGGCGACTCGTCAAATGGGCCATCATGCTCGGGGCCTACGACATCTCGTACCAGCCGTGATCAGTAATCAAAGGCCAAGCGCTCGCCGACTTCATTGCCGAAAGCACCATCCCTGCCGAGGACAGGCCTCCAACCGCGACCGAGCCAGCCTGGGAACTGTTCATCGATGGGTCGTCCAATTCGGCAGGCAGTGGTGCGGGGATCCTCCTAAGGTTCCCCGAAGGGATAGAGCTACAGTACGCCTTAAAATTCAACTTTCAGGCGTCCAACAACGCTTCTGAGTACGAGGCCCTTATCTCGGGAGCACGCATGGCCCGACGGCTGGGGGTCGAGCGAGTCAGGATCCACACCGACTCTCAACTAGTCGCAGGTCAGGTCAACGGTGAGTATGAGGCTCGGGAGGTACCCATGATCAAATACCTTCAGTTGGTCCGGAGCCTGGCCCAACAGTTCGAGGGATTTGAGGTAGTCCGAATAGCTCGGGAGCGAAACTCCCGGGCGGACGCCCTCTCTCGATTGGCCTCCTCCCTAGACCCGGAAGGTACACGATCGGTCCTCCTAGAAGAGCTAGAGCGTCCGAGCATCGACACGGAGCTCCTCGCTGTTGACTCGGCCATCCCAAGTGACTGGCGCTCCCCCTACCTGTCCTGGCTACTAGACTCCCAAGAGCCCCCCGACCCTCGGGAAGCCCGCCGAATGAAGTATCAAGCTCGGCGCTTCGTCGTCCTCGACAACGCCCTCTACCGAAGATCATTCTCCGGTCCCCTCCTGAAGTGCATCGGTCCCGACGAGGCAGGCCGAGCCATCTAAGAGATTCATGAAGGCCTGTGCGGAGCGCACTCAGGGGCCCGGTCGCTAGCCCGAATCCTATTATGACAGGGGTACTGGTGGCCCACCATGCAGCGCGACTGCTCAGCCTATGTTCAACAGTGCGACCGATGCCAGCGGTTCGACCACTTGGTCCATCAGCCGGCAACAGAACTTGTCACCCTAACCGAGCCCTACCCTTTCGCTCGGTGGGGAATCGATATCCTTGGGCCATTCCCAACGGCCCAGTCCCAAAAGAAGTTCATCATCGTCGCCATCGACTACCTCACCAAGTGGATCGAGGCCGAGGCTACGGTAAGGATCACCGAGACAGTCGTTTGGGGCTTCGTTTGGAAATCGATCATTTGCCACTTTGGCATCCCCCGAGTGATAGTCAGCAATAGCGGTCGGCAATTCGACTCTCGGTACTTCCGAGACAGATGCGCCGACCTAAATATCCGCAACCACTTCACTTCGGTCGCCCACCCTCAGGCCAACGGGCTGGTTGAAAATGCCAACAAGACTATCTTGAAAGGCATAAAAACCAGACTCGGCAAGGCTAAGGGTAGCTGGCTCGAGGAATTGCCTAGCGTACTGTGGTCGCACCGAACAACCCCCAGGACGGCAATCGGTGAAAGCCCCTTTCAGTTGGTATATGGCACCGAGGCCGTCGTTCCATTGGAGATCGCCAACCCATCCCTCCAAGTGATCAGCTTCTCACCCGAGGCCAACGGGCAAAAATTGCTCGAGAACCTCGACCTGACAAGCGAACTCCGAGAGATCGCGAACGTCCGGGCAACGGAGTACCAACGCCGCCTCACTCGATACTACAACGCCAAGGTCCGAGACAGACGTTTCCAACCGGGAAACTTTGTCCTCAGGAAAGCCGAAGCCTCTCGACCACTGGAGGCGGCGGGCAAGCTATCCCCCAACTGGGAAGGCCCCTACCGAGTGGTCGAGACGCTCGGGAAAGGTGCGTACAGGTTAGCGACAATGGAAGGGGAGCCTATTCCTCGGACGTGGAACGCAGTCGCACTACGCAGATTCTACTTTTGAAATTGTACAGCGAGATAGACAGAATAAAATTCCTGTTCTTTTCATTCCAAATTGTTGGTACATCAGGTAGGCAAATGCCAGTACATCACATAGCAAAAACAAAGCAAAAGTCTGTCTAACATCTTTTCAAGGGGTCATCGCTCGACTGACTCGGTCTTGATCTCCTTGCATCCAGCCACTGACTCTGCCTCGTGCGGAAACTGGCTCGGGCAAGAGGTGGTCGAGCTAGTTGGCTCGGATGGCCCGTGACAAAGGTGACAGAGGGACTTCAGGAGAAAGGCCACCTTTAAACGTTGAGGAAGGCTACCTCCCAAGTTGGCAACAACCGGGAAAAAGGAGCGCCGGGATGGCCCCCCCTCTTCCAAACTGCCAACTCCTTGGAAGGAAGGACAGAGCAAGCAGCCCCCGAAGAGTGAAAGAAATGAAGAGCAGAAGAGGGAAAAAGAGACTGCAAACGGAGGAAGGCCTCGGTGAGGAGGGAGCCGGATACGCCTCCTCCCCTCACACGGAGGGAAGTGACGGCAGACTCCCCTGATGCCCCCATACGTCCTCCGCCTCGGCGTCCACCCGGAAGCCTCATCGGAACCAAGAAGAGGCCAACGGCGTGCTTCCACACGCCAAAGTCCTCCCCAGATCCGCGTGGCGACCGTAGGACCCGTCTCGTACACGCTCGGCGACCGTGGGATCCGTTCAACCTCACAACACAGCAGGAGCCCACCGCTCCCCGTCGTCGGCGGCATCGCCCTCCGAAGGATCCTCCATGCTCCGGATGCAAAGGCACATTGCGGAGAGAAAAGGAAGGAGCAAGGAAAGACTGTTAGAGACAATCCCAAGCGGTGGAGGGGAAAGGGCGCCCTCCGGTCCTTCTTATAGGCCAAAGGAGGTTACACGCCTTAAATGCCCCCCTCGGAAACACGCCGAAGGATTTCTCCCCTGAACAGTCACCTCCAACTCCTCGTTTCCCGCCCTCGCGGGATTCACGAAGCAGCCTGGCATTCAAAGCGTGAGGGGACGGAGGAACGCCCCGTCAGAAGCCTACCAAAACAGCGTGCGAAAACCGTGCAGGACATATCGGCACCTCTCAACCACCCAAGATTCGCCAACAAATCACGGCAAGGATAGTACCCAAACAGAGCAAGTCATTTATTATCGTACCAAAAGGAAACCCTCTAAAAAGAGGAAAGAGGGACAAAAAGGGAAAGAGGCACAATACATCAGGCCTCGGGCCCACTTTGACGCTCGAGACCAGCGGAAGGAGACGCGTCACCCCCGGCGCCTTCGGTGACGGCCGGCTCGGACACTGACCTCGCCTGTGCGAGAACTGTCTCAGTCGTGAGCCCTCCCGAGAAGCCCGGAGCCGGTGACCCCGACGGAGGCGATCCCTCCGAATCTTCTCCGACCGACGCAGAAGAGCTAGAAACCGACTCATCCGAGTCATAACACTGGCCAGAGGGGAACTCGATCGTGAAGTTCTGTTCATGGGCGCAGCCTACTGCCCGACGATAGCCCTGCTTGAACCCCTGTCGAGCACCTCGGCGTAGCGCTACCTCGTAGTAAGGCAGGGCGGCTTCCAACAGGTCAGCCGAGTAAGCATCCGAGCTCCTGTAACGCTCGATTGCCTCCGCCTCGATCTGTCCCGCCCTACCGACGAACTCGACCCACGCCCGCTCTGCCTCGGACACACGTTCCTCTGCCCGGGCCCGGTCCACCTCAGCCTCAGCTCGGAGACGCTCCGCCATCTCCGCCCGATCTAGCAGCTCGGCACGCTCGAGCTCCCAGCGATTGTCCAGATCGAGGCGATGCAGACGCTCCTCCTCCAAGGATCGGCTTGCCCTCTCGAGAGACTCTCGGGTCTTGGTGAGCTGTTCGGTCAGCACCTCAGCCTCCAGTCGGCTCGCCCGCGCCACCTCTCGGAACGCGGAGAACTCCTGCCGGAGTCCCTCATGCTCCCCCTTGAGTCGGGCCAGCCTCCTCTCGCATCCCTCGAGGGTCCAGGCAAGGTTCGATCGCTCTGTTTCCGTCCGCGCGTGCGCCTCCGCCATCAAAGCCGCCGACCGAGCTATGACCAGGCCGCCTTCCATCAGAACATCAAGGAGCCCGGGGGGGGGGGGGTATTGCGCCTTTCTCCCCCCCTCGTCCTCGCGGCAGTCGATTGGCAGACCCGATATAGGTCGCCCGTAATGCCGAGCCTTTCCAAGGGCTCCGGCAAAGGAGATCGCTCCGCCCGGGGCACTCCGCCAGAGGGCTCTGCTCGAGCAACGGGACCGGCCACCTCGTGTGCCACGGTCGGTTGGGGTTGCAACGCCTCCTCGGGCGAACCTTCAACCTCGACCGATGCCGCAGGTCCAACCGCATCGGAAGCTCGCAGCATCTGGGTCTGCAACGCCCTCGCGGGTGAACCCCCAGCCTCGCCTGTCTCGACCCGCACCTCGACGACCGGGACGTCACCGCCTCCGGCCGGCCCCCTGGCCTCGGTGATTGCTACTTCAACATCGGCCCCCTCTACCCCCGTGGGGGGGAGAGCCGACCTATCGCTATCCTCTGAAGGGCCCCCGGTCTCCTCGGCCCCCTCTCGCCCGGCAGATGGGGGAGCTGGCCTCGAGGGGTCGGCCCCATCTTGCCCCCGGGAGGGGAGTGCCGCCGAGCCAAAGTCGCCCCCGGCGGTAGGAGGGAGACCTGCCTTCTTAGCACGCTTCTTGGCCTTCGCGGCCTCCCGCAACCTTCCCGCCATGGGATCCTTGCGCTTTGTGCCAGCCGGCCGTGAAGACCCCCCGGGGGTCACCCCCTTGCCCTTATCCCGGGCTTGGGCGCGACCCACAGGAGCCTCCGGCTCGTCGGCCGCCGAGTCATCTTCTCCCAGATCGATGACCTCAGCAGTATCCTCCAGAGGTTCCCGCCTCACGTCTACAGCAAAGAAAGAAGGCCTGGTCAGGAGAAGAAAAGTAACTACCACCCCAGGGGAACAACCTAAATGGTGGTACCTGTCGACTTCAACCGCGTAAGCTGGCACCGTTCGATGTTCTCCGGCGTCACCAGCTCCTCGGTCGACCGGCGGTTCTCCAGCAGACGGGCGGCCTGTTGCTCCACATGGGGAGGGCACTCCTCCTGGCGTGGAGGAATGTTCGGATGGAAATTGGGTGAGATCCGGCATCTCCAGAGTTCATCCGTCGCCTCCGCCTTCACCCAGAAGAATTGGGTTTTCCACCCCTTGTGCGAGGAGTCCTTCGCCGCGAGGGCGATGCAACTCCTGTTCCTCCTTGCCTGGATAAAGTAGAAGCCCTTCCCCGCCGACAGGTGCGCCTTCAACTCGAAAAAGTAATGAAAGAGGTCCAAGGAAGGGAAAATGTTGTGTTGGCGACAGAGGATCCGAAAGGCAAAGAGGAGGAGGTACGAGTTGGCCACCAGTTGAATGGGCGCCAATTGGAAAAGTTCGAGGATCTGGAGTACGAGGGGCTCGAAGGGAAGGCGGAACCCACTTTTCCACGCCAGAAGAAACGTGCAGATGTGCCCCGTTCGGTCGTCCAAACTCATCTCGAACGGGGTGGCGGCGGCAAAGCTATACCTGAAAGGCAAGCGAAAGCGATGCTCCAGCTTCTTCACCTCTGCCTCCCCCAACTCGCTGCAGCGGGAGACAGGCTCCCCCCTCACTTGCCCGAGTTCCAGCGGCTGATCAGCCATCGAGCCGGAAGAGGACCCCTCGCAAGATCTCGAAGACTCCGGAGGGGAAGGAAGTTGCCGGACCGCCTCCGCGGTTATCCTCGCCAACTCCTCGAACGCCGCCGTGAGACTTCGCACCTCCACTGTGCCCTCACGGCGCATCAAGAAGCTCCGAAAGCCAAGAAACTAAGGAAAGCCCGAAACCCTGGAAGCCTAGAACGACGAACAGCGCCCAACGCCTATAAAACCCTGGAGGGAGGCGGTGCGTCGTTCCGTGCTCCGAGAAAAAGGGGGGGCCCTTCAGTTCAAATCCATCAGGATCATCATTACGGGCCCAGGCGACCACTCCCCGTGGCACCACAAACGCCAACGGAATTCCACCCACCTGAGCCACGCCGGTCCAAAGCCTCAAAAACTACTCAACCGAGCTTCCATGGCTCGGGAGTAGGAGGGGGACAAGTGGAGAGGGGGATTTCTGTAGCCCACCCAAAGAGCAGCCCAACAAGACTCAACAGGGTCCAACGAGGCAAGCTCACCCGAGTGATAGCCCACGGGGCCCACTCAGGGAAGAAAAGCCCAATAAACAGGCACTCGAGGAACCAACCCTCCCCGGCGGCCCCTAGGCTCGGAGGGCCCGAGTGACGGTCAGGTCACAAGGAAGGTCCGGCCCAGGCCACTTTTCCGCTCGGGAGAGACAGGCGCCAGCCGACCTATCCGACCCCTCCTTCGACCGAGCTATCCTCCTCGCCCGGACAGGGCTAGCGTTTCAGGAGCTCGGACTGGACGCTAGCCGTTCGCGCTGCCTTTAAGAGTCCCCAACGGACAGGGGAATTAACCAGCCACCGGGTTTTAAGGTGATAACGCCCCCACGATAAAGGCCATGAAAGCCCACGTTGAGGATGCAACTCCCGCCGGAGACCCCCCAGCTGACAGGACTTCTGAAGGCGGCACACTATTTAAACCAGGGATACCCTCCGGTGGAAGGTAAGACAGAAAAGAAAGGTAAAACTCCTGAGCAATCCGCTTCACCCCCCTTTGGTGGAGAGGAGTCTCGCGCACCAGCTTTCTTCCTCCCTTCATTGCTTCCACCAGAGCTCTACTGACTTAGCCATCGGAGGGTTTCGCCCCAGGGAAATCCCCTGGGCCCTCTGACGCGTTTCCCTGTCTTACAGTTCATCTACTGGTGATCCACGGCCCGCTCAGGACGCAGCGCGAGATGTCGCCTCTTCACGAGTCAACATAAAGAATATAGCAATAGGATAGGCATGAAATATCTAGCATGAAAAGTTGAATTGAGGTGCAAGATATATCAAGCATGGGGTTTCCAGTTCATGTCAGGAGATATTAACTATTGATTGTCAAGTAAATACCATTTCTTGGGAAGGAGTTCATGATCATCAAGCACTCAAGTCAGTTCAATAATTACCTAATGAGCCAGTGGTCTTTCCTCATAGGTTTATCAATGATATATTTCACCTCATGAGCCGGTGGTCTTTCCTCATGAGTTTATCAATAATTTCCTTTACCGCATGAGCCAGTGGTCTTCCCTCATGGGTGTATTCATTATTTATTTAGGGTGCCTCATGAGCCAGTGGTCTTCCCTCATGGGCTTGTTATAGCTTGTTTTAGTATACCGCATGAGCCAGTGGTCTTTCCTCATGGGTTCTTTCATTATTTATTTAATATGCCGCATGAGACAGTGGTCTTCCCTCAGGGGCTTGTTTATAGCTTGTTTCAGTATACCGCATGAGCCAGTGGTCTTTCCTCATGGGTTTATCATTAGTTTAGGACTTCCGTCCTACTAGACAATAGCATTCATGCGGCCGAAGGCCCATTATTTACTAGCCATTATTCAGTTGCCAAATTCAAAGGAATTAACGAAAAATCAAATCATGGAGCGTAATAATCTCGGTAAATGGTGTCCACTATGGTCGCCGCAATTTAGAATTCGTGTGCGTATCAATGGGCGCTTATTATGAAAATAGATAAATAGGTAAGAAGAATTGGCGTCTGCCACCACGGGCGCAATTCACAAATGGCGTCTACTTCACTGGACGCAGATTCTAGGAAGTGACTATTTTCTCAAAAATGCCAGAAACAGCACTCTTTGAGGGCAAGATCGTCATGTTTCTTCAGAGGGACATGACAGTAAATTGGTGTAAAGGGTTTTTAGGGTACAACCTGCTCGGCTGCCTTGAGGGAATCCAAGGCTAGCGTAGACTTACGGAGGTCTCTATGATGAAATCACCAGTCCGAAGGAACGGAATGTCCAGCGGAGGGTTCAATCATCGTGGAGAGTTAAGGGTAAACGAAATAAATCAAAAAAATAGAGACCTCATCTACGGAAGTGAGATGAGAGTGCCAAGAACCCACAGTTAAGGGTTGAAAACTCAGGGAAAATCAAGCGGCCAGGAATAATTGTCATCCTTCATGACAGACGCTATTTAAATTGGCGTCTATCATGTAAGACGCTCATTAGTTCATTTCATTTTATCCAGAATTCTTAAAATTATTTCCCAGAATATAGCGTCCATGTAGGTGGACGTTAATTTCTCATGTTTTTAATTAAACAAAAATTTACGTCTATTTTAAAAGACATTATTTCACTTTAATAAGTTTAGAAAAGAACACTCCTTTGAAAAGGACACATACTATTTAATAAAAATTCTTGAAAATAAAATATATGATAATTAGGAGAAAAATTCAAGGATTCCAAATATATAATTTTTATAATTTTATATTCCATAGTTTAGTAGATATAGATTTTTAAAGACTTAATTACACGCGCATATGATATACTGAAATGACGGGCTCGAAAAATTCTACCTAATCGGGTGTTCAAAAAAAAAATTCATTGAGAGATAGGGGGGCACGGAAAATGGTGGCACCACCCACACTATCTCGGTCTCCGTCCCAATAACACACCCATAAATTTTCATGACCAACCGATGTTTTGGCGCTCATGAAAACGTTGAACAAGGCAAAATCTTCTAAACTATTGCTACAGTGTACATGGTGATTCTCCGAGTAACGTTTATAACTCATTATTTAATGATTTTTAATTGTTAACCTAGTTAATATCACCATATAAGGGCATGAAAAATTAGAAAAAAAATGCAGGGGTTTCAGTCATGTGCACTGTACGATTTTTAAATAAGTAATGACACAGATTTAAAAAATTTTGTTAGCATATGATTCATATTATTTATCTAGAAAAAAAACATGCAAACATAATATAAACACATTGATGATCTTGACTGAGATGAGATTAACGTCTAATCTTTGGTCTGGGGAGAGAAGACCTACTTTTTGGATCGATTGGACGATGAACAGTGTAAAAATGGTACTCTGTTCTGCCACTAAAATAGAGGGTGAAGCGGAAGAAGATGAATGCGCTTCTTCTGGTTGCAGGCAATCAATAGGATGAAGAAAGGGAAGGGGAAGAAGAGCCCTTCATGCTACAACCGTAGGAAGAAGAAGAGGACTAAAGGAGTAGAGCTCCTGTATGCCAACACAACATGATGCTTGTAGGAGGAAGAAGTCACCCTTTACGTTCCAGCAACAAGAAGAAGACTCCTTTGGCAGCTTTACGATCAGCAACCGGAATAAGGCTGCAGTGTTTGGGGGAGGTGTTCTTATAGAGATGAAGGGTTCTGGAGGGTTCGAATGTCCGTAATGGGAAGGATTTTTAGACCTTCCGTGCGTCGTCATTTCCCCCTACCATAATAACAGTCGCATGCCATCTTTTCCGTAAAAACCCTAAAAGCTAAACCTATGCATCGTCTGAGACATGTATATGGGCATTTGGGTGGAGTTTTATACGTGCATGTGTTTTGGGCTTGGGTTAGAAAAAGATTACTTGCATGTGTATTTGGGTTTTGAAGTACGTATGCATATTTGTGGGTTTGGGTTGACGTGGGTTGGGTTATACGGGTGGTCTTTGGGTTGGAGTTGGCCTTGTGAGAAGGCTCTCGTGGGTTTTGGGCTCCTTTGGTGTTGGTTTGTAAAAGGCTTCTGTAGGTATAATTCAAGGCCCATTATATATATAAAGGGGTTGTGTTGTTTTTGGGCTAAGGTTTTTAACTTATTCATTTAAGTGGAGTAGTGGTAATATATATTTCGGGGTCTTTACTCATTTAGAGGTAGAACCTGCTACATGGATTTTATTTAATTGTATTAATGGAAGAATATAATATATGTGTTAAAGCCCATTTAGTGTATATAACTTAATTATTTCTATTTGACCTTCTTTTTGCAAGTTTAATTTATTTTTGAATATATTTGTTCTTTATTATTTATCAGGGGTGCTACAAATCTCCTCCATTGCTTGACCTCTTCTTATCAAAGGTTGGCTTGAAAGTGCCAGAACTTGTAACATGCGCCTTCTTATCTTTTCCCCGGATTCGGTCGGACAATTCTGTGGCATCTTCTGGCAGCTGGGCTCGCCTTATCATCTCCGGATAGACTTGGATGTCCATCGGTGCCAGTTGAGTAATGTATTGTGGCCTAAGCCCTTTTAGAAATCTTATAGCTTTCATCTTTTTGGTACACACTAGGTATGGTGCATACCATAACAGACGAGAGAATTGGGCCTCGTACTCGGCTACTGATAAGGTCATTTGCTTGAGGGCGGCGAATTCTGTAGCCTTCTTTTCTTGAATACGGTCTAAGAAATACTTGCTATTGAAGTATTCAACGAACTCACCGCACGTGATATGTTCACGGGGTAATGAAGCTTCTACCGACTCCCACTAGAATCGGGCATCCCGCTCTAGTTGAAAAGTCGCTAGCAGAACCTTTTCCTCATCCGTGCATTGCATGACACAGAATATACGTTCAATTTCCCTAATCCAGTGCTCGGCATCATCGGGGTCGGTTGAACCAATGAACTTTGGTGGGTTCATGTTGCGAAAGCTACGGTGGAGATCTCCTGCTCCCCGATTGGCTATGCCCTGCGCCACTTGTTGTAGCGCCTGAGTGAGGCATTGGACAGTGCGTTACATATCGCGCCATTGAGCATGTTCAACGGCCATGATCCTACAAGAATTAAGTAACTCTATTAATATGTGATTAATCCAAGGGTCTAAGTTCCTTAGTTAACTTAACCCATGGCTCTACCCAATCTCACCAGGTGAAGGTATAAACCTATCCTTGGACTTGGTTTCCTAGGAATTAAATATCCTTGGCTCTGATACCACAAAAACTATCACACCTTGAGCGCAAAAGGAACTCGGTACGCGTGGTGAGTTTATATCATTCATATCAATCAGAGCATAGGGAATTCGACCTTATAGACAGAGATGTGTAAATTGCAAGATAACCAAATCTAATTTATTCATAATAACCATTAAGGTAAATCCATTACATAATCTCCTCTTTAGAAAAGAGTACTAAAAGACATTCTAGACTCAATAAAAGAAAATTACAATGATTGACTCAAGAAAGGAAAAAGACATGACTACATAGATGTTTCCATTACTAGGTGGCTCTACGCTCTTTACTCGTTCTCGTTCCCATCCGATTGATTCTCGTCATTAGAATTATCTGAAAAATAGGGAAAAATACTAGGTGAGCAAATGCTCAGTAAGAATTATATCTCAAGTACAAGCTTGCTTTAAGTAAATTACATGTTACATGAATGCAAGTCTAGCTATGCATGTATGCATGACAATGACGAGAGAGAGTAAAGTATCAAGAGCTAATGAACTAGCAAGATTTCGGGATATTCATGTAAAATGTATCAAGAGGGTCAAGCATGTAAATATATCAAGTCATGTCACGTGAATTGGCTATTGTAATATCAAGCAAGTAAACTCCCATTCCGGGCCACGCAAGTCATGTCAAGTCAAGTCAGGTATGAGTCGTGAAATGTCAACAATCAAGAAAGTCAAGCACTTCGGTGTAATGCCACACCATGATCAATATAGCTCCCATAGGCACAAGTACATTCGGGTGCTCCTCCCAAGACCAGATCGAGCCCTATATGCACAAACATTGAGTCATGTATATTTAGACATCCACTATAGTTATTGCCACTTTAGAGTTTCAAAGGATAAACCATTATAGGATGATAAGGTAGATTTCACGAACGAAGGAGTTCAAGGACAGAACTTGAACAAGTAGGACATACCAATAAACCGTATGAAAACTGTGACATGTCATAAAACTAGGTAATTGACGCCCACTCAGTCGTCACAAATTATAGAAATAGCACCCACTGTCTGGTTGCTAATTCCGGTGAACAGTATAGGCTCGATGAAATTGCGCCCAGGCTCAGGTCGCTAATTCAGGGAAATAACACTACTAGACTGGTCGCCAATTCCTTCTGGTGCCCAAGTCAAGGTCGCTATTTACTGACAGAGATAGACTTCTCAAAAGAGGCTAGGAACAGCGCTCTATAAGGGCTGAAGCATCACGTTTCTTTAGAGTGACGTGACAAGTAAGGGTTCCAGAGTTTTAGGGTATAACCTGCTCGGCTGCCTTGAGGGAATCCAAGGCTAGCGTAGACTTTCAGAGGTCTCAATGAAGAAAGTACCAGTCCAAAGGAAGGAATATCTCGTGGAGGGTCCAATCATCACCAAGAATTGAGGGTGTAATTGATAGAAATAAAACAGGGACTCCATCTACAGATGTGAGATGAGAGTGCCAAGTAAACCCGCGATATGGGTCATAAAACGCGATAAAACTGAGAGAGAAGAATTGGCGCCCTTCTCAGAGGTCGCTATATCCAAAAATAGCAGCTTTCTGAGAGGTCGCTCAATATTACATTTACAATAATCCACTTTAAATTACTCAGAATTAGCGACTCTATAAACTAGCACTAATTCTTGTAATTTTCCAGAATCAATATAATTTAATTGTAATTGGTGACCGTTCACAATGGCGCCCAATCTTTAAATAGCGTCTAATGTAATGTCATAGAATAATAATTTCCATATATTTCACTTTTACTAATTATTTTACAAATCAACGCCACTGCATAGGGGCGCTCATTCTTTAAATAGCGACGATGTGACTGTCGCTCATTCTTTGTCTGATGCTACGCATTCGGCAGATACAATCTTAGACACATGGCACTGTTCACAAACTTGGAGATTACATAATCAGGTAAGTAAAGACATGAATAGACAGAGAAAAATATCAGGAATCCAGGAATATACTCATGCAATAATTTTAACGTTAGGTTACATAGATATTTAATTTTAAGCATGTGGCATTTATTAAATACCTAAAGAATTAGTGGATGGGCTAAGGTAGCTCATTAAACTATGCCCTGGCCACTGTCGCTATTCCATAATAATTGGTGACAGCTCGCACGGGCGTTCATTCAATAAGCGGCCATGCCTTGGTCGCTATTTTCATGCATACATGAAAAACCTAAAACTATAAAAAACTCAAGATCTTGACTATGAAAACGATATGTAAAGATTCTAATATGATTGTATATGCATGATCTATGCTATCTATTATCTTCTTGGGCTTTAGAACTTGAGAAAACCTACCACTTTGGCTTGGTGTGGACGACGAACGAATCAGAGGAGATAATAGAGGAAATAATAGCAGCAGCAGGCAACTACGGCACTGCAACAGCAACTATAGGAGACGGAAGAAGAAGCATAGTAGGTTTCCCACAACTACTGAGAAGTAACGAGAGGAAAGGGGAAGCAAGGCTCCTCTTCACGCACGGGCGGTCAACAGGGAGGAAGAGAGGAAGAAGTAGTTGGCAGCAACAGACGTAAAAGAAGAAGTAGTGTTTCTTCTCTTCGTTCACAACAGCAGCTCGAACGACAATAGGAGGAAGAGAGGAGAAACAAGCTCCTCTAATAGCTGTAGCAATAGCAGGTACGTTGTAGAAGGAAGAACAAGGCTTTCTCCTTCAGAACGAGCAATAGCAGTAGCCCTGAACTCATTCGATGGAGGCTTATTTATAGGATTTGGGGTTTAAAATCCTGTAAGGATAGAAGATTCCCATGAAAGCAATCCTAACTCGTCTAAAGTTTCTCACGTATATCACCATCCTACTATATCTGCAGCCACCTTCTTGATTAGGTTTGAAACCCTAAGGTCAATACATGTTCGAACGTGATGAAGTTTGGGTTTGTAACACAACCTCTCTATTATCTATATATACACATATATCCTAAGCACTACCTTCCCATCGTGGAAGAAGTTATGGGTTAAAGGCCCATTTGGTATCTATTAGATCTCACTTATGTGAGACTCATCTACGCTTTGAGTGTATATGGGCTGAGGCCCAATAATGAGGGCTTGTGAGTTGGATATTTATATTTTATTTGTTTTAATAGGAGGATTTATTTATTTATTCCTATATTTATCCGGGTTGCTACAGGCCCCATCGACCCCTGGGTGGCAGCCGACCTTCTGGCTCGCCCTCACACCTCCTCCTCGTTCCTCTGCTATGTAGAGGAACCCACTAGGTAGCGCATGCTAGAATAGGCGATGGGTCGCCCCTCTCCCTGTGCTCGCTCCTAGCCTCTCCAGTAGTGCTCCTTTGTAGCTCGCGTGCAGTCCTCGAGGGCACCTAGCCAGATCCTCATCTCCGACAGCTCCCGCTCTCGCTCGAGTCGCTGCTCCTTCTCACGGGCTTGCGCCTCCTCTCGCTCATGGGCCCGCTCCCTCCTCTCCACCCCAAGAAGGATCTACAACTCCACCACCTCTCGAGGGAGCACCTCTTCCTCTTGGCGCCTCCTCTCCTCCTCTAGCTCCGCGACCCGCTGATCACGGATCGCTAGCTCAGTGCCGACTAGTGCGGCCCGTGTAAGCGCCTCCCGCAACTCATTAGCCTGCATGATTCGTCACATTTCATAAGCATAATCATATATATTTTTTGGAAGGAAACAATGTGCATGAATGATATTTGTGAACTAACCCGTGCAGCTAAGTCACGCTCCACCGGCTCGGCCCGAGTAAGCGCAATCTGTAACTCCTCAGCATGCAAGAACCACCATTTTATAAGCATGATGATTTATTTTGAAATAATGTGAATGCGTGAATGGTTTTTTTGAACTCACCCGTGCTGTAAGGTCGTGCTCCGCTGCCTCGGCGCACGTCATTGCTCCTGCGAGTCGCTCCTATAAAGAAGCAACCTCAGCGGTATGATCCCTCGTGCTCGAAGAGACACCTCCTGCCCCTCCAGCTGCCACTCCCTACTGGGCACGCTGCATTAATTGAGACCGTCAATTACTAATCACCAAAACTCAAGAATTAATCATAGCATGTAGATATAAAGCATACTCACTAGGATCTCTAAGTCAGCCTGCGTGGTCGTAAGCTAGAACTCCAGGGAGTGGAGATGGATATGCATGTCAATCACTACTACATCACGCACATCCTACAGATGACAGTCAAGCATTTATCATATCATATAGAAAGCATATAAAAATTAAAGCATGCATTCATACATACCCCTCTGGGCCTCATTTGAGACTGGCCGACGTAAGTCCGCCAGTACTGTCGCAAGTATGCCTCACTATCCTCCGCCTGAGAGATGATTGGGGTCCCGCCTCTCTGCCAATCAGCATACTGCTCTGGAAATCGCAGCCGCCAGTTGGTCGCTACAGCTCGTCCCCGGGACTTCCTCCCAATCCCACGTGGCTCCACAACCTCGACCCACTCCTGGTGGAGTCCGAGGGTCTGCATCGCCAGCCTGAGCCTCAAAGGCTCGATCTCGTTTTGGCAGTGAAGCCAAACTTCATGCCTGAACAAGTGTCAGCCCGATGTGACCCAGGGCTAACCCTCGTCTGTCATTCCCAAGTAGGGCCTCCACACGACCTGTAACTAATGTCATCACATTTTCATGTCATCATAAATAGGAAATAAAGCATAATATATCATAATCATACATACCAGTGAAGTCGGGTAATCACGAAGCTCCCGCCTGAAGACTTGGAGCTTGTAGGAGTATGGGGCCCCGGTCACCCACGGTATCCACCGCTGTGCCAGTAGAAACACGTCCGCGTACCGGACGTCAACTCTACCCATCGGCATGTAAAGGTGGCTCCACACCTGCATCCACAAATCATTAGCACAATCATCATGAGCATCAGCATAAATAAAAGCATAAATAGGAACATTAACATAAAGAAGTTGCATACCTAAAGGAAAGGCGAGACGCCACTGACGGTCGTCTCTCGACCTGTCCCAGTTGACAGGTCGACTATCAAGTGCGCCATCATGGCAGCACCCCAAGCATACCGCCCTACCTGGTCTAAATCCTCTAGCAGCCCCAGGAACAGGCAGTTCATATCATCTCCCTTGGTTCCCAGTAGTAATCTCCCGAGCATCAAGAACAAAAACCTCCTTAAGTCCCAATCTACTCTCTCTCTCTGGGTCGAGTTGTGGCAGTACACTCTCCTAGCCCTCCCCGTCATCCGCAGTACAAACTCATGTAGTGACTCCCCCGTCTTTTGGCATGCCTCTCCCAGCCCAATCACACCCATCAGCTCCACCCTAAACATCACCCTATAGTCCGTAGGGCCACCCGCTACCGTCTCTAACCCTAGGAGTCTCTGAACTAGGTCTCCGTAGTCCGGGAGGGTCACCCCGCTCACCGACTCCCCGTCCACCCTCAGCCCCATGATCCTCATCACGTCCTCTAGGCTGGGCACCAGATGTCCCCAAGGCATTAAGAATGCTCTCTCCATATTTGGATCAGGACGAGGTCTGGTGTGATCGGCTCGATGCTGAGGAAGGCACCAAACCCCATCGCCGCCAATCGCTCCCTCTGGAAGTTGGGCAACCCGTGGTAGGTAGCATGCACCAGAAGCCAAGAAAAGCGGGTCCGTATCACCCCCTGCAAACAAAAGCACCAAAAAACAACCAGAATATGTCAATATCCACAAATAAGAGGATTTTTCCTATTGAACAAAAAAAATTGCATCAAGTCAGGGTGGCATCAATTATTTGGCGTCGCCCGCATTGGTCGCCCATTGTTGTGAATAATAAAATTATTATTATTTTTCGATGTAAATTTTTTTTTTATGTTTTTAAAATGTTTTCTACGTCTATCATTCTGGATGTTATTTCTTTAATTCTCCAGAAAAGCTTTTCAAATAAAAAATGTACGTCCAGTCTCTCTGACGTCATTTCTTTTATTCTATTTATAAAACTAAATTCGGTAAGAATTGACATCATCTGCAGACGACGCCAATTCCTACTGACCTCTTCTTCTCTGGTCATTCACCGCCGTATTTTGTAAAAAAAAGAAAAAAAAGGAAAAAAAGAAAAGTTGCAGGGGTTTCGGTGAGGGGGCTTACTTGGCTGGGTTCTGGGTGCATTGCTGCCCCCCGTAGAGGGCGCTGGGGTGGTGTTCTTGACCTTGGTGCTTCCTCCTCTTCCTCTTCTTCTTCACTGCCATCGTCGTCGTCGTCGTCCTCGCCTTCTTCTTCATCTTCGTCTTCACTTTCTTTTTCTCCTTCGACCTCCTCGTTTCTTTCTTCTTCGCCTTCTGCTTCTTCCATTGCCACCGATTGAGCTTCCACCGCCGGTCTTCCTTCTGCCGCCGCCGCCGCCGTGACCGCGGCCACTTCTTCACCTTCTTCGCTGTTGAGATCAAGGACGACGGGGGCGACGACCCTCCGTCGTTTCCCAAGAGTAGCACTGCTCGTGGAAGCCATCCTCACCGGTATTGATTGTCGCCAGTTGCAGAGATAGGGCTCGGGTCTCAGATGTTGTGTCCCTGTGGTTTTGAAGTTTTGATGATGACAAATATTATGACTCATTATATATATATATATTCTTGATGACATAATTTTGTTAGATTTATTACTAATCACATCATCTTTATATAGCAGTATGAAAATCTGTCAGAACAGGTTGCAGGTCAGTGCATATATCATCTATTCATAAGGTAAGGTCAATGCACATTTCACATCTCATGTAGATTCATTTATTCAAATTGGTAGAGGTCAATGCATATTGCATACAGGTCGATGCTAGTTTTGGTTTTCATGAAACTAAGATCGATGCATGTTTACTGTGTTGCTTATGAAGGTCGATGCATGTTGTTAGTAAGGCAGAGGTAGGTCGGTGCACATTTGTCTTCTTGCATATAAGGTCGATGCACATGCTCACTCGTGTGTATGAAGGTCTACCTATGTCACTGTTCCAAGTCGATGCACATTTCTCATCCTGCATAGGAGGTTGATGCACATTTGATTTTGTGCATTCTAAGGTCGATGCACATACTGCATCATGCATATTCAAGTCGATGCACATTTGAATCTTACATAGAGCAAGGTCTATGCACATGCAAGGCCCGTGCATTTATAAGTCTGTGCACATTGTGTATTCAGGTCTACGCACATATCAATTTGTGCATTCATCCAAGTCTGTGCATGTTTGCTGAAGTGTACACAAAGGTCGATGCATATGTGTCCTGTGCACATAGAAGGTCTGAGCACATGTACAGCATAGGTCTGTGCATATGCACTGTCTGTTATCTGAAGTCTGTGCACATAGGCTAGCGATAGCATGTAAGGTCTGAGCTCATTTGCATAATCGCATGCTTAGGTCAGTGCACATTCAGTAGTTTGCATTGTCAGGTCTGTGCACATCTGTAATATAGCAGAATGAAGTCTGTGCACATTTGCACGATAGCATGAATAAGGTCTGTGCACATTCTATAACATGCTAGATGAGGCCGGCGCACATATAGAACATATGCATAATGAGGTCTGTGCATATACCTTTACATGGTCGAAGCACATTAGCTTTTATGCATAACCAGGTCTGTGCATGTTTGCACAATGCACTATACAGTCTATGCATGTTTGCATATTACACCATTAGTAGTGCGCATATGTGCTAGCTTGCACACTTAGGACTAAGCACATGTATAAGTCAGCATAACAAGTCGGTGCATCTTCTCACCAGTAGCATATCAAGTCCGAGCACATGCATAAATGGCCTAGTTAAACTCAAAGCACATGTTTCAAGTCCTAGCACGTTATCTAGGTCTGTGCATAGGGTCTTTGCATGTTCTACATATAGCTTCACAAGGTCTGTGCACATTTGCACATAGAACTCCAGGTCTGTGCACATGTTTGAGCATTCATGCATATGGTCAATGTTAATGTGTCTAAGATTAACATTAAGTCAGTGTATCATGTTCAGCCAAGACTGTGCATCATTACCTACACTCTAAGGCATTCACATATACATCATTCTTTACCTCTTTGACCTATGTATGACTGATATAATATTGGATAAATCTGCATCTGACTAGAAAGTGTTTGATGAAATATTTTTATCCCTTACTGGTAGGAACTTCATCAAACATGTGAAGGGCATAACGCATCAAGAACTCAGGCAAGCACGTGAGCTCGAACTAGAGTAGAGGCACGTGATCCTAAGTCACCCAATGATGGGCACATGTTCCTAGAAAGGTAGAATTAAAAGCACGTGATCTAAGGCGGGAGTCTTGACTAAAGATTTAGCCACGTGGATAGCGCATCTCCATCTCCTGACACGTGGACTTCCAACGGAGTTCTTCTTCTTGAGATTCTTTGGGCAGGAACAAGTTTCCACGCGCCCAATCTCTCGCGAGCCTATAAAAAGAGGCCAGATCCTTTAGATCGAGTAAAAGAAGAGATAGAGAAAATAGAAAGAGAAAAGGATAGAAGAGAGAAGAATTGAGAGAGCAGCAGAGAAGAAGAAATCTAAGAATAAAACAGAGTGTCGTAATTCAGAAGAAATCCGAGAGAAAGAAGAGTGAGAGTCAGAGAGAGAAAAGTGATCGTGAGATAGTGAAGAAGAGGGATCTTGAGAGAAGAGATTGTGAAGCAATTGAAGCAGTTCTTGAAGATTTGTCTCTACTGGCCTTTGCATCAGATCCAAGCCAGATTGGCTCCTGCGTGAGCTATATTGTTTATATTTCATTTATAGCTTTCCGGTGTTGTTTGTTCATCGTTGATTTCTTTCATTTTCTTATTGAACTTCAAGCCGTGTGTCAGCTTTTGCAAAGGATTTGTTCCTCTAGACAGCAAGCTGTGACGCTCAGTTGTAGCAAGCTATGATGCTCAGCGGAAACAAAGCTGTGGGGCGCAGTGGATGCAAGTTGTGATGCGCAGCGGAAGCCAAGCTGTAATACTCAGCGGATGTAAGCAAGCTGTGATGCTCAGTGGTTCATGCTGTTAGGCAGTAGTAACCCACACTTAGGTCTGAGTGTGGGATGGATGTAGGTGAAAACCGAACCACCTAAAAATCTTATGTGCACTGGTTTGATTGCTTGCTTCTTAATTCACAATAGATGTATGCTTAGGATTATTACATCAGATCAGTTTAGATTTCGCTAAATGCAAAGTGTGTTTCAGTTGTCTATGGTCTAATCCCTGCTAAGTGTTTAAGTTAGCCTGCTGGTTGTGTTTAGGACAACAGATTAACTGAATTATAGAGTTTAATTATGCAATATTTTCTAATTCAATTTTATTTGGGTAAAATTTTTAAAGGGGATTCATTCACCCCCCCCTCTGAATCTGATCTGCACCATCTCATAGACTCAACAATTGGTATCAGAGCGGGTCTCTGATTGATCAGATCCAACAATCTACAGACGATCCTGCCGTGTTCTGGTGCATTGCTCATCTATTGCCTTTTAGCTAATTACTTTGAATCTGTTTAACTATTTTTCAATGGCGTGTCCTTTGGTTTTCGATGGTTCTAATTTTAGCAGTTGGCTAGGA
Organism: Amorphophallus konjac; assembly: GCA_022559845.1. Taxonomy (NCBI): domain Eukaryota; kingdom Viridiplantae; phylum Streptophyta; class Magnoliopsida; order Alismatales; family Araceae; genus Amorphophallus; species Amorphophallus konjac. The sequence goes on from CM040125.1 coordinate 185,524,359, forward strand.
GGACTATGTGTTTATATGAACACCATTGATCCCAATCTATGGAGTCTTATATCTCGCGACCCACATAAACTGCCTCATGACCAGACCAAGTGGTCTAATGAGGACAGATTGAAGGATAGAGAAAAGAATATGGTTCTTAACATTTTGAAGACTGCAGTTGATACTAATATGTTTTCTTCTTTTTGCAGGTACACTTCTGGGAAGGAAATTTTGGATAAAGTGATTGTTGTTCATGAAAAGCAAGAAGAAAAATGCTTGATGGCTAACCAGAGTGATCACAACAGTAATCAAAATGAGGACTCATTGTCTCAGGTAAGCTCCGGATCAGAAGAATTCTCATTTGATGAATTGGTAATGATGTATGAGGAATTATCTGATAGACACAAGAAGATAAAATATGAAAATAAATCTTTGAAAAAGAAGCTGAAATCTATCAACTCTGTTGAATCTGATCATGTTGAAGTTGAAGAACTGAAAGCTGAAATCGATAAACTCAAAATGAAATTACAGGATATTAACAATGAGAAATCTCAAATTGATTCTTTAAAATCTGAAAACGAATACCTTAGGGCTGAAGTTAAGAAAACTAACAACCCATGTGATAAATGTATGTTAGTTAGAAAGTTAAATGACAGCATTCAGTCAGAATTGAAGTGGCAAGAGGATATTATTGACTCTCTTAGGGAAGAAAATGAAAATTTGCTTAATAAAATAAAAGAGTCTGAAAAGAATGAAGAAATTGAAAATCTGAAAGTTAAGAATGATGAACTTTTAATGAAATTGCAAGAGATAAATAAGGTCAATTCTGAAGTAGGAAAACTGAAACTTGAGAACGCTGAACTTCAGAAGAATAATGAAAAATTTGAGGCTAAAATAAAGGAATTCAAGGAGAAAGCTTCAAACACTTGTTCTATAGAGTTAGCCTGCAATAAATGTTCTTTCCTAAAGAAACTAAATGAAGGTCTCCACCTTGATAATGAATGGCAGAGGAAATTGATTCCCTCTCTTAAAGAAGAAAACAAAAACTTGTTAGTCAAGAAACTTGAATTTGAACAAAGAGAGGAGAAACTGATTGAAAGACTGGACTCAATATCCAGTAGTGAAAAACATGAGGAAGAAATTGAGAAATTGGTAAAGGAGAATGAAAATCTCAAAGAACAGAATAAAAAGCTCATGGTCTTGAACACTGTCATGTCAGAAAAATGGTTGGCTATTGAAAAAGGAAAATGTGTCATGAATGAAAATAAAGCTGACAGTGAACAGAAATTGAAACAGAAAATAAACACACTCAAAAGCTTGAATGATGTTTTACAACAACAAGTAATTATATGTGAATCTGACATTGCTTGTTATGAGATTGAAATTGTATCTCTAAAAGCTGAAATTCAAGACCTAAGAAATTCTATGTCTAAATTTGTTAAGGGAAAGGATAATTTGGATAAAATTTTTGGAACTAAAGTGAGTTTCCAAAAAGAAGGACTTGGCTACAATTCAGTCCATGAGAATCAATCTGAAATAAAAAACTTACTATTTTTATGAGCTGTTCTGAGGCATCCAAAACATCATCTCCACCTGTTTTCCAATTCACTGCTCAAAGAACTAAAAACCAAAATAAAAATCTGAAAAACATCAGAAAACAGAAAAAGAATGTGGATCTGAATAAATTCAAAGTTGTTCCTGCTAGTCCTGTTAATTCTGTCAATTCTGTGGATTCTGCTAGTTCAGTACATGCTGCTCATAGGTCTCCTACTCACTCACATGCACATAGAAAAACTGTTTCATGTCATTATTATGGTAGGGCAAGGCATGTAATGCATGACTGTCATGTTATGAAATCTGATGACATGTCTGCATCTAAGAAACTGAATGAATTTAAAAATGTCAATAATCATGCTATGCAGAAAAAGAAAATTTAATGCTTTGACTACAAAAGATTTGGGCATATAATGCATGATTGCTGGTTTCTTAAAAATGTTGAATTAACAGCTCAAAGAAACTTTACTGATCAAAGAAGGCTAAATCTATTTTCAAACAAAAGGCCTCATTATTTAAACTGCAAGAGAATTGGCCACACAGTCCAGGGCTATTGGCATATGGGAAGAAATTCTATGCTCCATGACAGAAATGGCAGAGCTAATGCCATCCCACAAAAATACTCTACTAATGTATCAAAGAAGAACATGAATGCATTTAACTCATGTCATTATTGTGGGAATGTGGGGCATGTAATGAGCAATTATTTTACTATGAAATTTGATGATTTGAGTGCTCAGAACTCTTGGAGTACACCTATTAGAGGTGTAACTCATCTGACAGGACCCAAGAACTCTTGGGTTCATAGACATTCGAGATAAATCTTTGGTTGCAGGTGTGCCTTGGGGCTGAAGAATAAAAAGGGGTAAATAAGCCAAGGCACCTGAATATAGTAAAATCCTATTTCTGATGTTTACGGGTTTGTTCATTTAAACTTTTTAGTAATATCTTTCAGATAGCTGTATTTCATGTTTAATTTTTTAATCTGAATCTCATGCATACATGTTCACATCTGAAGCTATTCTTTGCATTTTGTGTCTATACCAGTTTAAGATTGAATTGAACATCATATTATGAAAATCTGAATTGCATGTATCTGATATCAGCATATAGGACTGCATTGGCACTTCATTATCATATATGACCATTATGGTATATCAAATGGTAAGTTACTAAAGGACAGATGCAATATGTCTGGAAGTTCTTACTATGTGTGAGGTGGTATTTAGACCAAGTCCTCTACCTGGTACCATAGGTGAAAATTGCACATAGGGCAGTCTAAGACATTCATGTGAATAATTCATTCTGTGACCATTGCATAGCTATTTCCAGCATTGACTTCAATTGCACATAAAGTCCACTTAGAATTCAGTCATATAGTGCAGAAAGTGAGGGGGAGTTTGTCAAAGAAAATATTGCATTTCATGCTTATCAGATTAAGTCCCCTGCATGGTCTTCATGTCATACATGATTGGTTAATGCATTTAGTTAAGGAAGGTTAATGCATTTGCACACATATAGTTAACTGCATAACATACATATTGAAAAGTCCAAAAATTGGTATCATGCATACACTCAGGGGGAGCATATGTAGGCTTCTGAAAATAGATGGTTGGATATTTTTTTATTCACTCTCTGCCTAGTTCAGTCCACCAAAGTGCTAACCTCAGTCAACGGATGCTCCCATCTTCATCTTGAACTCATCCCTTTCACGAATCTGAATTTAATTGTTTTGTGTTTATGCATTTACTGAGGGGGAGCTGGATGTTTTTAAATCAATCTGTCTGATGGTGTAATGTCCTGGATCCTTATTGGATTCTTAGTCTTTCGGATCCTTTTCGGAGAGTTTCAGATCTCTTTTGTGGGTCCTGAGTTGAGTTTTACGATCCACGTGGGTTTTTCTCTCGTACTAGTTACGGAACCCTGTGGTGAGTTTATTTCTCAATTCATCGACTCGTGGACGCCGCAGTTGCGATGTACTCTTCCCGAGGATCGTTTCAACTATTTTTACGTATTTTTTTGAATTAGTCCATTTTCAGGCCAAAAATTGAATTTTCAGAAATTAGGAAAATTTCCTAATTCTCTTCCTTTTTCCCTTTTTCTTTCCTTTTCCTCTTTCCCTTTCTCATTTCACCACCGTGACCTCTCTCCCCCCCGTTTTCTCTCTTCTCTCGGCCCTTCCGGCTCCGGCTGTAGATGGAGGAGGCTCGGGCAGGCAGAGGTGATGCTGTGGGAGTGATTGGGTGCGCGATGGGGCGAGGATCGGATCGTTTCTGGCGCAATCTCAAATGGTGGATTCAAAGCCGACGGTCGAGCTCGCGATGTGGTTTTTGGCGCGGTTTAGTTGCTTCGACGCACGGTTTCTTCGGTGGAGGTAGGGAGACGGATCACCTACTTCTCCTCTACGTTTTCCCTATAATTTCACGTTGTTCGGTGCGAGTTTGAGCGGGTTTCGCTCAGTTTCGGTAAAATCATGCTTTTGGGGTGTTCGCAGGGTTCACCGAAAAATGGCGACAGTTTTTATATCAGTTAGTATCAATCAAACCCCTAGAATGTCAGCGTTCCAGATCTGCTGATTTTGTGTCGTTTGGTTGTCATTTGGGGTCGGTACGAGCCCGGGAACCCCGGTGACCCAAATAGGGTTAATTCGGTGGAATTGCCCATTTTAATCCATTTGTGCATAATTTTGACCCCTTCCGGAGTGTGGAAGGTCGGTATTGTGATTGTGGTTGTTTTCCCCTTCGATCGGAATAAAACGGGGCGTGGAATCGGGCTCCAATGTCGAGGTTCTACCGGTTTTCTACCGTGACCGGTCGACTAGACCTGATGGGCCGGTCGATCGACAGAAACCCTCGGACCGTGTCGGGTCTGGCTATTGGTCCATTTGACCGGACCACCTGGGTCGGTCGACCGACCCCAGGGGTCAGGTCGACCGGAATTCGCTATTTTTGCCTGTTTTGAGTCCTTGTCGGTTCGGTTGAGACCCAATGACCGACCTATGGCCTCGCGAGTGTCCCGAACACCCTGAGGGTTCTGTGTCCGTGTTTCTGGGGTGTCAAAAAGTGCCGTGTTACTTCGATTAGCGTCCTCGTAGGTTTGTGTGTCTCGGACTTTGTGTTACGCTCGATCGAGTCACCGTGTATCGATGTGAGTGTGGGAGGGTTTTCCCCGCATGTGAGTGGCCTCTCTTGAGTTCCCATCTCGAGGGGATGGTTTCGGCAGCTTGTGGTTTGCCTCGGTATTCGTGTTACCATGGTTTTTGACCCTAATAAGAATTTAAGTCGGTTGGCCTTGGCGGTCCAATCTTCATGCGTTTCTTCACTGTAGCACGCCCTTCTTAGGCCACTACATGTCATTTTGACTTAGGTCTTTGTCTTAGGGTGGTTAGTGTGGCGGTTGTCTCTTGGACCACCTAGTCCGTGTGGTGGATCAATATTATACCACTTTGGTGGTTTGTCTGAATAGGTCGGTTCAGGGTTGACTGGGTTTAGCGGCCTAATCCTTGACTGCTACAGTCACCTAGCGGCTCATTCTATGATCGCCAACGTACGTTCTTCCGCTTAGTTCCTGCGTGTCGTTTCCTGACGTGTTGGTTTCTAAGTGCCTCGGCTTGACCTCATGGTTTGCCCATTATCCCATGGATGTCTTTTGATGTCCTATGAGGGCTATAACCATGATATCAGATGGCCAGACATACCATGCTATTGGGTAGGCTTCTGTATCATTTCAGAGTCGTTATTTAAGTTTTGGTCAACCCGGTGAGACCCAGTGGTTGACAAGTAACCTTGTGTGCGTCTCGTCTATTCTGAATAGCTCGAGATAGTGGTTCTGGACATCTTGAGGTACTGTCTTACCTCGGTTTATGTGTCCAAGTGTGTCGAGGGTCTTGGTGATCCATCACGTCTCTGTGTGTCGTTTTATATGGATGTGTCGTTTCATTGACTTAAGATTAGACCGATTGGTGGCTTGTTTTGCTTTGTACGACGATCTTGACTCTGAGTCGTGAGACTCAAGGATCGTTGTAGTAGTAGGTCTAGTTGTCTTGTCCTGAGTCCGTAGGCAGTTGCCTTGCTACCTTAGTGCTTCGTAGTACGTGCGATAGTGCTTCCTTGCCTGTCTGTACTTTGGCACTCGTGTTTTGGAGTCTGTGTCTAGTGAGCCTCCACTAGTCGTAGCCTGGCGACACGTTACGACGTGTCGACCCACCCGGGACTGGTGGCGTGGCAGTTCCAGAGATACGATTTTTAAGCTAGTTTTTGTGGGCCCCCGCTGTACTGTAGCGTCCTATTGGGTGGGGGAAACTAGCTAGAGGCCTGGCTCTCCATCAAGAGTCGGTGTGTGCACACGTGGTCAGGGGCTTGGACTAACGTCAATGGCGTTACCCTATCTAGTCACTCGTTACTGTAGTCCCGTTCTAGTTCTGAGCGTGTCTTAGTCTTTGTCATGCTTCAGGTGGCAGCGTAGGCGAGACACTTGAGGCACATCATAAGACGTCAGTGGACGCAGCTGGCTGTTCTTCTAGTGAGGAGGTGCTTCGTCACGTGACACGTTACTCTCGTGTTTTTCACACGTCGTGACCTTTCCGGGTTAGCCCTCTCGTGGTCTTGTCTGAGGTCAATGTTGTGTCATGTACACGTCGTTCTAGTCGTGTGTGTGTGTGTGGTCGTATCTAGAAGAGCGTACACGAAAATCGAGTTGTGTATGCTTTAGGGCGTCCATGTATGTCTAGGTCTTTTCTAGGCTTTTTGCCTGTCTTTGTAGGCCCGACAGATTGGCAACTTCTGACTTTGTCAGATCAAGGTTCGCCTTCCTGTTGCTACCCGGAGTAGTTCAGGGAGCCGAGGCTAGTTCAGCAGCCGCGCTTGTTTGGTACGGCTTTTCCTTTTAGCTGTTCCTACTTCTTCCATTCCAATTTTCTTTTACAACTTTCTAGTGGTAGTTTCCTGCTTTTCCTGCTTTACTACTATTGTTGCTGTTTTAGTTGTTCCGTGTTACTGCGTTGTTTTTTAGTGGGGATCCGCGTGACCCCTACTGGGCCAGTGACACGAGGCTCACCCCTGCTGTTCAGGTGGGTGACGTCATTCTGCTTCCGCGGTTCCTGGTGTGGCGTGTTCGTAGTTGCCAGCGGTACCTGCATCGGACTTCCCCCGACCTCAGTGTGCGTCCTTCTTTTATGTTGACTGTACTGCTTGTCTTTCCTTTGGACTGGACTCTGGTATAATTGTAAATTAAAACTGTTAATTAAAAAGTAATTTTATTTCTACTACTTTAGCAAACCGATCTAATGAAATTTAATTACTTACTGTTATATCTCTGTGGCTTCAATGTACTACACGATAATCCTTTTTTCCTTTGGAGCTTTACAGCTCTTGGGAGGCTTCGCGGGTTCCAAGTGGTATCGGGTCTGCTCGGTAGTCCTATCGGGTATATCCGGGATCCGGGTCATCACAACTGGTATCATAACGGTTATTGTGTGAAGTACATGGGAATCCGAGATATATAGTGTCCAGAGTCCTTAAAGTCCAGTATAGTCTTCAGCTGGCATTAGGTTTTACGATTCCTTATCGCCTTATTTTCCATGTGTTGTCTTGTGCGTGCTGTCGTTGGCGTCCTGTGTGCCGGGTGTTCCCTATTGCCTTTGGCACTAGAGCCGATGATGCTGTCGAGCTGTCAGTTGAGAGGACTATGTCTTGTTGGGGTGCAAGGCACGGATTTAGAGGGGGGTGAATGAATCCCCTTTAAAAACTATTACGGAAGTAAAATATTGCCAACTAAGCAACACTCAGTCACCAAACTGGTCAACCAATCAAACTACTAACTCAGTGAAGAATATGATAACAGCAGATAAGAGCAAAGGTACGCAAGCTAACTGAACAAACCAAATAACACTGTAGGCTAATAAATGAGTCAAGTGAGACAACCATCAACCATATAGCGCTCATGAAACATCCTGCGAAGGGTGGTAGAAGATATGGAGTAGAGTGCAAAAGCAAACCACAGAACACCGGGATTTTTTAGGTGGTTCGGCCAGACCTCCAGTCTGCCTACATCCACCCCTCACTCCAAACCGGAGTGAGGCTTCCCTTGCAAACACAAGAACATCAGACTCAGTATGCAACAGACGCTGCCTAACAGCTTGACAAACTGAGGGAGACAAATCCCTCAAACCAAGCTCTGCAACCCACAAAAGCTTGGCACCTGGACTTGCTACCCATAAGACCAGAACCGGAGACGAATCACCCTTCCTCCACACCAGAGGGAAACCACAAGTGACACCCAGTCACTTGCAAATCGGAGGACCAATCCTCCCTTCCTCCAAACCGGAGGGAAACCCACAAGTAGCACACCACTACTCGCAACCGGAGACTACGTCTCCCTTCTCCTGAGTCCACAGGAGGAACCCCAATCCCAAACAAGGGAAACGGAAAGCACTAATGATATGAAAAGAACAAACGAAAAACAAACAAGGGAAACAAAAATTGATATAGCTCCGAGGAGCACAATGACTGTGGATTTGATCCACGAGTCAAGTCATGATCATATCTTCAGGATGCACTGGCTGCACACTCTTTCTCCTTCTCACGATTTTCTTCTCTCTCACTCTGGCTCTCAGCTTCTTCTTCACTGACTGACTACCTCTCTTCTTCTTCTTCTTCTTCTTCTTCTTCTTCTTCTTCTTCTTCTTCTGCTGCTGCTGCTGGCTCTCTTTTCTTTTCTTCTGGCAGCCTCTTTTTCGCACGAGCACCCTTCTTCGAAGGGTAATGTAGCTTTATATAGGAACAGGGGCTTCGTATGGATCAAGCAACAGAACCCTACTGACATTCCATTTGTCCACGTGTTAGGGAATAGAAGCTTCCTTTCCTCGGATCACATACCTATCATTTCTCCCTTTATCCACGAGCCAGCCTTCTACCTTTTCAGAGATCACGTGCCTCTACTGCGAACGAAATTGTTCCCTGCAAAAGACAGAGTATCGTTTAGGATCACTTGCAGAAAATTATAGTTCATCACGTGGAAGAGCAGACCTTGCACAGACAGCTTAATTAAACCAGATGTGCACTGACCGTGAAATGCGAAAACAGAGATATGCACAGACCTAGAATAGAGAAGTGCTCAGTGCAAAGTTTGCACCGACTATAATATGTCTAGGACAAAAGCCTGCACCGACTGAATAGGCTTTAGCCATGCACCGAGATCTACAGTGACTTGCACCGAGTTCGTATGCTGACAGACATATACGAACATGCACAGTGTATTGCACTGAGTTTCTATATGCATGGACCTTCAGATGCAGCAATAGTGTATTGCACCGAGTTTCTATATGCATGGACCTTCAGATGCAGCAACAGTGTATTGCACCGAGTTTCTATATGCATGGACCTTCAGATGCAGTAATAGTGAATTGCACCGAGTTTCTATATGCATGGAGTAAAACGTGCACAGACCAGAGCTATAGTGATTTGCATCAACTATGTGGTGAGACTTATACCTACGTTTAACCAAAAGTTGCACCGACTTGGTGCAAACCAAACCTTGCACCGACCGTGGTCATGATGAAACAGAAAACTTGCACTGACTTCATGCAATATGAGACTCAAATGGATGAGACGCTAACAGAGACACAAGACCATAACTGCATGAGACACGATCGCAGTTGTGCATGAGACGCAGAATGAGACGCACTCAGACATGAGACAAAAATGCATGAGACGCAGAGGTGCACTGACACTGGGTGTGCTAAGACGCAGTAGAGACGCAGCCATAGACACAATTGCATGAGACGCAATAAGAGACGCAAGATTGGCGCTAAAGACACAGCATGAGACGCAGGCTACAGGAATGTGCACGGACTTTGAAGTGTCCACAGACCCTAAATAGTAATATGCATGGACCTAAACATGCACCGAGTGTATGAATGGACTTACCTTGGTATGAGACGTGCATACACAGGAACATGCACTGACCTACCATATTGCACCGACCTTATATTCGTTTGGACAAAACATGAACCGAATGTATATGCTGTAGACAAAAATCTGCGCAGACCTAGTCTCTCATAATGCACAACGTGCACTAACGTTGAACCAAACATGCACTGACTCTAAAGACATGTGAGTGTATAGGAATGTGCAAATATGAACAGACTATGTTACGCCCATGAGACACAAAATAGCACCGACCTCATATGTTCATGTGAACAGAGTGCAAAAGTGCACAGATCTATGTATGCAAAATACAAAGACTTGCACTAACCTACATTGCACCAACCCTATGACCAAAATGAACGTGAAGGCTCATGAATACAAACTGTTTGATAAAAAGACTTGTTTCAGTATGAAGGTGCAAGCATTACCTGATCTGATTGTGCATTGACCTTACCTGTCACTAAGTTGACTTTGACTTGGGTTTACTTCCTTTTCATGACCCGTGAGTCATTCTTAAACCTGTTCAGACAGTTTCTCATAATACATCAGGATTATATCATCAAGGATGTACATGTAAACATAATGAGACATAATATTTATCATCATCAAAACTCCAGAACCACATGGGACACAACAATCTCCCCCTTTTTGATGATGGCAATATTATGAGTCATTGCAATAGATTCATCATGATGATTATGACATACCATATGAAAGTTCATGAACATTCACCATAGAATAGCTCAGTCAGAAATGAGCATGTAAAACACCATGTGTGCAACATCTGATAAGAGTTACAATTGATGATGCAAATGATGACTGACCAAGAGTGACAAATGACTCACAAAAGTTCTCCCCCTTTGACAACATCAAAAAAAATGGAATGATCATTGACTGTTGAAGGAGAGAATGATGAAGGTATTATGCAAACTGGGTGACTGTCATCTAAAACTTCCCCTGACAAGATACTCTCTTGTATGACAGAGCAGGAGGGGTCGAATGAAATGAATGATCATTGAACCACAGGCACATGCAAAAATTCCCCCCTTGGACGCACATGGGTAATTATGGACAGATAAAGCAATGACATAAAGAAGTCAACAGTTAGATCTGAAATAATGTAGTCCAATTTGAGAAAGCAAACATTCAGAATGAATGAGAAATGTTTTCAATGGGATATCAATTTCATAAATCTGATTAAACATGTATTTCAGACTCTTCTATTATAGAGATTTATGAATGATTCTTCATTGACTAGTCAGATAAGAATATGATGTATGCAAGGCTTGTTCATAAGCTTTCTGTACTCATATCTGAAATCAATTTTCTTAATAAAAGTGAACCATGCTTTCATATTGAAAGTCTTGTTTAACCTTCTTCTTTCTTGCTCACTCAATTTCAAGGATTCCCTTAAGAGATGCAATCAATAGTTTTGAGGTTAAACACATAAGAAAATATTTATTTCTGTCAAGGGTTCCAACAGAATTTTTCTTTTGCAAACATTTTCAAATGATACACAAGATCAGCAACAATTTTCATAACAATCTTCATGAGCACTTGAGTTTAGTACACCCTTGTAACTAGAGGATACACGTTGTTTAGACGCTAGTATCCATAAACACTTGGAAGGACTAACTGTCATGCTTCATAGGAACAGAGATACCATTTACACTTCGTGACACAGCAACTCATTTCTTTGATGAGTGAGATGTATTTCTCAGTGTGCATGCAATTGCTCTGCCAGATTTTCAATCAATCAATTTTTTTTAAGCAGAGTTAACTATGGCACTTCATGACACACCTCAACTCATTTCTTTGATGAGTGAAATGTGTTTCTCAGTGACCAAAGACATTGCCCTGACTAGATTTACCCTTAGACATTGTTGACATGTTTTTCTTTACTCTTCAATACTCTACCCGGACTCCAAAGTCCTTCCTATCCCTTCTACTAAATCGATATGAGAAATAAATGGAAAATAGAAGGGGGACAGAAGGGTGTAAACCTGTGATCGCCACCAAGATGTCGAACGTGATGAACACGTCGTATCTTGGAAAGAGGGTAGGTACTCGCCTTTAACCAGCACTGCAGGAGATGAGCGCCCCTTGAAGAACCGCCTTAAGAGTAGTGCGGCCGCTCGATAGACTGCTCATCAGTGCTGGGGTGGAACGTGGGATGAAGAACGAGGGATGATGAACGGTTCAGGATCGGCCGCGAGAAGGAGATGAACGGTGTAATGTTGGCCGCACTTCCCTTAGAACAGATAGTCTGGAACCGCCCAACGCCACCACGCCCTGAGATGCAAAGGTCCAACCTCCACCCTTTCCGGTCGGCCAGAAAGGATGGGCCTTGTGTTAGTGAGTTGCTGACCTGCGAAACAGAGTGTAGAACACAAAGAAAAGCCCAAATTAGAACTATAGAATGTAGCAAATGCTCAAACGGAAGGAAATGACAATAACTAAATGAAGTGGGGGATACCTGGGGGGTTTTAAACCCCTAGGGGCACCAAAAATGTGGGAGGGTGTGTGAATGATGCATAAGAATGACAAAAATGTGGAAGAAACATGGAGAAAATGACGCATGCAAACAAAAGAGAACAACAGACTAATGAACTAAAGACACAAAATAATGAGATACTCCCTGAACCGGGGGCCTGTATGGACGTAGAAGGCCTCCCTCCCTGGTCATAGGTCACTCTAGAATCTGGCAGTGCTTCGCTGTGACCTTCAAATCTCCCCCCTTTCGAAGGTAGCCTCTAGGGTCTATTTATAAGACAATGATCACCGAACGTCGAAGGTAACCTCCCACCGTGATCGCCAAAAAAGGGGATGTTGACATGTTCCTTCCACTAAAATAATGTGAGAAATATATATATATAAATGAATGGTGGGAAGGAATGAAGATACACAAACCTGTGATCGCCACCAAGATGCCGAACATGATGGACACGTCGTACCTTGGAAAAGGAGAAAGGAACTCGCCTTGTGTGCAGCGCTGAGAGGATGTATGGTTTATGAAGAACCGCCTGTTATGATGAGCGGCCACACGACATACCGTCTAAAGGCGCTGCAGAGGACGCGGGATGAAGGACGACCGGCAGATGAACGGCTCAAACACAACTGCAGGACGAAGAAGCACGGTCTATGACCCACCGCCCGTCTTCTTGAACGGCCAGTTGAGAACCGCCTAAAGCTGCCACGCCGTAAGTTGCAAAGGTCCTACCTCCACCCTTTCCAGCCGGCCAGAAAGGATGGGCCTCACGTTAGTGTGTTGCTGACCTGCAAAATGACGTATAGAACACCAAGAAAAACCCGAATTAAAACTAGAAGGTATAGTAAATACTCAAACAGACGGAAATGAACATGACTAAATGAAGCGGGGGATACCTGGGGAGTTTTAAACCCCTGGGGGCGTCAGAAAACATGGGAGGGTGTGTGCATGATGGTGCGAATGAAGAAAAACGTGGGGGAATGGACGTGTAAAAACAAGCATGCAACGAGATGAAACGGGACTATCAAATGTAAAAGACTCAAAACTAGGACTACTCCCTGAACCGGAGGCCTGTATGGACGTAGAAGGCCTCCCTCCTTGGTGCTAGGTCACTCAAAGGTTCAGCAGGGCTTCACCGTCGACCAAAAATCTCCCCCCCTTCAAGCCCGTCCCCTAGGGTCTATTTATAGAGCACCTGGGGTCATAGCTCGAAATTAGGGTTTCTAGCCATTTTCAGGTCGAGGTTATCAAATAAAAGATGAAGATAATTCCATTATCTTCCAACCAGAGGAAACATCGCTCAAAATGGTTAAGGATTCGTGGAGAAATCATCGAGAAAGATTGGGAGAAAAAAACAAATGATAAGAAAAAGCCTTAACCACTTTCTGGTCCGAGAGGATAAACGGTCTCACAATAGATCGCATAAATGATGAGCGGCCAGAAATGGGCCGTCCATTCATGTCGGTGGAAATTCAAATAAAACCTGAGATAATTAATTTATCCACTGAACTGACTGACAAATTCGTCGCTGGACTCTCTCATGGTTGAATGGCTCTTGGTAAACCGCCCAAGCCTGTCGGTGATAAATCCCAATTAAGAAGATAAATAGGTAATTATATGAATGGCTAACCGATGTTAGGACTCTTGAGCGATAGACGGCTCAGTGTACACCGCACAATAGACTTATGCGGCTAATCCTAGGCCGTATATATGCTTGTCGGTGATAATTCAGAGAATTAACCAATATGCCCACTAAATGTCTGGACGGCCCACTATCAACCGTACAAATAGTTGAACGGCTCTAGGTCAACCGCACATGTGAATGGGCGCTTGAAATTCATAGAAAAGTTCAATCAACCAAAACCAAGGCCCATTAAGCCCTGAATCAACTCGGACCTAGCCAGGGAGGGAGGCTGCCCATAAAATTGGCCCAGAACATGCCAGAAAATAGCCCAGCGAGTGATGGACAACTCGAGGCATCAATAAATGGGAGTAAGAGAAATGACTCAACTTATCGGTAAAAACGGGTGTCAACAGATGCCCCTCCTTGACATCCTCTTTGTAGGGGAGCGAGCGGAGGTGAAGCGAAAGTGAAATGGAACATGGAGATGAAACAGAAGTGAAGCGGAGTGGACCAAAAAGCGGGCATTAAGGTAAAACGACACCTGTTTTTACCAGCAAGCGATAGGAATCTTCCGGAAAACTCTGAACCATTCACGAGGAATGATTACACCAAAAGCGACACTGGTCTGGAGGAACTAAACTAAGTAAAAGGAAACACACGATCAACCTCATGGGGGACACAATCTCGTGAACCAATGAGGAGACCGGAATAAGCAGCAAAAAAGTGAAGAAACAGACTAAAACTTCAAACGGGGACCTCTTAATCAACCAAACCAAGCGAATTGACCAAAGAGAACCTTCCAATTCAGAGTGGAATTGCTCCTCTTACCCAAACACTGAACACATAGCTAACCATTAATGGTGGGACATTATCCAGGCAAACTATGGGTCATGAATGCTCACAAGATGCGCATGATGCATGCTGGGCTAAAAATAAAAGAAATCGTTAAAACAAATGCAAAGAAATATTAAAATATAAAATACTCGAGAATAATATTGCTAGGCTGGGAGAATCAGAGTCAAGACACTATCCGCAACCACAGCGTGCAGGATAGAACCATCCTCCCCAGGACATCCCAACTTAACGGCCTATCCAGAGATTAAACGCATGAACCTAGATCATCATTATTTTTGTTAAAGGGGAACATCAGATCCTGGAACACGTGAGCAACCAACTGGTTCTCGAGATAATATAGCATAGTATCATATAGTAATGCAGTAAGGGAGATAGGGATAGAAGGCCATAGCTGACTTACCTGTGCAGGTGGAACGGCAAGTGAAGGCTTAATGCTGCACATAAAATTGTTAACAAGATTTACAATGATATCATGAAATAATCAAGTTCATCAGTTAAATACCAAGTGCAGAAATGAGGGCAAGACCATTTTCTCAATCATGAACGGTCAAATACAAACTGCCCAAAGTGAAGAACGGCTTGGTACTAACCGTATATATACATGGAATTTGAACCGGGCTCAGATAGTATAACGTTAGAGAAGAACGGCCAAGTATCAACCGTGCAAATGAAAGACGGCCTATCGTGAGACCGTATATCTTCTGTAACCTCAAAAGACTGAAACCCTTCGTCTCCCTCCCTCCACCGTAACCCACGGTGGGAGGGAGAACGAAGGGGCGAACACCATACACAACCCCCCATTCTTCCCCTCCCAATCTCTCAATCTCTCCCTTCTCTCACCCTCGTTGATGCGTACGAAACACCAGGCCATCCGCGAACGGACGATGGCCGGAGAAGGAGGCTCGCCGCCGCCCACGTCGGATGCCGCCATGGAGGTGCCCGCCGTGGACGCGCTGCCCGCCATTGTGGAGGACTTTGCCGTGGCCGCCCTGCCCGCCGCTGTGGAGACCCCGGCAGCCACCGTGGCCGGAGAGGGAGCAGGGGAGGAGGGGGAGGTTGCAGCGCCGCCAGTAGTGGCGGCGAGGGACAAGCCGGCCCGCGACCCCGAGGTAGGCCCCCCCCTTTTTGAGCATTTCCTTTTAATTTTAATATAGGCATGCTAGTTTTTAGAAGTTTCTGGGGGGATTAGGGAGTTTGGGGACCGGTGTGGGGGGCAACGGTGGCGGTGGGGAAAACCCTTACCATCGTCGGGGAAGACGACGGTAGTGCGGTTTTCAAAGAACCGCACAACTTAAGACACGCGGCCCATATAGGACCGCCCAAAGCTCATACGGCCCAGGGATGGCCGCCCAAAACCAGAGAATAACCGAACCAGGCATGGGGATGAACGGTGGTGACTCCACCGCATAAATGATGAACGGGCCACATCGGTCCGTTTAACATCTTGGCAACTCAGAATGATGCGGTCCTCATCGGACTGCCCAACATTCAAAACAGCCTAGGAGTGGCCGCTTGAAACCAAAAAACCCAGGGGAAAATGGTGAATGATCAGCTGTTCAAGATAAGAACGGTCGGTATTGGTCCATTCAAAACAAGGAACTCGAGGACTGGAACGGCCCATATGGGACCGTTTATGAGGAAGAATGGTCCATGGGAGACCGTCCTTTTGACAGAAAATGGAACTTTGATTTTTTTCATTTATTTATGAAATAAAAGCCTAAATTAATTACTAAATGCATCAAAATGAATGAATGCAGGGAAAGCGCAGGACCCGTACCTCGTGGCTGCAGGTCCACGCAATGTATTTAGCACTGCCGGACTTCCAGCGGGAGCGGTTGGCCGCCATGGGGTTCGCCTCATTCCTGAGCATTGAGGTATGTCAGTTTGACACAGCTCTGCTCTACGCCCTACACGACCGCTGGGATCCAGTGAGTCGTACGTTCCTCTTTCCGTGGGGACATATGGTCCCCACGCTGGAGGACGTGGCCAGACTCACTGGCCTTCAGGTGCACGGGCTGCTGGTTAGCGGGACCACTTTTGCCGACTACTGGGCAATGGCTCGGGGGCTGCCGGGCCTAGAGCTGGGGTGCCCCGAGAGGCAGTCGACCCTCCTACCCTGGGCTAGTCTTCAGGATAGCTTAGGATTGCGACGGGCGGGGATAGCGGTTGGAGAGCAGCTGGAGCAGCACCTACAGTGGCTGATCGAGCTGGCGAGACCGAGAGTAGCAGCGGGGCTAGGAGCAGAGGCCGACAGAGTGTTGCGGAGGTTCCTGATGCTATTGTTCGGGCGACTTCTATTCTCTACTCGGGCGGACGTGATGAGCTTCCGCTTCCTTCCTTTCCTCGAGGAGCTCGACCACATAAGCGACTACGCGTGGGGAGCGGCGGTCCTCGCCCTCCTTTTCGACACACTGAGTTCGACGGCCCGTTGGACCATGCTCGGGGGCTTCTCCCCCTTACTCCAGGTATGACTCCTAACCTAGACTTAATTATGCAATCTTGACATGCGTCCTAGATGCTGACACAACGCTGTGATGCAGGTGTGGGCCTACGTGCACCTACGTGGGCTTGGCAGAGGTGAGGAGACCCGTCCTGGGCTCCTGCCTATAGCCAGGAGGTGGGTAGCACCTCGAGAGACCACAGCTCTCAGGAGACAGGTCTGAGAGCTGCAGGACGACCTGGACGCGCTACCATTTGCCTCGGTATGCTTCTAAACCTAGACTCTTTAATTAAATGCAATTTTAGATGATGATGCTGATGCGACTCCTATTTTGCAGGTACGGTGGACACCATACACAGAGGAGGGACAGGAGGGTCAGCCTTGGGTGGCAGGGGCCCTCACCTTCTCGGGACGAGACGTGTGGCTTCACTGCATGAATGTGGTGGAGCCACTGCACTTCAGACTGGTGATGAGGACCATCGGGGTCCATCAGCCAGCAGTGGAGTTCCCGGTGCCAGAGAAGGCGGGGGAGCGCGTGACGAGGACTACCCGAGGCCTAGTGGCAGCGTTTGATTGGATGACGAGGAACGCTACGCAGGTCGCAGACTGGACGGCTCTTGGGCGGGTGGTGATCGCCCGAGCAGAGAGCGACTCAGCGTACTACACTGCATACGCCAGACACTACCGGGACCAGGTGTTCCGGGGTGCCCACCGACCTGTACGACTTCTAAACTCAAACTCTACTAATTATGCTCGTGATTTCTATATGATGATGCACTGACACTTGGACCTCTAAATGTAGATTGACCCTGAGGGACGACTTGCGGAGCTGCAGGGGCTCCTGCACTCCACCATCAGGGAGCGGGACGAGGCCCGATAGGCCCTGGCCTTACTGGTGAGTTTTCTATACCCTAAACTTTCTAAATTATGCAAATGCTTACGATTATGGTTATGCATGTGACTAACCTGGAGTTTTGGATGCAGCGTGCCGAGGGGGCCCATCGACAGGGGGCCGATGCTCCTTCTTCCTCCTCCACCCAGACCCCGGCGGACCGAGCAAAGCGAGATGCCGACTTCACTCGGATGGTAGCGCGGGCCAAGGCGGCCGAGGTGGCGCTCACCGAGAGGGTACGCGAATTACTACACTTTCTCTTGTTATTTATGCTTACGAAATGTATGAAATGCAATTGACTAATCATGACGATGCATATGCATACGACCGAGCTGACCCACCTTAGGACCGAGCTTGAGCAGAGTCGGGCAGTGGCTCGAGAGGAGGTGGCCCATGTACGAGAGTGTAGATATATTTTCTCCCTCCCGTACGTTCCTTCCAAGTGTCTTCCCGATGTCTATTCTACCATAGCCGACATGAGAAACAGATGAAGACAGAAGGAAAAGGGGAAGTATAACAAACCGTGATCGCCACCAAAGCGTCGGACGTGATGAACACGCCGTGCCTTGGAAAGAGGGAGAGACACTCGCCTAGCTGCAGCGCTGGGAAGATGAGCGGTCCAGGTAGAACCGCCTATAGCTTGCACGGTCTTACGATAGACCACCTAAGGGCGCTGCAGGAGGTGTGGGATGAAGGACTCCTGGCTGTTGAACGGCTTAGTAACGACCGTAGGAAGATGATGGATGGTCCAATCGGCACCACATGTCCTCTCGAACGGACCGTAGAGCACCGCGCAAGACCTCCGAGCCAGAAGTCGCAAAGGGGTCCAATCTCCACCCTCTCCAGCCGGCCAGAGGGGATGGGCCTCGTGCTAGGGATTGCTGACCTGCAAAAACAACGTGAAAACACAAAAAAACAACCTAGATTAGAACTGAGAGGTGTAGTAAATGTCAAAATAATAAGAAGTGAACGTGACTAAGTGGAAAGGAGGATACCTGGGGGATTTTAAACCCCTAGGGTATCAAAAACGCAGGTGGATGTGTGCATGGTAATGAGGATGAAGAAAAACGTGGGGAGAGAATGATAGGAATAGTGCATGCAATGACAAAGAAGACAAAACCAATCAAACATAAAGACTCAAAACTTGACTACTCTCTGAACCGGAGGCTTATATGGACGTAGAAAGCCTCCCTCCTTGGTGTTAGGTCGCTCAAGAATGCGGCAGGGCTTCACTGTTGACCAAAATCTCCCCCCTTTTCCAACCCGACGTTTAGGGTCTATTTATAGAGCCTAGAAAGCCTAGCTCGAAATTAGGGTTTCCAATGGATATTAATCCGAGATATCAAAACATAAAGTCAAGATAATATCCTCAGCTTTCGTTAGGATCAAATCTCATCCGATTTGGTTGAGAATCCACAGAGAAAACTGAGGACAAAGTTGAGGGTTTAACCACGGATAAAAGGGATAAAAATCGATTAAAATTCAACAATCGACGGGATGAACGGTCTTACGATAGACCGCTCAACTGGATGGGCGGCCATCTACTGGCCATCCAACCCTGTCGGTGGAAATTCAAAATAAATTATCAATAATCTAAATTATCCGTTGAACTGACCGAAACCTTCGCCATTGGACTCTCAGAGATGAACGGCTCATATTTGACCGTTCAAAGGTAGAGCGGCCAAAGACTAACTGTTCTAGCCTTGTTGGTGGAAAATCAAAAATGGCTAAGGTAATTAGATAATTATCTGAGAAAATCATTCAGCGCATGACTCTGAGATATGAGCGGTCACAACCCGTCCGTCCATCAAGTTGAACGGCTAGGAGAGGCCCGCGTAAGTGCTTGCCGGTGGAAATTCAAAAATTTAACCAAATTACTCCAAAATATATGGACGGCCCACGATCAACCGCACATGGATTGAGCGGTCAGGTATGAACCGTACATTCACTTGGGCGTTGAAACTCATGGAAAAGCCCAATCAACCGAAAGCAAGGCCCGTTAAGCACTGAATCAACTTGGACCTCACCAAGGAGGGAAGCTACCCATAAAACTGGCCAAAAGCACGCCTGAAAATAGCCCCAACGAGTGATGGACAACTCGAGGCATCGACAAATGGGAGTACAAGGAACGACTCGACTTATCGGTAAAAAATGGGTGTCAACAGATGCCCCTCCTTAACGTCCTCTTGACAGGGGAGTGAGCGGAGGTGAAGCGGAAGTGACATGGAACATGGAGATGAAGCGGAAATGCAGTGGAGTAGATCGGAAAAGTGGGCGTTAAGGTAAAACGACACCCGTTTTTACCAACAAGCGATAAGAATCTTCCAGAAAACCCTGAACCAAACGCAAGGAATGATAAAACCAAAAGCGTCACCAGTCTGGAGGAACTAAACTATACGAAGTAAATCGACAAGACCAACCTCACAGGGGACACAATCCCGCGGTCCAATGAGGAGGCCAAAAGTAGGCAGTAAAAGTAAAGGAAATAGGCTAAAGCTCCAGACGGGGACCTCTCAATCAACCAAACCAAGCGAATCGACCAAAGAGAACTTTCCAACTCAGAGTGGAATTAGTTCCTCTTACTCAAAACACTGAACACACAGTTAACCATCACTGACGGGACATTTTTCAAGCAAACCATGGGCATGAAAGCTCAAGAGATGCGTATGATGCATGCTGGGCTAAAATAAAAGAAATCGTTAAAACAAATGCGAAGAAAGATTAAAATATAAAATACTCGAGAATAATATTGCTAGGCTGGGAGAATTCGAGTCAAGACACTATCCACAACCACAGCGTGCAGGATAGAACCATCCTCCCCGAGACATCCCAACCTAACGGCCTATCCGAAGATTAAACACGTGAACCTAGATCATCATTATTTTTTTTTTGAAGGGGAACATCAGATCCTGGAACACGTAGATAACCAACTGGTTCTCGAGATAATATTTTATAGTACCATATAATAATGCAATAAGGGTGACAAGGATAGGAGGCCATACCTAACTTACCTGTGCAGGCGAAACGGCAACTGAAAGCTTGATGCTGCACACAAAATTGTTAATAAGATTTGCAATAATATCAAATTTCATCAGTTGAACACCAAGTGCAGATATGGGGGGTAAAACAACTTCAAACATGAATGGTTAAGTACCAACCGCCCAACGAAGAACGGTTAGGTATGAGACGTACATATCATAGAATTTGAACCGACTTAAACATCCTATCGTTGACAATGAACGGCCATAGATCGACCGCACAAACCAAGGACGGTCTATCGCTAGACCGCACATGCTCTGTAACCTCGAAATGCTAAACCCTTCGTCTCCCTCCACCGTAACCGATGGTGGGAGGGAGAACGAAGGGCACCGAGCCCATTCTAACCTCTCCCACTCCCTCTCTCACCCCCAAGTTCTCTTCTCAGCACTGAACCTCCCTCTCATCCTCCGTGTGCCATAAGCACCAAGCCCGACGTCCTGAGATGGCCGGAGGAGAAATGACCACGCCGCCGCCGTCGATCGCCGCCGCGGCGGTGAGCACCGAAGGACCACCGCCGGCGGAGGTGTCGACGACGTCCACGGTCGAGGGGGACACACTCCCGCCACTGCCTGTAGCCGAGGAAGAGCCAGGGACAAACGCAGCCGATGACGAGCTTGCCAGACAGGGGCCATCGGCGGAGAAGCCGACCAAGAAGCCGAGGGACCCCGAGGTAGGTGCACTAAACCCCCCCCCCCCATTTCCATTTTTGGTTTTAATTTTAAGCCATGCATGCTAGTTTAGGAGCTTTCCATGGGGGATTAGAGGGCTTAAGGGCCGGTTTGGGGGGGCCACGGCGGCCTCCCTACCGGTGGGGAACCGTCACCATCGTCGGGGAAGACGACGGTGGAACGGTTGAACATGAACCGCAGAAACCAAAACATGCGGCCCACATCGGACCGCTCAAACTTATACGGCTTGGGAGAGGCCGTTCAAACTCACACAACAATAGAACCAAACCAAGCAAGGATGGTGAAAGGCTCACCGTTCAAACAACAAACGGGCCATATTGGTCCGTTCACTACCCTGTCAACAAAGAACGATGCGGATCCCACAGAACCGCCCAACCTTCCTGCGGCCCAGGAGCGGTCGTTCGACCCTAAGAAGCCCGAGATAAGAACGGTGCAAACGCACCCGTTCAAGATAGGAACGGCCCACTCCAGCCCGTTCGAAACACAGAACCTGGGGAGTAAAACGGTTCACATAGTACCGTTCAAATGGACGAGCAGCCTGTGGGGAACCGCTCTTATGACATAGAATTAAACTTGATGATTTTATTTAAACATGAAATAAAATGCTTAAACTAATTACTAAAATGCATCTAAAATGAATGAATGAATGCAGGGAAAGCGCAGGACCCGCACCTCGTGGCTGCAGGTCCGCGCAGTGTACTTAGCACTACCGGACTTCCAGAGGGAGCGATTGGCTGCCATGGGGTTCGCCCCATTCCTGAGCATTGAGGTGTGTCGATTCGACGCAGCTCTGCTCTACACCCTGCACGACCATTGGGACCCATTGAGTCGGACGTTCCTTTTCCCGTGGGGCCATATGGCCCCCATGCTGGAGGATGTGGCCAGGCTCACTGGCCTTCAAGTGCACGGGGCACCGGTTAGCGGGACTACCTTTCCCGACTACCGAGCGATGGCTCGGGGATTGCTGGGATTAGAGCTGTGGCGCCTTGAGAGGTAGTTGACCCGGATTACGACGGGCGGGAGTTGCAGTTGGCGAGTAGTCAGAGGAGCACTTACAGCGATTGGTGGAGCTGGTGCGGCCACGGGTAGCTGTAGGACCGGGAGCAGAGGCGGACAGAGTGCTGAGGTGGTTCTTGATGCTGATGTTCGGGTGACTCCTCTTCTCCACCAGAGTGGACGTGATGAGCTACCGATTCCTTCCTTTCCTCGAGGAGCTGAGCCACGTAGGCGACTACGCGTGGGGAGCAGCAGTCCTCGCCTTCCTCTTTGACACGCTGAGTTCGACGGCCCGTCGGACGATGCTCGGGGCCTTCTCCCCCTTACTCTAGGTATGACTCTTAACCTAGACCTAATCATGCAACTCTATATGTTTCTTAAATGCTGACACGATGCTGTGATGTAGGTGTGGGCCTACGTACGCCTACGTGGGTTGTGCAGAGGCGAGGAGACCCATCCTGGGCTCCTACCGATTGCACGGAGGTGGACAGCACCTCGGGAGACCGCAGCCTTAAGAAGGCAGGTCCGAGAGATACAGGACGACCTGGACGCTCTACCGTTCGCCTCGGTATGCTTCCAAACTCAGACTCTTTAATTAAATGCAATTCTTATATGATGATGATGCTGATGCGGCTTTCTATTTCTTGCAGGTACGGTGGACACCTTACGCAGAGGAGGGCCAGGAGGGTCAGTCTTGGGTGGTTGGCACCCTTGCCTTCGCCAGACGAGATGTGTGGCTTCATTGCGTGAATGTGGTGGAGCCACTGCACTATAGGTTGGTGATGAGGACCATCGGGGTCCATCAGCCCGCTGTGGAGTTCCCGGCGCTTGAGAAGGCGGGGGATCGAGTGACGAGGACTACCCGGGGCCTAGCGGCAGCATTTGATTGGTCGACGAGGAACCCTACGCAGGTGGTCGACTGGACAGCTCAGGGGCGAGTGGTGACCGCCCGAGCAGAGAGTGACTTAGCGTACTACACCGCGTATGCCAGACACTACCGGGACCAGGTGTTCCGGGGTGCCCACCGACCGGTACGACTTCTAAACTCAAACTCTGTCTATTATGCTTATGACTCCTATATGATGATGCACTGACACATGAACTTCTAAATGCAGATTGGCCCTGAGGGATGACTGACGGAGTTGCAGGGGCTCCTGCACTCCACGATCAGGGAGCAGGACGAGGCCCAATAGGCCCTAGCCTTACTGGTGAGTTTTCTAAACCCTAAACTCTCTAAATTATGCAAATGCTTATGATTCTGATTATGCATGTGACTGACTTGGAGTTTTGGATGCAGCGCGCTGAGGGGGACCAGCGACAGGGGGCTGATGCTCCTTCTTCTTCCTCTACCCAGACTCCTGCAGATCGGGCTGAGCAGGAGGCCGACTTCACTAGGATGGTAGCGCGGGCCAAGGCGGCCGAGGTGGCGCTCACCGAGAGGGTACGCAAATCACTACACTTCCCCTTTGTTATTTATGCTTATAATATGTATGAAATGCAATTGACTGATAATGACATGTGCATGTAGACGTCCGAGCTGACCCGCCTTAGGACTGAGCTGGAGTAGAGCCGGGCAGCGGCTCGGGAGGAGGTGGCCCGTGTGCGGGAGGAGGCAGCACAGAGCCGACCAGCAGACGCGCTGGAGACGACGCTTCTGCGGGCTGAGCTGGAGCGACTTTGAGCTAGTGCGACCGAGGCGGAGCACTACCGGGCTGAGACGGAGCGACTTCGAGCCAGCGCGACCAAGGCGGAGCGCTACCGGGTTGAGGTGGAGCAGGCCCGGTTACAGGTTGCCAGATTGGAGGGCAAGGTGGAAGTCATGAGAGAGGTGAGTCGAGAGCGCAGCCGAGCGACTCCGAGCGACAGCCACGCCACTCATGGCTCTGTTAAGAGTTACTTCACCGGTTCCTCCGGCCACCGGAGGAATGAGGAGGATGAGCGACACCGACGACGTTGGCGTGATGAGGCGGTTTTAGCGATGCCTCCACCAAAGAGGCATGAGGGATCTGGGGACAGCGACGGGGGCCAGGGAGAGGGACAAGCTTAACTTTTGTACTTGGCCCGACTCTTGTACATGATATGATATGATAGTGATATGCATGCTTTTGTTTTGATTTTGTGTGAATGAACGAATATATGAATGAATGGATGGATGAATGCGACTACTGACTCGACATGAGAGCGTGAGTGAGAGATGACGACTACGGGTGAGATACGACTACGGGTGTGACGTGACATGACCACGAGTGAGATAGAGGGACGCCGAATGAGTGAGATGAGTGCGTCAAATGAGTGAGACGAGAGCGCCAAATGAGTGAGATGAGTGCGTCAAATGAGTGAGATGAGGAAGGCCGAATGAGTGAGAGGAGTGGCAGCATGACTACTAGTTGGAAGGTGTACAACGGGCTTCAGATCATAAGAACGGTTCTCAGTGGGCCGCTCAAATAAACATACGGTCCATAATGGACCATTCCAGAGACAATAGAACGGTTGAATATTAACCGTGCTGAATGCTGAACGGTTTATCATAAACCGCGTAAGAAGGAGAACGGTCTATGAAAGGCCGCCTAAATCCTGCCCTCGAATTCTTTGGAGGATGATAAACGGTCCGTAACGGGCCGCGCAATATGATGGGCGGTCTATCGTAAGACCATCCAAAGGGTCATCCTGCGAACTAGAAGGGGACTCTCCTGGAGAGTCCCTAACCCGAGGGTAAGTTGCCTCAAACCTATCCAAGCCTCATCTTAACTCATCCTAGACTTATCCAACCCAATCTTAAGAGGCCTAGGCTTCCTAACAAGCCCTATAAGTAGGAGAGGAGCCTAAATTCATGCTTCACACATCCTCCTCCTACTAAGCCTTGAAACATTTGCTACTCATCACCTAATCATCATGAAGAGGGCACTAGAGGGTAGTACCATGGAGGGAGCATCTTTTGAAGGGCCAAAGCCGGCCTGGAAAGAGCGGGAAGTGCTTCAACGGCTAACCGCGATCCCGCGACATCTCATCTCGAGTCCTCTGAGAGAGGTAAGTTAGTCATGATTTCATTCAATTCAATTCTCTTTCATTTACTTATATGCTCTCCTTTCCTTTCTTTCCTTCCATCTTCTTTCTTCCCACCTCAGCTTCTTCCTGGCCCCAGGCGGTATTCCACCTTGAAGTGGTTGGCTCCCATGGTCCGCGCCTTGCCCCTAGGAGTGACATCTATCCTGAGATCTTGGCACTTACAACCTCTCCTAGTGCTGGGTCAGAACTACCCAAAGCTTTCCCTTGATTGGCATAGCATCTCAGCCTTAGTTGAAATTTGGCATCCTCAGACTCATACATTCATCTTCCCATCATTCGAGGCCACTATCTTACTAGAGGAGGTAGAGACCTACTTCTCTTTACCCAGGTCCCAAGTGGGAGGGGAAGACTCAGTGTGTCATACTGTTGCCCCTATAGATCCTAGGCTTATCTTGGGAGGGTTCATACCAGATAGCAGGGAAGTCCACACTTTCGTAGGCCCACGTCAGATTCACCTTCTTCCTCTTAGCCAGTGGGTAGTGGAGCATTGCAAGAATAGGTGTGGGTGGGATGAAGCCATAGCTAAGGATGCGTCCATTTGTTTGGGTGGGGCTATTTTGTTTCCTTCAGTCGACCATGTGCTAGAGATGCCCCTTCTTAGTACCATTAGCGGCCTTTGGCAGGGACTTTCCCTCTCCCAGGCCATCCTAGCTTACTTGTACGAGGGCCTCACCTCAACAGCCTTAGGAGGTCCTCTGTTTGGCTCTATGATCCTTCTAGAATGTTGGATGGGTGTTAGGATGAAATTCATATATAGGGAGGATGTCACTTCAGCTGGCAGGATCTTTGGGAGCCACCCTCTCTTCTTCATAGGTGGCGCATTCGGATTCTCTCCGCAGGTAGAGTGCAGGACAGCTGAGATGAAGACCAGAGATGAGTGGCGACTGTACATCAACATATTGCCCCTAGATCGGTTCGTGATGCGCCCGGGCTTCCTCCGTGATACCACTATCAGAGTTCCCAGGAGACCGGGCTTGGACTTGAGGCTCGTGAGCAACACTGCACTGGCCATGTACAGCCCGCACCGGTGCTACCTACAGGTTGGACTACCCTGGACTGTTCTACCAGCACTACCCCACCTTCCTGTGCTACAGGCGAGGAGGATTGGCACGGAGGAGGATGAGCAGGCGGTTAGGAGTGCCCTGATCATGTGGGAGGTGAGCAGGGTGCTTACCCTACCAGCAGAGGTTGCAGAGATCCCGGCAACGCGCCAGGCCTACCTTAGAGAGTTGAGAGAGATACGTCCCCGTGGGGATGCCCAGCGGAGGACTGAGTGATTTTTCTTTTGTTTCATGATGATGTTGGATAGGACTTGTGTTTAGAAAGCTTGATATATGAAGTGAATAGAATTGATGATTGGATTGAGTTTGAGCTTTGTTTGGGCTATGATGTGATTGCATAGGTTGGGATAAGAGTTTAGCATTTACACGGTCCCGAGCCAACTGCACTCTTCAGCTTCAACCTGCCCCTGTACACACATAAATGCAGAAAACAGATTAAATCTGTTTTAGGCTTAACCCCTTGCCTACAACAAGTTAGGAAATGACCAGTGCTCAATTTTTGGTCAAGGGGGTAAACCTTTTTAAATAGGCGAATAACAAATGTCAAATGAATGCAATGGATGCTATGAATGTAAATCAAGAAAATCTCTCTCTTTTTTTGAAGTTTTGAAAATATCTGATTTTGTTTTGAATTTTGAAATATTTGATTTTGTTTTGGATTTTGACATATTTGATTTTTTTTGGATTTTGACATATTTGATTTTTTTTGGATTTTGACATATTTGATTTTTTTTTCGGATTTTGAAACCAACTCAGACCTGATGACAAGGAACCTCCCATCTCACCAGGGGCCTCCCGGGCTCAATGTGCAATATAAAGGACTGCTTGCGGCCGGTGCTAACTTCGCTTTAACGGTGCCTCTGCCGAGGCCATACCCGGGGTAGGATCCAATCCTTGGAAAATAAAATAGATTTTAATAGAGAAGCTGGCGACAGGTATAAAGATTTTTAGGGCTTGAGTTCTTCTCGTGACACCCCTTTTCAAAGAATTTGGTCTGTTGCGCCGGGACTTTATGTCCATTCTCGAACCTATTTCCGCTCTAGGCACGCATACGACCGGGCTCATAACGTCCCGCGGGGAAACCGTACTGACACTCTTGTCGTGCCTAGTT
Organism: Amorphophallus konjac; assembly: GCA_022559845.1. Taxonomy (NCBI): domain Eukaryota; kingdom Viridiplantae; phylum Streptophyta; class Magnoliopsida; order Alismatales; family Araceae; genus Amorphophallus; species Amorphophallus konjac. Next base: position 185,552,078 of record CM040125.1, read on the forward strand.
TTGTTATTTTGGGGACTTTCAAACTTTTTGAGCGCTGCGAGCCTTGGGTGAGCTTTTAGCCTTGATTTTTGCCCCTTTTTTCATTCTTTCCTTTCTTTTCTTTCTCGTTCTTTTGCGGAGTAAGGTCATAATGGACTGCCCCTATTTGAGACCTCTTTTATTGGGGGGTCTAGATTGGTTCTCGCCCCCTTATTCACCCTTTTCCCCTATTTTCAGCCGAGAGAGAAGGAAAAACAAGGACTTTCACCCTTCCTGAAGCATGGCCAAAGGAGAAACGTTATTGCGCGAAAGAAGAAAACCGAACCACAGGCGGTCGTGTAGTGTGTGAGATGTTGAACCGGGGATTTCCTTTCATGATCAAGTGAAGGCGCACCCCGCCACCAAGTCATTGCTGGTTTGACTCTATGGATAAAAGCGTTTCAAATATAACCCATTCCACGGATTTGATAATTCTTCACCCTCTGCGTTGATTAAATGATACGCATTACCCGGATAGACTTCCTTAATTACAAACGGCCCTTCCCAGTTGGGTTGCAACTTAGACCTGGGACCTGCTGACCTGATAAATTTGCGCTTCAAAACCATATTACCCACTTGGAATTTTCGTTCGATAACCTTCTTTTGAAAATACCACGAGACACATTTTTGATAAACCGAGACATGATTGGCCGCGTTAAGCCTCTTCTCGTCTAAGAGTTCCAGTTGGACTAGCAACGCCTCTCGACACTCGTCGAGATTAAGTTCTTCGTCCAGCTGCACCCTTAGGGAAGGGATCAGGATCTCGTACGGGAGTACCGCCTCCATCCCATAGGTGAGAGCAAAAGGAGTCTACCCCATGGGAGTACGGATGGAGGTGCGATAAGCCCATAGAGCTTCTACCAGTTTATCAACCAGTCACAAATTTGTGTGATTCGCATGTTTTCTTGATGATTTTAAGAAGGGTTTTATTCGTGGCCTCAGCCTGGCCATTATCTTGGGGGTAGTATGGTGATGAATGATGCAATGATATATTAAACTTCTTACAGAGGTCCCGGAGTTCTTGAGAAACGAATTGAGGCCCGTTGTCGGTGACGATATCACTTGGCACTCCAAACCGCGAGATGATATTCTCCAGGATGAAGCGGCATACTGTGGTGGCTTTGATTTCTACATAGGCTTTAGCTTCTGCCCACTTGGTGAAGTACTCCGTAGCCATCAAGATGAAAGACTTTTGCTTGACTGCGGAATTCGGGTCACCGAGAGGTCCGATGATATCAAAGGCCCACATGGAGAATGGCCAAGGAGCAGAGAGAGGATGGAGAGAAGAAGCAGGAGCATGTATCTTGTAAGCGTGGAGCTGGCACTGAAGAGACCTACGGACATATGTGGAACAATCTTTTTCTAGGGTTGGCCAGTAATAGCCCTGCCTAAGAATCTTCTTCGCCAACGCCTGCCCATTAACGTGCCCTCCACACTCACTGGAGTGAGCTTCTTCCACTACCTTCCAAGCCTCATCGTCATCTAGACACCTCATTAGAACTCCATTGAGAGCTCGCCTATACAATTCTCTAGCAACAATCGTGTATCTTGCGGCGACTCTTCTAATAGATTTTCACTGCTCGGCATTTGCCCTCTCCGGGAATGAACCATCCCTACAGTACTGCTCAATCTCATAATACCACGGCAATTCTTCTTCTATGATTTCCTCAAGCTCAGTTAACGAAACTTCTTTCACTTCTTCCCTTTCTACCTTCCTTTCTACAGATTTCCTAAGGTTGTCGAACCATGGATCCTGAAGAGAGGGAGCGTCTAACCGCTAGACCACAATGGTCTCAGTGGCACGACTGAGGGGAAATGAAAGAGAAGAAGCTAACGATGCAAGGGCATCAGCCAGAATGTTATGAGAACGAGGAGTGTGAATATAGATAAGCTTCCGGAATTGCCTAGCCAAGAGCGTGACCAGATCTTGATAGGGCATAAGCTTAGGGTCACATGTGTGGTAAGTTGATAGAACTTGACGCAGCACCAACTGAGAGTCTCCTATGATGTTAAGGTATTGCGAGCCCATGAGGTAGGCGTGTTTTAGACCGGAAAGGAGAGCCTCATACTCGACTATATTATTCGTGGCAGGAAATGAGAGTTGATAGGCGATTGGGATGGTTACCCCTTCCGGAGTAAGGAGAACGGCGCCGACTCCACTACCCTGGGAATTGAGAGCACCATCAAAATGGAGAGACCAAAAAGGAAGAGGAGTGATTACTGCCAAGTGTTCATCGGGGAACTCGTCCTGGATGGAATCGGTGCGAGGGATAGGAGAATGAGCAAGGTGCTCGGCAATGGCATACCCCTTGATCGCTTTCTGGACGACGAAGGTGATGTCGAATTGGGAAAGAAAGCTCTGCCAGTGAGCTAATCGGCTAAAGAGAATAGGTTTTTCCAAAAGATAACGAATGGGGTCCATTCTAGAGATTAGCCTAACCTCGTGGGCAAGAAAATAGTGTTTGAGCTTCTGAGCTACCCACACTAGCGCTGCAGAGGTCTTCTCCATGGCAGTATACTTACATTCAGCGGGATTAAACAACCTCAAAAGGTAGTATGCTGCCCTTTCCTTTCCTTCATCATCTACCTGAGCCAGAACAGCTCCTAGGGAATCCTCAATCATAGAAATGTATAGGATCAGGGGTTTCCCAGGGACGGGTGGTTGCAGAACCGGGATATTAGAAAGATAAGCCTTAAGCTCCTCATAGGCCTTTTGGCATTGTTCATTCCATTCAAATTTTGCCCCCGCCTTTAACAATTCATAGAATGGACAGCATCTCTGCGAGTGTTGAGATATGAATCTCCTAATGAATTGCAAACGCCCAATCAAACCTCGGAGTTCTGTGATGTTCTTAGGTGGCGGCATCTCCATAACGGCCTTTGCTTTGTTCGGATCGATCTGAATCCCCCGTTTACTAACTATAAACCCAAGTAACTTCCCTGATGCAACTCCAAACAGACATTTCTTTAGATTCATCTTCAACTTATATTCCCTAGCCCTTTGCAACACTTTGGCTAGAATGGCGAGGTGTTCTTCTTGAGACCTCGACTTTTCCAAAATATCATCCACATAAGCTTTTAAGTAGACATGCATCATGTCGTGGAAGATAGCCATCATTGCCCTTTGATAAGTAACACATGCATTCTTCAATCCAAATGGCATAACCACATAGCAGTATGTGCCCCAGGGCATAGTGAACGAGGTCTTCTCTTGATCCTCAGGAGCCAGACGGATTTGGTTATATCGAGAATAACCATCCATAAACGATAGGGCTTCATATGCAATTGTATTATCAACCAATACATTAATGTGCGGAAGCGGGAAATCATCTTTCGGACATGCCTTATTTAAGTCCCTGAAATCGATACAAATCCAAATTTTGCCATCCTTTTTCATTACTGGGGCTATGTTTGCCACCCATTGTGGATATAAAACAACTCTAATAAATCGGGCCTTATGCAATTTGTCGACTTCTTCCTTAATTCTCAAGGCCATCTGTGGGTGGAATCTTCTCGCTTTCTACTTAACGGGTGTTGCCCCTGGTTTAAGAATCAATCGATGTTCAACCAATGTGGGGTTAAGACCCGGCATGTCCTCGTAGGACCAGGCAAAAGAATCGCTATACTCCGTCAAAACCTTGATGAGCTCCTCTTCAACCTGAGGAGGGAGATTAGCAGAAATAAGTATGGGCCTGGGGTCCTCTTCGGTTCCAAGATTAATTTCCTTAGTGGGTTCATCCACTGCCGAGGACGGTTCATCAAACCTTTTCAAACCTTGCGTGTACAGATCGGCAGCGTCATTCACCTCGCTTTCCTCATCGTCAGCTGGGTCCTTCTCGTTTACAATTTCATATACCCCTAATCCGTCATTGCTCCATTCCCATCCAATTCCTCATCTTCCTCCAAAACAATCGCGGTCTCCACAAACTCCGGGCACCTAAGGAGGGCGTGGCACCTCTCGGCCAAATCTTGTAGAAACCTATCAGGGATGGACTTAGGATGACACATCACGGGGTGCGCCGTAGATGTGGATGGGCTGACTAGACTCGAACTAGACTCTACCCTTACTGACTTTCCTAGGAGACTCTGCACATTGTACATCTAACCTAGGAGATAGGAAATCTACTGGAAAAGGAACAGGGGTCTCGTGCCCCTGGGAATTTGAGCCGAACACAGCGTAATCTTCCATTGAAACCTCCGTTTTGAAATTGGCATTTTTTTTGGAGGCTAGAGGACAGCACGCAACAAGAGGAGGAAGAAGACGGAGGAGGAGGTAGCTGCATAGGGAACAACTCGGGGAATATGCAATCAAAGAAGGGATCGGAAGATCAAAACCACATCTCGTGGAGTTGAGCATCGGGGGGAGGAGGAGTAAATAAGGTTGATAGATCAGTAGGCGGGTAGTGCCCGCAAGCACATGGAACAAATAGAATTTCTAACGGTCTCTCCGCGAAGTACGGATCGACCAGGATTGGAGGGGAACGGGGGACAAACCTCAATTGTTGAAACCAAGAGGCAAGACGGGATGGGGACAGAGAATAGGTAGTGATAGAGCTCCCCACTTCTCGTGGCCCCTGGCGGACCAGTTGCATTGGAGGACGCTTCACCAACTGCGTCTCCTTCTTCTTCAGACGGCCTTCTCTTTCACTAAACAACTTTTCAAAACAACCGGTAAAATCTTCCACATCACCCACCAACCCCTTCAGCGGCGGTGGTGGGTTAGCATCATCACAGGCATCATCAACCCTCACAAGGTAGGGTGGCGGCTTCTTCAAAGTGCCGGGCTGCAACGGGCCTTTCACAAAATGTTGACGATAGTCCCACGTCAGTGGCCGGGAGTCTCCCAGAATGGACAATGCCGAATCACGGTAGCCAAGGCCTCGGCTGTAGCATCCCTTATAATATATATATATATATATATATATATATATATATTAATAATATTTTCTAAAAAAAATATATTAGATAAACTCTAGATTAAGTAAGAAGTTGGAACACGTAGTTATCATATGTAAAGAGTATTCACTTAACAAGTGGCTTCCTAGTCTAGTTGGTTAAGTAACTTGCCTTTCAACCCAATGACCAGGGTTCAAATCTTAGCATCCACCATTTACCTTTTGTGCCAATTAATTATACATTATAAGCTAGCAACGTACAGACTTTGTGAATAGGCTAGCAATAGCCAATGTATAGACTTTGTGATGTACAGACTTTGAGAGAAAGCCAATGTATATACTTTGAGAGGGAGAGGATGTACAGACTTGTGATGTACAGACTTTGTGAATAGGCTAGCAATAGCCAATGTATAGACTTTGTGATGTACAGACTTTGAGAGGAAGTGATGTACAGACTTTGAGAGGAAGCCAATGTATAGACTTTGAGAGGGAGAGGATGTACAGACTTAGTGAATAGGCTAGCAATAGTAATGTACAGACTTTGTGATGTGCAGACTTTGTGAAGCCAATGTATAGACTTTGAGGATGTACAGACTTTGAAAGTGTGCACATTGAAGAGGGATCGTGTATGAATGTGGGAGACAGACTTTACGATCTGGGCCATGGATTGGCTGTCCAAACATTATCCCTTATCTCTCCAGCCTGTACAAACTGTAAAGCCCCATTATTTCAGATCTTGCCCCCCATTCGGTCATGACAGACCCTATAAACATACCCCTTTTGCTACCCCCATTCTAGGCTAGCTAAGGTTGGGGCAAAGCTCTGCAGGGATTATAAAGAAGGGTTCTGCTGCTACGATCTTCCAACAAGTAGGTGTTCTCAACTTTTAACTAAACTAGTAGCTAATCTAGGATGATTAGTCTAGGCATTTAGTATTAGGCTCATTTCCATGCGATATTTAGTGTTCATAAATCATGTGTTAGCTTAAATCTAGGATGATTAGCATGTATTAGCTTCATACCTAAGATAATTAGCATGTATTAGCATTATACCCAGAATAATTAGCATGTATTAGCAAATATTAGCAAGTATTAGTCTCATACCTAGAATAATTAGCATGTGTTGGCTTAAATCTAGGATGATTAGCGTGTATTAGCTTCATACCCAAGATAATTAGCAAGTATTAGTCTCATACCTAGAATAATTAGCATGTGTTGGCTTAAATGTAGGATGATTAGCGTGTATTAGCTTCATACACAAGATAATTAGCAAGTATTAGTCTCATACCTAGAATAATTAGCATGTGTTAGCTTAAATCTAGGATGATTAGCATGTATTAGCCTCGTACCAAGATAATTAGCATGTAGTAGCCTTATACCCAAGATGATTAGCATTGATTAGCATGTATTAGCTTCAATCTTGGGTAGTTGGCATGTATTAACTTCATATCCATACGATATATCCGTTTAACGTAAGTTTTATCATGTTTTTACGTAACTTATTAGTTTAACTAACCTGTTAACATACCTAATTAACATGTTAGTTGATCTACTAACTAACTAGCATACCTAATTAATCTGTTAGGTAGCCTATCTAGAAACCTTATCTCCATTTAGTTCCTTTAAAAATGAAAACTTGTATGATACGTCATGTTAAAAATCTGATATTTAAGCAACTAAAGCATGAAACGAATGCATGAATAAAGATCTATAATCCTTACAGTTTTCTCTATCTATCCATGTCATCAGTTTTACCTAAATAAACTTAAATCAAAGGTTAATACCCCAGTTTAATCAAAGATTAATACCTTAAGCCATTTTGAGCAAATATGAACTGTAGAGTCGACCCTGCCAGTTCATCGCGTTGACGCGATGAACTGATGAGTCGACCCTGCCTGTTCACAGGGTCGACCCTGCCAGTTCATCGCGTTGACGTGATGAACTGATGAGTCGACCCTGCTTGCTCACAGGGTCGACCTTGCCAGTTCACCGCGTTGATGCGATGAACGGCAGAGTCGACCCTGCTAGTTGTCACGCCCCGAGCGCGGAAGATACCCGGAGACACGTGATGAGTTTATATCAATCATGTCAATCAGAGTAGTCGTGTATTCGACACAAAGACAGAGATGCACAAATAGCAAGATAACCCAATCCTTCATTTCATAATAGACTATTACAAATCCAATACTCTGTTTAATAAAAAGAAAAGTACATAGTCGACTCAAGAAAACTATAGAAACAACTAGACGACACTTGGAGAATCTCTATCACTTTCACTCTTGACCATGCCCATCCGATTGACTTCCATCGTCGTCGGACTTACCTGAAAGGTACAAAGGGACAAACGGAATGAGCGAACGCTCAGTAGGAAATTATATCTCAAGTACTAGCAAGAGTTTAAGTAATTACATTTTCATGAATGCAATAAAGCTATGCATGCTCGCATAAAACGATAAGATAGAGAGAATGTAATATCAAAGAAATAAGATGAACTTAATCATGAACTTTCAACAAGATAACGAGTTTATTCAAGATATTCAAGCAAGTACGTTTAACAAGTCATGTCAAGAACTTTGGCTATCATGTATCAAGCAAGTAAATTACCCTTTTTCGGGCCACGCATTTCATGTCAAGTCAAGTACGATTCAAGTACAAGATGTGTGTGGAATGTCCAATCAAGCAAGTCAAGTACTCGGTATAATGCCAGATACCTTATCATTTTAACTCCCATGGGCACAAGTACTTTCGGGTGCTCCTCCCAGGACCAGATCGGGCCCTATATGCGCAGGCATTTATCATGTGTTTTGACATCCACTCTTGTTTATAGCCAACATAGAATTTCAATAATCAAGCTTGTAGACACGTACGACAAGTTTGATAGAATAGAGTCCAAAATATGACAAAGGACATAGATTGGCGATAATAACGGTATAATCATGATTAACGATAAAACTAGGTAGAATTAGGTTCCCTCAACTTGGGTACCATGACAAATCAATATGGACATTCTTTATATAGAATTGAGGTCCACATGAACAGTATATCAAAGGTAAGATACCCTCATTCTTATCATAGAATTGAGGTTTACAAGAATGACATGATATGGCATGATATCATCATCCCATTAAAAATTTCTTATGATATACTCTTTGTATAATCATAAGGGCCGGTATACCATGTTTCTTTAGATTGACATGGCAGAGATCGTGTAATAGGTTTTTAGGGTACAACCAGCTCAGTCGACCTTGAGGGAATCCAAGGTACGAGGAGTCTTACGGAGGTCTCTATGACTAACTCGCTAGTCCAAAGGAACGGAATATCCAATGGAGAGCTTGTATGTCAATGAGAATTGAGTGTGATCGATAAAACAATCGTGAAACGTGGGACTATACTCACGGAGTGGAGAATAGTGCCGATATATATTATATAAATAATTGGAACCATCGGTTAACAGAATCAGGATAAAAAAATCAGTTTACAGAAAATAATGACTTAGGTAAAGTCGTTTCTCAAGTAATTAACGCCTAACAGAAGGGCGTTTACACATGTTTCCATTTTGCAGAATTTCAATATTTCATTAATTTATCTAAAACGCGCCCTGGTCAGGGTCGTTTGTTCAAGATTTGACGACTGCAGAAGCAGGCGTCTTATTATTTACATATTTGACAGAATATAAATAATTTTCAGGATTTATCCAAAACACGCCCTGGGCAGGGGTGTTACTCATTAATTCAATTTTTACAGAATATATATTTTCAGAATTTTTAACATATACGCGCCCTAGGAAGGGGCGTTTCTTTTCAATTTACGCCCTATAGTGGGGCGTTAACATGTGGAAAATGACTTCGTCCAGGTCGTTACTTAAAGTTTCTGCAGGAAATTTTAAGGGCAGTAATAATTTCAGCATGCAGGAATTTCATGGGGGAGAATATACCATGAACGAACAGTCATGACAGTAAAATCAATGGATTGGGAGATATGGGATCATGCATTAATGTAAATCATGATTTCATATAGAATCAGTTCTTAACATGGTTAATTAATGATTAACTGAAATTAACGCCTGGGTACAGGGCGACAAATATTAAATTGACGACCTGGGAAGGGTCGTTTCATGTGAATTAGCGCCCTTGACAGGGGCGTTACTTTGAAAATATTGTAGTAAACACAAAAACCGTATGCATGTCATGTCAATATGTATATAAATCTTGTCTTAATTTATTTGGGCTACAGTAACTTGAGAAAACCTACCTTATGATCTGGATGAACGGATGAATGGTTGACGAAGATGATGCTCTGTAGACAACAGAGGCTTTTGAAGAAAAGTAAGATTAAGCTGCTGACGATGATGAAGATAAGATGAAGATCTTGTTTGATGATGAAGAACCTTTGTTCTTCACGTTTGTCAACTCCCTACAGAAGAACATATATTCAAGGCATTAATACTTTCTTCATAGTTTTTTTTGATTGAAGGCAGAGGAAAGAAGAACTTACGGTTGTTCTTCACGACGTCAAGGCTTCCTCGACCTGGAAGGAAAGATGAAGAACCATTAGTTCTTCATGTAACCTGAAGCAGAAAATAAAAAGGGAATAAGGAGAAGAACATATGTTCTTCACGTACCTGTGCAGTTCAATCGTCCAAATAGGTTTAGGGTTTGGCTGACAAGAGTCTTTATAGGATTTTGGGAAATCCTATTAGGGTTAGTGATTGTGTGGAAGTAATACTTCCATGATAGAGTCATTACCACCTTTTAACTCTTTCTAATACTTATCCATTACCTTGGATAAGTTTCTGGGTCGAACGGTTCACGAACTGAATTAACGACTTTGGTCAGGTCGTCGATTCTTGAATTGACGACCTGGTGCAGGTCGTTTCTTAAGAAGCGCCTGGTATGAAGGCGTTCTTTGTTTTAAAACACGCCCAAGATAGGGGCGTTTCTTGGCCTTACCCTTTTTGACGTTGGAATTTGACGCCGTGTGGTGAGGGCGTCACTTCTTGAGTCACGCCTTAACTAGAGGCGTTTATAATTTAAATAGCGCATTTATCCGAGGCGTTATTTTATATTGTTTTATTTATCTAGTTATTTGATTTATTTTTAAAATCTTTATTATTATTAATATTTTATCAGGGTTGCTACACCCTCCCCCACTTAAAAAGAATTTGGTCCCCAAATTCAATTGCATATTATGTATACACGCGGAGAGTGTAGAGTATATACCTCTTAGAACAACTCGGGAAATCGTTTCTTCATAGATTCCTCGGTCTCCCATGTCACTTCGTGTTTAGTATTCTTATTCCATTGTACCTTAAGCATGGGAATAACCTTATTCCTTAAAGCACGTATTTCACGGTCTAAGATCTTCATAGGCTTTTGTTCATAGGTGAGATCTTTCTGGATCACCAGATCTCCATGTTCAATAATATGAGATGGATCGTGTACATACTTCTTCAACATAGATATGTGAAATACATTATGTACCTCAGACAATTGAGGAGGCAATGCGATGCGATAAGCAACCTCGCCAACTCTTTCGAGTATCTCAAATGGTCCGATGAATCTTGGCGTAAGCTTGCCCTTAACACCAAATCTTCGTATGCCACGTCCAGGCGATATTTTAAGAAATACATGATCTCCAACCTGGAATTCAAGATCTCTTCTCCTTGTATCAGCATAAGCCTTTTGTCTGGTCTGAGCAACTTGCAATCTTTCTCTGATTACTTGTATCTTCTCAGTTGTATCCCTTACCATGTCTGGACCTAACAGTTGTTTCTCTCCAACTTCGTTCCAGCATAAGGGTGATCGGCAACTTCTTCCATATAAAGCTTCGAAAGGTGCCATTTGGATACTAGCTTGGTAGCTATTATTATATGCAAATTCCACTAGTGGCAAATGTTCATGCCAGCTTCCACCAAAGTCAATGATGCAAGCTCTTAGTATATCCTCAACAACTTGATTAGCTCTCTCGGTCTGACCATCCGTTTGTGGGTGAAAAGCAGTACTAAAGTTGAGCCTTGTTCCCAACGAATGTTGTAATCCCTTCCAAAAATGAGAAGTGAAACAGGGATCTCTATCAGACACGATTGAGACAGGAATTCCATGTAACCTGACTATTTCCTCGATGTATAGTGCAGCTAGTACATCAATTGACCATCGGCTTTTTATTGGCAAAAAATGCGCTGATTTAGTTAATCGGTCAATGATAACCCAGATTCCATCATGTCCTCCTTTTGATTTAGATAATCCCATGATGAAGTCCATACCAATATCCTCCCACTTCCACTTAGGAATATCTAGAGGATGTAGTTTTCCAGCAGGCTTTTGGTGTTCTGCCTTGACCTGTTGGCATGTGAGACAGCGAGATACATAGTTTGCTATTTCTCTTTTCATATTAGGCCACCAAAAGTTCCTCTTTACATCTTGATACATTTTGGTTGATCCTGGATGAATAGTGTACCTTGATCGGTGAGCTTCATCTAAGATCTTCTTCTTTAATTCCGGACAGTCGGGTATACAAGTTATACCTTTGAATAATAATCTTCCATCAGAAGTTAGTTGAAAATCAGATTGTCCTTATAATCTGCCTTTGATTTCCACTAATATAGGATCATCATCCTGAAGTGCTTGTATCTCAGATAATAAATCTGACTGTATGCTTACATGAGATAATGTGACAAATTTGGCTTCCGTGTCCAAGCTTATATTGAGCTCGGAGAATTGTTCAAGTAACCTCCATTCTTGTATCATACAATTGGCTATCATTGCTCTCGGCTTTCGACTAAGGGCATCAGCAACATAATTACCCTTTCCAGGATGATATTGTATATTGAAGTCGAAGTCCTTGAGGTATTCTAGCCAGCGTCTTTGTCTCATGTTTAGCTCTTTCTGTGAAAATAGATATTTGAGACTCTTGTGATCGGAGTATACAGTGAATTGTACTCCATAGAGATAGTGTCTCCATATCTTCAGTGCAAATACCACCGCGGCCAGTTCTAAGTCATGGACGGGATAATTCTCCTCATGCTTCTTCAGTTGACGAGAAGAGTATGCTATGACCTTCCCTTGTTGCATTAAGACACACCCGAGGTCAATGCCAGAAGCATCGGTGTAAATCTCGAATTTCTCTCCTTCTATTGGTAGAGCTAAGACCGGAGCTGTAGTAAGATGATCCTTGAGAGTTTGGAAGCTTCTTTCACATTCCTCACTCCATTCATATCGGATCTCCTTGCGAGTTAACCTTGTAAGGGGCACGGCGATCTTGGAGAAGTCTTTGATGAATCGCCGATAATATCCTGCAAGACCTAAGAAACTTCTGATCTCACTTGCATTAGTAGGTCTTTCCCAGTTTCTTACAGCTTCAACCTTTGACGGATCTACAGATAAACCATCCTTGGATATGACATGTCCGAGAAAAGCCACTTCTTCAAGCCAGAACTCGCACTTGCTGAGTTTTGCATATAATTGATTTATCCTCAAGACTTGCAATGCAATCCTCAAATGCTCTTCATGTTCTTCCTTAGTCTTAGAATATATCAATATATCATCAATGAAGACTACTATGAATTGATCAAAGTAAGGCCTGAATATGCTATTCATTAACTGCATAAAGGCAGCAGGGGCATTTGTTAGTCCAAAAGGCATAACAACAAATTCGTAATGGCCATACCTGCTTCTGAACGCAGTCTTATGAATGTCATCATCCTTGATTCTTAATTGATGATATCCCGACCTGAGATCAATCTTGGAAAAATATTTGGATCCTGAAATCTGATCAAATAATTCATCGATCCTCGGTAGTGGATACTTATTCTTGATAGTGAGATGATTCAACTGTCGATAGTCGATGCATAGTCTCATGGATCCATCCCTTTTCTTTACAAATAATACCGGTGCTCCCCACGGGGAAGTACTTGGTCTAATAAACCCTTTTCGAATTAATTCCATCAATTGCTCCTTCAACTCTTTGAGTTCAGCAGGGGACATTCTATATGGTGCCCTTGAAACAGGACCAGCACCAGGGACTAAGTCAATGGTGAAGGCCACTTCTCTTTGAGGGGGTAATCCCGGCAAATCTTCCGGAAATACGTCTGGAAATTCTTGCACTACCTGAATGTCTTCTATCTTGGTTTCCTTAGCTTCTTTAACAGTGACAAAAGCAAGGAAGGATACACATCCTTTCCTGACGAGCTTGCTTGCTCGAAGAGCCGAAATAAGAGGGGATTTGCTCCGACTCTTGGGGCGAGTAAAGACTAATTCTGGAAAATCTTTGAAAGCAATTTGGCTATTGCGGCAATCAACCGTTGCCTGGTATTTGGATAACCAGTTCGCTCCCAGTATAACATCATACTCCTTTAGATCGAGGCATATGAGATCTATAGGTAAATTCCTACCTTGAACCATTACCTCACAGTTTTGGTAGTGATGAGTAATATCATTTTCACTTCCAAGAGGAGTAGTTAGAACTATTTTTATCCATTCTGGTTCTAACGGTAACGGGTCGGCAAACTTCTTAGAAATAATGGAATGCGATGCACCCGTATCAAATAAGACATAAGCACTCTTGGAACAAACTGTTAATGTACCTTCTACCAGTCCACCTTCTTCTTGCTCGGTCTCCTTTATTGCATGAAGTCGAGCGTTCTTTGTCACCGGGCGTTTACCATCACTAGCTTGGTCATTCATTAATGGACACTCGGGATTCCGATGCTCACGGCTTCCACAACGGAGACATGCTCCTAACTTCCTCCAGCATTCTTCTGTCTTGTGACCAGCCTTGTCACAATGCTTACACACTACATTTGAAGGGGTAGTGGTGATAGAGAAGGGCTTGGATTTCTTGGACTTGGAATCTTGAGAGGATGAACCTCCATTATTGGGCCTCTTCTTAAAGTTAGGTTTAAAAGAACCCGAACCTGTGACTTGCTCCTTCTTGTCTTTTCCACGGATCCTATCAGATAGTTCCGTGGCATCTTCAAGTAATTGAGCTCAGCGCACTATTTCAGAATAAACTTGGATGTCCATAGGCGCCAGTTGAGTAATATAGTGGGGCCTAAGCCCATTAAGAAATCTACGGGCTTTCATCTTCTCCGTGCTAATAAGATGCTTAGCATATCTAGACAACCTGGAGAACTGAGCTTCATAATCTGCTAATGATAAAGATCGTTGCTTTAATGCAGCGAATTCTGCAGCCTTCTTTTCTTGGACTCGGTCCGAGAAATATTTAGCATTGAAGTATTCCACAAATTCTTCCCATGTTACTTGAGTAGGATCGATGGTTGCTTCAATAGACTCCCACCAGCATCTAGCATCTTTCTCTAACTGGAATGTAGCTAATAGAACTTTGTCCTGATCCGTGCATTGCATGACACGGAATATGCGTTCGGTTTCCCGAACCCAATGCTCGGCATCGTCCGGATCGGTCGATCCTATGAACTTCGGGGGATTCATACTCTTAAATGCTTGGTGTAAGCTTCCAGCTCGTGGAGCACCACCTTGTGCTACCTGTTGTAGCACTTGAGTCATCCCTTGGAGGGTATGCTACATGTTGCGCCATTGAGCACGTTTGGCAGCCATTATCCTACAATTACAATAGCTACGTTAGTATTATATCACTGTGATCTTATTAAAAGACTCATTGACTCTTAACCCTTGGTTCTACCCAATCTCACTTGGTTAAACGTTCAACTTATCCTTGGACTTGGGTTTTTCCTAGGAATTGAATACCTTTAGGCTCTGATACCACAAAAACTGTCACGCCCCGAGCGCGGAAGATACCCGGAGACGCGTGACGAGTTTATATCAATCATGTCAATCAGAGTAGTCGTGTATTCGACACAAAGACAGAGATGCGCAAATAGCAAGATAACCCAATCCTTTATTTCATAATAGACTATTACAAATCCAATACTCTGTTTAATAAAAAGAAAAGTACATAGTCGACTCAAGAAAACTATAGAAACAACTAGACGACACTTGGAGAATCTCTATCACTTTCACTCTTGACCATGCCCATCCGATTGACTTCCATCGTCGTCGAACTTACCTGAAAGGTACAAAGGGACAAACGGAATGAGCGAACGCTCAGTAGGAAATTATATCTCAAGTACTAGCAAGAGTTTAAGTAATTACATTTTCATGAATGCAATAAAGCTATGCATGCTCGCATAAAACGACAAGATAGAGAGAATGTAATATCAAAGAAATAAGATGAACTTAATCATGAACTTTCAACAAGATAACAAGTTTATTCAAGATATTCAAGCAAGTACGTTTAACAAGTCATGTCAAGAACTTTGGCTATCATGTATCAAGCAAGTAAATTCCCTTTTTCGGGCCACGTATTTCATGTCAAGTCAAGTACGATTCAAGTACAAGATGTGTGTGGAATGTCCAATCAAGCAAGTCAAGTACTCGGTATAATGCCAGATACCTTATCATTTTAACTCCCATGGGCACAAGTACTTTCGGGTGCTCCTCCCAGGACCAGATCGGGCCCTATATGCACAGGCATTTATCATGTGTTTTGACATCCACTCTTGTTTATAGCCAACATAGAATTTCAATAATCAAGCTTGTAGACACGTACGACAACTTTGATAGAATAGAGTCCAAAATATGACAATGGACATAGATTGGCGATAATAACGGTATAATCATGATTAACGATAAAACTAGGTAGAATTAGGTTCCCTCAACTTGGGTACCATGACAAATCAATATGGACATTCTTTATATAGAATTGAGGTCCACATGAACAGTATATCAAAGGTAAGATACCCTCATTCTTATCATAGAATTGAGGTTTACAAGAATGACATGATATGGCATGATATCATCATCCCATTAAGAATTTCTTATGATATACTCTTTGTATAATCATAAGGGCCGGTATACCATGTTTCTTTAGATTGACATGGCAGATATCGTGTAATAGGTTTTTAGGGTACAACCAGCTCAGTCGACCTTGAGGGAATCCAAGGTACGAGGAGTCTTACGGAGGTCTCTATGACTAACTCGCTAGTCCAAAGGAACAGAATGTCCAATGGAGAGCTTGTATGTCAATGAGAATTGAGTGTGATCGATAAAACAATCGTGAAACGTGGGACTATACTCACGGAGTGGAGAATAGTGCCGATATATATTATATAAATAATTGGAACCATCGGTTAACAGAATCAGGATAAAAAAATCAGTTTACAGAAAATAACGACTTAGGTAAAGTCGTTTCTCAAGTAATTAACGCCTAACAGAAGGGCGTTTACACATGTTTCCATTTTGCAGAATTTCAATATTTCATTAATTTATCTAAAACGCGCCCTGGTCAGGGTCGTTTGTTCAAGATTTGACGACTGCAGAAGCAGGCGTCTTATTATTTACATATTTGACAGAATATAAATAATTTTCAGGATTTATCCAAAACACGCCCTGGGCAGGGGTGTTACTCATTAATTCAATTTTTACAGAATATATACTTTCAGAATTTTTAACATATACGCACCCTAAGAAGGGGCGTTTCTTTTCAATTTACGCCCTATAGTGGGGCGTTAACATGTGGAAAACGACTTGGTCCAGGTCGTTACTTAAAGTTTCTGCAGGAAATTTTAAGGGCAGTAACAATTTCAGCATGCAGGAATTTCATGGGGGAGAATATACCATGAACGAACAGTCATGACAGTAAAATCAATGGATTGGGAGATATGGGATCATGCATTAATGTAAATCATGATTTCATATAGAATCAGTTCTTAACATGGTTAATTAATGATTAACTGAAATTAACGCCTGGGTACAGGGCGTCAAATATTAAATTGACGACCTGGGAAGGGTCGTTTCATGTGAATTAGCGCCCTTGACAGGGGCGTTACTTTGAAAATATTGCAGTAAACACAAAAACCGTATGCATGTCATGTCAATATGTATATAAATCTTGTCTTAATTTATTTGGGCTACAGTAACTTGAGAAAACCTACCTTATGATTTGGATGAACGGATGAATGGTTGACGAAGATGATGCTCTGTAGACAACAGAGGCTTTTGAAGAAAAGTAAGATTAAGCTGTTGACGATGATGAAGATAAGATGAAGATCTTGTTTGATGATGAAGAACCTTTGTTCTTCACGTTTGTCAACTCCCTACAGAAGAACATATATTCAAGGCATTAATACATTCTTCATAGTTTTTTTTGACTGAAGGCAGAGGAAAGAAGAACTTACGGTTGTTCTTCACAACGTCAAGGCTTCCTCGACCTGGAAGGAAAGATGAAGAACCATTAGTTCTTCATGTAACCTGAAGCAGAAAATAAAAAGGGAATAAGGAGAAGAACATATGTTCTTCACGTACCTGTGCAGTTCGATCGTCCAAATAGGTTTAGGGTTCGGCTGACAAGAGTCTTTATGGGATTTTGGGAAATCCTATTAGGGTTAGTGATTGTGTGGAAGTAATACTTCCATGATAGAGTCATTACCACCTTTTAACTCTTTCTAATACTTATCCATTACCCTGGATAAGTTTCTGGGTCGAACGGTTCACGAACTGAATTAACGACTTTGGTCAGGTCGTTTCTTAAGAAGCGCCTGGTATGAAGGCGTTCTTTGTTTTAAAACATGCCCAAGATATGGGCGTTTCTTGGCCTTACCCTTTTTGACGTTGGAATTTGACGCCGTGTGGTGAGGGCGTCACTTCTTGAGTCACGCCTTAACTAGAGGCGTTTATAATTTAAATAGCGCCTTTATCCGAGGCGTTATTTTATATTGTTTTATTTATCTAGTTATTTGATTTATTTTTAAAATCTTTATTATTATTAATATTTTATCAGGGTTGCTGCACCAGTTCACCGCGTTGACGCGATGAACGGCAGAGTCGACCCTGCCAACAGATTTGAACTGCAGAGTCGACCCTGCCAGTTCACCACGTTGACGCGATGAACGGCAGAGTCGACCCTGCCAACAGATTTTGAACAGTAGAGTCGACCCTACTAGTTCACCGCGTTGATGCGATGAACGGCAAAGTCGACCCTGCCAACAGATTTGAACTGCAGAGTCGACCCTGCCAACAGATTTTGAACTGCAGAGTCGACCCTGCCAGTTCACAGCGTTGACGCGATGAACGACAGAGTCGACCCTGCCAGTTCACCGCGTTGACGTGATGAACGGCAGAGTCGACCCTGCCAACATATTTTGAACTGCAGAGTCGACCCTGCCAGGTCACCGCGTTGACGCGATGAACGGCAGAGTCGACCCTGCCAACAGATTTGAACTACAGAGTCAACCCTGCTTGTTCACAGGGTCGACCCAGCCTTTTCGCAGGGTTCACGCGATGAACTGTAGGGTTGACGCGATGAACTGCAGGGTTGACGCGATGAACTGCAGGGTCGACCCAGCCTGTTCGCAGGGTTGACTCGATGTACTGCAGGGTTGACGCGATGAACTGCAGAGTCGACACAGCTGGCTCATTGCGTTAACCTGATCGTTAGGCTTTCACTTTTGCCATCTCCACTGATAGATGGCAGCCCGAGAGGTGATATTTAACTCCTGACAGGGTCCTCTAAACCCTGTATAATTCCCAGGAAGGGCATCCCACAGTGAGGGTGTCGTTTCTAAAATTGTCAGGTGGCCCGTAAGGCACCTCTCTTATCTAGTTTTTCTGTGTATCAAACGTTACTGGTTTCCACTCCTAGTTCATCCCTACACATCAATGCGCCCTTGGATTCCATTCCATAATTCCACCTTATATATATCATACTGGTCAAACCTTGAAATTCCATATTGGCTATAAATGAGAGTGGATGTCAACAAACATGATTAATGCTATGCATATAGGGCCCGGTCTGGTCCTGGGAGGAGCACCCGAAGGTACTTGTGCCCATGGGAGTTTATTGACCACGGTGTTTGGCATTGCACCGGAGTACTTGCTTGCTAGGCTTTAGACATTCCACTCATTCTCATGATATTACTTGATTGATTTGACTTGAGACCCGCAGAAGGGTAAAGTTTTGCTTGAATGAAATTGATAAATAGCCAATTCCAGTTTTACATGCTTGAATTTATATTACTTTTTATTACTTGCTTGACATGAGTTCTTACTCTCTTGGAAAGATTTTCGTTAATTCCAGTTATTACTTGCTTGAATCTCTTGCTATTGCTGCATTGAAGTTGGAATCCTTATACTCTCACTTGTTATTCCTTCACTGCTCTTGTCAATTTTTACAATCCTTGATATCTACTCATCTATATGCATAACTTTACTGACATTAATCGAACTTGTAAACCACTTAAAGCATGTTAAATCTTGAGATGTAATTCTTACTGAGCGATTCGCTCATCTAGTTATTTTTCTAACCTTTTCAGGTAGTTTGGATGTTGGCCAGAACACGGAAGGGGATGAGTCTGAGTGATGAGTGTAGAATGGAGTCATCAATTGTCATGTTAATTGTGATGTCCTTTGTGTTATTGTATTAGTTCACTTATGTCAGTTGTATCAATTCATCTATGTCATTTGTATTAGTCAACTTGATTAGAACTGCTTAAGATTTGAAGCCTAGTCGTTGGACTCTAGGAACATATATATTTATCCTTTGATTAGTTGTGACAATTGTCAGCTCGTACTATTTGTATTAATTTCGAGTTAAAGCTTAGTTATTTGCGCACTCTGATATTTACATGATTGACACGATCCATATAGACGCGTCACGCCTCCGGGTAATCTTCCGCGCTCGGGACGTGACAGTCTTCGTGGTATCAGAGCCTAGGTTTTTTTTTTAACTCAAGTCAATACCTATTACGGCAGGGAGAGGAAGAGCGATCACCCCTAGGGTAGGAGAGAGGTGCTCAACCCCAGCCGCCCAATAGGAAAAGATATATATATATATGGTGAAAAGAAAGGATACAATAGCGTCTAGGGCCGAACAGAAGGGCACCCTACCTTATCAAGCCGGTAGGGGCCTTTTACAGACAGTGGAAGATCAGCCCAAGATTGCCAAAAAGAGGGAGATGACATGGAGCATCCCACGGCAGCCAACATGTCGGCCACCTGGTTAGCCTCCCTAAACACATGAGAAATAGAGACATCAAGTGAGGTAAGGGCAGCAGCCACATCAAACAAAATGAGAGAAAGCTTCCACGGACAAGAGGAGTGGCCGTTAACAATGTGTGCCAGTACAAGTGAATCGGTCTCAACCCCAACGGAGCGTACACCGTGTTGAGAACAAAGTAGGAGGCCATCCCGAAGGGCAAGCGCTTCAGCTTCAAGGCTGGAAGAGGCGTGTGGGTAAGCCGCAGCCGCAGCCCATACAAGAGAGCCATAAGAGTCACGAAGTACCATACCACCTCCTGCGTCGCCCGCACCACGCTTAAAAGCGCCATCGACATTCAACTTCAATCTACCCGAGGGAGGGGGAAACCACCGTATGAGTCGGGGCGGGGGGTTGCATGTCACCTTAAGAGAGATGTCCCATGCTCGAAGTATATCCACTTGCTGTGGTAGAAGCTCTCGTCCTTTCAGCTGCCATCAATGAACAATACCACGAATAGATTGCATGACCCTGCAAAAAATATGCCTAGCGTTCATCAGCCGTCCCTCAAAGCGAGCCATATTTCTGCTAGCCCACAGCTCCCAAATGGCAGCCAAGAGAAGCCATCGGCCCAAGGTCCCAACAACAGTGGAGAGATGGAGTGTGCCCAAGTAATCAACAAGCACCGCCGCGGCAGTATGTAGTGCACCAAAGAAGTAGGGTGTGAAGTCTGACAAAAGCGCCCAAAGCTCCTTCGCCACCGAGCTATGGAATAACAAGTGTAGGTCGGTCTCCAAGCATGGGGAAGAGCAGCAGTTGCACTTTGAGCAAAGAGGGATTCCACACGCCATGATTGGGGAGTCGACCGGGAGGCAGCCATGCAGTACCCGCCAAGAGAGGATAGACCATTTGAGAGGCACTCGGTGGTCCCAAATACACACCCAGGATGGAGAGGCTGCAGGAGAAAGTAGCTTCCGGACAGAACAGGTAGAGAATGCCCCATCGGTAGTGAGGGTCCATACCCAGCGGTCATGTGAGGAGGTGGAGGCTACAATGTGCTCCAATGCTTCTCTAGGACAAAACTACCGTGCAACATCAAGAGAGGGCTGCGAGTGACCTGTGAGAACATTGACAACCGAGCATCTTTTGTCAGGCAGAAGATTCCAAACATGGGGTGGCACATAGTCTTTTAGTGGAGTACTGCCCGCCCATACATCAAACCAAAAGGATGCCGAAATGAAAACCCGATGGTTGGCATGAATGAGACCGGCTGCTAGCTGCCAAAGAGTCCTTTCTGCTGCTGTGGTGAGTTTAAAAGATGCCATAGAATAGTGTTCCACATGAAGATGTTTGGCACGGAAAAAGGAGGCCCAAGGGGTCGCACCCGTAATAGCTCTCCATAGAAGCTTAGCCCGCAAGCCAATTTGCAAAGTGTGGAGGTTAAGAACACCTAAGCCGCCATTGTCAACCGGTCTAGAGACAGTAGACCAACCTTTCCAATGTTTCTTGGGCGAACCTTCATATGAACCCCAAAAGAAATTAGCTAGAAGCCGGTGGAAGGCTCTGGCTATGGTCTTTAGGATAGCGGTAGAAGCAAGAGTATAGATCGGCAAAGTGGAAAGGACATGCCGAATGAGAATAAGACGTCCTCCGATGGATAGGAATGCCGATTTCCATCCTTGAAGCTTGGCCGCCGCATTAGCAAGAAGATAAGAAAAATGCCTTGGTTTACTACGGCCATAAAACAAGGGAATTCCCAAGTAAGTTAACGGGATAGACCCCATGGAGAAGCCAGTAACCTCCGCTATCTTCCTGCTAAAAGAAGT
Organism: Amorphophallus konjac; assembly: GCA_022559845.1. Classification (NCBI taxonomy): domain Eukaryota; kingdom Viridiplantae; phylum Streptophyta; class Magnoliopsida; order Alismatales; family Araceae; genus Amorphophallus; species Amorphophallus konjac. The sequence continues at coordinate 185,573,822 of CM040125.1, forward strand.
TGAAGCATGGCGGCTCACAATAAAAGAGCTCTTGGAAGAGTTGATAAGTTGGCCCGAAGTAACCTCATATTTTTTAAGAAAAGACATAAGAGCCCTGAGATGGCGAACGGAGCCATTAGAGAACACCAAAGTATCATCTGCATAAAGAAGGTGAGACATAGTGCGGCACCGCCCCAGGGTGTGAAACCAACCCCCACGACTCCGCCGGAATAGAGCCAACAAGCCACGGCTGAGTGCTTCCTCGGCCAGAATAAAGAGCGCCGGGGCAATGGGGTCGCCCTGTCGTAGACCCCTGGAGGATCGGAAGAAACCATGAGACTTTCCATTGACAAGAATAGAGAACCAACAGTTAGTGAGAAGCGGCTCAATAAGAGAAATGACCGAAAGGTCAAACCCAAATCTACGAAGCACTGTAAATAAGAAATCCCATTCCATGCGGTCGTAAGCCTTGGCCATGTCAATTTTAAAAATAACATTCCCTCCACGGCATTTGCTGCTAAGGTGTTGTATCATCTCGCGGGCTAGGCTAACATTTTCAATAATAGAGCGGTCTTGGACAAATGCACCTTGCTCCTCTGAAATCAAGATGGGAAGCACTCCTGCCAACCGGTCACTAAGGACACGTGAGATGACCTTGTACAGGTAGTTACATAGGCTGATTGGGCGAAAATCAGCACAAGTTTGAGGATTATCCACCTTAGGGATTAAGACGATGAGGGTGGCAGTAAGAGAACGGGGCAGCAAGTGACCACAAAAGAAGGCTTGGACAGCTGCAATAACATCAGGTCCAATGAACTCCCAACAAGCTTGAAAGAAGTGGCCCGTAAAACCATCCGGCCCAGGCGCACTGTCAGGGGATAAAGAAAAAACAATGTGTTTAATCTCCTTAGCAGAAGGAACAGCCCGGAGCCTAGCATTATGCTGCTCGTCAAGCAGGGAAGGGATGGAAGACAAAACATCCGAGTGCAAGTAGTGCGGGGTCGAGGTGAAACCCTTGGAGAAGTGAGACACAAGTAGATTTGCAATGTCCTCCGGCCTGTCTGCCACAGACCCATCGTCACAGAGCAACGTCAAAATAGAAGACCGTCGACGCTGAGAAGAGGCATAAGCATGGAAGAATTTAGTGTTGTGGTCCCCCTCCTTTAGCCAATGAATCCTGGACTTTTGCCGCCAAAAAAGTTCTTCCCGCAGATGGGCTTGATCGAGCAAATCCTTAGCAGTAAGGAAGTTTGACATATGTTCCTCCGAGGGGTTGTGGTCAAAGACTTCTTGTGCCACAGAAAAGGCATCTTCTGCATCCTGGACATCAGAGCCTAGGTTTTCAAACCTAGGGAATTAGAAAAAATAAACGGTTAGAAATTGAAATCTCATTAAAAACTTGAGTCCAAGGATAGGTAAAACCCAAGTTCAAGGATAGATATACCTTAGCCGGTGAGATGGATAGAGCCATGGGTTAAGTTCTACAATCACTTTCGACCTTACAAGTAAATCCGATCTTTATCATACTTAACTCTTTTGTAGGATCATGGCTGCGGAAAGAGCATAATGGCGCGAGATGCAGCGCACCGTGCAAGGCCTCACACAGGCACTACAGCAAGTGGCCCAAGGTGGAGCAAATCGTGGAGTGAGAGATCTCCACCGAAGTTTCCGTAACATGAACCCACCGAGGTTCATGGGTTCGTCCGACCCCGAGGATGCCGAGAATTGGCTAAAGGAGATGGAACGAATCTTCCGTGTGATGCAATGCACGGAGGAAGAGAAGGTTTTACTTGCTGTATTCCAACTAGAGCGGGATGCTCGATGCTGGTGGGAATCCATAGAAGCAACACTGTCAGAATACCATGTCACATGGGATGAATTCACGGAGCATTTCAACAAGTACTTCTCCGATCATATCCAGGAAAAGAAAGCCACGGAATTCGCCGTTCTAAAACAACGGGGCTTGAAAGTGGCCGAGTATGAGGCCCAATTCTCCAGATTATCTAGGTATGCAACCCACTTGGTGTGTATGGAAAAGATGAAGGCGAGAAGATTCCTCAACGGGCTTCGGCCCCATTATATCACACAACTTGCCCCGATGGACATCCAAGTCTATTCGGAGATGGTTCGGCGTGCTCAACTGCTAGAAGACGCCACCGAATTATCTAAGAGAATCTGAGGAAGAGACAAGAAGGAACCCGTCACAAGCCCGGGAAAATTCAAACAATCCTTCAACAAGAAGCGATTCTTCATGGGAGGGGAGCCCTCTAAGGCGAAGAAATTCCAGAAGAATGATAGGCCATTCTCCACCACCACACCATCAAAGGAGATTTGCAAGTATTGTGATAAAGCTGGTCATAAGACCGAGGAATGCTGGAGAAAGTTAGGAGCTTGTCTTCGATGTGGGAGCCGAGAGCATCGAATCCCAGACTGCCCACTGATGAAGGAACAAGACACCAAAGACGAGAAGCGTCTGGTAAAGAAACAAGGCCGTCTGCAAGCTCTCCAAGAGACGGAACCCACTAAAGGTGGAATTGTGGAAGGTATTCTCACTATTTGTTCAAAAACTGCTCAAGTTTTATTCGATACCGGAGCAACTCATTCATTCGTTTCCAAGAACTTTGCTGCTTCATTTTCTAAGAAACATGAACTGTTAGATTTGGTCATATCTACACCTCTTGGGAATGAGTCTGATAGCACTTATCACTATCCAAACTATGAAGTGATGGTTAAGGGAAATAATTTACCTGCTGACCTGATATGCCTAGATATAAAGGGTTATGATGTCATACTAGGTGCCGACTGGCTATCCACATACCAAGCAACTGTAGACTGCCGGCATGGCAAGGTAACTTTCGTAGATTTCCCAGAGCTAGTTTACAATAGCCCTCGGAGTAAATCACTTCTTATATCAGCACTCCGAGCTAGTAAACTTATGAATAAGGGATGCATGACTTTCATAGCATTCGTGACTGCCACGGAAGTCGAGAAGGTTAAACTTGAAGACATCCGTGTAATTCGGGATTTTCCCGATGTTTTTCCAGAAGATTTAACCGGCTTACCCCCGGAAAGGGAAGTGTCGTTCACAATCGACCTTGTCCCTGGTGCTCGTCCTATTTCCAGGGCACCATACAGAATGTCCCCTGCTGAGCTGAAGGAACTAAAAGAGCAGCTAATGGAGTTATTGAACAAGGGTTTCATTAGGCCGAGTACTTCCCCATGGGGAGCACCCGTGCTATTCGTCAAAAAGAAGGACGGATCGATGAGATTATGCATAGATTATCGACAGCTAAATCACCTTACAATCAAGAACAAGTATCCACTGCCAAGGATTGATGAGCTGTTCGATCAACTATCTGGAGCTTTATATTTCTCCAAGATTGATCTTCGTTCTGGTTACCACCAATTGAAGATCAAAGAAGAAGATATTCATAAAACTGCATTCCGAAGCAGGTATGGGCATTACGAATTTACTGTTATGCCTTTCGGACTAACAAATGCCCCCGCAGCTTTTATGCAGTTAATGAACAACATATTCAGGCCCTATTTAGACCAATTTATTGTGGTCTTTATTGATGATATTCTGATCTATTCAAAGACCGAAGAGGATCATGAAGAACACCTTAAGAAGGCATTGCGGATATTAAGGGGAAACAAGCTATATGCCAAATTCAGCAAATGTGAGTTTTGGCTCGAGGAAGTATCCTTCTTAGGCCATATCATTTCGAAGAACGGAATTGCTGTTGACCCATCAAAGGTCGAAGCCGTGAAGAACTGGGAACGACCCACAAATGTAACTGAGATTCGGAGCTTCTTGGGTCTAGCTGGTTACTACCGGTGTTTTATAAAGGACTTCTCCAAAATTGTTGTTCCCCTGACCAGGTTAACCCACAAGGAAGTGCCTTTTGAGTGGAAGGAAGACTGTGAAAAGTGTTTTCAAACTTTGAAGGATCTCTTGACCACTGCTCCAGTCTTATCATTACCAATGGAAGGAGAAAAATACGAGGTATATACCGATGCTTCTGGTATTGGTCTCGGATGTGTAATGATGCAGAATGGGAGAGTCATTGCATACTCTTCCTGACAATTGAAGAAACATGAAGAGAACTACCCAGTTCATGACTTAGAACTGGCCGCAGTAGTATTCGCTTTAAAGATCTGGAGGCACTATCTCTACGGAGAACAATTCACTGTGTACTCCGATCATAAAAGTCTCAAGTACTTATTCTCCCAAAAGGAGCTGAACATGCGACAAAGGCGTTGGCTCGAGTATCTCAAGGATTTCGACTTCACTATACAGTACCATCCTGGTAAGGGTAATTCCGTAGCTGATGCCCTTAGTCGAAAGCCGAGAAAAATATTGGCCAACTGCATGATACAAGAATGGGAACTGCTGGAGAAATTCTCTGAGCTTGATATCAGCACAGATGAGAAGAACGTGTGTATTATTCTATCTCATATGAGCCTACATCCAGATTTGCTACCTGAAATCAAGAAGTTACAAGAAGAGGATCCCTCGCTAGTGGAGATAAAGAGCAAGCTGGACGAGAGACTGGATTTCAAGCTGGCACCTGATGGCAGATTACTATTTCATGAACGGACATGTGTGTCCGACTGTCCCGAATTGAAGAAGAAGATTCTTGAAGAAGCTCATAGATCGAGGTACACAATCTACCTTGGAGCCACTAAGATGTACCAAGACTTGAAAAGAACTTTCTGGTGGCCTAACATGAAAAGGGAGGTAGCAGACTTTGTGTCTCGTTGCCTCACATGCCAACAAGTGAAGGCGGAACATCAAAAACCCGCCAGAAAGCTACATCCGCTGGATATTCCCAAGTGGAAGTGGGAAGACATTGGCATGGACTTTATCATGGGTTTGCCCAAGTCTAGGGGCGGATATGATGGAATTTGGGTAATTATCGACCGGTTAACTAAATCGGCCCATTTCTTACCCATCAAAAGTCGATGGTCAGTCGACATACTTGCTGCCCTGTATATGAAGGAAATGGTTAGATTGCATGGAGTTCCCGTCTCGATCGTATCTGACCGAGACCCGCGCTTTACCTCTTATTTCTGGAAGAGCCTGCAACACTCCTTGGGGACGAGACTCAACTACAACACTACTTTTCATCCCCAGACAGATGGACAGACCGAGATGACTAATCAAGTTGCGGAAGATATGTTAAGGGCATGCCCTATAGACTTCGGCGGTAGTTGGAATGACCACTTACCACTAGCTGAATTTGCATATAAAAATAGCTATCAAGCCAGCATACAAATGGCACCTTTTGAGGCATTATATGGCAGGAGTTGCCGATCTCCCATATGTTGGGATGAAGTCGGTGAAAAATAAATTCTAGGTCCTGACATGGTGCGAGATTCTACCGAGAAGATACAACTCATTAGAGAAAGGTTAATGATAGCACAGTCCAGGCAGAAATCTTATGCCGATAATAGAAGGCGAGACCTAGAATTTCAAGTCGGAGATCATGTTTTCCTCAAGGTATCTCCCGGCCGAGGCATTAGAAGATTCGGTGTTAAAGGCAAATTAACACCAAAGTTTATCGGTCCATTCGAAGTACTGGAAAGGGTAGGCGAAGTGGCTTATCGTATCGCCCTACCTCCACAACTATCAGAAGTGCACAACGTATTTCATGTTTCTATGCTAAAGAAATACGTGCACGATTTCTCACACGTCATCGATCACACTGACTTGGTGATACAGAAGGACCTCACCTATGAGCAAAGGCCAGTAAATATCCTCGACCAAAAATCCGAGTTCTAAGGAACAAGACGATCCCTATGGTAAAAATTCAATGGAATCGATGCTTAGAACAAGAAGCTACATGGGAAACCGAGGAGTCTATGAGAATGAGATTTCCAGAATTATTCTAGTCCGTAAGTAATTCTCACCCTCCTTGTCTCCGTATAATGTAATTGAATTTGGGGACCAAATTCTTTTAAGTGGGGGAGGGTGTAGCATCCCGTATAAAAAATATATATATATTTATTAACAATATTTTCCAAAAAAAAATATATTAGATAAACTCTAGATTAAGTAAGAAGTTGGAACACGTAGTTATCATATGTAAAGAGTATTCACTTAACAAGTGGCTTCCTAGTCTAGTTGGTTAAGTAACTTACCTTTCAACCCAATGACCAGGGTTCAAATCCTAGCATCCACCATTTACCTTTTGTGCCAATTAATTATACATTATAAGCTAGCAACGTACAGACTTTGTGAATAGGCTAGCAATAGCCAATGTATAGACTTTGAGAGGAAGTGATGTACAGACTTTGAGAGGGAGAGGATGTACAGACTTTGTGAATAGGCTAGCAATAGCCAATGTATAGACTTTGTGATGTACAGACTTTGAGAGGAAGCCAATGTATAGACTTTGAGAGGGAGAGGATGTACAGACTTGTGATGTACAGACTTAGTGAATAGGCTAGCAATAGCAATGTACAGACTTTGTGATGTGCAGACTTTGTGAAGCCAATGTATAGACTTTGAGGATGTACAGACTTTGAAAGTGTGCACATTGAAGAGGGATCGTGTATGAATGTGGGAGACAGACTTTACGATCTGGGCCATGGATTGGCTGTCCAAACATTATCCCTTATCTCTCCAGCCTGTACAAGCTGTAAAGCCCCATTATTTCAGATCTTGCCTCCCATTCGGTCATGACAGACCCTATAAACATACCCCTTTTGCTACCCCCATTCTAGGCTAGCTAAGGTTGGGGCAAAGCTCTGCAAGGATTACAAAGAAGGGTTCTGCTGCTACGATCTTCCAACAAGTAGGTGTTCTCAACTTTTAACTAAACTAGTAGCTAATCTAGGATGATTAGTCTAGGCATTTAGTATTAGGCTCATTTCCATGTGATATTTAGTGTTCATAAAGCATGTGTTAGCTTAAATCTAGGATGATTAGCATGTATTAGCTTCATACCTAAGATAATTAGCATGTATTAGCATTATACCTAGAATAATTAGCATGTATTAGCAAATATTAGCAAGTATTATTCTCATACATAGAATAATTAGCATGTGTTGGCTTAAATCTAGGATGATTAGCATGTATTAGCTTCATACCCAAGATAATTAGCAAGTATTAGTCTCATACCTAGAATAATTAGCATGTGTTGGCTTAAATGTAGGATGATTAGCGTGTATTAGCTTCATACACAAGATAATTAGCAAGTATTAGTCTCATACCTAGAATAATTAGCATGTGTTAGCTTAAATCTAGGATGATTAGCATGTATTAGCCTCGTACCAAGATAATTTGCATGTAGTAGCCTTATACCCAAGATGATTAGTATTGATTAGCATTTATTAGCTTCAATCTAGGGTAGTTGGCATGTATTAGCTTGATATCCATATGATATATCCGTTTAACGCAAGTTTTATCATGTTTTTACGTAACTTATTAGTTTAACTAACCTGTTAACATACCTAATTAACATGTTAGTTGATCTACTAACTAACTAGCATGCCAAATTAATCTGTTAGGTAGCCTATCTAGAAACCTTGTCTCCATTTAGTTCCTTTAAAAATAAAAACTTGTATGATACGTCATGTTAAAAATCTGATATTTAAGCAACTAAAGCATGAAATGAATGCATGAATAAAGATCTATAATCCTTACAGTTTTCTCTATCTATCCATGTCATCAGTTTTACCTAAATAAACTTAAATCAAAGGTTAATACCCCAGTTTAATCAAAGATTAATACCTTAAGCCATTTTGAGCAAATATGAACTGCAGAGTCGACCCTGCCAGTTCATCGCGTTGACGCGATGAACTGATGAGTCGACCCTGCCTGCTCACAGGGTCGACCCTGCCAGTTCACCGCGTTGACGCGATGAACGACAGAGTCGACCCTGCCAACATATTTGAACTGCAGAGTCGACCCTGCCAGTTCACCGCGTTGACGCGATGAACGGCAGAGTCGACCCTGCCAACAGATTTTGAACTACAGAGTCGACCCTGCCAATTCACCGCGTTGACGCGATGAACAGCTGAGTCGACCCTGCCAGTTCACCGCGTTGACGCGATGAACGGCAGAGTCGACCCTGCCAACAGATTTTGAACTGCAGAGTCGACCCTGCCAGTTCACCGCGTTGACGCGATGAACGGCAGAGTCGACCCAGCCAACAGATTTGAACTGCAGAGTCGACCCTACCTGTTCACAGGGTCGACCCAGCCTGTTCGCAGGGTTGACGCGATGAACTGTAGGGTTGACGCGATGAACTGCAGGGTTGACGCGATGAACTGCAGGGTCGACCCAGCTTGTTCGCAGGGTTGACTCGATGTACTATAGGGTTGACGCGATGAACTGCAGAGTCAACATAGCTGGCTCATTGCGTTAACCTGATCGTTAGGCTTTCACTTTTACCATCTCCACTGATAGATGGCAGCCCGAGAGGTGATATTTAACTCCTGACAGGGTCCTCTAAACCTTGTATAATTCCTAGGAAGGGCATCCCACAGTGAGGGTGTCGTTTCTAAAATTGTCAGGTGGCCCATAAGGCACCTCTCTTATCTAGTTTTTCGTGTATCAAACGTTACTGGTTTCCACTCCTAGTTCATCCCTACACATCAATGCGCCCTTGGATTCCATTCCATAATTCCACCTTATATATATCATACTGGTCAAACCTTGAAATTCCATATATGCTATAAATGAGAGTGGATGTCAACAAACATGATTAATGCTGTGCATATAGGGCCCGGTCTGGTCTTAGGAGGAGCACCCGAAGGTACTTGTGCCCATGGGAGTTTATTGACCACGGTGTTTGGCATTGCACCGGAGTACTTGCTTGCTAGGCTTTAGACATTCCACTCATTCTCGTGATATTACTTGATTGATTTGACTTGAGACCCGCAGAAGGATAAAGTTTTACTTGAATGAAATTGATAAATAGCCAATTCCAGTTTTACATGCTTGAATTTATATTACTTTCTATTACTTGCTTGACATGAGTTCTTACTCTCTTGGAAAGATCTTCGTTAATTCCAGTTATTACTTGCTTGAATCTCTTGCTATTGCTGCATTGAAGTTGTAATCCTTATACTCTCACTTGTTATTCCTTCACTGCTCTTGTCGATTTTTACAATCCTTGATATCTACTCATCTACATGCATAACTTTACTGACATTAATCGAACTTGTAAACCACTTAAAGCATGTTAAATCTTGAGATGTAATTCCTACTGAGCGTTTCGCTCATCTAGTTGTTTTTCTAACCTTTTCAGGTAGTTTGGATGTTAGCCAGAACACGGAAGGGGATGAGTCTGAGTGATGAGTGTAGAATGGAGTCATCAATTATTATGTTAATTGTGATGTCCTTTGTGTTATTGTATTAGTTCACTTATGTCAGTTATATCAATTCATCTATGTCATTTGTATTAGTCAACTTGATTAGAACTGCTTAAGATTTGAAGCCTAGTCGTTGGACTCTAGGAACATATGTATTTGTCCTTTGATTAGTTGTGACAATTGTTAGCTCATACTATTTGTATTAATTTCGAGTTAAAGCTTAGTTATTTGCGCACTCTGATATTTACATGATTGACACGATCCATATAGACGCGTCACGCCTCCGGGTAATCTTCCGCGCTCGGGGCGTGACATCGGCGGCGCTTCTTCCTACCTTTACGGATGGGCTTAGTCCGCCCTTGTAATTGTGCGCCGAGACCCAGGCCCGGCTGATAGCCCAGTTTCAGAATCATGTGCCACCCCTTTGAATATCTAATCTTGGACTTGATCTTGACATTTATTGGCGCAGTGGCGGGCTTGCGTGATGCATATGTCCATGAATAATTCAAGTCCATAACTAACAGAATTGGCCTATTACTCGGCCATAATGTAGGAAGAATCTTGGCTGCTATCGCATCAACATTCTGGACTGTGGAAATGCTCTTCACCTTGACCACCCGCCCCTGGAATGGGAATTTCAAACACTGGTGGGCAGTCGAGGGCACGGCGTTTAGACTATTTATCCATGGACGACCCAGAATAGCTTTGAACATTGGGTCTATGTCCAATACATAAAATTCCACGTCCATAACCAAAGGCCCTAGCTCGGCCTGTACGGTCACGACCCCGTGACAAGCACGCCTGGAGTTGTCATATGCTGCTATTATGGTCGGCGTGGGTTTAAGCATACACTCTGAAATGTTGCAGGCACGAAGGGTACTCAATGGACACACATTTATAGATGCTCTTGTGTCCACAAGGGCAGAATCCACAGCCACTTTGTTCAAAGAGATGGTAATACACAGCGGCATCTGCCGTGCCTCAGGGGGCGCTAGCTCTGACTCAGAGAATGAAATAGAATGCCCCTTTGTAATTGTTGCCAACACCATCGGCAAGCTATCTACTGCCACATCCTCGCTCACCATAACCTTCTGTAGAAAAGTTCTCAAAGCATCCTGGTGTAGCGACGACCTTTTGATCAATTCCAAAACTGAAATCTTGGCCGGCATCCGGTCCAAGTGCTGCAATAGGTCATACTTCGTGCCTGGCACGAGGTCTACTTCTTCTGTCTCCGTTGTAGGGGAGGGAACTTGGAGGTTTGGTGCAAATGCACCAGAGGAAGGAAAAACTCTTTGGAAGGGACGCCCGCTCCGAAAGGCGCAATGTGGTGCCTGCACGGCCTGAGATGGATCCCTGCTTGGCCCTATGGGGTAGGTGGAAGGCGTAGAAATGGGGGTGAGGATGGCGGAAGTTGGTCTAATGGGCCCTGGTGAAGGGGAGATGGGCGAAGGGTTAAGCGGAGGGGTGATGATGGAGGGTATGGTGGGTGGTGGCGAAAGGACTGGTGGTGTGGAGGGGAATGCGGTGGGCCTGGTGGGTGATGTGGAGGGAATAACGGGTGGAGTGGTGGTCAGAACGGCAGGCCTGAGAACGGAGGGGATAGCAGGTGCGGGGGAATGGTTATGGTGGAAGGCAAAGAGGTGTGCGGGGGTTTCATCATCAAAGGTCCACCCAGCATTGGGGGCCGGGTGCTGGACAATGTTCACTTGTGCTGGTGCCGGTGCCAGAGACTATTGTTGTTGCTGAGGAGCGGGTTGATGCATCGACATGGGATTCTGATGGATCCCAAGGTCCTGTTGCTGCTGCTGCTGCTGGGGTTGCTGTTTCCGTGGGGGTTGCTATTGCTACTGTTGCTGGGGCGCCGCCTGCTGCGGCCTGGCTTGTCTCTACCTCTGCTTGATGTCTTTGATCAGCTGGTGCATCTGGGCCCAATTAATCCTCTGGCCCTCGTGTAAATCATACACTAGATCTCTAAACTGATAGCACCGCTCTATTGTGTGTCCGGGCTGCAGATGATATATGCAATATCGAGACTGATCGGCAGCCAGATTCCAATTCTGACGCTCCGGAGGTAGTTGAATATCACCAGTGTACATCAAAGCAGAGAAAATATCAGGTAAAGTTTCAAGAAGAGGAGGGTAACGGGTCCTCTTTGGGCTCGGTCGAGCATGTCCATAAGCGGCAGGTGGAGAAACATTATTGTATTGTGGCGGCCGCTGAGGCTGTTGGGGTGGTGGTGGTTGTTGTTGCGGGTATTGAGGGACCTGGAAAGTGGGTTGGGGAACTTGTGGAGCGGCGAACTGGGGGTTACGTGGAGGCTGCGGGAAGCGAGGTGGAGCGGCTTGGTGGGGGAACTGCACAGCCTGGACCTGCTCATTGATCTGCACTCCCTCAGTGACGGGGCCCTGGGATTTTCTTGCGGCTTTAGGTTTCTGGGCCTCGAATAGTGAATGAATAGGGGACTCTTTAAATTGGGTTTGTATGAACTGAGCTCTGCTGTATAACTGGTGCATATTCGAAATGTCATTCATTGCCAAAATATTTCTGAATGTCGGGGTGGCATTGGAGATCAACAATTTAACTTTCTCTTCTTCCGGGATTTGCCCGGGCACACGTGAGGCCATCTGCCTCCATCGATCTGCATAGGTTGCAAAGTCTTCTTCTGGCTTCATCTTTTCCGCTACCAGGTCGGTGAAGGAATACTCGGGACCGACCCGATCTTGGAACCTCTAGATGAATCTCTCCTTGACTATCTTGAAATTCTCGGCCTCATCTATAGGCAAAGTATAAAGCCATTCCAGGGCGACCCCTCCAATGATCAGCGGAACAAGTAAGCCATGAGGTGATCGTCATGCTGGAACTGTGCTGATTCGTAAAGAAACTCCCGAACATGAATGAACGGGTTGCCGTTCCCATCATATTTTCGGTACATGGGGAGCTCGGATTGAGGAGGAAAATGAATGTCCCTGAAGTTAGGAATAGGGACGTCAGCCAAAGATTGCGGGCCAACCCGCTTGTGGAGGAGGTCAATTTGTTGCTGCATAGCATCCCATTTATCGAGAATTTCCCGTTCTCGGGGTGGAGGAGAAGGAGCAGGAGGAGCAGTACCTAGACACATAGCCAAAGGAAAAGCTGACTGAGGGGGCGGCCCGTAAGATGGATAATGGGCCAGGGAACGGCCCACATCCGCATGAGCCAGCTGGGTGGCCCCTGGTTGCAATCGAGTAAAGTCTGTCGGGGCTACGAGAGCCTCCGGCGATGGAGAAATAGTGACATAGGGATCAGGGTAAGGAACAGAGGGGATTTGAGACTTCCCCCTATCGAGCGGCTGATGGGCCGAGGTGGAAGCCTGACCCATTTCCATGCTGGAGTACCGAAGGACTTGAGGACGGGTGGGAGTAAGGTCAATAGGGGCCACAGAGGTGGTCCTAGAAACAGAAGATGTAGTGGCAACAACAGTCATGCCACGAGAAGGAGTTGAAGTCGGGGCATCGGCCCCCTGCAAGGCTTGCCGGATAAGATGGAGCTGGGTTGGGTCTAGCTGGGCCATCATGTTAAGAATCTGATTGGTCGGATTCTAAATGGATGGATTTGAAAGAGAGGGTTGGGAACCCTCACCAAGAATGGTCGGGAGCTGAGGGGCAGTCCCCTCTCCTCCCTGTATATGGGTGACCCTAGGCGGGTCCTCAAGAAGGCCGCGAGGAAGGGAATCCTCGTGAGACTGAGAGAAGTCGTATGACGACATATGAGATGATAGTCAAACAAAGGATTGAAGTATGAATGGAAATGAGAACTGACCCTAGGAGGTGATCCTGAAGGAAAGAAACAACCCCACATACACTAAACAACTAAGACTAGGGCAAACAATCCTAACTAAAGCAACCTCAAACAAACAAGCATCCAATGGGGAGGAGAGATAAGAAGAGAATCAAGCACATGAGCAACCAAGTTGTCAAATGATGCAGGACAATTTTTAAATTCCTCTTGTAGGACCTTAGTGGATTAATTAGTATATGAATTCACTCGACCACAAGGTACCTAACCAGAAGGAGAAATGAGGAACTGGGTGACTCTACGGGGATCTCTCACTCGCGGATGCAAACCCTAGACTCGGGGTGGATACGGTACAACCTGTCCGACATCTGTGTGAGAATCCACGGCTCACGGGGGCTTACGGAGGTCCTCAACAAGGTCCCTAGTCGGCTACAAGGAATATGGAGACGAGAGGAAACCCTACCTCGGTAGGAATGCAACTACTATGAAAGAGGTGGATGCTCCTATGTGCACCGGAGTGCATGCAAAATCTAGCCTAGCAACTATCAAGCAATGATCAACCAAATATATAAGCAATAAAAACAATCATGCAACAATGATATGGGAGCAGGGGGAGATCAATAACTGGCACCAAAGATCATGAATATGATGGAATATGGTAATCTAAAATGAACTACGAGTGCACTGTAGCACCACAAGGACGGTCTGTGTGAGACCGCTCTAAGGGACAGACGGTCTGCACAGGACCGTATAAGCCACAGAGCAACTGAACAGCAGAATAACTGTAGGAAGACTCACAGAGTGCAGGAAATATGGGACGGCAGAGACGAGGAACGTACCATGAAGAACGGTCTGTGGACAACCGTGTACTCTCTGGGACGGATCTCCAACAGCCGTGCACCTACAATCAGAACAGCCAGGAGCGTACCTGTGCCAGGAATATGGATGGCTAAGAGAAGGCCGGTTAGCAGGTCAGACAATCGATGGGAGGCCGTCTATGATAGAACGTTGGCAGGGGAACTGGTGCTGTTCCCAGGGAGGGATGGTGGACGTGCAGCCGCACAGGTGATGAACGGCTCTGGGAGAACCGTTCACGTTCCAGAAGGCAGAAAACGCACCCAACCTGCAATCACTCCTAGAAATAGACTAACACAACGAAAAAGAGGTCAGCAAATCACAAGCACGATGGGCACTAGGGGTCCCACCGTGATCGCCACAAAAGAAGGGTGTAGATACATTTTCTCCCTCCCGTACGTTCCTTCCAAGTGTCTTCCCGATGTCTATTCTACCATAGCCAACTTGAGAAACAGATGAAGACAGAAGGAAAAGGGGAAGTATAACAAACCGTGATCGCCACCAAAGCGCCGGACGTGATGAACACGCCGTGCCTTGGAAAGAGGGAGAGACACTCACCTAGCTGCAGTGCTGGGAAGATGAGCGGTCCAGGTAGAACCGCCTATAGCTTGCACGGTCTTACGATAGACCGCCTAAGGGCACTGCAGGAGGTGCGGGATGAAGGACTCCTGGCTATTGAACGGCTTAGTAACGACCGCAGGAAGATGATGGATGGTCCAATCGGCACCGCACGTCCTCTCGAACGGACCGTAGAGCACCGCGCAAGACCTCCGAGCCAGAAGTCGCAAAGGGGTCCAACCTCCACCCTCTCCAGCCGGCCAGAGGGGATGGGCCTCGTGCTAGGGATTGTTGACCTGCAAAACAACGTGAAAACACAAAGAAACATCCTAGATTAGAACTGAGAGGTGTAGTAAATGTCATAATAATAAGAAGTGAACGTGACTAAGTGGAAAGGAAGATACCTGGGGGATTTTAAACCCCTAGGGTATCAAAAATGCAGGTGGATGTGTGCATGGTAATGAGGATGAAGAAAAATGTGGGGAGAGAATGATAGGAATAGTGCATGCAATGACAAAGAAGACAAAACCAATCAAACATAAAGACTCAAAACTTGACTACTCCCTGAACCGGAGGCTTATATGGACGTAGAAAGCCTCCCTCCTTGGTGCTAGGTCGCTCAAGAATGCGGCAGGGCTTCGCCATTGACCAAAATCTCCCCCCTTTTCCAACCCGGCCTTTAGGGTCTATTTATAGAGCCTAGCTCGAAATTAGGGTTTCCAATGGATATTAATCCAAGATATCATAAGATAAAGTGAAGATAATATCCTCAGCTTTCATTAGGATCAAATCTCATCCGATTTGGTTGAGAATCCACAGAGAAAATCGAGGACAAAGTTGAGGGTTTAACCACGGATAAAAGGGATAAAAATCGGTTGAAATTCAACAATCGACGGGATGAACGGTCTTACGATAGACCGCTCAACTGGATGGGCGGCCATCTACTGGCCGTCCAACCCTGTCGGTGGAAATTCAAAATAAATCATCAATAATCCAAATTATCCGTTGAACTGACCGAAACCTTCGCCATTGGACTCTCAGAGATGAACGGCTCATATTCGACCGTTCAAAGGTAGAGCGACCAAAGACTAACTGTTCTAGCCTTGTCGGTGGAAAATCAAAATTGGCTGAGGTAATTAGATAATTATCTGAGAAAATCATTCAGCGCAGGACTCTGAGATATGAGCGGTCACAACCCGTCCGTCCATCAAGTTGAACGGCTAGGAGAGGCCCGCGTAAGTGCTTGTCGGTGGAAATTCAGAAATTTAACCAAATTACTCCAAAATATATGGACGGCCCACGATCAACCGCACATGGATTGAGCGGTCAGGTATGAATCGTACATTCACTTGGGCGTTAAAACTCATGGAAAAGCCCAATCAACTGAAAGCAAGGCCTGTTAAGCACTGAATCAACTTGGACCTGACCAAGGAGGGAGGCTACCCATAAAATTGGCCCAAAGCACGCCTGAAAATAGCCCTAACGAGTGATGGACAACTCGAAGCATCAACAAATGGGAGTACAAGGAATGACTCGACTTATCGGCAAAAAATGGGTGTCAACAGGGAGGAGGCAGCACAGAGCCGACCAGCCGACACCCTCGAGACGGCACTTCTGCGAGCGGAGCTTGAGCGGCTTCGGGCCAGCGCTACCGAGGCGGAGCGGCTTCGGACAGAGGCTGAGCAGGCTCGGCTTCAGGTAGCGAGGCTAGAGGAGATGGTGGAGGGCACG
The DNA here is from genome assembly GCA_022559845.1 of Amorphophallus konjac. Taxonomy (NCBI): domain Eukaryota; kingdom Viridiplantae; phylum Streptophyta; class Magnoliopsida; order Alismatales; family Araceae; genus Amorphophallus; species Amorphophallus konjac. Next base: position 185,590,043 of record CM040125.1, read on the forward strand.
AGGGCGATGAGTCGGGAGCGCAGCCGAGCGACCCCGAGTGGCAGCCACGGTTCCCACGGCTCTATGAGGAGCTACTTTACCACTTCTTCTGGCCGCCGGAGGAACGAGGACGAGGAGCGGCGCCGTCGACAGCGGGACGAGGCGACTTCCGCGATGCCTCCCCTAAAGAGGCATGAGGGTGGTGGAGACAGCGAGGGGGGTCAGGGCGAGGGCCAGACTTGACTTGTACTTGGGACCCGACCTTTTGTACATGATATGACATTATAGTGATATGCCTTTTGTTTTGATTTTGTGGATGCACGAATGTATGAATGAATGCAAATGACTATCACTAACTTACTGACTATGACTATGACACGACTAAGACAGACACGCGCGCGAGAGAGAGAGAGAGACGACACGAGTGAGTGAGTGAGGAGAGAGACAAGACAGAGTGAGAGAGAGATGACACGAGTGAGGGAAAGACGCTAAACTGAGTGAGAGAGAGACGCCAACCTGAGTGGGAGAGAGATGCCAAACTGAGTGGGAGAGGAACGCCAAACTGAGTGTGAAGAGTGACGCCAAATGAGTGAGACGAGTGACGCCAACTGAGTGAGATGAGTGATGCCAACCTGAGTGGGAGAGGGACACCAAATGAGTGAGAAGAGTGATGCCAAATGAGTGAGATGAGTGACGCCAAATGAGTGAGATGAGTGACGGACGCGACTACTAGCGATCTAGGTGCACAACCTGCCAAATCAAGGTTTCAGATCAATAAAATAGTCCTTAATGGATCGCCCACAAAGACACACGGTCTTAGGTAGACCGTCCTTGAGAGAGACTAAACGGTCCCTTTTCTACCGTCCAAGAAGTAGAACGGTTTAGAAAGGACCGTATGATTACAAAAATGGTCTAATGCTGGCCGTTCGAGCTCCAACACTCGAACTCTCTAGAAGGTGATAAACGGTCCCCACCGGACCGCTCATTGGGATGTGCGGTCTATTGTGAGACCGTCCAAATGGACGCCCTGCGAATTTGAATGAGACTCTCCTGGAGAGTCCTAAACCGAGGGTAAACCCCTTTAACCCAATCCAAAGCTATCTTATCCCATCCTAGGCATATCCAATCTCATTCCTAAGGGGTGTAGGCCTCTAACCAAGCCCTATAAGTATGAAGGAGGTATAAATTTTTTTTTAACTAAAGTTGATACTTGCAAGGGGGAGACGGGAGAGGGGGTTCATCTCTTCATTGAAGGAGGTATAAATTCATGATTAACACATCCTCCCTCTTCTATGCCTTGAAACCCATGCTATTCCTCACTAAACCATCATGAAGAGGGCCTTAGAGGGGAGTTCCATGGAGGGAGCATCTTTTGAGGGCCCTAGACCGTCCAGAAAAGAGCGGGAAGTGCTCCAACAGCTAATCGCAATCCCACGACATCTCCGCTCGAGCCCTCTGAGGGAGGTAAGTTATCATTAATTCCTTCAATTCAATTCTTTCATTCACTTACGTGTTCTTCTCTTCTTTCTCCATCTCAGCTTCTCCTTGGCCCTAGGCGCTATTCCACTTTGAAGTGGATGGCCCCCATGGTCCGTGCGTTGCCCCTAGGAGTGACATCCATCGTGAGATCTTGGCACCTACAACCTCTCCTAGTATTAGGTCAGAACTACCCAAAGCTTTCTCTTGACTGGCACAGTATCTCGGCTTTAGTAGAAATCTGGCACCCTCAGACCCATACATTCATATTCCCATCATTCGAGGCCACTATTCTACTAGAGGAGGTAGAGACCTACTTCTCTTTCCCTAGGTCCCAGGTGGGAGAGGAGGACTCAGTGTGTCACACCGTTGCCCCTATTAACCCTAGACTCATCTTGGGAGGGTTCATACCAGATAGCAGGGACGTCCACACCTTCATAGGCCCACGTCAGATTCACCTCCTTCCTCTTAGCCAGTGGGTAGTGGAACATTGCAGGAACAGGTGTGGGTGGGATGAAGCCATAGCTAAGGCTGCGTCCATCTGCTTGTGCGGGGCCATCCTCTTTCCTTCAGTTGACCATATGCTACAAACTCCCTTTCTTAGTACCATTAGCGGCTTGTGACAGGGTCTTTCTATCTCCCAGGCCATCCTTGCATACCTATACGAGGGCCTCACCTCGGCGGCTCTAGGCGGTCCTCTCTTTGGTTCTATGATACTCTTAGAGTGCTGGATGGGTGTCAGGATGAAATTCATTTACAAGGAGGATGTCACATTAGCTAGCAGGATCTTTGGGAGCCACCCCCTCTTCTTCATAGGCGGCGCATTCGGATTCTCTCCGCAGGTAGAGTGTAGGACAGTAGAGAAGAAGACCAGAGACGAGTGGCGATTGCACATCAACAGGCTGCCCCTGGATTGGTTCGTGATGCGCCCGGACTTCCTCCGCGACACCACTGTCAGAGTACCCAGGAGGCCGGGATTGGATCTGAGGCTCGTGAGTGACACCGCACTAGCGATGTACAGCCCGCACTAGTGCTACCTATAGGTTGGACTACCCCGGACTGTACTACCAGCGCTACCACACCTTCCCGCACTACAGGCAAGGAGGATCGGTACGGAGGAGGACGAGCAGGCGGTCAGGAGTGCCCTGATCATGTGGGAAGTGAGCAGGGTGCTTACCCTTCCAGCGGAGGTTGCAGAGATTTCTGCGACGCTCTAGGCCTATGTTAGAGAGCTGAGAGAGATACGTCCCCGCGGGGATGCCCAGCGGAGGACTGAGTGATTTTCCTTTCTTTCTTTTCATGACGATGTTGATGTAAAAGACGTATGCTTTAGAGATGTTTGACATATGAATGAATAAAGCTGATGATTGGATTTGAGTTAAGTTTGGGCTTTGCTGGTGTGAATGAGTGAGTTGGGATATGATTTCAGCATTAGGACAGCTCTCTCGGAGCTATGCATCAGATTTACAGCAGGTTTGATAGAAGGGAGTTGAGCGGTGTTGATTTAAAACCGTGTGAATGGGTGGACGGTCCGGCCAAGACCGTTGAAATAGAACGATTGACGACTATCCGCGTGAAGGCTGAAGTGCTGAGCCTTGAGTTTCAACCTGCCCCTGTACACACAAAAGAAGACAAAAAAAAGGCAGATCAAATCTGTTTTAGGCTTAACCCCTTGCTTGTAGCAAGTTAGGGAATGACCAGTTCTTGATTTTTGGTCAAGGGGGTAAGCCTTATTAAATAGGCAAACAAAATGATAACGAATGCAATGGATGCTATGAATGCAAATAAAAAACCTTTTTTTGGTAATTTTGAAAATATTTATTTTTTTTTGGATTTTGGAATGTTTGATTTTTATTTTGAGTTTTGAAATATTTAATTTTTTTAGATTTTGAAATATTTGATTTCTTGGGTTTTGAAATATTTGATTTTTTTTAGTTTTGAAATATTTGATTTTTTTGAGTTTTGAAATATTTGGTTTTTTTTGAGGTTTGAAATATTTGATTTTTTTTCAGATTTGGAAATATTTGAATTTTTTTTTGAATTTTGAAATATCTGATTTTTTTAGTTTTGAAATATTTGGTTTTTTGAGGTTTTAAAATATTTGATTTTTTTTTTGGATTTTGAAACCAGCTTAAACCTAACAGCGGGGAACCTCCCATCTTACTAGGGGTCTCCCAGGTCCAACATGTGCTGAAAAAGGACCGCCCGTGGCCAGGGCCAATTTCGCTTAACGGTGCCTTTGTCGAGGCCATACCCGAGGTGGGATCTATTCCTTGGAAAATAAAATAAGATTTAGCAGAAAAGCTGGCGATAGGTATAAGGGTTTTTTAGGACTTGAGTTCTTCTCATGACACCCCCTTTTTAAAGAATTTGGTTTGTTGCGCCGGAGCTTTGTGTCCGTCATCGAACCTACATCCGCTCTAGGCACGCATACGACCGGGCTCATAACGTCCCGCAGGGAAACTGTACTGCCACTCTTGCCAGGCCTAGTTTCATCATTTTACGGACTTTCAGACTTTTGAGAGCTTCGAGCTTGTGAGCTTTCAGCTTTGATTTTTGATTTTTGCCCCTTTCCTTCTCTATTTCTTTTCTTTCTTTTTTGTTTCTTTTTTATCCTGCGGAATAAGGTTGTAACGGACTGCCCCTATTTGAGACCTCTGTTATCGGGGGGTCTAGATCAGTTCTCGCCCCCTTGTTCACCACTTGCCCCTATTTTCAATCGAGAGAGAAGAAAAATAAGGATTTTCACCTCCCCTAAGCATGGCCATGGGAGAAACGGTGTTGCGCAAAAGAAGAAAACTGAACCACAGGAGATCGTGTAGTGTGTGAGATGTTGGACCGGGGTCCTCCTTTCGTGATCAGGTGGAGGCATACCCCGCCGTCGGGCTATCGCTGGCTTGACTCTATGAATAAAAGCGTTTTAAATATAGCCCATTCCACGGATTCGGTAGCTCTTCACCCTCCGCGTTCACTAAACGATATGCGTTACTAGGATAGACTTCCTTGATGACAAATGGCCCTTCCCAGTTGGGTTGCAGTTTAGACCTAGAACCTGCTGATCTAATAAATTTACGTTTCAAAACCATGATATCCACTTGGAATTTTCTTTCAATAACCTTCTTTTGGAAATACCGCGAGTCGCATTTTTGATAAACCGAGACGTGATTGGCCATGTTAAGCCTCTTCTCGTCTAAGAGTTCCAGTTGGACTAGCAACGCCTCTCGACGCTCGTCGAGATTAAGTTCCTTGTGTAGTTGCACTCTTAGGGAAGGGATCAGGATCTCGTACGGAGTACCGCCTCCATCCCATATGTGAGAGCAAAAGGAGTTTGTCCCGTGGGAGTACGGACGGAGGTGCGATAAGCCCATAGAGCTTCTACTAGTTTATCGGCCCAATCCACAAATTTGTGTGACTCGCATGTTTTCTTGATGATTTTAAGAAGGGTTTTGTTCGTGGCCTCAGCCTAGCCATTACCTTGGGGGTAGTATGGTGATGAATGATGCAATGATATATTAAATTTCCTACAGAGGTCCCGGAGTTCTTGAAAAAAGAATTGAGGCCCGTTGTCGGTGAAGATATCACTTGGCACTCCAAACCACAAGATGATATTCTTCAAGATGAAGCGGCATACTGTGGTGGCTTTGATTTCTACATAAGCTTCAGCTTTCGCCCACTTGGTGAAGTACTCTGTAGCCGTTAGAATGAAGGATTTCTGTTTGACTGCGGCATTCGGGTCACCGAGAGGTCCAACGATATCAAAGGCCCACATTGAAAATGGCTAAGGAGCAGAAAGAGGATGGAGAGAAGAAGTAGGAGCATGGATCTTGTCAGCATGGAGCTGGCGTTGAAGGCACCTACGGACATAGGTGGAACAATATTCTTCTAGGGTTGGCCAGTAATAGCCCTACCTAAGAATCTTCTCCGCCAACGCCTGCCCATTTACGTGCCCTCCACACTCGCCGGAGTGAGCGGCTTCTACTACCTTCCAAGCCTCATCGTCATCCAAACACCTCATTAGAACTCCATTGAGAGCTCGCCTATACAACTCTCTGTTGACACCCGTTTTATGACCAATAAGTTGGGTCATCTCCTTGTTCATTCTATATGATGCTCCGAGTTATTCCCTTTCATTGAGCCTTCTTGATCAGTTGGAGGTTTATTTCATGGGTTTTTACCTCTTGGTTGGGTCTGATTCCTTGTGGCTTATCATTTGATGAAGCTTAGCAAGCTTTTGTTTTCTTTGCATCTTTATTGTCTTTAACGGTCCACCTTAGGGGCGTTACATCTTTCTGACGCATCAGCCCACGGCCGTTAGATCTTGAAGAGTCCTACAGCTTAAGGCCTTCCTTCCAGTGCTTATCCTTTTGCCTATCCGTTGATTCTAACGGTCTGTCGTGCGGCCGTTATATTCCTCTGACGCGTCAGCTCATGGCCGTCACATTTCTTCAAAGTCCAACTGATTAAAACTTCTCCCCGTTGATCCTATCTTCTTAAGAGGTAAGGTTTTGTTACAGTCTTCCCCTAGAGCATTACGTCCATGTGGCGGTCTGTCGTGCAGCCGTTACATCCAACAGAGAGTCCTGGCAAGTCTGGTCTTTTCTCTGCTACTCCGTGGTCGAATTGAGAGTTTGATCTTGTGATTTCTCTTCCAAATCTGATCCTCAGGACCTTCTGTTTGTTTCTATGGACTCTTGGGAGAATTATCTTCAAGAGTTTGCTAAGAATCATCCTTCTTTTTAGCTGGATTATCCTCTATTCGACCGGAGAGTTTGAGGGCCTATAAATAGAACCCTTAACTTCATGGCCTAAAAGGGAGAAATCTGGAGTTTGCGTCGAAGTGCTGCCGCATCCTGGAGCCACATCCAACCAAGGAGAATCGATTTTCTGCGTCCATCTACATCACAGTCAAGGGAGTACTTTGTTTTTCAAGTGTTTAGTTCATCATTGGCATACTTGTGTTCTCCCTTCTCCTTTGCATCATAGCATTGTCCCACTCCTTATCCCACGTTCCTCCACTTGTTTCATTCATCTAAACATCCTCCCTATGTTTTAAAACGCCCAGAGGGGTTAAAAAACCAAACTTCCCTGGTATTCCCCTTTCCTTTTGCATGATATTAAGTTCATTCGAGAATTGATGCTACATTGTGTGAAAGGCTAATCTGGGGTTATTTTCTTGTGTTCTACGTTCTTTGGCAGGTTTATAGGGTTCATAAGGCGAGGCCCAAGCTTTCTAGCCGGCTGGAAAGTTTGGAGTTTGAAGGATTCACAAGCTTGTTCTGCAGACACTCTGACGGTCTTCACCAGGCGCGTCAGGTTACTCTGACGGTTCATCTGGCGACCGTCACACTCCCTGTGATGCGTAGGTTCTGGGCCGTTACATTCAACAGAGCTGCAGTTTCCTATTGGTTTCTCTCTCCCATGGGCGGGTGCATCATCCTCCTATTCTAAGATATTTCTCAAGTCTTTAACTTGTGTTTACCTTGGTGGCGATCACGTTCTTTCTTAGTATTGGGCATTGGTTTTCTCTTTCTCATATCTCTTTCTTATCTTGCTTGTTCCACCCACGCGATGTGTTTTCGTTTATTCCTTTGCTCCACGCTCCGGCGTGTGTTTTTCTTTTCGTTCTTTAGTTTAGTTTGATTGAGATAGCATTGCCCATGCTAGAGCTTGTTCTGATTGCCTAGGTTCATGGTCCACATGTTCATAGGTTGATTGAGATCAATGTTATTTGCTCATCATATTTGTCATTCATCACATCACATAACAAAAGGAAGAAAACAAATCAACACTTTTTTGGCGATCACGGTGGGACAACTTGTGCCAATCGTGTTTTGATCTCTGTTAAACATGCCATCATTTCCTTGTCTTGGTTTTCCCCGGGTTTCCCTTTTATTTTCTGTTGTTTCTGGTTCCCTGGATCCTCTGACGGTCTCCAGTTCCTGCATTACATTGCTTCTGACGGTCTGGTCTTCGACCGTCACTTACTTCTGACGCAGGTCCCCTAGACCGTTACATACTCCAGATAGGTACGCATCCCGAGGTGCATTCTCTTTCTACAGTTTCTGCTGTGATATTCTTACTTGGGTGATAACTGGTCCCCTCCCTCATTATTCTGCTCATTCATATTCATTGTGTGCATACTTGTTTGCTAGATTATAGGTTAGAATTTGCATGCACTCTGGTGCGCATAGGTTCATTCATATTTTCATACATTAGATTGCATTTTCCTACCTTGGTGTGCGGACCTCTCGCCTCCATATTCCTTGGGGCCGACTAGGAAATCACACCAGGGACCTCCATAAGTCCCCGCGAGCCGTGGATTCCCACACGGACGCCGGGCCGGTTGTACCTTTCCACCCCGTGTCTAGGATTTCATAAGTGAAGGGGTGATCACATTTAGAGTCAAACCATGCCTCACACCCCTCTCCTATTAGGAACCCATTGTTGAGAGCACATTTCTAATCAATCTACTAAAGTTCCAAAGGAGAAATCATAGAAATCTTGTGGCATCATCTTAAGCAACTTGGTTGACTTAGAGTGTCTTCATTTCTTTTTCGCTTACATCTTTGATAGAAGTCGTCTAAGTTTGGTCACTTATTATGTGTTGTTTGCATCTTGTTAAGGTTGTCCGTTGCATGTGGAGTCACCTCCATCCGTTAGGAGCGTCATCTCCCGGGGGCGAGCCCCTCTCCTCATCCTATTTCAACCCACTCTTCGAATCTACCATGGCTTCCTTTGATCTTCCTCGATCCCAAGAGGAGTCTCTCCCTCAAGGGCTTCTAGAGGATCCCTCTAGGGTTGTCTCGTTCCAGCCTAGGGAGGAACCCCTTCCTCCCTCATCTTCCATCCCCATGCAGATTGCTCCATCCACTCAAAATCCTCCTCTTCCTTCCGCCAATTCTATCCTCTAGATGATGGCTCAATTAGACCCGGCCCAGCTTCAGGCGGTCTATCAGGTTATGCAGGGGTCCAACACCCCGCCTTCTCCTATTGTCTTTGGTCATTCCAATCCGTCCGTCGCTCAACCTAGAGCCGACGGACCCGCTGTCCAGCCCACTTCTATTGATCTCACTCCGGTCCAACCTAGGACCCTCCGCTTCTCCAATCTTGAAATGTGCCAGTCTTCTGGTTCGGCCCAGCAATTCCTTGATAAGGGCAATACCCTTGTCCCTTCTTTCCCATCGGATCATCACACCTCAGGCCCAGCTGTGCCGCAAGTTCTTATTGGTCCGAATGATTTTATGCGCCCTCAGCAACGGGTAGCCCAGGTCCAATCCAATGTGGGTCCTTCGATCCACCATCCTTCTTATGGGCCGTCTCCTCCATCTGTTTACCCTTACGTTCCTTAAAATTCAAACTTTACTGTCCCTGCTCCCTCCCGAGAGCAGGAGTTGCTTGATAAATGGGCCGCCATGCAACAGCAACTTGATTTCCTTCAGAAGCGGGTTGGCCCTCAGTCATTGGCAGACGTTCCAGTCCCGAGTTTTCAGAACATCCGGTTTCCTCCACAGTCCGAGCTCCCCAATTATAGAAAGTATGATGGGAACAGCAACCCTTTTGTTCATGTGAGGGACTTCTTATACGAGTCAGCTCAATTTTGTTGCATCCCTATGGTTTTGATGATGTCTCACACTATAAATCAATCTTCTATCTCTAGATTTATGCTGTTTCATCATGTGAGTGAGTACAGTTCATATGGTTGTCAGATAAGCATGCTATCTTGATTCTATCTACACTCTGCTTAGTTAGTATTGACAGTAGTGGGTCGACCCACCCTTGCTGATGCGTCGACTCATCTGTACATTGGCATAACTTCTTCAAGTCTGTACATCGGGCACCTTCTAACTGAAGTCTACACACTGATTCTAATACTCTAAGTCTGTACACTGCCCGACTAGTCAAGTCTACACATTGCCAAAGTTAGTTCAGCTCAACCCTATACATCCTTCCAAGCTTCAACTCTATACATTGGAGTGTCAAGCCTAATGTCTATACACTGGTTACTGCACTCTCATGAAGTCTACACATCCGATAGTGTAAGTCTATACAGCGCCCAGTGTCATGCTTGCATAGTCTGTACAACGCCTGCTTCAATCACTCAAGTCTACACATTGTATGTCAGCAGGCTTGCACATAATAAAGTTCATACATTGCACAATGTCTGAACATTGGTTCAGAGATAGCTTCAGCCAAGTCTATACATCGACTGGCAGTCTTCATGCTAAGTATATACACTCCTTGAGTCCAAGTCTGTACAGCGTCCATTGTCTAGAATTCTTGAAGTCTGTACATCGGACTGCTTCTTTTGAAGTCTACACATTGGCTCGTTCACTTCTGCAAAGTATGTACATTAGACTGTGGCAAAGTCTATACATTCGGTTCCTTGGGCAAAGTCTATACATCGCTTAGTCTGCACATTGCCTTCAGCCCAAGCGTTCAAAGCCAAGTCTATACAACGCCAAGTCTGTACACTCCTCATCTGTTCCTACGCTTGGCCAAGTCCATACACTCAACACTTCCCTACGCTTTCCTGGCCAAGTCTGTACATCACTAAGTGTGTACATTGCATGCTGCTCAAACGTTAAAAGTCTGTACAGCGTCCGTCTCAGCCAGCGTCTCATGCTGCGTCTTAGGCAAGTCTGTACATCGGCCTCATTCGTTCAAGTCTATACATTGAACTGCTCTTCAAAGTCTGTACAGCGTCCGTCTCAGCCAGCGTCTCATGCTGCGTCTTAGGCAAGTCTGTACATCTGCTTCATTCGCTCAAGTCCACACATCCACAGTGGTTCATCAAGTCTATACATTCACTTGAGCTTCACCAAGTCTGTACAACGCTGAAGTCTTCACAAGTCTGTACAGTGCTTGAGCTTCATCTAGTCTGTACATCGCTTCAAGCGATTCAAGTCTATACAGACTGCCTTCACATCCAGAGTCTGTACATCGGTTCAACAGCCGATCGTCTCATACAGAACTTTCCAAGTCTGTACAGCCGAGTGTCTAATGCATCGTCTCACCCTGGCATAGTCTATACACTGGCTCAAGTTTGTCGAAGTCTATACATCTCCGTTGAGCATCAAGTCTACACACTGCTCACAGTCTTATTAAGAGTCTCACATAGGTTCCAAGCCTGTACACTGGTGAGGCTTCGTGAAGTCTACACAGTGGCTGGGCTATGTAAAGTGTACACATTAGTAAGGCTTGTTTGCTTTGTTCTTCATAAGTCTATACACTGCCTTCATATGCATTGTTCATAAGTCTATACATTGCCGTTCGTTTGCATTGTTCACATGTCTATACACTGCTTTCACATGCGCCTTATCTATTAAGTCTGTACACTCTCTCACGTTGTACACACTTAATCAGTTGATGTTTTTGAAGTATATACATTCATGTTAATAGCCTGAACTAACTAAGTATATACATTCCATCTGTCTGTCTGCAGGCGATTCAGGCTGATGATTGGCACGTGAACCGAGGTTGGCACCTGGCACGTGATCCAAGACAACAGGCGCATGACACGTGGATGGAAACCTAGTCAGGATGCTGCCATGTGGTCAAAATTTAAATGATCTGGCAAAAAGTGCATGGGCGGGAACCTGGCAGCCACACGCCAATATCTGCTATAAATATAGAGCTTCATCCTTCAGTAGAAGCTAGATCGTGAAAAGAAAAAGCAGAAGCTATTGGTGAGAGTTTGCACGATCCAGAAAAGAAAAAGAGCAGAGAGTTCCAGATCCGAGAGGAGTTTGTTCGAGAGATAGAGCAGTGTTTGTGGTGTGATGAATTGCTTCATTTGAAGCTACATTTGTATTGGTTTCAGAACCGACTGCTTCCTCATTGGTCATTGGTTTTTGTTTCTACTTTGTTTTTGTTTCATTTTGTTCATCCTTCTGATTTGAATTGGTTCCCCTCCAGTGTGTGTAGGAAGGGAGTATTACTCCAGTTTCCCTTTGGGTTGCAGAGGAAGAGAGATCGGTGATCTCTGGTGGTGTTAGTGACTGGTTGTCATTAACAGTTTCCCTCCGGTGTGTGGAGGAAGGGAGAGGATTCTCCGGTTGTGTTCTAGCTGGGAGCTAGAACAGGTTTCAAGTTCTGTGGGTAGAAGAGCTTGGTTGAGGGATTTGTTTCCCTTGGGTGTTCAAGCTGTGTGGCAGCATGTTGTTCGCAGACTGAGTCTGTATTGATCTAGCATTGTCTAGTGGAATCCTCATTCTAGTTGGAGTGAGGGGTGGATGTAGATTGCGGACTACAATCGAACCACCTAAAAACCGAGTGCCTCCTCTGTGGTTTGCTATTGTTATCTGCGCTCTTCATCTGCTTGTCTCTTTGCTTCCATGTGATCAGTTCTTCATTCTCATCTACATTTCTCTGTGTACGAGTTAAGGAGGTGCGTTAGCAGTAGAATTTATTTTCCGCCTAAGTTTCTACAAATTGGGAGTGATCTATTCATCCCCCCTTCTATATCACTCTTGCTGCGCTAACAATTGGTATCAGAGCAGGTTTACGCCATGTGGACGCACGGTCAAGGAAATGCTAGTGGTCCTAGAACCTTCATGGCCGAAGGTCAATCCATTAGTCGCCCTCCGTATTTTGATGGTAGTAACTATCTGTTTTGGAAGAACAGGATGGAAGTGTTCATCAGGGCTCAGAGTCATAAACTGTGGAGAGTAATCACGGTGGGGCCATACGATCTGCCACCAAACGAGGACGCTTGGACAGATGACCATGTCAAGCTCTCCTCACTCAACTGGACGGCGCTGAACATCATCCAGTGTGCTGTTCATCCAGAGGAGTATGCCTGTATCTCTGCCTACAAGACTACCAAGCGAATGTGGGATGAGCTGCAATTGATCTATGAAGGTACAGCTCAAGTGAAAGCCTCGAAGGTAAACCTCTACACTTCTAAGTATGAAATGTTTAAGATGAATGCAGACGAGAATATAACTGAAATGTATGCCAGGTTGTCTTTAATCACAAATACTCTTAAAGGGCTAGGGAAGGATCTTACTGAGGCAGATATAGTCAGGAAAATCCTTAGATCTTTATCCCCGGCATGGCACACTAAGGCCATTGTGATTGAGGAGTCAAAAGATTTGACTATCTTGACTGTGAATGAACTCATAGGATCTCTTATGACCTATGAGATGAATTTCCAAGGAGGTGGAGAAGGAAGTGAGAGGAAGGGTAAAAATGTAGCTCTAAGAGCTTCCCGCAACAAGGGTAGCAACAGTGGGAGTAGCAGCAGTAGCCCCGAGTCCGAGTCCGAGCTTGAAGGTTTATCAAATCTCGACCAGGAGGAGCAGGCTATGCTCACTAGACAGTTCAGAAAATTTTTGAAGAAAAAGGGAAAGACCTTTAGGAAGAAGAAGCCACACTCTTTCAACAAGAGTGCTGAATTTACTAATTACAGGGATAGAAATCCTAAGAGACTGACTTGTTTTAATTGTAACAAACAGGGACATATGAAAGGCGAATGCCCAGACCTCCAGAAGAAGGGTCCCTATCTTCAGAAGAAAAACATAAAGGTGCAGAAGAAGAAGAAGCCACAGGCGATGGTCTGCACATGGAGCGAGGAAGAAGAAGACCCCGAAGATGCTTCCTCAGAAGAATATGAAGATGGAATTTGCCTTATGGCAAACAGTAAAGAGTAGGTAATAAATGTTTTTAAAATTTTCTCAGTTGATGACTGGGAGGATGCTTATGGTGAATTGTTAGATAAATTTAATTCTCTTAGTAAAGAGCACAGAGTTCTGAAAAGAAAATTTAACACAAATATTGAAGAACAAACTCTGGTCTGTGAGGAAAATGAGAAGCTAAAAGAACAACTAGAAGAAATGACCTCACTAAGGAAAGAAAATGATAAGCTCAAGGGAGAAATTCAAGAAAGTCAAAAACAGCTCAATGAATTCAAAACTAAAATTGAAGAAAGCATGAATGAAATTAGAGTGAATTCAGAGAAATATGAGGCTGTGAAGAAAGTAAATGTTGAACTCCTAAAAAATTCTGAGTCCCTTCAAAAGGACCTGGAAGACAAACAGAAAGTCTTGGAAAAGTTTGTCCAAGGAAAGACTAGTTTAGATGCTATACTAGGGACTAGGGTCAATTTCAATAAGGAAGGTCTAGGCTACGACCCAACCAACAAGAGACCCTTGCAATTCAAGACCATCACCTTCTGCCCAGAGAAGGGAAAAGAGAAGCTGGACACACCATCCAGCTCAAACAGCTCTAAAGTAATTCAAAGTCCTAAAGAAAATACAAAAACCAGTACTGGACAACCATTTAAGATGGGATTGAATTTTATGAAGAATAACACCAAGCCCACTCACCAGAACACAAATGGTAGATGGACCCAGAAAGTAAATCAGAATAAAAGCTGGAATTACAACAATCAGATGGGTCCAACCAGGACCTACTGGAGAAATAACTTTCATGATCAAAGATATGCTAATCAACAAGCCTACAGGAAATTTCCTAGGAATAGGAAGACTAATGAATGGAATAGAACTCATTTCTCCAGTTCAGCTGGATTCAACTTTAATAAACCAGAAAGGAAGGTGCCAGAGAAAACCATGCTGAAACCAATCTGGATACCTAAACACTTGATCAGAGATTTGAACAATGTCCTTGGACCCAACTCATCTTGGGTTGCAAATCACTCTGCTTGATATATTTGTGTAGGTCGGCCTGACAGCTGAAGACAACAAGTGGTATCTCGACAGTGGCTGCTCCAGGCATATGACAGGAGACCGATCCAAGTTTAGCAAGATAGAGATGAAGCCAGGGGGTCTGGTCAAGTTTGGAGGAAAGAACAAAGGTAAAATAATTGGAGTTGGAACAGTAGGTAAGTCTTCCACAAACTCCATTGAAAAAGTCTTACTTGTGGAAGGGCTTCAACACAACCTGATTAGCATTAGTCAGTTATGTGACAGGGGTCACAGGGTTGTATTTGATGATAGTTCATGCAAAATCCTTGAAACAAATTCTGATGTGGTTAAATTTGTAGCCAACAGGATTAATAATGTCTACATTGTAGACTTAGATGAGAAATCTGAATCTACTATTTGCTTATCTGCCAATTCTGAAAATGATGCCTTTGAATGGCATAGACGTCTAGGTCATGCTAGCTTTTCAACTTTAAATAAATTGGTCAAGCATGATTTAGTTAGAGGCTTGCCTAGAATTAAATTCAACTCAATATCAAAAGCATGTGATGCCTGTGCTCTAGGCAAACAGACCAGAAATTCCTTTAAATTAAGATCTGAGCCATTGTCTTCTAGACCAATGGAACTCCTTCATATGGATCTTTTCGGTCCCACTAGAACTCAGAGTCTTAATGGAAACATGTTTGGCTATGTCATCATATATGACTTCTCTAGATATTCATGGATATTTTTCTTAGCAAATAAGAGTGATGCATTTCAAAAGTTTAATCTATTTTTCAATAAGGTCAAACAAGAAGGGAAGTACAAGGTGTGTTCTATTCAATCTGACCATGGAGGTGAGTTTGAAAACTCCATGTTTACTGATCTTTGTGACAAAGAAGGACTAACTCACATGTTTTCTTCTCCCAGGATACCTGAACAAAATGGGATTGTGGAGAGAAGAAATAGAACAGTGGTGGAGATGGCCCGAACCATGTTGATTGAAAATAAATTACCTAGAAGGTTTTAGACAGAAGCGGCCAATACAGTAACCTACATAATCAACAGGGCCATGGTAAGACCCATACACAAGAAAACACCCTATGAGCTTCTAAAAGGTAAGAAACCAAACTTGTTTCATTTCAGAATTTTTGGAGCAAAATGTTTTATTCATAACAATGATAAGAAAGATTTAGACAAGTTTGAAGCCAAATATTCACCTGGAATATTCTTGGGTTACTCTGAAGTGTCAAGGGCATATAGGGTATTTAACATATCAGATCAGAAAGTGGAAGAGTCTCCACACATCCTTTTTAGTGAAAAGAAAGATGTTTCTAATGTTGAAAATCTTGACAGGGATTCCAATCATGGTGGAGATTTTCTAGAAGACCAACAGGAAGAAGAGAAGACTCAGCCAAGTGGAGAAACAAATTCCCCCAATCAGGAAGGGCCAAGAGAAACAGGTGAGTCTTCAATAAATATCAGATTTCTTAAAGACCATCCTTTAGATAAAGTCATAGGCAATCCTGAAGATCCTCTTCGGACTAGGTCTCATTTTAGAAATGTGAATAATGATGACTTAATTGCATTAGTCTCACAAATTGAACCCAAAACAGTAGAAGAGGCCTTAGCTGATCAAGCTTGGGTCAATGCTATGAGTGAGGAATTAGGTCAGTTTGAAAGGAATAATGTCTGAGAGCTTGTCCCAAGACCAGATGGTATAAATATCATAGGAACCAAGTGGGTGTTCAAAAATAAGATGAATGAAGATGGAATCATCTCGAGGAATAAGGCCAGATTAGTAGCCAAAGGCTACTGTCAGGAATTCGGTGTAGACTTTGATGAATCCTATGCACCTGTTGCTAGGATGGAAGCTATAAGATTGTTGCTTGCCTTTGCTTGCTCAAAGAATATAAAACTCCAACAAATGGATGTTAAAAGTGCCTTTTTAAATGGAGTCATTAAAGAAGAAGTTTTTGTTGAACAACCTCCTGGATTTCAATACTCTCCACAACCTAACCAAGTTTTCAGGTTAAACAAAGCCTTGTATGGTCTAAAGCAGGCTCCAAGAGCATGGTATGAAAGATTATCTGAATTTCTGATCAACAAGGGCTACAAAAAAGGTAAAGTTGATCAAACTTTATTTACCAAGGGCATAAATAAAGATCTCATCATAGTTCAGGTATATGTAGATGACATTGTATTTGGATCAACTAAGCATGAACTATGTGATGAATTTTCTACCATGATGTCTGCTGAATTCGAAATGAGCTTGGTTGGTGAACTAAAATATTTTCTTGGATTGCAGGTACAGCAGCTAGAGGATGGGTGCTTCATCAACCAAACCAAATACACAATGGAACTGTTCAAGAGGTTTGGTATGGAAAACTTAAAGCACATTACAACACCCATGGACACCAATACTTCATTGGATGCAGATGAGATAGGTAAAGAAGTAAATGCCAAACTTTATCAAGGTATGATTGGATCACTTCTTTACTTGACAGCCTCTAGACCAGATATACAATTCAGTGTAGGAATGTGTGCAAGGTATCAATCTAGACCTACTGAATTACACTTAGCTGCAGTTAAAAGAATCTTCAGATATTTGTCAGCTACTCATTCTCTTGGTTTATGGTTTCCTGCATCTCACACACTTAACTTAGTAGCATACACAGATGCTGATTATGCAGGCTGTAAACTAGACAAGAAAAGCACTAGTGGCCATTGTGAATTTTTGGGTGGGTGTTTAGTGTCTTGGGGCTCCAAGAAACAACATTCTGTGGCCCTCTCCACTGCAGAAGCTGAATATGTGGCTGCAGGGAGTTGTGGAACACAAGTAATATGGATTAAACACCAGCTTCAGGACTACCAAGTAGACCTGGGGTGCACACCAATTTACTGTGATAATACTAGTGCCATCAATATTGCTAAAAATCATGTATTGCATTCACGAACCAAACACATAGAGATAAGACATCATTTTATAAGAGATGAGGTGTCTAAAATAATTTTGAACTGATTCATGTAGGCACAGATAATCAGATTGCTGACATATTCACAAAACCTCTGGATAATGAAAAATTCACCACATTGAGAAGAGAATTAGGCTTATACAAATTGTCTTAATTATAAAGCCTGTTCTTATTGTGAGGGGGAGTTGTGTTTGTCTGATATTTAGCCTTCTTTTATGCTGGTTTAAGGGGGAGTTCAGAATGCTTACTGGTTAGCTTTCAGAAATGCTATTTCTTAGGGGGAGCTGAGTTGTGATGTGAGAAGAGAAGTTCTTTGACAGATTAAAAAGGGATGTCCAGATGTGTAACTTTGCTGGTCTTACATGACTGATCTAGAGTGATTCTCTCAGACAGTAGAGTGTCACTTATCTCTTAAGTCTATAAGTCAGTAACTCTAATCTCTAGTTAGAATCTTTCCTATTAGTACTCCTTCAGAGATTTGGACTAATTGCATAAAGTATATCTTCCTACATTGTCATTGATTCTGGTTCAGGCCAAAAACATGTATGTCTTGATATCTGACCCAATCAGCTTGAAATCTAGACTTCAAGACTCAATTCAAGAAACAGTCCTTTTGGTATTGTTTTCAATCATTCTATCTCTTTAACTCAAGGAATTAACTGAACAAACATGTTCTATTTTGATCACTGAGAAACTGGGAGCTTCATCAATGAAATGAAAATTTCTCCCATGTCATGAGGTGTCAAATGCTTAAAATGAATGAAAAGACATGACAGAGTAATGGTGGCTTGCTGGTGAGTAACTGGGGACTCTGGCCTCTAATCAAGGTGTTTCCTCATGTCAAAAACCACAGTTACTAACTCTGTTCCTTAATAAAAAAAAAGGGGGGAGGAAGTAATGAGGTACTCACTCTGAGTAACTGGGGATTCAGGCCTCTAATCAAGGTGTCTCTCTAATGTCAAAGGAGTGAACTACCAACTTACACATTGATCTTCTTGAAAATCATCTCCAACAAAAAAATTCCTTGTTGTTATGCAACTAATGGATTGCTTGTCTCCAATACCTTGAGAACACCTCTCTGATTTCGTCTCTTGCTGTCTTGTGGGATAGTTGAATGATCAGCTATATCTGGCCATACTTGTGAACTCCTGCTCTAAATCATCCACTATGTATGCTGATAAACTTGTCTATCATTCTACTTCTCTATTGTGTACTAGAATTTAAAGAATCTTCTCTTGAGATTAGAAACTCACTTATTCTCTTAAGACCTCCTAGTGACTGTCTACACTAAGAAATTACTGCTCTTATTCTTCATGTTTCCAGCACTGTCATACATTCTGTCTTTCTTTTTGCTGATGTCAAAGGGGGAGAGAAGTTCTGCAATATCAGTGAGTGAAGTTCTGCAATATCAGTCAGTGAAGTTCTGCAATATCAGTGAGTCTTGTATTTGTCTTGTGCTTTGGGGGAGTCATGTTGCTTCGGGGAAGATATGTTTATGAGTTGTGGGGGAGATGAGAGTGTGTGGTAGGGAATGTTTAATTCATTTGCATGAGCATGCCTTGAATTTATTCTGCTTGTTGCAGCTGGTATTAACTTCTTGTTGAACTTTGATATTGCTTGATTCATAGTGTTGTCATCATCAAAAAGGGGGAGATTGTTGCATCCCTATGGTTTTGATGATGTCTCACACTATAAATCAATCTTTATCTCTAGATTTATGCTGTTTCATCATGTGAGTGAGTACAATTCATATGGTTGTCAGATAAGCATGCTATCTTGATTCTGTCTACACTCTGCTTAGTTAGTATTGACAGCAGTGGGTCGACCCACCCTTGTTGATGCGTCGACTCATCTGTACATTGGCATAACTTCTTCAAGTCTGTACATCGGGCACCTTCTAACTGAAGTCTACACACTGATTCTAATACTCTAAGTCTGTACACTGCCCGACCAGTCAAGTCTGCACATTGCCAAAGTTAGTTCAGCTCAACCCTATACATCCTTCCAACCTTCAACTCTATACATTGGAGTGTCAAGCTTAATGTCTATACACTGGTTACTGCACTCTCATGAAGTCTACACATCCGATAGTGTAAGTCTATACAGCGCCCAGTGTCATGCTTGCATAGTCTGTACAACGCCTGCTTCAATCACTCAAGTCTACACATTGTATGTCAGCAGGCTTGCACACAATAAAGTTCATACATTACACAATGTCTGAACATTGGTTCAGAGATAGCTTCAGCCAAGTCTATACATCGACTGGCAGTCTTCATGCTAAGTATATACACTCCTTGAGTCCAAGTCTGTACATCGTCCATTGTCTAGAATTCTTGAAGTCTGTACATCGGACTGCTTCTTTTGAAGTCTACACATTGGCTCGTTCACTTCTGCAAAGTATGTACATTAGACTGTGGCAAAGTCTATACATTCGGTTCCTTGGGCAAAGTCTATACATCGCTTAGTCTGCACATTGCCTTCAGCCCAGGTGTTCAAAGCCAAGTCTATACAACGCCAAGTCTATACACTCCTCATCTGTTCCTACGCTTGGCGAAGTCCATACACTCAACATTTCCCTACGCTTTCCTGGCCAAGTCTGTACATCACTAAGTGTGTACATTACATGCTGCTCAAACGTTCAAAGTCTGTACAGCTTCCGTCTCAGCCAGCGTCTCATGCTGCGTCTTAGGCAAGTCTGTACATCGGCCTCATTCGTTCAAGTCTATACATTGAACTGCTCTTCAAAGTCTGTACAGCGTCCGTCTCAGCCAGCGTCTCATGCTGCGTCTTAGGCAAGTCTGTACATCGGCTTCATTCGCTCAAGTCCACACATCCACAGTGGTTCATCAAGTCTATACATTCACTTGAGCTTCACCAAGTCTGTACAACGCTGAAGTCTTCACAAGTCTGTACAGTGCTTGAGCTTCATCTAGTCTGTACATCGCTTCAAGCGATTCAAGTCTATACAGACTGCCTTCACATCCAGAGTCTGTACATCGGTTCAACAGCCGATCGTCTCATACAGAACTTTCCAAGTCTGTACAGCCGAGTGTCTAATGCATCGTCTCACACTGGCATAGTCTATACACTGGCTCAAGTTTGTCGAAGTCTATACATCTCCGTTGAGCATCAAGTCTATACACTGCTCACAGTCTTATTAAGAGTCTCACACAGGTTCCAAGCCTGTACACTGGTGAGGCTTCGTGAAGTCTACACAGTGGCTGGGCTATGTAAAGTGTACACATTAGTAAGGCTTGTTTGCTTTGTTCTTCATAAGTCTATACACTACCTTCATATGCATTGTTCATAAGTCTATACACTGCCGTTCGTTTGCATTGTTCACATGTCTATACACTGCTTTCACATGCGCCTTATCTATTAAGTCTGTACACTCTCTCACGTTGTACACACTTAATCAGTTGATGTTTTTGAAGTATATACATTCGTGTTTAAAGCCTGAACTAACTAAGTATATACATTCCATCTGTCTGTCTGCAGGCGATTCAGGCTGATGATTGGGCACGTGAACCGAGGTTGGCACCTGGCACGTGATCCAAGATAACAGGCGCATGACACGTGGATGGCAACCTAGTCAGGATGCTGCCATGTGGTCGAAATTCAAATGATCTGGCAAAAAGTGCATGGGCGGGAACCTGGCAGCCACACACCAATATCTGCTATAAATATAGAGCTTCATCCTTCAGTAGAAGCTAGATCGTGAAAAGAAAAAGCAGAAGCTATTGGTGAGAGTTTGCCCGATCCAGAAAAGAAAAAGAGCAGAGAGTTCCAGATCCGAGAGGAGTTTGTTCGAGAGAGAGAGCAGTGTTTGTGGTGTGATGAATTGCTTCATTTGAAGCTACATTTGTATTGGTTTCAGAACCGATTGCTTCCTCATTGGTCATTGGTTTTTGTTTCTACTTTGTTTTCGTTTCATTTTGTTCATCCTTCTGATTTGAATTGGTTCCCCTCCGGTGTGTGGAGGAAGGGAGTATTACTCCAGTTTCCCTCTGGGTTACAGAGGAAGAGAGATCGGTGATCTCTGGTGGTGTTAGTGACTGGTTGTCATTAACAGTTTCCCTCCGGTGTGTGGAGGAAGGGAGATGATTCTCCAGTTGTGTTCTAGCTGGGAGCTAGAACAAGTTTCAAGTTCTGTGGGTAGCAGAGCTTGGTTGAGGGATTTGTTTCCCTTGGGTGTTCAAGCTGTGTGGCAGCATGTTGTTCGCAGACTGAGTCTACATTGATCTAGGATTGTCTAGTGGAATCCTCATTCTAGTTGGAGTGAGGGGTGGATGTAGATTGCGGACTGCAATCGAACCACCTAAAAATCGAGTGCCTCCTCTGTGGTTTGCTATTGTTATCTGCGCTCTTCATCTGCTTGTCTCTTTGCTTCCATGTGATCAGTTCTTCATTCTCATCTACATTTCTCTGTGTACGGGTTAAGGAGGTGCGTTAGCAGTAGAATTTATTTTCCGCCTAAGTTTCTACAAATTGGGAGTGATCTATTCATCCCCCCCTTCTATATCACTCTTGCTGCGCTAACAAATTTCAGTACGATGATCGCCTCATGGCGTATCTATTTCGCCGATCGTTAGATGGTGTTGCACTGGAATGGTTTTATTCTCTGCCATTGGAAGATGCCGAGAGTTTCAAGATAGTAAAAGATAAATTTATTCAGAGGTTCCAGGATAGAGTCAGCCCGGAATATTCATTTACATATCTAGTGATCGAAAAAATGAAACCAGATGAGGAATTTGCTACCTACGCAGACCGATGGAGGCAGATGGCCACTAGAGTGCCCAGCCACATTCCGGAGGAAGAGAAGGTCAAATTACTTATTTCAAATGCCACTCCGACCTTCCGCAACATTCTAGCCATGAATGATATAGCCAACATGCATCAACTTTATAGCCGAGCACGCTTTATTCAAACTCAGTTCAAGGATTCCCCCATACACTTGCTCTTTGAAAATCAAAAGCCCAAGTATCATAAGAAACCTCAAGGGCCTATTATCGAGGGGATCCAGATGAACGAGCAAGTTCAAGCCATTACTTTTCCTTTCCAAGACGCACCCTTCCGCTTCCCCCAAAACCCCCGCACTCCACAGAACCCCGCTCCCCAAAACTTCCAAGTTACCCCACAAAACCCTCCGCCTGCCTTCACCACTCCACAAAATACCTTCGCCGCACCACAGCAACCACCACAAGCTCCGCAATATCACAATGTCCCTCCACCCAACGGCTACAACACCAACAACAAGCGTCCGGCTCCTAAAAGGGCACAATACCCACCCTTGCCAGATACCCTCACGGATATCTTCTCAGCTCTCATGTCAGTAAATGCTATACAACTTCCTCTGGAACGGACCATTTGGAACACAGCCGTTGATCAAACAAAGTATTGCATATTCCACAGGCAGCCGGGGCACACAATTGAAGGATGTTTCCAGTTCAGGGACCTAGTGTATGACCTCCACGAGGGACAGAGAATTGATTGGGCCGAGATGCACAAGGCCATTGTTGAGATTAAGGAAAAGAGAAGGCAGCCACAGAGGCAGCAAGTGCAGCCGCAACAGGCACCACAGCCGCAGCAGTAGCCACCACAGCAGCAACAGTAGTCGGTTCAGGATTTGGGGATTCATCACAACCTGATGCCGAACCACCCTCCTGCTCCGCAGCCTCAGCCGCCGGCACCAGCTCAGGTCAATGTTGTCCAGCCCCTGGCTCCTAACGTCGGGTGGTCTTTTGATGACGACGGCACCACACCGCAGATAATGGCCCTCCACCATAATCACCGCCATCCCCTTGCTTCCTCTAACATTTTACCTACACACCCGACACCTTCACCACTTGTTCTCCCATTCATACCCGCTCCAGTAGCTCCGCCACCACCCACAATCCTATCACACCCCTCACCAATTACCCCCGCTACCATCATTACACTGTCTCCCAACCGCTCACTCATCACCATGCCTCCACTAGCCTGTCCTCCCCCCATACCAGCACCCATCATCACCACCCCGCCTTCCACTAATCCCTCATCCATCATCTGCCCGTCGCCACTTATCACCTCCACTAATACCACATCCTACTAAATCCTCTCTCCTACACCGCCTATTCCACTCATCCACGCCACCGGGCCAATTATACCGTCTCCTAATGCCGTGCCGGCACAAAACCTCACCCTACAAAGCGGGCGGCTGTTCCATCGAATTATCCCACTACTTCTAATCCCCAGTCTTCCCAGCTGGCCGCTGAGCAGGAAGAAGCCGAACCTCTGCCGGGTACCTAATACGACCTGCTACATCATTTGGATAGGGTGCCCGCCAAGATATCTGTTCTGAAACTCATTAAAATATCTACCCTTCACCAGGATGCTCTCAGAAATTTTCTACAAAAGGTGATGGTTAGTGAAGATATGGCAGTCGACAGTCTACCTACGGCACTGGCAACAATTTCCAAAGGGCCGGCAATCACATTTTCTGAAACTGAGCTAGCTCCTCCAAAGGCTCGGCAAATGCCGCTCTGCATTTCAATCACTTTGAATAAAGTCAATATTGACGCAGCACTGGTTGACACAGGGGCATCCATCAATATATGTCCACTCAGTACCCTTCGAGCTTGCAACATCTCAAAGGAGTTACTACGACCAACTCCCATGACTATAGCTGCATATGACAACTCAAGGAGAGCATGTCACGGGGTGGTCATTATTCAAGCAGAGCTCGGGCCTCTTACTATGCCCGAGGAGTTCTATGTGCTAGACATTGACCCTATGTTCAAGGCTATCTTGGGACGCCCGTGAATTGACACTCTCAGCGCCGTACCCTCCACTGCGCATCAATGCATTAAATTCCCTTTCCAAGGGAGGGTCGTCAAAGTTAAGAGCTTATCCACGGTCCAATCCGTGAAAGCTATTTCAGAAAAGGTTCTTCCTACCTTATGGCCAAGCAGCCGGCCAGTTATCTCTATGCTAGATCTAGACTTTTCCTGGGCTTATGCACCCCGCAAGCCCATCGCTGCCACGGTTAATATCAAGATGAAGCCCCAGATCCGAGATTCCAAGGGCTGGGACATTATACTGAAACTAGGCTACCAACCGGGGAGAGGCCTCGGTGCTCAATTGCAAGGAAGGACCAAGCCCATCCCCAAGGAAAGAAAAATGAACAGGAGAGGTCTCGGCTACCGAGAGACCCCATTGTCTATGATGGGTGATTCTGGGCCACTCACCTGGGACTACCGTCAGCATTTTGTCAGAGGGCCTCTTCAGCCAGGCACATTGAGCCCACAGCCAGTTCTGCTAGAAAGGAAAGGTTCAGTTTGTCCAGTTGCTGGCCCCCCTCTACCACCAAAAGGGCCAGTTGATGACATGATTGACTATAGTCAGGCCTTTGAAAGATTGTTCCACGAAGAGGGCTGCCGACAGAAGCCTCAAGAGGTTCGGCTCGTCCAATGGAGGCCGAAGAAGCAGCCAGTTCAGCATCCACGGGAAAAAGGGAGCTCACCTGCTATCATCTCTTGGTCTCCTTCCCGTCTCACATCTCTCTTCCAACTATTGGAACCCATTCCTCGTTCTCCCCCTATGATGGTCGATCCGTACTTTACGGATCCACTCCACTAGATGTGGTTCCGATCCTCCGATCCATTCTTCGATTACATCTTTCCCGAGTTGTTCCCCATGCAACTCCCGCCTCCTCCATCCTGTTGTGTGGTCTCCACTGTTCTCCAAAAAAAAACGTCAAATTTGAAATGGAGATTTCAGTGAAAGATTACGCTATCCTGTCTCCATCCTCCGCCCAGGGGCACGAGTCCCCTGCTCCTTCCCTTCCACTAGATTTTCTTTCCCTTAGGTTAGGATTAGGGTCCGTCGAGTCTAGGGAAGTAGAGTCAGTTAGGTCTAGAGAAGTAGGGTCTTGTTCTAGCTCGTCCAACCCTTCCTCCTCTGAGCCGCGCCTGCTTGTGCGTCCTCCAAAATCTGTCCCCGATAGGTTCCTGCAAGATCTAGCTCAGCGATGTCATGCTCTTTTGAGGTGCCCAGAATTCATTGCTACCGCAATCATAATCGAAGATGAATAGGAAATACAGGGCGTGTGGAGTGATGACGGACTCGGTGTCTATGAAATCCTGGATGAAAAAGACCCGATTGATGATGAGGACAGCAACGTAGACGACACTGCCGATTTGTATGCACGAGGGTTAAAGAAATTTGACGAGCCATCATCGGTAGTGGATGAACCTACGGAAGAAATAAATTTGGGAACTGAAGAAGACCCAAGGCCCATCATTATTGCCGCTAATCTCCCTCCGCAAGTGGAAGAAGATTTGATCAAGGTTCTAAGGGAGTATAGCGATTCTTTTGCCTGGTCTTATGAGTACATGCCAGGTCTTGACCCCTCCTTAGTGGAACACCGACTTGTGCTTAAACCAGGGGCAACACCTGTGAAATAACGGTCGAGAAGATTTCACCCCCACATGGCCTTGAGAATTAAGGAAGAAGTCGACAAGTTGTACAAGGCCAGATTCATTAGAGTGGTTCTATATCCTCAGTGGGTGGCGAACATAGTCCCTGTTATTAAGAAGGATGGAAAGGTGCGTATTTGCATCAATTTTAGGGATCTTAATAAAGCATGTCCCAAAGATGATTTCCCGCTGCCTCACATCGACGTTCTGGTGGATAGCACCGCCAGGTACGAATCTTTGTCATTCATGGATGGTTACTCAGGATATAATCAGATCTGTCTCGCTCCTGAAGATCAAGAGAAGACCTCCTTCACCACGCCCTGGGGCACGTACTGCTATGTGGTCATGCCATTCAGTCTGAAGAACGCAGGTGCCACCTATCAAAGGGCGATGATGGCTATTTTCCACGACATGATGCATATCTATATGGAAGCCTACGTGGATGACATCTTGGTAAAGTCAAGGACAAAAGAAGAGCACCCCTCTATTCTTGCTAAGGTACTGCAAAGAGCTAGGGAGTACAAGCTTAAGATGAATCCGAAGAAGTGTGTTTTCGGAGTCTCTTCAGGGAAGTTGCTAGGGTTCATAGTGAGCAAACGGGGGATCTAGATTGATCCTAACAAAGCACAGGCCGTCATGGACATGCCTCCGCCAAAGAACATCACGAACTTTGAGGACTGATTGGAAGACTACAATTCATTAGAAGATTCATATCCCAACATTCTCAAAGGTGCCGCCTATTTTATGAATTGCTAAAGGCGGGGGTTAAGTTTGAATGGAATCAAGACTGTCAGAAGGCCTATGAGGATTTAAAGGAATATCTATCCAATCCCCCAGTTTTGCAACCTCCTGTCCCTGGGAAACCCCTAATCCTATACATCTCGGTCATTGAGGACTCCCTAGGGGCGGTCTTAGCACAAGTAGACGATGAAGGGAAAGAGCGGACTGCTTATTACCTCTCTCGGTTATTTAACCCGGCTGAGGCCAAATACACCGCTCTGGAGAAGACTTATGCCGCCTTAGTGTGGGTAGCTCAGAAGCTTAAACATTACTTCCTTACCCACCCAGTTAGGTTGATCTCTAGAATGGACCTGATCCGCTATCTCTTAGAAAAGCCTGTCCTTTCTAGTAGGTTAGCTCGCTAGCAGAGCTTCCTCTCCCAATTCGATATGACATTTGTCGTTCAGAAGGTGATCAAAGGGTACGCCATCGCTGAGCATCTTGACCATCTCCCCATTCCTCACACCGACTCTATTCAGGACGATTTCCCTGATGAGCATCTCTCTACTATCTCTCATCATCCCTTTTGGTCTCTGCACTTTGATGGTTCCCTCAATTCTCAAGGCCGAGGGATCGGCGCTATTCTGCTCACTCCAGAGGGAGTGACAATTCCCTTTGCTTATCAACTTCGATTTCCTGCTACCAATAATATCGCTGAGTATGAGGCTCTCCTAGTCGGATTAAAGCATGCCTACCTTCTGGGCGCGCGTTACTTGAATATCATAGGAGACTCTCAGCTCATCTTGTGGCAAGTTCTGTCCACTTACCGCACTCGTGACCCCAAGCTCAAGCCTTATCAAGATTTGGTCACGCTCCTGGCTAGGGAATTCCGTAAGCTGATCTATATCCATACTCCTAGGTCTCAGAACATCCTCGCTGATGCCTTAGCTTCCCTGGCTTCCTCTCTATCTTTCCCTCTCAGTCAGAATACTGAGACTATTATTGTTCAGAGAATGGACGCACCCTCTCTTCAGGATCCTTGGTATGTCAATCTTAGGAAAGCTGTAGAGGCAAGGGTCGAGAAGGAGGACCTCGAGAAGGTATCTTTGATAGAACTAGAAGAGATCCTGGAGGAAGAAGAATTGCCTTGGTATCATGAAGTTGAGTTGTTTTGCAAAGACGGATCATTCCCAGAAGGGGCAAATGCCGAGCAACGCAAGTCAATAAGGAGAGCCGCCTCAAGGTATACCATTGTCGCAGGAGAACTATACAGGCGTGCTACCAATGGAATGCTCATGAGATGCTTAGATGATGATGAGGCTGGGAAGGTGGCTGAAGCGTCCCATTCTAGTGAGTGTGGAGGTCATGTCAATGGCCAGGCTCTAGCAAAGAAGATTCTCAGGCAGGGCTACTATTGGCCCACTCTAAAGGAAGATTGCTCCCTCTACATCCGGAGGTGTCTTAAATGCCAACTCCACGCTGATAAAATCCATGCTCCAGTTGCATCTCTCCATCCACTTTCTGCTCCTTGGCCATTCTCTATGTGGGCTTTTGACGTTGTCGGCCCGCTCGGTGATCCTAACTCTCAGATCAAACAGAAATCCTTTATCCTTACCGCCACTGAGTACTTCACCAAATGGGCCGAAGTAGAGGCTTACGCAGAGATCAAAGCTTCAACGGTGTGCCGCTTCATCATGAAGAATATCATCTCGCGGTTCGGAGTACCAAGCAGCATCATCACCGACAACGGACCCCAGTTCGTCTCTCAAGAGCTCAAGGACCTATGTAAGAAGTTCAATATTGCATTGCATCATTCATCTCCATATTATCCTCAAGGCAACGGTCAAGCCGAAGCCACTAATAAAACCCTTCTTAAAATCATAAAGAAAACATGCGAATCTCATAAATTCTCCGATTGGCCAGAAAGATTAGTGGAAGCTCTGTGGGCTTACCACACCTCTGTCCGTACTCCTACGGGGTAAACTCCCTATGCTCTTACCTACGGGATGGAGGCAGTGCTCCCCTATGAGATCTTGATCCCCTACCTTAGAGTGCAGCTCGATAAGGAACTTAATCTCGATGAACGTCGAGAGGCGTTGCTCGTCCAGCTGGAACTCTTGGATGAGAAGAGGATGAACGCGGCCGATCACGTATCCGTTTATCAAAAGAGAGTCTCGCGTTATTTTCAAAAGAAGGTGATTGAACTTAAATTTCAAAAAGGTGATATGGTTTTGAAACGTAAATTCATTCGGTCTGCAGGTCCTAGGTCTAAATTGCAACCTAACTGGGAAGGGCCGTTCGTTATAACAGAGGCTTATCCAGGGAATGCTTATCGCTTAGTGAACGCGGAAGGTGAGGAGCTCTCTCACGCTTGGAATAGATTGTATCTTAAGCGTTTCTTTCCTTAGAGTCTAACCCATGCCACCCCGGCAACAAGGTGTTCCTTTCCCTTCACCATGAAAGAGAAGTCCTGAGTACGGCAATCACACACTACACGACATCCTTGGTCAGGCTTCCCGCTTTGTAGACATCGTTTCTCCTTGGCCATGCTTTGGGGGAAGGTCGAAGTCCCTGTCCGTTTCTTTCTTCGGCTGAATCCAGGGGCAAGAGGTGAATAAGGAGGCGATGACTGATTCAGGCACCTTAATGAGAGGAGGTCTCAAATAGGGGCAGTCCGTTATGACCTGATGTCACAAGCAAAGAAAGGAAAAGAAGAAACCAAAGGAGCAATCTTTGTGACAAAATTAGAAGCATTATCTTAAAAGTCTATCGATCATGATCCCAAAGCTCCAAAAGGCAAGAAAGAAAAGCTAGGCATGGCAAGAGTGGCAGTACAGTTCCCCGCAGGACGAATGAGCCCGGTCATATGCATGCCTAGAGTGGATTAAGGTTCGATGACGGACACAAAGCCCCGGCGCAACAGACCAAATCTCTAATGGGTTGTTTGGAGAGGAAATCAAGTCCTACAAACTTCCATATCTGGCCTAAGCTTACCCCTGTGTTCTTTTTTCCTTTTTAGGACTAAGACTAGTACCCTGGGTATGGCCTTGGTAGAAGCACCATTTTACGAATCAGGTCTTGGCCAGGGGTTGTCACCTTGTTGCACGCCAACCTTAGGAACTCTTAATGTAATAAGAAGGGCCCACGTTGCCGGGGGAAGCATCGGATTTTAAAATCCAAAGAAAAATCATATATTTCAAAATCCAAAAAATCATATATTTCCAAAATCCAAAAAAATCATATATTTCAAAATCCAAAAAATCGTATATTTCCAAAATCCAAAAAAATCATATATCGAAATCCAAAAATCGTACATTTTAAAATCCCAAAAAAATCAAATATTTCAAAACCAAAAAGAATCAAATATTTCCAACATCTCACAAAAATTCAGATATTTCCCAAAACTCCAAAAAATGCCATCATATGCATTGCATGCATCCCATTATTTCTATTATGTTTTCCGCCTATTTGATAAGGCTCCACCCCTTGACCAAATATCAAGAAATGGTCATTCTCTAACTTGCTTTAAGGCAAGGGGTTGAGTTTAAGAACAGATCTAACTTGTTTCTTGTCTAAGTGTGTGCAGAGCGCAGGTTCAAGCTCGGGTTGAAATCTCACAACTGTGCAGGTCCAGGTATGTAACGCACCGGCATCAAGCCGTCACACTTATATAACGGTCCATCCTTGACTGTCACGTTGTCTTCAGGGCGTTGGCTCTATTCTCTCAGCAGGTCCATCTCTGACGGTCTTCATGCAGACCTTCACATCCTTCTAACGGTCTGTCTATAGGCCGTTACATCCTCCAGAGAACAGAATTCTCAATCCATTCCCTCGACGGCCTATCACCAAACCGTCACACCCTTGTGGCGGCCCTTTGCAGGACTGTTACGCTCTCCAGAGGCTGTGCTTTCATATCATTCTAGCCGAATCAAGTAACCACCCATGCTCATTTCAATTAAAATCACTTCCAAATCATTCACTTAAACTCATTCAATTGGACTTAATGCAACATCAGTTCTAATTGTCAATTTATATCATCATCATGAACAAAATCAAGCTACATTAAGTTTCCTATCCACAAGAGGGCGGATCTTCCTTAATTCCTTCACGTAGCCACGTCGTGTGTCGTCGTTCTCTTTCACTTCCTCTTGCCACGGACGCACCTTACTGATCTCCCACATGGTCAGTGCGTTCCGGACTGCTCTTTCATCCTCCTCGGTCCCCATCTTCCTAGGTAGACGGGGAGGGTAGTGTGATAGTGCAGGAACTTCTATCCGAGGTAGTCCGATCTGAAGATGGCACCGGTGCGGGTTGTAGATCGACATGGTAGTATTTCCCACTAGCTGGAGGTCCAGGCCTTGACGCCGTGGTATTCTAAGCAAAGTGCTCCGAAGGATTCTTGGTCGCATGATGAATTTCTCTATTGGCAAAGTGTTGAGGAAGAGGCGCCATTCATCCTGTGTTTTCTTATCCGTCGTCTTGCATTCAACCTGAGAAGAAAATCCAAAGGCACCTCCAATAAAGAACAAAGGGTGGCTCCCAAAGATCCGGCTAGCAGAAGTTATATCTTCCTTGGGTTGGAATTTGACACTCACTCCCATCCAACACTCAAGGAGTATCATGGAACCGAATAGAGGTCCCTCTAAGCAAGCGGAGCTTAGTCCTTCATAAAGGTATGAGAGGATCACTTGAGAGATGGACATACCCCGCCACAACCCGCTAATAATGCTGAGATTTTGGGTATCTAAGAGGTGGTCGGTAGTGGTGAAAATGAAGACTCCGCATAAGCAAACCGACACCGCCTTGGCTATTGCTTCATGTCTCTCCCACTTGTTCTTGCAATGAGAGACTATCCATTGAGCCATGGGTATTAAATGTATGTGGTGTGGGCTGATCATAGTCCTCACGTCCTTTGGATTGTGAATGAAATCGCTCAAGATCAAGGACGGGTCAATAGGCTCCACTGTATAGCAAACTAGGTCCTCATCCCCCGCCTTAGTCTTAGGAAGGGCTAGGTAGGTTTCTACCTCCTCTAATAGGACTGAAGCTTCAAAGGAAGGGAAGATGAAGGTATGTGTTTGAGGATGCCACAATTCTATGAGGGATGAAATGCTTGGCCAATCTAAGGATAATTTCTGAAAGTTCTTGCCTAAGACCAATAGAGGTTGAAGGTGCCATGCCCTAAGGATTGCTAAGACTTCTAAAGGGAGTTCCTTGATCATGAGAGCCACCCACTTCAGATTGGAGTAGCATCTTGGACCGGGAAGAGGCTAGAAGAAGAAGAAGAAGAGATTATGAGAAGTTGAAGTGCAGAATTATTAAACTTGGTTAAGGAATTAGAACTCACCACTCTTTGAGCACTTGAGCTCAGATGCTTAGGGATTGATGTCAGCCTTTGCAACTCCCCATGCTCTTTCCTGACGGCTTTAGGTCCGGTGTAGACCTTCTCCTCCATGGCCATCACTTCGAAGCTTCTCTTCATGGTATTTCTACCCTTAGGAGAGGTTCTTCAGCCCTTATAGCAGAGAATTAAGGAAAGCTACATTTTGGGCAGAGTTCCTATGTTTTTAAGGCTTGCTTTTCGCTCTAGGATGATAAGGTTTGGGTTAGAAGACCTTATCTTAAGTCTAGGAGAGTTCTAGTGTGGATTGAAGGTTTCTTATTTCGGATTTAGCCTCTCACGGCACAATCCATCTCGGAGTACACCTGGATCTCTAACGGTCTATCGTAGGACCGTCACTGGTCTCTGACGCTCCAATTCTGAGCCATCACATTTCCTGTGGGTTTATTTTTGGCCCAATCTCGGTCTGCCAAGCCTAACGGCCTAACATTGCACCGTTACGTGTTGTGACGCATGGACCTTGAGCCGTCACATTGTCTGCCATGCGGTCTGGGCTTCTCCTTCGCTCGATCATTCCTGACGGTCTGGTTACGGCCGTTACTTGTCTCTGACGCTCCACATTTGACCGTCACATTTTCTGCACGTTACTTCAATCCAGCATTGTTCTGTCGTCCCTAACGGTCTGGTTCTGGCCGTCATATCATTTTGACGCTCCCCAGTGTACCGTCACATTTCTTGCAGATCAGGTTGTAGTCTTGTCTCTGTCATCCCTGACGGCCCCATGGTGGTGCGTTACATGACTCTGACGCATCTTCTCTAGGCCGTCACATTTTCTGCTGCTGGTTCTGTGCCATTCTCTTCTGCCTGAGGTTAGACCTGCCGGTCTTACACATTTGACAGTTCGTTCACACATACCATTCATACACATTGATACACTCATGCATTCCATACATTTCATTCACATTTATCCCCTCCATCTTCACATCCATTTCACACATTCATACATTCATTCACATAACTAAACAAAACATAAAAAAGGATCTGCATTCATTTTTCATATATAAGTTATGTACAAGTAACAAGAAAAAAACCAAAGTACAAGCTCATTCGGCCGGCTTGTCCGCCGGGCCGCCGTCATCACCTCCGCCCTCGGGTCTCCTCGCCGGTGGCACTATGGAGGCACTCTCCTCCTACTGTCCTCTCTCTGCCCTCTCATTCCTCCACTGGCTGGAGGAACAGATGAGGTAGTCAGCCGCTGAGCCGGTACGGGCAGCACTCCTTGGTGCTCCACTCTGAGAGGCGCTCCTGATGTGGCACAGCCCAAGGATGACTAAATATGCAATGAATAACCTAGGACCTAGATCCACAAGCATACAAGCTCTCCAATGATTCTCACAATAGCATCTTACTCACACGGCACACGCGATCACCAGGCGGGGCCGGGGGATGATGGCAAGGGTCCGAGGGGGGGACCCAATGAATCTAATGGACTTAGTGGGCTTAGGCTGACCCCAAAGAGTCTAGGATTCCCAACTTAGTGGGCGGCTGGTCCGCAGGGCGGGGTTTGGGGGTGGCACTCTCTCCCGGTCCGCGGTGGGCACTAACAAATGAACATACAAGTACGGGCCCTCTTCTCACCGTCCGACGAGCATTCAAAGCAATACTAAACTTGCAGAAGTAAGGCTATCAAGGTTAGTACCAGAGGCTCACCTGATCGGTGTGAAGACACCGATCCCGCTCGGAGACGAGGGCGCGCCGGGAGGCGAGGGTATATACCCAACCGCCGCGGCGATGTAGCTTGACCTGAAAGTGTAAAGAGTACAACACTACGCCTCTCGCAGGAGGGATGATATTGGGGTGGGGATTAAGTTAATTACAACCAAAACTACCTCCACGCTGGGAGGGGCCTTCAGCCGGCCAAGCGGGGTGGGGAATTATGCAAAGAGGATAGACTTTCCGAGCTCCGCCGGTTCTGCCTTTCTTCTGTATTTCTGGATAGGGGGTCGAAGTTGACGCTGCCAAAAATTCCACCGAGCTCAGAACCTGATGAGACTTGATCCAAAAGTTTGCTAACGGACCAAGGATGATCTCTGAATTTTTACTGAGCCTGGTACAGTCATTGCTGGCCGGGGCAGAGTCTGGAACCGGACTGATTGGTTTTGCCTCTGTCTGGTGCAGAACAGTGTGGCTGGTTGCAGAGGGTGCCACGATCACTACCAAGCTTCGATTGAGGCGCGACCTGAACCGTTGGAACCGTGGTCGAGTCTTATTTCTGTCGGCACTAACTGCGAGGTCGGAAGATGTCGAAGAAGACTGGGACGATCAGATGAGTAGAGGGGTGTCGGTTCTGGCTCCTGTAAACTGACCTGACACACTTGGAGTGGAAAATTTTTAACTTGAGATGCCGATGTCCAAATGCAGCTCTGCTTCTTGAGGATGAAATAGGACTTGAGAGGGAATAATTCTTTGGAAGAACACTTGATCTGAATCCCAAAAGGTTCGCCGTGGCCGAGCTTCCAATCTCGCTCTGGTTCTCTGCCTGGGGTCTTCTGCGCAGTCGAGGGAGATCAGCTCCTGCGGACAACTCCGACCTCGGAAGCCAGCGAGACCACCACCGTTGGAAAGATAACTCGCAGACGATTCCAGAAATGTAGGCCTTGCCACCTGGATCTTTGAGGGACGGTCGTAGCTGCCTCTGCAAGTGACTGCAACTCTACTGCCTGAAACAGGGACAGAATGAGGAGAAGAAGAAGATGTGGAGAAGGGGATGGCCAAGAGAGTGAATGGGGGAGAGTGTATCTAATGGCTCTAGGAGGGAGATTTGTGATGTTTTGGGGTTGTGGAGGTTAGGGAGAAGAAGGTGGGGAGGGCGAAATGGGCTGGAGAGGGGGGCTGGAGCTGCAAGTGGTGGTGGTGGGAGGGAGAGTGAACAGAAGAGAGAAGGTGAGTGTGAGTAGAGGTGGGGGCGAACTTGGCCTTGGGGGGGGGGGAGAGAGGGGTTCGACCTAGGGAGGAGAGGGTGAGGGGAGATGGGAGGGAGATTCAAATGGGCCTAGGAAAGAGATCCTTCAGCCTTGGGGAGGTGGGGAGGTGCTTAGGGAAGTGGAGGGTGGTAGGTGGTGGTTGGGAAGTAGGGCTTAGATTGGTGGAGGGGCCTTGGGACTAGGAGGGGAGTTAATGGAGGGTTGTGGGAAGTTGTGGAGTATTAAAGGAGGTAGGTGGGAGTTGGATTTGAATGAGAGGGAGGGGGGAGGAGAGAGGGGAGGTTCGCCCCTTTCCTTGTGGGAGAGAGAAGGAGAGCTAGAGAGAGAGAGAGAAGTGGAGTAATGAGAGACTTGAAAGGGATTTCTTCAATATTCATCAAAAGTTGAGTACATGAGGGGAGATGGGCCTATATATAGGCAACCATTCTTTACATGACCAAAATGACCTTGACATTAAGATAAAAGACTCAACAAGTCCTAGACTCAACCCATTAGGCCCACACTAAGGTACTAAGGCCCAATTACACAAAATAAGAGAAATAAACTAGATACCAAGACTCAATAAAAGAAAGTACATACGATAAGACTCAAGAAAATGAAAATACATAAGATGGGATCATGGAAAAGGAAGATAACATGTAGAGAGCAAAGCCATCCCATATCAAAAAGTGTGCAGGCAACCGAGCTAGAAGGAGGGTCGTGAGATGCCCTCATCAAATCCCCCGGGGTGGGGAGAACTCGACCCTGTCGAGTATGGGTCCGCCTGGCTGTTGTAATGCTCCAGCATGTCGGGGTCCAAGCGCAGCAGATCCTCCCGACTCACCCACGTATCCTCTATCGGGGGACGGTTCTTCCACCTAACCAGGTAGCGCTGATACACCTTGTGCCTAGTAATGATACTCTGCTCATCCAGTATTGCCTCTACCTACTCTCGTCGGTCTCTCAAGCTAGAATGTGGAGTCCCTCTGGGAGTGTCTCTCTCAAGGAGGGGTAAAGGCTCGAGTTCCTCACTAGGTTCCACCGCGGGGCCCTTGTAGAGGACCAGATCCGCCACATTGAAAGTAGGATGTACCCCAGAACCCTGAGGTAGGTCTAGCTCATAAGCATTACTGCCAAGTCTTTTCAGAACTCGAAAGGGTCCCGAACCCCGGGCCCTCAACTTGGAGGCAGGCCCCGGAAGGAGTCGCTCCGTCCTCACCATCACCGAATCTCCCACTTGGAACTCGCAGTGGCGCCGGTGAGCATCTGCCCGCCTCTTGTAAGCCTCATTGCTCTTTCCTATATGCTTGCGGATGTCATCATGCAACTCCTTGATATGCTGTGCAAAGGACTCAGCTGAGACTGACACTCTAGCATGTGGGGGAAGGGGAATAAGATCGGACGGCTTTCTAGGCCTATAACCATGCACAACCTCAAATGGACTCTTGCCTATGGACCTATTGACAGAATCATTGTAGGCAAACTCGGCTTGAGATAAGAGGAGATCCCAATTCCCAGGGTGGTCCCCTACAAGGCAACGGAGCAAGTTCCCAAGGCTTCGGTTGACGACCTCAGTCTGGCCATCGGTCTGAGGATGGTAAGCAGTGGAGAATTTAAGGAGGGTTCCCATTAGGTGCCAAAGAGTCTTCCAAAAATAACTGATAAATTTCACATCCCGATCAGACACAATAGTCTTAGGTAATCCATGGAGTCGGACCACCTCATCAAAGAATAATCGGGCAACCCTAGAAGCATCGGAGGTTTTGGAACATGGGATAAAGTGGGCCATTTTAGAGAACCTATCAACCACTACAAAGATGGAATCATGTTTGCGCAAGGTCTTAGGTAGGCCAAGGATGAAGTCCATGCTCAAATCCTCCCATGGTTGGTCTGGTATGGGTAGGGGTGTGTAAAGCCCAGTATTCTGCTTCACTTGTTTGGCTGAGGCACAAATGCGACATTGTCCCACAATGTGGGCCACATCCTTCTTGAGACTAGGCCAATGGAATTGCCTCTCAACCAACTCTATGGTCTTTTCGACCCCAAAGTGTCCAACTAGGCCACCACTGTGTAACTCCCAAACCAAGAAGTCCCGAAGTGAAGTCCGGGGTATGCAAAGCCTAGCTCCCTTGAATAGATACCCTTCTTGAAGTATGAACCCCTCATGTTTCTTGTGGGGCTGAGTGGAAAGGGTGTTGTAGTGAGTCCCAAAGTCGGGGCAAGTTGGATATTCTCCTTTGATTCTTTCAAACCCGTTTACTTCCACTTGGATGGTGGAGAGTAAGGCTACCCGCCTACTTAGCGCATCGGCAGCGCGGTTCTCACTACCCATCTTATACTTGAGGACAAAGGTGTAAACTTGAATGTATTCTACCCATCGGGCATGGCGGGCATTGAGCTTTTGTTGGGTGTTGAGGTACTTCAAAGCCTCATGGTCTGAGAAGATCACAAACTCCTTGGGTAGGAGATAGTGCCTCCAATGCCGAAGGGATTGAACCACGGCATAAAGCTCTTTGTCATATGTGGAGTACCTAGTCCTAGCCTCACAAAGTTTCTCGCTAAAATAGGCTACCGGGTGACCCTCTTGGCTAAGAATGCCCCCACTCCCTACCCCGGATGCATCACAAGTGACTTCGAAGACTTTTGAGAAGTCGGGTAGGCAAAGGACCGGGGTTTGGGTCATTTTATCCTTGAGCTCTAGGAAGGCTTTTGAGGCTGCCCTAGTCCACACAAAGGTGCCTTTCTTGAGGCAATCCGTGATAGGAGTGGTGATGGTGCTAAACCCACGGATGAATCTCCTATAGAAGGTAGCTAGCCCGTGAAAGCTTCGGGCCTCATGAAGGGTCTTGGGTTCGGGCCACTCAAGAATAGCTTGGACCTTTTCTGGGTCCATGGATACCCCTTGGGATGAGACAATAAATCCTAGGAAGGCTAGTTGATTGGTCAAGAAATGACTCTTCCCGGGGTTAGCAAAGAGACTCTCCTTCCTAAGAATGGTGCACACTTGTGTGAGGTGATCGAGGTGGGCTTCCTTGGATTGGCTATATATGAGAATGTCGTCAAAGTAGACAACTAAAAAGATGCCAATGAAGGGGCGGAGGACCTCGGTCATGAGGCGCATGAAGGTGCTTGGCGCATTAGAAAGGCCAAAAGGCATAACAAGCCATTCATAGAGACCGTCCTTAGTCTTAAAGGCGGTTTTCCACTCGTCCCCGGGCCTAATGCGGACTTGATGGTAGCCGCTCTTGAGGTCAATCTTGGAGAAGATGGTGGCTCCAGTTAGCATGTCTAACATATCATCTAACCGAGGGATGGGGAACCTATACTTGACTGTTATCTTGTTGATGGCTCGACTATCCACACACATGCGCCAAGTTCCATCCTTTTTGGGTGTGAGAAGAGCTGGGACGGCACAATGGCTTTTGCTAATCCGGAGGAAGCCCTTCTTGATGAGCTCCTCAATTTGCCTCCTGAGCTCGGCATGCTCGGTGGGGTTCAGGCGGTAGTGTGGGAGGTTGGGCAAGGTGGCCCCGGGTACAAGGTCGATGGCATGTTGCACATCGCGCATGGGTGATAGTTTGTCCGGAAGTTCCTCAGGAAGTACATCATGGAAGTCCTCAAGGAGTTGTTGAATTTCTATTGGGTGTGGGTTGGTTGGGGTGGACTCCCCGAGGCAAATAACAATGGCACACACATGTTCTCCCTGGTTGACTTCTTCCTCAAGCTCTTTCCTAGTGATGAGGTGTAGGCTCCTAGGAGGCTTATTGATCATACTAGGGTTAGGGCTTGATGGGGTGGGGTTTGGTGGGTTTGGAATAGTGGGAGGGGTAGGGGATCCCTCAAGGGAGGGGGATGCCTTCTTGGGGAGGGGGCGGGGTGGAGAAGGGTTGAGTTGGATTTTCTTCCCCTCATGAATGAAGATGCAAGTGTTTGTCTTTCCTAGAAAGGTGGCATCTACATCGTAGATCCAAGGTCGTCCTAGGAGTATACTCCCAACTTCCAATGGTAGGATGTCACACCACACTTGGCCTTGATAGGATTAGAATGTAATGGGGACAAGGCAACGAGCACTAACGGGTATGGAGGTGGTATCAATCCATGCTACCCGATATGGGTGGGGATGCGGGGAGGTGGTAAGGCCCAAAAGTTTGACGGTATCAGGTGACACTACATTCACACTACTCCCATTGTCCAAGATGACCTTCCTAACATGGCTCCCTATCCGTATGTAGGTATGGAATAGGGTGTTTCTTCTCCAATCATGCTCTTGGGTTTGAGTGAGGGTGCACCTAACCACGAGGTGGGAGTCGGTGGGTGGAGGGAGTTGTTCTTGGTTGGTCTCTATGTAGTGGTTCTCATACTCCTCCTCCCATTCAAGAGAGGGTTCATATACCTCAATTTCCCCTTCAAATTCAGTTTGGGGTTGGGGGTTGGTCTCCTCTATGAGCAAGTTAGATGCTCCCTTGGTGGGGCATTGGTTGGCAAAGTGTCCATACCCATAGCACCTAAAGCATTGCTGCCCACTTTGATGGTTTGGGGTCATCTTAGTGTGAGGGGGAGTGGGTGTCGAATTGGGCCTATTGAGAGTTGTGTTTAGGGGCCCACTTGTGGGGCGGGATGGTGGTGTGTCACTAGGAGGGGTGACCCGGGTGGGAGGAGCTCCCATGGGTGTGGGAAGGAGACCTCTATGGGGAGGTGGAGGGTTGGCCCGAGGTGCCATGGCTTTAGGGTCCATCCCCCGAGGGGAAGTCATTCATGTATACCGAGAGAATTTCTCGGCATCCCGAGCTACTTGGTAGGCTTGCTCTAAAGTGGCTACTTGACGCATGAATAACTCCTTTTTGATATGGAATTGAAGTCCATTCCTAAAGCGGGAGAGTGTGACGGCGGGGTCCTCTTGGACTCCACACTTGAGAAGGTAGTAGTCAAACTTCTCAATGTACTCCATAACGGTCTTTCCTTCTTGGGTCAAGGCTTGCCACTCATCTAGGAGGTTTTGATGGTAGGAGGGTGGGACATATTTGAGTTTGAGTTGGTCCTTCATGGCCCCCCATGTGGTGATGGGAGCTTCCCTCCTAACAATCCTTAATGCCTCAACATTCATCCAATGAGTCTTGGCTAATTTGGTTAATTGCATCTTTGCAAGCCGGACTCTCCTATCCTCGGTCATTGGGTACCAATCAAAATATTGGTACATGGCTGCCTCCCAATCTAAGTAGACGCTCGGGTGATGAGACCCATCAAAGGTGGGAGCATCGACTTTCACAAGTCTCATTAGTTGGTCATCCGGGTTGTCCCGGGGGAGTCTCTCATTCCTTCTAGAAGGTGGGTCTCTTTCCGGCTCGGGAGGGTGGTCAAGGTTGAACTCTCCTATGGCTGGCTCCACATGTGGAGGTGGTTCTCTCCTATCTCCTACCCTTGGAGGAGGGCTATTTTCCTCAATTTGCTCAAGCCGGGCCGTTATATCATCAAGCCGTCCCATAATATTGGTCATACCTTCCACAAGAAATCTCATGTGGTCGGGAAGTTCATGCTCATTGTGAGCGGGATTTCCTTGGGGATTGGGATTCATGGTGGTATTAGAAGAGGAGGGATTGACTTGATAATGGACTCCACTACGAGTGGTCATGCAAAGTTGGGTGGGCTATGCAAGGGTGTGCGGATGCACCTATGAAAGACTTAGTGTGACCCAAGACAAGACTTGTAAGGACTAGCCTTCGACCGCTCCGATACCACTTGATCTGGCACAGCCCAAGGATGACTAAATATGCAATGAACAACCTAGGACCTAGATCCACAAGCATACAAGCTCTCCAATGATTCTCACAATAGCGTCTTACTCACACGGCACACGCGATCACCCGGCGGGGCCGGGGGATGATGGCAAGGGTCCGAGGGGGGGACCCAATGAATCTAATAGACTTAGTGGGCTTAGGCTGACCCCAAAGAGTCTAGGATTCCCAACTTAGTGGGCGGCTGGTCCGCAGGGCGGGGTTTGGGGGTGGCACTCTCTCCCGGTCCGCGGTGGGCACTAACAAATGAACATACAAGTACGGGCCCTCTTCTCACCGTCCGACGAGCATTCAAAGCAATACTAAACTTGCAGAAGTAAGGCTATCAAGGTTAGTACCAGAGGCTCACCTGATCGGTGTGAGGACACCGATCCCGCTCGGAGACGAGGGCGCGCCGGGAGGCGAGGGTATATACCCGTTCGCCGCGACGATGTAGCTTGATCTGAAAGTGTAAAGAGTACAACACTACGCCTCTCGCAGGAGGGATGATATTGGGGTGGGGATTAAGTTAATTACAACCAAAACTACCTCCACGCAGGGAGGGGCCTTCAGCCGGCCAAGCGGGGTGGGGAATTATGCAAAGAGGATCGACTTTCCGAGCACCGCCGGTTCTGCCTTTCTTCTGTATTTCTGGATAGGGGGTCGAAGTTGATGCTGCCAAAAATTCCACCGAGCTCAGAACCTGATGAGACTTGCGCCAAAAGTTTGCTAACGGACGAAGGATGATCTCTGAATTTTTACTGAGCCTGGTACAGTCATTGGTGGCCGGGGCAGAGTCTGGAACTGGACTGATTGGTTCTGCCTCTGTCTGGTGCAGAACAGTGTGGCTGGTTGCAGAGGGTGCCACGATCACTACCAAGCTCTGATTGAGGCTAGACCTGAACCGTTGGAACCGTGGTCGAGTCTTATTTCTGTCGGCACTGACGGTGAGGTCGGAAGATGTCGGAGAAGACCGGGACGATCAGATGAGTAGAGGGGTGTCGGTTCTGGCTCCTGTAAACTGACCTGACACACTTGGAGTGGAAAATTTGTAACTTGAGATGCCGATGTCCAAATGTAGCTCTGCTTCCTGAGGATGAAAGAGGAATTGGGAGGGAAGAATTCTTCTGAAGGACACTTGATCTGAATCCCAAAAGGTTCACCGTGGCCGAGCTTCCAATCTCGCTCTGGTTCTCTGCCTGGGGTCTTCTGCGCAGTCAAGGGAGATCAGCTCCTGCGGACAACTCCAACCTCGGAAGCTGGCGAGACCACCACCGTTGGAAAGCTAACTCGCAGACGATTCCAGAAATGTAGGCCTTTCCACCTGGATCTTTGAGGGACGGTCGTAGCTGCCTCTGCAAGTGACTGCAACTCTGCTGCCTGAAACAGGGACAGAATGAGGAGAAGAAGAAGATGTGGAGAAGGGGATGGCCAAGAGAGTGAATGGGGGAGAGTGTATCTAATGGCTCTAGGAGGGAGATTTGTGATGTTTTGGGGTTGTGGAGGTTAGGGAGAAGAAGGTGGGGAGGGCGAAATGGGCTGGAGAGGGGGGCTGGAGCTGCAAGTGGTGGTGGTGGGAGGGAGAGTGAACACAAGAGAGGTGAGTGTGAGTAGAGGTGGGGGCGAACTTGGCCTTGGGGGGGGAGAGAGGGGTTCGACCTAGGGAGGAGAGGGTGAGGGGAGATGGGAGGGAGATTCAAATGGGCCTAGGAAAGAGATCCTTCAGCCTTGGGGAGGTGGGGAGGTGCTTAGGGAAGTGGAGGGTGGTAGGTGGTGGTTGGGAAGTAGGGCTTAGATTGGTGGAGGGGCCTTGGGACTAGGAGGGGAGTTAATGGAGGGTTGTGGGAAGTTGTGGAGTTTTAAAGGAGGTAGGTGGGAGTTGGATTTGAATGAGAGGGAGGGGGGAGGAGAGAGGGGAGGTTCGCCCATTTCCTTGTGGGAGAGAGAAGGAGAGCTAGAGAGAGAGAGAGAAGTGGAGTAATGAGAGACTTGAAAGGGATTTCTTCAATATTCATCAAAAGTTGAGTACATGAGGAGAGATGGGCCTATATATAGGCAACCATTCTTTACATGACCAAAATGACCTTGACATTAAGATAAAAGACTCAACAAGTCCTAGACTCAACCCATTAGGCCCACACTAAGGTACTAAGGCCCAATTACACAAAATAAGAGAAATAAACTAGATACCAAGACTCAATAAAAGAAAGTACATACGATAAGACTCAAGAAAATGAAAATACATAAGATGGGATCATGGAAAAGGAAGATAACATGTAGAGAGCAAAGCCATCCCATATCAAAAAGTGTGCAGGCAACCGAGCTAGAAGGAGGGTCGTGAGATGCCCTCATCAGCTCCGCTCTGGTCCTCGGCCCATCATCCGTATAGTCCTCCCTAGAGTCCGTACCTCAACCTTCATATCATGTGCCTGGAGCCGCGCTGCTCGTGCCTCGGATCGGTATCTCTCTAGATCCGCCATCTGTGTGACTGTCCGCTCAAACTCTCCTCTCCATCGGGCCACCTCCGCCCGCAGCAGCTCTGTCTCTGCCCCAGCCCGCTCAGTCTCAGCACGGTTCCTCTCTGCCTCCGTCCGAGCATGCTCCACCTCGGCCTTCGCTGCGGCTAGCTCTTTCACCTGTAGTTTGCATTTTATCATGATTAGCCAAATAAGCATTTTTTCGGTCAAAGCTTTTTTTCATCTTACCCGCTCTACGAGGGTGGCCTCCGCCTCCTCGGCCCGAGCAACCGCTCGAGCAAACTCAGCGTCCCGCTCAGCTCTGTCGCTGGCAAGCTATGATGATGACGATGGGGCGTCCGGTCCCGCTCTTTGGGCTCCCTCAGCCCGCTGCATTTAGAATCCTAGTTAGTTAGTCGCGTTTGCATCATTTGCATCATAAGCATAATCATTTAGGTCTAAGGTCTTGGGAATCTTACCAGAAGCTCCAAGGCGGTCCGGTACTCGTCCCACTACTGGACGGTAGCGTGGAGTAGCCCCTCAAGCTCGGCTATCCTCCCCTCAGGGTCTAGCTACATTTAGAAAGCATATGAGTCAGCATATAGGAAGTTTTCATGTAAAATCATTCAGAGTTTAAGTTTAGAATTGCATACCAGTCGTCGGGTACCTCGGTACACCTGGTCCTCGTATCGCCGGGCGAAGGCTTTCAAATACGCCTCATCGCTCTCGGCCCGCTCCTTTACCGCCCAACCTCTCTTGTTCCAATCGTGGACGTACTTGGCCTTGCGGGCGCACCAATCCACATTGCCGCTAATCCCCTTCGATGACTTCCCCGGGCACTCGTCACCGCGGCATGGGAAGGTCACCTCTGGCTGGTGTAGTCCCCGGGTCCGCAAGATCAAGCGGTAGTGTAGTGGCTCGATGACGTTGATGTAGTGCAGCCAAACGTCTCGCCCACGGTATGATAAGGCTGTCTGGACCCATGGCTGTCCCTCGGTACTCTCGTCCCGGTAAGGGGTCCATCTCACCTAAATCATGTTAGTCCTTTTGTCAGCATATAGAACATTCATATAGAAGCATCTGGCAACATTCAAGGCATTTAGAGTTCTGGGCTTACCACCGTATGCGGGAAGGAATCCAGCTTGTCCTGGATCGCCCGGGTCAATCGAGTAATCGACCCTGAGTCCCTTGCGACCACCCATCGTCTGGCGACCGGGATCCGTCCGGGGTGGAGTAGTGTGCCTCTCCCTATCCCTGGGAGGTGTATGAAGCTCCAGATCTGCATTTAGAAGTCAAAAGTCAATTGCATTGCATAATCATTTGCATAAACATAATAGAAAGCATTTAAGTCAGATTTACCTATAGAAAAGGTGAGAAGCCGCCCAGCATGGTCTGTCGGTCCGTCGTGCTGAGGGACTCGAACAGGAAGGCCAAGACTGCTGCCCCCCATGCGTATTTTCCCACTCTGTCTAAATCCTTGAGCAGTGGCAGCAGTCTGCAGCTGATCACATCTGCTCGAGTCGCGAATAGGAGCTTCCCGAACAGTAGCATGAGAAACCGTCTCAGGATGCGATCTCCCTCTGGTCCCGCCTCTGCTGCCACATGTGGGCGCACCTGCTCTATCACTCTGCCTATATGCTCCTCAGGTAGCTCTCCCACGGCTATCGCTACTCCTCTCAGTCCCAGGCTCTCCTGCAGTCTCGATCTCGACAGCTGGGATGATGTCTGGCCTGGTCTGATCAAGTCAAGCCCCAGCAACTCTTGGGCCATTTCCCTATAGTCCCTGTATGTCCACCCTGTCACCGCGGCTCCGTGGACTCTCAGCCCAGTGATCCTCGCTATGTCTTCCAGCGTGGGGATCATGTGACCCCACGGGAAGATGAACGCCCTGCTGATCGGGTCCCATCTCTCGTGCAATGCATAGAGCAGCGGCGTGTCCATCCTGATCACCTCGATGCTCAGCACCTCGGAGAATCCCATTGCTGCGAGTCTCTCTCTCTGGTAATCGGGCAGTGCTTGATAAACGGCC
Organism: Amorphophallus konjac; assembly: GCA_022559845.1. NCBI lineage: Eukaryota > Viridiplantae > Streptophyta > Magnoliopsida > Alismatales > Araceae > Amorphophallus > Amorphophallus konjac. The sequence continues at coordinate 185,634,850 of CM040125.1, forward strand.
CAGATCTACAGCCATGAGATCCTTGTTCGTCTCTTCCCCTGCATTCATTTAGAGCATAAGTTAGTCAATTGCATCATAGAATCATTGCATAGCATCCATATAATGAAAACATAAAAAAATTGAATAACTAAAAACCTAAAAAATCAGTTTTGATCTCTGGTGATTGTGACGGCCCTGGGGTGGGGCGTCACACGGCTCTAACGCACCAGGGGTGATGCGTTAGGATCGTGACGGTCGCTGGAAGGACCGTCATGTTCTCTGCTAAAGGGCATTTTCCCTTTTATTTCCCTTGGCTTCTCACTTTGGCCAAATGGCCTATAATGAGTCCTAATGGGTTCGTAGACCCATTTTCTACCCCCCATCCATGCATGCATGCATTTAAAAACTCATAAAAATTAAAAAAATTGAAGATTTGGGTGGATGGGCTTACCTCACGGTCTTGGCCCCTCTTCCTCTTTTTCTCTGTTGCAATGGGTTCTCCTTCATCCAAGGGTGTTGCCCCTTGTTCCTCCTCGGCCGTTGGAACATCTTCCTCGGCCGTTGGCTCCCTCATTGCCATTTCCTCTTCCACGGGTGGTGGTATCACTTCACGCTCTATCCGGCGGTGGAGGCGGCGTATGGCCTTATTCTTCATCCCCTTTTCTCTTCTCTTCGGTGGCTGTGGGGCCTCGTCGCCGGCCATCTCCAGTGGGTGGTCGCCGGTGGTCTCGGTCGTCTCGGTTGGGGTTTTTGGGGGTGTTTAGGGAGAATGTGTGTGAATGATGGTTTGTGACCGTTCGGTTTTGTTTTTTTGAAACGCTCAAGAAATGTGACGGTCTATCGCCAGACCGTTACATTCTCTGACGCGTCTTCCTTAGACCGTCAGGTCAGTTGAATTGTTTCATTGAAGAATTTGAACCGCCAATATCTAACGGTCCAGTCCTAGACCGTTACGTGGTGTGACGCACCATTTCTAAACCGTCACAGTTTGAAGATTTCTTGATGAATAAAATGGCTTATTTGATGCTTGAATGATTGCATTTTCTGCTATGGCACATATTATTAATGCTTTTCATGCGTACAAATGGTTATGCCTTGTTTCATGCTCAGATTAATTATCATTGGCTAATCTTTTGTTCATGGATGAAGTTATGAACAACATCATGCTTTGACCGTTCGTCAGGCAGGTAAGTCAGGTACAGTATCCCGAATCCTTTGTCCCTTTAATGCATTACTATATGTTATCTATAATATACTATCTCGAGAACCGGCTGGTCATTCATGTGTTCCAAGATCTGATGTTCCCCTTAAACATAAATGATGATGATCTAAGTGCACATGTTTAATCGTTGGATAGGCCGTTAGGTTGGAAAAGTTTGGGGACGATGGTTCTGTCTTGCACGCCGTGGTTGCAGATGGTGTCTTGACCCTGATTTCTCCAGTCTAGCAATATTATTCTCGAGTATCTTGTTATTTTATCTTTCTTTGCATTCATTTTAATGATTTCTTTATTTTAGCCCAGCATGCATCATGCGCATTCTTTGAGCATTCATGAACTCTTCATCTGCCAAGGTGTCTCAATGATGGTGAATAGCTGTGTTCTCAATCTCGAATAAGGAGAATCATTCCACTCTGAATTAAAAGGATTTCTTCGATCTGCTCGCTTGATTTGGTTGGCTGGAGATCCCTGTCTGGAGTTTAGTCAGTTGTCTCTTTCCTTTCCGTTGCTTTCGGCGGCTAGCCTTGTTTTCCCTTCCTTAGTTGTTAGTTCCTCCAGACATGCGTCCTTTGGTTGGCTATTTCCTTGTGATTAGTTCGAAAGTTTTCCAGAAAATTCCTATCGCTGGTTGGTTAAGAACGGGAGTCGTTTGCCTTAACGCTCGCTTTTCAGTCCGTTCCGCTTCATTTCCGCTGCATCTCCATGTTCCATTTCGCTTTCACTTCACCTCCGCTCGCTCCCCTGCAAAGAGGACGTTAAGGAGGGGCATCTGTTGACACCCGTTTTATGACCAATAAGTTGGGTCATCTCCTTGTTCATTCTATATGATGCTCCGAGTTATTCCCTTTCATTGAGCCTTCTTGATCAGTTGGAGGCTTATTTCATGGGTTTTTACCTCTTGGTTGGGTCTGATTCCTTGTGGCTTGTCATTTGATGAAGCTTAGCAAGCTTTTGTTTTCTTTGGATCTTTATTGTCTCTAACGGTCCACCTTAGGGGCGTTACATCTTTCTGACGCATCAGCCCACGGCCGTTAGATCTTGAAGAGTCCTACAGCTTAAGGCCTTCCTTCCAGTGCTTATCCTTTTGCCTATCCGTTGATTCTAACGGTCTGTCGTGCGGCCGTTATATTCCTCTGACGCGTCACCTCATGGCCGTCACATTTCATCAGAGTCCAACTGATTAGAACTTCTCCCCGTTGATCTTATCTTCTTAAGAGGTAAGGTTTTGTGACGGTCTTCCCCTGGAGCGTTACGTCCATGTGGCGGTCTGTCGTGCAGCCGTTACATCCAACAGAGAGTCCTGGCAAGTCTGGTCTTTTCTCTGCTACTCCGTGGTCGAATTGAGAGTTTGATCTTGTGATTTCTCTTCCAAATCTGATCCTCAAGACCTTCTGTTTGTTTCTATGGACTCTTGGGAGAATTATCTTCAAGAGTTTGCTAAGAATCATCCTCCTTTTTAGCTGGATTATCCTCTGTTCGATCGGAGAGTTTGAGGGCCTATAAATAGAACCCTTAACTTCATGGCCTAAAAGGGAGAAATTTGGAGTTTGTGTCGAAGTGCTGCCGCATCCTGGAGCCACATCCAATCAAGGAGAATTGATTTTCTGCGTCCATCTGCATCACAGTCAAGGGAGTACTTTGTTTTTCAAGGGTTTAGTTCATCATTGGCATACTTGTGTTCTCCCTTCTCCTTTGCATCATAGCATTGTCCCACTCATTATCCCACGTTCCTCCACTTGTTTCATTCATCTAAACATCCTTCCTATGTTTTAAAACGCCCAGAGGGGTTAAAAAACCAAACTTCCCCGGTATTCCCCTTTCCTTTTGCATGATATTAAGTTCATTCGAGAATTGATGCTACGCTGTGTGAAAGGCTAATCTAGGGTTATTTTCTTGTGTTCTACATTCTTTGGCAGGTTTACAGGGTTCATAAGGCGAGGCCCAAGCTTTCTAGCCGGCTGGAAAGTTTGGAGTTTGAAGGATTCACAAGCTTGTTCTGCAGACACTCTGACGGTCTTCACCAGGCGCATCAGGTTACTCTAACGGTTCATCTGGCGACCGTCACACTCCCTGTGACACGTAGGTTCTGGGCTGTTACATTCAACAGAGCTACAGTTTCCTATTGGTTTCTCTCTCCCGTGGGCGGGTGCATCATCCTCCTATTCTAAGGTATTTCTCAGGTCTTTGGCTTGTGTTTACCTTGGTGGCGATCACGTTCTTTCTTAGTATTGGGCATTGGTTTTCTCTTTCTCATATCTCTTATTTATCTTGCTTGTTCCACCCACGCGGTGTGTTTTCGTTTATTCCTTTGCTCCACGCTCCGGCGTGTTTTTTTCTTTTCCTTCTTTAGTTTAGTTTGATTGAGATAGCATTGCCCATGCTAGAGCTTGTTATGATTGCCTAGGTTCATGGTCCACATGTTCATAGGTTGATTGAGATCATTGTTATTTGCTCATCATATTTGTCATTCATCACATCACATAACAAAAGGAAGAAAACAAATCAACACTCTCCAGCGACAATCATGTATCTGGAGGCGGCTCTTCTAATGGCCTTGCATTGCTTGGCATTCGTCATCTCGGGAAAGGAACCATCCCTGCAATACTGCTCAATCTCATAATACCACGGTAATTCTTCTTCTTCTATGATCTCCTCAAGCTCAGTTAACGAAACTTCTTTCACCTCTTCCCTTTCTGCCTACCTTTCTACAGATTTCCTAAGGTTGTCGAACCAGGGATCCTGAAGAGAAGGAGCATCTAACCGCTGGACGACAATGGTCTCAGTGGCGCGACTGAGGGGGAATGAAAGAGAAGAAGCGAGCGATGCCAGAGCATCGGCCAGGATGTTATGAGAACGAGGAGTGTGAATATAGATAAGCTTCAAGAATTGCCTAGCCAAGAGCGCGACCAGATCTTGATAGGGTTTGAGTTTAGGGTCACGAGTGCGGTAAGTTGACAGAACTTGACGCAGCACCAATTGAGAGTCTCCTATGATGTTAAGATATCGCGCACCCATGAGGTAGCCATGCTTCAGACCGGCATGGAGAGCCTCATACTCGGCTATATTGTTCGTGGCAGGAAAAGAGAGTTGATAAGCAATAGGGATGGCTACTCCTTCCGGAGTGAGGAAAACGACACCGATTCCATAGCCCTGAGAGTTAAGAGCACCGTCAAAGTGAAGAGACCAGAAAGGAAGATGAGTCATTACTGCCAAGTGTTCATCAGGAAACTCGTCCTGGATCAAATTAGTGCGAGGGATAGGAGAATGAGCAAGATGCTTAGCAATGGCGTATCCCTTGATTGCTTTCTGGACAATGAAGGTGATATCAAGCTGGGAAAGAAAGCTCTGCCAGCGAGCTAATCGGCTAGAAAGGATAGGTTTTTCTAATAGGTAACGAATGGGATCCATTCTAGAGATCAGCTTAACCTCATGGGCAAGAAAATACTGTTTGAGCTTCTGAGCTGCCCACACTAGCGCTGCACAGGTCTTCTCCATGGCAGTATACTTGGATTCAGCAGGATTAAACAACCTCGAAAGGTAGTATGCTTCCCTTTCCCTTCCTTCATCATCCACCTGAGCCAGGACAGCTCCTAGGGAGTCCTCAATCACCGAAATGTATAGGATCAGGGGTTTCCCAGGGACAGGTGGTTGCAGAACCGGGGGATTAGAAAGATAGACCTTAAGATCCTCGTAGGCCTTTTGACATTGCTCATTCCATTAAAATTTAGCTCCCGCCTTTAACAATTCGTAGAATGGGCGACACCTTTGCGAGTGTTGAGATATGAATCTTCTAATGAATTGCAAGCGCCCAATCAAACCTCTGAGTTTAATGATGTTCTTAGGCGGCGGCATCTCCATAATGACCTTGGCTTTATTCGGATCGATCTGAATCCCCCGTTTACTAACTATAAACCCGAGCAATTTCCCTGATGCAACTCCAAACATGCATTTCTTCGGATTCATTTTCAATTTGTACTCCCTAGCCCTTTACAACACCTTGGCTAGAATGGCGGGGTTTTCTTCTTGAGACCTCGATTTTACCAAGATGTCATCCACGTAAGCCTCTAAGTATACATGCATCATGTCGTGGAAGATAGCCATCATTGCCCGTTGATATGTGGCACCTGCATTCTTTAATCCAAATGGCATAACAACATAGCAGTATGTGCCCCAGGGTGTTGTGAAAGAGGTCTTCTCTTGATCCTCAGAGCAATACGGATTTGATTATAACCAGAATAACCATCCATGAATGAGAGGGCCTTGTACGCAGCCGTATTGTCCGCCAACACATCAACGTGAGGAAGCAAAAAACCATCTTTCGTACATGCCTTATTTAAGTCCCTGAAATTGATACAAATCTTAATTTTGCCATCCTTTTTCATTGCTGGGACTATGTTCGCCACCCACTATGGATACAATACAACTCTAATAAACCTGGCCTTATGCAATTTATCGACTTCTTCCTTTATCCTTAAGGCCATCTGCGGGTGGAATCTTCTCACTTTTTGTTTGACGGGTGTCGCCCCCGGTTTAAGAATAAGCCTATGTTCGACCAGAGCGGGGTCCAGACCCGGCATGTCCTCGTAGGACCAGGCAAAAGAATCATTGTACTCCCTCAACACCTTGATTAGCTCCTCTTCAACATGAGGAGGGAGATTAGCAGAAATAAGTATGGGCCTGGGATCCTCTTCTGTTCCCAGATTTACCTCTTTCGTGGGTTCATCCACTGCCGAGGACGGTTCGTCAAACCTTACGCGTACAAATCGGCAGTGTCATCCACATCGCTTTCCTCATCATCGGCTGGGTCCTTCTCATCTACAATTTCATATACCCCCAATCCGTCATTGCTCCACACCCCTTCCAATTCCTCATCATTCTCTAGACAATTGCGGTCTCTACAAACTCCGGGCACTTAAGAAGGGCAGGGCATCTCTCGGCCAAATCTTGCAAAAACCTATCAGGGATGGATTTAGGATGACGCATCACAGGGTGCGCCGCAGACGTGGATGAGCTAACTAGACTCGAACTAGACTCTGCCCCAACTGACTCAACTAACCTAGGACATTCTGCACACTGCACATCTAACCTAGGAGATAAAAAATGTACTGGGAAAGAAGCAGGGGTCTCGTGCTTCTGGGGAGAGGATGGACTGAAAACAGCATAATCTTCCATTGAAACATTCATTTTAAAATTGGCATTTTTTTTTGGAAGTTAGAGGAGATCACGCAATAGGAGGAAGCAGACGGGGGAGGAGGGAGTTGCATGGGGAATAGATCGGGGAAGATGCAGTCAAAGAAAGGATCAGAGGATCGAAACCACATTTTATGGAGTTGGGCATTGGGGGGAGGAGGAGTAAATAGAGTTGAAAGATCAATAGGTGGGCAGCGCCCACAGGCACATGGAACAAATAAAATTTCAAGTGGCCTTCCAATGACATACGGGTCGACCATGATTGGCGGAGCGTGGGGAATAAACCCCAATTTCTGGAACAAAGAGGCAAGACGGGACGGGGACAAAGAAAAGGTGGTGGTAGAGCTCCCAACGTCCCGTGGCCTCCGGCGGACTAGCTGCGTTGGAGAATGCTTCACCAGCTACATCTCCTTCTTCTCCGGTCGGTCTTCTTCTTCACTGAACATCTTTTCAAAGCAGACACAAAAATCTTCCATATCACCCACCAGCCCCTTCAGCGGCGGCGGTGGGTCAAAAACATCACAGGCGGCATCAACCTTTACATCAGCACATGACGGTGCTTTTTCAAAGTGCCGGGCTGTAGTGGGCCTTTTACAAAATGTCGATGGTAATCCCACGTCAGCAGCCCGGAGTCTCCCAGAATTGATAATGCGGACTCCCGATAACCAAGGCCTCTACAGCCCATCTTTCTGCCTTTAGGGACGGGCTTAGTCCGCCCCTGCAATTGTGCGCCGAGGCCCAAGCCCGGCTGATAGCCCAACTTCAGAATCATGTGCCACCCTTTCGAATCCCTAATCTTGGACTTAATTTTTACGTTGACTGGTGTAGTGGCGGGCTTGCGTGACGCATATGCCCAGGAATAGTTTAAGTCCATAACTGACAGAACTGGCCTTTTATTCGGCCACAGAGTGGGGAGGATCTAATCCGTAATTGCATCGACTGACTGTACTTTGGAGATACTCTTCACCTTAACCACCCTGCCTTGGAATTGAAACTTCAGGCACTGGTGGGCGGTTGAAGGCACAACATTTAAACTATCAATTCATGGATGACCCAGAATTGCTTTGAACATCGGGTCTATGTCCAATACGTAGAACTCCACATCCATCACGAAAGGCCCTAACTCGGCCTGCACTGTCACGACCCCGTGGCATGCTCGTCTGGAGTTGTCATAGGATGTAATTATGGTGGGTGTTGGCTTAAGCATGTTCTCTGAAATGTTACAGACACACAGCGTACTTAGCGGACACACATTTATCGATGCTCTCGTGTCCACTAGGGCAGACTCAACGGCCACCTTGTTTAAAGAAATGGTGATGCAGAGTGGCATCTGCCACGCCTCTGGGGGTGCCAATTCTGACTCAGAAAATGAAATGGAAGGCCCCCTCGTAATGGTCGCCAACACCGATGGTAGGCTGTCTACCGCCACATCCTCGCTAACCATAACCTTCTGAAGAAAAGCCCTGAGGACGTCCTGGTGTAGCGTGGATCTCTTAATCAACTCCAAAACTGATATCTTGGCCGGCATTCGGTCCAAGTGCTGTAGTAGATCATACTTCATGCCTGGCACGGGGTCTATTTCTTCTATTTCAGCTGTAGGGAAAGGAACTTGGGGGTTGGGTTCAGACACACCAGAGGAAGGGTAAACTCTATGGAAGGGACGCCCGCTCTGAAGGGCACAATGTCGTGCCGGCACAACTATAGATGGACCCCTGCTTGGGCCAGTGGGGTATGTGGAGGGGGTAGAAATGGGAGTGAGGATGACGGAGGTTGACCTGATGGGCCCTGGTGGAGGGGTAATGGGTGAAGGGTTAAGTGGAGGGGTGATGATGGAGGGTATGAAGGGTGATGGCGGAATGACTGGCGGCATGGTGGGGAATGTGGTGGGCGTGATGGGTGGTCGGGAAGGGATAGTGGGTGAAGCGGTAGTGAAGGTGGTGGGTCGGAGGATGGAGGGAACAGAAGGTGCGGGGCTAGTATGGTGGAAGGCCAAGAGATGGGCGGGGGTCTCATCATCAAAGGATCACCCAGCATTAGGGGCTAGGCGGTGGACTGCATTAACTTGAGCTGGTGCCGGCGGCTGTTGTTGCGGTTGCTGCTGAGGAGCAGGTGGATGTACTGGCATGGGATTCTGGTGAATCCCGAGGTCTTGCTACTGCTGCTGTAGGGGTTGTTGTTGTTGTTGTTGGAGGGGTTGTTGTTGGAACTGCTGTTGCTGGGGTGCCGCCTGCTGCGGCCTTGCTTGTCTTTGTCTCTCCTTTATATCTTCAATTATCTTATGCATTTGGGCCCAATCAATCCTCTGGCCCTCATGCAGATCATACACCAAATCTCTAAACTGAAAGCATCTTTCTATAGTGTGCCCGGGATGCCAATGGTATATGCAATACCTGGACTGATTGGCTGTCGGATTCCAATTTTGACGTTCAAGAGGCAATTGGATGTCACTAATGTACATTAGAGCTGAAAATATGTCAGGGAGGGTTTCTGGCAGTGGTGGATAATTAGCCCTCTTGGGCCTCGGTCGAGCAGGCCAATAACCAGGGGGTGGGGGAACGTTGTGGTATTAGGGTAGCTGTTGCGGCTGTTGAGGTGGTGGTGGTTGTTGTGGATGCTGAGGAGCTTGGAAAGTGGGTCGGGGAGCTTGTGGGGCGGCGAACTGGGGGTTGCGTGGTGGTTGCTGGAAACAGGGTGAAGCAGGCTGGTTAGGGAATTGAACAGCCTAGACCTGCTCGTTGACTTGGACTCCCTTAGTAACTGGGCCCTGGGATTTTCGGGTTGTTTTGGATTTCTGGGCTTCAAATAATAAATGGATGGGGGAGTCTTTAAAGTGGGTCTGGATAAATCGGGCCCGACTGTACAGCTGGTGCATGTTAGAAATGTCGTTCATTGCCAAAATATTCTGGAATGTCGGAGTAGCATTAGAAATCAGCAACTTTACTTTTTCTTCCACTGGGATCTGCTCGGGCACACGCGAGAGGCCATCTGCCTCAATCTATCTGCGTATACAGCAAAGTCTTCATCCGGCTTCATCTTTTCAGCAACCAGGTCGGTTAAAGAATATTCGGGACCGACCCGATCTTGGAATCTGGTGATAAACTTCACCTTCACGGTCTTGAAACTGTCGGCCTCCTCTAGAGGCAATGTGTAGAACCACTCAAGGGTGACCCCTTCCAAGGATCGGCAAAACAAATATGCCATCAAACGGTCGTCATGCTAGAACTGCGCCAACTCGTAAAGAAATTCCCTGATATGAATGAACGGGTTGCCATTCCCGTCATACTTCCGATACACGGGGAGCTCGGACTGAGGAGGCAATCGGATATCCCATAAGTTAGGAATAGGGACATCCTCAATGGACTGAGGGCCTACCCGCTTAATTATGGAGGAGGTCAATCTACTGCTGCATAGCAGCCTATTTATCAAGGAGGTCCCATTCCCAGGAAGGAGGAGACTGAGCAGGAATAACGAAGCCCGGATAAGGAACTGGGGGGTGAACCGGTTGGGAGGGGAGCCCATAGGATGGATAATGGGCCAAGGAAGGGCCCATATCCGCGCGAGCCAATTGGGCGGCCCCGGGTTGTAAACGAGTGAAATCAGCCAGGGCCAGAGGCGATGGAGAGATTATAGTGTATGGATCAAGATAAGAACCAGAGGGGACCTGGGCCTTCCCCTTATCAAGATAATGATGGGCCGACGTGGAGGCCTGGCCCGCTTCCATACTAGGGTATCGGAGCACCTGGGAACGGATGGGAGTGAGATCAATGGGGGCAGCGGGGACGGGCGCTGACCCAACAACAGGAGACGTAGTGGTGGTGGCGGCAGTCACGCCATAGGAAGGAACTGAGGATGGGGCGTCTGCCCCTTGCAGAGCTTGCCATATAAGGTGGAGCTGGGAGGGGTCAAGCTGGGCTATCAAATTAAGAATTTGACTGGCCGAATTCTGTGTGGAGGAACCAGGAAGGGAGGGCTGAGAGCCCTCGATGGGAATGGTCGGGAGAGGAGGGGTAGTCCCCTCTCCTCCCTGCACATGGGTGACCCTAGGCGGGTCCTCAAGAAGTCCGCGAGGGAGAGAATCCTCGTGGGAATGGGAGAAATCGTAGAACGACATGATGGGTGGTGAATCAAACATGGGATTAAAGTAGGAGATGAAGTGAGAGTTGCCCCTAGATGATGATCCTATGGGGAAGAAACAACTCCGCATGCACTGATGATAATGGGGAAGGGGGGAGGCAAACAGCCCTAAGTAGAGAGCTAAAACAAACAACTCAAATGAAATGCACACAATGGAGAAGCGAGATGAGAGGAGAATCTGCCAATTAATGCAACGAAGTTTCAAATGATGCGCGCAGGATTTTATAAGTTCTCCTTTTTTGCCCTTGGTGAATTAATTAAGATTTATGTTCACTCGACCAAGGGGTTCCTATCCAAGGTAGGGAATAGGGCAACTGGCTGACACTAGAGGACTCTCTCTCCCTCTGATGCAAACCCTAGACTAGGGGGTGGTGACGGTACAACCTGCCCGGCGTCCGTGTGGGAATCCACGGCTCACGGGGCCATACAGAGGTCCTCAGCAAGGTCCCCTAGTCGGCTCCAAGGAGTATGGAGACGAGAGGAAACCCTACCTCAGTAGGAATGTAACTACTATGAAAAGAATGTATGCCCCTATGTGCACCGGAGTGCATGCAAAGTCTAGCCTAGCAACTAGCAATCAATGATCAATCAAATATGTAAGCAATGAAAGCAAGCATGCAATGATGGTATAGGAGCAAGGGGAGATCAATAATCAGCACCAAATATCATGGCAATCATATAACATGGCAATCAAAGTGAATCACGGGTGCACTGTAGCACAACAAGGACGGCCTCTGGGAGACCGCTCAGGGAGATATACGGTCTTGGTTGAACCGTTCACACCAAGGAGTAACGACAAAGTAACAGAAAAAATCAGGAAATGCTGGAATGAAAGAAGACAGAAATGGGAAATGTACCAGGAGGAGCGGTCTATTGACAACCGCTTAAGCACTGGAACGGACCTACAGCAACCGTGCAAAAGTAGCCAAATCAACAGTATGAAGACAGAGGCGTACCTGTGCCAGCACGGTGGACAGTCAAACACAGGCCGTAGGGATGATGAACGGGCGGTAGGAGACCGCTCGCGACCACAGGCTGGTAGGAGAAGTGGCACTGTTCGCAGAGAAGGACGGTGAATCTTCAGCCGCACAAACGTTGGACGGCTCTGGGAGAGCCGTTCAAGTTCTAGAGGACAGAGAACGCGACCCAACCTGTAACCACTTCAAGAAAAGGACTAACACAGCAAAAGAAAGGGTTAACAAATCACTAACACGATGGCACTAGGTGTCCCACCGTGATCGCCAAAAAATGGGGTGTTGACATGTTTTTCCTTACTCTTCAATACTCTACCCGGACTCCAAAGTCCTTCCTATCCCTTCTACTAAATCGATATGAGAAATAAATGAAAAATAGAAGGGGGACAGAAGGGTGTAAACCTGTGATTGCCACAAAGATGCCGAATGTGATGAACACGCCTTATCTTAGATAAAGGGTAGGTACTCGCCTTTAACCAGCACTGCAGAAGATGAGCGCCCCTTGAAGAATTGCCTTAAGAGTAGTGCGGCCGCTCGATAGACCGCTCATCAGTGTTGGGGTGGAAAGCGGGATGAAGAACGAGGGATGATGAACAGTTCAGGATCGGACACGGGAAGGAGATGAACGGTGTAATGTTGGCCTCACTTCCCTTAGAACAGACAGTCTGGAACCGCCCAACGCCACCACGCCCTGAGATGCAAAGGTCCTGTTGTGCCTCTTTGGCATTTGGTTTTGATGATAGCAAGACAGTGAGTGCATTTGAGTGCATTTGATATTGTACCTTGATGATAGCAATTGCATGAGTTTGCATGAGTATTGCATGATGCGTTGACGCATGGGATCATTGCGTCAACTCACTGGTCTGTCCCAGAGCTGGTCTATAAAATGTGTCAACTGGTGCGTCGATGCAGTGGACTCAATGCATTGACGCATTGGAATTATTTTGAAAGAGCTCTTGCTTTGCTTCATGCATTAGTCTAAACACTGTCCATCTGAGTGTCTCATGCAGAGTCAATTCATATAGTCTATACACTCTGGTGCATGTTGTTCGTAAAGTCTACACATGGCCTGTCGGTTGTCATGTCTTCACATTGTCTTAGGCTAAGTATGTACATCGTCAATGTTATTTGAAGTCCATACATTGCATACATTAGACTTGAAGTGTGTACATTGAGCGTCTCACTTAGTGTCTAAGGCAATGTCTACACATTAGTTTTCACTTGAAGTCTATACACTCGACTGCCTTGTCTTGATCAAGTCTGTACAGTCACTAAGTCTGTACATCCTCCAGGCGCTCACGAAGTCTATACATTGGGTTTCTTTTCAAGTCTGTACAGACTTTGGTTTGTGCAAGTCTATACATCCTCCCGTTCAGATTTCCAAGTCTATACAACGTTGTTGAGTGGAAGTCTGTACAGCCGGTGGGTTGCCAAGTCCATACATTGTGAACCTCAAAGCCTGTACAGACCTTGCCTTGTTCAAGTCTGTACATCGTTCATTTGTCTTGGCAAGTCTACACATTGGTAGTATGTACATCATTCGTGAAGATTGAACATTGAGCAAGTATATACATTGGACGAGTCTGTATCGTGCCTCAGTCATGAAGTCTATACATCGTGGCCTTGAACTTTCAAGTATGTACAATGTTGCTTTGTCAAAGCCTGTACATCACAGCTATGTTGAAGTCTGTACAGCCAGTTTCTTGATCAAGTCTGTACTAGCGTGATGTCTGCACTTTGGTCTTCATCTCCTGAAGTCTAGTCATTGGGAAGTATATACACTGAGCTCACAAGAAGACTTCCAAGTCTCTACACTCTCTCAGTGTACATACTTGCCCATTTGCTGTTTCAGAATATATACACTCAGTGTTATATGATTTAAATAACCACTTGTTCTATGATATGATTATAAGATTTTTGTGTGTGCAGGGTTAACGTAGAATGACCACAGCGTCCACGCAGCAAGTATACTAGTAGAAGTATTAGCTGCTGGAACACCACTGCGTCAACGCCATGGGCTAGCAGCGTCGACGCAGCACGCCCATCTGCTGAAGACTTTATCACTGGATCATCAATGCGTCAACGCCATTGCTAGACAGCGTCGACACAGCCATTGAGCCTGATAGGTATCTAGCTCGGAGAAAGTTTAGAAGGTTAACGCTGGAGTTCTTAGCGTTCACGCAGCATGCAAACAAGCCGAACTATTAGTTGTAGAAACACACCACTGCATAAACGCTTTAGCCTAGCAGCGTCAACGCAGCATGTCTATCCGCCAAATACATTGATCACTGGACTGCCGATGCCGATGCGTCAACGCAGCAAGCTGATGGAGTCAACGCAGCAGACTTGAGTTTCATAGGTTGAAGATCTCTGAAGGCTGTGTCAACCCCTTGAAGCAAGTGCGTTAACGCCACCTCACTCCAGTTGCTGAGCGTACTGATGAGGGGGCACGTGATCCGATGGGAGTAAGGAGCAGGATGCTGACAACTGTTAGATAAGGGGTGCTACCCCGCCAAGTGGACCAATCAGTGGTCACTAGGGCATTTTCTACTCAACCTTCGGAGGCTCTGTTTCTGATATAAAAGCACCCCATCATCCTCTCGAAAAGGGTCAACTCTCCACAGAAGAAGAGAAAGATCTCCAGCGAAGAAATCTGAGAGTGTGAGAAAAAGAAGAAAAAGAGAGAGAAGAGAAGAGCAGAGAGTGAGAGATTAGGAGAGCAGAAGAGAAAGAAAGAGAGATAGAGAGTGAGCGAGAGAGCTCAAGCAGAAGAAGAAAAGGAAAAGAGAAAGAGAGAAAAGGAGAGCAGAGATCGAGAGAAGAAGAGAAGTGCAGCAGAGAAGAAAGAGAAAGAGAGAGTGTGAAGAAAGAGAGTGAGATCGAGGGAGATCTAGTCTTGATGGACCGTGGATCAAATCCAGGCCATCCAGCTCCTTGTGAGCCATATTGTGCTTTACGTTTACAGCTTTCCGATTGCTGTTCATCCGTTCTTTTATTTCCATTTTTACACTTTCCTTCAAGCTGTTAGTCAGCGGATTGTAGAGGTGCTGCCTCTGGACGGCTAAGCTGTATTGCCCAGCGGTTTGCAGTGGAGGATTCCACTGGACAGCAAGCTGTGTTGCTCAGCGGGGCGAGGAGGATTCCTCGGACGGCAAGCTGTGTTGCCCAGCGGTTGTAAGGCAAGCTGTAATGCCCAACTGTTCAAGCTGTGAGTCAGCAGTAAGCCACACTCGGGTTGAGTGTGGGGTGGATGTAGGTCTGGAGGACCGAACCACCTAAAAACCCCTCTTGCATTGTGGTTTGATTGCTTATGGTTTGCTTCCGCTAGATGTTTGCATAGGGGCGCTCCAAGTGGTTGATCACAGGTTCATTAGATGACTTGATCAGATTTTGTTCTAAGTGTTTAATCTGTTGAGTGAGCGAAATTCTAATTGAGCTATAGTTTGTCTAACTTGTCTTGTTAGAGTGCTCACTATCTGTTTGTTTAATTATGCATCTGCTAATTAGTCTTCCAGATTTGATAAATATGTCTAGTTAGCTTTCTAAATAGTTAGTGAGCCTAATATGTCAATTGGGTGAAATTTTTTTTATAGGCCATATTCATTCACCCCCCCTCTGAATACTAGCACCGAACCTAACAATTGGTATCAGAGCGGTCTCTGACTTAACAGATCTAACAATCTGCAGAGGATCCTGCTAACGGTTTAGTGCATTTCAGAGTGGGTGTATTGTGCTCGTTGTTTTGTTTCACCGGTTTAGTGCTTTACCTTGCCCATCTGGTTTTGCTGCATTTCCTGTCATTTGTTTTAGTGAGTTGAATCTGTCTGCCATCTGTCCAAATGGATCGTCCTCCAATTTATGATGGTTCTAACTTTGAAAGTTGGCTAGGAGGCCTAGCTGTGTATGTAGATTCCATAAATCTCAAATTATGGAGTTTGCTATCCAAAGGCCCACATCGATTACCCAAAGATCAGACCAAGTGGTCTAGTGAGGACACCTTTAAGAACCGTGATAATGTCATAATTCTTAATATCTTGAGAGCTGCTGTTAATACTGATGTATATTCTTTTGCTCTCAGGTGCAATTCTGGAAAAGAGATATATGACAAAGTTATCTCTGCGCATAACCAACAGAGTGATAGTTGTTTGATGGCCAACCGGGATAATGAAGATTCCTCATCCAAGGTAAATTCTGAATCTGAACCCGAAGAGATTTCAATTGATGAACTATGGGATATGTATGAGGAACGTTCTGATATATGTAAATATTTGAAATCTGAAAATAGAAAGCTGAAAAAGAAATGTGATCAGATTAATTCAAAAGCTCATTGTAAAAAATGTCAAGATCTGAGAAAATCTCATGAAATGTGCTTAGCTAATCTGAATGTGAGTAAGGAACAAAGTTCCTTTTTGGAAAACAAAAATCATGAACTCACTGTCAAGATTTCTGAATTTGAAGATAAGCTGAATTCATTAGGAAATGATCAAATCTTAACTAATGAATTAGTTCAGAATGAACAAACTAGAAAGGAGAATGAAGAAATGAAGCTGCTTAATTTTGCTATGTCTGAGAGACTCTTAATGCTTGAAAGAGGGAAAAGTTCAATTGAAAATGAACGTGAGAGAGTGACTGCATTAATAGAAGAGATTGATAGCTACAAAGCCATTAATGTCTTACTTAATGAAAAGATCACAGATTCTGAAATTCTCATTTTCTCTCTCAAAAATGAAATCACTGAATTGAACAATTCTCTGTCTGAGTCATTTAAAAACAAAGAAAATTCAAAGGCTGCTTCGAAGAAGAAAGTCTCTGATGGAGGCAGTAAACAGGAAGAGAGAAAAAGAATGTATACAACCTTTGTGCGTAGCTCTGAGTTAGCTAGCACTTCAGCTTCTCCTTCATGTCTGCCTGCGAATCAGATAGAAAAATAAAAGAAAACAAAACAGAATAAAAATTTGTATGCTGAAATTTCTCAGGCCAAACTGTCTCATGTTAAAAGAAAGAATGTGAAATGTTTCTACTGTGGTAAATCTGGCCATGAGATGGATGTTTGCTTTGTCATGAGAGAGGATGAACTGAAATCAGATAGAATTCATGCTAGGAATTCTAAATCGAAGAAACCTTCTCATGATCAAAATAAGAGAATTCAATGCTTTTACTGTCATAGAATTGGTCACTTTATGCATGATTGTAGATTAAATAAGCAAGATGATTTGAATGCTAAAGAGCTTCATGATAGGAATCATGCATATCTGAAAAAGGAACTTCATTGCCTTCATTGTAACAAATTGGGCCATATTGCTGCAAATTGTTGGCATGCTAAGGGAAGAACAATTAACTCCAAAACTGCTATAATCCCTGTAAAAAGACATGCATTCTATAAGAATCTTGACATAATGAATTCTTCATGGTTTGAATGTGGAAAACATGGCCACACAGTCAAGGACTGTTGGCATGTTCAAAAGAATCATATTAACCCCCATGCTGTCAAATTCCATGGAAAACAATTTGTGAAATTTTCTTGTTTTAATTGTGGAAAACCTGGCCACAAAGCCTCTGAGTGCTGGGTGGCAGAGTTCAGAAAACAAAATGCCCATGCACACAACAGAAATTTTGACGTTCATGCACATGAATTTAATACTTACAATAAGGTGCATAAAAGGAACTTAAATTCTGTTAGTTATCATGGTAAGACTGGTCAATTTGGTTATTCCTTGTCCAGCTATAAGTTGATGGGCTATGATGATAATTCTGTTAAGAGACCAGTCAGAACACCTGTTAGGGATCATACAGGACCCAAGGCAGCTTGGGTTCCTGCAAGATCATATTGATTGATATGTTACAGGTGTGCCTTGGTGAGAGAAATAAAAGGGGTAATTTAGCCAAGGCACTTAAAAGGGAAGCCCCAGGATTCTACATTTCAGGTCAGTTCTGAACTTTGCTTTAAATTCCATTATCTGAAATTGTGAGCATGAAAATTATGAGTTTCATATTGATTTGCTTGATTGATTGTTGATGATCTCTTCATGTCTAGCTGATCAGTCTGCATTCCAGACTCAGCTACTGAATTTTACTTTGCATATATCTGATGCTCTTCTCTCACTGATTATTGCACTGAATAAATGGGCTGTTGGATGCTCTGCACAATCATTTTTACAGTTGATGCTTTATATGAACCTTGTGTCAATGGACTGCATGCTTGTTGTTGATTGCATAACTTGCTGATTGTGAATGATTCTTTAGTGTATAGAGTCAATGCATGTGTCTTGTGTCAATGCATTGCATGCTTGATTACATACTTGGACTGAACTTGAATGGGTCAGTTAGTGCATACAGTCAATGCATGTGTCCAGTGTTTGCATACATCATATGCATGACTGTCAATGAAATTGATCAATGCATGTAGGACAGTATGTTGCATAGCATATCTCTTGCATCATGATGTCAGGGGGAGCTGAGGGTTTTTCTGTTCAATTCATTGAATCCTTGCTACTTCTCACTGTCCCCATCTAGTTCTTTCATATCTTTTGATATCAGATGCTCCAGGAACTCAATGTCTATTGCTATCATTTCCCTAACCTTCACTGAACAACAGTTCTGTTTCTGGTTTAATACATTGAGTTGTGATTATTTCAATTGTTCTTTTATAAGAATCACTCTCACAAATTGAAAAGAACTAAAGGTTTAACCTTTATAAATTGAAGAGTCAAATGTCTACCTTCAGAATCTGAGATAAAAGAAAAACTTTTATAGCTCTTAATCTTTGTCTCATGGTAAGATTAGAAAAGGTTTTTGTAATGCCTAATGTGTTGATCTGGAAATTTCTAGAAAAGGTGAATAAGAGTGTGTACTGTTTTTCAAACAATCACTCTAAAAGAGATAAGGGCAGCAGTAAATAAGATCATAAATGCTATGAACTGAACATAGTGAAAGAGCAATGGCTGAATTGCACTGAGAAATTGTGATCTCCTCCAATGAAGCAGGAGAACTCATAGTCATGAAGTGCTTCCGAATATCTCTGTTCAAAGGGTCAAATCTATAGGGGGAGTTCTCACCAAGTAACTGGGGGTACTGACCTCTAATCAAGGTGTACCCTTAATGTCAAAAGTGAAGATTACTTTTGTGGGTTTTGATCTGAAATAGGTCTAGTAGTTTATGCCTAGTAACTGGGGGTACTTGCCTCTGATCAAGGTGTACACCTAATGTCAACAGCATAAAAACCACAGAATTATTTACTTAGTTCAGGTTCTGAAAAAATTCAAAAGTGAAAATCAAACTGCTGTAACCTTTCGAAAAATCAAAAGTCAATGAGTGAAAATTATTTTTATCAATACATGTTCTAGTTGCCTCTCTTGAATTTCCTTGTTTATTCACAAAAGGGTATTATTTCTGACTTATCTGTTAATACCATGTGCCCTAGATTCATTGCTATAAATGGAATCTATAAACTCTTGTTCAGGGGTCAAATGTTTTACTCTAGATTTATCACTGTTAAACCTGAATTTTTGTCAAAATTGTATGTTGCTGATTCTTATACTTTAACAGTCGTTTATAATCATGCTTCCCTTCTGAACCTCTGATTCAGCTCTTGTCAAGTGACCCTCCTACCTTCTCTTCCTTGTTTATCTGTTCATATTCCTTCTCAAAGGGGGAGCTATTATTTAGGGCGAGAAATAATTCAGGGGAGTCCTACATTCAGGGGGAGAATGTTCTAGAGGAATTTGCATGCATAATGCACTTTGCACTCTTGTTTTTACTATTTTTCTCTTTTTGATCATGTCAAAGGGGGAGAAAATCTAGTATGTGACTCACTGTCACATTGTGTTGCCATCATCAAAAAGGGGGAGAATGTTGTGCCTCTTTGGCATTTGGTTTTGATGATAGCAAGACAGTGAGTGCATTTGAGTGCATTTGATATTGTACCTTGATGATAGCAATTGCATGAGTTTGCATGAGTATTGCATGATGCGTTGACGCATGGGATCATTGTGACAACTCACTGGTCTGTCCCAGAGCTGGTCTATAAAATGTGTCAACTGGTGCGTCGACGCAGTGGACTCAATGCGTTGACGCATTGGAATTTTTTTGAAAGAGCTCTTGCTTTGCTTCATGCATTAGTCTAAACACTGTCCATCTGAGTGTCTCATGCAGAGTCAATTCATATAGTCTATACACTCTGGTGCATGTTGTTCGTAAAGTCTACACATGGCCTGTCGGTTGTCATGTCTTCACATTGTCTTAGGCTAAGTATGTACATCGTCAATGTTATTTGAAGTCCATACATTGCATACATTAGACTTGAAGTGTGTATATTGAGCGTCTCACTTAGCGTCTAAGGTAATGTCTACACATTGGTTTTCACTTGAAGTCTATACACTCGACTGCCTTGTCTTGATCAAGTCTGTACAGTCACTAAGTCTGTACATCCTCCAGGCGCTCATGAAGTCTATACATTGGGTTTCTTTTCAAGTCTGTACAGACTTTGGTTTGTGCAAGTCTATACATCCTCCCGTTCAGATTTCCAAGTCTATACAACGTTGTTGAGTGGAAGTCTGTACAGCCGGTGGGTTGCCAAGTCCATACATTATGAACTTCAAAGCCTGTACAGACCTTGCCTTGTTCAAGTCTGTACATCGTTCATTTGTCTTGGCAAGTCTACACATTGGTAGTCTGTACATCATTCGTGAAGATTGAACATTGAGCAAGTATATACATTGGACGAGTCTGAATTGTGCCTCAGTCATGAAGTCTATACATCGTGGCCTTGAACTTTCAAGTATGTACAATGCTGCTTTGTCAAAGCCTGTACATCGCAGCTATGTTGAAGTCTGTACAGCCAGTTTCTTGATCAAGTCTGTACTAGCGTGATGTCTGCACTTTGGTCTTCATCTCCTGAAGTCTAGTCATTGGGAAGTATATACATTGAGCTCACAAGAAGACTTCCAAGTCTCTACACTCTCTCAGTGTACATACTTGCCCATTTGCTATTTCAGAATATATACACTCAGTGTTATATGATTTAAATAACCACTTGTTCTATGATATGATTATAAGATTTTTGTGTGTGCAGGGTTAACGCAGAATGACCACAGCGTCCACGCAGCAAGTATACTAGTAGAAGTATTATCTGCTGGAACACCAATGCGTCAACGCCATGGGCTAGCAGCGTCGACGCAGCACGCCCATCTGCTGAAGACTTGATCACTGGATCATCAATGCGTCAACGCCATTGCTAGACAGCGTCGACGCAGCCATTGAGCCTGATAGGTATCTAGCTCGGAGAAAGTTTAGAAGGTTAACGCTGGAGTTCTTAGCGTCCATGCAGCATGCAAACAAGCCGAACTATTAGTTGCAGAAACACACCACTGCGTCAACGCTTTAGCCTAGCAGCGTCAACGCAGCATGTCTATCCGCCAAATACATTGATCACTGGACTGCCGATGCCGATGCATCAACGCAGCAAGCTGATGGAGTCAACGCAGTAGACTTGAGTTTCATAGGTTGAAGATCTCTGAAGGCTGCGTCAACCCCTTGAAGCAAGTGCGTTAACGCCACCTCACTCCAGTTGCTGAGCGTACTGATGAGGGGGCACGTGATCCGATGGGAGTAAGGGGCAGGATGCTGACAAGTGTTGGATAAGGGGTGCTACCCCGCCAAGTGGACCAATCAGTGGTCACTAGGGCATTTTCTACTCAACCTTCGGAGGCTCTGTTTCTGATATAAAAGCACCCCATCATCCTCTCGAAAAGGGTCAACTCTCCACAGAAGAAGAGAAAGATCTCCAGCGAAGAAATCTGAGAGTGTGAGAAAAAGAAGAAAAGGAGAGAGAAGAGAAGAGCAGAGAGTGAGAGATTAGGAGAGCAGAAGAGAAAGAAAGAGAGATAGAGAGTGAGCGAGAGAGCTCAAGCAGAAGAAGAAAAGGAAAAGAGAAAGAGAGAAAAGGAGAGCAGAGATCGAGAGAAGTGCAGCAGAGAAGAAAGAGAAAGAGAGATTGTGAAGAAAGAGAGTGAGATCGAGGGAGATCTGGTCTTGATGGACCGTGGATCAAATCCAGGCCATCCAGCTCCTTGTGAGCCATATTGTGCTTTACGTTTACAGCTTTCCGATTGCTATTCATCCTTTCTTTTATTTCCATTTTTACACTTTCCTTCAAGCTGTTAGTCAGCGGATTGCAGAGGTGCTGCCTCTGAACGGCTAAGCTGTATTGCCCAGCGGTTTGCAGTGGAGGATTCCACTAGACAGCAAGCCGTGTTGCTCAGTGGGGCGAGGAGGATTCCTCGGATGGCAAGCTGTGTTGCCCAGCGGTTGTAAGGCAAGCTGTAATGCCCAGCTGTTCAAGCTGTGAGTCAGCAGTAAGCCACACTCGGGTTGAGTGTGGGGTGGATGTAGGTCTGGAGGACCGAACCACCTAAAAACCCCTCTTGCATTGTGGTTTGATTACTTATGGTTTGCTTCCGCTAGATGTTTGCATAGGGGCGCTCCAAGTGGTTGATCACAGGTTCATTAGATGACTTGATCAGATTTTGTTCTAAGTGTTTAATCTGTTGAGTGAGCGAAATTCTAATTGAGCTATAGTTTATCTAACTTGTCTTGTTAGAGTGCTCACTATCTGTTTGTTTAATTCCGCATCTGCTAATTAGTCTTCCAGATTTGATAAATCTGTCTAGTTAGCTTTCTAAATAGTTAGTGAGCCTAATATGTCAATTGGGTGAAATTTTTTTTTATAGGCCATATTCATTCACCCCCCCTCTGAATACTAGCACCGAACCCAACAGGTCCAACCTCCACCCTTTCTGGCCGGCCAGAAAGGATGGGCCTCGTGTTAGTGGGTTGCTGACCTGCGAAACAGAGTGTAGAACATAAAGAAAAGCCCAAATTAGAGCTATAGAATGTAGCAAATGCTCAAACGGAAGGAAATAAACATAACTAAATGAAGTGGGGGATACCTGGAGGGTTTTAAACCCCTAGGGGCACCAAAAACGTGGGAGGGTGTGTGAATGATGCATAAGAATGACAAAAACGTGGAAGAAACGTGGAGAAAATGACGCATGCAAACAAAAGAGAACAACAGACTAATGAACTAAAGACACAAAATAATGAGATACTCCCTGAACCGGAGGCCTGTATGGATGTAGAAGGCCTCCCTCCCTGGTCGTAGGTCACTCTAGAATCCGACAAGGCTTCGCCGTGACCTTGAAATCTCCCTGCCTTTCGAAGGTAGCCTCTAGGGTCTATTTATAGAGCCTAGGAAGCCATCCCCGAAATTAGGATTTTTAGGCATTTTCAGGTCGAGATAATCAAAGGAAAGTCGTAGATAATCAAATTATCTCTCATATAGAAGAAACGGCAATCAAAATGACTCAATATCCGCAGAGAAAATGACGGGAGCAGTTAGGGATAAAACCACGGATAGATAGAAAAACCCTTGAAATTCTCAAGAATCGAGATGATGAATGGTCGCACAATAGACCACTCATCAGGTTGGACAGTCTATCTCTAGGCCATCTATCCCTGTCAGTGGAAATTCAATAAATAGAAAATGTTATCCAAATACCCATCGAACTGACCGATAATACCACCGTTGGACTCTCATAAGATGAACGGCTAATCATGGACCTTTCATCCACAAGAGCGGCCAAGAGGCAACCGCTCATGCCTTGTCAGTGATAAATCAAGATAAATAAGATAAATAGATAATTATCTGAACAACCAACCGAACGTAGGACTCTGGGAGTAGAACGGCTAATGTTAGCCCGCTCATCATCTTGAACGGCTACCATTGAGACCGTATGAAAGCGTGTCGGTGGAAATTCAAAAAATCAACCAAAATATCCCATAAATATATGGATGGCCTACTATCAACAGCACATATGGTTATGCGGCTGGAGACTGGCCGTACATGTATATGGGCGCTTGAAATTCATGGAAAATGCTTGACTAACAAAAATCAAGGCCCATTAAGCCCTGAATCAACTCGGACATAGCCAGGGAGGGAGGCCACCCATAAAATTGGCTCAAAACGTGCCAGAAAAAAGCCCAACGAGTAACGGATAACTCGAGGCATCAACAGGTGGGAGTAAGAGAAATAACTCAACTTGTCGGTAAAAAATAGGTGTCAACAGACATGTTCCAGATTCTCAAATGTTTAAAAATAATACTTATTTCATACATATCAATCAATGAATATCATGATTTCAAAATTTTCAGAATTCAGAAGAGTTTAAAAGACACAACGTGAAAATGTTGGTTAAAGTTTTTTAAGACTAACTCAGATATTTTCAAGATATGTTCATAAACAAACACAAGACATATATGAAACTTCAACCAGCTAAAAAATTCAGACATTCATAGTCCTATATAATAGAAGATTCCTCTTTAAGTTATTTTCAGATTTATGATCAGGATATGCACAGAGAAATCTTTCTGAATTTTCAGGGAAGGTAAAAACATTTTAGGGAGCAGCCAATTCAACAAGGATGGGTGATAATGGCTGATAATAGTTGAACCAAGAAGCTGAAATGTGTTGCATTTCACATTCGTCACAGGGATTTAAACAAGATAGTAGTTTAACCTGAAGATGGGAAGTTCAGTTGATAGAAGTGAGCTGTCAGCATGTATTATAAGCAATGATCACATTGTTTCCTTGGTATACAACTCCCCCTAACACCATGCACTGTATGACTGAAATCTAAGAACAATGGATGCAATGAAATTTATGTATGGAATTTTTATGACATATGCTCATGAACATTTAGACTGCTCTTCGTGCAACTTTGACCTATGGTACCAGGCGAAGGACTTGGTCTAAAGACCACCTCACACATAGCAAGAACTTCCAGACAGGATTCATCTGCCCTTTAGTATCTCACTATTTATATACCAAGAGTCATGCATGACAATCCAATGCAGATGCAGTTCTATATGCATCTTAAGCTGACAACATGCTACTTATATGCAATTGTGAATACATGTGCATGTCAAATGTGCAGGTAAACATTTTAAGCATGAGACATTGTGCAAGCAACAAATTCATGCAATTCAGCTTTTCAATTTTATGATGTGTAATTCATTTTTAGTCAATTTCAATCAATTCATATTTCAGTATGCAACCATCAATTTCAGTTAAATTGTTGCACAAATAACACATCATATTCATTGAGAGATTTTATTGCCAAGCATAGATGTAAATGAGAAACTATATGCATCAAATTTTGATTAACAAATCAAACAAGATATGCAACTATCTAAACAAGGTTATCAAAAGCTCAAATGTCTACCAGTAGAGGTGGGGTTTTATTAAACATTGGATGCCTTGGTTTATTTGACCCCCTTTTATTCCTCATCCCTAAGGCATACCTGCAAAGCACAGATCTTATTTTGTGTTTCTAGGTACCCAAGACATCTTGGGTCCTACATGGTTAGTAACACCTCTGATAGGTGCTTTCCACAATCTTTGAGCATGTAAGTCATCAGATTTCATTACATTACAATCACTCATGGAGTGCCCAAAGGCTCCATAATAATGACATGAAATAGCAGATCGTGAGTTTTTTTTATGCACATTATCATAAGCATGGAATCTATGTGTATTAACATGAAATTTTCTGTTATTTGCATGAACATACTTTTTTCCATATCGTGCCATCCAGCAGTCAGAGCCTCGGTGGTCATGTTTTCCACATTCAAAACATGCAAGAATCTTTCTTTTAAATGCAAATTTATTCTTATCAAGTTCATGTCCTTTTATAGGGATACAAAAAAGTTTGAAATTCACATTCCTACCCTGGATATGCCAATAGTCCTTGACTGTATGGCCATGCTTTCCACAGTGAGAACAAACAGAAGAGTTTCTCCTATGAGAGCCTAACCAGCATTCAGTAGTCTTGTGACCAAGCTTGTTACAATTGAAACATGTGATGTGCTGGTTTACAGAAACAATTTTGTTCTTGTTAAAAACATGATGGTTTGCAAGGAATTTAGCATGATGTGACTGTGAGCTTTACTTACCATTTGCAAACAAGCATTGTGCACCTACATGTCCTACCTTACCATAATTAAACCATGTGATACTCTTTTTCTTAGTGGCAGGAAACTTCTTGACATGAGAGTCCCTGGTATGCATTTTTCTAGCATTCAGATCATCTTGTTCCATCAATTTACATGCATGCACCAAATGACCGAATCTATGACAGTAATGGCATGAATTTTTCTATTTGTATGCATGTGTATGTGTGTGCGTGGATGATTTTTGAACATCATGCAATGAAGTGGCAGGAACCTTTTTGTTCTTTTGTGGATCAGTTGGTTGTATGGTTTTCTGAACCGTAAACTGAAAAACAGGTGGGTTCTAAGAAATGTGAGAAGTAAAGCTAGAAACAAAGGATGTCTGAATTTTATTTTTTAAATTTTTTTTATTTACAGGGTTATAGCCTAACCCCTCCTTCTAAAAGTTGACCTTTGTTTCCAGCAATTTGTTCAGATTATCTTGCCCACTAACAAATTTAGACAAAGAACTTTTCAAATCTTGAATTTCATTTTCAAGAGATGCAACGTGTATTTCATAACTTGCAATCTCTTGTTCACTGTAATTGACAGCTTCATTCAAAACTTTGTTGGCAATTTTGTAATCTTCGATCTCCTTTCTAAAATCATCAACCCTTTTAGATTCGTCTGTAAAGATGATTTTTTCCTTTTTCCAATGTGAGAAGCCTTTCAGACATAGCATTGTTTAACAGTTTCAATTTTTCAATTTCTTCTTTAAGCTTATCATTCTGAACTAATTCATTTATTAGAATCTGATCCTCTGGATTAGCTTCATATTTTCTTCCAGTTTTAAATTCCCTCAACTCTCTTTGTTGTTTTTCAACATTTTTCTACAACTCCATGTTTACAACTTTGATGGCATCAAATTTTTCAGCAAGCAAGTTGTTCTCTTGTTTGAGTTTTTCAAATTTTTCTTCATTTTCCCTAGAGGATTTTCTGAGAGATTCATTTTCAGATTTCAGCTTGTTTAGATCTGAGTTAACACATTCAAGATCTTTCAGCAATTTCCCATACTGTACATGATTGCTAACGAGACTCTGATCATCATTAGTTGTGCTGAGTTTTTCTTCAAGTTCAGATATGTCATTCGCTAGTTCTTTGTTTTCAGTTTTAGCAATCCAATTTGTTTCTTAAGCTTTTGATTATCAGACAAACAAGCATCATGAGATTGTTTCAATTCCATACAATTTTCACAAGAAGACAAATTTGAGCTATTCAACTCATTACCCCTTTTCAATTTTTTATATTATTTTTTCAACTTGTCATGTGACTCTAACAAGTCAGCATATGCATTCTCCGAATCATCTATAGTATAGTTCTCAAAAGGGTTTACCTCATCATCGTCCTCTTCTTCATTTTGGCTACCACTTTGATTACTTCCGTTAGCCATCATGCAGCTGTCCTCATTTCTCCTGTGAGCTAGCTTCAGCCTATCCAGGATGTCCTTAGCGAACCTGCAGTCATGAAAGCAAGAATGTAGGGCCTTGTCAGTAGCTGCTTTCATTAGATTGAAAACTTTCTGATTTTCTCCAAGCTTTGATCTATGATTGTTAGTCCATTTGGACTCTTTCTTTGGTAATCTGTGAGGACCGTGTGAAATTAATTTCCACAGATCAGGATTAATCAGTTTTACTTAATTATTCAAATTACTAAGCCACGAATAAAAATTAAACCCCTTGAAAACCGGTGGATGAGCCATGGTGATCAGTTCAAGAGTAATTCTCGCGATAGACTGAGCACAAATAGAAATGAACCTAAAATAGGATAGAAGGATCCTCTGCAGATCGTTGGACCTGATGAATCAGAGACCCGCTCTGATACCAGTTGTTGGGGTGCGAGGCACGGATTCAGAGGGGGGTGAATGAATCCCCTTTAAAAACTATTACGGAAATAAAATATTGCCAACTAAGCAACACTCAGTCACCAAACGGGTCAACCAATCAAACTACTAACTCAGTGAAGAATATGATAACAGCAGATAAGAGCAAAGGTACGCAAGCTCACTGAACAAACCAAATAACGCTGTAGGTTAATAAACGAGTCAAGTGAGACAACCATCAACCATATAGCGCTCATGAAACATCCTGCGAAGGGTGGTAGAAGATATGGAGTAGAGCGTAAAAGTAAACCACAAAACACTAGGATTTTTTAGGTGGTTCGGCTAGACCTCCAGTCTGCCTACGTCCACCCCTCACTCTAAACCGGAGTGAGGCTTCCCTTGAAAATGCAAGAACAACATACTCAGTCTGCAATAGATGCTGCCTAACAGCTTGACAAACCGAGGGAGACAAATCCCTCAAACCAAGCTCTGCAACCCACAGAAGCTTAGCACTTGGATTTGCTACCTACAAGACCAGAACCAGAGACGAATCTCCCTTCCTCCACACCAGAGGAAAACCACAAGTGACACCCAGTCACTTGCAAACCAGAGGACCAATCCTCCCTTCCTCCAAACCGAAGGGAAACCCACAAGTAGCACACCACTACTTGCAACCGGAGACTACGTCTCCCTTCTCCTGAGTCCACAGGAGAAACCCAGATCCCAAACAAGGGAAACGGAAAGCACTAATGATATGAAAAGAACAAGCGAAAAACAAACAAGAAAAACAAAAAAAAAGATATAGCTCCGAGGAGCACAATGACTGTGGATTTGATCCACAAGTCAAGTCATGATCAGATCTTTAGGATGCACTGGCTGCACACTCTTTCTCCTTCTCACGATTTTCTTCTCTCTCGCTCTGGCTCTCAGCTTCTTCTTCACTCACTGACTACCTCTCTTCTTCTTCTTCTACTACTTCTGCTGCTGGCTCTCTTTTCTTTTCTTCTAGCGGCCTCTTTTCCGCACGAGCACCCTTCTTCGAAGGGTAATGTAGCTTTATATAGGAACATGGGCTTCGTATGGATCAAGCAACAGAACCCTACTAACATTCTATTGGTCCACGTGTTAGGGAATAGAAGCTTCCTATCCTCGGATCACATGCCTATCATTTCTCCCTTTATCCACGAGCCAGCCTTCTGCCTTTTCAGAGATCACGTGCCTCTACTGCGAATGAAATTGTTCCCGGAAAAAGACAGAGTATCATTTAGGATCACTTACAGAAAATTAGAGTTCCTCACGTGGAAGAGCAGACCTTGCACAGACAGCTTAATTAAACCAAATGTGCACTGACCATGAAATGTGTAAATAGACATAAGCACTGACCTAGAATAGAGAAGAGCTCAGTGCAAAGTTTGCACTGACTATAATATGTCTAGGACAAAAACCTGCACCGACTGAATAGGCTTTAGCCATGCGCCGAGATCTACAGTGACTTGCACCGAGTTCGTATGCTGACAGACAAATACGAACATGCACAGTGTATTGCACCGACTTTCTATATGCACGGACCTTCAGATGCAGCAATAGTGTATTGCACTGAGTTTCTATATGCATGGACCTTCAGATGAAGCAACAGTGTATTGCACCAAGTTTCTATATGCATGGACCTTCAGATGCAGCAATAGTGAATTGCATCGAGTTTCTATATGCATGGAGTAAAACATGCACAGACCAGAGCTATAGTGATTTGGATCGACTATGTGGTGAGACTTATACCTACGTTTAACCAAAAGTTGCACCGACTTGGTGCAAACCAAACCTTGCACCGACCGTGGTCATGATGAAACAGAAAACTTGCACCGACTTCATGCAATATGAGACTCAAATGGATGAGACGCTAACAGAGACACAAGACCATAAGTGCATGAAACACGGTCGCTGTTGAGTCAGGTGCGATAGATTCAGAGGGGGGTGAATGAATCTCCCCTTTAAAGATATAGCCTAATTAAAAACTTAAAGCTCAGTTATGCGGAATTAAAAATAGTTGCAGCTATATTCTTAGAATACTTAGGATCATCTCGACAAGACAACTCAATAGAATTAGCCCTCACTCGATCCTATGCAAACATCTAGTACGCAGCAATTAAATGAACATATAAGAAAATCAAACCACAAGGGACACCAAGATTTTTAGGTGGTTCGGTCCACAGACCTACGTCCACCCCTCACTCCAAACCGGAGTGAGGCTTCCACTAGCAACGCTAGACAAGCAGACTCAGTCTGCAACAGATGCTGCCACACAGCTTGACCAGGGGAACAACCTCCCCTCTTCCTCCCAACCGGAGGGAACCACTAGTGACACCAGTCACTACCAAACCAGAGACGCAAGTCTCTCTTCCTCCAGACCAGGAGGGGACCAACAAGTAGCAACTACTACCTGCAGCCGGAGACCCAAGTCTCCCTTCCTCTAAAGCCCAGAGGGAAGCGCAAGTGACACTAAGTCACCTGCAAACCAGAGGTCTCGGACCTCTCTTCCTCCACCAAGGAGGGAACCACTGATGACCCAAAGTCACCAGCAAATCGGAGAAACAAATCTCCCTTCTCCTGAAACCACAGGAGGAACCCGATCCCCAACAGGGCAATCGGAAGAACAAGGTAAAAGGAAAACAATAAAAGATAAAAATCACAGCGACATAAAGCTGGAGAAATGAAAAGCACAAAGACAAACTGGGTTGGATCTGATCCAAGGTCCAGTGAACAATGAAGCTCTCTTCTTCTTCACAACCTCTCTATCTCACTGTCTCTCCTCTTTCTCTGCTCGAGCTCTCTAGCTTTCTCTTTCTCTTCTTTCTCTTCTACTCTTCTCTCTTTTTCTTCTCTCAGTGGATCGTGGCTCTCTACTGCTTCTCCTTCTGTCTCTCTGTACAGACTTCACCTCTTGTTCGAGCTGCCTCCTTCTACTCACTATCTCACACGATCAGCCTTCTTCTGAGGAAGAAGACATATATATATAGCAGCAGCAGATTAGGGCGGCGTGTGCTCTCCACGATTCCCGCCCAAATGTTTCAGTCCACGTGGCAGCTTCTCAGCATCTCGGATCACGTGCCAGATGCCAACCTCGTATCACGTGCCCAGACTCTGCAGGTTTAATGAAGAGTTTAAGTCGATCAATAGAAACAGCACAAGCTGTACATAGTTCAATTAAGCAGCAATGTATATACTTAGCAATGCAGTGTGTGGACTTGGACAGCTAGCCACGAGTGTATAGACTTTGCCTAAGTGTTTATCCATGAATGAGATGGCAATGTATAGACATGAACTAATGCAAGCAGTGTATAGACTTTGTGCCCCAAAGGCAATGTATAGACTTAGTGCTCTACATGCTACATTGCTAATGTGTAGACTTGATCAATGCATCTTGAATGTTTAGACTTGAAGAGCTAGCCAACGAGTGTATAGACTTGAGGGGTGACAACGAGTGTATAGACTTGCTGGGTGACAACGAGCGTATAGACTTGCTGGGTGACAACGAGCGTATAGACTTGCTGAACAGCAGCAGAATGTATAGACTTGGTTGTGTGAGCATGCAGTGTATAGACTTTGTGAGATGCAAAGGCTGTACAGACTTGACGAAATGCATGTGCTAGACAGTGTATAGACTAGATAATGCAAACGAGATGTTCATACTTGCTATGAAGCAACCACAATGTACAGACTTATGTTGAAGCAACCAGAATGTACAGACTTAGAGTGTAGACAATGCAATGTATAGACTTTGATGAACATATGCAATGTATGAACTTAATGACGCAAGCGATGTATAGACTTTGGAACGCTTGAAGCACAGACACGCTTTAGTGTATAGACTTGATGATCATTCAGCA
The DNA here is from genome assembly GCA_022559845.1 of Amorphophallus konjac. Lineage (NCBI taxonomy): Eukaryota > Viridiplantae > Streptophyta > Magnoliopsida > Alismatales > Araceae > Amorphophallus > Amorphophallus konjac. The sequence goes on from CM040125.1 coordinate 185,666,092, forward strand.
ATGTGCAGACTTCGACAAAACACAACGTGCAGCAGTGTATAGACTTGAAGCACTAGATGCACGATGTACAGACTTCATTCATGCAAGGCTATGCGTTGTATAGACTATGTGAATGTAGTGCAATGGCCTGTACAGACATCATAGTATGCACAATGCAGTGTATAGACTTTCCAATGTCTAGACTTGCAGATGTGAATGACACAATGTATAGACTTGGCCCCTTGAAGGATGTACAGACTTTACGAGCACAGTCCAGTGTATAGACTTTGCGAAGCACAGTCCAATGTATAGACTTGTAAGTTGAACTGCATCGTATAGACTTCAGACTGTATGGACTTGTGAACTCGAATGCAATGTACAGACTTCATATAAGAAGGCAACCGCTGTACATACTTAGGCAATGTAAAGACTTGACAAGCTTGAACACAGCGATGTGCAGACTTTGTGATGTATAGACTTATGAATGCAACGTAGGTAAAGGTCCCAATGTATAGACTTCACCTGAAATAGTCCGATGTACAGACTTTGTCTGAAACAGTCGGATGTACAGACTTGAGTGAACGATGCATGAACAAGCCTAACCAATGTATAGACTTTGATGCACAAACACACAATGCAATGTATAGACTTTAAAGCAGATGCCAAGCCCATGTACAGACTTGAAGAGACAACCAATGTATAGACTTCTCATTATGCATCCAGATGAATGTACAGACTTGAGTTATGCAACTGAAGGCTGTACAGACTCGCTATGAAGAGAGATGCAACGTGAGACGCTCGAATGTACAGACTTGCTGATTGTTTTAAGACACAGCATGAGACGCTCAGAAGGACTGCCCACTATATAGACATTACCTTAGACATGCAGACACTGTGAATGTATAGACTTCACTATGTGTAAGCTTGTGAAGGCGAATGCAATGTACAGACTCCAGACTGTGAAGGCTTTGTGTATGTAAATGCATTGTACAGACTTCACGTTATGCTTGAGACACTAAGGAAGACAGACACTGTATGGACTTAGGCAATTGAAAGGCTTGCCAGTGTATGGACTTATGAGTGCAGCACAGACAGATGCAATGTACAGACATGGAAAGGGGGTCGACCCACTTCTGTCCAGACTATGATGAAAGGTTCAGCATCACCTATTGTACAGACTAACATCAAGCAATCCAGATAAAATGCAATTATGAAATACATCAACAATTATGAAATGCACCAATGCACACACCACACAGCCTCAGCCTGTTCGTTGGTTATGTAATTCAGATAAGATGTTCAATGAAACATACATATGCAACAAAAATAGATTTATATGCATACTCAAACAGATGATGACTTATAGTGTTTGCTATCATCAAAATCACAGGGACACAACAATCTTCCCCTTTTTGATGATGGCAACACTATGAGTCAGTATGACTAGATCAAATATTTCTCCCCCTTTGACTTCAGCAAAAAGACATTAATTGAAGAGGGAAGAATAAGACTGCATAAGATGAGTGAATTAAAAGCTCCCCCTTTAATGACAATTAGCTCCCCCTGAATAGAATAATGATCAGAAATGTTTTGAAGGTTGAAACCAATTGAGATGAAGGGAGAATATCAACAAAAGCACAGGGACACTCAAAAATGCTGACTAGATCTCTCCCTTTATGAAAAACACTCAGCATGACATGGAAGCTCCCCCTGATTAGATGGAGTGAAAGAAGTGATGAGCATCTATCAGCAAAGCACATGGGTATACAAGAGTTACCACAGTCTGTAATCATAGTGAATAAATGAGGAAGCAAGATTTTCATTAGCACACCAGATTCATAAATCTTTGTAAGCGAATTTCAGATTCTTTAATTATAATAGATTATGAATGAGTTTAAACTTACCATCATGATTTAAGAGTGATGTATTTAAGGTTTATCAGGAAAATTCATTACTCATATCTGACACATCTTTTAATAAAGATGAACCATCAACTCATTTGTTATTCATGTTGAACCTCCTTCCATCTTGCTCATTTAAATTCAATGACTCCTATGGAAGTTACACAAGATACTATTGAGATTAAACAGAAATAAATGAGACTGAACTTGTCTTTAGATTTTCAGAATTTTCTATTGAACAACACTCATTTTTCCTGAGCAAGTTTGGTTCAGTCAACACCTTTTTACATGAGGCACAACACGTCTTAGGTGAAGTGACCCAGTTACTCAGTGTGACAACCATATTGCCTCTGAAGGAGAACAGAGTTAGTAATGGAGTATCTTTTTACATGAGGAGACACCTTGATCAGAGGCCAGAATCCCCAGTTACTCAACACAACCATGCCATTGCTCTGCCAGATTTTCAAACATTTTGAAAACAGAGTTAACTATGGCACTTCATGACATGGGCTTAATCCATTTCTTTGATAGAGAACTCAGTTTCTCTGTGACCAAAGTCATTGCTCTTGCTTTAAATTTTTAAGTGTTTTCAGATTTTTCAAACAATGCTCAATACACTGAAATGTTTAAGAACAATACTTTCTATATGTATCTTAACCAAGGATAGCCATGTCTTTTAAAATTTCAGATTTTAGAAAGTTTTGTATGAAGTTCATGAGACAACTAGTTAAGATTTATTAAGCAGAATGAATCAGATATTTTCAAGTCCTTTACATGAAAACTTAAGAAATACATTAGACTTAAATCAATTTGATTTATCAAAACATTCTTAAGCCAGTATAATAGATGATTCTTCTTTTCAGAATATGTCTGATTTATGTCTAGGGTGCACTGACTAATATCTTTCCTCATTCAGATGAATCAATGGCATTGTCAAGAAATCAGTGGAGTCAACAAAGTGTTTTTGTCGAGAGAGTAGCAGAGAGCAATTTGAAGCCAGCAGTAAAGACTAGAATTCAGTCAGATTAGCTTGGACCAGACTTGACAAGCTATGAAGAAATGTGAGTGATAGGAACAAGCTAGCAGTTGAACTCAACGCAAACAGAATCAATAGCTAAGTCTGGAATACAGACAGATCAACTATATCAGTGTAGACAGCAGAGAATTCAAGAGAGCCACACATTTGCCAAGAGAATGGATCAGATTGCTAGTAGGAGTTCAAGATATGAAGAAGTGAACAAACAAGAATGCCCCCCCCCCCTATCTAGATGCAATGAGTCATTTCTTTTTAGATTTTTCAATGCAAGGAAATGTAATGCAATTGACTACATGTATGCATGTTTAAAGGCTCTCCTGGAGAGATTTCCGGAACATAGATATGTAATGCATTCAGCAAATGAGATTATCATGATTATGCAAACATCAGTCAAACTCCCCCTTACAAAGTGCATGATATGCAATTAAAGCACTGAAACATGATTTTAAAATATATGCTCATTCAGAGATAAACTACAAGTATTTCCATGAGCATTTCAGATTTTTCAATTAGATTCAGTTAGACAATGCACAAAAGAATTATCATGATATGCGGTGCATTCAGATCACACAAATTCAGAATACAGAGTTTTCAGAATTTACCTTAATGGGGCTTTATCATCTTGCCCTCTTTTTATTTCTCTATCCAAGGCACACCTGCAAAGTATTTGATCATCTTGATCCTGCAGGGACCCAAGCAGCTTTGGGTCCTGCGTTAGCCCTGACAGGTGTTCTAAGCAAATTCATAGCAACATGGTCACCATGATTCATCAGATAGCAATTGTCCATAGAGTGACCAAACTTCCCACAATATCTACATGAAGTGACTGATTTCTGGTTTTTATGATGCATAGTAACAGCAGCATGGGGTTTATAAACATGATCATAAGATTTTCTGTTATATGCATGAACAGTTTGGTTCTTATTCCTAACTAGCCAACATTCAGAAGATTTGTGACCTTGCTTCCCACTGTTATAGCATGAAAATCTTGCAAATGGTTTTGCAGGGAATTTGACAACATAAGGGTTAACAGTGTTCTTCTGAACATGCCAACAGTTCTTGACTGTATGGCCATTCTTCCCACAGTGAGAGCAAGCAAAAGAATTTATTCTATGCAAACCTGACCAGTATTCAGTGGCCTTGTGACTAGTCTTGTTGCAGTTAAAATAAGTGATGTGCTGGTTCATTGAAGCAAATTTGTTCTTATTAAAACCATTTTAGCTTGCAGGGAATTTAGCATGATATGAATGAGATGTTTTCTTACCACTTGCAAACCAGCATTGTGTAATTGTGTGTCCTAATTTGCCACAGTGAAAACATTCAATTTTCTTTTTATGAGATGAAGGATTTTTATCATGAAATTTCCTAGCATTCATATCATCCTTCTCCATCAATTTACACTCATGCATCAGATGTCCAAATTTGTGACAGTAGTGACAGATCATTTTCTTCTTAGATGCATGTGAGTGTGTGTGAGGACTGTGATCACCATGCACTGATGAATCCTTTTTGTTTATTTTCTATTTTTCAGTCTTTTTCTGATTTTTGTTCTGTTTTTCTATTTTCTTAGCCTTGTCCTGAGGTGGAGATGAAGTAGAAGCTTTTCTTGTTCAGAACATTTAACAAAAATAGTTTTCTGTTTATTTCCATCAACCTTCTTTATACCAACAGGAGTGTCTTTGTCCTTCTTCTGTAGATTTTCATTCTTTTTCAATTCTTGAGTTTGTTTTACAGTTTTGGGGCTGACAGTGATCTTTTGTGCAGTGAATTAGAAAACAGAAGGGGCAGAGGTTGTGTTCTGATTAGAAGCTTTGACAAAAACAGTAGACGTTTTATTCCCATTACTCCTTTTGTTTGTCGGACTGTAACCCAGTCCCTCTCTCTGAAAGCTAACATTATTTCCAAGAAGCTTATTCAGATTGTCCTTTCATTTGACAAATTTTGACAAGGAGTTTTTCAAATCTTGAATTTTAGAATTTAAGCCACAAATATTAGCTTCATATTTGGACAGATCTGTTTCACAGGAAATGATTTGTTGATGCAAGGCATCATTCAGACTTTTGAGTTTTTCAACTTCCTGTTTTAATTTTATTTCATTGTCAGCCTCAGATAGGGACTTATAAAGATCATCAACTTCTTGTTGAAGGGATGTGATTGTTAACTCATATTTAGCTATCTTTTGTTCACAGCAAGTGACATTCCCACTCAACATTAGGTTGATGTTTTTCAGATTTGTAATTTCATGTTCTGCATTCAGCAACTCACTAGAGCTCACCAGACTTACACTCTTTCCTTTTTCTAAAGTGATTAGCCTCTCAGACATTGCTGAGTTTAGGTGATTCAGCTTATTAATTTCCTCTTTCAGTTTACTGTTCTGCTCTAGGAGTTCTTCATCAAGCACCCATTCATCTGAAGAAAACTGACATTCATAAAACTTTTCTTATTGTTTTTCAGATTGAAGTTTGTCAAGATTTTTCTAAATCTCTGAATTTGTTACTCTATTAGCCTCTAATTTTTCAGAAATCAATCTATTTTCTTTTTCAAGAATTTTTTATTTGTGTTCAGATTCTTTGAGCTGGTTATTGAGTATTACATTTTCAGACTTCATGTTTTCCAATTCAGAGTTGACACACTCTAAATCTCTCACTAATTTTTCATTCTGAACAGCATTATTGTTATGAACCTGATCATCATCAATTAAACTATGCCTCTCCTTTAGTTTAGCAATTTCACAAACAAGCTCTTGATTCTCCTTTTTGTGTGAATCAATTTGTTTCATAAGAGTTTGTTTTTCAGATTTCAAATGATCTAAATCTGAACTAATAGAATCAAAATCTGTTAACTGTCTTCTAAATATGTCATTTTCAATTTTTAGAATTTCAGGGCTTTCACCTCGAGATTTAGCATCCTCATGTTTCTTTAGCTTCTTTATCAGTTTTTTATTCTTCTTCTTTAGTCTTTCATAGGATTCTAACAGATTGGCATAGGCATCTTCCCAGTCGTCTAAAGTGTAACTAGAGAAAGGATTGGTTACCTCTTTAGCATCTTCGGATTCATCTTGATCACTGCCATGGTCGCTCTTGTCAGCCATCAGGCAGCTGTCCTCATCTCTCCTCTGAGTTAGTTTCAGCTTTTCCAGAATGTCCTTAGCGGACCTGCAGTCATAAAAATAAGAATGTAGAGCCTTGTCAGTAGCTTCTTTCATTAATTTCAAAACTTTCTGATTCTCTCCATTTCTTGATCTGTGACTGTTAGTCCATTTGGACTCTTTCTTTGGCAGTCTGTGAGGACCATGTGAGATTAACTTCCACAGATCCAGATCCATCAAATTCTCATAGCTATGTAGACTGCTAACCCACGAGTTAAAATTAGACCCATTGAAAATCGGTGGAGAAGCCATGAAGGCAAATCAATCAAGCAATTTCAAAACTGTATGCAGAAGACAGAAATACACCAAATGCCAGCAGGATTTTCTACAGATTGTTAGATCTGTTAGATCAGAGACCCGCTCTTATACCAATTGTTGAGTCAGGTGCGATAGATTCAGAGGGGGGTGAATGAATCTCCCCTTTAAAGATATAGCCTAATTAAAAACTTAAAGCTCAGTTATGCGGAATTGAAAACAGTTGCAGCTATATTCTGAGAATACTTAGGATGATCTCAGCAAGACAACTCAATAGAATTAGCCCTCACTCGATCCTATGCAAACATCTAGTACGCAGTAATTAAATGAACATATAAGAAAATCAAACCACAAGGGACACCAGGATTTTTAGGTGGTTCGGTCCACAGACCTACATCCACCTCTCACTCCAAACCGGAGTGAGGCTTCCACTAGCAACGCTAGACAAGTAGACTCAGTCTGCAACAGATGCTGCCACACAGCTTGACCAGGGGAACAACCTCTCCTCTTCCTCCCAACCGGAGGGAACCACTAGTGACACCAGTCACTACCAAACCAGAGACGCAAGTCTCTCTTCCTCCAGACTAGGAGGGGACCTACAAGTAGCAACTACTACCTGCAGCCGGAGACCCAAGTCTCCCTTCCTCTGAAGCCCATAGGGAAGCGCAAGTGACACTAAGTCACCTGCAAACCAGAGGTCTCGGACCTCTCTTCCTCCACCAAGGAGGGAACCACTGATGACCCAAAGTCACCAGCAAACCAGAGAAATAAATCTCCCTTCTCCTGAAACCACAGGAGGAACCCGATCCCCAACAGGGCAATCGGAAGAACAAGGTAAAAGGAAAACAATAAAAGATAAAAATCACAGCGACATAAAGCTGGAGAAATGAAAAGCACAAAGACAAACTGGGTTGGATCAGATCCAAGGTCCAATGAACAATGAAGCTCTCTTCTTCTTCACAACCTCTCTATCTCACTGTCTCTCCTCTTTCTCTGCTCGAGCTCTCTAGCTTTCTCTTTCTCTTCTTTCTCTTCTACTCTTCTCTCTTTTTCTTCTCTCAGTGGATCGTGGCTCTCTGCTGCTTCTCCTTCTGTCTCTCTGTACAGACTTCACCTCTTGTTCGAGCTGCCTCCTTCTACTCACTATCTCACACGATCAGCCTTCTTCTGAGGAAGAAGACATAATATATAGCAGCAGCAGATTAGGGCGGCGTGTGCTCTCCACGATTCTCGCCCAAATGTTTCAGTCCATGTGGCAGCTTCTAAGCATCTCGGATCACGTGCCAGATGCCAGCCTCGTATCACGTGCCCGGACTCTGCAGGTTTAATGAAGAGTTTCAGTCGATCAGCAGAAACAACACAGGCTGTACATAGTTCAATTAAGCAATAATGTTTATACTTAGCAATGCAGTGTGTGGACGTGGATAGCTAGCCACGAGTGTATAGACTTTGCCTAAGTGTTTATCCATGAATGAGATGGCGATGTATAGACATGAACTAATGCAAGCAGTGTATAGACTTTGTGCCCCAAAGGCAATGTATAGACTTAGTGCTCTACATGCTACAGTGCTAATGTGTAGACTTGATCAATGCATCTTGAATGTTTAGAGTTGAAGAGCTAGCCAACGAGTGTATAGACTTGAGGGGTGACAACGAGTGTATAGACTTGCTGGGTGACAATGAGCGTATAGACTTGCTGGATGACAACGAGCGTATAGACTTGCTGAACAGCAGCAGAATGTATAGACTTGGTTGTGTGAGCATGCAGTGTATAGACTTTGTGAGACGCAAAAGCTGTACAGACTTGACGAAATGCATGTGCTAGACAGTGTATAGACTAGACAATGCAAACGAGATGTTCAGACTTGCTATGAAGCAACCACAATGTACAGACTTATGTTGAAGCAACCAGAATGTACAGACTTAGAGTGTAGACAATGCAATGTATAGACTTTGATGAACATATGCAATGTATGAACTTAACGACGCAAGCGATGTATAGACTTTGGAATGCTTGAAGCACAGACACGCTTTAGTGTATAGACTTGATGATCATTCAGCAATGTGCAGACTTCGACAAAACACAACGTGCAGCAGTGTATAGACTTGAAGCACTAGATGCACGATGTACAGACTTCATTCATGCAAGGCTATGCGTTGTATAGACTATGTGAATGCAGTGCAATGGCCTGTACAGACATCATAGTATGCACAATGCAGTGTATAGACTTTCCAATATCTAGACTTGCAGATGTGAATGACACAATGTATAGACTTGGCCCCTTGAAGGATGTACAGACTTTACGAGCACAGTCCGGTGTATAGACTTTGCAAAGCACAGTCCAATGTATAGACATTGTGAAGCATAGTCCAATGTATAGACTTGTAAGTTGAACTGCATTGTATAGACTTAAGACTGTATGGACTTGTGAACTCGAATGCAATGTACAGACTTCATATAAGAAGGCAACCGCTGTACATACTTAGGCAATGTAAAGACTTGACACGCTTGAACACAGCGATGTGCAGACTTTGTGATGTATAGACTTATGAATGCAACGTAGGTAAAGGTCCCAATGTATAGACTTCACCTGAAACAGTCCGATGTACAGACTTTGTCTGAAACAGTCGGATGTACAGACTTGAGTGAACGATGCATGAACAAGCCTAACCAATGTATAGACTTTGATGCACAAACACACAATGCAATGTATAGACTTTAAAGCAGATGCCAAGCCCATGTACAGACTTGAAGAGACAACCAATTTTAAGACTTCTCATTATGCATCCAGACGAATGTACAGACTTGAGTTATGCAACTGAAGGCTGTACAGACTTGCTATGAAGAGAGATGCAACGTGAGACGCTCGAATGTACAGACTTGCTGATTGTGTTAAGACACAGCATGAGACGCTCAGAAGGACTGCCCACTATATAGACATTGCCTTAGACATGCAGACACTGTGAATGTATAGACTTCACTATGTGTAAGCTTGTGAAGGCGAATGCAATGTACAGACTCCAGACTGTGAAGGCTTTGTGAATGTAAATGCATTGTACAGACTTCACGTTATGCTTGAGACACTAAGGAAGACAGACACTGTATGGACTTATGAGTGCAGCACAGACAGATGCAATGTACAGACATGGAATGGGGGTCGACCCACTTCTGTCCAGACTATGCTGAAAGGTTCAGCATCACCTATTGTACAGACTAACATCAAGCAATCCAGATAAAATGCAATTATGAAATGCATCAACAATTATGAAATGCGCCAATGCACACACCACACAGCCTCAGCCTGTTCGTTGGTTATGTAATTCAGATAAGATGTTCAATGAAACATACATATGCAACAAAAACAGATTTATATGCATACTCAAATAGATGATGACTTATAGTGTTTGCTATCATCAAAATCACAGGGACACAACAGTCGCAGCTATGAATGAGACGCAGAATGAGACGCACTCAGACATGAGACACAAATGCATGAGACGTAGAGGTGCACTGACACTGGGTGTGCTAAGACGTAGTAGAGATGCAGCCATAGACACAATTGCATGAGACGCAATAAGAGACGCAAGACTGGCGCTAAAGACGCAACATGAGACGCAAGCTACAGGAATGTGCACGGACTTTGAAGTGTCCACAGACCCTAAATAGTAATATGCATGGACCAAAACATGCACCGAGTGTATGAATGGACTGACCTTGGTATGAGACGTGCATACACAGGAACATGCACTGACCTACCATATTGCACCGACCTTATATTCATTTGGACAAAACATGCACCGAATGTATATGTTGTAGACAAAAATCTGCACAGACCTAGTCTCTCATAATGCACAACGTGCACAGATGTTGAACCAAATATGCACCGACTCTAAAGACATGTGAGTGTATAGGAATGTGCAAATATGCACAGACTATGTTACGCCCATGAGACACAAAATAGCACCGACCTCATATGTTCATGTGAACAGAGTGCAAAAGTACACAGATCTATGTATGCAAAATACAAAGACTTGCACTAACCTACATTGCACCAACCCTATGACCAAAATGAACGTGAAGGCTCATGAATACAAACTATTTGATAAAAAGACTTGTTTCAGTATGAAGGTGCAAGTATTACCTGATCTGACTGTGCATTGACCTTACCTGTCACTAAGTTGACTTTGACTTGGGTTGACTTCCTTTTCATGACCCGTGAGTCATTCTTAAACCTGTTCTGACAGTTTCTCATAATACATCAGCATTATATCATCAAGGATGTACATGTACATATAATAAGACATAATCTTTGTCATCATCAAAACTCCAGAACCACAGGGGACACAACATCCTTGTTTAAGCTAATGCTTGCCGTGTCTGTGGATTTGTTTTCCCGATATCTATTTTCATGGCATGGGTCGTGTCTCCTTTCTTGTGAGACGTAAGCGACGTGGCCTTGTTTCAGAGGTGTCGGACTTGTGTTCACTTGTGTCATGCTCGATCCAGAGAGTGTGCTTGTGATTACAGTCTAGCGGTGTTCCTCTGAATGGTGTTTTTCGAGATTCGCATGGTTTCAAGTTGTGTCTTGGGGTTGTTCTTCCTTGCTTCTCCTTTCTTAGTCCATAAATTTCGAGGATGAAATTTCTTGAAGGAGGGGAGGATGTAATGCCATGGATCCTTATTGGATTCTTATTAGGTCTTTCAGATCCTTTTCGGAGATTTTCGGATCGCTTTTGTGGGTCCTGAGTTGAGTTTTATGATCCATGTGGGTTTTTCTCTCGTACTAGTTATGGAACCCTGTGATGAGTTTATTTCTCAATTCATCAACTCGTGGACACCGCAATTGCGATGTACTCTTCCCGAGGATCGTTTTGACTATTTTTGCATAATTTTCTTGAATTAGTCCATTTTCAGGCCAAAAATCAAAATTTCAGAATTAGGAAAGTTTCCTAATTCTTTTCCTTTTTTCATTTTTCTTTCCTTTTCCTCTTTCCCTTTCTCATTTCGCCACCATGACCTCTCTCCCCCCCATTTTCTATCTTCTCTCGCCCTTCTGGAACCTGCTGCAGATGGAGGAGGCTCGGGCAGGCAGAGGTGATGCTGTGGGAGTGATCAGGTGCGCGATGGGTCGAGGATCGGGTCGTTTCTGGCATGATCCCAAACGGTGGATTCAAAGCCGACGGTCGAGCTCGCGATGTGGTTTTCGGCGCGATTTAGTCGCTTCGGCGCACGGTTTCTTCGATGGAGGTAGGGAGACGGATCACCTACTTCTCCTCTACGTTTTCCCTGTAATTTTGCGTTGTTCGGTGTGAGTTTAAGCGGGTTTCGCTCTGTTTCAGTAAAATCATGCTTTTGGGATGTTCACAGGGTTTGCCAGAAAACGGCGACGGGTTTTAGATCAGTTAGTATCAATCGAACCCCTGGAATGTCAGTGTTCCAGATCCGCTGATTTCGTGTCGTTTGGTTGTCATTTGGGGCCGGTATGAGCCCGGGAACCCCGGTGACCCAAATAGGGTTAATTCGGTGGAATTGCCCATTTTAATCCATTTGTGCGTTATTTTGACCCCTTCCGGAGTGTGGAAGGTTGGTATTGTGATTGTGGTTGTTTTCCCCTTCGATCAGAATCGAACGGGGAGTGGAATCGGGCTCGAATGTCGAGGTTCTGCCGATTTTCCGTCGTGACCGGTCGACCGGACCTGATGGGTCGGTCGACCGGGAGAAACCCTTGGACCGTGTCGGGTCCTGCTATTGGTCCGGTCGACCGGACCACCTGGGTCGATCGATCGACCCTGTCAGGTCGATCGACCCCAGGGGTCAGGTCGACCAAAATTCACTATTTTTGCCCGTTTTGAGTCCTGGTCGGTCCGGTTGAGACCCAATGACCGACCTATGGCCTCGCGAGTGTCCCGGACACCCTGAGGGTTCCGTGTCCGTGTTTATGGGGTGTCGGGAAGTGTCGTGTTACTTCGATTAGCGTGCCTATAGGTGTGTGTGTCTCGGGCTTTGTGTTACGCTCGATCGAGTCACCGTGTATCGGTGTGAGTGCGGTGGGGTTTTCCCCGCATGTGAGTGGCCTCTCTTGAGTTCCCGTCTCGAGAGGACGGTTTCGGCAACTTATGGTTTACCTTGATATTCGTGTTACCGTGGTTTTAGACCTAGTTAAGAATTTAAGTCGGTTGGCCTTGGCGGTCCAACCTTCATGCGTTTCTTCGCTGTAGCGCGCCCTTCTTAGGCCGCTACATGTCGTTTTGACTTAGATCTTTATCTTAGGGCGGTTAGTGTGGCGGTTGTCTCTTGGACCGCCTAGTCCGTGTGGTGGATCTGTATTAGACCGCTTTGGTGGTTTGTCTGAATAGGTCGGTTCAGGGTTGACTAGGTTTAGCGGCCTAATCCTTGACCGCTACAGTCACCTAGCGGCACATTCTATGATTGCCAGCATATGTTCTTCTGCTTAATTCCTGCGTGTCACTTCCCGACATGTTAGTTTCGAAGTGCCTCGGCTTGACCTCGTGGTTTGCCCATTGTCCCGTGGATGTCTTTTGATGTCCTATGAGGGCTATAACCATGATATCAGATGGCCAGGCATACCCTGCTATTGGGTAGGCTTCTGTATCATTTTAGAGTCGTTATTTAGGTTCTGGTCAACCCGGTGAGACCCAGTGGTTGACAAGTAACCTTGTGTGTGTCTCGACTATTCTAAATAGCTCGAGACATTGGTTCTGGACACCTTGAGATACTATCTTACCTCAGTTTGCGTGTCCAAGTGTGTCGAGGGTCTTGGTGATCCCTCGGGTCTCTGTGTGTCATTTTATATGGATTTGTCATTTCTTTGACTTAAGATTAGACCGATTGGCAGCTTGTTCCACTTTGTACGACGATCTTGACTCCTAGTCACGAGACTCAAGGATCGTTGTAGTAGTAGGTCTAGTTACCTTGTTCTGAGTCTGTCGGCAGTTGTCTTGCTGTCTTGGTGCTTCGTAGTACGTACGATAGTGCTTCCTTGCCTGTCTATACTTCGACACTCATGTTTTGGAGTCGGTGTCTAGTGAGCCTCCATTAGTCGTAGCCTGGCAACACGTTACGACGTGTCGACCCACCCGGGACTGGTGGCGTGGCAGTTCCCGAGATACAATTTTTAAGCTAGTTTCTATGGGCCCCCGCTGTATAGTAGCGTCCTGTTGGGTAGGGAAAACTAGCTAGAGGCCTGGCTCTCCAGCAAGAGTCTGTGTGTGCACACGTGGTCAGGGGCTTGGACTGACGCCGACGGGCGTTACCCTATCTAGTCACTCGTTACTATAGTCCCATTCTGGTTCTGAGCGTGTCTTAGTCTCTGTCGTGCTTCAGGCGGCAGCGTAGGCGAGACACTTGAGGCGCAGCATAAGATGTCAGTGGACGCAACTGGCTGTTCTTCTAGTGAGGAGGTGCTTCCGTCACGTGACACGTGACTCTCTTATTTTTCGCATGTCGTGGTCTTTCCGGGTTAGCCCTCTCGTGGTCTTGCCCGAGGTCAGTATTGTGTCGTGTGCACGACGTTCTAGTCGTGTGTGAGTGGTCGTGTCTAAAAGAGCGTGCACGATAGTCGAGTCGTGTATGCTTTAGGGCATCCATGTCTGTCTAGGTCTTTTCTAGGCTTTTTGCTTGTCTTTGTGGGCCCGATAGATCGGCAACTCCTAACTTTGTCAGATCAGGGTTCGCCTTCCTGTTGCAGCCCCGAGTAGTTCAGGGAGCCAAGGCTAGTTCGACAGCCGCGCTTGTTCGGTACGGCTTTTCCCTTTTCTTTTAGCTGTTCCTACTCCTTCCATTCCGATTTTCTTTTACAGCTTTCTAGTGGTAGTTTCCTACTTTTCCTGCTTTACTACTACTGTTGCTGTTTTAGTTGTTCCTTGTTACTGCGTTGTTTTTCAGTGGGGATCTGCGTGACCCCTACTGGGCTAGTGACACGAGGCTCACCCCTACTGTTCAGGTGGGGGACGTCGTTCTGCTTCCACGGTTCCTGGTGTGGCGTGTTCGTAGTTGCCAACGGTACTTGCGTCGGGCTTCCCCCGACCTCTGTGTACGTCCTTCTTTTCTGTTGACTGTACTACTTGTCTTTCCTTTGGACTGGACTCTGGTATAATTATAAATTGAAACTATTAATTAAAAAGTAATTTTATTTCTGCTACTTTAGCAAACCGATCTAATGAAATTTAATTACTTACTGTTACATCTCTGTGGCTTCAATGTACTACACGACAATCCTTTTTCCCTTCGAAGCTTTACAGCTCTTGGGAGACTTCACGGGTTCCAAGTGGTATCGGGTATGCTCGGTAGTCCTATCGGGTATATCCGATATCCGGGATCTAGGTCGTCACAGATGGTCTACTGGGTATCTCTGACTTTCTCTGACACTTCCTTTGCTGCACTTCTTAATAGTCCTGATTAGAAGTCTCGACACCATGAGTCGACATTATTTTGGAAATGCTATTTTATGGAGTTTGTGAGTAGATCTCGACACAAAGAGTCGACACCTTCATTGATGTACGTCTGATCATGTTTCAGTCTTAATTGGTGAACTGAAGTCTTCACTATCTCATATCTTCAATTTTGTGACTGTCTCTCTGGATCTATCTGCTCTTGCTTTCTTGACTATCATTGTCATACCTCTGAGGTTGTAAGTTTCTAATCAATGATGGTCATTTACTTGGAATTCTTGTCATATTCTTAAACTTGTCTGAAAACACAACTTATCTACTAAACCTTGAATGTTTGCAAGATCCTATCTTATGTTTGAACTTCAAGTCTCTTGCACATTGTGTATATTCCTGCTACTGCTTCTATTGATAAATTGATTGTTTCTTTAAACATTCTTTCATATCTCTGAATTTCAGGAGGATTTCAATCTATGTACCTTGCTCATAAATCTGAAAAACTAATTCAATGAGGAATCTTCTATTATACAGATTTATGAATGTCTGAAAGACCAGATTGGTTTAAGTTTAATGTATTCATTAAGGTTGGTTATAAATACCTTGAAAATATCTGAATCAAATTTAAGAAACTTTAACCAACTGCTTCATGTTAAATCTTGTCAAATCTGCTAAAATCTGAAAATGTTGAAATCATGACTTTATTTGGTTGAAATACATGAAATCTGTATTATTTTTAAACATCTGACTTTTCTGAAAATGTCTAAGGGTCAAATCTTGTAAGAGCAATGACTTTGGTCACTGAGAAACATATGTCCAAAGGGCTGTGTCATGAGGTGCCTTAGTTAACTCTGCTTAAAAATGATTGAAAAATAGGCAGTGCAATGGCTTGCACACTGAGAAACACATCTCACTCATCAAAAAAATGAGTTGAGGTATGTCATGAGGTGAAAAGTTAACTCTGTTTACTTTAAAGTATGACTGTTATGTTGTGCCCCTGTGGTCATTTGAGTCATCTTGTTGTCACTTGGGTCATTCGACATCATCCTATGGTCATTTGAGTTATTTGATATTCATGGTTTTGATAATGGCTAAACACTATAAGTCATTGTTGTTTTCCACTCTCATATGACTGACATACGTGATGTTTTGCTCATGACAGATAAGTCAATAAATGAACAAGGAATGGAGTGGAGATGGCAAAAGTGAAATCTCAATGATTGTGACCTCGCACGTGGATCGACCTGCGCGGTCAGGTCGCGGGGATTGACCTGCGCGGTCAAGTCGCAGGGGTCAAGGGGGCAGCGCCTCTTGCGGGGGTTTCCGGGGGCGGAGCACTCGGAACAAAATTTTGATTATAGGAGCGATATAATCAATAGAAATCTTCAAGACAGTCAAGGTTGATGTCACAGATGAGAACAGACTGCTAAAGGACTCAAGCGACGGAGCTAAAGAGGTTAACGGACCGACCCGAGAAAACCCAAGGTCTGCCCAACTGGCGGTCAACCGCCAGCACAGGGGCGATCGACCGCCCCAGCCAACAGCTCCCAGTCTGCACAAGTCTCAATGGCGGTCGACCGCCAGCCCAGTAGCGGTCGACCGAAAATACCAGGGACCATCCGTCTACAGCGTTTCTCAGTAGCGATCGACCGCCCGCTTCTACAGGTCGACCGCCAGCCCTGAGCCAACATTTGTTGACTTCATTTTCCACCTCAAGGCCAGCCCCTTTCCATGGATTTGTTTAATCAAAACTCACCTAATCTCCCATGATCTATGGATCTAGTCTGGGGGATGTCTATGGACCATTCAAAGTCTATAAAACCAATGCAAGAGGGTTAGAAAACCGTAGTTGATCAAGAGGAATCAAAGAGAGATCAAGAGATGCTAGAGGAGGTGCTTGGAAGAAGGGGTACTGTAGCCGTGAATAGTACTCTGTGCAGAAGTTCTACATCCACTCCAAGTGATTCAAGCTTAGATCTGAAGCAAGCAACCTCCAAGGAAGCTAGAAGTAATCAAGCTCTTAAAGGTGATCAAATCTTCATCCATAAATCTCTTCATCAACTCAAGGGGATCAAAAGGAAGATCAAAGCTACATCCATACACTTCTTCATAAACTCAATTGAATCTAAGGCATCAAGGGAGATCAAAGGAGGCTTGGAAGAAGAGGTACTGTAGCCGTGAACAGTACTTCGTGAAGAAGTTCTTCATCCATTCAAAGGTGTTTCAAGCTCATATCAAAGCAAGCAATCTCCAAGGAAGTGCATAAGCAAGCAAGGATATCAAGGTGATCCAAGGAAACTGATTTCACAAGGTTTTCAAGGGAGATCAAATCTGCATCCTTTATCTTCTTCATCAACTCAAGGTGATCCAAGGAAGATCATTTCACAAGGAAGAAGATACCATTGAAGCATCAGATTCAAGCTCCAGTAATCTCAGACAAGATCCTTTCTCTTTGAGCATATTCTATATCTTGTTTGAGTATTTTCATATTTGTTCTCTTTCCATTTCAATCACACATTTGAAACTGTGAATCGTCCCTACCGGTGGTTAGTAGGAAGGCAATCGAAGTTATCCGATCTGTGGTGTTGATGTCCCTACCGGTGGTTAGTAGGAAGGCAATCGAAAGTTGTCCGATTTGCGGTGTTGACGTCCCTACCGGTGGTTAGTAGGAAGGCAATCGGAGGTTTTTCCGATCTGCGGTTCAGTGCGTTGCACTAGTGAAGCCTCACCGGGTTTGGTGAGGGGTGGATGTAGGACTGGGGATTCAGTCCGAACCACCTTAAAATCTCGTGTGTTGTGGTTTGATTGTGCGATTGCCTTGTGTTAGATGCATACTTAGGTTTAATTTCTGCATTGCTTGTTCATCTTGCTAAGCAAATCATTGTGTCCTTCGTTAAGCCTGTTATATTCCGCTGCGATTCTCGTTAACTAGCTATAAAGAGGGTTGTTTGCGAAAAGAGGGGCAGATCAATTCACCCCTCCCCTCTAGATCCGCCATCCAATCCTCAACATGTTAGTCATACTAAGTGCTTAGGGATATTAGCGTCTAAACAACATATATCCTTTCGTTACAAGGTGTGTACTGAACTAGATTACTCGTAAGATTTGATAGCAAAAAATTATCTGCTTGATTAAATAAAAAATCTGAAAATGAATGCAAAGGATAAATTGCTATAACCCTGGACAAAATCAAATGGTTTCATGACTGTTTAACCTCAATACATATGATTGTAATTTCTAAAGAAGTCATTGGAATTGATTGAGTAAGATGAAGGGAGATTCATCAAGATGCAAATATGAAGGATTGGTTAATTTTTTATTAAATCTTGATTTCAGATATGAGTACAGAACTTTATTGTCAAACCATGTATACATTATATTTAAACAATGTAGTTCAACAAAGTTCATTCATAAACCCTTATAATAGAAGACTCTAAAAATTCTTATCTTTGGATTTATGAAATAGGTATCTCTTTGAAAATCTTTTTGAATTTCTCATATATTTGAAGAATCATTTGACCATCCTGTGCACAGTTTGCATTTACTGTTGAAATTCGAAATTCAGATTATGCACACTGTTCTTCATGCATTCTGTCATGACCTGAAATCTTTCTTGACTGCACATGTGACCTCATAAACTGAATGTAAACTTTGCATGTCCAACCATTGGTATCAATCTGATTTGATTGCCCCATCTGATTGTTTGAATGCCTGCTTCAATTTGTGTCCATGTGGTTCACTGATCACTTATTCCACTTCATCTGCTCTGTAGAAAGGAAGAGCATCTGTTCAGGGGGAGTTTAGTTAACAATAAATCATTTTGCTTAATAGCACATAAAGGGGGAGATATTGTCAGCATCCTTAATGTTCCTTCTTTTTTGATGTTGTCAAAGGGGGAGAATTTTTGTGAGTCATTGGTTGGTTATTCTATTCTGACTGTTTCTGACTGTTGTTGTTTCTGACTGTTGGTTATGTGGGTAATTTGTCATCTATGTCGGTGATTAGTCATTCATTTTGATGCTTGCTGCTGCATTGTAGCAGAGCCATTCTACATGCTGTTGAATTCTGACAGAGTTATTCTATGTTCATACTGGCTTTATCATCATGTTGAATTTGTTGCAATGACTCATAATATTACCATCATCAAAAAGGGGGAGATTGTTGTGTCCCTGTGGTTTTGAAGTTTTTATGATGATAACTATTATGACTCATTATATATATATATATTCTTGATGACATAATTTTGATGGGTTTATTACTAATCTCATCATCTTTATATAGCAGTATGAAAATCTGTCTATTCAGGTTACAGGTGAGTGCATATATCATCTGTTCATAAGGTAAGGTATGCACATTTCACATCTCATGTAGATTCATTTAATCAAACAGGTAGAGGTCAATGCATATTGCATACAGGTCGATGCTAGTTTTGGTTTTCATGAAACTAAGGTCGATGCATGTTTACTGTGTTGCTTATGAAGGTCGATGCATGTTGTTAGTAAGGTAGAGGCAGGTCGGTGCACATTTATCTTCTTGCATATAAGGTCGATGCACATGCTCACTCGTATGTATAAAGATCTACCTATGTCAATGTTCCAAGTCGATGCATATTTCTCATTCTGCATAGGAGGTTGATGCACATTTGATTTTGTGAATTTTAAGGTCGATGCACATACTGCATCATGCATATTCAAGTCGATGCACATTTGAATCTTACATAGAGCAGGGTCTGTGCACATGCAAGGCCCATGCATTTATAAGTTTGTGCACATTGTGTATTCAGGTCTACGCACATATCAATTTGTGCATTCATCCAAGTATGTGCATGTTTGCTGAAGTGTACACAAAGGTCGATGCATATGTGTCCTGTGCACATAGAAGGTCTGACCACATGTATAGCATAGGTCTGTGCATATGCACTATCTACTATCTGAAGTCTGTGCATATAGGCTAGCGATAGCATGTAAGGTCTGAGCACATTTGCATAATCGCATGCTTAGGTCGGTGCACATTCAGTAGCTTGCATTGTCAGGTCTGTGCATGAAGAGGGGCAATCTCGCGCTACTCCTGAGTGGGGAAGAGGGTGACCACATACGCTTGAAGGATGAATTGCAAGACGGGAAACAGGTCAGAGGTGCCCAAGGATGGATCCCCGGGGAATACCCTCCAATGCTTAAGTCAGCAACTGTAGTAGAGCACTGGTGCAAAGGGAGGAGTTAGGAGGAAGATGGGAGCGCGAGATCCCCCTCCACCAAAAGGTGAAGTGGTTCCTGCTCAGGGTTTTTGGCTTACCTCCCCACAGTAGGGTTCTTCCAATTTAAATAATGGCTCATTGAATGAATGATCCCTATAAGCTGAGGAGTTTCAGGGGGGGTTACGTCCTCCTTGCGGGCTCTTTATAGCATGTGGACTCTTGACCTCCCCTATCCCTTTGAGCTCCCCGCTTATTAAGGGACTCATACCGGCCATACAGATAAGCTTCCATCAGTTGGCCGGAACAAGAGGCACAGGCCCAGGAGGGGTCTCCCAAGCGATGAGTGCGCGGTCCGGACAGGGAATAATGGGCTCCGAAGGAGCTTTCCCTATTGAACTGATGCTCGGACTTCCCAACCCGAAGGCCGCCTAGGAAGTGCTTGTTCCGCGTGAGTTATTAGGCTTATATTAACTGGGCCCTGGGGCTATCACTTTAAGGAGTTGGGCCTCGGTGGGTCAGGTCGGACCTCGTTTGGCCTCTCCGTACGGGCGGTTAGATTTCCCCTCTCCACTGCACATCTACAATATAGTAGAATGAAGTCTGTGCACATTTGTAGGATAGCATGAATAAGGTCTGTGCACATTCTATAACATGCTAGATGAGGTCGGCGCACATATAGAACATATGCATAATGAGGTCTGTGCATATACCTTTACATGGTCGAAGCACACTAGCTTTTATGCATAACCAGGTCTGTGCATGTTTGCACAATGCACTATACAGTATATGCATGTTTGCATATTACACCATTAGTAGTGAGCATATGTGCTAGCTTGCACATTTAGGACTAAGCACATGTATAAGTCAGCATAACAAGTCGGTGCATCTTCTCACCAGTAGCATATCAAGTCTGAGCACATGCATAAATGGCCTAGCTAAAGTCGAAGCACATGTTTCAAGTCCTAGCACATTATCTAGGTCTGTGCATGGGGTCTGTGCATTTTCTACATATAACTTCACAAGGTCTGTGCACATTTGCACATAAAACTCCAGGTCTGTGCACATGTTTGAGCATTCATGCATATGGTCAATGTTAATGTGTCTAAGATTAACATTAGGTCAGTGTATCATGTTCAGCCAAGACTGTGCATCATTATCTACACTCTAAGGCATTCACATATACATCATTCTTTACCTCTTTGACCTATGTGTGACTGATATAATATTGGATAAATCTGCATCTGACTAGAAAGTGTTTGATGAAATCTTTTTATCCCTTACTAGCAGGAACTTCATCAAACACGTGAAGGGTAGAACGCATCAAGAACTCAGGCAAGCACGTGAGCTCGAACTAGAGCAGAGGCACGTGATCCTAATTCACCCAATGATGGGCACATGTTCCCAAAAAGGTAGAACAATAAGCACGTGATCCAAGGCGGGGGTCTTGATTGAAGATTCAGCCACGTGGACAGCACATCTCCATCTCCTGACACGTGAACTTTCAGCGGAGTTCTTCTTTTCGAGATTCTTTGGGCGGGAATGAGTTTTCACGCGCCCAATCTCTCGCGAGCCTATAAAAAGAGGCCAGATCCTTCAGATCGAGTAAAACAAGAGATAGAGAAAATAGAAAGAGAAAAAGATAGAAGAGAGGAGAATTGAGAGAGCAGCAGAGAAGAAGAAATCTTAGAAGAAATCCGAGTGCCGTAATTCAGAAGAAATCTGAGAGAAAGAAGAGTGTGAGTCAGAGAGAGAAAAGTGATTGTGAGATAGTGAAGAAGAGGGATCTCAAGAGAAGAGATTATGAAGCAATTGAAGAAGTTCTTGAAGATTTGTCTCTACTGGCCTTTGAATCAGATCCAAGCCAGATTGGCTCCTGCGTGAGTTATATTGTTTATATTTCATTTACGGCTTTCCGGTGCTGTTTGTTCATCGTTGATTTCTTTCATTTTCTTATTGAACTTCAAGCTGTGTGTCAGCGTTTGCAGAGGATTTGTCCCTCTGGACAGCAAGCTGTGACGGTCAGCTGTAGCAAGCTGTAATGCTTAGCGGAAGCCAAGCTATAATGCTCAGTGGACGCAAGCTGTGGGGCGTAGCGGATGCAAGCTGTGATACGCAGCGGAAGCCAAGCTGTAATGCTCAGCGAATGTAAGCAAGCTATGATGCTCAGCGGTTCATGCTATTAGGCAGCAGTAAGCCACACTCAGGTTTGTGTGTGGGGTAGATGTAGGTGAAAACCAAACCACCTAAAATTCATCTATGCAGTGGTTTGATTGCTTGCTTCTTAATTCACAATAGATGTATGCTTAGTATTATTACATCTGATCAGTTTAGATTTCGCTGAATTCAAAGTGTGTTTCAGTTGTCTATGGTCTAATCCCTGCTAAGTGTTTAAGTGAGCCTGCTGGTAGTTTTTAGGACAACAGATTAACTGAATTATAGAGTTTAATTTCATAATATTATCTAATTCAGTTTTATTTGGACAAAATTTTTAAAGGGGACCTTGCGAGGGCCCTGAACCATGCCTGAGCACCCTGGACCAGAGTGGTCATGAACGCTCAGCACTTGATCACGTCTGACGTCCCATGCAAGGTCATTAGGGCGTCGAGCTGTCGTAATGATCGGTCGGGGCACCCTGGTCGTCATACGACTTGAAGGTCGGAAGTGAGATCCTGGGAGAAATCTCGGCCTTCAAGATATAATCGGAGAACAGGGATCGCTCCTCGTCGTCCATAGGAGAGGTCTTCTACAAGGTGGAGAGGGTGAGCTCTTGCTCTGTGAAACGCCTCTCAAAGTCTCGCAGCCGGAGGGACAGCTCCGGTTGTCGTTAGCCCGAGGGGCTGGGGGGGCGCACTTGCATGCTATCCCTGCGCTCCTCAGAGGCCTCGGTCTCTGGGAATTGTCGGCGATCTCCAGACTTCTCCCTCCTCGGGGTAGAGGAGGCTTCCTACTCCGGGGGAGGGGCATGAATGGTCCTCCTGACTGATTGCAGATGAGTCGCCGCCCCCAGAGGGTAAAACGGCCTCCAGTGGTTTGCTGGGAGGCATCTCCCCGGGGGGGGCTCTTTCGGGGGAGATGCGACTTCTCCTCCCTGGCCGCCTGGGCCCTCATGAGATCCACGAGGACATCCAGTTTTGCATTGAGGGTTTGGAGGGCGTCGGTACTCCCGCCGGGAAGCTGTTCCCCCGCCACTGACGGAGGTATTTCATTGGCGTGGTTGCCTGATGGGGAATTCTCTGTGGGGAGGGAAGGTGCACCTTCTTCCATCGCCAGGGCCGTTCCCTTATCACCGGCAGTCCTCCGGCCAGAACTTCTTCACACCATGATGGCTCTTTGTTTGTATCCCACAGACGGCGCCAGATGAAGAGGGACGATCTCGCGCTACTCCTGAGCGGGGAAGAGGATGACCACGTACGCTTGAAGGATGAACTGCAAGATGCGAAACAGGTCAGAGGTGCCCAGGGATGGATCCCCGGGGAATACCCTCTGATGCTTAAGTCAGCAACTGTAGTAGAGCACTGGTGCAAAGGGAGGAGTTAGGAGTAAGATGGGAGCACGAGATCCCTCTCCACCAAAAGGTGAAGTGGTTCCTGCTTAGGGTTTTTGGCTTACCTCTCCACAGTAGGGTTCTTCCAGTTTAAATAATGGCTCATTGAGTGAATGATCCATGTAAGTTGAGGAGTTTCAGGGGGGGTTGCGTCCTCCTTGCGGGCTCTTTATAGCATGCGGACTCTTGCTCTCCCCTATCCCTTTGAGCTCCCCGCTTATTAAGGGACTCGTAACGGCCGTACAGATAAGCTTCCATCAGTTGGCCCGAACAAGAGGCACTGGCCCAGGAGGGGTCCCCGAGCAATGAGTGTGCGGTCGGGACAGGGAATAAGGGGCTCCGAAGGAGCTTTCCTGATCGAACTGATGCCCATACTTCCCAACCCAAAGGCTGCCTAGGAAGTGCTTCTTCCGAGTGAGTTATTAGGCTTATATTAAGTGGGCCCTGGGGCTGTCACTTTAAGGAGTTGGGCCTCGGTGGGTCGGGTCGGACCTCGTTTGGCCTCTCCGTACGGGCGGTTAGATTTCCCCTCTTCACTTGTCCCCCTCCTACTCCCGAGCCAAAATTGGGCTCGGACGAGTAGCATTTCAGCTGGACTTTTTTTGGCTCTGGTTGGGTAGAGATCTCTCTCTGGTAGGGGCCACATGATACGGCTTGTCCTAAAAATATGCCCGTCATGATGATAATTTTGAAAATTATTGCAAGAAGGCCCCTCTACGGAAGATCAGAATGCCGCGCCGCTTCTAGCTAAGGGTTTTAAGCATTATGCGTTGTTTGCATCCCTTTATCTCCGGAGTTTAGGGTTTTGCCTTCTATTACATTTATATTTTGAGGGGGGCTCATGTGTCGTGAGAGCAGTTCAGAGGAGCGGAGAATTGTAGCGGCTTTCGCGGAGCTGGAAGAGATTACCGCGGCGGCGATCAGTCAGCTTCCTTCTCCTCCGGAGTCCTCTGATCTTCTTCCAGTTCTTCTGTTTGTTCCATGGCGAACCAAAATCTTGAGGCCGGGGGGTGAGGTGAAGGACAGGCCCCAAGGGCTTTTATGGTACCGTTAGAGCCTATCCGCAGTGAGCTGGGTGAGACTGATGTGAAGCAACTGGAGAAGTAGTATGGGTTGCCTTGGCGGTTCCAATTTTTAGCACCTGAACCTCACGAGTCCAGTCTGGCCACTCGTTTTGGCCTCTCCTACTCTTTTCTCTTGGCCTGGAAGAGCGGCTTCCGCCTACCCCTCCATTCCTTTGTCGCCGATTTGCTTCGGTTCTACCGGCTGGCTCTGGTTCAGCTGGTCTCGAACTCTTATACCCTTATCTTCTCCTTCATTTTCCTCTATGGCCAGAGTGGGGTGAATACCTCACTGGACGTCTTCCATTATTTTTTCGAGCTGAAGGAGAACCTTCATGCGGGGAAGGGCTTCTTCTTCGTCCAAGCGAAGCAAAAAAGGAGTTATGTGTCCCTTTCCACGAAGGACTCTTCTCATAAGGGGTGGAAGACTCAATATTTCTGGGTGGGTGCATCTGCGGTCGGTGTGGTTTGGAATTTTTCGACGGTGCCCAACTTTCACCCGAATATCCCTCCAAAGCAAACAGAGGTCTCCCCGAAGGTGAAGAGGGATGCTGCTGTCCTTCAGCAAAATCGCCAGGCGACTGCTGAGTTGGTGACTCCTTCCAACATCGAGGAGTCCCTTTCTCGAGTGCTATTGCCGACATGTAAGGGTCTCAGGGGCTTGTTCTCCTCTTATCAGATAAGTGCCTTCCTTCTCACAATTTGCTCTCCTCCGTTCAGACCTGAGGCAAGCGGCTGAGGATGAGGCACCGCCAGCCGAGCTGGAGGTCATCAACGCTGATGATACGCCAGCTCCGAGTGACCTTCGAGCTTCGAAGGGCTCATCCCACGCCCGGGATAAGGGCAAGCGAGTCGTCCGAGATGATGCTTCCGAATGTCGGGGTGTTAAGCGTAAGCATCCCGTGGTGAACCTGCTGAGGTCTTCAATGCAGGCTCTGTCTGTCGAGAAGAAATGGGCGAGGAAGGCGGAGGTCGCTCGCCCGACCGATGAGGCTCCTCTATTGCCTTCTCTCTCCATGGAGCAAGAGGGAGCGGATGACGGAGGGGCCGTGGTCGACATCGGGGCGCCGAGCGGAATAGAGGGGGTGCCAGATGAAGGGATCCGGTCTGAGCTGGTCGAGGCTATACAGTCACAGGATGAAGCGACTCGATCGTAGCCAACCGAGGCCGGGGAGGTACGCGGTGAGGCAACCCAGCCTGAGCTAATCGGTGGGGCCCCCGAGGTAGGATAGCTCGGGGGAGGTGCCCCAATCTTGGCCGCTCTGGAGAGGATTTCCCTTCCCTCGACCAGTGCCTTCAGCGTCCAGGCCTCTCTGTACCGAAGGTGCCATACCATAGCTTCAGGACCCGTGCGAGAGAAACTCCAGAAGGGTCCCCCTTCCATGCTTTTCGAGCAACTTATGGAAGGCGGCCTGGTCTTCGCCCAGCTAGGGGCTGAGGCAGTGGACGCGTACGCTCGGGTGAAGTCGGAGCGGGAGACTCTTTCATGGGCCCGTGGTGCGCTTGATCGGAAGGTCGAGCATTTGACCCTCGATCTTGGGGACCTTCGTCGGGAGGTGGCCCCGCTTCGGGCAAAGTTGCAGTCCAGCCAGGTGGAGGCTCGAACGTTGGTGGAGCAGCTGGCCCAGGCCCGTCGTATGGTCGATCTGAAGAATGCACTCTTGGAGGCGGAGCGCAGGATTCAGGTTGAGCGTGGTGAGCAATGGAGGGCCAAGCGAGAGGGGCTCGAGGATGCGCGGACCGAGGTTGAGAGGAGGTTGTCCGAGTCAGAACATAAGATAGCCAATCTTGAGAGGAAGGCGGAGCTTGCTGGGGCGGAAGCGCTCGAGCAACATTGATGCTCAGAGGCTTACCACGCAGCTCTTTATCAGACCGCCTTCCCTTAATATGAGTCGGGCTACCATCGGGGCCTTCGGAAGGGCTTCTCCCAAGGCTTCAATCGGGCCATCATAGAGGCGGAGGCCCAAGCGTCTGGGCTCATTTTTCCTTCCGGGCAACGCTATGACTCGGACTGGGGTTCCACCGACTCTTCCCATTATACATCGAGTGAAGAGGGGAGTCGGGAGTCGGGAGTCCTCAGTCTCATCTGAGCGATCGCCAACTCTAGCAACCTCAGGAGAACGCACGACCGAGACAGTTCCCACGCAGGTGGGGTCAGTGCCTGGGTCGGCCGTCGTCGAGAATACTGGGGGTAGATCATCTGGTGCTGAGGGGGCCTTATCTATCGAGCCTGGAGATGGGCCCGAGGCCTGATGTACAAGCTCTTTCTTTCTTTCTCTTTTGTAGCCGTGTAAGAGCTTTTTGTTTTTTGGAAAGTATAGTAGCGGCAATATTAAGTGCTGAATTGATTGGTTCTTACCACTTTTGGTGTGATTTGACTATCGTATCCATAGTCATTGGGGAAGGCACCGATTTTTCTGAAGATATCGCGTGTGCCGATCTGTCAGATAACTGACATGGCACTGGCACCTTTCCGCTTTTCCATGACCTCGTAAATGACTTGCCGCTTCGCGCGTCCCGCTGGGGGGGGATGTTGGGAAATGAGGTAACCATCTTAGGGAAGGCTCCTTTAGCATGTTTTTAAGGGGAGAGTCATTTAAGTCGATCATCTCCCCCTTTGGCCTATAAAAGGTCCGAGGGGCTTCTCCTCTTCTTTTCATCGCTTAAGACCATCCCTGACGGTTTCTCCTTCCCTTTTCGCAAAGTGTTGTGCTGTCGATCTCAGCGGGGCATGGACAGCACTTCAGAAGATGATGATGCGGACAGCAGTAGGAGGGAAACTCCTGTTACTCTAGTTTGGAAGAGGGTTCGATAGTCGGAGGTCAGTTTGGGAGAGGGTTCGACATGCTGGAGCATGTCGCCTTCCTATCCCTGACCCGCCAACGCTATCCCGAGGGGATGGGGGGCTCTTCAAGCTCCCTCCTCACCTTAGCCTCCCCCTCCCTCCTCTTCCATCTCCGCCATTTTGTTTTTCTCCCTCCTCTTTCACTCTTTGGAGGATGCCTTTATCCTCACTCGCACCACTTGAGGGTGCTTGCTTTCTGTTCGGCTTCCATCCTCCTTCCAAAGAGTTGGCAGGGGAGGCCTTCTCTTGTTGTCCTTCCAATCCCTATGGCACCTTTCTTCCGAGCTTCTCAAACCAACGGGGCCGGCTATCCCTTATCCGAGCCAATTTTCGCACTAGGCAGAGTCAGTGGCTGGACGTAAGAGTGCTTACCGAGTTGGCTGATAACTTCATATTTTCACATATTAATTTCACATGTTTTAGAGAAAATTCAAAGTAAATTGTTGATTATGTGTGAAAATATCCACAGAAATAGGTTTTGATGAATTTTGGAGTTTTCATGAAAAATGATAAATCTTGGGGAAGAATTTGTAAGCAGAATTCAATGCATATATATGAATAAGTTTTTTTCATTGATTAATATTTTTTGTTACAACATTTTTTATCTTGGTGTCACTTATGCACTCTTTCTAAATGGCAGGTGCATGTATTGGGCCTGCGTCAACATAAAGGCCCAGGTGGGTTGCATGAGGCAGCAAGGTGGCATCAATATAAACATGAAATGCATAAGGTTATAAAGAGCATCACGTAAGGCAATATGCATTACAAGACTCAAAGGCTTGTTGTATGCATGAAACACATGCATAGTGGTATTGGGCTTCCTTCACGTAAGATGACCATGAGAATGGAATTGCAAGAGGCAATGCATAAAGTGGACACCACGTGCATGGCAAGCTGGGTGCGTTGATAATGCAAGAAGAAGGGGCCACTCGTGCTTAACATCGGCTTTAGCAGATGAGGATAATGCGTGGCTAACCATGCATGGCTTATTTGCATGAGCATGAGGGCTGCGAAGCCGTCTGCTGCATGCCCACCACGTGAATACCGCCGACGAGATAAGGAAGGTGTGCATGGATAACGCGAAGATGACGGAGGCAGTTCGCTAGCTCCAGGGCTTCAACAGAAGATGCAGTCGACGTGATAAGGTGAAGACGCAGCGAAGAGGAGTTCACTCCGTGTGCGACGGTGGGCAGCGTAGGCTTCGCGAGCCGTTCGCTCGTGGCGAGATGCTCGTGTGGGGCACGGTGGACGACTCCGGCGGGATAGAAAGAATCGACGAAGATAGCGGAGGAGGTTCCGTAGTGAAGCCGGCGTCACCCATGTCCCTATAAAAGGGAGTTTTAGGGAACCAGCGCGGGGCGTGCTTGGTTTTTCTTTTGAGCTTGAGTTCGTGCTTTGCTTTTGATTTTCGGTTCTCTCTCTTGTTGTTTTTTTTTAGTTTTGGGTTGCTGGCCATTCTTTGGGAGGTTCTCGGCTCGCTCCGGGAGACGGCGAATCTCCTCTGCTATGCTTGTGGCGTCCGGGACGGGAGCTAGCCGAACTCCTTTCCTGCATCACCTAACGTGCAGACGGTCGAGGAGAGCAGTAGTCGGTGACGCAAGCTTCCTTCTGCAGCGCCCTGTCCGCTGCCACGAGACCACAGGGTGCCGTCCGTGAAGGCGACTGCACCTGGGTTCAGCTCCGTGCGCTGTTGCTCTGTTAGCAGCATCCCCGGGTGTTGTCCTCGGCGAGCTTCTTCTGCCACAGCTGTGTTCCCGGTGCCGCAGCAGGCTTCTCCGAGCGTCCGTCTGTCTCTGGAGAAGGTCCCGTGCTGCCGCGGCTCCTCTGCTGGTTAGCTCCGTACGTCACGAGCCTCCTTGGCGTGAAGTGCAGCGTCCGTGGAGTCCCCAAGCTGCCGGCCCCTTTGTTGCTGTAGCAGTTTTCCTTGGGTGCTGTTAGGAAGTT
This sequence comes from Amorphophallus konjac, assembly GCA_022559845.1. Lineage (NCBI taxonomy): Eukaryota > Viridiplantae > Streptophyta > Magnoliopsida > Alismatales > Araceae > Amorphophallus > Amorphophallus konjac. Next base: position 185,695,405 of record CM040125.1, read on the forward strand.
CGCTGGGAGCAGAAGCCCTCCATGCTCTTTTATTTATTGTTATTTGCATGTTGATCATTTCAGTATTCTGTTATCAATTGGAGCTTTTTGGTTTGAGTTAGTTAGTTCATTAGTCTTAATTGTTTCAATGTTGTTAACTACAATACCAGCGCACGTTTACACTTTCATATCGATTTAATGCAAGTGTTTTGTTCATGATCTCTATCTTCCCTCTTCTTTTGACGTGGTGCCTTTCTTTTACTGTTATCCTTGCAATTGATTACATTAATTGGTATCTTAGTTCTAAGTCCATTTACCTAGGTTAGTGAAATCAATTTGTTAACTTTTATTTTAGTGTCCATTTGTCATTATTTATTTAATTATAAAAACTTAAGATTTTCTACCTTAAAATCTAAATTTCCCTGTGGATTTGACTCGGACTCACTGCTTATCTATTCTCCTTTAATTAATTTGTGAGCCGATAATTAAATTTGGTAGTGAATGTATTAACGGCATGCATTTTAACTATCATTGGCCGAGCGTTCTGCTGGCATCATAGTACCAGTGGATGTAAAAAAAAAATTGCTGAACTGTATATTGTATTGGCTACGGCCTTCTTGTCTTGTTGTGAGTCCTTGCTGTGGACTTGGGAGAAAGGGGGAGATGTTGCCTAATGCTGCCTTTGAGCGTTGTCAAAGGGGGAGAGAACCTTCATTTATGATGAGGGTTTATGCATAGCATTCATACACTTTACTTCTCCATGCATACGTATATCCATGCATACATATCTACATTCACATGCTTCACTATCATTGATCTTGAGCTGCACATGTTACATAGTCATAAACTTTGCTGTCTTGGCTATTTCTGCCACATAATGACTCACAGTATTGCCATCATCAAAAAGGGGGAGAATGTTGAATACGTGTGCACCATGTTTACTGTTATGGTTTTGATGATAGCAACTACTATACGGCATACTGTGCTTGCATATGATGTCATTGGGTATCTGTTTAAGCAATTAGTCAATTCATCGAACATGTTGTGTGCATGAGCAGTGCATCGCTTTTGATAGCAAATGCTAAGTCACATTGTGTTTGCATATGACGTCATTGTGCATCTGTTTAAAAAGTTAGTCATTTCATCGAACAGGCTATGTGCATGAGCAATGCATCAGTGCATACCACTGTTCCTATCTTGCATTGGTTCATTCATATAGTCAGTGCATCTCTTACGCTGCTACACATAAAGTCTATACATTCTCCAAGCATCTTCATTAACAAGTCTATACATTGGCATTGGTTGCATAGCTTGCCATACAAAGTCTATACATTCTCCGTGCATCTTCATTACTAAGTCTATATATCCTGCAATAGCCAAGGTCAAATGCACAGAGAAGTATAGCCAAGAGAATCCAAGGTTAAAGACTCAGTTGATACCTTCTATACTGTCAAGGGTGATGCCACAAACATGCACGGGCTGCTAATGGAGTTGAACGACGGAGCTGAAGCAGATAACGGACCGACCCGGGCAAGCTCGGGTTCTGCCCAGCTGGCGGTCGACCACCAGCACAGGGGCGGTCGACCGTCCCAGCCAGCAGATGCCAACTTGCACGAGTTTCAGCTGCAGGTCGACCGCCAGCCAGTAGCGGTCGACCAAAAATCCCAGGGCTCACCAATCTACAGTATTTCTCAGTAGAGGTCGACCGCCAGCCCCAGCCAACCAATGTTGACTTTGCTTTCCACTTCGAAAAGGGCCATTCAACATGGATTTGTTTAATCCAAAAGTCACCTAATCACCCATGATTTGTGGATCTGGTCTGGGGCTTGTCTATAGACCATTCAAAGTCTATAAAACTAATACAAGAGGGTTAGAAACCCTAGTTGATGTAGTTGATGAAGTGAATCAAAGAGAGCTCAAGGGAGGCCATTTCGTAAGCACTATAGCACCTCCGTGAACAGTACTTCGGGCTGGAGTTCTTCATCCTTCCAAGGTGATTTAAGCACAGATCTGAAGCCAAGCAACCTACAAGCAAGCAAGAAGCATTCAAGGCTCTCAAAGGTGATCAAAGCTACATCCATACACATCTTCATCAACTCAAGGAGATTCAAGAAAAGATCAAGCTACATCCAATATTCTTCTTCATCAACTCAAGGAGATTCAAAGGAAAGATCAAGCTACATCTTATATCTGCTCCATCAACTCAAAAGGATCAAAGGAAGATCAAATCCTCAACAGATTCAAGATCCAACAATCTCAGACAAGATCTAATTCATTCTAGCATATCTTCATATCTTGTTTGAGCATTTTCATCTTGTTTCTTTCTTCATTTCATTCAATCTATTGAAACTGAAGATCGTCCCTACCGGTGGTTAGTAGGAAGGCAATCGGGAGTTCTCCGATCTGTGGTGTAGCCGTCCCTGCCGGCTTTGTGTGTAGGAAGATAGAAAGAGGGTTTTCTCTGTTCTGTGGTTTGGGGCGTATCCCCAGTCAAGCTGTGAGTCAGCAAGGAAGCCTCACCGGGTTTTGGTGAGGGGTGGACATAGGTTGCGGGGTTGCAACCGAACCACCTTAAAAATCCCTATGTTGTGGGTTGTTTATTGTGTGTGATTGCTCTATATCTTCTACCCCCATTCACAGGTTCGTGTGGTTCCATACTTGGTAATCTTGTTTACAGACACAAGCACTCAGATTTGCACCTTCGGTTTTATCTACGGTTTAATTGAGCTTAGCACTTTGACTGCATCCCTTGGGCGGCCTGCTGCACCCTTGCACACAGGCGCCAAGGTGAAAGTATTGCTAAGTGTTTCCCTTGCTTAGACTCGCATGCACCTTAGTTGATCACCACTGCATTCACACACATATGAACTTTGAGTGATCAACATAGCACACACACACGTACGGTTGTTGCAAGTTATTGCATGCTCTGTGCCACTCTACTTAATTCCGTTGTGCATTGTGTCTAAGTGATTCATTCACTTTATAGGAGTGGTTCATGCTTCCGATAGCTAAGAGTTTTAAATAGGCCAAAGCTTTTGATAGGATCTATTCAACCCCCCCCCCCTTCTAGATCCGTTTACACCTCGCGGGACGCAACAAGTGGTATCAGAGAGAGGCTCTGTCATTCCCAGATCCAATGATCTGCTGGGAAAGATCCCGGTGTTTGTTATTAAGATGGATTCACATGCTACACTTGCTTCGATGGCTTCTCCGCCCATTTATGATGGTTCAGATTTTTCTACATGGGTTGGAAGAATGTTCATCTATGTTAGCTCCATAGATCCACAATTGTGGACTCTTATATACAATGGTCCTCATGAGCTGCCATCAAATTCAATTGATTGGTTAGCCGAACATGAGACTAAACACAATGATAATCGTCTTGCATATAACTTAATTACAGCTGCAGTTGATCTAAGACTAACTCATCTTGTGTCCTCTTGCAGCACAGCCAAGCAAGTACTAGACAAGTTGGTGAAAATCCATGAAGGAAAGGAACAAGAACAAGAATGCTTCATGGCCGACCGTGCAGAACAGTCCAGCAATACATCCTCATCACAGGTAAACTCTGACTCCGAGGAATTCACTTTTTAAGAGCTTATGGAAGCCTATGATGAATTGATCACACAATACAAAAAGGTAAAAATAGAAAATAAAAATTTGAAAAAGGATCTCAAGAAAATTAACCAAAATGAAAGCTCGATTTGTAAAAAGTGTTCTGTTTTTAAAGAGCTTAACAACACTCTCTCAGTTGATCTAGATACGCATAAACAAAGCATTGCATGTCTAAGGGAAGAAAATGAAAATCTTCATGATGAAATCACTAGGTTGGAAGAAATTATAATAAAACTTCAAAACCAACCTAAGTCAATCTCTAATGATCAAACTATGGCCGATGGGATAAGCTATCATGAGAAGTTGATTGAAGGAAACAAAAATTTTGTTTCATGTTCTGCTAATTTTGTATGTGAAAAATGTTCATTCTTGAGAAACATAAATGTTGGTCTCCATGATGATCTTGAATGGCAACAAAAACTGATTGATTCTCTGAAAGAAGAGAATAGAGAGTTGTTGGAAAAGAAAATTGAACTTAAACAAGCTGAAGAAGAATTGCATGAAAAATTGGCTGCACATGAAAAAGGCAAATCTGTCATTGAAGATCACTCTGAAACTTTGCATGCTTTAGAACAACAAAATCAAAATCTTAAAGCAGTAAATGCCATGCTCAATGAGCAATTGGCAGCATGCGAAGAGGGCCTTGTTGAATCTAAACAGCACATTTCCTCACTTGAAAATGAAATTCAAGGTTTGAATGATTTCCTGTCAATGTTTGCCCAAATCTAAGATTATGGCTCACCGGAAGCCACCACTTCCTGTGGTCACCAAAAAGGGCACACTGCTCGAAAGAAAAGTAAAATTTAGCATGCTCATCCAAACATGCACCACAACATGTCTAATGCTAAATACCATGCCTTCCACAAAATGAATGTCAATTGTTATTATTGTGGTAAACATGGTCACACTGTGTATGATGGTTTTATCTTGAGAAATGATGAGCTTAGAGCAGGACAGTAAGTGAAAGGGCAAGGAAAGAAACATGTCAACACTGGCAGAGGGCTTGCTGAATAGAATCACATGGAGAATCAGAAGTGTCGACATTCCTATCCAGACAGGTCGACACTCCCCATGGCCTTTAATAGAAATGCCTCTCTTTGCTGCTTTCATTGTGGTAAGACTGGTCACACTGACCAGGAATGTTGGTATTTGAAAGAAAGACATCACCCTCATACCATGAAAGGTAAAAATTATGCTCGCCCATAAAAGCATAGTCCACATGCACACGCACATGAACATAAAAAGAAAAATCAATCTTTTGTGTGTTGTTTCTATTGTGGGAAAAATGGGCATGAGATATATGATTGCCTCACAATGAGGGAGGATGATGTGATTGTCCTAAAAAAGATGGGCCAAGATGTTAAACATGTTACTAACCCACAAGGACCCAAGCAAGCTTGGGTACCTAAAAATTCTAAATGAGAATTTTGGGTGCAGGATGCCTTGGAGCTGAACAAAGGATCATAAGGTAAATAAAATCTCAAGGCACAGGTATGTACATAAACCTTTAAGTTCAGTCATCTTGCATGTTTAGTCTTGACATGTAGATAGTGCATCATACGTGTGCCCAATGTCATGTTGATGTGATGATAAGTTGTTTGCTACCTAATATCAGCCACATGAAATGCTTGGACTTTGGTTTTGATGATGCATGTCATGGCTACATTTTCAACTCTTTATTCATGTTTGTTCAGGTCAACCCCTGCATGGTTCAAGTAAACCTCTCCTTGACATTCGTCATTCTATTTGACTGCCTACATAACTCCTTGAGTGCATTCATTGCATATTCTTAGCGGGAGTCGTGTTATTTTTCTTGGTTCATTCGTCCTTTTTGCATCTGAACCTCAATGGCCTCCAGTGTGATAATAAGTTCAAGAGACAGACATCACTACTATGTAAGAGCTTTCTATTATATGAACTGATGATTGTCCATTCAATGAGAATGGTTCAGATTTAATGATTTCCTTGAAGTTCTGATATATCTTTTGAAATCATCTATATTCTGTGGTTTTAATAGACCTTAACTAGAGATTGCATGTTGTGCCTTGAATAACTATCCTGAAATCTGAAAATCCAAACGTCTTGACAACTTTGGTGATACTCTAGAGCTTAGTATTGTTTCTAAACATCTTGATGAGCTAAAATTCTTGAAAAATCAATTTGCAGAGCAATGATAGTGTTGCACGGAGAAATATGTCACGTCATCAAATCAAGTGACGAATGATATGTCATGATGTGCCTCTGTTATCTCTGTCTTAATTACATTTGGACTCTAGGCAGAGCAATGGCATAATTACTGAGAAATATATCTTCTCATCACAGAAATGAGTTTGGATATGTCATGACGTGACTTTGCTATCTCTGTTTCTTTTGAAAAATAACAGTCAGTCTTACCAAATACCTAGGAATACTGGCGTCTAAACAACGTGTATTCTTACGGTTATGAGGCATGTACTAGACTAGACTGCTCGTAAAATATGAGTCTTGTGCCTTCAAATGCAAAAGATATTAAAATCACATTTGCTGCGATCATAAAATTCCATGATCTAATCATGATTGTTTAGCCTCAATACCAGTTTTTGTGCTATTTCCTTTGTAGTTCTTGAATATGGATGTATAAGACAAGGGAAGGTTAAACACTATCATGATATGCGCTTCTGGTTCATTTTTATTAAACGATGGATATGATGCCTTTTGAACTCTATTGATGATCTTGATTTTCATTAGCTTTGAACCATATATATTGCTCCCGACATGTTTCTAATTTCCATATAATGGCTTGCTCTTCCACTACCATTCCACTCTGATCTCTAGGACTTTTGTCAACCACTGTACCGTATCCCTCCTTTTTGCTGTTGGCAAAGGGGGAGAATGTCTTGTTGTGAGTCCTTGCTGTGGACTTGGGAGAAAGGGGGAGCTATTGCCTAATGCTGCCTTTGAGCGTTGTCAAAGGGGGAGAGAACCTTCATTTATGATGAGGGTTTATGCATAGCATTCATACACTTTACTTCTCCATGCATACGTATATCCATGCATACATATCTGCATTCACATGCTTCACTATCATGGATCTTGAGCTGCACATGTTACATATGTCATAAACTTTGTTGTCTTGGCTATTTCTGCCACATAATGACTCACAGTGTTGCCATCATCAAAAAGGGGGAGAATGTTGAATACGTGTGCACCATGTTTACTGTTATGGTTTTGATGTTAGCAACTACTATACGTCATACTGTGCTTGCATATGATGTCATTGTGTATCTGTTTAAGCAATCAGTCATTTCATCGAACATGTTGTGTGCATGAGCAGTGCATGGTTTTTGATAGCAAATACTAAGTCACATTGTGTTTGCATATGACGTCATTGTGCATCTGTTTAAAAAGTTAGTCATTTCATCGAACAGGTTGCGTGCATGAGCAATGCATCAGTGCATACCACTGTTCCTATCTTGCATTGGTTCATTCATATAGTCGGTGCATCTCTTACGCTGCTACACATAAAGTCTATACATTCTCCATGCATCTTCATTAACAAGTCTATACATTGGCATTGGTTGCATAGCTTGCCATGTAAAGTCTATACATTCTCCATGCATCTTCATTACTAAGTCTATACATCCTGCAACTCAAAGTCCATACATCATCCTGTTGCAGGCACATCAAGTCTATACATCCTTCAGCAGCAAGTCTACACATTCATCAAGTCTATACAGCAGCAAGTCTGTACATTCTTCGCCAGCAAGTCTATACATCAGAAAGTCTATACAGCCAGCAAGTCTATACATCCAACAAAGTCTGTACACTCAGATTCATCAAGTCTATACATCCAACAAGGTCTGTACACTCGGATTCATCAAGTCTATACATCCAACAAAGTTTATACACTCGGCTTCAACAAGTCTATATATCCAACAAAGTCTATACGTTGGATGAAGTCTATACGTTGGATGGCTGCTGCTCAAAGTCTGTACGTTGGCTGCATGCACAACACAAAGTCTATACGTTGCTGCAGATGAAGTCTGTACGTTGGCTGTATGCACAACACAAAGTCTGTACGTTGCGGCAGATGAAGTCTGCACGTTGCGGCATATGAAGTCTATACGTTGCTGTAGATGAAGTCTGTACGTTGGCTGCATGCAGAACTCCAAGTCTGTACGTTGCACAAGACAAAGTCTGTACGTTGGCTGCTATCACAACTCCAAGTCTGTACGTTGGGTGCTAGAACAACTCCAAGTCTGTACGTTGGTTGATGGCTGCAACACAAGTCTATACATTGGCCGGCTGCTTCACACGCAAAGTCTATACATTGCATTTTGTTGTGTTCGTGCATCAAGTTACCAAGTTTGTACGCTCATGAAGCAAGGCTGTACAGGCTCATGCATGATCAAGGTATAAAGTCTATACAGAGTTCATACATGCACACAAAGTCCACACATCCATCAATAGCCAAGGTCAAATGCACAAAGAAGTATAGCCAAGAGAATCCAAGGTTAAAGACTCAGTTGATACCTTCTATACTGTCAAGGGTGATGCCACAAATATGCACGGGCTGCTAATGGAGTTGAACGACGGAGCTGAAGCGGATAACGGACAGACCCGGGCAAGCCCGGGTTCTGCCCAGCTGGCGGTCAACTGCCAGCACAGGGGCGGTCGACCGCCCCAGCCAGCAGATGCCAGCTTGCACGAGTTTCAGCTGCAGGTCGACCGCCAGCCAGTAGCGGTCGACCGAAAATCCCAGGGCTCACCAATCTACAGTATTTCTCAGTAGAGGTCGACCGCCACTGACCACAGGTCGACTGCCAGCCCCGAGCCAACCAATGTTGACTTTGTTTTCCACTTCGAAAAGGGCCATTCAACATGGATTTGTTTAATCCAAAAGTCACCTAATCACCCATGATTTGTAGATCTGGTCTGGGGCTTGTCTATAGACCATTCAAAGTCTATAAAACCAATACAAGAGGGTTAGAAACCCTAGTGGATGTAGTTGATGAAGTGAATCAAAGAGAGCTCAAGGGAGGCCATTTTGCAAGCACTGTAGCACCTCCGTGAACAGTACTTCGGGCTGGAGTTCTTCATCCTTCCAAGGTGATTCAAGCTCAGATCTGAAGCCAAGCAACCTCCAAGCAAGCAAGAAGCATTCAAGGCTCTCAAAGGTGATCAAAGCTACATCCATACACATCTTCATCAACTCAAGGAGATTCAAGAAAAGATCAAGCTACATCCAATATTCTTCTTCATCAACTCAAGGAGATTCAAAGGAAAGATCAAGCTACATCTTATATCTGCTCCATCAACTCAAAAGGATCAAAGGAAGATCAAATCCTCAACAGATTCAAGATCCAACAATCTCAGACAAGATCTAATTCATTCTAGCATATCTTCATATCTTGTTTGAGCATTTTCATCTTGTTTCTTTCTTCATTTCATTCAATCTATTGAAACTGAAGATCGTCCCTACAGGTGGTTAGTAGGAAGGTAATCGGGAGTTCTCCGATCTGCGGTGTAGCCGTCCCTGCCGGCTTTGTGTATAGGAAGATAGAAAGAGGGTTTTCTCTGTTCTGTGGTTTGGGGCGTATCCCCGGTCAAGTTGTGAGTCAGCAAGGAAGCCTCACCGGGTTTTGGTGAGGGGTGGACGTAGGTTGCGGGGTTGCAACCGAACCACCTTAAAAATCTCTGTGTTGTGGGTTGTTTATTGTGTGTGATTGCTCTATATCTTCTACCCCCATTCACAGGTTCGTCTGGTTCCATACTTGGTAATCTTGTTTACACACACAAGCACTCAGATTTGCACCTTCGGTTTTATCTACGGTTTAATTGAGCTTAGCACTTTGACTGCATCCCTTGGGCAGCCTGCTGCACCCTTGCACATAGGCGTCAAGGTGAAAGTATTGCTAAGTGTTTCCCTTGCTTAGACTCGCATGCACCTTAGTTGATCACCACTGCATTCACACACATATGAACTTTAAGTGATCAACATAGCACGCACACACGTACGGTTGTTGCAAGCTATTGCATGCTCTGTGCCACTCTACTTAATTCCGTTGTGCATTGTGTCTAAGTGATTCATTCACTTTGTAGGAGTGGTTCATGCTTCTGATAGCTAAGAGTTTTAAATAGGCCAAAGCTTTTGATAGGATCTATTCAACCCCCCCTTCTAGATCCGTTTACACCTCGCGGGACCCAACACTTCTTGATGTACACCAGAGTTTAATGAAAAGAGAAGAATGGCGTTTATTCTACTTTGATTATATGTGTATGTTTACCAGATGATAAAAAGTAGAACTTGCGAAGTGTAGTCGTGTTCCATGTCCGAGGGACAGGTGTTCCTTCCATGGTGGACAGTCGATACACCCCTTTCCCGAGCGTCTCGACTACTCGGTAGGGGCCTTCCCAGGTAGGGGCTAGCTTCCCCGCCACCTCCAGTGGTCGAGAGGCTTTGGCCTTTCTCAAGATGAAGTCCCCTGGCTGAAAGTGTCTGTCTCAGACTCTAGAGTTGTAGTATCGAGTGATGTGTCGTTGGTATTCCGTTGCTCGGATGTTTGCAATCTCTCGGATCTCGTCGGCTAATTCGAGATTTTCTAGCAGTTTCTGCTCGTTTACCTCGGATTTGACGTGGACGACTCAGAGAGAGGGATTGTCGATCTCCAACGGAATCACGGCTTTCGTACGATATACCAGCTGAAAAGGTGTTTCACCGATGGCCGTTCTCGGAGTAGTTCGATGCGACCATAGTACGCTCGGTAATCCCTCGAGCCAGCTTCCCTTGGCCTTGCCGAGCCTGGTTTTGATGCCTTTTAAGATAGTTTTGTTGGCATTCTCGACCAGTCCGTTAGCCTGAGGGTGGACTACCGAAGTGAAGTGATTACGAATGTTTAGGTCGGCACATCTGTCTCTGAAGTAATGAGAATCAAATTACTGACCGTTATCGCTCACGATCACTCGGGGGACACCATAATGACAAATGATCGACTTACAAACGAAACTCCACACGATCGATTCGGTGATCCTGGTGGTGGCTTCGGCCTCGATCCATTTGGTGAAGTAGTCGATGACGATGATGACGTACTTCTTCTGAGCCTGAGCCGTGGGGAACGGCCCGAGAATATCGATTCCCCACCGAGCGAAAGGGTATGGCTCGGCAAGGGTGATGAGCTCCATGGCGGGCTGGTGGATCAGATGGTCGAAGCGCTTACATCGGTCGCACTTTTGTACGTAGGTCGTGCAGTCACGCTAGAGAGTGGGCCACCAGTAACCCTGCCGAAGCAAGATCCTGGCGAGCGATCTTCCTCCTTGGTGCACGCCGCAGATGCCTTCGTGTACTTCCTGAATCGCTCGACAGGCTTCTTCAGTGCTGATGCACTTGAGGAGGGGACTGGAGAAAGATCTGCGGTACAAGGCATCGTCCGGCATGGTGAAATGCCGAGCTTGGTACTTAAGTTTTCGAGCCTCTCGAGGGTCGGGGGGCTCTTGAGAATCCCCAAGCCAGGATATGTAGGGGGTCCGCCAGTCGCTCGGGGGTGCTGGGTCAACAGTCATAAGCTCGGATTCGATGATCGGTCGCTCGAGCTCTTCGAGGAAGACCGACCGAGTACCTTTGGGGTCGAGGGAGGAGGCCAGGCGAGAGAGGGCATCCGCTCGGGAGTTTTCCTCCCGGGCTATCTAGACTACCTCAAAGCTCTCGAAGAGTTGGGCCATCCTCTTGACCACCTGGAGGTACTTGATCATTTGTCCTTCTCGAGCTTCATAATCACTGTTGACCTGGCTAGTGACCAGTTGGGAGTCGGTGTGGATCCTGACTCGCTCAGCTCCTAGTCGTCGAGCCATCCTGACCCCTGAGATAAGGACTTTGTACTCGGAGGCGTTGTTGGATGCCAGGAAATTGAATTTCATGGCATACCGCAGCTCAGCTCCTTCGAGGGACTTGAGAAGGACACCGGCGCCGCTCCCGGCCGAGTTGGAGGACCCGTCGACGAACAGGTCCCAAGTGGGCCCGGGCGCAGGTGGAAGTGCTTCTTCAATCGGGACCGTGCTTTCAGCAATGAAGTCCGCGAGGGCCTATCCTTTGATGGCCGAGCGGGGGCGATACGAGATATCGTAGTCCCCGAGCATGATGGCCCATTTGACGAGGCGTCCCATTTGATGGAGTGCCCTTGAAAGTAGGGTCGGAGGTGCTTGGCTGAGGTAACCAATGCTAGCACGAGTTTCTCGATTGCGGGGTACCTTCTTTCAGCCTCATTAAGCACCTTGCTAGTATAGTAAACTAGTCTCTCGACCCCCACGTCGTTCCTGACTAGGATCGAGCTCACTGTAGAAGGGGTCGCCGAGAGGTAGCGGTGTAGAGCTTCACCCGAGACCAGCTTGGACAGCACCGGGGGCGAGGTCAAGAATTCCTTGAGTTCGGCGAATGCCTTCTGACATTCCTCATCCCAGGCAAACGTAGCATAAGCCATTTTTGGTTCCCTCAACAATTTGATGAAGGGTAGGCATCGTTCGGCCGCCCGGGATAGGAAGCGGTTGAGCGCAGTAATGCGCCCCATAAGGCATTGAACGGCCTTGATGCTGGTGGGTGGCCGCATGTTCAGGATGGCCTGAACCTTGTCGGGGTTGGCCTCGATCCCACGCTGAGTTACCAGGAAGCCTAGGAACTTCTCGGATCTGACTCCAAAGGCGCATTTAGTAGGGTTGAGCTTCATGTTGCACCTCAGGAGGGTGTCAAAGGTTTCGGCTAAGTCGGAAAGATGGTCTTCGGCCTTCGGCGTTGTAATATCCCAGACCTTTTGGATCTTTCTCCGTGGGTCTCGGATCTGGTTTCTCGGAGTGTCTGGCTCCGTTGTGTCCGAAATTACGTTTCGGGCATCTTTCGTGTTCAGATCGGTGCGATCCGGAGTTGTTTCGGAGGCCCGGAAGCGTTCCGCGGCTTTTTCGCGCGTGTTTTCCGATTACCGGTGTGTGTTTTGGTAATTCCTTCGGAACCTCGCTGCGAGTGAACCGGGTCGTTCACCTAGGCACGGGTGGTACCGTTGCGATCGGTGCGTTCCGAGAATCCTGGAAATGTAATTTTCTATTTTTTGATATTTTCCAAAATTTCCGGATTTTCTATAAATACTCTCATCTCTCTCTCCCCACCCTCTTCTTCTTCTTCTTCTTCCTTCTCTTCTCCCCACCGTGACAACCGCCCCTCCCTCTCTCTTTCTCTCTCGTTCGGCCGCGGTGACGTCTCCTTCTGGCTGCAGACAGTGCGGGGCGACGGCGTGACGACGTGGACGACGGCGAGGTGATCGTGGCGGCGTAAAGCTTGTGGGGAACCGTGAAGGGACGAGGGTTTTCAAAGCGTTCTTCGTGATCTCGGTAACGATTCGGTGGAGCATTCGCTCCATTGAGGTAGGGTGACGTTCCCTAGCTCCCCGCCGTTCATTTTCATGATTTATAGGCCGAGTGGAGGCCGAGAGGGGCTTGATTAAGCGGGTTTGGGGTTTTCCATGATTTGGGGAGAGCTCGCCCGATCTATAGATTTAGCCCGCGATTTCACGTTTTGGTGGCCTAATATCATGCTAGGGGTCCCCAGGGGTCTTCCCCTTTGATTTCCCCCTCTTCGGTGGCGGCATGGGGGCATGGTTGGGTTTTTTGGGCTTTCCCCGCCGTTTCACCGTCGGGCGGGTGTGGCGGTCCTTCCAGTGACTTTCACACCGTGTGACGCGCCTGGGCGGGTGCGTCACAGCCCTTGTTTAGCCAACTGGGGTTTGGGAGTGTGACGGTCCCACGATAGACCGCCACAGGTGTGTGACGCGCCTGGGTTGGGCCGTCAGAGCGTCCCGACCGTTGGCATCTGACCTTTGGTTTGACCGTTAGGGGTCAAGGCGTGTGACGCACCAGGGCTGGCGCGTCACAGCCTTGTGACGGCCCAGCGTGGGTGCATCAAGGTTATTCGACCCCCAGGTAATGTGACGCTCCAGGGCTGGACCGTTACATGCATGTGACGCTCCAGGTGTGGACCGTCACATGCTGTGACGCACCGAGTGGCACGCGTCACAGCTTGCCTTTGATTTTCCCTGTGAGGCACCTGCATAGGCACGTCACAGTGTGTAACGCACCAGGGCAAGTGCGTTACATTCTGTTTTACACTGAGAGTGTGACGGCCTGCGTTGGACCGTCAGGGTCTTGTGACGGTCCAGCCTAAGACTGTCAGGCGTCTGTGACGGTCCCGCATAGACCGTCAGAGTCCTGTGACACGTCTAGGGTAGACCGTCAGGCACTGGGTTGCCTTCGGTGGTTTGCAACCCCGTTTCTGTTCTGACCGTGGTCGCCGTGCGACGGTGCCGGTACATGGGGTGGTCCCCGTACGTCGTCGGATGCGGACATGGTTTTCCGTTGACTTGAGAGTCTACTCGTTCAGTGACCCTCCACTAATCGTAGCCCACCAGTACGCGGTGCTGGTCTCACCAGGGAGTGGTGTACGGGCCGACCCTTAGAGACGGTTTTTAGACTGGTTTCCGTCGGGCCCCATGTCTGTAGCCAGAGTCCGGCTAAGGGGAAAACCAGTCAGAGGGCCAGACCAGGCTAGTCACTTGTTTGTGGTACTTGTTCGGTGTCCGTGCCTCTGGTAGATGCTACCACGTCAGGCAGTTCACCTACGGTGCGGTGTAAGTCATCAGGGGACGCTACCGGCTGTGCTTCTAGTGGGAGGTACTCCTGTCGAGTCGAAAGTATCAGACTGTCAGTCATACGACTTCAACCTTCGGGTTTCTTCCGTGTTAGCCGTTGTGTTCCGGTTATTTCGCCGTGGCACGTGTGTCGGTTTTCATGCCGTGAGACCGGTACTTTGTAGATGGCAGGGTTTCCCTTTTTGAGGTACTCGCTTACTGCTAGCGTAGCGGTTTCTACATTTGCGAGGTAGGGTTCGAGTGATCCCTACTGAGTCTTGTTCCGAGACTCATTCCCTGCGTGTTTTCACCATGTTTCAGGCGAGGCGAGGCTTCAGGGGAGTTCGTCTGAGGCTCAGCGCGGTTCAGGTGCCCAGCGTTAGTGCCAGAGATCAGAGCCGGGATATGCCCCGTGTAGCTGTACTTTATTTTCTTATCTCTGTAGTAGTTGTGGACTACTTTTGTTATTTTATTGTTATATTGTGGACCATGTAAAATGTTAATTCATTTCCTGCTTATTTATATAATTATTTAATTCTACAATTATTTGTGATACTTGTATAGTTTCCACACCATCCTTCTAACCCTTCCGAGTCTTCGGACTCGTGGGTGGCGGTGCGAGTCTCGGGTTTCGGGCCTTCCCGGTAATCAGATTCTCGAGTCGTTACAGCTGGTATCAGAGCGCGGTTATGGAATTATACGGGAATCATAGGTGATTGTAGTGGTCCACTAGTCCACAGTGATGAAGTGCAGTTGACGCTGGCATTGGGCATCGTGTGTTTCTCTTAACCTTGCTGTTCCGTGCTTTCTATCTTTGCTCCAGGTGCGGGTATGGCGTCGAGGCGGGCGACTCGCTCTCAGCAGGGGTAGTCGGCTGGAGGTCAGGAGATCAAGCAGGAGGCTCTGCAGGAGCAGGAGGAGCAGAGTAGAGTGCCACCTGCGGCCACCGAGGCAGTGGATACTGCGAGATTTCCAGGGGCTGAGGATTTCTTCCGTGGCATGTACCAACTTATGTCTCAACAGTTCGGCAGAGAGGCTGGTGAGGGCTCATCGACCAGGGGTGGGCTAGGCCGAGCAGTGAGGGATTTCATGCAGTTTCATCCACCTTACTACGGCGGTCAGCCAGACCCTGATTTGGCTCGGAGTTGGCTCGACGAGATGGAGAGGGTGTTCAGTTCCGCGCAGAGTACTGCGGAGGATAGAGTGATGTTGGCCGCTAACCAGTTGCAGGGTACGGCTCGGGAGTGGTGGTCTTTTGAGTGGAAGACGTCTTTCCAGCTTCGTCCACTTGAGCAGATTGTGTGGGGCGACTTTGTTAGTGATTTTGAGCGTACCTACTATCCAGAGTTTATTGCTACACAGCGGATGCATCCGTTTTTGGATCTGGTTCAGGGTGACATGTCCGTATTGCAGTACAGGGCCCGGTTTGTCGAGCTAGGTCGGTATGCACCTCATATCATGGAGAATGAGAGGGTGAAGACCGCACAGTTCGTTCAGGGCTTGAGGCAGGAGCTGAGGCACCATTTGATCGCGAATGCTGCCACCGATTTGGAGATAGCGTCTCGTGTTGCGGCTTCTTTGGAGATGGATATGCAGAGGACTCGAGGACCGATTAGCCAGGGGCAGTCCCTGTCAGGTCACAGCCAACAGTCGGCTACCCAGCAGCAGGATTCCTTCCAGCATGCGTCGGGTGGTCTAGGAGCGCCGGCACCGGCAACGTCAGTGACAGGATCCGTGTCTTTCGGCACGAAGGTCAAGATGTTTCTCAAGAAGGGTTTCTCTAAGAAAAAGTCCAAGGGTCAGCGGCAGGCTTCATCGAGCAGTGCACATCAGCCGGTTCCATTTCAGCGTCAGGGATCAGTGGGTGGATCGCAAGGATCGTGTCCACGGTGTGGCGAGCATCACCCAGGCAGGCAGTGCATGGCGCCGATTATCTATTTTCGATGTGACCAGCCAGGGCATATGGCGCATGATTGTCCTTAGAGGTAGCAGCAGCAGTTTCCTCAGCAGCAGCAGATTCCCCAGTAGCAGAGGCCACAGCAGCAGCAGCAGGGACATTATCCGCCGCTACCCAGGTTAGCTAGTGTAAGAGGCAGGCAGAGAGCTCGGGGCCAGATTACACACATGACCAGGGCAGAGGCAATGGCGTCGCAGCTCGTGGACGGTACCGTTCAGATTTTGGGTCGTGCGGCTCGGGTTTTGTTTGATTCTGGCGCGTCTCATTCGTTTATTTCGGAGGATTTCGCGCTGAGCATCGAGGAGTCGGTGACCCAGTTGTCCTGCGATTTGGCAGTGGAGTTATCTTCGGATGATTTTATGATCACTCCGTATTGCTTCGATGAGGTTCCCGTGTGGGTGGAAGGGTGGAGTTTACCGGCTAGGCTCTATGCATTGCCGCTTCAGGACTTTGATGTGATTTTGGGCATGGATTGGCTAGAGACACATCATGCGTTCGTGCATTGTGGCTCGAAGAGAGTTTATTTTCGGCGACTTCATAGACCCACCTTCTATTTCTAAGGTATCAGGTCTTCCTCTTCCCGATTCCTTATTTCGGCGATTCGAGCTCGTCGTTTACTTGATACTGGTTGTCAGGGTTTTCTCGCTTCTGTGGTCTGGGTAGACCAGCCGTGTCCGGATGTCAAGGACATTCCGGTGGTGTGCGAGTTTCCTGATATTTTCCGGATGACTTACCTGGATCGCCTCCCCAGCGGGAGATCGATTTTGTGATCGAGGTAGTGCCGGGTACGGGACCTTTGGCGAAGGCCCCCTACCGTATGGCCCCCGCTGAGTTGAGAGAGTTGCAGGCGCAGTTGCAAGAGTTGCTGGCCAAGGGGTATATTCATCCCAGCTTTTCCCCTTGGGGTGCGCCAGTGTTGTTCGTGAAGAAGAAGGACTGTAGTTTGCAACTGTGCATTGACTACCGGCAGCTGAATGAGGTGACCATTAAGAACAAGTATCCGTTACCGCGGATTGATGATTTATTCGACCAGCTTCAGTCTGCTCGAGTGTTCTCGCGGATTGATTTACGGTCCGGTTACTATCAGCTGAGAATTCGCGAGTCCGATGTGGAGAAGACTGCGTTCAGTTCGAGGTACGGGCATTATGAGTTTCTGGTGATGCCGTTTGGGCTCACCAATGCCCCCGCAGCCTTCATGGACTTGATGCAGAGGGTGTTTCATCCGTATCTAGACCAGTTCGTGGTCGTATTTGTGGACGACATCCTTGTCTATTCATGGTCTGTCGAGGAGCACGCGTACCATTTGGGTGTGGTGCTACAGACGTTGCGAGATCACCGGTTGTATGCGAAGCTCAGTAAGTGCGAGTTTTGACTTCATGAGGTGCACTTTTTGGGGTACGTGATTTCTGGTGATGGCATTTCCGTGGACCCTGCAAAGGTCGAGGTGGTAATGCAGTGGCCGAGGCCGAGGTCGGTGACAGAGATCCGGAGCTTCTTGGGGCTTGCGGGTTATTATCGTCTGTTTATCCAGGATTTTTCTCACATTGAGACCCCGATGACTAGACTTACACGGAAGGATGTGCCTTTCTTCTGGTCTGAGGAGTGTGAGCAGAGTTTTAGGGAGCTGAAGAGATTGCTCACCTCGGCTCCGGTGTTTATTTTGCCTTCTGGGCCGGGAGGTTTTGTGGTGTATACAGATGCTTCCGAGGTCGGACTGGGTGCTGTGTAGATGCAGCATGGTAGAGTGGTGGCTTATGCATCTCGGCAGCTGAAGTCCCATGAGAAGAACTACCCTACCCATGACCTTGAGTTGGCGGCTGTGATCTTCGCATTGAAGATCTGGAGGCATTATCTGTACGGTGAGAAGTTCGAGGTGTTCACTGACCATCAGAGTTTGAGGTATGTGTTCACGCAGAAGGACCTTAACCTCAGGGAGAGGCATTGGATGGAGTTTATGAAGGATTATGACTTCACCCTATCTTATCATCCAGGTAGGATGAATGTCGTTGCCGATGCTTTGAGTCAGAAGGTCGCGGTCAGTGCCTTGATGTTGAGGAAGTGGAGGCTCTGGGAACAAGTGCCCGAAGTATCTTTCAGGCTCAAGATTCCCCAAGAGCCAGGATTTGCAGTGCTTGCGAGTCTGACTGTCACGCCAGCTATCCGCCGTCAGGTGACAGAGGCTCAGCATGCGGATCCTGAGTTGCCCCCGATTTTGGCCTTAGCTGATGTGGAACTCGGCGAGGACGGTGCTGTGTAGTTTCGTGGCAGGTTGTACGTCCCAACCGAGGAGCGGGTTCGGCGTGTGGTGTTACATGAGGCTCATAGGAGCAGGTACGCCGTACACCCGGGTGCGACGAAGATGTATCGGAACTTGCGGGGGCAGTTCTGGTGGCCTGGCATGAAGAGAGATGTTACCGAATTTGTGGCCAAGTGCCTGACCTGTCAGTAGGTGAAGGCGGAGCATCAGCGACCAGGAGGTACTCTTCAGCCCTTGGATGTTCCCGCGTGGAAGTGGGACCACGTGACCATGGATTTTGTGGGGGGTTTACCGAAGACTCCGAGTGGGCAAGATAGTATTTGGTTGCTGGTGGATCGGCTGACGAAGGTGACTCGGTTGTTACCGGTCAAGGTCAGCTGGAGTGTGCCCAAGTTGGCTCGTCTTTATGTAGAGTGGATCATTCCGTTGCATGGGATTCCCATCTCCATCGTGTCGGATCAGGATCCGCACTTCACTTCTAGATTATGGAGGAGTTTCCAGTGAGCTCTTAGCACGGAGTTGGCGTTTAGTTCAGCGTACCATCCTCAGTCAGATGGTCAGTCTGAGAGGACCATCCAGACCTTAGAGGATATGCTGAGATCCTGCTGCCTAGAGTGGCAGGGGAATTGGATTCACCACCTGCCGTTGGTGGAGTTTACCTACAATAACAGTTATCATTCAAGCATCGGCATAGCTCCTTATGAAGCATTGTATGGGCGTCCGTGTCGAACTCCACTTGACTGGTTTGAGGTTGGTGAGCGTGTTTTGACGGGACCAGAGTTGGTGCAGCAGTGTGTGGATGTTGTGCACGTGGTTCGTCAGAACATGTTGGCGGCCCAGAGTCGGCAGAAGAGCTATACTGACCGGAGGCGACAACCCCTTGCGTTCACCATCGGCGATCGGGTATTCTTGAGAGTTTCTCCGATGAAGGGGGTGATGCATTTTGGATGGCGTGGGAAGCTGAGTCCCCGCTATGTTGGTCTGTTTCCCATTGTGGAGCGCATCGGTGAGGTAGCTTATCAATTGCAGTTACCCCCTGAGTTGGCGTCGGTGCATGACGTGTTCCACGTCTCGATGTTGCAAAAGTATATGCCCGATGACTCTCATGTTCTTGAGGATTCTGTTTGGCCCAAGGTGACTCCAGACCTTTCTCTCCCAGAGTTTCCTATCCGCGTTGAGGATAGGCGAGAGCAGCGCCTGCGGAACAAGGTCATCCCCTTGGTAAAGGTGGTGTGGCAGCGGCACTCTGGTGGTGAGGCTTCTTGGGAGCATGAGGACGAGATGCGTCGACAGTTCCCTAACTTTTTTGAGTGAGTCTTCCTCTTCTTTCCCCTTAGGGTTGTCCTTAATTTCGAGGATGAAATTCCTTTAAGGGGGGAGGGCTATAATATCCTGGATCTTTCGGATCCTTCTCCGTGGGTCCCGGATCTGGTTTCTCGGAGTGTACGACTCCGTTGTGTCTGAAATTACGTTTTGGGCATCTTTCATGTTCGGATCGGCGCGATCCGGAGTTGTTTCGGAGGCCCGGAAGCGTTCCGCGGCTTTTCTACGCGTGTTTTCTGATTACCGATCTGGGAGTGTGACGGTCCCACGATAGACCGCCACAGGTGTGTGACGCGCCTAGGTTGGGCCGTTAGATCGTCCCGACCATTGGCATCCGACCGTTGGTTTGACCGTTAGGGGTCAAGGCGTGTGACGCACCAAGGCTGGCGCGTCACAGCCTTGTGACGGCCCAGTGTGGGTGCGTCAGGGTTATTCGACCCCCAGGCAATGTGACGCTCTAGGGCTGGACCGTTACATGAATGTGACGCTCCAGGTGTCGACCGTCACATGCTGTGACGCACCGAGTGGCACGCGTCACAGCTTGCCTTTGATTTTCCCTGTGAGGTTCCTGCATAGGCACGTCACAGTGTGTAACGCACCAGGGCAGGTGCGTTACATTCTGTTTTACACTAAGAGTGTGACGTCCTGCGTTGGACCGTCAGGGTCCTATGATGGTCCAGCCTAAGATCGTCAGGCGTCTGTGACGGTCCCGCCTAGATCGTCAGAGTCCTGTGACGCATCTAGGGTAGACCGTCAGGCACTGGGTTGCCCTGGGTGGTTTGCAACCCCGTTTCTGTTCTGACTGTGGTCGCCGTGCGACGGTGCCGGTACGTGGGGTGGTCCCCGTACGTCGTCGGATGCGGACGTGGTTTTCCGTTGACTTGAGAGTCTACTCCTTCAGTGACCCTCCACTAGTCGTAGCCCACCAGTACGCGGTGCTGGTCTCACCAGGGAGTGGTGTACGGGCCGACCCTTAGAGACAGTTTTTAGACTGGTTTCCGTCGGGCCCCACGTCTGTAGCCAGAGTTCGGCTAAGGGGAAAACCAGTCAGAGGGCCAGGCCAGGGACGCGCGGTCTGTGTGTGCACACGTGGTTGGGGGCAGTTGAACATACGCTACCGAGCGTGACCCCAGCTAGTCACTTGTTTGTGGTACTTGTTCGGTGTCCGTGCCTCTGATAGACGCTACCACGTCAGGCAGTTCACCTGCGGTGCGGTGTAAGTCGTCAAGGGACGCTACCGGCTGTGCTTCTAGTGGGAGGTACTCCTGTCGAGTCGGGAGTATCAGACTGTCAGTCGTACGACTTCGACCTTCGGGTTTCTGCTGTGTTGGCTGTTGTGTTCAGGTTATTTCGCCATGGCACGTGTGTCGGTTTTCATTCCGTGAGACCGATACTTTGTAGATGGCAGGGTTTCCCTTTTTGAGGTACTCGCTTACTGCTAACGTAGCGGTTTCTCCGTTTACGAGATAGGGTTTGAGTGATCCCTACTGAGTCTTGTTTCGAGACTCATTCCCTGCGTGTTTTCACCGTGTTTCAGGCGAGGCGAGGCTTCAGGGGAGTTCGTCTGAGGCTCAGCGCGGTTCAGGTGCCCAGCGTTAGTGCCAGAGGTCAGAGCCGGGGTATGCCCCGTGTAGCTGTACTTTATTTTCTTGTCTCTGTACTAGTTGTGGACTACTATTGTTATTTTATTGTTATATTGTGGATCATGTAAAACGTTAATTCATTTCCTGCTTATTTATATAACTGTTTAATTCTGTAATTATTTGTGATACTTGTGTAGTTTCCACACCATCCTTCTAATCCTTCCGAGTCTTCGGACTCGTGGGTGGCGGTGCGAGTCTCAGGTTATCGGGCCTTCCCGGTAATCAGATTCTCAGGTCGTTACAGGCGTTTTGATGAGCATGTCATCAATGTAGGCCTCGATGTTCCGACCGAGCTGTCCCTCGAAGATGTGGTTGATCAGTCTCTGATTTGTTGCTCCAGTGTTCTTCAACCCGAACGGCATTCGGGTGTAGCAGTGTACGCCGAAATCAGTGATGAAGGCAGTCTTCTCGATGTCCTCCGGGTCCATCCTAATCTAATGGTAACCGGAGTAGGCATCCAGGAAGCTGAGGAACTCATTGCCAGAGGTTGAGTCGACCAGTTGATCGATGCTTGGTAGCGGGTACCAATCTTTAGGAGTAGCCTTGTTGAGGTCAGTGAAGTCTACGCACATTCACCATTTTCCCGAAGCCTTTGGCACCAGGACGACGTTGGCAAGTCACGTAGCGTACAGGACCGGTTGAAAGAGGCCAGTCTTATGTCCCTTGGTGACTTGCTCTTTGATGACCGATTGCTTCTCCGGGGCGTGCTTTCTCCTGCGTTGCTGGACATGTTTCACCGTTGGGTCGAGGTTGAGCTTGTGCGTCACCATGTCTCCTGGGAAGATGCTCCTCCGACCATGCAAAGACTTGGATGTACTGGGCAAGGAAATCCTTATATTTTTCTCATTCCTCAGATGGTAGATTGGCTCCGATCTTGACTCCTAGAGTCGGGTCACCGTTGAGGAAGACCGTTAGTAACTCGCCACTAGGCTCAGATGTTGCTGGTCCCTCCTCGGCTCCATTTACTCCTTTGTTTTTCCCTTCCGACCTCGTGGCTTCAACCGAGATTATATAGCACCGTCTAGCTAATGCCTGGTTACCCTGGACCTCCCCTATGCCATACTTGGTAGGGAACTTCATTTTTTGGTGAAAGGTAGAGGGCACCGCTTTCATTCGGCTGAGGATACCTCGGTCGAAGATGGTGTTATATGCCGTCATCCCTTTAATCACGATGAAGTCCACCATAACCATAACGGTTTTGGGCGGGGTGCCGATAGTAACTGGCAGGCTCAGGGCTCCCTCGGGATAAGTTGCCTGGCCGTTGAACCCACAGAGGGGGGTTCGGATCGGGCGGAGTTTAGATGGATTCTCTCCCATCTTGAGGAAACGTTCATAGGATAATACATCAGGGGCACTACCATTGTCAACTAAGATCCTATCTACGTTACAATGGTTTATTGTAGCCAATACAACGAGAGCATCGTCATGCGGGATGGTTAGCCCTTCCAGGTCCGGGTCAGAGAATACTAGGGCCTGCGGTTCACTCGCCTGCGGGGCCTTAGGGTGCTCAACAGAGGCTCGGCTCGCCCGCTCAGCGTGACGCTTTCTTCTTCTGTTGCTATCTCCTCCTGATGTCACGCCGCCCGCGATGACATTGATGTGGACTCCATAGGGGGCATTGTCAATTTCTTTGGGGGTGCCTCGGTCTTCCTTCTGCCTGGCCACGTATCAGGATAGGTGTCCTTGGAGTCCACGTATCGGGATAGGTGTTCTTTGGGGGTGCCTCGATCTCATCTTCAAGTTGATGGCAATCGCTGGTGCGATGCCCATGATCGCTGTGGAATAGGCAATGCTTGCGACGATTACGGTGCTTGGCCTTCATAGGCTCGGGCTGGTGGAGGAGACCTGAGCCTTTGATGTCTTCGTAGATCTCGTAGACGAGAGCGGTAAGGGGGGTGTATTGCTCATACTTACGGGATGGTTCTTTGCGGTCTCCGTCCTGGTTTCGGCTTTTTCCTTGGCCCATCCTTTGCTCGGACGGTCGTTTCTTGTCCCCCTCCCGACCCGAGTCTGTCATTGTAATGACCTAGATCCGTAGTAGGTCTTGTTGGATCTTTCGGATCCGTTCCGGTGAGTTTCGGGTCGCTTTTTGAGGCTTCCGAGTTGAGTTTTACGATCCGTGTGAGTTTTTCTCTCATACTAGTTACGGAACCCTACGGTGAGTTTATTTGTTAGTTCATCGACTGGAAAATGCTGCAGCGACGATCTACTCTCCGAGCCGGTCGTTTCGACTATTTTTGTGTATTTTTCTGAGTTAGGGCCAAAAATCATATTTTTCAGAAATTAGGAAAATTCCTAATTTTCTTTTCTATTTCTTTTCCTTCCTCTCTCCTCCCTTCTCATTTCACGCTGCCGCCTCTCTCTCTCCCATTTTCTCTCCTCTCGAGCTTCCTCGGCTCTGACTACAGACGGAGGACCTAGAGGCACGTGCTGGGGATGCTGTGGAGCTGACTGGGTGCGCGACGGGGCGAGGATGGAGTGGATTTGGCGCGATCCCGAACGGTGGATTCAAAGCCAGCGTTTGAGCTCACGGTGCGGTTTTCGATGTGATTTAGTCCCTTCGGGGTACGGTTTCTTCGGTGAAGGTAGGGAGATGGATCGCCTACCCATTCTGCACGTTTTTCCTGCTTCTGTGCGTTGTTTGGTGCTCGATTGGGGGAGATCGGGCCGATTTTGTGAAAACCGTAGTTTTTGGGGTTTTCAGGATTCGCCGGAAAACGGCAACCATTCTTGGTCTAGTTAGTATCGAAATGACCGTTGGGATGTTTGGATCCCATTCATGTTAGTTTCGTGTTGATCGGTCGTCATTCGAGGCCGATAGGAGTCCGGGAACCTCGGTGACTCGTTTAGGGTCGATTTGTCCAAATCGCCCCGATCTTGCGTTTTAATGCGTGCATGTGGGCTTTTTAGCCTCCAGATGTCATTTGCCATCGTGTAGCTTTGTTTCCCCTGCGCTTCGGCGTGAATGGGGCGTGGAACGGCCCGATTTGGCGTTTCCACTATTTTCCCACCGTGGCCGGTGTAGCGGTCGTATCAGAGACCGTCATAGTGTCTGACGGCCCTACAATAGACCGCCACAGCGTCTGTTCATTTTATATTTTTCGTGGCTGTGAGAGTGTGACGGCCCAAGTGTGGTGCGTCACAACTCCCTGACGCGTCCTGGAGTACGCGTCACAGCTATTTTGTCATCTTGTGTTTTGGTTAAGTCGGTTCCTCTGACGCGCCTGCCCAAGTGCGTCAGGCTCGCGTAACGCGCCTGCCCCAGGCCGTTACGTTCTGTTTGACTGGATTTGACCGGGTCAGTCGGTTCATGTAGCGGCTGTGCCCCTGTGCGTCATAGCTGTGTAACGCCCCTGCCACAGGCCGTTACACTCTGTTTAGCTGAGCTAGGTGGCTGTGTCTGTTTGCTCTAACGGCCCTGCCCCCGTGCGTCACGGCGTTGTAACACGTCCGTCGTGGACCGTTACGTGCTGTTTGTCTGAGTTTTCAGACTTGGGTCTGTTGGTCCTGACGCGTCTGCTCCCGTGCGTTAGGTTGGCATAACGCGCCTGTCGTCGTGCGTTAGGTCACTTTAACGCGCCTGCCCTGGTGCGTTACATGGCTCGCGTTTTGGTTTTGGGCCTGTTGGCGCTGACGCGCCCGCCCTGGTGCGTCAGGTGCCTGTAACGCCCCTGTGGTGGTGCGTTACAGCCCAGTTGTGGCCGTGATGGCCGTTGGGTGTTCGGTGTTCGCCCGTGTGTTGGGCAGTCGTAGGTTGGTGTTCTAGGGCTATGTTTGTATGGCAATGGTCTTCTGGATCGGTCAGTTTTGGTGACTGGGTGTGGTCTTTTCCCTGACTGCGACAGTTCCCTAACGACGCAATCTAGAATTGCCAATCTCCTTGTCTCTGGTTGCGTGGCGACTGTTCCTTGACTGCTGGGTCTGCCTAGTGGTTGAATGACGGTCCGTTCTGCCAAAGCGTGGTTTTTGTCGTTTCGGTTTCTGCTTGTCTTGGCTTGGTCTCGTGGTTTGCCCGTGACCCATGGGTGTCTGTTGACGTCCTATGAGGGCAGTAACCATGATGGGACAGCCAGGAGTGCTCGTGCATGCTGTGTTTTGTGTCGGTGTCGTCTGGCTCCGGTCAACCGGGGGTTACCCCGGGGTTGACAGGTGGCTTTATGTGTCTCGACAGTTCTATCCAGCTCGAGACATTGGTTCTGGATACCTCGAGGTGTTGTCTTACCTCGGTCTGTGTGTCCAGGCGTGTCTGAGGGTCCTTAGTGTTCCCTCAGGTCCCCATGAGTCATTTTCTGCGAAGTGTCGTTTAGCATGGCTTAGGATTAGACCGATTGGCAGCTTGCTCCGCTGTCAGTGACGATCTTGCCTTTGAGTTGTCCGACTCAAGGATCGTTACGTTGTAGGTCTAGTTGCCTTACCCTGAGTCTGTTGGCAGTTGTCTTGCTGCCTTGGTGTTTCGTAGTACGTGCGACAGTACTTCTTTGCCTGTTTGTACTATAGCACTCTTGTTTCAGAGTCTCTGTGTCTACTGAGCCTCCTTTTGTTGTTGCCCTAAGGCCTTGAGTTGCCTACCCGCCTGGGGATGGCGGAGGCGTGTTCCCGTCACACGGTTTGTAAGCTAGTTTCGTGGGATCCCTGCTAGCAGTAGCGTCCTGCCAAGGGAAAAAACTAGCTAGAGGACCTGGCTTA
The DNA here is from genome assembly GCA_022559845.1 of Amorphophallus konjac. NCBI lineage: Eukaryota > Viridiplantae > Streptophyta > Magnoliopsida > Alismatales > Araceae > Amorphophallus > Amorphophallus konjac. The sequence goes on from CM040125.1 coordinate 185,721,508, forward strand.
GGCAAGAGCCAGTGTGTGCACACATTGTCAGGGGCTGAGGACTTACGTCGACGGACGTGACCCTGACTAGTTACTTGATTCGGTTGTTCCTGTTTGGTTCAGTGCGTGTCTGCGACTCTGCCGCGGCTTCAGCGGTACTGTAGGCGAGACACTCGTGGCGTAGTGTAAGACGTCAGTGGACGCAGCTGGCTATTCTTCTGGTGGGGAGGTGTTTCCCTCACGTGACACATGACTCTTCGTGTTCTTCGCATTTTTTATGCGCCGTGACCTTTTAGAGTTAGCCCTCTCATGGCCCTACTCGAGGTCAGCGTCGTGTTGTGTACACTATGTTCTAGTCGTGTGTGTCGTCTCGTCTGGTTGTCCTTGCAGGTCTTCGTCTTAGGCCTGGCGGCGTGTCGACAGATCGGTAACTCCTGACTTTGTCAGATCGGAGTCGCCCTTCTATCGCTGCTTGGAGTAGTTTGGGGTGCCGAGGTTAGTTCGGTAGCCGCTTGTCTGGTACGGGTTCTCCCCCTTTCCTACTTGTCCCCTACTCCTACTCCCGTCTGTTCTTTACTGCTTCTAGGGTAGCTTTTACAGCTTTGTAGTGTAGTTTTCCCGCTTTACTACACCTGCTATTCTTCATGTCATTTTTAGTTGTTCCGTGTTACTGCATAGTTTTTCAGTGGGGATCCGCGTGACCCCTACTGGGCCAGTGACACGAGGCTCACCCCTACTTTCCAGGTGGGCTATCGTTCGTTCTACTTCCGTGGTTCTTGGTGCGCATGCTCGTAGCGTGTCGTTGTGGGAAGCTGGTACCTGCGTCGGGCTTCTCCCGACTTCTCGGTACGTCTTTCTTTTCTGTCGACTGTACTTGGTAGACTTGATGTCTTAGCTCTGGGCTTGACTCTGGTATATAATTGTTAATTTGAAACTGTTAATTAAAAAGTAATTTTATTTCTGCTACTTTAGCAAACCGATCTAATGAAATTTAATTGCTTACTGTACTATCTCTGTGGCTTCAATGTACTCTATACATACCTTTTATCCCTTCGGAGCTTTACCGCTCTTGGGAGGCCTCGCGGGATCCAAGTGTTATCAGGTATATTCGATAGTCCTATCAGGTATATCTGGTATCCGGGATCCGGGTCGTCAGAGTCATGCCTCGGCAGGCATTGAGGACTTCCTCGCACTCCGCATGACGTAGGGCCAGGGTCACTAGCTCGGCGAGGGAGGTAGGAGGATGAAGCACTTGCTCGCGCCGTAGGTTCTCATCGCGGGTACCCCCAGTCAATGCGATGATGGCCGAGGCAACATCTAGGCGGGGGATGTGCAGGGCTTTCGATTTCAATCGGTTGATATAAGCCCGCAACTTCTCCCCATGTTCCTGCTTGAGGGCCAATAATTCTGCTACTGACCGGGGTGGGCAGCTACCGGCGAAGCTTTCCTTGAACACTCGCCTGAACTACTTGAAGTTGTGAATGCTGCCGGGGGCGAGGGCCCTGAACCATGCCTGAGCAGCCTGGACCAGAGTGGTCACGAACGCTCGGCACTTGATCACGTCTGACGCCCCATGCAAGGTCGTTAGGGGGTCAAAGCTGTCGTAATGATCGGCCGGGTCTCCCTGGCCATCACACAGGAGAGGTCGGAAGTGAGATCCTAGGAGAAATCTTGACCTTCAAGATATAATCAGAGAATGTGGATCGCTCCTCATCCTCCACAGGAGAGGTCTTCTGCAAGGCGCGGAGGGCGCGCTCTTGCTCTACAAAATGCCTCTCAAAGTCTCGCAGCCGGAGGGACAGCTCCGGTTGTCGTTGGCCTGAGGGGCTGGGGGGACGCACTTGCATGCTGTCCCGGCGCTCCTCATGGGCCTCGGTCTCTGGGAAATGTCGACGATCTTCGGAATTCTCCCTCCTTGGGGTAGAGGAGGCTTCTTACTCCGGGGGAGGGGCATGCGATGGTCCTCCTAACTGGTTGCGGATGAGCCGCCGCCCCCGGAGGGCAAAACAGCCGCTAGCGGTTTGCTGGGAGGCATCTCCGCGGGGGGGGGGGGCTCTTCCAGGGGAGATGCGACTTCTCCTCCCTGACCGCCTAAGCCCTCATGAGATCCACGAGGACATCCAGTTTTGCGTTGAGGGTTTGGAGGGCATCGGTACTCCCACCGGGAAGTTGTTCCCCCGCCACCGATGGAGGTATTTCATTGGCGTGGTTGCCTGACATGGAATTCTCCATAGGGAGGGAAGGTGCGCCTTCTTTCGTCGCCAGGGCCTTTCCCTTGTCACCGGTAGTCCTTCTGCCAGAACTTCATCGCACCATGATGGCTCTTTGTTTGTTTCCCACAGACTGCACCAGATGAAGAGGGGCGATCTCGCGCTACTCCTGAGTGGGGAAGAGAATGACCACGTACGTTTGAAGGATGAACTGTAAGACGGGAAACAGGTCAAAGGTGCCCAGAGTATGGATCCCCGGGGAATACCCTCTGATGCTTAAGTCAGCAACTGTAGTAGAGCACTAGTGCAAAGGGAGGAGTTAGGAGGAAGATGGGAGCGAGATCCCTCTCCACCAAAAGGTGAAGTGGTTCCTGCTCAGGGTTTTTGGCTTACCTCTCCACAGTAGGGTTCTTCCAGTTTAAATAATGGCTCGTTGAGTGAATGATCCATGTAAGTTGAGGAGTTTCAGGGGAGGTTACGTCCTCCTTGCGGGCTCTTTATAGCATGCGAACTCTTGATCTCCCATATCCCTTTGAGCTCCCCGCTTATTAAGGGACTCGTAACGGCCGTACAGATAAGCTTCTATCAGTTAGCCCGAACAAGAGGCACTGGCCCAGGAGGGGTCTCCCGAGCGATGAGTGCGCGGTTGGGACAGGGAATAAGGGGCTCCAAAGGAGCTTTCCCTATCGAACTGATGCTCGGACTTCCCAACCCAAAGGCCGCCTAGGAGGTACTTTTTTCGAGTGAGTTATTAGGCTTATATTAAGTGGGCCCTACGGCTGTCACTTTAAGGAGTTGGGCCTCGGTGGGTCGGGTCGGACCTCGTTTGGCCTCTCCGTACGGGCGGTTAGATTTCCCCTCTCCACTGCACATCTACAATATAGTAGAATGAAGTCTGTGCACATTTGCAGGATAGCATGAATAAGGTCTGTGCACATTCTATAACATGCTAGATGAGGTCGGCGCACATATAGAACATATGCATAATGAGGTCTGTGCATATACCTTTACATGGTCGAAGCACACTAGCTTTTATGCATAACCAAGTCTGTGCATGTTTGCACAATGCACTATACAGTCTATGCATGTTTGCATATTACACCATTAGTAGTGAGCATATGTGCTAGCTTGCACACTTAGGACTAAGCACATGAATAAGTCAGCATAACAAGACGGTGCATCTTCTCACCAGTAGCATATCAAGTCTGAGCACATGCATAAATGGCCTAGCTAAAGTCGAAGCACATGTTTCAAGTCCTAGCACATTATCTAGGTCTGTGCATAGGGTCTGTGCATGTTCAACATATAACTTCACAAGGTCTGTGCACATTTGCACATAGAACTCCAGGTCTGTGCACATGTTTGAGCATTCATGCATATGGTCAATGTTAATGTGTCTAAGATTAACATTAAGTCAGTGTATCATGTTCAGCCAAGACTGTGCATCATTATCTACACTCTAAGGCATTCGCATATACATCATTCTTTACCTCTTTGACCTATGTGTGACTGATATAATATTGGATAAATCTGCATCTGACTAGAAAGTGTTTGATGAAATCTTTTTATCCCTTACTGGCAGAAACTTCATCAAACACGTGAAGGGTAGAAAGCATCAAGAACTCAGGCAAGCACGTGAGCTCAAACTAGAGCAGAGGCACGTGATCCTAAGTCACCCAATGATGGGCACATGTTCCCAGAAAGGTAGAACAACAAGCACATGATCCAAGGCGGGAGTCTTGACTGAAGATTCAGCCACGTGGACAGCGCATCTCCATCTCCTGACATGTGGCCTTCCAGCGAAGTTCTTCTTTTCAAGATTCTTTGGGCGGGAACGAGTTTCCACGCGCCCAATCTCTCGTGAGCCTATAAAAAGAGGCCAGATCCTTCAAATCGAGTAAAAGAAGAGATAGAGAAAATAGAAAGACAAAAAGATAGAAGAGAGGAGAATTGAGAGAGCAGCAGAGAAGAAGAAATCAGAGTTCCATAATTCAGAAGAAATCTGAGAGAAAGAAGAGTGTGAGTGAGAGAGAAAAGTGATTGTGAGATAGTGAAGAAGAGGGATCTCAAGAGAAGAGATTATGAAGCAATTGAAGAAGTTCTTGAAGATTTGTCTCTACTGGCCTTTGAATCAGATCCAAGCCAGATTGGCTCCTGCGTGAGTTATATTGTTTATATTTCATTTACGGCTTTCCGGTGCTGTTTGTTCATCGTTGATTTCTTTCATTTTCTTATTGAACTTCAAGCTGTGTGTCAACGTTTGCAGAGGATTTATTCCTCTGGACAGCAAGCTGTGACGCTCAGCTGTAGCAACCTGTGATGCTCAACGGAAGCCAAGCTGTAATGCTCAGTGGACGCAAGCTGTGGGGAGCAGCGGATGCAAGCTGTGATGCGTAGTGAAAGCCAAGCTGTAATGCTCAGTAGATGTAAGCAAGTTGTGATGCTCAGCGGTTCATGCTGTTAGGCAACAGTAAGCCACACTCAGGTCTGAGTGTGGGGTGGATGTAGGTGAAAACCAAACCACCTAAAAATCATCTGTGCAGTGGTTTGATTGCTTGCTTCTTAATTCACAATAGATGTATGCTTAGGATTATTACATCTGATCGGTTTAGATTTCGCTGAATTCAAAGTGTGTTTCAGTTGTCTATGGTCTAATCCATGCTAAGTGTTTAAGTGAGCGTACTAGTTGTGTTTAAGATAACGGATTAACTGAATTATAGAGTTTAATTCCGCAATATTTTCTAATTCAGTTTTATTTGGACAAAATTTTTAAAGGGGATTCATTCAACCCCCCCCCCCTCTGAATCCGATCTGCACTATCTCATAGACTCAACATCAGAGACAAAGGAGAATGGGGGAACGGAAGGATGAGAGAAAGGGGGTTTTAGAGAGTGGGGTTCGAAGCAAAATAAGGATAGGAAAATGGGAGTAAAGGCGGTTTAAAATTTAAAAGAATTGGCGCCTGAGAGGGTGGTCATCCATTGGAGATTGTGCGCCTGAGGGTTAAGACGCCATTTCTGAATTTTGGTTTTTTGGAAATTATTTAAGAACCTGCGTCTTCTTAGTCACACGTCCATTTTGGGGGAAATTAAGGGTGTTTAATCATAATAATAATCCTTTTCAAGGAATGAGCGATTGTCCTATTAGACGCTTATTTAAATGGACAGCGGGTTATTCAAACGCCAATGTTTGGGAATTTAATTTAATTTGGAAATTGATAAAGGATTTGGCGACAAGGCAATATGACGCAATATTAAGAGTTGGCACCTCCTGATGTAGACGCCAATTTTTTACGGAAGCCTATTTTTTGGACCGAATCGGTGTTTTTTGGAGAAAATTTCATTCTTAAGCATATTTAAAGGCTCAATAAGAAAGAATTCTTTTATTTCATTGAAAGAAGATCATTGAGTACATGACTAATGAGCCACTTTGGGCCTCAAGTTCCTAAGGGCTATTACATTAGATTTCCATTGTTCTATATCTTCCTCCACTCGTTCCTTGGGGCGATGCATCTTGCTAACTCGCCACAATGCCTTGATCATGATGATTTCCTCCTCATCACCGTTTGTACTTAGATCTCTCTTCTTGATAGGTAGGAGGCGTGAGGCTTCTTCTAAATGTTGGCGAGGTAAGCCGAGTTGAGAAAGGCACCGGTGTGAGTTGTAGAGGACAAGCTCAATGGCGCCTATGAGCTATAATTCTACCCCGGTTGAGAGCCGTGCGCGAACATCTTGAGTCTTGAGGATGCCCGGTGCGCACGTGAACATATTTTGAGGCATTACTCTTAGGTGCTCTCGCCACTCCACTCTTTTCTTTAGCTTGGGCACGCGATTGGTCACTCTCTCACTTAAGTCGAGTATGCCCGTCATGTAGTGGAGTGGGCTCTTGTGGAATATCCTAGAGATGTTTTGGGTGTCCTCGCATAGATCAAATTTTAGGTGGAGGTCCACCCAACTAGTGAATAAGAGCATAGACCCATATAGGGGCCTTCCCATAGAAGCCGAGGTGAGCCCACTATAGAGGTAGACTAGGACTGCCGGCCTGATCCTTTTCTCTTCCCAAATTCCACATATTGTGCTCAATTGTTCCTCCTCTAGAAAGTCATCCGTCGAGGGGAAAAGTAGTGCTCCCGCGAGGCATATCACGAATGCTTTCATGATGTTTTCCATCTCTTCCTCTTTGGCTTGACCCGAGGCTTTGTAAACCCATGCCGTAAGCTTCATCAAATTGATTCCGTTCTTGGCCCGGACTTGATCTACCATCTTTTGGCTTGGGATTAAGCTTGCCAACATCTCAATTGCACTTATTTGCTCGTGCATATCTGCCATCTTCTCTTCCTCACCTTGCTTTAATCTTTTCAATCGAGTAGCGTCTCCGCCTCCTCTAGGAGTATGGTGGCCTCGAAGGTGGGAATTAAAAAAGTGTGTGTGTGTGGGTGCCAAATTTCTATAAGGGCTCCCACGGTAGCCCAATCGAATTGTACATCATCATAGTGTTTTACATGTGTGACTAAGCCTAGGAGATGCCATCTAGAGAGATAGGATCTCATGTCCATAGTAATTTTGGAGAGGTGGAGAGGAAGCCATCGGATCTTGGTGTATCTCCTTGCACCCCGAATATTTGGGTAGTCTTTAGAATTTGAAAGGGAAAATAAAAAACAAAAGAAAGAAAAGAGAAGAAAGATCACTGTCAGAGCTTGCAAAGGGTAGAGAGAGGAATAGAAAAACTAAGGTTATTCCCGATACTTACGTGATTTGATGCAATTCTCCCACTGATATGTCCCTCAATTTTCGTAATTCTTGCAAACCCCACCTTGGTTCTCTTCAGAGGCCGCTGCATTAGATTCTCCATGATCAATCTTGAAAAGCTCCCTGTTGTGGAAGAGAAGCTCCATGTTTTCCTTTGTTTCTACTGCAAATAGTGATCGAAGCTGCCTTGGACCTTTGGTTTGATGCTCGGAGAGGCTCTGAAGATGCCTTTTATAGAAGGGAGACCCCAGTACATCGAGCTAGATGGAGTTCACAGTTGATTTGGGCTAGAACTGCAATTTTCGAGCAAGAAATGGGTTTATGGAATCTCGGAGAATTGGCGTCCGAGGCAGGGGTCACACATTCTTTAATTTACGCCCGCTAAAACAGACGTCATTTCTTATTTGCGCCCTTCTTGTCAATTCTTCTAATAGTGCTGTTTTGAATTTTCATATATATATTGCACTCATGCTGTTTAAAAGGTTTTATGTGCATATATGAATTGCATTGAATACATGATAGTTGGTGAAAGTTGTTTGCTAGATTATTGCACTGATGATCTTTGAGCGCAGGAAAGTTAAGGTTTCGTGCAGGTTACTAAGGCATTTAGAGTGGACCTATGGTGACATTTTTTCCCCATGTATTCCCTCCAGTATGCATTGTTACTATATGGTATCTACATTATTAGGGCATATCAAGGACCTTGTGGTTCTAATGAACCTGGAGTTTGAGTTCCCCTTCATAAAAAATAGTGATAATTCCAAGGGAGTCTAAATCGCACGGATAGACTGTTGAGTCATCTAAGGCTTTGGACGATGGTTCCACTTTCTAAGTTGGTACGTGGACAATTGGGCTTCGGCTTAGTGTCAGCTCAGAGAATTGGGTTCCTGACCTAGTCTAGACAACTTAGCAATATTATCCTTGATTATTTTCTATTTTTAGTTTGTTTTAGTTTTTCTTTTAGCCCAGCATGCACCATGTAGGACTTTGAGCTTCCTTAATGAAAAATCATCTTATTAAGTCAATAATGAGGGCCACTAGCTACAGATTCAAGTTAACATGAGACATTCCATTCAAAATCGAGTACTACGTTCTCCTTGAAGCCGCTTAGGCTAATTTCTTGAAAGAGCCATTGGCTAGATTCCTATTCCATTCTCTTTGTTTCCCTTCAATGCACCTTGGTTGCAGCACGTCCACATTTGCTGATAACCGCTCTCCAACGGAGTGTTTTCCTTTCGTGCCCGCTGTGCACATTTTCTAGTTTAGTTCTCATCCAGGCAATCGCTACTTTTTCGCAATCATCCGAGGTTGTTTTGTTCTGAACCAGGGAAAGATTTCCAACACTTAGTGTCAGAGACGTGTCACATCACACCTTGGCATCTACTTTTCAGCTTATTCCCATGTCATTCCTTTTCATTGCATTATCACTTCTCACTTCACTTCGCTTCATTCCGTCTTACTCCCTTACAAAGTAGACGCCAAGGCGGGACAGCTGTAGACACGCCAAAATTGATGCTAAGATGAGTAAATCTCATGTTGCAACATAATGCCCCAAAGTGGTCCTCATTGTGGGCTTAATAGGAAGGTTTTTCTATTTTTCTGGTATTTTTTGGAAATGTGCGTCTGTATGATTGGACGCTAATTCTTGAATGGGCGACTGATTGGAGTGACGTCAATCCTTGATCTTATCTATAGTTCTAATCGAACTCTATATGAAGAAATAAGCGCCATAGTGAATGGACGCACATTAATGTGCGCCTATTATTCTAGACGCTAATTCTTATTTTAATTTATAGAAAGTTCTTATTTCCATATTTTGCACAGGAATCTGCGTCACTCCTTTTGAAAGCCCGTTTAATTTGCGATGCTCTGTCTGGACGTCATTTTTTTCTCCATTTCCATTTCGCGCAGAACTCCTTCCCATCGCTATCTCTTGCGAGATTTGGGTCCTCATCCTCTTTGGGAAGGAAGATCCAGGTCATAGCAGGGCTTCCTTGTGTTTAATCCCATCAGAACTCTGCTCTGAGTCCTATAAATAACCCTCCTTTTGGCCCCTGAGCGGGATCGAAACCTTGGGCTTCTTTTTGGGAGAACAGAGAGCGCACCGTGGAAGGGTGGCCGGCTCCCTCTATTTTTTCTACTGCGACAGTGTTTGGAGGCCCAACCTCCGTTCCTTCCTCTTCCCCTTTCGAGTCTTTGCTGCTTCTTTTATTTTAGTTCATATCACGGTTACATCCCACATGCTCACATCATATCTAGCATCCTTTGCTAGACTTTCCTTTATATTGTTTGCATTAGCATATCACGCATCCACCCACCCTTTACTCAAAGGGGTTTAAAAACAAAAACAGACAAGGTGTGTCCATGTCCGTTTGCACTCTTTTATCATTATTTGAGGATTGATACTACACTATTGGTTCTCTAATCCACTTGTTTCTACTTGTCTTTGTCTTTTGTTTCAAGGGTAATCAAAGTAAGAACCCCTTTCATCGGCCGGCCGGTTGAAGGCAGAAGTGCAACTCACATCATCCCCGCTTCACAAGGTATTTGTGATCACTTTCTTCTTTTGAGGTAACCCGTCTGGCGATCACACTCCTTTAGTAGCATCACATGCTCCCTCCCCCACCTTTCATCATTATTTTTGGTATTTTTTTATCTTAAGCACCCCTCTTTTTCTTTCATTAAAAAAATTCATTATAACTTCTTCTTCCTTCTTTCTTTTAAACGTCTATGTGACACGTTCACAAATTGGCGATCACGGTGGGACACTACTATTTTTATTTTGATTACCCCTCCTTTGGCACCCGCGTGTGCCCCTCCTTTCGGCACCCACGTGTGCCCTTTCCTTGGTGCTCCATGCAGCACATTCTATCTTTTTTTATTCCCTTCTGCACCACGTGCCCATCTCCCACTTGATTGCCAGTTTTTTGGACTGCCTTATAGGACTTTAAAAGAAGAAAAGTCCCTTTTTATCTCTGTCAGTGGAGTGCCTAGATTGTTTTTGTTTCTCTGAGGAATCTGCGACTACTCAGGCGGGCGTAATTTCTTATATAGGTGCCTCTATAAACAGATGCAATCTCTTTCCTATTTACTATTCACTGGATTCTACGTCTCTGTGAAGAGGCACTCATTTAGTATTTGTGCCTACACTGTCAGACATAATTTCTTGATTCTGCGCCCACAGTCCTGGACGTCATTTCTTTGTGTTTTACAGAGACTATTTTTTCCCTACTTTACGGCTCTTGTTTGCTTGATTATAGGTGATATATTGCTACTATTGCTATCTCCATTATCTGCATTCTAGGGCATTTGGTTGAGAGACTTCCTCTCTCTACACTCTCAGGATTTCCTACACCCCTCTTGCACTTGAAAGGACCCTCCAATTGAGCACTCTGTCCCATTGGATTAGAATCTCCTTGTCTGAGACCTCCGTAAGTCTCCGCACCCGTGGATTCCCTCACGGACGCTGGGTTGGTTGTACCATTGAAGAACCCCAGAGTTTTAGTCAACCCTCACGTTGGTGAAGAGAGAGAAAGAACCTAGTTGACCCCTAAGTTACACTCAAATTGAAACTAGGGTCCACATTGTGGTGAAAATCAACAATCTCATTAAAATCCATTTCTCCAATCCAAAGGAATACTAAAACTTGATGTAAGCTTCATAACTTGTTTGACAACTTGTTTGAAGTGTTTTTTTTGACAACCAGATTTTGTGTGAGTGATTGGTTCAATTCTCTATTATAATCATGATGCTTCGGTCATGTAGAATTGTCAACATGGCCAACCAAGAGTATTTCTATGATGTTGGTGAGGATGGTCAATTTGACCAAACCTGTCACGTCCCGAGCGCGGAAGGAACCCGGTACGTATGACGAGTTATATCATTCATGTCAATTATAGCATAAGTAATTTGACCTTATAGACAGAGATGCGCAAACTGCAAGATAACTAAATCTAATTTATTCATAATAACCATTAAGGTAAATCTATTACATAATCTCCTCTTTAGAAAAGAGTACTAAAGGACATTCTAGACTCAATAAAAAAAATTACAATGATAGACTCAAGAAATAGGAAAAAGACACGGCTAGATAGACGCTTCCATGACTAGGCGGCTCTATGCTCTTTACTCATTCCCGTTCCCATCTGATTGATTCTCATCTCAGAATTACCTGATAAATAAGGGAAAACACTAGGTGAGCGAACGCTCAGTAGGAATTATATCTCAAGTACAAGCTTGCTTTAAGTAATTACATATTACATGAATGCAAGTCTAGCTATGCATGTACGCATGACAATGACAAGAGACAGAGTAACAAGAGTTAATAGAGATGAACTAGCAAGATTTAAAGATAATCATGTAAAATGTATCAAGATGGTCAAGCATGTGAATATATCAAGTCATATCACGTAAATTGGCTATTATAATATCAAGCAAGTAAATACCCATTCCGGGCCATGCAAGTCATGTCAAGTCAAGTACGAGTCATGGAATGTCAACAATCAAGCAAGTCAAGCACTTCGGTGTAATGCCACACCGTGATCAATATAGCTCATATGGGCACGAGTACTTTCGGGTGCTCCTCCCAGGACCAGATCGGGCCCTATATGCACAAGCATTGAGTCATGTATATTTTAGACATCCACTATAGTTATAGCCAATATAGAGTTCTAAGAATAACCCATTGTAAGATGATAAGGTGGATTTCACAAATGAAGGAGTTCAAGGGCAGAACTTGAATAACTAGTACATACTTATAAAATACACGAAAACCAAGACATGTCATGAATCTGGGTAATTGGCATCCACTCAGTCGCCACAAATTACAGAAATAGTGTCCACTGTCTGGTCGCCAATTCCTGTGAACGGTACAGGCTCGATGAAATAGCGTCCAGACTCAGGTCGCTAAATCAGTGAAATAGTGCCACTGACCTGGTTGCCAATTCCTTCTGATGCCCAAGCCATTGTGGCCAATTATTGATAGAGAATAGACTTCTCAAAGAGACCAAGAACAGCGCTCTAAGAGGGCTAAGGCATCACGTTTCTTCAGAGTGACGTGACAAGACACAGTGTTATGGGTTTTTAGGGTACAACCTGCTCGGCTGTCTTGAGCGAATCCAAGGCTAGCATAGACTTATGGAGGTCTCCATGATGAAATCACCAGTCCGAAGAAGGAATATGGTGCGTCTCTCCAAGTGATTTTGATGATAACAAAATCTTGGACTTAGTTTCCGTCTCGTGCCATGTCAAAGTGATCAAGAGCGAGCATTGAACGTGTTTAAGACCATTTTGTGTAATGACAAATGCTCAAATGTGTTGAGCCTTCCAAATACATAAACATAGCTAAATCAAACTCAAAAATGAATGGATTATATGATGACATAAAGCTCTTGTCATATGGATATGTTTCATTGGGCTAACAATCCATTTTTGCAGGTTTTCCAGAGTTCGGTCGACCAATGGGCATGATTCGGTTGACCAATTTTTACAGGGATCAGAACTCTGTAAAAGTTATAGAGTTCGGTCGACCGATTGAGGATTTTGGTTGATCGAAATTGCCAGGGATAAAATTTACGGGTTCCTCAGAGTTCGGTCGACCGACCGAAGAATTCGGTCGACCAAACCCCTCGAGGCAGCAATTGTTGACTTTTAATTCTTCAACGTGGCAAGCCCTCTCCTTTGTTTCTTTAATCCTAAAGCCACCAGACATGTCATAATTTGTGGATCTGTGTTTTGACATCTCCCTTGACCACCCAAGTTGTATAAAAACATCTCTTTGGGGCAAAAAACCCTAATCACCCAAAGAGAAATCAAAGGGGCTACCAAGGGAGGAAGAGGGCTGCTGCAACCCCTCCGTGAACAGTGTTTCATCCAAGGATTCTTCATCCATCTACAAGCCTTTCAAGATCAATCTGAAGTCAATCAACCTCAAGTCAATTGGAGAAGCAAGCTTCATCAAAAATTTGCATCATCTACTCAGGGGGAGCTCAAATCAGAAGTTTTTCATTTGTGTTTCTTCTTCCAAATTTCCTGAGTTTCAAGTGTGTGCTATTTGTAATCTTTAAACATTCATGTGTGTGTGGATCTACCCAGATCCGTATGTGTGTGTGTCTTATTTCCTTCAGATTCAGTGTGCTTCGGTGCGTTTGCACCTTCGTGGGAGTTCCTATCTCCTTACGAGTGTGTGTGTGTGTTCTGATCTTGTAAATCTTTACAAGATAGTGTGTGAATCCTCACAGTTTGTGAGGGGTGGACGTAGGTTGCCATCGTTGCATCCGAACCACCTTAAAATCGATGTCTATCATGTGGTTTTGTCCTTTTTATCTACCCCCATTCTACGTGATTGATATTGCATATTATCTGTTCTGCGTTTGATCATTTAGATCTAGCATAATCGATCATTTCAGTGATAGATCCTTGGTATATCAAAAGGTGGGTTTGAATTAACAAGGCCAATCTTGGTAGGAAGATAACACCTTGCGTGAGTAGAATCTTCGGATTCATACCTCTGCCACAGTACCAAGGATTCGCTGTGTGCGAAAGATTTTGTTAGATCCAATAGTTTCTCTAATTGATTTGAACTTCATTGTTGCTATTCATTACATTTGTTTAAATCGGCTAAGGTTTTCTTAAAATTTGTAATCACCCAATTCACCCCCCCTCTTGGGTGTCATTGATCACGGGACTTCAATTGGTATCAGAGCTAAGGCTCTACATTTTTCAGATCTAACGATCTAGAGTCAGATCCAGATCAATGGCCAACAAGGGGATGATGCCTGAGGGTCACTCCATCCACCGTCCTCCATACTTTGACGGCTCGAATTACTCCTATTGGAAAAATAGAATGTATATTTTTCTGAGAGCCCAAGAGTACGAGATCTGGAGGGTGGTGGACAAGGGCCCATATGAGCTTTCCAAAAATGAAGACGAGTGGTCCCCTGGGGATATTAAAAAATATACAGTAAATTTTAATGCTATGAACATTATGCAATGTGCTATTCATCCTAATGAGTTTTCTCGTGTATCCATGTGCAGTTCAGCAAAAGAAATATGGGATAAGCTACGACTTATCTATGAAGGAACCTCCGAGGTCAAGGAGACCAAAGCCAACCTACTCGTCAGAGATTACAAGCTATTAAAAATAAAACCCAAAGAAACCATCTCTGAGATGTTCGCAAGACTGATTGAGATCACTAATGGTCTCAAGAGTCTTGGAAAGGAATACACCAACTCCGAGCTCGTGAGGAAGGTGTTAAGATCCCTTCCACCCGCCTGGCATACAAAAGCCACGGTCATTGAGTATTCGAAGAATCTGTCCACACTCTCCTTGGATGAGCTCATAGGGTCACTCATGACCTATGAGATAAACATCAAAAGAACTGCAGAGGAGGAATCCAAGAAGAAGAAAACTGTGGCCTTGAAAGCCAACCAGGCTTATGATGACTCCCAAGAAGAGGAGTCTAGCAAAGGGAGTAATGAAGAAGAAGACTTGGCTATGCTGACCCACCAAGTGAAGAAATTTTTGAGAAGAAAGAAGAATTTTCAAAGAAATTTCAGAAAGGGGCAAAGGAAGCCCGTTCAAACCAAGGGCGAGCCGAGCAAGCCTGACAATGTTATTTGCTATGAATGCAAGAAGCTCGGGCATATGAGAGGAGAGTGCCTAGATCTGAAAAAAAAGTTCAAGAAAGAAAAATTCAGAAAGTCAAAAGCCATGGTTGCCACATGGAGCGATGAAGAGGACGAACAGTTCGAAGAGGAGCTGCAAGAGCTCGAAGAAAGCTTGTGCCTTATAGCACATGAAGATGATTCAATTGAGGTAAATTCTGACCCTGACTTTATCTCAAATGAACAATGGGAATCCGAGTATGAAAAGTTGTATGTGAAATATAAGAAAATCAAATCGGAAAACAAATCCCTCAAGAAAAAGATCGAAGATCTCACACATGAGGATTCTTCTGTTAAGTTTGAAAAACTTGAGCAAGAATGGTTTGAACTAATAGAAGAAAAAGAAATTTTGTCTCAAATAATTGTAGATATTGAAAAATTCAAAGAGGAATTATCATGCAAGATATCTGAAATAGGAAAAATTTCTGAGAACTTGAAAAGTGAAAAAGAAGTTCTGATATCCACAATTTCAGAACTTGAAAAGAAAAATGGGAGTTTAAATAAGGAAGTGGCTGACTTGCAGTCCACTTTAGCTAGGTTTGTTAAAGGCAAACAAAATCTAGACAACATGTTGAGAGTTAAGGTTAACTTCCAGAAAGAAGGTTTGGGGTACATTCCCCAAAACAAAAAATCTTTTGAGCACAAGATCACTACTTCCTTTGTTCATTAAAAAGAAAACAACTGTGCATCATGTTCACACTCTAAGCCAAAACATGCCCAACCTAAACCACACCAATTCTAAAGGAGGTTCTCAAATGTTAATTGCTTTCACTGTAGTAGATTTGGTCGTATTGTTGCTAATTGTTGGTGCAAACTAAATTCACAAAGAAATCATGTTGCTTGGATCAAGAAAAGATATGCACAGAACTGAACTAACACTCTCGGACCCAAATTAGTTTGGGTACCAAAAATAATTGCATGAGAATATTGTATCTTGCAGATATGCCTTGAAGCTAGGAGGAGCAAATGGTACCTAGACAGCGGTTGCTCAAGGCATATGACAGGGGACAAAAAAGTGTTCTCTACACTGTAAGACAAGGATGGAGGCTTAGTTGCCTTTGGAGGAAAAGACAAAGGTAAAATCATTAGGATCGGCAACATAGGTAAGAATTCTGAAACTTTTATCGAGAATGTACTTTTGGTAAAGGGCTTAAATCATAATCTTTTAAGCATAAGCCAACTGTGTGACAAGGGTTTTAAAATTATTTTTGATGAAACTCATTGCCTTGTCATGAATAAAATCACTAATGAAATAAAATTCATTGAAAAAAGGAACAACAATGTATATACTATTGATCTTGATGATGTTTCTGGTGATGATGTGTGCTTGGTAGCAAACAATCATTATAATGCTTGGTTATGGCACCGAAGACTAGGTCATGCTAGTTTTGGAGTAATCTCCAAATTGTCTAGACATGACTTGGTGAATGGACTGCCAAAGTTAAAATTTGAAAGTGATAAAATTTGTGAGGCATGCATAAAAGGCAAGCAAACACGCATCTCTTTCAAAAATAAGAATATTATTTCTACCACTCGGCCTCTAGAACTACTGCACCTTGATCTCTTTGGTCTGACTAGGACATCCAGCCTAGGAGGAAAATCTTATGGATTTGTAATTGTTGATGATTACTCCAGATTCACATAGGTATTATTTCTAGCAGATAAAAATGATGCCCTAATGGAGTTTCAAGTATTTTGCAAGAAAATCCAGAATGATTGTGACGACTCGGATCCCAGATACCAGATATACCTGATAGGACTACCGAGCAGACCCGATACCACTTGGAACCCGTGAAGCCTCCCAAGAGCTGTAAAGCTCCGAAGGGAAAAAGGATTGTCGTGCAGTATATTGAAGCCACAGAGATATAACAGTAAGCAATTAAATTTCATTAGATCAGTTTGCTAAAGTAGCAAAAATAAAATCACTTTTTAATTAACAGTTTAAATTTAACAATTATACCAAAGTCCAGTCCAAAGGAAAGACAAACAGTACAGTCAACAGAAAAGAAGGACGTACACTGAGGTCGGGGGAAACCCGACGCAGGTACTGCTGGCAGCTACGGACACGCCACACCAGGAACCGCGGAAGCAGAATGACGTCACCCACCTGAAAAGCAGGGGTGAGTCTCGTGTCACTGGCCCAGTAGGGGTCACACGGATCCCCACTGAAAAACACGTAGTAACATAGAACAACAAAACAGTAGTAGTAGTAAAGCATGAAAACTACCACTAGAAAGCTATAAAAGAAAATTGGAACGGAAGGAGTAGGAATAGCTAAGAGAAAAGGGAAAAGCCGTACCTGAAAGAGAACACAGCTGCCGAACTAACCTTGGCTCCCAAAGCTGACCTACGAGACATGCAAGAAACCTAGAAGGACCTAGACAAACACAGACGCCCTAAAGCATACACGACTCGATTATCGTGCACGCTCTTCTAGACACGACCACACACACACACGACTAGAACATCGTGCACACGACACAACACTGACCTCGGGCAAGACCACGAGAGGGCAAACCCAGAAAGGTCATGACACACGAGAAACACGAGAGTCACGTGTCACGTGACGGAAGTACCCCCTCACTAGAAGAATAGCCAGCTGCATCCACTTACGTCTTATGCTGCGCCTACAAGTGTCTCGTCTACAATACCACCTGAAGCACGACAGAGACTAAGACACACTCAGAACCAGAACAGGAACTACAGTCGCGAGTGACTAGACAGGGTAATGCCTGTCGGCGTCAGTCCAAACGCCCCTGACCACGTGTGCACACACCGACTCTTGCTGGAGAGCCAAGCCTCTAGCTAGTTTTCCCCACCCAGCAGGACGCTACTGTATAGTGGGGGCCCACGGAAACTAGCCAAAAAACTGTATATCGGGAACTGCCCCGCCACATGGGCCGACACGTCGTAATGTGTCGTAAGACTACGACTAGTGGAGGCTCACTAGACACAGAGACTCTGAAACACGAGTGCTGGAGTACAGACTGGTAAGGAAGCACTGTCATACGTACTACAAAGCACCAAGGCAGCAAGACAACTGCCGACAGACTCAGGACAAGGCAACTAGACCTACTACTACAACGATCCTTGAGTCTCACGACTCAGAGTCAAGATCATCGTACAAAGTGAAACAAGCCACCAATCGGTCTAATCCTAAGTCAAGGAAATGACGCAATCGAAGGAAACGACTCACGAAGACTTGAGGGATCAACAAGACCCTCAGCACACCTGGACATGTAAACTGAGGTAAGACGATACCTCGAGGCATCCGGAACCATGTCTCGGAGTGGACAAAACTATCGAGACACACAAAAGGTTACCTGCCAACCACTAGGTCACCCCGGGTTGACCGGAACCAGACAACGACTCTACAACAGCACTAAACACGACGACGCCCAAAACTTCCAGATCGTGCTCACCATGCATAGTTCGATGAAACAAGATCGCATCTGCCAAGAGCAGCGTGTTCTAGATGATCGCGCTCAGGAAGCATAGCGCCTTCATCAAGAACGCGCTCGGAACATATAGCGCCTTCATCGAGAACGCTTCATCGAGAACGCACTCGAAACACCTAGCACGATTAAAGGGATCGCGCCTGCCAAGAGCAGCGCGTTCCCAACCGCCCCACTGTTCATCTCCTTCACGAAACGCGGTGTATCGCGGTGGCGCGTTCTATTAAGAACGCGGTGCCCACGTATAGCGCGTTCACGTCCGGAGTGAAAACTGGGAAAATCCGCACGAAAACCCTATTCCACACCCCAATCGTCGTCGGAACGATGGGGAAACACTCATAACCACCTCGCCAACCTTCCACAAGCCGAAGGGGCCAAACCACGCTCAAAAACACTAAAAAATGGGTGATTCCCATGAATCGACCCAAAACGACACGCAAGGGGAACCTGCCTTCTACCGGCCCTAAATCACAGCCAAATGCAACGAAACTTACGGGAATGGGATCCAGACATCCCAGTGGTTCGTTTGATACTAATTATACTAGAAATGGTCGCCATTTTTCGGTGAACCCTACGAACTCCTAAAATCACGATTTTACCTAAACGAGCCCAAACTCGCTCGTTCTAGCACCGAACAACACGAAATTACAGGGAAAACACAGAGGAGAAGTAGGTGATCTGTCTCCCTACCTCCACCGAAGAAATCATGCGCCGAGATGACTAAACCACACCAAAACCCACAACGCGAGCTCGACCGTCGGCTTTGAATCCACCGTTCGAGATCGCGCCAAAATCGATCCGATCCTCGCCCGATCGCGCACCTCATGGACCCCACGCCGTCACCACCTTGCCCACGAGCCTCCTCCGTCTGCAGCTAGAGTCGGGAGGGTGAGAGAAAAGAGAAAACGAGAGAGAGAGGTCGCATCGGTGAAATGAGAAGGAGGAGAGAGGAAGGGAAAAGAAAAAGAAAGAAATTAGGAAATTTTTCTAATTTCTAAAAATTCGATAATTAGCCCAAAAATCCACAAATTCAGAATACGCAAAAATAGTCGAAACGATCCTCGGGAAGAGTACAACGCAACTGCGGCGTCCACGAGTCGATGAACTGAAGAATAAACTCACCGCAGGGTTCCGTAACTTGTACGAGAGAAAAACCCACACGGATCGTAAAATTCAACTCAGGAGCCACAAAAGTGATCCGAAACTCTTCAAAAAGGATCGGAAAGACCTAATAAGAATCCAATAAGGATCCAGGGCATTACATCCTCCCCTCCTTCAAGAAATTTCATCCTCAAAATTTAAGGACTAGCAAAGGAGAAGCAGGGAAGAACAACCCCAAGACACAACTTGAAACAACGCGAATCTCGAAAAAACACCATTCAGAGAAACATAGTCAGACCATAATCACAAGCACACGCTCTGGATCTCAAGGTAAATCGATCCAAAGGACGAGCATGGCACACATATGAACGGAAGTCTGACACCTCCGAAACAAGGCAACGTCGTTTACGTCTCACAGAGAAAGAGACAGGACCCATGCCACGATAACAAATATCGAAAAAAACAAAACGACAGGCACGGCGAGTATCAGCTTAAACAAGGAGACATAGTCCTCTCAGTTGACAGCTCAACAACATCATCGGCTCCAGTGCCAAAGGCAACAGGGAACACCTAGCACACAGGACACCAACGACAACACCAGACCACAAGCACAATCAAGTCAGTCCTCTCTCAGATATTACATCTGATCGAGTCGCAAGCTAACTCTACCAGGAGAAGAGAGTACAGCAAAGCTAACCGACAAGGCTTGGTCCACACAGTGCCAAGATGAATACACAAAATCATAGAAAAACAGCGATAAAATGACAACAGTAGCAGCACTTGCAGGATCCTGGCTCCGTACTGAACACAGAACCACGAAACACAACTGCAAGTTGGGTCACATCAAGGCACAACGACAGTTGAACGCATGACCATAAGGGATGAGTCATGCATCGAACAGCTCACCAAGAAAAGACCCATGACGATGAAAACGACAAAGAATCATGAAACCTAATGCCAGGGGATTAACCCAGCCTTCAGTTGGAAGACTGTACTTGACTTTTATGACTCTGGAAACTGTATATCTCAGATTCCCATGTACTTCACACAATAATTCTCTGATACCACCTGTGACGACCCGGATCCCGGATATCGGATATACCCGATAGGACTATCGAGCTGACTCATACCACTTGGAACATGTGAAGCCTCCCAAGAGCTGTAAAGCTCGGAAGGGAAAAAGATTTTCGTGCAGTACATTGAAGCCACAGAGATATAACAGTAAGCAATTAAATTTCATTAGATCAGTTTGCTAAAGTAGCAAAAATAAAATCACTTTTTAATTAACAGTTTAAATTTAACAATTATACCAAAGTCCAGTCCAAAGGAAAGACAAGCAGTACAGTCAACAGAAAAGAAGGACGTACACTGAGGTCGGGGGAAACCCGACGCAGGTACCACTGGCAGCTACGGACACGCCACACCAGGAACCACGGAAGCAGAATGACGTCACCCACCTGAAAAGCAGGAGTGAGTCTCGTGTCACTAGCCTAGTAGGGGTCACGCGGATCCCCACTGAAAAATACACAGTAACACGGAACAACAAAACAGCAGTAGTAGTAAAGCAGGAAAACTAACACTAGAAAGCTATAAAAGAAAATCGGAATAAAAGGAGTAGGAATAGCTAAGAGAAAAGGGAAAAGTCGTACCTGAAAGAGAACACGGCTATCAAACTAACCTCGGCCCCCAAAGCTGACCTACGAGACAGGCAAGAAACCTAGAAGGACCTAGACAGACACGGATGCCCTAAAGCATACACGACTCGATTATCATGCACGCTCTTCTAGACACGACCACACACACACACACGACTAGAACGTCATGCACACGACACAACACTGACCTCGGACAAGACCATGAAAGGGCTAACCCAGAAAGGTCACGATGCACGAGAAACGCGAGAGTTACGTGTCACGTGACGGAAGTACCCCCTCACTAGAAGAATAGCCAGCTGCGTCCACTGACGTCTTATGCTGCTCCTACAAGTGTCTCGTCTACAATGCCGCCTGAAGCATGACAGAGACTAAGACACACTCAGAACCAGAACAGGAACTACATTCGCAAGTGACTAGATAGGGTAACGCCCGTCGGCGTCAGTCTAAACGCCCCTGACCACGTGTGCACACACCGACTCTTGCTAGAGATCCAAGCCTCTAGCTAGTTTTCCCCACCCAGCAGGACCCTACTGTACAGCAGGGGCCCACGGAAACTAGCCTAAAAACCGTATATCGGGAACTGCCCTGCCACATGGGCCGACACGCTGTAACGTGTCGTAAGGCTACGACTAGTGGAGGCTCACTAGACATAGAGACTCTGAAACATGAGTGCTGTAGTACAGACAGGCAAGGAAGCACTGTCATACGTACTACAAAGCACCAAGGCAGCAAGACAACTGCCGACAGACTCAGGACAAGGCAACTAGACCTACCACTACAACGATCCTTGAGTCTCACGACTCAGAGTCAAGATCGTCGTACAAAGCGGAACAAGCCGCCAATCGGTCTAATCCTAAGGCAAGGAAACGACGCAACCAAAAGAAATGACTCACGAAGACCTGAGGGATCAACGAGACCCTCAGCACACCTGAACATGTAAACCGAGGTAAGACGATACCTCGAGGCATCTAGAACTATGTCTCGGATTGGACAGAACTGCCGAGACACACACAAGGTTACCTGTCAACCACTAGGTCACCCCGGGTTGACCGGAACCAGACAACGACTCTACAACAGAACTAAACATGATGATGCCCGAAACTACCAGATCGCGCTCACCATGCATAGCGCGATGAAACAAGATCGCACCTGCCAAGAGCAGCGCGTTCTGGATGATCGCGCTCGGGAAGAATAGCGCCTTCATCAAGAACGCGCTCGGAACACCTAGCCTGATTAAAGGGATCGTGCCTGCCAAGAGCATCGCATTCCCAACCGCCCCACTGTTCATCTCCTTCATGGAACGCGGTGTATCACGGTGGCGCGTTCTACTGAGAACGCGGTGCCCACATATAGCGCGTTCACGTCCGGAGTGAAAATCGAGAAAATCCGCACGAAAACCCTATTCCACGCCCCAATCGTCACCAGAACGATGGGGAAACACTCATAACCACCTCGCCAACCTTCCACAAGCCGGAAGGGGCCAAACCACGCTCAAAAACACTAAAAAATGGGCGATTCCCATGAATCAACCCAAAATGACACGCAAGGGAAACCGACCTTCTACCGGCCCCAAATCACGGCCAAATGCAACGAAACTTACGGGAATGGGATCCAGACATCCCAGCGGTTCGTTTGGTACTAATTATACTAGAAATAGTCGTCATTTTTCGGCGAACCCTACGAACTCCTAAAATCATGGTTTTACCTAAACGAGCCCAAACTCGCTCGTTCTAGCATCGAACAACATGAAATTGCAGGGAAAACGCAGAGGAGAAGTAGGTGATCCGTCTCCCTACCTCCATCGAAGAAACCGTGCGCTGAGGTGACTAAACCATGCCGAAAACCACAACGCGAGCTCGACCGTTAGTTTTGAATCCACCGTTCGGGATTGCACCAAAATCGATCCGATCCTCACCCGATCGCGCACCTCATGGACCCCACGCCGTCGCCACCTCGCCCACGAGCCTCCTCCGTCTGCAGTCGGAGTCGAGAGGGCGAGAGAGGAGAGAAAATAGGAGAGAGAGGTTGCGGTGGTGAAATGAGAAGGAGGAGAGAGGAAGGGAAAAGAAAAAGAAAGAAAATAAGAAATTTTCTTAATTTTCAAAATTTTGATAATTAGCCCCAAAATCCACTAATTCAGAAAAATACGTAAAAATAGTCGAAACGATCCTCGGGAAGAGTACAATGCAACTGGGACATCCACGAGTCGATGAACTGAAGAATAAACTCACCGCAGGGTTCCGTAACTTGTACGAGAGAACAACCCACACGGATCGTAAAACTCAACTCAGGAGTCACAAAAGTGATCCGAAACTCTTCAAAAAGGATCCGAAAGACCTAATAAGAATCCAATAAGGATCCAGGGCATTACAATGATAGAGGTTATCTCATCACCACAATTCAAAGTGATCATGGTGGTGAGTTTGAAAACCATGACTTCAACAGTTTTTGCAAAGAGCAGGGATACACACATAACTTCTTATCACCAAGGACACCTCAACAAAATGCAGTAGTGGAGAGAAAAAATAGGACCTTGATTGATATGGCACGGACCATGTTAAGTGAGAACTCCCTACCAAAATATTTCTAGGCTGAGATAGTAAGTATGGCATTCTACATCATCAACAGGGTAATGGTAAGGCCCATTTTGAAGAAAACACCATATGAACTCTATAAGGGTAAGAAACCAAACATTTCCTACCTCAAACCTTTTGGATGCTCTTGCTATATTCTGAATAATGGTAAGACAAGCCTAGGTAAGTTTGATGGAAAGAGTGATAAAGGAATCTTCCTAGGTTATGTATTGAATTCTAGAGCTTATATATTGTTTAAAAAAAGACCTTGGTTGTTGAAGAAAGTCCTCATATTATTTTTGATGAATCTGAATCAAAACTGACGAATCTGAATCAAAACTGACGAATCAACCTATTCCAATCTTGGATGCAGATGAAGCTCCTAGAAATCCAACTGATGTTGGATCATCTAAAGCTAAGGATGAACCAACGGAAGGAACTTCCAGCAAGGATGAAAAGGATGAAGATCCGTCAATTGAAACACTTCAAGAACAGCAAGTGTAGCACCCCAACTTGCCCAGTTCCTCCACATTCTTGAAAGATCACCCCGCTGGAAACATTATCGGTAATCCTGAAGATGGGGTAAGAACTAGATCATCATTAAGGCAAGTGGAAGAAGAGGATTTGATGGCCTTAATCTCTCAAGAGGAGCCGAAGGATGTACTGGAAGCTCTGCAAAATGAATCCTGGATCCATGCTATGCATGAAGAGTTGCACCAGTTCGAAAGAAATTAGGTGTGGACTCTTGTACCGCATTCTAAGAATCAACCTGTAATAGGAACCCATTGGGTATTCAGAAATAAGTTGAATGACACGGGAGTGGTTGTTAGGAACAAGGCCCGGCTTGTTGCCAAAGGGTATAGCTAGGAAATGGATATTGATTTTGATGAGTCATTTGCCCCGGTTGCTAGATTAGAAGCAGTCTGCATTCTTTTGTCATATGCTTGCTCATCGAACATCAAATTATTTCAAATGGATGTTAAATCTGCTTTTTTAAATGGGCACATCAAAGAGGATGTTTTTGTAAAATAACCTCAAGGTTTTGAAGACTCAAAACATCCAAAGCATGTGTACAAGTTGCAGAAAGTCTTTACGGATTGAAGCAAGCTCCAAGGGCATGGTATGAAAGACTCACCTCATTCCTGATTGAAAATGGGTTCAAAAGTGGTAAGGTTGACCAAACACTCTTCACGAGAAAATCAGGTAAAGACATATTAGTAGTTCAAGTCTATGTTGATGATATAATCTTTGGAATTACTAATAATGTCTTATGTGATGAGTTTACACAGATAATGTAGGGCGAATTTGAGATGAGTCTAATGGGGGAACTAACATTTTTTCTTGGGTTGCAGGTGAAGCAAACATCTGAAGGCATTTTCATAAATCAAGCCAAGTACACTTTGGAGCTTTTAAAGAAATACGGGATGGCAGAAGCAAAACCCATGTCAACTCTGATGGCCACAACCACGTAGTTAGACAAAGATGAAAATGGTAAAACAGTAGATCCCACACTGTTTCAAGGTATGATAGGATCACTACTGTACTTAACAGCATGCCGTCCTGACACTCAATACAGCGTATGTCTATGTACTCATTTTCAGTCATGTCCTAAAGAATCTCATTTGCTGGCTGTTAAATGGATTTTTCGATATTTAATTGGCACAGTAGACTTCGGCTTGTTGTTTCCGATCAGTAGCTCATTTGATTTAATTGCATACACCGATGCATATTATCCTGGATGTATTGTTGATCGTAAAAGTACTAGTGAGTACTGTCAGTTTCTTGGTGGGTGCCTAGTTTCATGGGCCTCCAAGAAATAATATTCAGTAGCTCTCCCAATGGCCGAGGCTGAATATGTAACCGCCGGAAGTTGTGGAGCCCAAGTACTTTGGATCAAAAGTCAATTGCTTGATTTGAATGTTGAAGTGCATTCAGTTCCAATCTTGTGTGATAATATAAGTGCTATCAATTTATCCAAAAATCCAGTTCAACACTCCAGGACCAAACACATTGACATTCGCCATCATTTTTTGAGAGATCATGTAGGCAAGAGGGATTTTGAGTTAAAATTTGTTGACACACACAATCAACTGGCAGACATCTTCACAAAACCTTTAAACCAGGAACAATTCAATAAAATAAGAAGAGAACTTGGCATGTGCAAGGGTGAGAGCATACATACCTAGGTCTGCACTAGGATGAGTGTTGCATTTACATAAAAAGTCAGAAGCATGAAGGGTAGATTGTGTGAAGTGCATGCATACGTTGTGCGTATTTTTATTTTTGTGCATGATATCACCTTATATGTGTAATTGTGTGTGTGTGTGTGTGTGTGTGTGTGTGTATATATATATATATATATATATATATATATATATATATATATATATATATATACATCCTTCCTTGAAAAAATTCTAAGACCAAATACACCTTGATAAATAAATGTGGACTAGTGACCTGGGGATTCTAGGTGGTCACTGAGGGGGAGGTTCAGAAAAATTCCTTAAGTCAATTCGTGTCAGAGGTAAATCTCACTTCATTTCGTCCCAAAGCAAAAAAAAAAAAAAAGAGGAAGAGATGAAAAAGAAAATGCAAGCAAGAAAATGGAAATGAAAAAAAATGGGTATGATGGAGTTCAAAAACAAAAAGGGGGAGGCATGGTGGAGTTCAAAACAAAAAAGAGGGGGGGGGGTCGACTAGTTCGGTCGGTCGACCGACCTCTACCGGTCGACCGAAACCGACGAACCAGGTCGGCCGACCCGCGTCCGAACCCTCTTTTAAGAGGGTTCTCACCTTCATTTTCTCATTCCTTCTTCTCCCAACTTCCTCCTAAGATCTCCTCAAACTCTAGAACACTCCACCTCTCCATTTCACACCCAAAAAACCCCTCCTTCTTCCATCTGCACAAGATCTGGCCAGTTCGTCAACATTTCAGAAGAAATCTCCGGAGTGGCTTGTGCGGCTCCAACTCTCCTTCTTCGGCTTCCAGGTTATAGAGAAATTCTATCCACCACCGTTGGTGTGTCCTTCTATATCTCTCTACTCCCATGGAAGAGATCGGTCCATTCAAGGGTTTCTACGACGGATTTCTTGTCTAGATGGCATCTATAAGAAGCTCTCGGTGTCTCACCCAGGGGGAGTCTAGCACCAGGAGAAATGAGGGCCAAGCCCCTCCACCATAGTGGGCAGCCCCGCCTCCACAGGCGCCGCCGATGCGGCCACGGCCCATTCTCCACCCTCGTCTTGTAGACTTCGACGAGATGCATGAGTTCTTTTCAGATTTGAGTGCTATTTTTGAAGTTCAGATTGGTTGGATAGATTTTATGACAAGGTACACCAAATACTATCCCAACCTTGTTCAACAGTTCTATGGCAATCTCACTATGAGAAATGAGATTCTGTCTACTGTGGTCAAAGGAGTTCAGATTCAAATTGATTCAGATTTATTTGCACGGGCTCTAGGAGTTTCAGCTAGGGGTGCCGACATGGTTTTTGGTCATGGCCTTAATGAGGACACTTTTATCCTCATGATGTGTAGCGAATACGTGCATGGAGTCAGCAATCTAATCACGCTGAATTCCAACTATTTCCCTCCACTGCAGCGTATTTTGCATCACATGTTTACTACTATTATCCACCCAAAAGTTAGAAGCCGTAATGAGGTCACAGAAGTACATATATTTCTATTTTATCATGTGATAACTGGAGTAACTATCAATATGGGTCGTCTTATGATGGATTTAATTGGTTCATGCCGTACACAAAGGAGAAGATCTCTGCTGTGACGCCCCGACTCGTAAACCCGGTCCAGTCGTAAAGACTCACGTCAGATTTCGATCGAAACATCACAGTGGGACAACCTAAACGGTACAATTACGGTAGAGAATTTCACATAAATATTGAGATATCATTGCAGCGGAAATTAAATTACTCGATCAGTCAGCTTACGATCAAAAGACTTCATCCACATAGATCAAAATAAAGATGAATACTTTAACAAGTCATTTATTACATAACCAAATTTCACATACATTTTTTTTCTAACATAACTACCTAAGATAATGATTCGAAGTAAATCCAAGCTGCAGTCAGAACACTACGAGATCACTCCTCGCTTTCTTCTACCGCTTCTCCTGAAAATATTCAACAGGGTGAGTCTACGAATAGACTCAGTAAGAGACTAGGCATAGTCCCCAGTCATAACATGTATGAACATATCCAAAGTGATTTATGGTATTTCATTTTATAAGTCATTCTTAGGCATAATTTCAATTAGATAACACATGAGATTAATACATTTAACCCAATTTCAATTTTTACGATCATAAGTCATGATATTTGCATTTTACAAATAAAGCATATACATTAAAACTTTATTCTATCAATGACAAAGTAAATGAGAATTTAAATTTTATAAATTTTATCATACAATATAATTTGAATCATTTATCAATAGAATGATTCCAATACAAGGCGGAGTAAGGTCTCACGCATAGTGAAAGGATCCAGACAGACCTAATCCGCCCTTTTCCAATTCACCATTTGATATACTGGAGATTCATTAATAATAAACATTTACAATGTAATTACAGTAAAATACAATAACAGTTCAGTAGGCAATAACACCAATTTCAATATCAGTTAAATGAGCAGTAACAATAGTTTCAATATCGATTCGGTGAACAGTAATAGCAGTTCCATTATCAATTCAGTGAGTAGTAACAGTCGTTTCAATATCGATTCAGTGAACAGTAATAGCAGTTCTAATATCAATTCAGTGAGCAGTAATAGTCTTTTCAATTACGACTCAGTGAACAGTAGCAGTAGTTTCAATATCAATTCAGTAAGCAGTAACAGTAGTTTCAATTTCAATTCAGTGAGTAGTAACAGTGGTATAAATAGCCAAGACATAGTGCCCAAACTACCACTAGAATGATAGTCAGTCGGTACTCGATCACCTAGGTAAAAATAGTGATGAGTCTTGGTTACTGCGCAAAACTGGGAGAAGTCATCTCCACCTTAACCAGTGGTACTTGTCCACCTCTATGAATTTAGATAATTCATGAACTAATTATCTAAATTATGGCTTTACCCTCAGATCTAGGGTTTGACTTTTCATGAACTAATTATTCCATGAACTAATATAAATTTAGCGATATTATAATTGTTATTTTATAATTTAGATATTATACTCCACATCATAAATTGACCTCCCCATAGGGGCATCATTAATAGTCTTATTATGTTTATTTCAATCAAGAAAAAAAAAGATAGAGATTTAAAAGTCAAGAGGAAGAGAAGAAAAAAAAATATATATATATATAAACAAAGCAAAAAAGAAGAAGAAGGGCTCTAATTGTTAAAGAAAAAAATAAATGGTTAAATAAAAAAAGAAGAAGGTCAAAATCGTAAAAAAAAGTCAAAAATTTTTAAAAAAAACACACGGCATTAGGGCGGCCCCCACGCGGCCGCCCACGCGCGCGCACGAGCGCGGGCGCCCCCCCACAGGGCCGATTGCGGCTATAAAAAAATATTTTTTATTAATTTTTTAATTAAAATTTTCTATTAAGTCTAAACTCTTTCTATTAGTCAAAAACACATGTGCCTTATGCATATAAAAAAAGGATTTTTGCATGAAAATCATTGTTAGAGGTGAATTTGTAAAAAAACCATTCCTAGAAATACATTAACAGACATATCACTGGGTTAATTCAAATAGTGCATAAATGTCATTTAAGCGTAATTTTTTTACAAGTTGTTGGTAAAAAGAACTGATATGCATGCAAATAAATATGGTATTTTTGCACAATTCAGATTTACATAGTGATATACCTGCTAATGTATTTCTAAGAATGATTTTTTTACAAATTAACCTCTAACAATGGTTTTCATGTAAAAAATCATAAAAAATAGGAGCTAGTCAAAAGAAAGGTGCTGAGTGGGCTGGTGAGCCTTTGATGTCATTTTTTATTTAAATAATAATAAAATAAATATTTAATCTCCACCCTTTGATTAAATCAATGGCTAAGATTGATTAAAGGAAATCTCCTATAAATAGCCATGAGAGGGGTTTCATTTGCCCTTCTTGGAGGTTGGCTACGTGAAGTGCAGAAGGAGAGGGTGGAGGGCTAATTAAGGTGGTGTTAAAGCTTCCTTAAGATAAGGGATTTAGCACTAATCCTCTTGATTAGCATGTTTAACATATTTAAAATGATTTAAGGTGTGTTAATTAGCATCTATAGAGATAATTAAATCCAGAAATCTTTATTTCACCATGTGTGATCATATCTTAGTCAATTTAGCATGAGATCATTAGTGTTAAGGCATGTGATTAAGGGTAAAATCAAGGGTTTAATACACTATAATTAGCAATGGTGCATGATAAATTTAGAAAGTATCTAGAATACTGGGATATGGTATTCTAAGCTCTCTATAAAAATTTCAATGTCTGATTCAAATTATTTTCATGTTTAAAAATATTTTAATACTATCTTAAAGGTGTTTAATTATACTAAAAGACTAAAGGAGTGATATAAAATCACCACAAATTGTAGGAATGCATATTACTGTGAGATACACATGTAGAAAAATTTTCATTATTTTCATATCACTATATTTCTGTTAATAAATTTTAATACATGATAAATAAATAAATATTTATATAGAAATTAGATATCCTATTCATAAAAATCATAGGATTTCACTGTATGATTTTTACATTGAGTGTGATATATTCTTAAAATATCAATAATTATAGATGTATGTAAGTGAAATTACAGAATTTTTAATATTTTATTAGAGGTATAAAATTTTGAGATAAATAGAAATACTACATAGCAAATTTTAAAACTTTACCAGAAGACGTCAATGCATGTTATAACTAATGGATTAAAAGTTCATATTGTTTTGATCATTGGCTCTTGACTTTTCTGTGTAATGTTACATACAACTGTGATCTTTAGTAAAATTTTAATAGTCTTTTGAACATGGTAGCTAAAGTTAGTCAATTTATGATACATGATTGATTATAAACAACTCTGGAAAAATTATGAATACTATCTGAAAATTGTTGATAATTTTTTGTTTCGATCCTACATGTCAATGTGTTAGTTATCTGAAATTATACCCAATTCTGAGTTCTGTGAATAGAATTAGGAGTTGTTGATATAGATATGGAGTATAAATAATTCTATAAAAGATTATAAATACTGTCTGAAAAATGATGATAATTTTCTATTTTGATCCTTCATGTAAATGTATTGATTCCCTGAAATTTCAAGACATTATGATCTCTGTAAACAGAATTAGTAATTTTTGATATATATATGCCCTTATATTTGGATAAGTTGAGAATTTCATAAATAAAACAAAAAGGATTTTCAGTATTGGCATATTTTATACTTAATGTTCACAGCATGAATTTTTGAGTGGCATGTGTCCATTTCATATAAGTTATATATATAATTATCGTATTGTTATTACTGCCAAATGGACACTGCCACCAGAGGGGGAGACTAGAACTAAGTCATAGAAATGCCCCTATGGGGAGGTTCACACTGTTTACTGGCCCCGAGGGTAACGAGGATGAAATCCTGGAGGTGGACAATTAAGGTGGAGAGGACTTCTCCCGGTTATGCATAGTAACCAAGACTCCTCACTATTTTTACCTAGGTGATCGAGTACGGACTGACTATCCTTCTACTGGTGGTTTGGGCACTATGTCTTGGCTATTTATACCACCGTTACTACTCACTGAATTGAAATTGAAACTACGGTTATTGCTTACTGAATTGATATTGAAACAACTGTTACTATTCACTGAGTCATTATTGAAAAGACTATTACTGCTCACTGAATTGATATTGGAACTGTTATTACTATTCAATGACTCGATATTGAAACGACTGTTACTGCTCACTGAATTGATAATAGAACTGCTATTACTGTTCACTGAATCGATACTGAAACTACTGTTACTACTCATTGAACTGATATTGAAACTAGTGTTATTGCCTATTGAACTGTTATTGCATTTTACTGTTATTACATCGTAAATGTTTACTATTAATGAATCTCCAATATATCGAATAGTGATTTGGAAAAGGGCAGATTAAGTATGTCTGGATCCTTTCACCATGCGTGAGATTACTCTGCCTTGTACTGGAATCATTCTATTGATAAATAATTCAAATTATATTGTATGATAATGTTCGTAAAATTTGAATTCTCACTTACTTTGTCATTGATAGAATACAGTTTTAATGTACATCTTTTATTTGTAAAATGCTAATATCATGACTTATGATCGTAAAAATTAAAATTGGGTTAAATGTATTAATCTCATGTGTTATCTAATTGAAATTATGCCTAAGAATGACTTATAAAATGAAATACCGTAAATCACTTTGGATATGTTCATACATGTTGTGACTGGGGACTATGCCTAGTCTCTTACTAGGTCTAATCGTAAACTCACCTAGTTGAACATTTTCAGGAGAAACGGTAGAAGAAAGCGAGGAATGATCTCGTAGTGTTCTGAAAAACCGGGGAGGAAAATGATTTTTCATAGTTAGATATTCTTGTATTTGGTGTGTATATTTATATATTAATTTTTCTATTTTTATTTTACAAGAAAAGAAAAAAAAATCAAAAAATCAAAGAAATATTAAAAATTCGGACTTGAAAATTCACTAGAAATAATCTGTCGCAGAAAGCTAGGAAGCGTCGCTGAAAGTCTACTTCTGTCACTATAGAGAGCTGGAATTCTGGAAATCTGAAAAATCCTAGAAAATCAAGCGTCGCTAAAGGTCAGTAAACGTAGGTACATATTCTATTTTTCTAATTTCTGAAAAATCTCAAAAAAATCAAAATAATTCGTGAAAAATTCATAAAAATTTTAAAAATTCAAAAAATTTGAAACACATAGAAATCATGATTTTAGGCTTTATTTTTCAGTAGATTTACATGTTGTTTGATATTTTTAGTTCATAATTTTCTTTTATCCATCTTCTCTTAAAAAGGGAGAAATCTCTGAAAATAAAAAAAAATCAAAAAATAGAAAATAGATTTTTTTTCTTTTTCATCATGATATCATGCTTTCATGACAGGTTACATCTCTTTCATACATTGTTGTATTTAGATAATGTGAAAAAAATGAAGTATGTCTCCCTTTTATATCTCCTTAAAAAAATCAACAAAAAATAAATAAAATAAAAAAATAAACGACGAGGGATTGTAATTTAAGTATCTCAATCTTCCCTCTTGTGATTTAATTTATTTTTTACATTTTTTTAGCATTTATATTTAGAAAAATCTCAAAAAAATATGCTGGTTAGATAGCTTCATTAACTAAAATAAAATACTTGCACCAAAAAAATAAAAAAAAATCTTCATTCCAAGAGTAGAAACCACAACATCCATGTTCTACATCATGTATCATTTAGCATAGGATTTTTTTTCATTGTTATTTAAATTTTTGTCATTACATTTTGGAGATTGCGAGGGGCAAGGTACGTTCTATTTATCTTATCTTGAGCATGCATTGTTGCATAAGAATCCCTTGTTTGAAATTTGTGGTGAGCATTTCATTTTGAAAATAATTTTAAGGGCAACACCCATAATCACATAAGGTGAGGATTTCATCACCCTTCTTTAGCCCACAAATCACATTTTCTTTGCATCTTTGCATGACCTAAAACTATAAATAAAATTCAACAGACATTGGCTCTAGGTTCACATTGTGGTTCTTGTGCTATTTACGTTTTCTCTCTTGTGAAAATCGGTGCCTAAGGCAAGACATCGGACGGCAAACACCTTAAGCGGGCTAGTGGTTATCTAATCAGGTCCCTACGAAAGTAGGGGGAGTGTAATGCCCTGGATCCTTGGTAGGTCTTGTTGGATCTTCATTGGGTCTTTCGGATTGGTTTCGTTGAGTTTCGGTTCGCTTTTGTGACTTCCGAGTTGAGTTTGATGAGCCGTGTGGGTTTTTCTCACGTACTAGTTACGGAACCCTACGGTGAGTTTGTTTGTTAATTCTCGAACTCGTGGATGCTACAACGACGATGTACTCTTCGAGCCGGTCGTTTCGGCTATTTTTACGTATTTTTCTGAATTTGTGCATTTTTGGCGCATTTTCGAAATTTTCGAAAATAAGGAAAACTTCCTACTTTCTTTTCTTTTTATTTCCTTTTCCTCTCTCCTCCCTTCTCATTCGCCGCCGCCGTCTCTCTCTCTTCTGTTCTCTCTCGTTTTGCCTCCTCGGCTCCGGCTGCAGATGGGGTGCCTAGAGGCGCGTGTTGGGGACGTGATGGAGCTGGCTAGGTGCGCGATGGGGCGAGGATCGGATCGATTCTGGCGCGATCCCGTTCGATGGATTCAAAGCCGGTGAAATCGGTTCGCGAGTGGTTTTCGACGTGGTTTAGTCCCTTCGGGGCACGGTTTCTTCGGTGGAGGTAGGGTGACGGTTCCCCACTTCTTCCTCTCCGTTTTCCCTGCCATTACACGTCGTTCGGAAAGGAAACGGTAAAGTTTGGGTTTGTTTTGCCTAAACGTTGATTTTCATGGTTTGTAGGGTTTGCCGGAAAACGGCGACCGTTTGCGGTGTAGTTAGTTTTAAACTGACCATTGGGATGTTAGGATCCCATCCACGTTAATTTCGTGTTGATTGGTGTTCATTCGAGGCCGGTAGAAGTCCGGGAACCTCGGTGACCCATTTTGGGTCGATTTGATGAAATCGCCCGGATCTTGTGTTTTTGAGCTTGCATGTGGGGTTTTTAGCATTCTAGTGTTGTTTTTCAGCGTTTGGGTTTATTTCCCCTGCGCTTCGGTGTGTATGGGGCGTGGAACGGGCCGATTTGGCCATTCCTATGTTTTCCCGCCGTGACCGATGTAGCGGTCGTTTCAGAGGCCGTTACTTGGCTCTGACGGCCCTACGATAGACCGCCACTTCGTTTGGCGTTCTTGAGTTTTTTGGCTTCTGGGTATGTGACGGCCCTGGAGTGGCGCGTCACACCCATGTAACGCGCCTGAGCCTGTGCGTTACATTCGCTTTGTCGTTTTGTTTTGGGGTTGAGTCGGTTAGTCTAACACGCTTGACCCAGCGCGTTAGATGGATGTAACGTGCCCTGCCCTGGCCGTTACATTCCGTTTGACCGACGTTGACCATTGGAGGCGGTGCCTCTGACGGTGGTGCCCCTATGCGTTGGGTGAGTGTAACGCGCCTGCCCCTGGCCGTTACACATTGTTTTGGCCGAGTTGGGTGGCTGTGGGCCGTGTTGTTTGTAATGGCCCAGCCCCTATGCGTTAGGCCTGTGTGACGTGTCCTCTTTGGACCGTTACATGTTGTTTTGGCTGACTTGGGTTGCTGCGCCGTTGGGTGTAACGGTCGGACCCCTGTGCGTCGGGCTTTTGTAACGCGCCTTGAGCTGGCCGTTACATGCCTCTCAACCTCCGTTTTCTGTTTCGAGCTTGTGTGTAACGCGCTTTGTCCTGCGCGTTAGGTGATTGTAACACGCCTGCCATAGCGTGTTACATTTGCTGTGTTTGTGTTTTGATCGATGTTGGCTCTGACGGCCCCGGTATGGCGCGTCAGGTCTATGTGACGCGACTGGTGCTGCGCGTTACATGTCTTTACATTTTTCGAGGTTGGTTAGGGCGGTGTGTGTGACGGCCGTTCTCCCGACTGTTGCTTGGAGTGTAACGGCCTAGGTCTAGACAGTCACATGCCCGTAGCGGTCTAGGTGTGGTGCGTTACATGCCTTGTGCTCCGATTTCCGTTCCTTCGGTTTCTGCTTGTCTTGGCTTGGCCTTGTGGTCTGCCCGCTGTCCCGTGGATGTCTCCTGACGTCCTATGAGGGCTAGGACTAAGTTGTAAGGTAGTCAGGAGTCTTCTTGCTTGAGGTAGGATTCTCTATCCTACCTTTGCTTGTGTTTTGGTCTAGTTCTGGTCAACCCGGGATGACCCAGTGGTTGATAGGTGACCTTGTGTGTGGGTGTCTTGGCGGTTCTGTCCAGTCCGAGACACTGGTTCTGGATGCCTCGAGGTGTCGCTTTGCCTCGGTTTGTATATCCAATTGTGTCTGAGGGTTTTTGGTGTTCCCTCAGGTCTCTGTGTGTTATTTTCTGCGGAGCGTGGTTTTTCTGGCTTAGGATTAGACCGATTGGCAGCTTGTTCCGCTGTCTGTGACGATCGTGCCTTTGAGTCATTCGACTCGGGATCGTTACGTGGTAGGTCTAGTTGCCTGGTCCTGAGTCTGTTGGCAGTGGTGGTACTGCCAGTGGTGCTTGGTGGTACGTACGATAGGGCTTTCCTTAGACTGTCTGTACTCTAGCACTTGTATTTTGGAGTCTGTGCCTTGTGAACCTCCACTAGTCGTAGCCTGTGACATAGGCTTTTCTTAGTACGTCACCCACCGGGAGTGGTGGACGGGCAGTTCCCGTTACACGGTTGTTAAGCTAGTTCCGTGGGCCCCGGCCAGCGGTAGCGTCCTACCGAGGGGAATACTAGCTAGAGGCCTGGCCTAGGTACGGGTCAGTGTGTGCACATGTGGTCAGGGACTGGGGACTTGCGTCGACGGGCGTAGCCCTGACTAGTTACTTGCAGTTGTGGTGCTGCGGTCTTGCGTCCGTGAGGTTCCGTTTTTACTTGGAACATCGTTGTTCCTTGGACCTGGTTCTTGGTGTGTCTAGTCTCCCCCGTGCTACACACGGTCGGGTAGACATGACACTTGTGGCGCAGTGTAAGACGTCAGTGGACGCATCTGG
Organism: Amorphophallus konjac; assembly: GCA_022559845.1. Lineage (NCBI taxonomy): Eukaryota > Viridiplantae > Streptophyta > Magnoliopsida > Alismatales > Araceae > Amorphophallus > Amorphophallus konjac. Next base: position 185,757,659 of record CM040125.1, read on the forward strand.
CTGTTCTTCTAGTGTGAGGGTACTCCTATCACTTGACCAGCGACTCTTGCGTTTCTCGGAGCCGGTGTTCTCCTTTTCGTGTCGGCTAGTCTTGGCCTTGTCCAAGATTTGCTACCCTGGCTGTGTGGTCTGTTCTTGGCTGTGTTCAGGATGAGCCTGGAGTTGCGTGCACGATGTTCCAATCGTGTAGGCCGTCGTGACTGTTTTAGCCGTCTTTGCAGGTCTCCATCTTAGACCTGGTGTCGGGTTGGCAGATCAGTAACTTCTGACTTTGTTGGATCAGAGTCGCCCTTCTGTTGTTATTTGGAGTAGTTTGGGGTGCCGAGGTTAGTTCGGCCGCCACTTGTCTGGCGCGGGTTGTTCCCCTTTCTTGCTTGTTCCCTACTCCTACCTCCCGTCTGTTTACTACTGCCTGTAGCGTAGTTTTACAGCTTTTTAGTGTAGCCTTTCCTGCTTTGCTGCACTTGATGTTTCTATTGTTGCTTCCGTTGCACTGTGCGTTTTCCAGTGGGGATCCGCGTGACCCCTACTGAGTTTCTGTTTAGAGACTCACCCCTGCTTTTCAGGTGGGTTTTGCCTTCTTCCTCTGCTGTTCCTGGTGGAGCGCGTTTGCTGTAGCTGCCAGCTGTACCTGCGTCGGGCTTCCCCCGACTTCAGTGTATGTTTCTTTTCTGTCAGACTGTACTTGTTATCTTTCTTTTTGGACTGGACTCTGGTGTGTAATTGTGTTAATTGAAATTTTTAATGAAAAATGTAATTTTATTTCTGCTACTTAACAATCCAATCTAATGAAATTTAATTGCTTACTATTATATCTGTGGCTTCAATGTATTCCACACACTTCTTTTTCCCTTCGGCGCTTTCCCGCGCTTGGGAGGCCTCATGGGTCCCATACGGCACCACGTGTATTCGGTAGTTCTACCGGGTACACCGGGTATCCGGAATCCGGGTCGCTACAGAGTGGTATCAGAGCTGTGTTCTGAGATGTTCAAAATTTCTTTGTCTGAATTATCAGAGCTCAGTCGTGTGAGATACATGGAAATCCAGATATACAGTTACCAGAGTCCTTGAGGTCCAGTACAGTCTCTTGCTGGCTTAGGTGTTGCGATGGTTATCGCGGTGCTTTTTGCGTATGGTCTTGTGCGTGCTTGGTTGGCACTGTACGAGATGGTTTTGCTCTCGTCTGGATGTGACGAGGTGCTTTGTTCGGTTTTAGTGTCGATCTCGATCGTGTTGCACTTGGCAGTGTTTATCGGATGGCATGAACCTATAGTGCATCGTTCGAGATGTTTCTGTGTTTTGCTCAGGTTGCTGTTGACCTTTAGCCTTGGTTTGATGACCGTACACGTTCTTACGTTGTCTTGGTCATCCCGGCTTTAGTCTGTTCAGCTCCTGATGTGTTTCGCTTCTGTTGAAGTGCTCGATTAGATTCCGTGTTAGAGAAGTTGCTCAGGCGAGCTAGGATTTTCCCTTCCTGGTGAGCTTTCGTGGTTGAGCTTCTTGCTTCTCGTCCTTCCTGGTGGAATCTTTTCGAGGTTTGCCTTGGATTTGATGTCTTAGTGATGCCTTTGTCCTGTGTCTGCTTAAGTGTGGACAGTCTTGTTTTGAGCCGGATCTTTCACTTGTTGTACGGTTGCTTAGCTTTGGACTCCATGATGGTGTTAAGAGCTGCTGTGTGCCGTAGTTGTCGTGCTGTGTCTAACGGCCGATGTATTGTGAAGGCTCATTTACTGTTTCAGGACGTGAAGGTAAGCTGAGATTGATGCTTTCCTTGTGCTTTGTGCTGAAGTTGGTGCTCTTCTCTTGTTGCACTTAGGCTCCTTGTGATCGGTTGTTCACGGGATCGATACTCGTGGCATGTTAATTGTGATCTTTGTTGATTGCGATGGCACTTGGTATGTGCTGCCGTGTGACTACCGAGGTTATTCTGTTGCCGTGTGCATTGTGTGTTGTAAGAGTACGCAGTGGAAGTGTGTGGGCTGGCTACCCATGGGTTCAGAATCATGTTTTTGAGTTTCTGGCCGGTCGAGAGAATTGTTCTTTCTCGTGGTGACTTTGTCTTGGCTTCCTGTGCCTTGACATTGTTGTTGCCGTGCCGTGTTATGTCGGTTGCCCGTTTGCTGTTGGCATCGGCATTTGCGAGTGTTGGGGAATTTGTCGACATTCCTGCTGATTGAGTACCCTCTACTCTGCATGTCTTTTCTTGGGTGTTGTACTCTCGAGGGGTGTTTGTAGTCCTTGAGGTGCGTTCTCCGAGATTGTTGTCGTTTCTTGTTGTTGTGGGTCTTTCCTTGGTGAGCAGTTTGATGCGTGACCCGTTCCCGTGTGGTCGTGTGCTCAGCTGTTTCTGTGCCTTGATGTGACCCTGCTTGCAGTTGTGTTCCTTGGTTCTATGTTCAAAATGGAACCGGAATCCTGCAGGTGCTGCCGTTGTTGTTTTGGCACTGTTTCTTTATGATTTTGTGTCTCTGTTTGGACCTGGACGTGTCGGTTAGCTTGCTGTACTCTTCTTCCCTGGAGTTAGCTTGGGACTCGATCAGATGTAATATCTGAGTGAGGACTGACTTGTTTGTGCTTGTGGTCCAGTGGTGTTTTTTTCGTTGGAGTCCTGTGTGCCAGGTGTTCCTTGTTACCCTTGGCACTGGAGCCGCTGATGTGGTTGAGCTGTCAGCTGTCAGCTGTGAGGACTGTGTCTCCTTGTGTAAGCTGCCGCTTGCCGTGTTATTGTTGTGTTTCTCGATTTGGATTGCCTGTTGTTGTGGCAGTTGTGTCTTCTGTCCTGAGAAACGTAAACGACGTTGCCTTGTTTCGGAGGTGTCGGACCTGTGTTCACTTGGGTATCGTGCTCGATCCAGAGCATGTACTCGTGATGGTGGTCTGACATTGTTCCTCTGAGCTGTGTTTCTCGAGATTTGTGTCGTTTCTGTCATTGTGTTGCTGGGTTGTTCTCCCTTGCTTCTCCTTTGTTAGTCCTTAATTTCGAGGGCGAAATTTCTTAAATGAAGGGAGGATGTAATGCCTTGGATCCTTGGTAGGTCTTGCTGGATCTTCATTGGGTCTTTCGGATTGGTTTCGTTGAGTTTCGGTTCGCTTTTGTGACTTTCGAGTTGAGTTTGACGAGCCGTGTGGGTTTTTCTCACGTACTAGTTACGAAACCCTACGGTGAGTTTGTTTGTCAATTCTTGAACTCGTGGATGCTACAACGACGATGTACTCTTCGAGCCGATCGTTTTGACTATTTTTGCGTATTTTTCTGAATTTGTGCATTTTCGGCACATTTTTGAAATTTTCAGAAATTAGGAAAATTTCCTACTTTCTTTTCTTTTTATTTCCTTTTCCTCTCTCCTCCCTTCTCATTCGCTGCCGCCGTCTCTCTCACTTCTGCTCTCTCTCGTTTTGCCTCCTCGGCTCCGACTGCAGACGGGGTGCCTAGAGGCGCGTGTTGGGGACATGATGGAGCTGGCTTGGTGCGCGATGAGGCGAGGATCAGATCGATTCTGGCGCGACCCCGTTCGGTGGATTCAAAGTCGGTGAAATCGGTTCACGAGTGGTTTTCGGCGTGGTTTAGTCCCTTCGGGGCACGGTTTCTTCGGTGGAGGTAGGGTGACGGTTCCCCACTTCTTCCTCTCCGTTTTCCCTGCCATTGCACGTCGTTCGGCAAGGAAACGGTCGAGTTTGGGTTTGTTTTGCCTAAACGTTGATTTTCATGGTTTGTAGGGTTTGCCGAAAAACGGCGACCGTTTGCGGTGTAGTTAGTTTTAAACTGACCGCTGGGATGTTAGGATCCCATCCACGTTAATTTCGTGTTGATTGGTGTTCATTCGAGGCCGGTAGAAGTCCGGGAACCTCGGTGACCCATTTTGGGTCGATTTGATGAAATCGCCCGGATCTTGTGTTTTTGAGCTTGCATGTGGGGTTTTTAGCACCCTAGTGTTGTTTTTCAGCGTTTGGGTTTGTTTCCCCTGCACTTCGGCGTGTATGGGGCGTGGAACGGGCCGATTTGGCCATTCCTATGTTTTCCCGCCGTGACCGATGTAGCGGTCGTTTCAGAGGCCGTTACTTGGCTCTGACGGCCCTACGATAGACCACCACTTCGTTTGGTTTTCTTGAGTTTTTTGGCTTCTGGGTATGTGACGGCCCTGGAGTGGCGCGTCACACCCATGTAACGCGCCTGAGCCTGTGCGTTACATTCGCTTTGTCATTTTGTTTTGGGGTTGAGTCGGTTAGTCTAACGCGCTTGACCCAGCGCGTTAGATGGATGTAACGCGCCCTGCCCTGGCCGTTACATTCCGTTTGACCGACGTTGACCATTGGAGGCGGTGCCTCTGACGGTGGTGCCCCTATGCGTTGGGTGAGTGTAACGCGCCTGCCCCTGGCCGTTACACATTGTTTTGGCCGAGTTGGGTCACTATGGGCCGTGCTGTTTGTAACGGCCCAGCCCCTGTGCGTTAGGCCTGTGTGACGCGTCCTCTTTGGACCGTTACATGTTGTTTTGGCTGACTTGGGTTGCAACGCCGTTGGGTGTAACGGTCAGACCCCTGTGCGTCAGGCTTTTGTAACGCGCCTTAAGCTGGCCGTTACATGCCTCTCAACCTCCGTTTTCTGTTTCGAGCTTGTGTGTAACGCACTTTGTCCTGCACGTTAGGTGATTGTAACGCGCCTGCCATAGCGCGTTACATTTGCTGTGTTTGTGTTTTGATCGATGTTGGCTCTGATGGCCCCGGTATGGCGCGTCAGGTCTGTATGACACGGCTGGTGCTGCGCGTTACATGTCTTTACGTTTTTCGAGGTTGGTTAGGGCGGTGTGTGTGACAGCCGTTCTCCCGACTGTCGCTTGGAGTGTAACGGCCTAGGTCTAGACCGTCACATGCCTGTAGCGGTCTAGGTGTGGTGCGTTACATGCCTTGTGCTCCGATTTCCGTTCCTTCGGTTTCTGCTTGTCTTGGCTTGGCCTTGTGGTCTACCCGCTGTCCCGTGGATGTCTCCCGACGTCCTATAAGGGCTAGGACTACGTTGTAAGGTAGTCAGGAGTCTTCTTGCTTGAGGTAGGATTCTCTATCCTACCTTTGCCTGTGTTTTGGTCTAGTTCTGGTCAACCCGGGGTGACCCAGTGGTTGATAGGTGACCTTGTGTGTGGGTGTCTTGGCGGTTCTGTCCAGTCCGAGACACTGGTTCTGGATGCCTCGAGCTGTCGCTTTACCTCGATTTGTGTGTCCAATTGTGTATGAGGGTTTTTGATGTTCCCTCAGGTCTCCGTGTGTTATTTTCTACGGAGTGTGGTTTTTCTGGCTTAGGATTAGACTGATTGGTAGCTTGTTCCGCTGTCTGTGACGATCGTGCCTTTGAGTCATTCGACTCGGGATCGTTACGTGGTAGGTCTAGTTGCCTGGTCCTGAGTCTGTTGGCAGTGGTGGTACTGCCAGTGGTGCTTGGTGGTACGTACGACAGGGCTTTCCTTAGACTGTCTGTACTCTAGCACTTGTGTTTTGGAGTCTGTGCCTTGTGAACCTCCACTAGTCGTAGCCTGTGACGTAGGCTTTTCTTAGTATGTCACCTACCGGGAGTGGTGGACGGGCAGTTCCCGTTACACGGTTGTTAAGCTAGTTCCGTGGGCCCCGGCCAGCGGTAGCGTCCTACCAAGGGGAATACTAGCTAGAGGCCTGGCCTAGGTACGGGTCAGTGTGTGCACACGTGGTCAGGGACTGGGGACTTGCGTCGACGGGCGTAGCCCTGACTAGTTACTTGCAGTTGTGGTGCTGCGGTCTTGCGTCCGTGAGGTGCCATTTTCCTTGGAACGTCGTTGTTCCTTGGACCTGGTTCTTGGTGTGTCTAGTCTCCCCCGTGCTACACACGGTCGGGTAGACATGACACTTGTGGCGCAGTGTAAGACGCCAGTGGACGCATCTGGCTGTTCTTCTAGTGTGAGGGTACTCCTATCACTTGACCAGCGACTCTTGCGTTTCTCGGAGCCGGTGTTCACCTTTTAGTGTTGGCTAGTCTTGGCCTTGTCCAAGATTTGCTACCCTGGCTGTGTGGTCTGTTCTTGGCTGTGTTCAAGATGAACCTGGGGTTGCGTGCACGATTTTCCAATCGTGTAGGCCGTCGTGACTGTTTTAGCCGTCTTTGCAGGTCTCCGTCTTAGACCTGGTGTCGGGTTGGCAGATCGGTAACTTCTGACTTTGTTGGATCAGAGTCGCCCTTCTGTTGTTGTTTGGAGTAGTTTGGGGTGCCGAGGTTAGTTCGGCCGCCACTTGTCTGGAGCGGGTTCTTCCCCTTTCTTGCTTGTTCCCTACTCCTACCTCCCGTCTGTTTACTACTGCCTGTAGCGTAGTTTTACAGCTTTTTAGTGTAGCCTTTCCTGCTTTGCTGCACTTGCTGTTTCTGTTGTTGCTTCCGTTGCACTGTGCGTTTTCCAGTGGGGATCCGCGTGACCCCTACTGAGTTTCTGTTTAGAGACTCACCCCTGCTTTTCAGGTGGGTTTCGCCTTCTTCCTCTGCTGTTCCTGGTGGAGCGCGTTTGCTGTAGCTGCCAGCTGTACCTGCGTCGGGCTTCCCCCGACTTCAGTGTACGTTTCTTTTCTATCATACTGTACTTGTTGTCTTTCTTTTTGGACTGGACTCTGGTGTGTAATTGTGTTAATAAAAATTTTTAATGAAAAATGTAATTTTATTTCTGCTACTTTAGCAATCCAATCTAATGAAATTTAATTGCTTACTGTTATATCTGTGGCTTCAATGTATTCCACACACTCCTTTTTCCCTTCAGCGCTTTCCCGCGCTTGGGAGGCCTCGCGGGTCCCATGCGGCACCACGTGTATTCGGTAGTTCTACCGAGTACACCGGGTATCCGGAATCCGGGTCGCTACAGGGAGCCTCTCACTACCCCACCCCTTACCTGGCCGGTGGAATAATCACCCTTCTCATAATGTTGGTCCGGACTATGGGGTAAATTTTTTTCAAAAATTCTAACTGCATAACTTCCCAAGTCCTGATGGTCGTTCCAAAACTCCTTAACCAACATTTGGCTTTTTCTTTCAATGAGAATGAAAATAAGATCAATTTAAGGGCATCATCACTAAAATTTTAGATTTTGATCAGGGTGCAAACTTCTAGAAAATCAACTAGATGCATATAAGGATTTTCATTGAGATTCTCATAAAAAGATGGGAGCATCTGGATGAGACTATGGTCAATCTCATATTGATCCACAAGAATGTCAGGTAGTTCAATACAGGTTAACGGTTTATAAGTAGAAAATTTATGTTCACCCCAGGAGCAGGTCTTTGGACGGGTGACCATGATGGAGAGATTTCGGCGGATGGCTCCACCCTCTTCTAGGGAGAGAGTCAGCCAATCATGGCTAAAAATTGGCTCTGCGAGATAGAAAAGATTTTTCGGGTCATCCGATGTTCGGATGAGGACAGGACGAGTCTGGCGACATGCATACTGCAAGAGAGAGCGGACGTATGGTGGGCATCTGTGCTAAGGAATCAACCTGATAGATTCGAGCATGATATTTCTTGGGAAGAATTTAGGCGGCTATTCACAACAAAGTACATACCGGAGCATGTACAAGATAAGATGGAGCAAGATTTTTTGGACCTAACTCAAGGGTCGATGACCGTACTTGAGTATGAGGCTAAATTTATGGAATTATCAAAGTATGCACCGCACATTGTTACAGATGAAAGAAGGAAGGTGAAGAAGTTTGTGGCGAGACTACGACCATCGCTTCAGACCCGTCTAATTGCACTGGATCTTGCTACGATGGAGGATGCTCTTGGCGCGGCATGTTGTCAAGAGAGCTACATGTAATTATATCAAGAGGAGAAGAGGAATTCAACAAAGAGACCATCGGCACCATTTCATCTAAATGACAAAGACAAAAGAGTGATGGAGAATTCGTCGCGATCGTTCGTGACAGGGAAGATCACGCCACCAACAAGAGGCAACGATAAACCAAAATGTAAACACTGCGGCAAGCGACATGGCAGGGAAGTATGCTGGATCGCCACCGGCAGGTGTCTTCATTGTGGCAAGAAGGGCCACATGATCCGAAATTTTTTGAAGATGATGTAGCCTGTAGCAGCTCGACCAATAGCAGCAGTAGCGGCTCCAGTAGCAGCCAGACCAGCAGTAGCGGGACCTGCAGGGAGACCCAGAGCGCCAGCTCGGGTGTTTGCGTTAGCTAGAGAGGATGCTGAGCAGGCGGAGGACCTCACAGAAGGTACTATGGAGGAACTTCTTGCATGAGAAGGCCACGTGGGAACCAGAGGAAGAGATGAAGAAGAAGTAGCCTCGATTGTTCGGTATGTGATATAAACTCCAAACTTCGAGGACGAAGTTTTCTTTAAGGGGAGAGGGTGTGATGCCCTACAAATTTATAGTTTAGTATTTTTTTTGATTAATAAAAATATATTTATTTATGTCTAAATGTTTAAATTATTAGTCTTATTATATTTAAAGGTTAAGAGGAACAGAAGAAAATATATATATATAAATAAACAAAGTAAAAAAAGAGAGAGAAGTGGGCTAATTGTTAAAGAAAAAAATAGGGTCTAATTGTTAAAAAAAATTAAATGGTTAAATGTAAAAAAAAGGTCAAAATGTAAAAAAAAGTGGGCATCATTTGACGCGGGGGCGGCCGCAGCTACCCACGCGCGCCCGCGCGGACGGGCGGGCACGCGCCCGCCCCCCCTTTCGGCCGTTTGTGACTTCTTTAAAAAAATATTATTATTATTTTTTGTTTATTAGACTCTTTCTTCATTAGTTTAAACCCTTCTATTAGTCAAAGCCCATGTGCCCTATATACATATAAAAAAAAATATGGGATAGTCAAAAGAATTGGCTTAGTGATTGGTGAGAATCTTGAAAGTCATATCTCAATTAAATAATATTAAAATAATAAGTTAATCTACATCTTTGATTTAAATCAATGGCCAAGATTAATTAGAGAAAAACCCCTATAAATAGCCATGAGAGGGGCTTCATTTGCTCTTCTTGGAGGCTGGCTATGTGAAGTGAAGAAGGAGAGGGTGCAGGGCCAATTAAGGTGGTGTTAAAGCTTCATTAAGGTAAGGGATTTAGCATTAATCCTCTTGATTAGTATGATTAACATATTTAAAATGATTTAAGGTGTGTTAATTAGCATCTATAGAGATAATTAAATCTAGATATCTTTATTTCACCATGTGTGATCATATCGTAATCGAATTACCATGAGATCATTAGTGTTAAGACATGTGATTAAGGGTAAAATCAAGTGATTAATACACTATAATTAGCAACGGTACATGATAAATTTAGAAAATTTTCAGAATCATGGGATCTGATATTCTAAGCTCTCTGTAAAAATTTTCATGTGTGATTCAAATTATTTTCACGTTTAAAATTTTATTAATATTATATTAAAGGTATTTAATTATACTAAAAGGCTAAAGAGGTGATATAAAATCACAAACAATTGTAGGAATGCATCTTACTATGAGACCCATGTGTAAAAAATTTTTCATTATTTTTAGATCACGATGTTTCTGTTAATAAATTTTTAATACAAGAAAAAATAAATAATTATATAAAAATTAGAGATCTTATTCATAAAAATCTTAAGATTTCACAGTATGATTCTTACATTGTGTGTGATGTATGCTTAAAATACCAATAATTATAGATGCCTGTAAGTAAAATTACAGAATTTTCAATATTTTATTAGAAGTATAAAATTATGAGATAAATAGAAATACTACATAGAAAATTTTGCAACTTCTCCAGAAGACTTAAATGCATGTTATAACTAATTGATGAAAATTGCATCCTATTTTGATCACTGAATCTTGACTTGTATAATTTTTAATGTTTGAACAAATCATTAAAAAATTGAATAAATATTAATATTGTGTGAAAAATCCTTATAAAGTTACAGAACTGATATTTAATGTTTATAAGTTAATTATTAGTATATTTTAGTCATTGTAAATATTTTGGATAATTTTATCTATTTAAAAGTTACTGTTGTAAATTTTAGAAACTGATATAAAATTTCAGAAATTAGAAATACTGAATGAAAAATAGTAAAGTTTCTCATATATGATACTTCTATCTGGAGCCACATTCTGTAAATTTTGAGTAATTTTCTGATCATTGTGGACATATTTAGTTAATTTATTATTCATGATGCATTTTTTGTTATTCTATATAAATATTAATAATACAGTGTGAAAAATAATGAAACGTTTCAGAAATGATATTTCTGTTATAAAGGATGGCTTGAAAAATTATGGTGATTTTCAGAGTATTGAGTTAATTTTTCATGCATAGGAGAATTTAAATAATTCTGAAAAAATTTGAATTCCTATATGAAAAATTATGAAAAAAATTTGTGCAATGTTACGTACAAATGTGATTTTTAGTAAAAGTTGAATAGTCTTCTGAATTTGGTAGCTAAAGTTAGTCAATTTATGATGCATATTGGAGTATAAGTAATTCTGAAAAAATGATAATTACTATCTAAAAAAATGATGGTAATTTTTTGTTTTGATCCTTCCTTTAATTGTATTGATTCCCTGAAATTTTAATGCATTTTGATCTCAGAAAATAGAATTAGTAAATATTGATATATATATGCCCTTATATTTGGATATCTTTAGAATTTTAGAAATAAAAAAAAGATTTTCAGTACTGGTATATTTCATACTTAATGTTCACAACATGAATTTTTGAGTAACAAGTGTCCATTACATATATATATATATATATATATATATATATATATATTATACTATTACTACTGCCAAATAGACACTACCACCATAGGGGGAGACTGGAACCAAGCCATAGAAATGCCCCTATGGGGAGGTTCATACTGTACTGGCCCCGAGGGTAACGGGGATGAAATCTTGGAGGTGGACAAGTACCACTGGTTAAGGTGGAGAAGACTTCCCTCGGTTCTGCGTAGTAACCAAGACTCATCACTATTTTTACCTAGGTGATTGAGTACTGACTGACTGTCCTTCTAGCGGTTGTTTCGGCACTGTGTCTTAGCTATTTATACCACTATTACTACTCACTAAATTGAAATTGAAACTACTCTTACTACTTACTGAATTGATATTGAAACTACTGCTATTGTTCACTAAGTCATTATTGAAAAGACTATTATTGCTCACTAAATTGATATTGGAACTGCTATTACTGTTCAATGAATCGATATTGAAACGACTATTACTGCTCACTGAATTGATAATAGAACTGCTATTACTGTTCACTGAATCGATACTGAAACTACGGTTACTGCTCATTTAACTGATATTGAAATTGGTGTTATTGCCTACTGAACTGTTATTACATTTTACTGTTATTATATTGTAAATGTTTACTATTAATGAATCTCTAGTATATCAAATGGTGAATTGGAAAAGGGCAGATTAGGTCTGTCTAGATCCTTTCACTATGCATGTGACCTTACTCCGCCTTATACTGGAATCATTCTATTGATAAATGAACTGAATTATATTGCATGGTAATGTTTACTAATGTTGAATTTTTATTTACTTTGTCATTGATAGAATAAAGTTTTAATGTATCGCATGACTTTACCTGTAAAATGTTAATATCATGACTTATGATCGTAAAATTGAAATTAGGTTAAATATATTAATCTCATGTGTTATATATTTGAAATTATGCCTAAGAATGACTTATAAAATGAAATGTCGTAAATCACTTTGGATATGTGTATACATGTTATGACTGGGGACTATGCCAAGTCTCTTACTGGGTCTATTCGTAGACTCACCCTGTTGAACATTTTCAGGAGAAGCAGTAGAAGAAAATGAGGAGTGATATCGTAGTGTTCTGACCGCGGCTTGGATTTACTTCGTGTCTTTACCTTAGGTAGTTATGTTAGAAAAGAAATGTGTGTGAAATTTGGTTATGTCATAAATGACTTGTTAAATTGTTAATCTTTATTTCGATCTATGTGGATGCAGTCTTTTGACTGTAAGCTGACTGATTTATTTCTGATGTAATGATATCTCAATATTTATGTGAAATTCTCTACCGTAATGTACCGTTTGGGTTGTTCCACTGTGACATTTCGATCGGAATCCGACGTGAGTCGTTACGACTGGACCGGGTTTACGAGTCGGGGCGTCACAGAGAGGGTATCCACGAATAGACCTAGTAAGAGACTAGGTATAGTCCCCAGTCATAACATGTAAAAATATATCCAAAGTGATTTACGGCATTTCATTTTATAAGTCATTCTTAGGCATAATTTTAAATAGATAACACATGAAATTAATACATTTAACCCAATTTCAATTTTATGATCATAAGTCACGAGGCTAACATTTTACAGATAATATCATACGATACAATAAAACTTTATTCTATCAATGACAATGTAATTGAGAATTCCAACATTAGTAAACATTACCATGCAATATAATTCAGTTCATTTATCAATAGAATGATTCCAGTACAAGGCGGAGTAAGTTCTCACGCATAGTGAAAGGATTCAAACAGACTTAATCTGCCCTTTTCCAAATCACCATTTGATATACTAGAGATTCATTAATAGTAAACATTTATAATGTAATAACAGTAAAATGCAATAACAGTTCAGCAGGCAATAACACAAGTTTCAATATCAGTTAAATGAGTAGTAACAATAGTTTCAGTATCGATTCAGTGAACAGTAATAGTAGTTCCATTATCAATTTAGTGAGCAGTAATAGTCATTTCAATAATGACTTAGTGAACAGTAGCAGTAGTTTCAATATCAATTCAGTAAGCAGTAACAGTAGTTTCAATTTTAATTCAGTGAGCAATAACAGTGATATAAATTGCCAAGACACGGTGCCCAAACCACCACTAGAAGGATAGTTAGTCGGTACTCGATCACCTAGGTAAATAGTGATGAGTCTTGGTTACTGCGTAGAACCGGGAGAAGTCCTCTCCACCTTAACCAGTGGTACTTGTCCACCTCCAGGATTTCATCCTCGTTACCCTCGAGACCAGTACAGTGTGAACCTCCCCATAGGAGCATTTCTATGACTTGGTTCCAGTCGCCCCCTATTGTAGCGACCCGGATTCCGGATACCCGGTGCACCCGGTATAAATACCGAATACACGTGATACCACATGGGACCCGCGAGGCCTCCCAAGCGCGGGAAAGCGCCGAAGGGATAAAAGGCATGTGTAGAGTACATTGAAGCCACAGAGATATAACAGTAAGCAATTTCATTAGATTGGATTGCTAAAGTAGCAGAAATAAAATTACCTGTTCATTAATAATTTCAACAATTACAATTATACACAGAGTCCAGCCCAAAGGAAAGACAACAAGTCTAGCACAGTACAGTACGACAGAAAGAAACGTACACAGAAGTCGAGAGAAACCCGACGCAGGTACGGCTGGCAGCTACAACAGCAAGAGAGCGCTCCACCAAGAACAGCAGAGGCAGACGGCGAAACCCACCTGAAAAGCATCAGGGGTGAGTCTCAACAGAAACTCAGTAGGGGTCACGCGGATCCCCACTGGAAAACGCACAAAGCGAAGGCAACGGAAGCAACAACAAAGCAGCAGGAACAGCAGGTGTAGCAAAGCAGGAAAAGCTACACTACAAAGCTATAAAGGAACAGACGGGAAGTAGGAGTAGGGAACAAGCAGGAGAGGGTGAGAACCCGCACCAAACAAGCGGCTGCTGAACTAACCTCAGCACCCCAAACTACTCCAAACAAAAGGCAACAGATGGATGACCCTGAACTCACGCAGAAGGGTACACCAATCCGTCAACCAGCCCCAAACAAAGGCGAACGCCGACGCCGGGAAACAGACAAAACACGACAGGGAACGTCGTGCACAAAGCCCCACGCACAAACAGAACACCGTGCGGACAACAAAACACTGACCCCGAGTGCAGCCACGAACGGGCAACTCGCAAAGGTCACAACGCGCAAGAAAACGCGAAAGCTACGCGTCACGTGACGGAAGCACCCCCTTAGAAAGCCAGCTGCGTCCACTGACGTCTTACGCCGCACCTCAAGTGTCTCACCTACAGTACTGCTGTAACAACAGCAGAGATGTAGACACCAGCTGAACCAAACAGTAACAGCAAACAAGTAACTAGTCAGGGTCACGCCCGTCGACGTAAGTCCTCAGTCCCTGACCACGTGTGCACACACTGGCTATAGTCTAAGCCAGGTCCTCAAGCTAGTATTCTCCCTCGGCAGGATGCCACCGTTGACTAGGAGCCCGCGGAACTAACTAAAAACCGCTCAATGGGAAGCACTCCTCTGCTTTCCGCAAGCAGGACGGCACTCAACAGACCTTAGAGCAACAACAAGTGGAGGCTTCACACGACACAGAAGCTCAAACACAAGTACCGAAGTACAAACGGGCGACCACACCCCTCAACATGTACTTCTAGGCACCAAATGGCAGCATCGCCACTGCCGACAACTCAGGACAAGCAACTAGACCTCCTACGCAACGATCCCTGAGTCGAATGACTCAAAGGCAAGATCGTCACAACCAGTGGAACAAGCCGCCAATCGGTCTAATCCTAAGCCAGAGAAACCACGCTCCGCAGAAAACAACACACGGAGACCTGAGGGAAACATCAAGACCCCTCAGCACAGCTGGACACGCAAACTGAGGTAAAACAACACCTCGAAGCATCCAGAAACAGTGTCTCGGACAGAACAGAACTGCCAAGACACGCACAAGCAAGGTCGCATGTCAACCACTGGGTCAAACCGGGTTGACCGAAACCAAACAACAAGAGCATACAAGAGTAGGATCAAGAGTCCTACCACAAGTAAGAAGACTCCTGGCTACCTTACAACGTAGTCTTAACCCTCATAGGACATCAAGAGACATCCACGGGACAACGGGCAGACCACAAGGACAAGCCAAGACACACATAAACATCGGGCGGAAAATCAAGGCACAAAGGAAGTAACGCACGGGCCTTAGACCGTTATTAGTAAGTGACGGTCTAGCTCAGGGGCGTTATTTCCCAAACGACGGACGGAACACAGGCCGTCACACACCACCCTGATAACCTACAAAGCACACAAAAGCCAAGTAACGCACGGCACCTGGCGCGTTACAAGCAAACGACGCACGGGGTACCCACCGTCACATCCAACGGTGCAGCAAACCCAAACCATCGTGAAGTAACGCACGACGCCAGGCGCGTTACTCACAAGCGACGAGGCAGGAGAGGGCCGTCGCATACCAAACGACGCACAGGGGCCTATCCGTTACATCCAACGGCATAGCCACCCTCAACCCAACACGACAGCAAACGACGGACAGAGGCATGCGCGTTACTCACTAACGACGCACAGGGTCCCCACCGTCACATCCAACGGTGCAGCAAACCCAGCTCTGCCAAAGCAGAAAGTAACGGCCAGGGGCTCCACCGTTACTCTCAAACAACGGATGAGGCTCCGACCGTTGAAGGCACCGCCTCAACGAGTCAACGTTAGTAAACTGGAAAGCAACGGCCTGGGCAAGGCGCGCCGCTTCCATCTAACGCACTGGGTCAAGTGCGTTAGATCAACCGACTTAACCTCAACACAAAACGACAAGAAGGAAAGTAACGGCCAGGCACTGGGGCGTTACATGGAAATAACGCTCCATCCTAGGGCCGTCGCTTACCCAGAAGCAAAAGGGCTAAACCCTCAAACCAAATAACGGTTCATCGCAGGGCCGTCAAAAGCAAATGGCGGTCGCTGGCTAGACCGCTACTTCGGTTACGGCGGGAAAATATAGGAATGGCCGGATCGGCCCATTCCACGCCCCATTCACGCCGAAACGCAGGGGAAACACACCGCAACAACCAAAGACAACATTCAAGGGCCAAAACGCCCACATGCAACATCAAAAACGAAAGATTCGGGCGATTTTACCAAATCAACCCTAAATGGGTCACCGAGGTTCCCGGGCTTCTACCGGCCTCGAATGAACACCAAATCGCACGAAATCAACGTGGATGGGATTCTAACATCCCTACGGTCAGTTAGAAACTAACTACGCCGCAAACGGTCACCGTTTACCAGCCGACCCTAAAAATCACGAAAATCACGGTTTAGGCAAAACAAGTCCAAACACACTCGTTTCCTAGCCGAACGCCGTGCAATGGCAGGGAAAACGAAGGTAAGGAAGCAAGGATCTGTCACCCTACCTCCACCGAAGAAACCGTGCCCCGAAGGGACTAAACCACGCCGAAAACCACTCACGAACCAATTTCATCGGCTTTGAATCCACCGTTCGGGATCGCGCCAGAATCGATCCGATCCTCGCTCCATCGCGCACCTCGACAGCTCCACGGCCTCGCCAACCCACCCACGATCGCTCCGTCTGCAGCTGGGGCCAAAGCGGGGGAAGAACGAGAGAGAACGGGAGAGAGACGGCGGTCGCACGAAAGAGGGAAGAAAGAGGAAAGAAAAAAGAAAAAGGAAAAGAAATTAGGAAAATTTCCTAATTTCCGGAAATTCTGAAAATGCGCCGAAAATGCACAAATTCAAAAAAATACGTAAAAATAGTCGAAACGACCGGCTCGACGAGTACATCGTCGCTGCAGCATCCACGAGCTCGAGAATCGACGAACAAACTCACCGTAGGGTTCCGTAGCTAGTACGTGAGAAAAACCCACACGGCTCGTCAAACTCAACTCGGAAGCCACAAAAGCGAACCGAAACTCAACGAAACCAATCCGAAACAGATCCGAAAGATCCAACGAAGATCCAACAAGATCCGCAAAAGATCCATCAAGATCCAGGGCATTACATCCTCCCCTCCTTTAAGAAATTTCGCCCTCGAAATTAAGGACTAACAAAGGAGAAGCAAGGGAGAGCAACCCAACAACACAGATCTCGGAAAACACAGCTCAGAGGAACAGCGTCAGACCACAATTACAGGCACACACTCTAGCTTCCAAGACATCAAGTCTACAGCACGAGTACGGCACCAAAGTGAACACATCTGACACCTCCGAAGCAAGGGCAACGTCGTTTACGTCTCACAGAGCAGGAGACACGACAGCCACAACAGCCACAACAACAGACAACCGAAAAACACGATAACAACACGGCAAGCAGCAGCTTACACACGGAGACACAGTCCTCTCAGCTGACAGCTTGACCACATCATCGGCTCCAGTGCCAAAAGGTAACAGGGAACACCTGGCACACAGGACACCAATGACAACAACAACGCCACTGGACCACAAGCACCATCAGGTCAGCACTCACTCAGATGTCACATCTGATCAAGTCGCAAGCTCACTCCAAGGAAGAAGAGTACAGCAAAGCTAACTGACAAGACAATGGTCCAAGATAAGAATACAAAATCATAAAGAAACAGCGCCCAAACAACACAACGGCAACACCTGCAGAACTCCGGCTCCGCACAACACGCAGGGCCAAGGAACACATCTGCAAGCAGGGTCATAACAAGGCACAAGAACAGCTGAGCACACAACCACACAAGAACGGGTTACGCATCAGACTGCTCACCAAGAGAAGACCCACAACAACGAGAAACGACAACAACGATCTCGGGGAACGCAACTCAAGGACTAGCAACACGCCTCAAGAGCACAACACCCAAGAAGGAAAACACAGAGCATAAGGTACTGAATCAGCAAGGAATGCCGACAAATTCCCCAACACTCGCAAATGCCAATGCCAACACAAGAAAAACCACAAACAAAGGCACGGCAACTGACAAAGTTAAGGCACAAAAAGCCAAGACGAAGTCACATCGAGAAAGAAAGAACCTCTCGACAAGCGGGTAGCCAACCCACACACAACAGCTGTACTCTCAACAACGTGCACAGGCAACAGAACAACATCGGTAATCGCATCTCAGCACACACCAGCGCCATCGCAATCAACAAGATCGCAATTCACACGCTACGAGCACCGATCCAGCGAATAGCCGAACACAAGGAGCCTAAGTGCAACAAGAGAAGAGCACCAGCTTCAGCGCAAAGCACAAGGAAAGCATCAGTCTCAGCTCACCTTCACGTCCCGGAACAACGAATGAGCCTTCACAACACATCGGCCGTTAGACACAGCACGACAACTACGGTGCACAACAGCTCTTAACGCCATCATGGAGTCCAAAGCTAAGCAACCGTACAATAAAGAGCAGATCAGACTCAAAACAAAGCTGTCTACGCTTAAGCAGACACAGGACAAAGGCATCACTAAGACAGCAAATCCAAGGCAAACTTCGAAAAAGCATCACCACGAAGGACGAGAAGCAACAAGCTCAACAACAACAGCTCACCAGGAAGGGAAAATCCTAGATTCGCTCGAGCAACTTCTCAATCGAGGCAACACGACAATCGAAACAATTGAAACAACGGTGCATCAGAAGCTAAGCAGACTCAAGCCAGGACAACGCAAGCAACGTAAAAACGTGCATGGCCATCACACCAACGCTAAAAGTCATAAGCTACCTGAGCAAAATACAGAAAACAGCTCGAACAATGCACTGCAGGTTCATGCCAACCGACAAACACTGCCAAGCGCAACACGATCGAGACCAACTTCAAACCGAACGAAGCACATCGTCGCATCCAGACGAGAGCAAAAACCATCTCGCACAGTGCCAACCAAGCACGTACAAGACCACATACGAAAAGCACCGCGATAAACCATCGCAACACCTACGCCAGCAAGAGACTATACTGGGCATAAGGACTCTGAAAACTGTATATCTCGGATTCCCATGTACTTCACACCACAACGCTCTGATAGCTCAGAAAAGAAACTCCGAACATCTCAGAACACTGCTCTGATACCACCTGTAGCGACCCGGATTCCGGATACCCGGTGCACCCGATATAAATACCGAATACACGTGATACCACATGGGACCCGCGAGGCCTCCCAAGCGCGGGAAAGCGCCGAAGGGATAAAAGGCATGTGTAGAGTACATTGAAGCCACAGAGATATAACAGTAAGCAATTTCATTAGATTGGATTGCTAAAGTAGCAGAAATAAAATTACCTGTTCATTAATAATTTCAACAATTACAATTATACATAGAGTCCAGCCCAAAGGAAAGACAACAAGTCTAGCACAGTACAGTACGACAGAAAGAAACGTACACAGAAGTCGGGAGAAACCCGACACAGGTACGGCTGGCAGCTACAACAGCAAGAGAGCACTCCACCAAGAACAGCAGAGGCAGACGGCGAAACCCACCTGAAAAGCAGCAGGGGTGAGTCTCAACAGAAACTCAGTAAGGGTCACGCGGATCCCCACTGGAAAACGCACAAAGCGAAGGCAACGGAAGCAACAACAAAGCAGCAGGAACAGCAGGTGTAGCAAAGCAGGAAAAGCTACACTACAAAGCTGTAAAGGAACAGACGGGAAGTAGGAGTAGGGAACAAGCAGGAGAGGGTGAGAACCCGCACCAAACAAGCGGCTGCTGAACTAACCTCAGCACCCCAAACTACTCCAAACAAAAGGCAACAGATGGATGACCCTGAACTCACGCAGAAGGGTACACCAATCCGTCAACCAGCCCCAAACAAAGGCGAAGGCGAACGCCGACGTCGGGAAACAGACAAAACACGATAGGGAACGTCGTGCACAAAGCCCCACGCACGAACAGAACACCGTGCGGACAACAAAACACTGACCCCGAGTGCAGCCACGAACGGGCAACTCGCAAAGGTCACAACGCGCAAG
This sequence comes from Amorphophallus konjac, assembly GCA_022559845.1. Classification (NCBI taxonomy): domain Eukaryota; kingdom Viridiplantae; phylum Streptophyta; class Magnoliopsida; order Alismatales; family Araceae; genus Amorphophallus; species Amorphophallus konjac. The sequence continues at coordinate 185,777,378 of CM040125.1, forward strand.
AAAACGCGAAAGCTACGCGTCACGTGACGGAAGCACCCCCTTAGAAAGCCAGCTGCGTCCACTGACGTCTTACGCCGCACCTCAAGTGTCTCACCTACAGTACTGCTGTAACAACAGCAGAGATGTAGACACCAGCTGAACCAAACAGTAACAGCAAACAAGTAACTAGTCAGGGTCACGCCCGTCGACGTAAGTCCTCAGTCCCTGACCACGTGTGCACACACTGGCTATAGTCTAAGCCAGGTCCTCAAGCTAGTATTCTCCCTCGGCAGGACGCCACCGTTGACTAGGAGCCCGCGGAACTAACTAAAAACCGCTCAATGGGAAGCACTCCTCTGCTTTCCGCAAGCAGGACGGCACTCAACAGACCTTAGAGCAACAACAAGTGGAGGCTTCACACGACACAGAAGCTCAAACACAAGTGCCGAAGTACAAACGGGCGACCACACCCCTCAACATGTACTTCGAGGCACCAAATGGCAGCATCGCCACTGCCGACAACTCAGGACAAGCAACTAGACCTCCTACGCAACGATCCCTGAGTCGAATGACTCAAAGGCAAGATCGTCACAACCAGCGGAACAAGCCGCCAATCGGTCTAATCCTAAGCCAGAGAAACCACGCTCCGCAGAAAACAACACACGGAGACCTGAGGGAAACATCAAGACCCCTCAGCACAGCTGGACACGCAAACTGAGGTAAAACAACACCTCGAAGCATCCAGAAACAGTGTCTCGGACAGAACAGAACTGCCAAGACACGCACAAGCAAGGTCGCATGTCAACCACTGGGTCAAACCGGGTTGACCGAAACCAAACAACAAGAGCATACAAGAGTAGGATCAAGAGTCCTACCACAAGTAAGAAGACTCCTGGCTACCTTACAACGTAGTCTTAACCCTCATAGGACATCAAGAGACATCCACGAAACAACGGGCAGACCACAAGGATAAGCCAAGACACACATAAACATCGGGCGGAAAATCAAGGCACAAAGGAAGTAACGCACGGGCCTTAGACCGTTATTAGTAAGTGACGGTCTAGCTCAGGGGCGTTATTTCCCAAACGACGGACGGAACACAGGCCGTCACACACCACCCTGATAACCTACAAAGCACACAAAAGCCAAGTAACGCACGGCACCTGGCGCGTTACAAGCAAACGACGCACGGGGTACCCACCGTCACATCCAACGGTGCAACAAACCCAAACCATCGTGAAGTAACGCACGACGCCAGGCGCGTTACTCACAAGCGACGCGGCAGGAGAGGGCCGTCGCATACCAAACGACGCACAGGGGCCTATCCGTTACATCCAACGGCATAGCCACCCTCAACCCAACACGACAGCAAACGACGGACAGAGGCATGCGCGTTACTCACTAACGACGCACAGGGTCCCCACCGTCACATCCAACGGTGCAGCAAACCCAGCTCTGCCAAAGCAGAAAGTAACGGCTAGGGGCTCCACCGTTACTCTCAAACAACGGATGAGGCTCCGACCGTTGAAGGCACCGCCTCAACGAGTCAACGTCAGTAAACTGGAAAGCAACGGCCTGGGCAAGGCGCGCCGCTTCCATCTAACGCACTGGGTCAAGTGCGTTAGATCAACCGACTTAACCTCAACACAAAATGACAAGAAGGAAAGTAACGGCCAGGCACTGGGGCGTTACATGGAAATAACGCTCCATCCTAGGGCCGTCGCTTACCCAGAAGCAAAAGGGCTAAACCCTCAAACCAAATAACAGTTCATCGCAGGGCCGTCAAAAGCAAATGGCGGTCGCTGGCTAGACCGCTACTTCGGTTACGGCGGGAAAACATAGGAATGGCCGGATCGGCCCATTCCACGCCCCATTCACGCCGAAACGCAGGGGAAACACACCGCAACAACCAAAGACAACATTCAAGGGCCAAAACGCCCACATGCAACATCAAAAACGCAAGATTCGGGCGATTTTACCAAATCAACCCTAAATGGGTCATCGAGGTTCCCGGGCATCTACCGGCCTCGAATGAACACCAAATCGCACGAAATCAACGTGGATGGGATTCTAACATCCCTACGGTCAGTTAGAAACTAACTACGCCGCAAACGATCACCGTTTACCGGCCGACCCTAAAAACCACGAAAATCACGGTTTAGGCAAAACAAGCCCAAACACACTCGTTTCCTAGCCGAACGCCGTGCAATGGCAGGGAAAACGAAGGTAAGGAAGCAAGGATCCGTCACCCTACCTCCACCGAAGAAACCGTGCCCCGAAGGGACTAAACCACGCCGAAAATCACTCACGAACCAATTTCACCGGCTTTGAATCCACCGTTCGGGATCGCGCCAGAATCGATCCGATCCTCGCTCCATCGCGCACCTCGACAGCTCCACGGCCTCGCCAACCCACCCACGATCGCTCCGTCTGCAGCCGGGGCCAAAGCGGGGGAAGAACGAGAGAGAACGGGAGAGAGACGGCGGTCGCACGAAAGAGGGAAGAAAGAGGAAAGAAAAAAGAAAAAGGAAAAGAAATTAGGAAATTTTCCTAATTTCCGGAAATTCCGAAAATGCGCCGAAAATGCACAAATTCAAAAAAATACGCAAAAATAGTCGAAACGACCGGCTCGACGAGTACATCGTCGCTGCAGCATCCACGAGCTCGAGAATCGACGAACAAACTCACCGTAGGGTTCCGTAGCTAGTACGTGAGAAAAACCCACACGGCTCGTCAAACTCAACTCGGAAGCCACAAAAGCGAACCGAAACTCAACGAAACCAATCCGAAACAGATCCGAAAGATCCAACGAAGATCCAACAAGATCCGCAAAAGATCCATCAAGATCCAGGGCATTACACCTATGGTGGCAGTGTCCATTTGGCAGTAATAACAATACAGTAATCATAAATATAGCTTATATGAAATGGACACATGCTACTAAAAAAAAATCATGCTGTAAATATTGAGTACTAAAAATGCCAGTACTGAAAATATTTTTTTTAATTTCTAAAATTTTAAATTTATTCAATTATAAAGGCATATTTATATATCAAAAATTTCTAATTCTATTTACAGAGATCAGAATACAGTGAAATTTCATGGAATCAATACATTTATAGGAAGGATCAAAGAAAAAATTATCATAATTTTTCAGACAATATTTATAATTTTTTCAGTGTTATTTATACTCCAACATGCATCATAAATTGACTAACTTTAGCTACCATGTTCAGAAAGCCATTAAAATTTTACTGAAAATCACATTTGTATGTACCATTACATAGACTATTTTTCATAATTTGTCATGTAGGAATTTAAAATTTTCCAGAATCATTTAAATTCTCCTATATATGAAAAATTAACTAAATTTAATCACAATGCTATGAAAATCACCATAATTTTTAAAACCATCATTTATAAAAGAAATGTTATTTTTGAAACTTTTCATTATTTTTCACACTGTATTACTAATATTTTGTTAGAATAACAAAAATACATCATGAATAATAAATCAACTAAATATAACCACAATGATTAGAAATTTACTAAAAATTTACAAAATGTTGTTCCAAATATATATATCATATATGAAAAATTTCACTATTTTTCATTTAGTATTTCTAATTTCTAAAATTTTATATCAATTTCTAAAATTTACAACAATAGCTTTAAATAGATAAACATATCAAGAATGTTTACATTGACTAAAGTATAATACTAGTTAACTTATAAACATCGAATATCAGTTATGTAACCATATCAGGATTTTTCATAAAATATTAACATTTATTCAATTTTTTAATTATTTATTCAAACATTGAGAATTATACAAGTCACGATTCAATAATCAAAATAGGATGAACTTTTAATTAATTAGTTTTAACACATATTTAAGTCTTCCGGTGAAGTTTCAAAATTTTCTATGTAGTATTTCTATTTATCTCATAATTTTATACTTCTAATAAAGTATTAGAAATTCTGTAATTTTACTTACAGACATATATAATTATTGGTATTTTAGGAATACATCACACATAATGTAAGAATCCTACTGTGAAATCTTAAGATTTTTATGAATAGGATCTCTAATTTCTATATAATTATTTATTTTTCTATCATGTATTAAAAATTTATTAACAGAAATACCGTGATCCAAAAATAATGAAAATTTTTTTACATATGGGTCTCATAGTAAGATGCATTTCTACAATTTGTGTTTATTTTATATCACCTATTTAGTCTTTTAGTATAATTAAACACCTTTAAGATAATATTAAAATATTTTTAAACGTGAGAATAATTTGAATCACACATGAAAATTTTTACGGAGAGCTTAAAACACCAGATCCCATTATTCTGAAAACTTTCTAAATTTATCATGCACCGTTGCTAATTATAGTGTATTAATCACTTAATTTTACCCTTAATCACATGCCTTAACACTAATGATCTCATGGTAATTCGACTAAGATATGATCACACATGGTGAAATAAAGATCTCTGGATTTAATTATCTCTATATATGCTAATTAACACACCTTAAATCATTTTAAATATGCTAATCATGCTAATCAAGAGGATTAATACTAAATCTGTTACCGTAATGAAGCTTTAACACCACCCTAATTAGCCCTGCACCCTCTCCTTCTACACTTCACGTAGCCAGTCCCAAAGGAGGGCAAATGAAGCCCCCTTCATAGCTATTTATAGGGGATTTCCATTAATCAATCTTAGCCATTGATTTTAATCAAGGGTGGAGATTAAACTTTTAATTTAATGTTATTTAATTGAGAATTTGACATTCAAAGTCTCACCAACCCACTCAGCACAGTTCTATTGACTACCCCATATTTTTCTTTTTTTTTATGCATTAGGCACATGGATTTTTGACTAATAGAAAGGGTTTAGACCAAATGAGGTTTAATAATATTAAAAAACAATTTTATTAAATGCCGTAATCGGCCGAGAGGGGGGCGGCGCTCGCACGCACGCGCGTGGGCGGCCGCCCGCCCAAATTTTTTTATTTTTTTATTTTTTTCCATTTAAGCCCCTTCTTCTTCTTCTTTTAACAATAGCCCCCTTTGTATTTTTTTTCCATTTAACCCCTTCAATTTTTTTGGTTTGTTTTTTTTCCACTTAACCTTTAAATATCTTTATTTTTTTTACAAAGACTGAAATAATTATAATGAGATAAATAATTTAAACATTTAGGCATAAATAAATATATTTTTATTAATCAAATAAAATATTGAACTATAAATTCGTAGGGCATCACATCCTCTCCCCCTTAAAGAAAACTTCGTCCTCGAAGTTTGGAGTTTAGATCACAGACCGAACAATCGAGGGTACTTCTTCTTCATTGCTTCCTCTGGTTCTCATGTGGCCTCCTCATGGGAAAAGTTCCTCCATAGTACCTTCACCAATGGAATGACTTTAGTTCTCAGCACCTGCTCCTTGCGGTCCAGAATTCGAACATGTTGCTCTTCATAAGATAGGTTCTGCTGAAATGGCATATGCTCGGAACTGACCACGTGTGCCGAATCATGCACATACCTCTTCAACATGGACACATGGAACACCGGATGTACTCTCTCGAGAGACGGAGGTAAAGCCAACTAATATGCCACGTTCCCTAATCTCTCCAGAATCTCGAACGATCCGATATACCGTGGATTTAGCTTCCCACGTTTGCCGAACCGAACGATTCCTTTTGTTGGAGACACCTTGAGGAAAATGTGATTACAAATTTCAAATGCCAACTCCTTCCTTCGGTTATCAGCAAAGCTCTTTTGTAGCGACCCGGATTCTGGATACCCGGTGCACCCGATATAAATACCGAATACACGTGATACCACATGGGACCCGCGAGGCCTCCCAAGCGCGGGAAAGCGCCGAAGGGAAAAAGGAGTGTGTGGAAAACATTGAAGCCAGCAGATATAACAGTAAGCAATTAAATTCATTAGATTGGATTGCTAAAGTAGCAGAAATAAAATTACATTTTCATTAATAATTCAAATTTACAATTATACACCGGAGTCTAGTCCAAAGGAAAGACAACAAGTCTAGCACAGTACAGTCTGACAGAAAAGAAACGTACACAAGAGTCGGGGGAAGCCCGACGCAGGTACAGCTGGCAGCTACAGCGAACGCGCTCCACCAGGGACAGCAGAGGCAGAAGGCGAAACCCACCTGAAAAGCAGGGGTGAGTCTCTAAACAGAAACTCAGTAGGGGCACGCGGATCCCCACTGGAAAATGCACAGAGCAACGGAAGCAACAAACCAACGAGTGCAGCAAAGCAGGAAAAGCTACACTACAAAGCTGTAAACAGAACAGGTACAGCAGGAGTAGGGAACAGGCAAGGAGCAAGGGGAGCACAACAACAAAGAAGAGCGAGGCCGTAAAACACGGAACACGGCCACCGAGGAGAACTCGGCACCCTAAGCTACTCCAAGCGGCAACAGACGGTCGACCCCAAACTCACACAGTAGGGTAACCTAATCCGTCAGCCCAAAACAAAGGCGAAGGCAGACACCGACGCCAAAAACACAGACAAACATGACTGGAAACGTCGAGCACACAGCCCCACGCTTGACTAGAACGTCATGCAAACGACAGAACACCGACCTCGAGTACAGCCACGAGAGGGCAACTCGCAAAGGTCACAGCACGCAAGAAACGCGAGAGTCACAAACCAAGCGACAGGAGCACCCTCCCACTAGAGAATAGCCAGATGCGTCCAGTGACGTCTTACACTGCGCCACAAGTGTCATGTCTACTAAGGACTAGACACACCAAGAACCAGGTCCAAGGAACAATAGTTCCAAGGAAACAAGGTACCACATCACAAGACTACAGCACCAACTGCGAGTGACTAGTCAGGGCCACGCCCGTCGGCGCAAGTCCCCAGTCCCTGACCACGTGTGCACACACTGACCTCTACCTAGGCCAGGCCTCTAGCTCGTATTCCCCTCAGTAGGACGCTATCGCTGGCCGGGGCCTACGGAACTAGCTTAAGAACCGTACGTACCAAACGCAACAGGAAAACCCCTCCACCACTCCCGGTGGGTCGGCAAAAGCCTAGGGCTACAACTAGTGGAGGCTCACAAGGCACAGACTCCGAAACACGGGTGCTAAAGCACAGACAGTCTAAGAAAAGCATGTCCCATGCACAATAAAGCACCAAGGCAGCTAAATAACCGCCAACATACTCAGGACCAGGCAACTAGACCTACCACGTAACGATCCAGAGTCGAACGACTCAAGGGCAAGATCATCACAAACAGCGCTAAGCCAGAAGAAACCACGCTCCGCAGAAAAAAACACACGGAGACCTGAGGGAAACACCAAGAACCCTCAGACACGCCTGGACACGTAAACTGAGGTATAACAACACCTCGAGGCATCCAGAAGCAGTGTCTCAAGCCGGATACAACCACCGAGACACACACACACGCAAGGTCCCTCATCAACCACTGGGTCACACCGGGTTGACCTGAACCCAACAACAATGCTCGAACAGTAGGAAAGAGAATCCTACCTCAAGCAAGAAGACTCCTGGCCACGTTACAACGTAGTCTTAGCCCTCATAGGACGTCAGGAGATATCCACGGAACAACGGGCAGACCACCAGGACAAGCCAAGACAAGTCAAGACCGAAATCATGGAAAACGGGGCACAAGGCAAGTAACGCGCCACCCCTAGACCGCTACAAGCATGTGACGGTCCAGACCAGGGCCGTTACTGTAGCGACCCGGATTCCGGATACCCGGTGCACCCGGTATAAATACCGAATACACGTGATACCACATGGGACCCGCGAGACCTCCCAAGCGCGGGAAAGCGCCGAAGGGATAAAAGGCATGTGTAGAGTACATTGAAGCCACAGAGATATAACAGTGAGCAAGTAAATTTCATTAGATTGGATTGCTAAAGTAGCAGAAATAAAATTACAGCTTCATTAATAAATTTTTAACAATTAAACACAGAGTCCAGCCCAAAGGAAAGACAACAAGTCTAGCACAGTACAGTCTAACAGAAAGAAACGTACACAGAAGTCGAGAGAAGCCCGACGCAGGTACAGCTGGCAGCTACAACAGCAAGCGAGCGCTCCACCAGGAACAGCAGAGGCAGACGTCGAAACCCACCTAAAAAGCAGCAGGGGTGAGTCTCAATAGAAACTCAGTAGGGGTCACGCGGATCCCCACTGGAAAACACACAAAGCAAAGGCAACGAAAGCAGCAACAAACGCAGCGAGAACAGCAACGTAGCAAAGCAGGAAAGCTACACTACAAAGCTGTAAAGGAACAGACGGGAAGTAGGAGTAGGGAACACGCAGGAGAGGGTGAGAACCCGCACCAAACAAGCGGCTACCGAACTAACCTCGGCATCCCAAACTACTCCAAATAAAAAGGCAACAGGTGGATGACCCTAAACTCACATAGAAGGGTACACCAGTCTGTCAACCAGCCCCAAACAAAGGCGAAGGCGAACGCCGACACCGGGAAACAGACAAAACACGGCAGAGAATGTCGTGCACAAAGCCCCACGCACGATCAGAACATCGTGCAGACGACAGAACACTGACCTCGAGCACAGCCACGAACGGGCAACTCGCAAAGGTCACAACGCGCAAGAAAACGCGAAAAGCTACGCGTCACGTGACGGAAGCACCCCCTTAGAAAGCCAGCTGCGTCCACTGACGTCTTATGCCGCACCTCAAGTGTCTCACCTACAGTACTGCTGTAACAACAGCAGAGATGTAGACACCAGCTGAACCAAACAGTAACAGCAAAACAAGTAACTAGTCAGGGTCACGCCCGTCGACGTAAGTCCTTAGTCCCTGACCACGTGTGCACACACTGGCTATAGTCTAAGCCAGGTCCTCAAGCTAGTATTCTCCCTCGGCAGGACGCCACCGTTGACTAGGAGCCCGCGGAACTAACTAAAAACCGCTCACCGGGAAAACACTCCTCTGCTTTCCGCAAGCAGGACGGCACTCACAGACCTTAGAGCAACAACAAGTGAAGGCTTCACACGACACAGAAGCTCAAACACAAGTGCCAAAGTACAAACGGGCGACCACGCCCCTCAACACGTACTTCGAGGCACCAAATGGCAGCATCACCACCGCCGACAACTCAGGACAAGCAACTAGACCTCCTATGTAACGATCCTGAGTCGAACGACTCAAAAGGCAAGATCGTCACAAACAGCGGAACAAGCCGCCAATCGGTCTAATCCTAAGCCAAAGAAACCACGCTCCGCAGAAAACAACACACGGAGACCTGAGGGAAACGCCAAGAACCCTCAGCACAGCTGGACACGCAAACCGAGGTAGAACAGTACCTCGAAGCATCCAGAAGCAGTGTCTCGGACAGGACCGAACCGCCAAGACATGCACAAGCAAGGTCACACGTCAACCACTGGGTCAAACCGGGTTGACCGAAACCAACCAGCAAAAGCATACAAGAGTAGGATCAAGAGTCCTACCACAAGTAAGAAGACTCCTGGCAACCTTACAACGTAGTCTTAACCCTCATAGGACGTCAGGAGACATCCACGGGACAACGGGCAGACCACTAGGCCAAGCCAAGACACACAGAAGCATTGGGCGGAAAACCAAAGCACAAAGGAAAGTAACGCTCCAGCCCTAGACCGCTACCAGCAAGTGACGATCTAGCTCAGGGCCGTTATTTCCCAAACGACGGACGGACACCAGGCCATCACACACCACCCTGATAACCTATAAAATCACACAAAAGCCAAGTAACGCACGGCTCTAGGCGCGTTACAAGCAAACGACGCACGGGGGATGGCGCGTTACTCACAACGTGCACATCCACCCAAACCAAAGCGAAGTAACGCACAACGCCAGGCGCGTTACAGCAAAACGACGCGGCAGGAGAGGGCCATCGCATTCCAAACGACACGCAGGGGCCCATCCGTTACTTCCACGGCATAGCCACCCTCAACCCAGCACGACAGCAAACGACGGACGGAGGCATGCGCGTTACTCACAAACGACGCACAGGGGCTCCACCGTCGCTTCCAACGGGACAGCCACCTAACCTCGTCCACGCAGAATGTAACGGCCAGGGCAGGCGCGTTACACTCAAACAACGCACAAGGGCTCGACCGTTAGAGGCAACGCCTCAACGAGTCAAACGTCGGTCAACGGAAAGTAACGGCCTGGGCAAGGCGCGTTATTTCCATCTAACGCGCTGGGTCAAGCGCGTTAGACCAACCGACTAAACCCCAAGGAAAAACGACAAAACGCAAGTAACGGCCAGGCACCGGCGCGTTACACGGGAACGACGCTCCAAGCTAGGGCCGTCGCTTACCCAGAAGCAAAAGGGCTAATAAACACTCAAACCAAATAACGGTCCATCGTAGGGCCGTCAAAAGCAAGTGGCGGTCGCTGGCTAGACCGCTACTTCGGTTACGGCGGGAAAACATAGGAATGGCCGGATCGGCCCTTTCCACGCCCCATTCACGCCGAAACGCAGGGGAAACACACCGCAACGACAAAAGACAACACCAAGGCATCAAAAACCCCACATGCAACATCAAAAACGCAAGATTCGGGCGATTTTACCAAATCAACCCTAAATGGGTCACCGAGGTTCCCGGGCTTCTACCGGCCTCGAATGAACACCAAATCGCACGAAATCAACGTGGATGAGATTCTAACATCCCTGCGGTCATTTAGAAACTAACTGAACCGCAAACGGTCACCGTTTACCGGCCGACCCTAAAAACCACGAAAATCACGGTTTAGGCAAAACAAGCCCAAACACGCTCGTTTCCTAGCCGGACGCCGTGCAATGGCAGGGAAAACGAAGAGGACGAAGTAAGGATCCGTCACCCTACCTCCACCGAAGAAACCGTGCTCCGAAGGGACTAAACCACGCCGAAAACCACTCGCGAACCGATTTCACCGGCTTTGAATCCACCGATCGGGATCGCGCCAGAATCGAACCGATCCTCGCTCCATCGCGCATCCAACCAGCTCCACGGCTTCACCAACTCGCCCAAGCACGCCTCCGTCTGCAGCCGGAGCCGAAAAGGGGAGAGAATGAGAGAGAACGGGAGAGAGAGGGACGGTCGCGCGAATGAGAAGGAGAGAGAGAAAGAAAAAAGAAAAAGAAAGAAATTAGGAAATTTTCCTAATTTCCGAAAATTCCGAAAATGCGCCGAAAATGCACAAATTTAGAAAAATACGCAAAATTAGTCGAAACGACCGGCTCGACGAGTACATCGTCGCTGTAGCATCCACGAGTTCGAGAATTGACAAACAAACTCACCGTAGGGTTCCGTAACTAGTACGTGAGAAAAACCCACACGGCTCGTCAAACTCAACTCGGAAGCCACAAAAGCGAACCGAAACTCAACGAAACCAATCCGAAACAGACCCGAAAGATCCAACGAAGATCCATCAAGATCCAGGGCATTACAGTTACACACCAAGTGACGATCGGGAGAACAGCCGTCACACACCGCCCTAACCAACCTAAAACACAAACACACGAATCAAGGCCAAGTAACGCACAAGGCCAAGCGCGTTACAAGCAAGCAACGCGGAAGGGGAGACGAGCCAGAACCAAACGACGCACAGGGGCAGACGCGTTACTCACAACGGCACAGCCACCCTCAACCCAGAACAAAACAACAAATAACGGCAAGGGGCAAGCGCGTTATACAACAACGACGCACAGGGGCACGGCCGTTACACCATCGAACAGCACAACACCCACAACCCTCAGCCAAACAGCATGTAACGGTCCAAGAAGGACGCGTTACACACAAACGACGCATGGGGACATGCGCGTTACAACCAACGGCACAGCCACCCACAGTCGACCAAAATAGAATGCAACGGCCAGGGGCAGACGTGTTACACTCAAAATAACGGATGGGAACCCATCCGTCGGGGGAACCGCCTCAACGGTCAAACGTCGGTCAAACGGATAATAACGGCCAAGGCAGGGCGCGTTACTTCCATCTAACGCGCTGGGTCAAGCGTGTTAGACCAACCGACTCAACTCCAAAACAAGGCAACAACAAGCAAAGTAACGCGCAGACCTAGGCGCGTTACAGGGAAGCGACGCGCCCCCCTAGGGCCGTCACTCACCCAGAAGCCAGAAAGCTCAAAAACCGCAGACGAAGTAGCGGTCAGTCGTAGGGCCGTTATATAGAAGTGACGGCCACTGGAATGACCGTTACATCGGTCAGGGCGGGAAAACAGAGGAACGGCCAAACCGGCCCGTTCCACGCCCCATTCATGCCGAAACGTAGGGGGAACAAACCTAAACGCCAAATAACAACATCAGGGGACTAAAAACCCCACATGCAAGCTCACAAACTCAAGATCCGGGCGATTTCATCAAATCCACCCAAAGTGGGTCACCGAGGTTCCCGGGCTTCCACCGACCTCGAATGAACACCAAACGACACGAAATCAATGTGGATGAGATCCTGACATCCCAGCGGTCAGTTAGAAACTAACTACGTCGCAAACAGTCGCCGTTTACCGGCCGACCCTAAAAATCACGAAAATCACGGTTTAGGCAAACCAAGCCCAAACTCGACTGTTTCCTTGCCGAACGCCGTGCAATGGCAGGGAAAATGGAGAGGAAGAAGTGAGGAACCGTCACCCTACCTCCACCGAAGAAACCGTGCCCCGAAGGGACTAAACCACGCCGAAAACCACTCGCGAACCGATTTCACCAGCTTTGAATCCACCGAACGGGATCGCGCCAGAATCGATCCGATCCTTGCTCCATCGCGCACCCAGCCAGCTCCATCACGTCCCCAACACGTGCCTCTAGGTCCTCCGTCTGCAGCCGGAGCCGAGGAGGCGAAACGAGATAGAACGGAAGAGAGAGAGACGACGGCGGCGAATGAAAAGAAGGAGAGAGGAAAAGAAAAGAAATAGAAAAGAAATTAGGAAGTTTTCCTAATTTCTGAAAATTCCGAAAATGCGTCGAAAATGCACAAATTTAGAAAAATACACAAAAATAGTCGAAACGACCGGCTCGACGAGTACATCGTCGCTGTAGCATCCACGAGTTCGAGAATTGACAAACAAACTCACTATAGGGTTCCGTAACTAGTACGAGAGAAAAACCCACACGGCTCGTCAAACTCAACTCGGAAGCCACCAAAGCGAACCGAAACTCACCGAAACCAATCCGAAAGATCCAACAAAGATCCAACAGGACCTACCAAGGATCCAACAAAGATCCACCAAGGATCCAGGGCATTACATCTTTTGTCGGTCTTGTGCTATTGCCAATCTCTGGTCCCACATGCTGTCTGTCTCTTGTTTCCTCCCAGTATAACGGAGATCTACAAGGTCTACCATACAGTGCCTCGAATGGAGCCATGCCTATACTCGCGTGGAAGCTGTTATTATAATAAAATTTTACAAGAGGTAGATGTCGCTCCCAATCTCCCTTCCAATCCAGAACACAAGCCCTAAGCATGTCCTCTAGTGTCTGAATCATCCTTTCAGACTGACCGTCAGTTTGCGTGTAAGGCTTGTGCCTTAATGGATCCGTGATGGTTTTTGTTCTATTATTTGTTCTGGAATTTCCGGCTATTTTCCTGGATTTTTAGGAAATTGTCTGGTATTTTTCCGGATTTATTTGGAGTTATTTGAGGGTTATTAGAATTAATGAGATTTTAATATATATAATGATTATATTATATATATTTTAATTTCTTTTTTTTCTTTTAATCCCTCTCTCACCCTCTCTCCCCCGTCGATCTCTCATTCTCACCCTCACACTCTCTCTCCTCCGTGCGATCGTCCCCTCTCCTCTCTAGGGATTTCGGGAGAGACGAGGTCGGATTGAGGCGTGGTTGGCGCCGTTGGATTCCTCGCGTCGAGAGGAGCGCGTAGGTGTCCACTTCGGTGTGGTTCGGTGAACGTGGGAGTGAGGTGGAGCGTGAAGGCTTCGTGGCTCTTCCTCCTTGCATGCGGCCTTTCCCTTGGTTTCGGCTTGCAAAAGGTAGGGGGATGGAATCCCGATCTTGCTAGGATCGTTTCCCTTAGCCCGTTTGTTGATTAGCATCCCGTAGCATGCATGATGTCCATGTTTCCATATTTGGGGTTTTAGCTTAAATCTTTGAGTTTAATGCGTTTTAGGCCTTGCATGTGCTAGATTTAGTTGTTAAACTGTTGTATAAACTGTATGGTTTGGCAGGATATCAGGTTTTTCGACGATACCCGGCGATTTCTGTCGTCCGGGAGGGCTTCGGTTTTCAAACCGTACCCGCCCGTAACCCAGGTGAAGTGACGGTCCTGCCAGGAACCGTCACTTGCCCGACGATCCATAGTGGACGCGTCGCTTCCAAATAACGGCCCATCGGGGGTGCGTCATTTGGAGAGTAACGGTAGGAATCCCATCCGTTACTCACCCGTTGTTTTCGGTTAGCCAGGTGAGGCGGTGAGTCCGGCGGTCTATCGGCCGACCGTCGTTTACTTCCGACGTGCTTAGACCGGAGCGTCGCTTCGCCTGCTGTTGTTTTTAAACGCTGTTTGTTGGTTTGAGCCTCGGGTGGAAGTAACGGCGGAGCTCCCGCGCGTCGCTTTGAAGCAACGCATAGGACCCCCACCGTCACTCTCCCCTTTAAGGCTTTGAGCTGGAACTCAGGTGGAAGTAACGGCTGGAGACCAGCGCGTCGTTTGTGATGTAACGCGCCAGTCCCCGACCGTCACTTTCAAATAGCGCGTGGGTCTTCGACCACCGCTTCCCTGATGGTTGTAATATGTTCCTAGCCCTTTAGTTATGCGTTCCCTTTTATACTCATGCCATATTCGTATCGTTTTAATGTATAGTGGCGTGTTTTATTACCATTAGAGTAGCCTTTCTTTCCAAGCAATGGAGCCACTGTTGTTTCCCTAAGGTCTGTTGAGTGCCGACCCGCTTGAGGATGGCGGAGGGGTATGTTTCCCATGCACGGTTTGTAAGCTAGTTCCGTGGGCTCCCAGCCAATGGTAGCGTCCTATCAAGGGAGAAAACTAGCTAGAGGGCTTGGCTCAGGCTAGAGTCAGTGTGTGCACACGTGGTCGGAGACTGTGGACTGACACCGACGGGTGCCACTCCGACTGGTCACTTGGTTTGGTACTGTTTATGCGCTTAGCTTGTCGCTTCGTCGACTGCGAGTGCTTGAGACGCAGTGTAAGTCGTCAGTGGACGCTTCTGGTTTCTGCTCCAGTGGTTGTCCTTCCTTGTTGTTTGAATTAGTTAAGACTTATTCTATTTGGTAGTTTCAGCTTTAATCGCTTGCATTTAGTTAGCTGTGGCATGTTAGCTGTTACACTTGCTTAGTTAGAATTTACAGCTTTACTTAAGTAGTTATTTCATGCCATTGCCTGTTAGCTTATTGAAATGCATGCTCTACTTGCTTTATTTATGTATGTATGCTTGTTTAGTGCGAGGTAGGGCTCCGCGTGACCCCTACTGAGTCTGGCTGTGACTCACCCTTTCTCCTTTCAGGTGAGCTGCGCCCGTCGTCTCCCGGTGCCTTGTGAGTCGGTTCGGAGACCGTGTTAGCCACCAGCTTTAGTCGAGGCACCTTTTGTGGCTTGTTGTACCTTTGCCGGGGTATGCCCCGTGTAGTTGTACCTATTTTTGGACTAGTGTTCTTGTTTCTCTGGACTAGTATATGAGTATCACTCTAGTTATTTTGAATTGCTTCCGCACTTGTGTTAACTTCTTTACTTATTTGTAAATTGCGCGTTCCAATTCCAATTCGTTATGCATATCCTTCAACACTTTTCTTCTAACCCTTCAGGGGCCTCATCAGCCTCTTGGGTGGCTTCCCCAGTTCTTGGTATCGGTGTATCGATGTTATCGGTATATCGGTATCCTGAACTCTGGGTCGTCACAGTTGGTATCAGAGCGCTAGTTGAGGATTTGTATAAGGAATTGAAATTCGTGTTTTGTCTAGAGCTAGTCCAGTAGTCATCTATTGCTGGCATAGGATGTTTTTTTTTTCGTGTGATTGATAAATTGCGATTGATTTGTGTTTTGGCAGCGTAATTATGCCTCCCCGTCGAGGAAGACCCCCTCGAGCTCCTCGTGTTCCTCGAGATGCGCCCAGGGAAGATAGTGGTTCTGCACCTCCTCCTGCAGTTCCTGTCGTTCCAGTTGTTCCTCCTCCAGCGCCGATTATTGCTCCTCCTGTTGAAGCGCCTGGCAGTCGAGGCAAGGCATTGAAAGAATTTCTTATGTTCAATCCGCCTGCTTTCGATGGTCAAGCTGATCCAGAGGTGGCAAGGCAATGGTTGGATGCGATCGAGCGTGTGTTCATATCGATGGAGTGTGCTGAAGATGAAAAGGTTATGCTTGCTGCTTTTCAACTCCAGGGTACATCCATCACGTGGTGGAAGGCCGAGTGGCAGATTGCCTTTCGTTCTAGACCTCTTCGGCAGATCACTTGGGCAGAGTTTGTTGCTGCTTTTGAGCGTGCCTATATTCCTGCTTGTCTTCAGATGGACAAGATGTATCAATTTATGGAGCTGACTCAGGGCGGTATGACTGTGCTTCAGTATCGGAATAGGTTTATGGAATTGGGTCAGTATGCGCCCCATGTGCTGGCCAGTGAAGCTTTGAAAACTCAGCAATTTCTGTGAGGTTTGAGGCCTGAATTGAAGATGCCTCTTATCGCCAGTCGTGTTGCGGATTTGGACAGTGCGTGCCAGACAGATGTGGCACTTGAGCTGGAGATGACGAGACCAGGCGGATATCCTCAGGCAGGGTCAGTGCAGTCGGTAGTTCAGTCGCAGCAGACTTACCGACCGCCAGTGCCAGGTGTTCCCTCGGTCCAGTCAGAGATTTCTAGTGCTTCCTCTCCTTCCAAACCTAAGTTCAAAAGGTTCAAGAAGAAGAAGAAGTTTTTCCAGCAGCCGTCCGGTACAGATTCTGTTCAGCAGCCGATAGCACCTTCTTCTCAGACTCGTCAGAGCTCAGCTGTCAGTCAGCCATGGACGTGTAGGAGATGCGGTGGTCATCATAAGGGCCAGCCGTGTTCTCTTCCTGTTGTTTGCTTTAGGTGTGATCAGCCGGGTCATGTAGTTCGTGATTGCCCGCTGAGGCCGAAGCAATTGCAAGTTCCTCAGTTTTCTCAACCTCAGCAGCCGCAATTCAGACCTCCGACTGCACCTCAAGCTCAGCAATTTTTCTCTCAAGCGTCGGCGTCTTCTCAGCAATCTTCAGCTAGTTCTAAGAAGCAGAAAGGCAAGGTTTCTCATTTGACTAGGGCTGATGTTGTTGCGTCCCATCTGGTAGAAGGTACGATTATGCTTTATGGTCATTCAGCTCATGTCTTATTTGATTCTGGTGCTTCTCACTCTTTTATTTCTGAGGAATTCATGGCATGTATTGAGGAACCGACTTCTGAGGTATCTTGTGAGCTGTTTGTTGAATTGCCTTCTGGAGATTTCATGATCACGCCTCTGTGTCTGGAAGAATCTCCTGTGATGATTGATAATCACCAGTTGCCGGCAAAGTTGTATGCGTTGCAGCTGGCAGATTATGATGTTATTCTGGGAATGGATTGGTTGGAGCATTATGGAGCTGTGGTTGACTGCAGATCGAAGAAAGTCTATTTTCAGTCACAGGGAAAATCAGCCTTTTATTTTCAAGGTATTCGATCCCGATCTTCTCGTATGATTATTTCTGCTATTCGAGCCTATAGGTTGCTTAGCGCAGGTTGCCAGAGATTCCTTGCTTCAGTGGTTGTTGTTGAAAAACCACGACGGGATGTTTGTGATATTCCGGTTGTCTGTGAGTTCCCTAATGTGTTTCCTGACGAGTTGCCAGGCTTGCCCCCAGAGCGAGAGATTGAGATGGCAATTGAATTGATTCCAGGTACCGGCCCCTTAGCAAAGCCGCCGTACCGAATGGCTCCAGCTGAATTGAAAGTACTGCGCGCACAGCTACTAGAGTTACTGGAGAAGGGTTATATTCGTCCCAGTTTTTCTCCGTGGAGTGCCCCAGTGCTGTTTGTGAAAAAGAAAGATGGAAGCCTGAGGCTTTGTATTGATTACAGGCAGCTGAATCAGGTGACTATCAAGAATAGGTATCCGCTTCCCAGGATTGATGATTTGTTTGACCAGTTACAGTCTGCTACTGTCTTTTCACGGATTGATCTCAGATCTGGCTATTTTCAGTTACGGATCCGGGAATCCGATGTGGAGAAGACTGCTTTCAGTACTCGATATGGTCATTTTGAATTCTTAGTCATGCCGTTTGGTTTGACTAATGCCCCAGCAGCTTTTATGGACCTAATGCGGCGTATCTTTCGTCCATTTCTTGATCAGTTCGTGGTGATCTTTGTTGATGATATTCTGATCTATTCTGCCTCTGTTAATGATCATGTGCAGCATTTGAGGATCGTTCTGCAGACTCTAAGAGATCACGAGCTTTATGCGAAGCTCAGTAAATGTGAATTCTGGCTTCGGGAAATTCATTTTCTTAGTCATGTGATTTCTGGTGATGGAGTGGCAGTGGACCCTGCAAAGATTGATGCTGTTTTGAGTTGGCAGAGACCGAGAACTGTAACAGAGATTCGAAGTTTTCTAGGTTTGGCTGGGTATTACCGCAGATTCATTCAAGACTTTGCGAAGATTGCAGCCCCGATGACTAGATTGACTCGTAAAGATGTGTCTTTTGTCTGGTCGGATCAGTGTGAGGCTAGCTTTGTTGAATTGAAAAGGCTATTGACTTCTTCTCCTGTGTTGACTTTACCTTCCGGCTCGGGTGGATTTATGGTATGTACAGATGCTTCTCGAGTAGGTTTGGGTGCAGTGCTAATGCAACATGGTAAGGTTATCGCATATGCATCTCGGCAATTGAAACAGCATGAAGGAAATTATCCCACTCACGATCTGGAGCTAGCTGCAGTTGTTTTTGCCTTAAAGATCTGGAGACATTATCTGTATGGTGAGAAATTTCAGATTTTTACTGATCATCAGAGTTTACGGTATATTTTCTCCCAGAAAGATTTGAATCTCAGGCAACGCCGATGGATGGAATTCATGAAAGACTTTGACTTTACACTCTCCTATCAGCCAGGTAAAATGAATGTTGTGGCCGATGCTTTGAGCAGGAAAGTACAGGTCAGTCATTTGTTGCTTCATGAATGGGAATTGTGGGAACAGCTTCCGAATGAGGCATTCAGTGCAGAGTTTCCTGTTGATCCGAAGATGGCAGTTTGTGCTAGCTTAGTTTTGGGTTCAGCTTTGTATCAGCAGATTAAAGAGGCCCAGCAAGCTGATTCTGATTTGGCTCGTGTTATATCAGGCTATGATGTGGATTTTGATGACGAGCTAGTTGTCAGTTTTCAAGGCAGATTTTATGTTCCCGCTGATGATGATTTGAGACTTGAGATTCTGAGTGAAGCCCATGGTTCTCGTTTTGCTATTCATCCGGGTGTCACCAAGATGTATCAGAATTTGAAGAAGCAGTTCTGGTGGCCAGGTATGAAGAAAGACGTGGCTATATTTGTTTCTAAGTGCTTGACTTGTCAGTTAGTTAAAGCCGAACATCAAAAGCCAGGTGGTTTGCTTCAGCCGTTAGAGATTCCGATGTTGAAATGGGACCATGTTACTATAGATTTTGTGGTGGATTTGTCTCGGACTTCTCAGGGTTTTGATGGTATCTGGTTGCTTGTCGACAGATTGACTAAAACTACCAGATTGTTGCCGATTAAAGTTACTTGGAATGTGCAGAGGTTGGCCGAGCTGTATGTGCAGAAGATCGTGCCACTGCATGGAATTCCTGTTTCACTTGTGTCAGATCGTGACCCACGTTTTACCTCCGGCTTCTGGCGTAGTTTCCAGAAAGCTTTGGGCACTGAGTTAGCTTTCAGTTCAGCGTATCACCCTCAGTCAGATGGACAGTCAGAGAGGACTATTCAGACTTTGGAGGACATGCTGAGATTGTGTTGCCTTGATTGGCAGGGTTCGTGGAGTCAGCATTTGCCACTTGTTGAATTTGCTTATAATAACAGTTTTCACTCCAGTATTGGAATGGCTCCTTATGAAGCACTGTATGGTCGTCCTTGTCGTACTCCTCTGAATTGGTTTGATGTTGGTGACAGATTGTTGACAGGACCTGACATGGTGCAGCAATGTTCTGATGTGGTTCGTCAGATCAGGCAGAGATTGTTGACGGCTCAGAGTCGACAGAAAAGCTATGCAGATCAGCTCAGACGTCCACTGCAATTTGAGCCTGGAGATATGGTGTTTGTTAAAATATCTATGATGAAGGGTGTTTCCAGATTTGGGAAGCGTGGAAAGCTTAGTCCGCGGTATGTTGGCCCTTTCCCGATCGTTGCAGTTATTGGTCAGGTGGCTTATTGTTTGCAACTTCCTGCGGCTATGCAAGCTGTTCATGATGTATTCCACGTGTCTCAATTGAGGAAATATGTGCCAGATGCTTCTCATGTTCTCGATGATTCAGTATGGCCTGAGGTGACTGCTGATTTGTCCGCGCCAGAGTTTCCTATCAGAATTGAAGACCGTCGTGAGCAGCGGTTGAGAAATAAGGTTATTCCTCTGGTAAGGGTTGCTTGGCAGCGTCACTCTGGTAATGAGTCTACTTGGGAGCGTGAAGATGAGATGCGTCAGCTTTTTCCCTTTTTATTTCAGTGAGGTATATGTCCTTTCTCAGTTTCCTCCTTTTCGGTTGTTGTAAATTTCGGGGACGAAATTTCTGTAAGGAGGGAGGGACTGTAAGGCCCGTGCCTTAATGGATCCTTGATGGTTTTTGTTCTATTATTTGTTCTGGAATTTCCTGCTATTTTCCTGGATTTTTAGGAAATTGTCTGGTATTTTTCCGAATTTATTTGGAGTTATTTGAGGGTTATTAGAATTAATGAGATTTTAATATATATAATGATTATATTGTATATATTTTAATTTCTTTTTTTTCTTTTAATCCCTCTCTCACCCTCTCTCCCCCGTCGATCTCTCATTCTCACCCTCACTCTCTCTCTCCTCCGTGTGATCGTCCCCTCTCCTCTCTAGGGATTTCGGGCGAGACGAGGTCGGATTGAGGCGTGGTTGGCGCCGTTGGATTCCTCGCGTCGAGAGGAGCGCGTAGGTGTCCACTTCGGTGTGGTTCGGTGAACGTGGGAGCGAGGTGGAGCGTGAAGGCTTCGTGGCTCTTCCTCCTTGCATGCGGCCTTTCCCTTGGTTTCGGCTTGCAAAAGGTAGGGGGATGGAATCCCGATCTTGCTAGGATCGTTTCCCTTAGCCCGTTTGTTGATTAGCATCCCGTAGCATGCATGATGTCCATGTTTCCATATTTGGGGTTTTAGCTTAAATCTTTGAGTTTAATGCATTTTAGGCCTTGCATGTGCTAGATTTAGTTGTTAAACTGTTGTATAAACTGTATGGTTTGGCAGGATATCAGGTTTTTCGACGATACCCGGCGATTTCTGTCGTCCGGGAGGGCTTCGGTTTTCAAACCGTACCCGCCCGTAACCCAGGTGAAGTGACGGTCCTGCCAGGAACCGTCACTTGCCCGACGGTCCATAGTGGACGCGTCGCTTCCAAATAACGGCCCATCGAGGGTGCGTCATTTGGAGAGTAACGGTAGGAATCCCATCCGTTATTCACCCATTGTTTTCGGTTAGCCAGGTGAGGCGGTGAGTCCGGCGGTCTATCGGCCGACCGTCGTTTACTTCCGACGCGCTTAGACCGGAGCGTCGCTTCGCCTGCTGTTGTTTTTAAACGCTGTTTGTTGGTTTGAGCCTCGGGTGGAAGTAACGGCGGAGCTCCCGCGCGTCGCTTCGAAGCAACGCATAGGACCCCCACCGTCACTCTCCCCTTTAAGGCTTTGAGCTGGAACTCAGGTGGAAGTAATGGCTGGAGACCAGCGCGTCGTTTGTGATGTAACGCGCCAGTCCCCGACCGTCACTTTCAAATAGCGCGTGGGTCTTCGACCGCCGCTTCCCTGATGGTTGTAATATGTTCCCAGCCCTTTCGTTATGCGTTCCCTTTTATACTCATGCCATATTCGTATTGTTTTAATGTATAGTGGCGTGTTTTATTACCATTAGAGTAGCCTTTCTTTCCAAGCAATGGAGCCACTGTTGTTTCCCTAAGGTCTGTTGAGTGCCGACCCGCTTGAGGATGGCGGAGGGGTATGTTTCCCATGCACGGTTTGTAAGCTAGTTCCGTGGGCTCCCAGCCAATGGTAGCGTCCTATCAAGGGAGAAAACTAGCTAGAGGGCCTGGCTCAGGCTAGAGTCAGTGTGTGCACACGTGGTCGGAGACTGTGGACTGACACCGACGGGTGCCACTCCGACTGGTCACTTGGTTTGGTACTGTTTATGCGCTTAGCTTGTCGCTTCGTCGACTGCGAGTGCTTGAGACGCAGTGTAAGTCGTCAGTGGACGCTTCTGGTTTCTGCTCCAGTGGTTGTCCTTCCTTGTTGTTTGGATTAGTTAAGACTTATTCTATTTGGTAGTTTCAGCTTTAATCGCTTGCATTTAGTTAGCTGTGGCATGTTAGCTGTTACACTTGCTTAGTTAGAATTTACAACTTTACTTAAGTAGTTATTTCATGCCATTGCCTGTTAGCTTATTGAAATGCATGCTCTACTTGATTTATTTATGCATGTATGCTTGTTTAGTGCGAGGTAGGGATCCGCGTGACCCCTACTGAGTCTGGCTGTGACTCACCCTTTCTCCTTTCAGGTGAGCCGTGCCCGTCGTCTCCCAGTGCCTTGTGAGTCGGTTCGGAGACCGTGTTAGCCGCCAGCTTTAGTCGAGGCGCCTTTTGTGGCTTGTTGTACCTTTGCCGGGGTATGCCCTGTGTAGTTGTACCTATTTTTGGACTAGTGTTCTTGTTTCTCTGGACTAGTATATGAGTATCACTCTAGTTATTTTGAATTGCTTCCGCACTTGTGTTAACTTCTTTACTTATTTGTAAATTGCGCGTTCCAATTCCAATTCGTTATGCATATCCCTCAGCACCTTTTCTTCTAACCCTTCAGGGGCCTCATCAGCCTCTTGGGTGGCTTCCCCAGTTCTTGGTATCGGTGTATCGATGTTATCGGTATATCGGTATCCTGAACTCTGGGTCGTCACATTGCGGGTGAAAAGCCGAACTGAGCTTGAGCTGCGAACCAATAATTACTATCTAAAAAAATGAGAGATCCCTATACTCGCCGAAAGTGTGGGAACTAAGGATTTTTAGTTCCAATATCAGACTCGGGCATGATATTTCTTGGGAAGAATTCATGCAGCTTTTCATAACAAAGTACATATCGGAGCATGTGCAAGACAAGATGGAGCAAGACTTTCTGGCCCTAACTCAAGGGACGATGACCGTGCTCGAGTATGAAGCCAAGTTCGCGAAATTATCAAAGTATGCACCGCACATTGTTACTGATCAAAGAAGGAAGGTGAAGAAGTTTGTGGCGGGACTACGACCGTCGCTTCGACCCGCCTAGTTGCATTGGATCTTGCTACTGTGGAGGCGGCTCTTGGCGCGGCATGTCGTCAAGAGAGCGACATGGAGTTATATCAAGAGGAGAAGAGGACTTCGACAAAGAGACCACCGGCACCATTTCACCAAAATGATAGAGGTAAAAGAGTGATGGAGAATCCGTCGCGATCAATTGTAATAGGTCGGAATCCAGATCAAGCAGGACAGAGTTAGATCTGTATGAGAAGAGCTTTTGACCGGATGGAAAATGGTAGATCTGGATCTAGGGGATTTTATGGTGGATAGAGGGGGATGTGTGGGACGTGCTCAAATTTTTTTGGATTTTTTGGAGATGGTTAAGTGGGCGGAAAAAATAGAAGAATAAGACATTGTCCCGTAGATCCGCTGATTGGCAGACTGTCAGGGGTGGAACTAAAAGATTGGGAAAAATAGCAAACGACGTCTGATTGACATGAAAATTTAACTGGGAATGGCTAACAATGAGGGGAATGATCTTTTAAATTTTCAAGATCATCAGATACACGGATTGGGAAAGAAAAATCAAGAATTTGTTCTTGAAGCCTTGGGCACCCCTCTCTCTTACTCTCCCCCTTGCAGCTGGACTGCTGTAATTTCTAAGGTGGATACCCTAAAACTTGGTGGATTCCAAGTTCTATCTTCCCCTCTGGGTGTGATTCCCAGCCATCGCCACCGCCGCCGCCATCGGAGTCACCATCGAGCCGCCACAACTCCATCTTCCTCCTGCTGTCCAGATCTGCGACCTGCAGAACTGAAGCCCAAAGAATAGGTTGGTCCACCCAATCCGTGAATCTAATGATCTTGAAATTTTGAGAGATCATCCCCCTTGTTGTTACCTCCTCCCATGTTAAATTTCGTGCCAATCCGCCATCATTTGCTATTTTTTCCCAGTCATTTAGTTCCACCAGCGCCATCTGCTAGTTTGCAGATCTGCGAGGCAGTGTCCTATTCTTCTATTTTCCCCACCCCTTAAACAACTTCAGAAAAATCTAAAAAAATTTGAGCACGTCCCACACATCGCCCTCTATCCACCATAAAATTCCCAAGATCCAGATCCACCCCTTCCCTGTCGTTCAAAGACCATTTTCAGGCAGCTCCTTGTATGTCCTGACTATCTGTAATCTGACCAAGCTGAAAACAACTATGCCACAGTGGTTTTCATTTTCAATCCATTTACTGGATGGATGTGAAATTAATTTATGTTGTATCCCTTTGAGTCCTCTTTCCAACGACGTTGACCTCGCCTCGATCCGCCTCCGGATCTGGGCGCAACAATTATTTTCGCCGGGTCGCGCAGATTTGTCGCGAGGTAGGACTGCAGAACAGAGTTGGGAGTTAATTCTCCCATAAATCCCCGGCTTCGAACCAGCACCCGCCGCTCCCAAGGATCGATCGGCAACCCCCTAGCAGCGTCCCAGCCAGCCGCGGCAGCAAGGAGACATCCGGAAGCCGCCGTCCCAACAGCCGAGTTCACTTGCTATCTAGCGAGTTTGAACAGTACCGAGTCGGACCAGCAGCCCGCCTCCGGCCCGAACTGATACCACTCTCTGTGACGCCCCGACTCATAAACCCGGTCCAGTCGTAAAGACTCACGTCGGATTCTGATCGAAATGTCACAATGCGACAACCCAAATGGTATATTAAGGTAGAGAATTTCATATAAATATTGAGATATCATTGTAGCGGAAATGAATCAGTCAGCTTACAGTCAAAAGACTTCATCCACATAGATCGAAATAAAGATTAACAATTTAACAAGTCATTTATTACATAACCAAATTTCACACACATTTCTTTTCTAACTTAACTACCTAAGGTAATGACACGAAGTAAATCCAAGCTGCGGTCAGAACACTACGATATCACTCCTCATTTTCTTCTACCGCTTCTCCTGAAAATGTTCAACATGGTGAGTCTACGAATAGACCTAGTAAGAGACTAGGCACAGTCCTCAGTCATAACATGTATACACATATCCAAAGCGATTTACGACATTTCATTTTATAAGTCATTCTTAGGCATAATTTTAAATAGATAACACATGAGATTAATATATTTAACATAATTTCAATTTTACTATCATAAGTCATGATATTAACATTTTACAGATAAAGTCATGCGATACATTAAAACTTTATTTTATCAATGACAAAGTAAATAAAAATTCAACATTAGTAAACATTACCATGCAATATAATTCAGTGCATTTATCAATAGAATGATTCCAGTACAAGGCGGAGTAAGGTCTCACGCATAGTGAAAAGATCCAGACAGACCTAATCTGCCCTTTTCCAATTCACCATTTGATATATTGGAGATTCATTAATAGTAAACATTTACAATGTAAAAATAGTAAAATACAATAACAGTTCAGTAGGTAATAACACCAATTTCAATATCAGTTAAATGAGCAGTAACATTAGTTTCAGTATCGATTCAGTGAATAGTAATAGCAGTTCTATTATCAATTCAGTGAGCAGTAACAGTCGTTTCAATATCGAGTCATTGAATAGTAATAGCAGTTCTAATATCAATTCAGTGAGCAGTAATAGTCTTTTCAATAATGACTCAGTGATCAGTAGCAGTAGTTTCAATATCAATTCAGTAAGCAGTAACAGTAGTTTCAATTTCAATTCAGTGAGTAGTAACAGTGGTATAAATTGCCAAGACATAGTGTCCAAACCACCACTAGAAGGACAGTTAGTCGGTACTCGATCACCTAGGTAAAAATAGTGATGAGTCTTTGTTACTGCGCAGAACCGGGAGAAGTCATCTCCACCTTAACCAGTGGTACTTGTCCACCTCCAGGATTTCATCCCCGTTACCCTCGGGGCCTGTACAGTGTGAACCTCCCCATAGGGGTATTTCTATGGCTTGGTTCTAGTCTCCCCCTATGGTAGTAGTGTCCATTTGGTAATAATAACAGTACAGTAATTATAAATATAACTTATATGAAATGGACACATGCCACTCAAAAAAAATATGCTGTGAATATTAATTACAAAAAATGCTAGTAATGAAAATCTTTTTTTAAAAAATTTCTGAAATTCTAAACATATTCAATTATAAGGGCATATATATATCAAAACTTTCTAATTCTATTTACAGATATCAGAATGCAGTGCAATTTCATGGAATCAATACATTTACAAGAAGGATAAAAAAAAATTATCATCATTTTTTAGACAGTATTTATAAGTTTTTCAGAGTTATTTATACTCCAACATGCATCATAAATTGACTAACTTTAGCTACCATGTTCAGAAGGCCATTTAAATTTTACTGAAGATCACATTTGTATGTAACATTACGAAGATAATTTTTCATAATTTTTCATGCAGGAATTTAAAATTTTCCAGAATCATTTAAATTCTCCTATGCATGAAAAATTAACTAAATTTAATCACATTACTCTAAAAATCACCATAATTTTTAAAACCATCATTTATAACAGAAATGTTATTTCTAAAACTTTTCATTATTTTTCACACTGTATTACTAATATTTTGATAGAATAATAAAAATGTTTCATGAATAATAAATTAACTAAATATGTCCACAATGAATAAAAAATTACTCAAAATTTACAAAATGTGGTTCCAGACAGACGTATCATATATGAGAAACTTCACTATTTTTCATTTAGTATTTCTAATTTTTAAAATTTTATATCAATTTTTAAAATTTACAACGGTAAATTTTAAATAGATAAAATTATCCAAAATATTTACAATGACTAAAATATACTAATAATTATCTTATAAACATCAAATAACAGTTCTGTATCATTCTAAGGATTTTTCATAGAATATTAACATTTATTCAATTTTTAAATTATTTGTTCAAACATTAAAAATTATACAAGTCAAGATTCAGTGATCAAAATAAGATGAACTTTTAATAAATTAGTTATAACATGCATTTAAGTCTTCTGGAGAAGTTTCAAATTTTCTATGTAGTATTTCTATTTATCTCATAATTTTATACTTTTAATAAAATATTAAAAATTCTGTAATTTTACTTATATACATCTATAATTAATTGTATTTTAAGAATACAACACACACAATGTAAAAACCCTACTGTAAAATCATAAGATTTTTATGAACAAGATCTCTAATTTCTATATAATTATTTATTTTTCAATCATGTATTAAAAAGTTATTAACAGAAATATCGTGATCTAAAAATAATTAATTTTTTTATACATATAGGTCTCATAGTAAGATGCATTCCTATAATTTGTGGGGATTTTATATTACCCCTTTAACCTTTTAGTATGATTAAATACCTTTAATATAATATTAAAATATTTTTAAATGTGAAAATAATTTGAATCACACGTGAAAAATTTTACAGAGAGCTTAGAATATCAGATCCCATGATTCTAAAATTTTTCTAAATTTATCATGCACCGTTGCTAATTATAGTATATTAATCACTTGGTTTTACCCTTAATCACATGCCTTAACACTAATGATCTCATGGTAATTCGACTAAGATATGATCACACATGGTGAAATAAAGATATTTGGATTTAATTATCTCTATAGATGCTAATTAACACACCTTAAATTATTTTAAATATGCTAATCATACTAATCAAGAAGATTAATGCTAAATCCCTTATCTTAATGAAGCTTTAACACCACCTTAATTAGTCATATACCTTCTCCTTCTTCACTTCACGTAGCCAACCTCCAAGAAGAGCAAATGAAGCCCCTCTCATGGCTATTTATAGGAGTTTTCCTCTAATTAATCTTGGCCATTGATTCAAATCAAGGGTGAGGATTAACTTACTATTTTAATATTATTTAATTAAGATATGACTTTTAAGATTGTCACCAACCACTGAGCCTATTTCTTTTGACTATACCATATTTTTCTTTTTTTTTATATGCATATAGGGCACATGGGCTTTGACTAATAGAAGGAAGGGTTTAAACTAACGAAGAAAGAGTCTAATAAACAAAAAAAAATAAGAATTTTTTTTTAAAGAAGCCACAAACGGCCAAAAGGGGGGGGCGGGCGCGCTCCTGCCCGTCCGCGCAGGCGCGCGTGGGCGACTGCGGCCGCCCCCGCGTAAAATGTTGCCCACTTTTTTTTCGTTTTGACCTTTTTTTACATTTAACCCTTTAATTTTTTTAACAATTAGACCCTATTTTTTTCTTTAACAATTAGCCCCCTTCTCTCTTTTTTTTCTTTGTTTATTTATATATATATTTTTTCTTCTGTTCCTCTTAACTTTTAAATCTTTTTTTACCGTGACTTAAATAAATATAATAAGACTAATAATTTAAATATTTAGACATAAATAAATATATTTTTGCTAATCAAATAAAATACAAAACTATAAATTTGTAGGGCATCACACCCTTTCCCCCTTAAAGAAAACTTCGTCCTCGAAGTTTGGAGTTTAGATCACATACCGAGCAATCGAGGCTACTTCTTCTTCATCTCTTCCTCTGGTTCCCACGTGGCCTTCTCATGCGAGAAGTTCCTCCATAGTACCTTCTGTGAGGTCCCCCGCCTGCTCAGCATCCCCTCTAGCAAAAGTAAACCCCCGAGCTGGCGCTCCAGGTCTCCCTGCGGGTCCCGCTACTGCTGGTCTGGCTGCTACTGGAGCCGCTACTGTTGCTACTGGCCGAGCTGCTATAGGCTACATCATCTTCGGACAATCTCGGATCATGTGGCCCTTCTCGCCACAATGAAGACACCTGTCTGTGGCGATCAAGCATACTTCCTCGCCATGTCGCTTGCCGCAGTGTTTACATTCTGGTTTATCATTGCCTCTTGCTGGTGGCGTGATCTTCCCTATCACGAACGATCGTGACGAATTCTCCATCACTCTTTTGCCTTTGTCATTTTGATGAAATGGTGTCGATGGTCTCTTTATTGAATTCCTCTTCTCCTCTTGATATAATTCTATGTCGCTCTCTTGACGGGTCCTAAGCGATGGTCGTAGTCCCGCCACAAACTTCTTCACCTTCCTTCTTTCATCTGTAACAATGTGCGCTGCATACTTTGATAATTCTGCAAACTTAGACTCATACTCAAGTACGGTCATCGACCCTTGAGTTAGGCCCAGAAAATCTTGCTCCATCTTGTCTTGTACATGCTCCGATATGTACTTTGTTGTGAATAGCCGCCTGAATTCTTCCCAAGAAATCTCATGCTCGAATCTATCAGGTTGATTCCTTAGCACAGACGCCCACCATACGTCCGCTCTCTCCTACAGCATGTACGTCACCAGACTCATCCTGTCCTCATCCGCACACCGGATGACCCGGAGAGAGTGGTATCAGAGCCACTGCGGTTGAGAGTTCGTCATAGAGAGGAGATGATAAGGACCCGACAATTATCATCCACATGTCATTTGGCTCAGCCACCTCTTGATTGTGCAGGATCAGATCTTCTGAGTGAGAGTGATCGAGCTCAGTATAGGGATGATTGTGCACAGAGGTGGCTCTGAAGAACCGTATTTTTACAACTGGGCTTGGGGTAGCGGCAATCGGGCTCTCAACGGCGGTCGGTAGTGGCCGGGAGCATACGGACGGCCGGGTTACGGCGGCGACTGCAGGTTGCGGTGTTGCCGCTGATGAGGGTTGGTAGGAGGGGACGGTGGTGCTGGGCTGTGGAGAGAGGAGGAAGGGTATGAAGGAGTGGGGACGTTGGATGCGAGGGGATGGCGGATTGGAGAAGGACGACGGTAGGAGGGGCGTGGGCTGCATGGGGGGTTGCCATTGGATCCGAAGTTAGAGGGAGAGGAGGGGTTCTGCATGGCAGTGCAAGCTAGAGTGGGTGACGGCAGTGCTAACAGTAGAAGGCGGGGGTGTCGAGTGCAATGGGGTGGGCCGCAAGTAAGGCTGTCAATGGGTTGGCCGGCCCGATAGGCCCGCTGGCTTGGCCCAATTTCGGGCCGGGCCGTAAGCTCTTTTTCAGCCTGTGGGTTTTTAGTCGGGCCTAAAAGCCCGGCCCGACTTGGCCCGCAGGCCGGGCTCGGGCTTTGAGTTCAGCCCGTTCTCTTTTTTTATTCTCACATTAAAATTTAAAAATTATTTAGTTAAAATTATGTTAATTTATTTAATTAGAAAAGTTTAAACTCTCTTTTCACACAAATTATGTAATTAATATCAAAATTTTAATTAATTTAGTGAGATTATAAATTTCATATTATTAAATATATTATTTTCATTTTTTTATTTAAATTGTCAGGCCGGGCCGGGCTTTAGTCGGGCTTTGAATTTTTTAAATAATATCGGGCCCGGCCCGGCCCGACATAGGGCGGGCCCGGGCCGGGCATGGGCTTTAAAATAGATATGTCAGGCCCGGGCCGGCAGACCTAATCTCGGCCCGGGCCCAGCCCATTGACAGCCCTAGCCGCAAGGGCAACCAGCACAAGCAGTCGTCGCACGCAGAGGGGCATGCCATGGGGGGGGGGCATGCAGAGGACCACGGCGTGCAAGGCTTGCAGTGTTGATGCTAGGGTGGACTGCCCTGCAAGCTTTGCCCGATGGCAGGTTGGCTTGCAGAGGGCCAAGGCGGTAGAGGTGGACGCAGGTGGGTGCAGGGAGGGTGTTATGGCATGTGGCATGAGGGCGGGTGGGGATGCGTTCTATGTCGGGGGAATGACAGTGGCGGGGTGGCAGAGAGGTGGGCAGAAAGTTGGGATAGAATGGGTCTCTCACCCCAGGGCATCTGTAACGCCTGAGGATTTTCTAAGAAATTTTTGGGGTTAAAATATAATTATTAAGCATTTAAAGGGCTACTTTAATGAATTATGGGTAATTAAATCTAATTGTTATGGCCCTACACTAGTCCAAGAGGTTTAGGCCCATCTAATAAATCCAAATTGGCCCAAAAAGTTGTTTTTGTCCTTAGCCATATTCTAGAAGCTTAAACCTAGTGTAATCTCAGAATTAAAGAGATAATTACTCTTTAGGAGATAAGCAAATAGATAATAATGGGGATAATATTGAAAGAGTTTGAACTAGCTTCAAATTCGACGCTCATGAGGGAAAACGGTCTATCGCGAGACCGCAAAGGGACAGGAAACGGTCTAGACCTAGATCGCTAAGCTCTGTCAGTTCCGTGAGTATGAGAAAACGTGAAAAGATTAGATTTTTGACATCCAAATCACCTAGGTTTGACTCTATCTACTAATTAGATAAGTCTGGAAGGTTAGTAGATCTAATTGAAAGCCTAATTGGGACTCTAGAATCGTTATAATCCTTAAAACCCTAGCTAAACCTATAAATAGATCCCAGATTTATCGTGTGCGACCCTTACTTTTGGCTCGCGTGGAACTAAGGTAAAGAGTAAGAATTAGAGGTAAGTTTCTTCTAGGAATTTGTTCATTTTAGTTAGAACTAACTTTCCTCAAAATTTTGTTCTAGGAGATCAAGTCTACGGGGAGATAGAAGCCTGTAAAGATATTGGTTCGGTGTAAATAACTCAGGAAATAGTGCGGCCGACCCAAGAAGATCATGGAATTAGAAGCCCCAAACGAGGTAATTAGATAGAGGTTTTTTAGAACAATTTGTTCATGTTAGTACCCTCTTCTTATCCACAAAATTTTACGTCCTTAGGTCAAGGGAATCAGGAATACAGGAGAGTGAAGTTGCTGGTTCGATTCAGGACGAGCAGAGAACTAGGGTTGACTTTCAGCCTTAAATTTAAAATTTAAAGCCCAAGACAGAGGTAGGTTATCTCATGAATGGCTTAAACTCAAAGTCAGGAATAAAAGCCCTCTAGTTTCATTCGATTTCATGCATTGTACCTTGAGGATTTCATGTTTTCATTAGGACTATGCATCTAGTATATCCCTCATGCATGAACTAGCCTTAATGAAGTAAAAGGAGAAATTTTCTTGTTGATCATATGAGCCTATGCATATTGGTGGCTTATATTCGTTCTATCATGATTATAGAAGTTTATATATGTTGATTTCCATGCATGATATGCCTTAGTTAGCATTTTATTTTATTATCATTTGAACTCGGATTATACAGGAGGAAACGATCTTCCTGTAGACTGCCTGAAACTCTAGCGGTCGCCCGATAGATCGCTAGCCACAGTGAAACAGTCCTCTACTAGACCGTTTTGTTTTATGATTTTTTATAATATTGTAAATCTGACACATATTATAGAATAGCCTTAATTAATATATGGTAAGCCTAGTTAACTAAGTTTTATTCCTAGTTTGAGCACTGGTTTCATATACTTAGTTAATTCTATTATTCATCATAGTAGATTTTATGTTCTTTATGCACTTAGACTTATTTTTGAACTTATGTTAGTTTGTTACCAAAATCATATATCTAGTAATAAATACATGTTTCAACTGATAGAGGATTCATGATTTAACGTGATCACTATTTTACATGATTCTCTCTCTTCTAAGAGTCATTTCTTAAGTACATGGCACATATCCCGGTATGTTGTCATTAGTTACACTTTTTGCACATTAAGTACACAATCTTGGACTTGATGACCTCTCCTTTGGATATTCCTTCCAACGGACTAGAAAATCTTGTTTCAAGGCCTCCGTAAGACTCCGCGAGCCTGGGATTCCCACTAGGATGCCGAGCTAGTTGTACCATTAAAGCCCATTATCTAAAAAGCACTTTTACCGGTGTTTTATGTATTCTGGAACTTAGTGGCCATATGGTTGACCGTCAGAGTCTGCTAGCGGCCATTCACTAGACCGCTAATAGATATCCAACGGTCCTCCATTAGACCGCAAGGCTCCAGAGGTCCTGTTTTAAACATGTCGACTCTGTCTCATGAAACGGTCCAAGACTAGACCGCTTGAATTTTTAAACGGTCCAACATATGACCGCTTTCTGTATCAAACGGTTCTGTACTAGACCGCTTTTATCCTGATTATGTCTAACCCAAGGTTGGACCTTTGGGGTTGGTTTTCTTGAATTCATGGATGGTTTTATAATTATCTGGACTCTGAACCTGTGTTAATAAATCAACATTAAAAATATGAAAGATAAAGAATGTACCATTATGCTGCCGAATTGTTTCCATAGCATAACCTAGTTATTTATGCATTTTCTTGAAATCTTATGATCATTTATTGGTACGTTCTATTCCTTGGTTACATTATCATAGAACTATTGTTGAACTTGTACATTAATTGGCCATACTATTGTCATTATCATGGAAGTAGCTTGATTTATACTTGAAGATGCAGTTCGAGCACTTATTGTGTTCAAGGGCTCTATGCTAGTCCCCTCGGTAGATTATCGGAAACATACTGTAAACCATGGGGTATGATGCTACTGGCGTCGTATTGCGCTGTGAGTACTTTCTCTATAAATAAGTGAAATATCTACGGGATCCACGTAAATTCACGATGTACTTGCTATTAAGCAAATAGTACTTTCTTGATTGTTACATGACTTTCTAGTGCATAGCCTTCCTGGTTAAGAAAAGTACATTCTTGTAACATTCTTGAAAGGCCAAAATTGACAATCTTGATATATACTTGATTAAATCATATTCTTCATATCTCGTCGTGATCATATCTTGTTACTTTGGTTTTATTCGCATGCTTTGTTGTATTTGCATGGCTTATCTTATTCTTTAGAGCTAAAATGTTAATTACTTAAACTTGTCTTCATGTTGATACGAAGATACCTACTAGGCAAGTGTGCTCATTACCATACTTTCTAATCTTTTTCAGGAAATTCTAGTGGGTCAGATTCAGAATACTCAAGTGATAGATCCGAGACCGATTGAAGGATAACGACTCGAGAGAAGCCTTAGTAATCAATGTCTTGTCGAGTCATGATGTACTTTTATTTTTTGGAGTCTAATAAAGAAAGGATCTTATGTACTTTGAGAATCATTTTATGAAGAAATAAAGTTAAAGGTTTTTCGTGAATCACTTGTGCATTTACATTTATGTGATTGTCTTGCGCTCAGATTATATTGCTTGCTCGAGGCGTACTAGTCGACTATTCACGTTCCTGATTGTTTCCGCTGCATAATCTCAGGGCGTGACAGTGAAAGTGGTATCAGAGCATAGGACTAGAAGTCCTAGGGAAAAGGCATGTCATAGGACGAGAAGTCCTTGGACTAGAAGTCCAAGGGTTAAGGACCCACACCTATGAAACTGGGAAAGAAATTCCCAACCTATGAGAAGGAATTGGGTAGAACCTCGGATGAGATAGTAATTAAAATTAACTCTAAGGATTAACCCACTCATTCTATTAGAATTAACAAATTCATTACTCTTCTCAAGTACCTTACTCTCACAATGGCTCATCACGTTGATTGGGAAGGTATGCAGCAGACCGTTCCGGGTCTCACTCAGGCATTACAAAACATGGCACAAGCCGGCGTAGGAGCAAGAGCGGGAGACCTACACCGAAACTTTAGAAGCTTAAATCCTCCATGATTTTTGGGTTCTTCTAATCCAGATGAAGCCGAGAATTAGATTGATGAGATGAATCATATCTTTGAAGTTATGCAATGTGCGGATCAAGAGAAGGTCCGTCTAGCCACGTTCTAATTAAATAAAGATGCTCGTACATGGTGGAAGTCAATTCCTGCACCACCTCTAGATGCACCACATACTTGGGAAGGTTTCTTACACTTTTTCGAGCCAAATACTTCTCCGAACATGTCAAGGAGAGGAATGCTATAGAGTTTGCTTCATTACGTCAAGGCATGATGACCGTAGCGGAGTATGAACTCCAATTTTCTAGGCTGGCACCTTATGCTTCCCATTTGATTAGTACCGACTTGTTAAAGGCTAACCGGTTTATGGATGGTTTGAGGCCCAGTTATATTCAACAACTTGGGACTCAGAATATCCGTACATATGCGGAGATGGTCCAACGGACGCATCTATGTGAAAGGACCTTGGAGAAGGTCGAGAAATTAAAAGGCAAGGGAGAAGAGCCAAGCCGAAGGTCTGATCGGCATGAAAAAGAAAGGAAAATTTAGTATCACGAAACCTTACAAATCCCGTGATAGCAAGAAGAGATCCCGGAATGAGAGTGGTAGTGGCTACAACCAGAGCAAGAAGGTCAAGGAAGAAGGCAAACAAGTCGCCACGGCTTGCACCTTTTGCGAGAAGTTTGATCATTCGGTCGAAGAGTGTTGGAAGCGCCTTGGCGCTTGTTTAAGATGTGACAGCCGGGAGCACCGCATGCCAGATTGCCCATTATGAAGGAACAATCTTCCGGTGGTGGACGTAAGCGTCAGGCTCGTCTCAATGCTATCATGGAAGAAGAAGAAGCGCCCAAGAATGATGGGCTAATGGAACGTACTATCCAAATATATTCCCATCCTACATTCGTACTATTTGATATCGGTGCTTCTCATTCTTTTATATATACTACTTTTACAAAAACCTTACCTATTGTACCAGTTCATCTACCTTCGAACCTTGCTATTACTACACCTTTAGGTCCCGGAACCAAACTTACAACCTGCTATCCTGATAGTGAGGTAATGGTAGAAGGTTACAATCTTTCTGCAAATCTCGTATGCCTTGACATAGAGGGCTACTATACTATTTTAGGCGTGGATTGGCTAGTAGACCATGACACCTATATAAATTGCTGCAATCGAATTATCCCTTTTCAGAAACCATGCCTTCCAAGATTTTCCTTCCATGGTATCGAATATAGGAAGCATCCTGCCATTATTTCATCTCTTCACGCTTGCAAACTTATTTCGCAAGGATGTAAAGCTTTTCTTGCTTCCGTAATCACTACCGAGTCCAAGGAGATCATCTTAGAAGGTATTCCCATTGTGAATGAGTTTCCCGATGTATTTCTATCTGATTTGTCAGTTTACCGCCTGAAAGGGAAGTAAACTTTTTCATTGAACTCATTCCCGGAGCAGCACCTGTTTCAATAGCTCCCTATTGTTGTGTCCCCTGGTTTTGCTGATAACAAAACATAAATCATTTATAGATGTTTGAGAAATATCTGACTTATTTTTGGCTTGATGAATTGATTAAACAAGTGCAGGAGAATCTCACTAAGTAATGTCTCGACACATCCAGAAGAATTCAAGCTGAAGCCATTCTGTCTAAGTATCTGGATTTACCGATGTCTCGACACACTGAGTGAAAAGTGTCGACACATTCGTGTGATAATCTCTGCACAAGGCGCTCTTGTCCCGACACCTTCTTACAACAACTCTGCACATGGCTCACATGTCTCGACACCGTTTGGTGTTGTCTCGACTCAGCCATAGTTCTTCAAGAACTTCAAAGGGATGTCTCGACACATTGAGGGTAAAGTGTCGACACATCAAAGTTCAATCAGTACATGCTTGAAACCGGCAGAAGCTGTCTACAAGGATTTTCAAAGGGATGTCTCGACACACTGACAGAAGAGTGTCGACACATCCACGTTCAACCCGAATGATTCTCCAAGATCTTCAAAGGAATGTCTCGACACACTGTCAAGGAAGTGTCGACACACTCGGTTCTACCAGAACGGATTTGAATCCAACGGAAGTTGATTTCAAAATCCGGAACTTAATCCAGAGGATTCGTTTGCTCTGGAAATAGCCGTCAGATTGCTTCGGTGTCAGAAGACTGTGATTTAGCAGAGATATTGCCTGAAGAAAATCGTACCTTTGTTGCTATGGTCTCCTACCTACCCACATTCCTACGGACTTGATAAGAATGGAGTCAACGGTACAAGTGTAAGCAGATCAAATAATGTGGATATGACATTCTGGGTATTGCTTGTAAAAGTGAACAACGTTGGTGTCGCCCTAGGACACCGATATATGAGGAGCATGAGCTCCAATTCGAAAGTAAGCATGCGAGCTGAGAAGAGGGCTGAGGAGAAAACGAAGAAAGAAAAAGCTTGCTATCCAAGCTACTCTTTGTATTGATGCTGCCGGCGTGAGTGAAACAAGAAGAAGACATTTCTCTTCCTCACGACGAAAAACCTCCTTGG
The DNA here is from genome assembly GCA_022559845.1 of Amorphophallus konjac. Lineage (NCBI taxonomy): Eukaryota > Viridiplantae > Streptophyta > Magnoliopsida > Alismatales > Araceae > Amorphophallus > Amorphophallus konjac. The sequence goes on from CM040125.1 coordinate 185,814,792, forward strand.
CTGCTATGAAGATTCAACGAGAAAAAGAAAGCCAAGGATCTCTCAAGCTCATTCCCAGACAGGAGACTCCTTTGTCATAGCGTTTTTATTACGATACTCTGTCCGGGCATTTCATTTTTAGTTTGCTTTTCTTCTAAACAAACTTCATATCATTAGATCCCTACCTGCGTGTAGGAAGACAGAAGGTGTGGTCACCTGTCTGTGTGGTTTAGGTTGTGATCCCACAAGCTGTGTGTCAGCGATGTGTGAGAGTGTTTCTCTCTGTTACAAGCTGTGTGTCAGCGGTGTGTGAGAGTGTTTCTCTCTATTAGAAGCTATGTGTCAGCGGAGTGTGAGAGTGTATCTCTCAGTTAGAAGCTGTGAATCAGCTGTTGTGTGTTGGCACTAGTGAAGCCTCACTGTGTTGTGTAAGGGGTGGACGTAGGTCTCTAGATTGAGATTGAACCACCTTAAAGATCTTGTCTTGTGGTTTGTTCTCTCTCTCTTGTTCTAACGGTAGAAGCTTGATAGGACCGGTTCCAGTCATCTTGTGTGTATCTAGCTTCTCAGATATTAACTTATATCTGCCTCTCTATCTGTTGTGTTAGACATAGTTTTTATTTCCGCATAGAAGGGCAAAAAGGGGCTGATCTATTCACCCCTCCCCTTTAGATCTGCCTATCACCACTCAACACGTGGTATCGGAGCTAGTCTCTCTGTATGTGGTCTAATGACCTTGAGAGAACTGGTGATATTGCAACTAAAGGGACTATGGCTGAAAGACATTCTGTAAATAGGTCTCCCTTTTTCATTGGGACTATTTATCCTTACTGGAAAAACTGCATGCAGGTCTTCATTAGAGCCCAGGATCATGAAGTCTGGCGAGTGATCAGCAAGGGACCATTTGAGCTGCCTCCAGAAGAAGATACATGGACTAAAGAACAGATCAGGCAATCAACTCTAAACTGGGGTGCCAAGCACATCATGCAATGCTCCCTTCATCCAACTGAGTACTCACGGGTGTCAACTGGCAAAACTGCAAAAGAGATGTGGGACCACCTTGAGGTAATATATGAAGGGACACAGCAGGTACGTGCAACCAAAGCAAACATGTTAGTGTCTGAATATGAAATGTTTAGAATGAAATCTGATGAGTCCATTTCGGACATGTATGCTAGGCTAACCATGCTCACAAATGGCTTGACTGAGCTAGGTAAGACCTACTCTGAACATGAGATAGTAAGGAAGATTTTGAGATCACTGACTACCATCTAGCATACAAAGGCCACAGTGGTTGAAGAATCAAAAGACTTAACTACCATCAAGGTAGAGGAACTCATAGGGTCTTTGATGACCTATGAGATGAATTTGAAGAACAAAGAGGCTGAGGTAATGTGGGAACGCGGATTTTATCTTATTTATTTTATTTATTTATTTATTGATTTATTGGCGTGCCAGTCACATGTGTGACGATTTCATTGTGCGCTCGATCTGACTTGGTCAGTCGATTGTGAGTGATCGCGTCTGGACCAGAAGTCCGTCATACCATAAAGGTTATGACGTTAATTACGCCCTTCCTAAGAAGGACAACCCTTGATTAAACGCCAAAAATAGGAGGCCTCGAGAGGCAAACATATATTCATGTGCGCAAATGGAACTTCATACCGGAGCCAGGGAGGCGGGCAAGATAATAACATCAACCATAGATACAGATGATATCGTTAAGTCAGCGGTTCAAAGACCGGGCTTAGGGGGGAAGGGAAAATTTCAGTCACAGGCAGACTGGGCCGTGGCCATGATGGGGGTTCAAAGCATCGATCGATATTTCGACAGCATTTCCCCTTAATCTGGATTATGCCCAGGGGGAAATAGACTATCACCCACGGAGTGCCGGGATGAAAGCCGAAAGAGAGAAGTGCTGAACTTCCCGAACCGCATATCTGCCATGGGGCAATGTTTGATATTCCCTGTAGAAGCCGGCGGAACTCATGCAGTGGTAGAGCCCTCCCGAGCTAAAGGGGTTATTCATGAACCCGATGCGGGATGACAGAAAGTGAGCGAACGCTCAATGTTGCGCCCTTGCACGCGGATCGACCTACCCGGTCAGGTCGCGGGGGTCAAGGGGGCAGCGCCCCTTGCGGGGGTTTCCGGGGGCGGAGCCCCTGGAACAAAATTTGGATTGAAGGCTCAGTAATAAAATATTTGAGTAGGTTATGAATGCAGTTTAAGGGTGCAAAGGTTCCCGGGGCGAAGGCAAAATGGCCAGGGTTCCCGGCGCGCCAACTGGAGAGCTTCTCGGCGCGAAGGGGAGATGGCCAGGGGGGTTCTCGGCCTGGTTGAAAAGAGGAGGAAGAGGCTCTCGGCGTGGGTTTTATTGACCAAGGGAGGCTCTCGGCGCCAAGGTTCTCGACGCGCTCGTCACCGCGCCGGGAGCCTGGCGCCGGGAAGGCTATATTGAAAAGGGCTCTTAATGGCCAATGAACAGGGCCGGGGTTTTATCGGCTTACTGTAGGAAAAAGGGGAAGGGTTTCTTCGGGGTCAAAAATAGATCCGGGCCTCAAAGTTGAACTGGATTAGGCTTGAGCTTTATAGAAACATCGGGCTCCAGGGGGCATTCGGGAAGATCAAGGTGCAGAGAATCCCCGCCACCAGTGTGCAAAGTCCCGGGGACAGCTTAATATTGACTTTCATCATCCTGGGAGAATTTTGACAGCACCTCCCCTAGACTTAGCATTTGCCAGGGGATGATAGACGATCACCCACGGAGTGCTGGGATGAAAGCCAGAAAAAAGGGGGGTATGGGACCCCTAGCCCGTGTATGTGCTTGCAGCACCAGCTTGATATCCTTTTTGAGGCCATTGAAGCTTATGCAGTGGTAGAGCTTCCCTGACTCGTAAGGTTATGTAGGGGAGTTATCCCCAATGATGTTTATCCCTAATTAATATTCCCTTTGAACTCCTCAGAACGCATATAATAACATGGCTCTTTGGGTTCGTAAGGTAGCAGAGAAACCCGGATCAGGAATGAGAGATATAGGGAAGGTCCTCCCCATTACTGTATTTCCTCAGGACATGTATGATGGTCTCTGAACATTCCCTAGGTAGATGTGTAGGGAGATTGAAAGGTTAAAAAATGATGGTGCAGAAGTGGGCCTCTAACTGTGTTTCATTGGCTGAAGGAGGGATCTCGGCGTGGCTTTCTATTGGCCAAAGAGGGAGCCCTCGGCATGATTTTGTATTGGCAAGAGGGGTTCTCGGCATGGGCTTAGTCGGCCAAAAGAGGGGTTCTCGGCCAGGGGCTTCCCGGCGCGCCCGTCACCGCGCCGGGAAGCTGGCGCCGAGATGCACCAAGCCGGGAAGGCTAGGTGGAGAGGGATTTAACGGCCAGAAGGGGGTGCTCTCGGCGCGGGTCCCTCGACCAAACAAGGGGGGTCTCGGCGTGGCTCCAAAGGCAAAAGGAAAGGGGGAGGCTCTCGGCCAGGGGCTTTCCGGCGCGCTCGTCACCGCGCCGGGAAGGTGGTGCCGGGAAGCCAAGAGCTGGGGGGTTCACGTGGAAGTGGCCTGAAGAGATTTTTTGTCGGTTTGCTGAAGAGGGAGGTCTCTCGGCAGCGTAGTTCTCGGCGGGGAAATTATCGCGCTGAGAAGGTAAAAAGGTTAAGGATTTCAGGGCTTGATTACGGCACTCTGTTTTGGGAATTTTCTCAGATTCTAGCTCGGATTGAGACCAGATTTGGAGTACAGGATGGGGTTTCATGGATGCTTCTATTAGAAGGATGCCAAGGGAATTAGAAGGTGGAATCAACAGGGGGAATTGAGACCATCGCCCAGATCCTGTGGAGAGCTTTATCTGTTTGATGTAGGCCGTCTGGGGGAAATCAAGAGATGACTGTCTCTGATCCCCCGGATGAGCCCTAATGGCATCTAAAACCGGCAACGGAGGAACCCTCAGCATCGAGACTCCAGACCCTAATCATTCAGGAGTTAGAATGGAGGGTTGAGAGATCGAGATCCGCTTGCTAGAACCTCGTGGGATGGCGTTCGTCTACAGAGTAACGTATCCTCGTGCAGCCAGCAGTTCAGGGAAGCCAAGAGATTGATGTCTCTGGTTCCTGAACAGCACGAGGGGCATTGAGGGTCTTGAGAGAAACTCATACATATACGATGAATTTGCCATCGGGACAGGAGGGGAGAAGAAGACAGAACCCAGTAGCCCATTGGATAGGGGTAGGGGTCCTATCTACGCTCCTCTGAAGAACAGATTTGTAGAGAGACTCTGAAACCGGGAACGTATAAACTATCAAACATTTCGGATAAAAGACAGATATATATATACATGGAGGGACAAAGGGAAAGGCTTCAATTGCCCATTTTGTTTCATCTCATAATCATTGCTTACATCAATTGCGAGGCTAAAGCCGACGGACAGAAGAAGGGGGAACGGGGGGAAGCAAGGAGAGCACCCTCGACATCATATGAATAAACAAGCACGAAGACAAAGACTATTACATACGGAGGCAGATCAAGAAGACAGCAAACATGGGGGGGGGGGGGGAGGGTGGAGCATTGACTCCTCTCCCTCCCCCGAGCAGCCCACCTGGGGTATTCTCCTTCTTCTGCTTCTTCTCTCAGGCTTCTTCTCTTTTCTTTTAGCGGAGGCTCTCTCTTCTTCCTTTGGTTTCTGGCTATCCTCTGGATATCTCCCTTTTCTTTCTTTTTTCTTCTGATTTCTCTCCTCTTCTGTCCGCCCCCCTTCGTTTCATCGAAGGAGTGGGTTTATATAGACCCTGTTCACATCAATGGCACTCGGCGTGCCTACATCATTAGTTCCCAGCGCGCCCATTCGAAGGGCTTCCCGGCGCACCCATTCGAAGGGCTTCCCGGCGCGCCTCCTTTGGAGGGGCTTCTCGGCGCACTCCCTTGGAGGAGCTTCCCGGCGCACCCGCTGCGATGGGGAGGTTCTCGGCGCGAGGGGCATCAAGCCCATCCTTAATAGCACATTAACAGGCCCATTCTTTTATTTGGCCTTGTTAATTCCTTTGATTGCATCAGCACTGACGAGGGCTGACTCATCGGCTGACATATCTTGTCGACTGGGCTTCTTTCTTGCTCGTTCGGGGATGGCCCCGAGTATCTTCCGAGATCGTGTGTCTCGTTTCAGTGGTTCTCTATTAGAGCCGGCCGTCTCTTCTTTTCTTCTTTTCTCCTTCTATTCTTGAAAACAAGATAACAGAAATAAGACATTTTGTCAGAAATAAAGGTATTTTAGGGTTATTATTATTGTTTCATCGCTGCCATTATTATTATCTTTATTTTAGGCGTCAACAGGTAAGTAAAAAGAAGCCTCTAGCTCTTAAAGCTGGACCAAGCTCCAAGGAGTTATCTAAAGATGAAGAGCCTTCAAGCAGCAACACTGAAGAAGATGAAGTTGCTCTATTGACAAGAAAGTTTAAAAGATTTCTAAGAAAGGAAGGTACATGCTTCATTAAGAAGAAGTCCCAGGTAAAACGAGGGTTCAGGCCAAGACTTGAAAATGTCAAAAAGTCTGAAAAGCTTGTATGCTACTCTTGCAGGAAACCAGGACACATCAAGTCTGAATGTCCTGAAGAAGCTAAGAAAATTGTGCCCAGGTGGAAGAGCAATAAGAAGCAGGTCATGGTGTGCACTTGGAGTGATGATGAAGAAGAAGAAAATGAAGACAACTCCTCTGAAGAGGAAAAAGATGATCTCTGCCTAATGGCCAAAGGAGAGAATGACAGCGAGGTGAGCTCTCCCTTTGAGCATTTCTCCACAGATAATTGGGAAGAAACTTACTTTGAACTGATGAATAAATATGAAGTATACAGAAAAGAAAACAAAACTTTAAAAAAGAAGGTTGAATCCTATGGGCATGATAAAACTCTCAATGAAAAGATAATCTCTCTAGAAACTGAAATTGAAGATTTAAGAAAAATGAATGAAAATCTTGAAGAAGGAAGAAAAGAAATGAGAGATTTGGAAGATGAAAATGAGTGGCTAAGAGATGAAATTGATGAATTGAAACTGAAAATGTAAAGCTATGTAAAGGATAACAACTTGTGCAATGAAAAGTTAGAAGTTTTTGAACAAGTCAATTCACAACTGTTGAAAGAAAATGAAAAACTTCAAAAGGACCTAGCAGATAAACAAACCTCTCTTGAAAAATTTGTTGATGGGAGTGAAAACTTGAATGCCCTGCTAGGAACTAAAATAAACTTCAAGATGGGCTAGGATATGAGCCTACCAAAAAGAAAACATCTGGGCTAAAGACCACCTCTTTTGTATCATCTTCCGAAGCATCAACCTCAAAATCAACACACCAAGAAAACGTTGAAAACAAAGGAAAAGAAAAGATAGGAGAACCAATCAACAAAACTTTCCAACAACCCAAAAAGGTTCACAAACAATCCCAAACAGGTCGACACCCGTCCAAGCCTCAGCCTGCACTTCACAAAGGAAGAAATAGCTACAATGCTAGAACAGGTCGGGACACTCCATGGAATAGGTCGACACCCACCAGGTCAAACGTCCAATAAAATCCCAGGTTTGCACCAACAAGTCGACAGTTTCCATACAGGAGGTCAACACACCCCTTGTCCAGAAACAGTTATAGATGGACTGAACAGTGGACAGGTCGAGACTTTGCCTTCTACAGATCGACACCTCCATGGGTGAGAAACAATAATGCTCCCTATGGTCAAAGGTTCACTCAATCCCAACGACCTAGGCAATATGACACCTCCTACTCATCTAGACCAACAAACTGGAACAGATGGTCTAATCAGCAATCCTTCTCCACCACTTCCAAAACTCACAAAGTCCAAAAGATTAAAGAGAAGAAAAATTAGAACTCCCAACAAAGCAAAGATGCTAAGAAAGTTTGGATCTCAAAGTCTGTCTTATCCTGCTTTGCTCAAATGAAGAAACTATTGGGACCCAACTGTCTTTGGGTTCCAAACATTGTCACTTAAATTCCTTGTATAGGAGTGTCTTGCAGCCGTGCACAACCGTTGGTATCTTGACAGTGGTTGCTCAAGACGCATGACTGGAGACAAAACCAAATTCTGTCTCCTGGTTGAAAAGGAAGCTGGACATGTCACGTTTGGAGGAAACAACAAAGGAAAAATCATTGGTTCAGGTAAAGTTGGTAAGAACCCCTCCAACTCAATTGATAATGTATTACTTGTTGATGGTCTGGAGTACAATTTGCTGAGCATTAGCCAACTATGTGATAAAGGTCATACTGTTGTTTTTGACTCAAATGAATGTAGGATTTTGCAACCTAATTCTAAAGAAACCAAGTTTTCTGGTAAAAGCGTCAATAATGTGTACATGATTGACTTAGATGACCCTACTCACATAAACCTTTGTCTTGCTGCACCCAAATCTGAACTAGCCTGTTTGTGGCATCGCAGACTAGGACATGTTAGTTACAACACTCTTCATAAATTGGTAAAACATTCCATTGGCAAAGGTCTGCCTGAAATTAAATTCAAACTGAACACTAAGATGTGTGATGCATGTGCTCAGGGAAAACAGACTAGAAAGTCATTCAAAAGTAGAACTGAAAACTCGTCTTCTATACCACTTGAACTAATCCATATGGACCTATTTGGTCCAACCAAAATAGCTAGCTTAAGTGGTAAAAGATATGGTTATGTCTTGGTAGATGACTTTACCAGATTCACTTGGGTATTCTATCTTGCACACAAAAATAATGCCTTTGATGAGTTTCAGGCACTGTATATGCAAGTGAAGCAAGATGGTAAGTTTAAAATTTCCAACATCATTTCAGATCATGGTGGTGAATTCGACAATGCTGACTTTGAAAATTTATGTAGGACTGAAGGAATCATTCACAAGTTTTCTTCACCACGGACTCCTGAGCAAAATGGAGTTGTTGAGAGGAAGAATAGAACTCTCATAGAGATGGCACGCACAATGCTTGCTGAAAGGCATCTACCAAGGAGATTTTGGGCAGAAGCGGTAAACACTGCATGCTATATCATCAACCGCTCAATGGTAAGGCCCCTCACCAAAATGACTCCATATGAGTTGCTGAAAGGTAAAAAGCCATCTCTCTTTCACATGAAAGTGTTTGGGTCAAAGTGCTTTATTCATAACAATGACAAAAGAGTTCTGGAGAAGTTTGAGCCCAAGAGGGAAGAAGGGATATTTCTTGGGTACTTTGACAAGTCTTGAGCTTATAGAGTCTATACTCTTAAGACCCTTTGTGTAGAAGAATCCCCTCACATCACTTTTGATGAGATTGATCATAATAACTCTTGCAGGGAAGATGATGATGGGGAATTCCTAAACGTAAGAGGAAAAGAAGAACTTCCATAAGAAGAGGCACAGGCAAATGAGGACCAAGGAGAACCAAATAATGCTCTGGTCACTGAGGTAGATGAAGGTAATGCTCAACCTGATCTAAGAGTGTTGAAAGATCATCCGTTGGAAAACATCTTAGGTAATCTGCATGACCGAACCAAAACTAGGTCTCATTTCAAAATTATAGATGAAATTGAACAACTTGCTCTTGTGTCTCAAATTGAACCCAAAAATGTTGTAGAGGCCCTAAAAGATGAAAACTGGATCAATTCCATGCATGATGAGTTAAACCAGTTTGAAAGAAATAAAGTATGGCATCTTGTTGCAAGGCCTAAAGAAAAATCAGTCATAGGAACAAAATGGGTGTTCAGAATTAAGCTAAGTGAAGATGGAAAGATAGTAAGAAACAAATCTAGATTGGTGGCTCAAGGGTATAATCAAGAATTTGGCATAGATTATGAAGAATCTTTTACTCCTGTTGGTAGACTTGAAGCCATTAGAATTTTGCTAGCATTTGCATGTTCTCATAAGATCGAACTGCAACAAATGGATGTTAAGAGTGCTTTTCTTAATGGTCTTATTAAAGAACAAGTCTATGTAGAGCAACCCCCCGGTTTTGAATGCACATATTACAAAGATCATGTTTATAAGTTGGACAGGGCTTTGTATGGCTTGAAGCAAGCACCTAGAGTATGGTATGACAGACTAAGCTCATACCTCACCGAACAAGGGCATTCAAGAGGTAATGTAGATCGAACACTATTCACCAAGAAACAAGGTAAAGATATCTTGATAGTTCAGATTTATGTGGATGACATAGTGTTTGGGTCCACTAAACCTCAAATGTGTGAGGAGTTTGCTAAACTCATGACCAATGAATTTGAAGTGAGTCTAATGGGTGAGCTTCAATTCTTTCTTGGCCTACAGTTTAGTCAAAGCAATGAAGGCTGCTTTATCAATCAAGCCAAGTATGTGAAGGAGTTGCTGAAAAAGTTTGATCTGACCAACTGTAAGCCTTTAGGAACTCCAATGGGGACTGCCACTTCACTAGATGCAGATGAACAAGGTATTCTTGTAGATGCAAAGAGATACAGAGGTATGATTGGATCATTGCTCTATCTAACTGCATCTAGACCAGACATTCAGATTAGTGTTTGCCTTTGTGCTAGATTTCAGTCTACTCCTAGAGAGTCCCACTTAAATGATGTCAAGCGTATCTTTAGATACCTTGCTGGCACCCAGGAATTGGGACTATGGTATCCTGCATCTTGTGAACTTTCACTTATTTCATTTGCAGATGCCGATTATGCAGGATGCAAACTGGACTGCAAGAGCACTAGTGACTATTGCCAATTTCTCAGTGGGTGTTTGGTTTCTTGGGCTTCCAAGAAACAGCACTCGGTTGCACTCTCTACTGCGAAAGCAGAAGATGTTACTGCAGGGAGTTGTGGCACCCAAGTATTGTGGATCAAACACCAACTCCAATACTATTTAATAGATCTTGGCTATGTATCCATTCTGTGTGATAACACAAGTGCCATAAATCTGGCAAAAAATCCAGTCATGCACTCTAGGACTAAACACATTGAAATTAGGCATCACTTTATAAGGGATGAAGTCCTCAAAAATCACTTTGAGCTCCATTTTGTAGACTCAGAAAATCAGATTGCAGACATATTCACAAAACCCTTAAGCAATGACAGGATCACAATTCTAAGGAGAGAGCTTGGCCTGTGCAGACCTCAGTCCACTCAGGTTTGAGCTATCAATTCTCCTTAATGATCTGCTTACTTGTCTTTACCATGATTGAAACAAGCATATCTGAATTGATTTAGATCTGGTCCATTTGGTGTATGAACCTTGCCTGAAAAGATGGTCACATTCAGGGGGAGGTTGCTTGTACTTATGAATGTCTTTAATTGAATATCATCTTGTGACTGCATGGTATATCAAATGTTGAGAAGTGAAATGACAGGTTACGCATGTCAGGAAACTCTCCTCATGCGTGAGGATAGGCCTCCGCCAAGTACCATGAGTCAGAATTGCACATTGCTATCTGCATAGTTGATCTCTAGTGCATAAGCATGGTTAAAGCTTTAGCATCCAATCTAGCATTTCTCAGTGGCAGCAAAAGGTAAAACCCTTCTTGAATGGCAGTCTGAAAGAAGAAAGTCGGAGGCATTGGCAGTAAAAGATGGCATGTGTCTGTCAGAAATGAAGAATCACAGAAGCTACCAGAGAATAGTTTGATGTACTGATATGTGTCGAGACATGCTGAACAATGCCTGTTGAACAGGTCGACACCTCATTGATATGTGTCGAGACATACAGCTTAGAAACTGGGGTTCAGATCGACACCTTCAAGTCATGTGTCGAGACTTTCTCACTGTCGCTTTGGTTTTGAAGAACAAATGGAGATTTTCCTTGACTCCCTCTTTCCACTACTTCTTTCATTTTCACCTCAAATTTCTTGCCTCTGAACCTTCACTTTTCACCGCGTATCAAGTGAGGGGGAGTTGAGAAAATTTTCATTCATCTATACAACCCTGGGTGAGTCTTGTTGTATTACTCCTGTTAAAGAAATGGTTTCTTGTTTATAATCCTCATTTTCGTGAATCACTGCTTTGAGTTTTACCAAACTTGCATTCGTAATAGGATTGAAACATTTCTTAAGTCCTTGAAAATAACCCTTGCCCATGCATCTGAAACTTCACTGTAACTTGGATCCTTAGCTTTTAAAATGGTTGGCATGTATTGTCTTTAAACATGTTCCCATCTTGAAGTCTATTAGAGAATACGCCTCTAAAAACCATGGTGCTATAAATTCAGAGCAATGACCTCTCTTCAGAGAAATTAGATCCTCCATCAATGAAATGAAGGATTATCTAGTCATGATGAGGGAAGTCAACTCTGTTCAAATGAATTCAGAAAGATAAGCTACACTGAGTAACCAGAGACTCTGGCGTCTAAACAACGTGTTTCCTTGAGTCAAAAAGTGAATGCTATATCAGACTGGTTAATTAATTAAAAACAAAAAATGGGTTGGGGTTGACTCTACAACATGCTTCAAAACAAAAAGGGTTATTGTTTATCTTCAATACTTGCTTATCTTCTTTTCCAATCATGCCATATGAATGTGATGAGTAAGTTAAATGGGCTTGGTTCTATTCTCTTAATTTCTCAAATGTTTAAATCATATTATATGTTGCAAAAATGATTTTTCTCAAACATTTGTTACTCAAAAATGAGCTTATAAGCTTTAAATCGTTGGAACTTAACATAGGGGCATATACACCATTCCAAATTTTAGGGTTGTCTTTTTCAAAAGTAAAAATCTCAACTTTCCCAATTTAACTCGACGGTGAAAATCAATCTCTCACACGTTCAGACCTTACACCGTTTTATCAATCAAAGGGATGAGCAGTTAAATCATAGGATTGACTCTCTAGAGACAGCCATCTCCCACCTGCAACATGAGTTCCAAGAGGCACAGATCCTGCACCTGGCCAGCTCCAGCACCATGCCTCCACCACAGTAGCCTCCTCCTTCACCCCCTCCTTGCTGATAACAAAGGGGGAGAAGTACTGAAGACCCGCATCATCAAGCATCCAACATGTAGTTAGCTTTATTATCTAGATTTTAGATTTTGCATGTATATTTGTAGTGCAACTACTTGAACACACATCCTTGCTTGATTTGTACAAAACTATGGTTGATTAATGAATCAAGCATTCTTGTTACTGTTGAAAATGCTATATGTTGAAAAATGCTAACATTCAGTGGTTGTGTGAATGGGTTAATCTTGCTTGGTTGATGGCTCCTCAAACCAACTTGTTTGTATTGATATATGAATGCTTGGACTTAATGATTCATGGTTGTCATCATCAAAAAGGGGTAGAATGTTGTGTCCCCTGGTTTTGATGATAACAAATCATAAATCATTTATAGATGTTTGAGAAATATATAACTTATTTTTGGCTTGATGAATTGATTAAACAAGTGCAGGAGAATCTCACTAAGTAATGTCTCGACACATCCTATTCATGTCTCGACACATCCAGAAGAATTCAAGCTGAAGCCATTCTGTCTAAGTATCTGGATTCACCGATGTCTCGACACACTGAGTGAAAAGTGTTGATACATTTGTGTGATAATCTCTACATAAGGCGCTCTTGTCCCGACACCTTCTTACAACAACTCTGTACATGGCTCACATGTCTCGACACCGTTTGGTGTTGTCTCGACTCAGCCATAGTTCTTCAAGAACTTCAAAGGGATGTCTCGACACATTGAGGGTAAAGTGTCGACACATCAAAGTTCAATCAGTACATGCTTGAAACCGACAGAAGCTGTCTACAAGGATTTTTAAAGGGATGTCTCGACACACTAACAGAAGAGTGTCAACACATCCACGTTTAACCCGAATGATTCTCCAAGATCTTTAAAGGAATGTCTCGACACACTGTCAGGGAAGTGTCGACACACTCGGTTCGACCAGAATGGATTTGAATCTGACGGAAGCTGATTTTAAGATCCGGAACTTAATCCAGAGGATCCATTTGCTCTGGAAATAGCCGTCAGATTGCTTCGGTGTCAGAAGACTGTGATTTAGCAGAGATATTGCCTGAAGAAAATCGTACCTTTGTTGCTATGGTCTCCTACCTACCCACATTCCTACGGACTTGATAAGAATGGAGTCAACGGTACAAGTGTAAGCAGATCAAATAATGTGGATATGACATTCTGGGTATTGCTTGTAAAAGTGAACAATGTTGGTGTCGCCCTAGGACACCGATATATGAGGAGCATGAGCTCCAGTTCGAAAGCAAGCATGCGAGCTGAGAAGAGGGCTGAGGAGAAAACGAAGAAAGAAAAAGCTTGCTATCCAAGCTACTCTTTGTCTTGATGCTGCCGGCGTGAGTGAAACAAGAAGAAGACATTTCTCTTCCTCACGACGAAAAACCTCCTTGGCTGCTATGAAGATTCAACGAGAAAAAGAAAGCTAAGGATCTCTCAACCTCATTCCCAGACATGAGACTCCTTTGTCATAGCATTTTCATTACGATACTCTATCTGGGCATTTCATTTTTAGTTTGCTTTTCTTCTAAACAAACTTCATATCATTAGATCCCTACCAGCATGTAGGAAGACAGAAGGTGTGGTCACCTATCTGTGTGGTTTGGGCTGTGATCCCACAAGCTGTGTGTCAGCGATGTGTGAGAGTGTTTCTCTCTGTTACAAGCTATGTGTCAGCGGTGTGTAAGAGTGTTTCTCTCTGTTAGAAGCGGTGTGTCAGCGGAGTGTGAGAGTGTATCTCTCAGTTATAAGCTGTGAATCAGCTGTTGTGCGTTGGCACTAGTGAAGCCTCACTGTATTGTGTGAGGGGTGGACGTAGGTCTCTAGATTGAGACTGAACCACCTTAAAGATCTTGTCTTGTGGTTTGATCTCTCTCTCTTGTTGCAATGGTAGAAGCTTGATACGACCAGTTCCAGTCATCTTGTGTGTATCTAGCTTCTCAAATATTAACTTAAATATGCCTCTCTATCTGTTGTGTTAGACATAGTTTTTATTTCCGCATAGAAGGGCAAAAGGGGGCTGATCTATTCACCCCTCCCCTCTAGATCTGCCTATCACCACTCAACACGTGGTATCGGAGCTAGTCTCTCTGTATGTGGTCTACCGACCATGAGAGAACTGGTGATATGGCAACTAAAGAGCCTATGGCTGAAGGACATTCTGTAAATAGGCCTCCCTTTTTCACTGGGACAAATTATCCCTACTGAAAAAACTGCATGCAGGTCTTCATTAGAGCCCAGGATCATGAAGTCTGGCGAGTGATCAGCAACGGACCATTTGAGCTACCTCTAGAAGAAGATACATGGACTAAAGAACAGATCAGGCAATCAACTCTGAACTGGGGTGCCAAGCACATCATGCAATGCTCCCTTCATCCAACTGAGTACTCAAGGGTGTCAACTTGCAAAACTGCAAAAGAGATGTGGGACCGCCTTGAGGTAATATATGAAGGGACACATCAGGTACATGCAACCAAAGTAAACATGTTAGTGTCTGAATATGAAAAGTTTAGAATGAAATCTGATGAGTCCATTTCGGACATGTATGCTAGGCTAACCATGCTCACAAATGGCTTGACTGAGCTAGGTAAGACCTACTCTGAACAGGAGATAGTAAGGAAGATTTTGAGATCACTGACTCCCATTTGGCATACAAAGGCCACAGTGGTTGAAGAATCAAAAGACTTAACTACCATCAAGGTAGAGGAACTCATAGGGTCCTTGATGACCTATGAGATGAATCTGAAGAACAAAGAGGCTGAGGTAAGTAAAAAGAAGCCTCTAGCTCTTAAAGCTGGACCAAGCTCCAAGGAGTTATCTGAATATGAAGTGCCTTCAAGCAGCAACACTGAAGAAGATGAAGTTGCTCTATTGACAAGAAAGTTTAAAAGATTTCTAAGAAAGGAAGGTACTGGCTTCATTAAGAAGAAGTCCCAGGTAAAACGAGGGTTCATGCCAAGACCTGAAAATGTCAAAAAGTCTGAAAAGCTTGTATGCTACTCTTGCAGGAAACCAGGACACATCAAGTCTTAATGTCCTGAAGAAGCTAAGAAAACTGTGCCCAGGTGGAAGAGCAATAAGAAGCAGGCCATGGTGTGCACTTGGAGTGATGATGAATAAGAAGAAAATGAAGACAACTCCTCTGAAGATGAAAATGATGATCTCTGCGTAATGGCCAAAGGAGAGAATGACAGCGAGGTGAGCTCTCCCTTTGAGCATTTCTCCACAGATGATTGGGAAGAAGCTTACTTTGAACTGATGAATAAATATGAAGTATACAGAAAAGAAAACAAAACCTTAAAAAATAAGGTTGAATCCTATGGGTATGATAAAACTCTCAATGAAAAGATAATCTCTCTAGAAACTGAAATTGAAGATTTAAGAAAAATGAATGAAAATCTTGAAGAAGGAAGAAAAGAAATGAGAGATTTGGAAGATGAAAATGAGTGGCTAAGAGATGAAATTGATGAATTGAAACTGAAAATGTAAAGCTATGTAAATGACAACAACTTGTGCAATGAAAAGTCAGAAGTTTTTGAACAAGTCAATTTACAACTGTTGAAAGAAAATGAAAAACTTCAAAAGGACCTAGCAGATAAACAAACCTCTCTTGAAAAATTTGTTGATGGAAGTGAAAACTTGAATGCCCTGCTAGGAACAAAAATAAACTTCAATAGAGAAGGGCTAGGATATGAGCCTACCAAAAAGAAAACATCTGGGCTAAAGACCACCTCCTTTGTATCATCTTCCGAAGCATCAACCTCAAAATCAACATACCAAGAAAACGTTGAAAATAAAGGAAAAGAAAAGATAGGAGAACCAATCAACAAAACTTTCCAACAACCCAAAAAGATTCACAAACAATCCCAAACAGGTCGACACCCGTCCAAGCCTCAGCCTGCACTTCACAAAGGAAGAAATAGCTACAATGCCAGAACAGGTCGGGACACTCCATGGAATAGGTCGACACCCACCAGGTCAAACGTCCAACAAAATCCCAGGTTTGCACCAACAAGTCGACAGTTTCCATACATGAGGTCGACACACCCCTTGTCCAGAAACAGTTATAGATGGACAGAACAGTGGACAGGTCGAGACTTTGCCTTCTACAGATCGACACCTCCATGGGTGAGAAACAATAATGCTCCCTATGGTCAGAGGTTCACTCAATCCCAACGACCTAGGCAATATGACACCTCCTACTCATCTAGACCAACAAACTGGAACAGATGGTCTAATCAGCAATCCTTCTCCACCACTTCTAAAACTCACAAAGTCCAAAAGACTAAAGAGAAGAAAAATCAGAACTCCCAACAAAGCAAAGATGCTAAGAAAGTTTGGATCTCAAAGTCTATCTTATCCTGCTTTGCAGAAATGAGGAAACTATTGGGACCCAACTGTCTTTGGGTTCCAAACATTATCACTTAAATTCCTTATGTAGGAGTGTCTTGCAGTCGTGCACAACCGTTGGGATCTTGACAGTCGTTGCTCAAGACACATGACTAGAGACAAAACCAAATTATGTCTCCTGGTTGAAAAGGAAGCTGGACATGTCACGTTTGGAGGAAACAACAAAGGAAAAATCATTGGTTCAGGTAAAGTTGGTAAGAACCCCTCCAACTCAATTGATAATGTATTACTTGTTGATGGTCTGGAGTACAATTTGCTGAGCATTAGCCAACTATGTGATAAAGGTCATACTGTTATTTTTGACTCAAATGAATGTAGGATCTTGCAACCTAATTCTAAAGAAACCAAGTTTTCTGGTAAAAGAGTCAATAATGTGTACATGATTGACTTAGATGACCCCGCTCACATAAATCTTTGTCTTGCTGCACCCAAATATGAACTAGCCTGTTTGTGGCATCGCAGACTAGGACATGTTAGTTACAACACTATTCATAAATTGGTAAAACATTCCATTATCAAAGGCCTGCTTGAAATTAAATTCAAACTGAACACTAAGATGTGTGATGCATGTGCTCAGAGAAAATAGACTAGAAAGTCATTCAAAAGCAGAACTGAAAACTCATCTTCTAAACCACTTGAACTAATCCATATGGACCTATTTGGTCCAACCAAAACAGCTAGCTTAAGTGGTAAAAGATATGGTTATGTCTTGGTAGATGACTTTACTAGATTCACTTGGGTATTCTATCTTGCACATAAAAATAAGGGTTTTTTGCATGAAAACCATTGTTAAAAGTGAATTTGCAAAAAAACAATTCCTAAAAATGTATTAGCAGGTATATCACTGAGTTAATTCAAATAGTACATAAATGACATTTAAGCGTGATTTTCTTGTAAATTGTTGGTAAAAAAAAGTGATATGCATGCAAATAAATATGGCATTTTTGCACAATTCAAATTACGCAGTGATACACCTGCTAATGCATTTTTAGGAATTGTTTTTTTGTAAATTCACTTTTAACAATAGTTTCCATACAAAAAACGCTAAAAATAATGCCTTTGATGAGTTTTAGGCACTGTATATGCAAGTGAAGCAAGATGGTAAGTTTAAAATTTCCAACATCATTTCAGATCATGGTGGTGAATTCGATAATGCTGACTTTGAAATTTTATGTAGGACTGAAGGAATCATTCACAAGTTTTCTTCACCACGGACTCCTGAGCAAAATGGGGTTGTTGAGAGGAAGAACAGAACTCTCATAGAGATGGCACGCACAATGCTTGCTGAAAGGCATCTACCAAGGAGATTTTGGGCAGAAGCGGTAAACACTGCATGTTATATCATCAACCGCTCAATGGTAAGGCCCCTCACCAAAATGACTCCATATGAGTTGCTGAAAGGTAAAAAGCCATCTCTCTTTCACATGAAAGTGTTTGGGTCAAAGTGCTTTATTCATAACAATGACAAAAGAGTTCTGGAGAAGTTTGAGCCCAAGAGTGAAGAAGGGATATTTCTTGGGTACTCTGACAAGTCTAGAGCTTATAGAGTCTATACTCTTAAGACCCTTTGTGTAGAAGAATCCCCTCACATCACTTTTGATGAGATTGATCATAATAACTCTTGTAGGGAAGATGATGATGGGGAATTCCTGAATGTAAGAGGAAAAGAAGAACTTCCACAAGAAGAGACACAGGCAAATGAGGACCAAGGAGAACCAAATAATGCTCTGGTCACCGAGGCAGATGAAGATAATGCTTAACCTGATCTAAGAGTGTTGAAAGATCATCCGTTGGAAAACATCTTAGGTAATTTGCATGACCGAACCAAAACTAGGTCTCATTTCAAAATTATAGATGAAATTGAACAACTTGCTCTTGTGCCTCAAATTGAACCCAAAAATGTTGTAGAGGCCCTAAAAGATGAAAACTAGATCAATTCCATGCATGGTGAGTTAAACCAGTTTGAAAGAAATAAAGTATGGCATCTTGTTCCAAGGCCTAAAGAAAAATCAGTCATAGGAACAAAATGGGTGTTCAGAAATAAGCTAAGTGAAGATGGAAAGATAGTAAGAAACAAATCTAGATTGGTGGCTCAAGGGTATAATCAAGAATTTGGCATAGATTATGAAGAATCTTTTGCTCTTGTTGCTAGACTTGAAGCCATTAGAATTTTGCTAGCATTTGTATGTTCTCATAAGATCAAACTGCAGCAAATGGATGTTAAGAGTGCTTTTCTTAATGGTCTTATTAAAGAAGAAGTTTATGTAGAGCAACCCCCCGGTTTTGAATGCACATATTACAAAGATCATGTTTATAAGTTAGACAGGGCATTGTATGGTTTGAAGCAAGCACCTAAAGCTTGGTATGACAGACTAAGCTCATACCTCACCTAACAAGGGTATTCAAGAGGTAATGTAGATCAGACACTATTCACCAAGAAATAAGGTAAAGATATCTTGATAGTTCAGGTTTATGTGGATGACATAGTGTTCGGGTCCACTAAACCTCAAATGTGTGAGGAGTTTGCTAAACTCATGACCAATGAATTTGAAATGAGTCTAATAGGTGAGCTTCTATTCTTTCTTGGCCTGCAAATTAGTCAAAGCAATGAAGGCTGCTTTATCAATCAAGCCAAGTAGGTGAAGGAGTTGCTGAAAAAGTTTGATCTGACCAACTGTAAGCCTTTAGGAACTCCAATGGGGACTGCCACTTCACTGGATGCCGATGAACAAGGTATTCTTGTAGATGCAAAGAGATACAGAGGTATGATTGGATCATTGCTCTATCTAACTGCATCTAGACCAGACATTAAATTTAGTGTTTACCTTTTTGCTAGATTTCAGTCTAGTCCTAGAGAGTCCCACTTGACTACTGTCAAGCATATCTTTAGATACCTTGCTGGCACCCAAGAATTGGGACTATGGTATCCTACATCTTGTGAACTTTCACTTATTTCATTTTCAGATGCAGATTATGCAGGATGCAAACTGGACCGCAAGAGCACTAGTGGCTATTGCCAATTTCTCAGTGGGTGTTTGGTTTCTTGGGCTTCCAAGAAACAACACTCGGTTGCACTCTCTACTGCAGAAGCAGAATATGTTGCTGCAGGGAGTTGTGGCACCCAAGTATTGTGGATCAAACACCAACTCCAAGACTATTTAATAGATCTTGGCTGTGTACCCATTCTGTGTGATAACACAAGTGCCATAAATCTTATAATAAATCCAGTCATGCACTTTAGGACTAAACACATTGAAATTAGGCATCACTTTATAAGGGATGAAGTCCTCAAAAATCACTTTGAGCTCCATTTTGTAGACTCAGAAAATCAGATTGCAGACATCTTCACAAAACCCTTAAGCAATGACAGGTTCACAACTCTAAGGAGAGAGCTTGGCCTGTGCAGATCTCAGTCCACTCAGGTTTGATCTATCAATTCCTCCTTAATGATCGGCTTACATGTCTTTACCATGATTGAAACAAGCATATCTGAATTGATTTAGATCTGGTCCATTTGGTGTATGAACCTTGCCTGAGATGATGGTCACATTCAGGGGAAGCTTGCTTGTACTTATGAATGTCTTTAATTAAACATCATCTTGTGACTGCATGGTATATCAAATGTTGAGAAGTGAAATGACAGGTTACGCCTATCAAGAAACTCTCCTCATGCGTGAGGATAGGCCTCCGCCAAGTACCATGAGTCAGAATTGCACATTGCTATCTGCATAGTTGATCTCTAGTGCATAAGCATGTTTAAAGCTTTAGCATCCAATCTAGCATTTCTCAGTGGCAGCAAAAGGTAAAACCCTTCTTGAATGGCAGTCTGAAAGAAGAAAGTCGGAGGCATTGGCAGTAAAAGATGGCAGGTGTCTGTCAGAAATGAAGAATCACAGAAGCTACCAGAGAACAGTTTGATGTACTGATATGTGTCGAGACATGCTGAACAATGCCTGTTGAACAGGTCGACACCTCATTGATATGTGTCGAGACATACAGCTTAGAAACTGATGTTCAGATCGACACCTTCAAGTCATGTGTGAGACTGTCTCACTGCTGCTTTGGTTTTGAAGAACAAATGAAGAGTTTCCTTGACTCCCTCTTTCCACTGCTTCTTTCATTTCCACCTCAAATCTCTTGTCTCTGAACCTTGGTGCTATAAATTCAGAGTAATGACCTCTCTTCAGAGAAATTAGATCATCCATCAATGAAATGAAGGATAATCTAGTCATGATGAGGGAAGTCAATTCTGTTCAAACGAATTCAAAAAGATAAGCTACACAGAGTAACCAGGGACTCTGGCGTCTAAACAACGTGTTTCCTTGAGTCAAAAAGTGAATGTTATATCGGACTGGTTAATTAATTAAAAACAAAAAATGGGTTGGGGTTGACTCTACAACATGCTTCAAAACAAAAAGGGTTATTATTTATCTTCAATACTTGCTTATCTTCTTTTCCAATCATGCCATATGAATGTGATGAGTAAGTCAAATGGGCTTGGTTCTATTCTCTTATATTCCCAAATGTTTAAATCATATTATCTGTTGCAAAAATGATTTTTCTCAAACGTTTGTTACTCAAAAATGAGCTTATAAGCTTTAAACCGTTGGAACTTAACATAGGGGCATATACACCATTTCAAATTTCAGGGTTGTCTTTTTCAAAAGTAAAAATCTCAACTTTCCCCATTTAACTCAACGGTGAAAATCAATCTCTCACACGTCCAGACCTTACACCATTTTATTAATCAAAGGGATGAGCAGTTAAATCACCGGATTGACTCTCTAGAGACAGCCATCTCCCACCTGCAACATGAGTTCCAAGAGGCACAGATCCTGCACCTGGCCAGCTCTAGCACCGTGCCTCCACCACATCAGCCTCCTCCTTCACCCCCTCCTTGCTGATGACAAAGGGGGAGAAGTACTAAAGACCAGCATCATCAAGCATCCATCATGTAGTTAGCTTTATTATCTAGATTTTAGATTTTGCATGTAGATTTGCAGTGCAACTACTTGAACACACATCCTTGCTTGATTTGTACAAAACTGTGGTTGATTAATGAATCAAGCCTTCTTGTTGCTGTTGAAAATGCTATATGTTGAAAAATGCTAACATTTAGTGGTTGTGTGAATGGATTAATCTTGTGATGCGGGACGGACACGTGACCTGGGACTCTAGCTCGCGATCGCCCCTAAGCGAGGGAAGACGTGGGACCGGGCGCGGTGTTTCGGGTATCGGCTTTTCCGCGTTAACTTGGATTGAGTCACGGGACGGTCACTCACTCTCGCTCTCGCAGCGGTGATAAAATGATAACAAGCTAGATAATCTATCACACATGCAGTGGCATATACGAATGAATACGAACTAAGCATAATGCGATAAAGAGTGAGCGCGAGTTTACCTCCACGCTCCGGGCGTAGGGAAGACGAACCCGCCAGTTACGGTAACTCCCGATAACAATAGTAAAAACTTAATTACAACAGTGAATTTTATTGCCCACTCCACACAGGGAGGTAAAGGACTACAAGTGGGGCCTGGGAGGATCGACCCTGGATTGACGAGCAGCAATCCGGAGGTGCGTTCGGGGCGAACTCGGCCTACTGGTCCGACTCGGTCCTGCGCCGACTCGGTTCTGACTCGCTGGACAGCAAGACGTGGTTTCCAAAGGAACGTCGCCCTCCTAAGGTCTTCTGAAGGCGCCGCTTGGCTGGGATGATGGCAGGATGTCCCTGATCGACTCCCTGAAGTGGCAGTTCCAGAAGTTGACTTTTGATATTTTTGCACGAATTATTCCCGAACTATTTTTTTGACCTGCACAAGGAACAGATTTGCGAGCCTTGGCGGCAAGAATTAATTCTCTCAGATCTGAAATCGGATAGAGGTGAAACTGGTGTGGTTGGAAAGAGGACTCCTAGATCTACCACATATAAGTTTTGTAGGTTGATCCAATGAAGGGATGAGAAATGGGAGGCTCTGTAAGCTATGGGTTTTCCTGTGGATCTGTTTGCAGACACTCAGGATAGAAAGGGATCTGCCTGAAACTGACCTTTGACCGAGCTGTAAATGTTTTTTTTCAGAGACTAAAAATATTAAGGGAAGTAGGGGGAAACGTGAGGAACACTGAGTAATTTTTGTGGATTTTCTAGAAATTTATAACGGGGTGAGAAAAATATGAATAGGTGACACTATCCCGCAGATCTGTAAAAGGGCAGATTACTAAGAGGACAAACAAAAATATGGGAAAATATCAAAATAAGGCCAAATGGCACGAAATTTGAACTGGAGATTGGGAGAGACAGGGGAAACAAACCCTCAAAATTAGGGCTCAAATAGATAATAAGAAAAAAAGATAAAATTTTGGAGATGAGATTCTATCCTGATTTGGATATAACTCCGACGTAGCGGCGGTGGCGGCGCGTTGGCGGCACGAACGGAAGGCGGTGGCCAGAAGTCGCATCCAGCGGAGGTGGAGATCTTGGAGTCACACCAAGAGGAGGGCTTCACACCCTAGAATGGCAGAAATCTATCTGCAAGAGGGGAGGAGAGACACAAGGGGTGCCCTTGGGCTTGCTCTTGGTAAAAATGCTTAATTCTTCATTAATATCTCTAATGACACTATACATAGGCTTATATAGAGAATGGCAAGGGGTGGGGGGATGGGAATTTCATGGGAGAGAGGAGATTTTCTTCCCCATGTGGTCAAATGACCAAATTAAATAAAAAATACAACATGGGATAAACTATATTATAAGGGGGAAGCATCTTGGACTTTGCTTGGTCCAATTTTGAATTTTCTTCCACCTTGTCCCCTTGAATAGTCAAACATCTAGAAGCCCACCTTGGACCTTTGACCAGCCCCACATGGGACCCTAAGGCTTAGGTGGACCAATGGGGAAAGAGATGGGGGCCCCTTGCTGGTCCTACTAGACTTTTACACAAAAATCCAAACAATCCTAAGGAATGACAAATTGGCTTATAAAGCCTTACAATTGCGTACATTTTTTCCCAAGCATATAAATGCAAATAAAAGGACTCAAATGCAAAATAAAAAGTAAGTGGTCTTGCTCTGATGTCCCCATCAATTCTCCCCGGGTGGGAAGAACTTGACCCCGTCGAGTAAGGGGTGCGACTACTCGTGACGCCGGTGGATCCGTCATCGTACCAGGAAGCGCGGAGTACGCGCCACTCCAAGTATTCGACACCTGCTCATCCCGTATAGATTCGATATACACACGCTACTAGAGAGGAGGCTAGAGGTGGACACTCCAAGGTGGGGTCACTTTCAAATGAGGGAGGTGGCTTGAAGGCTCACTAGGAATCACCGCTAGGTCCCTTTATGTGACTAGATCCGATATGTAGAGGTAGAGCCGATCCCAAAGTCTGAAAAGTATCGCACTCGAAAGGGACTGACAACGCGAGCGTACAAAAGACTGACTCGACTCAATGTATGCACAGACACAGGGCAGACAGATGAAACAAAGACTCAAAAAGACCCTAAACAAACCTAATGTTAGTCCGACCCAGACACATGCAGGGGTGGACTAGGACACCCGAATGTGTGCCATGCATACACTAGATGCAACCGGAGGTTGATGGAATGTGGAAGGCATCCTATAGTGATCCATTCATGCACGGACGGCCTTTTAGATTTGGGAGGTTTAGGTGGGCCATCTTCTACATTATCCCGATATGTAGGTGTATCGTGAAGGGGCTTAGTGGGTGCAGATGGACCAGCCCTTGGGGAAGGGGTGTGATAGTGGACTCCCTCGAGAAGGTGGAGTAAAGGTGGTGGGTCAAAGGGTCCACAAGAGAATGGATCGAAGGGATCAAAGAAAGTATGACCCCTCGAACTACGCTCCCACAAATCACGGTCCCACAATTGGAAATCTAGAAGGTGTAGGTGGTAACCTTCATGTATGGGGGTATAGGGGACGGTGATCTCATATAGGAGGTAGGGTTCCTCCCTCGGGGTAAATGGTATGAAGTTAGGCTCGGCTGGTAACGGGAGGAGTAGGAGAACCTCCGTGGTAACATGACCCACGGTGTACACGGAGGTGATGGACCCTAAAGCAGGATGAGTGAAGCCACGACCTGTGGGTCGGTCGAAGCCTGGAGCCAACAAGTGTGTAAAAGTCAATTGCCGGTCTAACCCTTTAAGAAGGTCATCCAATGTATCCACATAGTGACTAGACCGAAAAGTGGTGTGAAATGAATTGATTGGCACTAGAGGTAGGATAGGGTCTATAGAGGGAAGGGAGGTGGGGCCAAGCCATTCTTAAGCCAGCTAAGTAGTGGCTCGATGATGAAAAACGTGCCCGTTAGAAATACGGGTGGCTCGGGCTTTGGTGGCTCCAAATAAGATGATTCCGAATAAAGTTCGGAAGTAGAGGGTGGTGGCATTGGAGCTCTCGTGGGTGGTGAAGGAGGGGCCTTCATGATGGGGAGAGGGCCTTGGGGTGGCACCTTAGATGGCATCGAGTTGGGGCTATCGGTTGCTACCTCTTTAGGCTCGTGCTTGGTTCCATTCTATCTACGAGGTAGGCAAGGGGAAACCAGGGACTCAATATAAGCACACCACCTATCCACTCTATCCGAAATGATTTGGAAGAGTTCGGCAATGGTGGGTGAAGAGGCGAAATCTCGCGCTGGTTCCTGAGCGGGCTGGTAATCACCAAGTTAGTGAACTGTAAGACAGGGAAACGGGTCAGAGGGCCCAGGGGGATTCCCTGGGGTAAAACCCTCCGACGCTCAAGTCAGTAGAGCAATGGTGGGAGCAGCGATAGGGAGGAGAAGGTGAAGGCGCGAGATCCCTCTCCACCAATGGGGTGAAGTGATCCGTGCTCAGGAATTGGGGGTGGATCAATGTCCTTTTTGACTTACCTTTCGCCGGAGGGTATCCCAGGTTTAAATAGTGCGCCGCTCTCTGGAGTCCTGCAAGCTGAGGGGTCTCCGGTGGAGGTTACGTCCTCGTCGTGGGCGCTTATGGCCTCATCGTGGGGGCGTTATCCTCGCGGGGGAGCCGGAGCTCCTGGACTTCTTAGCGTCCGGCCCGCTGTGGACTCTAACGGCTGCAATAATAACCCTTTTATCGGTCGTACCGAGCTTAGAGGGTCCGGCCCTACTTGGGCACTAGGCCTAGCTCGGTGAGGGGATGGGTCAGATAGACCGGCTAGCGCTTCCCTCTTTCGTGCGGAGGGATAGCTCGTGCACGGGTCCTCCTGTGACCTGACCGATGCTCGGGCTCTCCGAGCCTTGGGGCCGCCTAGGAGAGTTGTTTCCTCGAGCGTTGTTTTATTGGGCTTTTCCAAGTGGGCCCTGTGGGCTGTCACTTGGACGAGCTTGCCTCGTTGGGCCCTGTTGGGCCTAGTTGGGTCTGCTCTTTGAGTGGGCTGCAGGAATCCCCCTCTCCACTTGTCCCCCTCCTACTCCCGAGCCAAGGGGGCTCGGTTGAGTAGTCTTTCGAGGCTGTGGACCGGCGTGGCTCGGGTGGGTGCAATCCTGTCGGCGTTGTGAAGCCACGTGTAGTGGTCGCCTGGGCCCGTAGTAATAATGATCCTAACGGATTTGAAATGAAGGGGCCCCCTTTTTCTCGGAGGTCGGAACGACGCGCCGCCTCCCGCGAGGGTTTATAGGCGTAGGGCGCTGCTTATCCTCCCAGCCGTTCTAGGGTTTTTGGCCTTTCTTCCACTTCTTTGCCTCTGGGGCTTCTTGATGCGCCGTGAAGACACAGCGGGGGAGTAAGCTCTTGCGGCGGCATTTGAGGAGCTGGCGCGTATAACCGCGGAGGCGATTCGGCAGCTTCCTTCTCCCCCGGAGTCTTTGGGCTCTCGTGAAGGTTCCTCTTCTAGCTCTATGGCGGATCTGTGCTCGGAAATCGAGCAGGTGAGGTGGGAGCCCGTCCCCAATCACAGCGAGTTGGGGGAGGCTGATGTGAAGAGACTGGAGCATCGGTTTCGCCTGCCTCTCCGGTATAGCTTTGTAGCCGCTGCCCCATACGAGATGAGCTTGGACAACCGCACGGGCCATATTTGTACTTTTCTCCTGACGTGGAAGAGTGAATTCTGCCTCCCCTTCGAGCCCTTCGTTCTGAAGCTTCTCAATTTTTTCGTGTTGGCGCCTGTTCAGCTGGTGGCCAACTCATACCTTCTGTTGTCTGCCTTTCGGATCCTCTGCCGCCTGCAGGGGGTTCCCCCATCCCTAGATCTTTTTCATTATTTCTTCGAGTTGAAGGCACATCCGTCGGCGGGGAAAGGGTTCTATTTTATTCAGGCGCGCAGGAATCGGAGTTGTATTCCGCTGGCGGCGAAGGATTCTTCGCACAAAGGGTGGAAGATGCAGTCTTTCTGGGTGAAGGCGGAAGCAGTGGATGAATCATGGAGGTGCCAGGTTATGCCCAACTTCCATCCGAATCTTCCCCCGCGGCAGGAGGAGTTCCCCGCCGACGTGGAAGAGTACGCCGCTCGCTTGTTGACAAATCACCGGTCGACTAAGGAGCTGGTGACGCTGGAGAACGTGGAGCAGTATCTGCTTACACAGCTCAAGCCATCAGGTATCATCCTTCGGATTCTTCTGCGGGGTCGGAGGGTCACCTTTTCGCTTCCTAACCGAACCTTCTTCTTCATCGCAGACATCCGGCGGGAACCCTTGGAAGAGGTCATCGAGGTCGTCGATCTTGGGGATGACTCGGCGGCTAATGAGCCTGTCGCTCCCGCGGGTCATTCCCAAGCCCGGGATATGGGCAAGGGGGTGGCCTCCGAGGGCTCTTCGCGGCCAAGCGGGGTGAAGCGCAAGGATCCCATGGAGGGAAAATTGCGGGAAGCCGCGAAGGCCAAGAAACGGGCCAAGAAGGCCGGCCTTCCTACCGCTGCCGGGGGCGATTCTGGCTCGGCGGCGCTCCCCTCTCAGGGGAAAGGTGGGGCCGACCCTTCCGAGCCAGCTCCCCCACCTACCAGGCGAGAGGGGGCCGAAGAGACCAGGGGCCCCTCAGAGGGCGGAGATGGGTCGGTTCTCCCCTCCCCGGGGATGGAGGGGGCCGGGGCCGAAGTAGCTGACGTCGAGACCGGGAGACCGGTCGAGGTCGGCGATGTCTCGGGCGGCGAGGCACGGGTCGAGACATATAGGGTTGGGGGTTCGCCTGCGAGGGCGTCGCAGCCCCAAGTGCCCGAAGTTCCCAGTGCGGTCGATCCTGTGGCGTCGGTCGAGGTTGGGGGTTCGCCCGGGGAGGCGTCGCAACCCCAACCGACCGCGGCGTGCGGGGCGGTCGGCCCCGTCGCTCGAGAGGAAGGGCAAACTCTTGGAAGAGGAGCGTCTGTGTCACCTCGAGCTGGACGGTAGCTGGGAGCTCGAACGTGCCGAGCTATTGGACCGGGCGGAGGTAGCGGAGCGCCTTCGTTCCGTGGCGGAGGCGGACCGAGCCCGGGCGGAGAGGCGGTCGAGCGAAGCCGAGCGAGGGATGGTCGCGGCAGAGGAACGCCTGGCGGGAGCAGAGGAGCGTGCGGCCGAGGCGGAGCGGGCTCGGGTCGAGCTCATTGGAAGGACGGAGCAGATCGAGGCGGAGGTGATCGAGCGGTATAGGAGCTCGGACGCTTACTCAGCCGACCTGAAGAGAGCCGCCCTACCATATTACGAGGTAGCGCTTCACCGGGGCACCCGAAAGGGGTTTAAGCAGGGTTATCGTCGGGCGGTGGACTACGCCTACGATCAAGACTCCGGGATCGAGTTCCCTTTGGGCCAGAGCTATGACTCGGATGAGTCGGTTTCTAGCTCCTCTACGTCGGGCGGAGAAGATCCAGAGGAGTCTCCTCCGGCGGGGTCACCAACTCCGAACGTCTCGGGAGGGCTCGCGACCGAGACAGTTCTCGCACAGGCGAGGTCAGTGCCCGGGTCGGCCGTCACCGAGGGTGCCGGGGGTGACGCGCCTACTTCCGTCGCTCCCGAGCTTCAAAGTGAGCCCGAGGCCTGATGTATTTTACCTTATTTTGACCCTTTCTCTTGTTTGTCTCTCTTTCCTCCTTTAGAGAGTTTCCTCTTTATGAGATAATGAATAACTTACTTGTTTGATCGCCATCCTTGCCGTGATTTGGCTGGCGTATCTGAAGTAGTTGGAAAGTGCCGATGTGTCCTGCGTGGTTTTCGCATGCTGATTTGGTAGGTTTCTGACGGGGCGTCTTTCCGTTCCCTCACGCTTTGAATGCCAGGCCGCTTCGTGAATCCCACTAGGGCAGGAAACGAGGAGTTGGAGGGGACCATTCAGGGGAGAAATTCTTTGGCGTGTTTTTGAGGGGGGAGTCATTTAAGGCGTGTAGCCTCCCTTGGCCTATAAGAAGGACCGAAGGGCGCCCCTTCCTCTTTACCGCTTGGGATTTTCTCTAACAGTCTTTCCTCACTCCTTCTTCTTCACTCTGCGTTGTGCCGTTGCATTCAGAGCATGGAGGATCCTTCGGAGGGCGACGCCGCCGACGACGGGGAGCAAGAGCTCTTGCCATCCAGCTTGTTGGACGGGTCCCACGGTCTCCACGCGGGTTTGAGACGGGTCCGACGGTCGCCGCGTAGATCTGGAGAGGGCTTCGACGTGTGAGGGCATGGCTCTTGCCCTTTCTCAGTTCTGGCATGGCTTCCGGGCGGGCACCGAGGCGGAGGACGGATGGGGGCATTAGGGATGCCTGTCGCCACTCCCCCTCTGCATGGGGGGGGGAGGCGCACCAAGTTCCCTCCTCACCGAAGCCTTCCTCCATCTGTAGCCTCTTTCTCCCTCTTCTGCTCTTCATTTCTTTTACTCTTCGGAGGCTGCTTGCTCTCTGTTCCCTTCCAAGGAGTTGGTAGGTTGGGATAGAGGAGGTCTTCACGGCGCTCCTTCTCCCTGACCTCTATCAACTTGGAAGGTAGCCTTCCCCAACTTTAGAAGGTGGTTACCTTCTCTGCAGTCCCTCTGTCACCTTTGTCAGGGGTCATCTGAGCCAACTAGATCGGCCCCCTCTTGTCCAAGCCAGTTTCTATGCGAGGCAGAGTCAGTGGCTGGACGCGAGGAGATCGAGATCGAGTCAACCGAGCGATGACCCCTTGCAGCGGTGTTAGACGGATTTTCTTGCTTTTTGTCATGCAATGTACTGGCCTTCGCCTTTCTGATGTATCAATAGTTTTGAATGAAAAGGAATTTATTTCATCCATCATGTTGTACAATTTCAAAAATAGAATTTGCGTAGTGCGGCTGCGTTCCATGTCCGAGGAATGGGTTCCCCTTCCATTGTTGCTAGCCTGTACGCACCTTTCCCGAGCGTCTCGACCACTCGGTAGGGGCCTTCCCAGTTAGGGGACAGCTTGCCCGCCGCCTCTAGTGGTCGAGAGGCTTCGGCTTTTCTGAGGATGAAGTCTCCCGGTTGGAAATGTCTGCTTCGGACTCTGGCGTTGTAGTATCGAGTGAGGCGTCGCTGGTATTCCGTCGCTCGGATGCTGGCGATATCCCGGAGTTCATCGGCTGGGTCGAGGTTCTCGAGTAACTTTTGGTTGTTTTCCTCGGGCGAGTAGCGGATGACTCGGAGGGACGGGTTGGTGATTTCTAATGGAATGACGGCCTCAGTGCCGTACACCAACTGAAAAGGACTTTCACCGGTTGTCGTCCTGGGAGTCGTTCGGTGCGACCACAGTACGCTAGGCAATTCCTCAAGCCAACTTCCCTTGGCTTTACCGAGTCTGGTCTTTATACCTTTCAAAATAATCTTATTGGCATTTTCGACCAGCCCGTTGGCCTGAGGGTGGGCGACCAAAGTGAAGTGGTTGCAGATGTTTAGGTCGGCGCATCTGTCTCAGAAATATCGAGAATCAAATTGCCGACCGTTATCGCTCACTATCACTCGGGGGATGCCGAAGCGACATATGATCGATTTCCAAACGAAACTCCAGACGACTGTCTTGATGATCCTTGCAGTGGCTTCGGCCTCGATCCATTTGGTGAAGTAGTCGATGGCGACGATAATGAACTTTTTCTGGGACTGAGCCGTAGGGAATGGCCCGAGAATGTCTATCCCCCACCGAGCGAAGGGATAAGGCTCGGCGAGGGTGATGAGTTCTGTAGCCGGCTGATGGACCAAGTGGTCAAACCGCTGGCATCGGTCGCACTGTTGAGCATAGGCCGAGCAGTCGCGCTGCAGGGTGGGCCACCAGTACCCCTATCGTAACAGGATCCTGGCCAGTGACCTTGCCCCTGAGTGCGCTCCGCACAGGCCTTCATGAACCTCTTGGATGGCTCGGCTGGCTTCGTCGGGGCCGAGGCACTTCAGGAGAGGGCCGGCGAAAGACCTTCGGTAGAGTGTGTCGTCTAGGATGACGAAGTGCCGGGCTTGGTACTTCATTCGGCGTGCTTTTCGAGGGTCGGAGGGCTCTTGGGAGTCTCGGAGACAAGACAGGTAGGGGGTGCGCTAGTCGCTCGGGACGGCCGAGTCAACAGCGAGGAGCTCTGAGTCAATGCTCGGGCGTTCTAGCTCTTCGAGGAGGACCGATCGGGTACCTTCTGGGTCTAGGGAGGAGGCCAACCGAGAGAGGGCGTCCGCTCGGGAGTTTTCTTCCCGGGCTATTCGGACTACCTCGAACCCCTCGAATTGTTGGGCCAGGCTCCTGACCAGCTGGAGGTATTTGATCATGGGTGCCTCTCGAGCTTCGTACTTGCCGTTGACCTGGCTTGCGACCAGCTGAGAGTCGATGTGGATCCTGACTCGCTCAGCCCCGAACCGCCGGGCCATGCGTGCTCCCGATATAAGGGCCTCGTACTCGGAAGCGTTGTTGGACGCCTGGAAGTTGAGTTTCAAGGCGTACTGCAGCTCCACTCCTTCGGGGGATCTTAGGAGGATCCCAGCACCACTACCGACCGAGTTGGAAGATCCGTCGACGTACAGTTCCCAGGTTGGCCCGGGCATGGTCGGTAGTCTACCTTCGGTCGGGATGGTGCTTTCGGCGATGAAGTCGGTGAGCGCCTGACCTTTTATAGCTGAGCGCGGGTGATACGAGATGTCGTAGGCCCGAAGCATAATGCCCCATTTGACGAGTCACCCCGAGGCCTCGGGGTGGGCCAAAATCTTCTTCAACGGTTCGCCAGTTAGCACGGTGACGGGGTGCCCCTGGAAGTAGGGTCGGAGGTGTTTCGCGGAGGTAACCAGCGCTAGCACGAGTTTCTCGGTTGCGGGGTACCTCCTTTCGGCCTCGTTGAGCACCTTGCTGGTGTAGTAGACTGGTCTTTTGATTCTCGAGTCATTTCTGACTAGGACCGAGCTGACCGTTGATGACGTCGTCGAGAGATAGAGCAATAAGACTTCGCCCAGCACGGGCTTGGAGAGCACCGGGGGTAAAGCCAGGAACTCCTTGAGCTTGGCGAATGCTTTCTGGCATTCCTCATCCCATGCGAACGTAGCAGATGCCAACTTGGGCCCCCTTAACAGTTTAAAAAAGGGCAGGCATCGTTCGGCTGCATGGGACAAGAAATGGCTGAGAGCGGCGACACGCCCCGTCAGACGTTGGACGTCCTTAATGCAGGCGGGCGGGCGCATGTCCAGGATGGCCTGGACTTTGTCGGGGTTGGCTTCGATCCTAGGCTGAGTGACCAGGAAACCCAGGAACTTCCCGGATCTTACTCTAGAGGCGCACTTGGCAGGATTGAGCTTCATGTTGTACTTCAGGAGGACGCCGAAGGTTTCAGCGAGGTCGGTGAAGTGGTCCTTGGCCTTGGGGGTCTTGACGAGCATGTCGTCAATGTAGGCCTCGACGTTCTGACCTAGCTGCTCCTCGAACATGTGATTGACCAATCTTTGATATGTGGCTCCGGCGTTCTTCAACCCGAAAGGCATTCGGGTATAGCAGTACACGCCGTAGTCGGTGATGAAGGCGGTCTTTTCGACGTCCTCAGGATTCATTCTGATCTGATGGTAACCCGAATAGGCGTCCAGGAAGCTGAGCATCTCGTTGCCTGATGTCGAATCGACCAGTTGGTCGATGCTGGGCAAGGGATAGCAATCCTTAGGGGTCGCCTTATTCAAGTCGGTGAAGTCCACGCACATCAGCCACTTGCCGGAAGCCTTTGGTACCAGGACGACATTGGCTAGCCACGTCGGGTACAGGACCGGTTTAAAAAGACCAGTCTCTTGCGCCTGGACTTTGTCGGGGTTGGCTTCGATCCCACGCTGAGTGACCAGGAAACCCAGGAACTTCCCGGATCTTACTCCGAAGGTGCACTTGGCAGGATTGAGCTTCATGTTGTACTTCAGGAGGACGCCGAAGGTTTCAGCGAGGTCGGTGAAGTGGTCCTGGGCCTTGGGGGTCTTGACGAGCATGTCGTCAATGTAGGCCTCGACGTTCCGACCTAGCTGCTCCTCGAACATGTGATTGACCAGTCTTTGATATGTGGCTCTGGCATTCTTCAACCCGAAAGGCATTCGGGTATAGCAGTACACGCCGTAGTCGGTGATGAAGGCGGTCTTTTCGACGTCCTCAGGATTCATTCTGATCTGATGGTAACCCGAATAGGCGTCCAGGAAGCTGAGCATCTCATTGCCTGATGTCAAATCGACCAGTTGGTCGATGCTGGGCAAGGGATAGCAATCCTTAGGGGTCGCCTTATTCAAGTCGGTGAAGTCCACGCACATCCGCCACTTGCCGGAAGCCTTTGGTACCAGGACGACATTGGCTAGCCACGTCGGGTACAGGACCGATTTAAAAAGACCAGTCTCTTGCCCCTTGGTGACCTGCGATTGATAATCGTCTGCTTCTCGGGTGCGTGCTTTCTTCGGCGCTGCTGCACGGGCTTCATGGTGGGGTTGAGGTTGAGTCTGTGCATCACGGTCTCCTCTGGTATCCCAGGGAGCTGATCGTCGGACCAAGCGAAGACTCGGATGTACTCAAAAAGAAAATTCTTATATTGCTGCTGTTCCTTGGGTGGTAGGTCGGCTCCGATCCTTACTCCTAGGGTCGGGTCATCGTTTAGGAAAATTGTTAGCAACTCGCCGCCTGGCTCAGTAGCTGCGGATTTTTCCTCGACTCCCCGGGGGCCCTTATCATTCCCGCCCGGTCTCGTGGCCTCCACCGAGATATTATAGCACCTTCGGGCCGTGGCCTGGTTACCTCGGATTTCCCCTACCCCATTTTTGGTGGGGAACTTCATTTTTTGGTGATAGGTAGATGGTACTGCCTTGCTCCGGCTGAGGATTCCCCAGCCGAAGATGGCGTTGTACGCTATCATCCCTTTGATCACCATGAAGTCTACCATGACCGTAACGGTTTTGGGTGGGGTGCCGAGGGTAACCGGCAGGCTTAGGGCTCCTTCGGGGAGAGTGGCTAGGCCGTTGAACCCACAGAGGGGCGTTCGGATCGGGCGGAGTTTGGATGGATCCTCTCCCATTTTGAGGAAACAGTCATAAGACAATACATCAGGGGCACTTCCATTGTCCACAAGAATCCGATCTACGTTATAATGGTTTATAGTGGCTGAGATTACGAGGGCGTCATCATGCGGGGTGCTCAGCCCCTCCAGGTCTTGATCAGAGAAGACTATGACCTGGGGCGAGGCCTTGGGTGGCTCTGGGGCTCGGCTCGCCCGCTCGGCATGACGCTTCCTTCCACGGCTGCTGTCGCCTCCTGATGCTATTCCTCCGGAGATGACGTTGATGTGGACCCCTCGGGGGTCGTTGTCGATCTCCTCTACGGCGCCTTGATCTTCTCTGCGCTCGGCAGTGAACCGAGCCAGGTGCCCCAGGCAGATGAGGCGCTCGATTTCATCTTGGAGCTGGTGGCAGTCACCAGTGTGATGCCCATGATCGCCGTGGAATAGACAATGTCTGTCTCGCTTGCGGTTCTTCGACCTCATCGGCTCGGGCCGACGGAGAAGTCCCGAGTCTTTGACGTCTTCATAGATTTCATAGATCGGTGTGGTTAACGGGGTGTACCACTCGTACTTCCGCTTGCGTTCTCCATCTCGGTCTCACTTCTTTCCCAAGCTAGGATTTGGCTCGGGGCCCCGCTTCTTGTCCCCCTCCCGACCCGAGCCGGTTGCGTCTCGGCAAGCGCTGAGTACTTCTTCGCACTCGGCATGGTGTAGAGCCAGAGTCACTAGCTCGGCAAGGGTCGAGGGAGGGTGGAGGATAAGTTCACGGCGGAGGTTCTCGTTCCGGGTACCCCCGATCAGTGCGGTTGTGGCCGAGGCCACATCCAGGCAGGGGATTCGGAGGGCTTCCGATTTAAATCGGTGGACGTAAGCCCGAAGTGATGTGACACCACCTTGGACTTAAGCAAGCAAGCACATTCGCAATCTAAATGGGCCAATTTGGGCCGCCGCTCTCTCGTCGCTCACCCAAGCCCGGGGTAACTTGACAATGCCAAGGTGAGGTTGAGGGGTTGGGCCCTTGCTGGTAGAGGGCCAGCAAGGCCAAGACTTGATTCCCAATGGATGTGGAAGCCCAAGACAATGGGGCCGACCAAGTGCCAAAGGCACCGGTTTCTCTCTTTTCCCACGGTGATCACTTATAGCACAAGAGCTTAAGGATCGGGCTCTCATTCACGGCCAGCGGAGTTTATGAACTAATATTGAAAGAACAAGCACAAATTAGAGCAAAGTTTGGAGCACTTACTCGACCGGTTTGAAGAAACCGGTCCCGCTCGGAGACGAGGGCGAGCGGGGAAGCGTGGGTTCCCCACACGCCGCGCCGGGGTAGCTTGACCTGTTTAAGCTATTACAACACTACACCCCATGCAAGGGGGGGATCGTGGGGAAGGGAAGATGATAGTTATAATCAAAACTACCTCCACGCAGGGAGGGGCCTTCAACCGGTCAAGCGGGGCGGGGAAATTAGACTAAAGAGGGATGCCTAAGTAACGGCACCGAATCTGCTTGCTGTCTGCGAACAGGGATAGATATTCGGTGTTGCTACTGTAAAACCCGCTCAGGAATTTTGCTGGTGGCGAGACTGGTGGGAAAATCTTCGTAGCTGAGAAGGGAATGCCTCAGAATTACTTTAATTTCTTTTGGAGTCGCTGCTGGCCAGGATGGAGGTTTGAACAGAGCCTCAGATTCTCGGACCGGCAGCTGCAGACTTCTAATAGCAGATTGCAGAGAATGCCCCGGCAGCTCCTGACCTCGGAATCAAGTGCCGTCAGAGTCGTTGGAATCGTGGACGAGTCCTCTTCTCAGAAAAACTGACGGGGAAGCTAACCGATGTTGGAGAAGACTAAGGGATGCAGAACAATGGCAACTGGTCGGTGCAGACTGTGGGTAGCAGATCTATGTAGCTGAGGGAGAAAAATGATAACTCAGGATCACAAATGCCAATTGAAGTTCTGTTTCTTGATTCTGGAAGTAGACTAGGCGATGAAGAATTTTGAAGAAGAACTCATGGGCTGATTCCTCCGGGGTTCGTCGTGGCAGAGCTTCTCATCTGGCTCAGGTTCTCAGCCGAGGCAGAACTATGCAGTTGTGGGAGAATGGACCTCCTGGACGGCTCAGAGATCG
The DNA here is from genome assembly GCA_022559845.1 of Amorphophallus konjac. Classification (NCBI taxonomy): domain Eukaryota; kingdom Viridiplantae; phylum Streptophyta; class Magnoliopsida; order Alismatales; family Araceae; genus Amorphophallus; species Amorphophallus konjac. The sequence goes on from CM040125.1 coordinate 185,850,585, forward strand.
GATAAAGATGAAACCACTTCTGTTACAAAGGAGACTGGTAGACGCTTCCGACGATGGCTCTTGGGTCTTCAAACTCATCCGGAGGAAGTCGTGGTGGCCGCTGCAAGTTGCTTGTTCATCTGCAACCTCTTGACAGCAAACTGTAACTTCGAAGTAGCTTCCAATGACCAAGAAAGAAGAAGGGGAAGGGGGTAGATGAGTGTGGGAGTGACCCCTGGTTGTAAGGGGGTCTTGGAGGGGATGTTCTAAGGTGTGGGAGGTGGAGAATATGGTCTGGAAGAGGGTCCAACAGATGGTGGTAGTGGGGGCTGCGAATTTAGAAAGGTGGGTGAGAGGGAAAGGGTATTTGAAAATGGGTTTAAGGGTGGGGTTAATTTATTTGTCTTGGGAATGGGGGGTTGTGTTGGGGAAGGGAATGGGTGCTTGGGGTAGTGGGAAGGGTGCTTGGGAAAGTGGGAGGGGTAGTTGGGGGTTGGATGGTGAGGAGAGGATTGGTGGAAGCGGTCTTGGGAAAGGATGGAGTATTGATGAGGGTTGTGGGGAATGGGAAGAGGCTTAAAAGGGGTAGGTGGGGAGTGGAGGTGGTTGGGAAGGGAGGAGAGAGAAGAAAATTCGAATTTGGGTGTTGAGGAGAGAGAAAATGAGTGAAAAAGAGAGATTAAGAGAGGGAAGGGTGGGGAATCTCTCCCCTAGGGTTTCTCACCCAAAAAATGAAATCTCTCCACTAGATAAGAAGTGTAAACTCTCAAAATGGCAAGTTTTTCATTCATGGATTCATTAGGTTGAAATGGGGGGAATGGGGTCCTATATGTAGGAAACCCACATTTCTACAAAAGTCCCTGACAATTGACTCAATGACAAATAACCGAGGGGGTAGGGGGAGCCCTTGGGCCAAGCCCAATGAATTGGGCCCAATAGCTAACTAGATAACCTAATGACACTCAAACTTAGGGAAATAAACACAAGACCTAGGAACATGACTCAAATAAAAATTACATAGGACTCAAAATTAAATAACTAGACCATGCCGGATGCAATCGGGGCGAGGAGACGAGCTGTGATCGTGGGCATGGAAGGTGATGTCCCCATCATACTCCCGGGGTGCGGAGAACTCGACTCCGTCGAGTAAGTGTCCTTCTCTCCTTGGAAGGTGTAGAAGTGGTACTGCCCTCAAGTCTTCCGAACGAGATCGATCCATCCACCTGCCGAGATAGCGCTCGTATACCTTGCTCCTGGTGGTAGTGACCTGTTCATCCAATATTCGTTCAATGCGCTCACGCTGAGCTCTCTTGGCTGGTGGACTCTCCTCACGGGTGGGTGCTCTCTCAACGGAGGGAATAGGCTCAATATCTTCACTAGGTATCACCGTGGGTCCCTTGTATGGCACTAGGTCGGCGACATTGAATGTGGGACTTACCCCATATTCCTCGGGGAGATCTAACTCATAGGAATTTACACCAATGCGCCTCAGGACCTGGAAGGGACCAGCCCCACGTGGCCTCAATTTGGAGATGGCTCCCGGGGAGAGCTTACCATCACAAAGTCACCCTCATGGAATTCTTGGTGACGTCGATAAGAGTCGGCTCGCCTTTTATAAGTCACATTCTTCTTGCTAATGTGCTTGCGGATCTCTTTATGCAATGTTGTGAATGCAGACATTCTAGGGGTGATAGGTGGACCTGGGTAACCAAAAGTAGACCTATCATGTAATGATGTAGTGTAGACTTTGGTCAGCCTAGGTGGGCCGGGGCACCCGTAGGTGGCCCTATCATGTAAAGTGGTGATAAATATCGGGGGACCCGGACATCCGTAGATGCCTTTGACATGCTTAAGACCCATGATGAATGAAGGTGGACCATTACATCCGAACATGGACCACTCATACTTTTTACTTGACATGTGGGTGATATGAATGAATGGACCCAACATAGTGTTCATGCCAAGTGGTGTGGTAAGCCTAGACACATGCATGTTTTTTCCAAGAGTGACTTCCATGTGTATAGGTGTGGGACAACCTTTGAACTCCCATTGGAAAGGATCGAATGGATCTAAGAAGGTGGTCATCATTGGGTGGAGCACAACCTTATTACCTAGGGATATGTGGCCCAAGGTCATGGCTCCCAAGGTGTAACCCGGGTCTAGGATGGGGTGGATTGGGTCAAACATGGTGGGTTGGGTTAGGGAAAGGTGGGTGGTGGATAAGGTGGTTGGGTCACATAGGGGTCTAGGCTCCCATAGGAAGGGATCAAAGGGGTAGTGGAAAGGTCTTCCTAGATGGTGGCACTCTATGTCTTCAAGGTTCCCAAATGGTGAGTCATCCTCCTCCAAGATAATTGGGCCAAGGTCTCTAGTGGGTTGGCCAATTAAAGCAATTGGAATCTTGATGGGTGGGAAGTGGGCCAAGATTGGTTTCTCATCCTTGGGGAGAAAGAGGAGGATTTCACTCGTATAATGGCCACTAGTGTAGATGGAGGTGATGGAACCGGTGGCGGGATAAGCTAGGAAGGGTCCACTAGAGTAGATGGGGCTAGACTCCAATGGTCCTATGGCTAGCATATTGGTCAGGTAGACTTGCCATTGTAAACAGTCCACTAGGTCCCCTAAGCCTTCCACAAAGTAGGAGGTTTGAAGTGTGACATGGGAAGACCGGGTGGGCATAATTTAGACTTGATATGCCAAGGGTGAGAGGTAAGGTGGTGAGCTAGGAATGGTGGGGCCTTGCTTAAGCCATTGAAGTATGGACTCATTCATGGTTAGGGTGTGCGGCTCATGAGGACCCGAACTAGGAGAGGTGGGTGGAAGTGGGGGGTCTAGGATGTTCTCTATGGTGGGAGGTGGATCCGGATTGGCATCCATCTCCACTTGGGTATGTGTGTGGGCCACAACTTCCAAGGATAATGGGGTTGGATAGTCTATGGTGGGTGGAGTGATAATGGTCAGTGCATGGTACTCTCGGGGTGGTGAACATGGGTGGACTTGGGTTGGGCTTGGTCGGGGAAATTCTTGGGTTGGAGTTGGGGTCGGGGGTGAAAGATCGGTTGGTTGAAGAGGTTTGGGTTGGGGTGCGTAGATCTTTCTAAGATCGGCCCTCATTTCATCCCAAGATTCAATGGGTGCTTCCCCGTTGGCTTCTCTCAAACCTACAATGTTCTCCCATTCTTTCCTAGCTTGGCACCAGAGCAAACTCTTGGCATAGTTGACTTGGACAAGCCCTGACAGGGTAAACCTCCCAAAGTGTTGGTCTTTGGACTTCTCCCATTCTAGATATATGCTAGGGCGGGATCCATCAAACACAAAGGCTTCTAATGGGCGTAAGAGTGGCGAATATGCCAAGTATGAGGTAGTCATGATAGTGGACAAGGGTGATGCGTGCAATGGCCCTAGGATAAGACTTAGTAGAGACAAGTCTAGAACATGCTCTGATACCAATTGATGTGACACGACCTTGGACTTAAGCAAGCAAGCACATTCGCAATCTAAATGGGCCAATTTGGGCCGCCGCTCTCTCGTCGCTCACCCAAGCCCGGGGTAACTTGGCAATGCCAAGGTGAGGTTGAGGGGTTGGGCCCTTGCTGGTAGAGGGCCAGCAAGGCCAAGACTTGATTCCCAATGGATGTGGAAGCCCAAGACAATGGGGCCGACCAAGTGCCAAAGGCACCGGTTTCTCTCTTTTCCCACGGTGATCACTTATAGCACAAGAGCTTAAGGATCGGGCTCTCATTCACGGCCAGCGGAGTTTATGAACTAATATTGAAAGAACAAGCACAAATTAGAGCAAAGTTTGGAGCACTTACTTGACCGGTTTGAAGAAACCGGTCCCGCTCGGAGACGAGGGCGAGCGGGGAAGCGTGGGTTCCCCACACGCCGCGCCGGGGTAGCTTGACCTGTTTAAGCTATTACAACACTACACCCCATGCAAGGGGGGGATCGTGGGGAAAGGAAGATGATAGTTATAATCAAAACTACCTCCACGCAGGGAGGGGCCTTCAACCGGCCAAGCGGGGCGGGGAAATTAGACTAAAGAGGGATGACTAAGTAACGGCACCGAATCTGCTTGCTATCTACGAATAGGGATAGATATTCGGTGTTGCTACTGTAAAACCAGCTCAAGAATTTTGCTGGTGGCGAGACCGGTGGGAAAATCTTCGTAGCTGAGAAGGGAATGCCTCAGAATTTCTTTAATTTCTTCTGGAGTCGCTGCTGGCCAGGATAGAGGTTTGAACAGAGCCTCAGATTCTCGTCGTGGGCGCTTATGGCCTCATCGTGGGGGCGTTATCCTCGCGGGGGAGCCGGAGCTCCTGGACTTCTTAGCGCCCGGCCCACTGTGGACTCTAACGGCTGCAATAATAACCCTTTTATCGGTCGTACCGAGCTTAGAGGGGCCGGCCCTACTTGGGCACTAGGCCTAGCTCGGTGAGGGGATGGGTCGGATAGACTGGCTAGCGCTTCCCTCTTTCGTGCGGAGGGATAGCTCGTGCGCGGGTCCTCCTGTGACCTGACCGATGCTCGGGCTCTCCGAGTCTTGGGGCCGCCTAGGAGAGTTGTTTCCTCGAGCATTGTTTTATTGGGCTTTTCCAAGTGGGCCCTGTGGGCTGTCACTTGGATGAGCTTGCCTCGTTGGGCCCTGTTGGGCCTAATTGGGTCTGCTCTTTGAGTGGGCTGCAGGAATCCCCCTCTCCAGTGGGGTTTGGAGTAGGAGCGATGTGATGGACTCTCCCATATGAACTCGGCTTAGTCGTGGACCTAGGCCCTTCTACATGCACGGCGCTTTGCCTCCGATTATGGCCCACTTGGGTGGAGGTGGTTGGGTGGGGTCGGTTGGAGGTGATTGGGCCGGATAGGTAGACCTTCCTAAGTTCGCCCTTCATCTCATGCCACGACTCAATGGGCCTTTGCCTCCTAACCTCTCTCATGTGCTCAATGCTCTCCCATTTCCAAGCGGCTTTGTGGACAAGCCTCCCTTGGGAAAAACTGACTTGCATGGCATCGGACATGGTGTAACATTCAAGATATTTGTCCATGTCGGCCTCCCACTTGAGGTAGTCGCCCGGGTCATTGGAGCCATAAAAATATGAGGCTTCGGGCCTACGGAAGTGGAGAGGGTGGTTGCCAAGCCCATGGGTGGACCAACGGCCATATTGCCCGGGTGATGGGGAATCCATGGGAATTTGGGGGAACTACATGCTAGACATGCCAACACTTGGACAAGACACTAGACCGACTATGCAAGGTTGGAATGCATGCACACTAAGGACCCTAGACTTAAACCAAGACTCGATACTTGGCGGAGTCCGGGGATCCAAAGATCCTCTCATGCGAGTGAATCACCTCCCCGATAGGCGTAACCTAACGATTGGGCGACACCTTTTCATATACCAAATAATGGTATACAAATGTGACACCTAGACTTTAATGACTTTTTTTTTTATTTTAAACACCCTAGACTCAACTGGCGCTCGGATACCAAATTGATGCGGGACGGACACGCGACCTGGGACTCTAGCTCGCGATCGCCCCTAAGCGAGGGAAGACGTGGGACCGGGTGCGGTTAAGAAACCGACAGTGAGTCTCGGGTATCGACTTTTCCGCGTTAACTCGGATTGAGTCATGGGACGGTCACTCACTCTCGCTCTCGCAGCGGTGATAAAATGATATCAAGCTAGATAATCTATCACTCATGCAGCGGCATATACGAATGAATACGAACTAAGCATAATGCGATAAAGAGTGAGGGCGAGTTTACCTCCATGCTCCGGGCGTAGGGAAGATGAACCCGGCCAGTTACGGTAACTCTCGGTAACAACAGTAAAAACATAATTACAATAGTGAATTTTATTACCCACTCCACACAGGGAGGTAAAGGACTACAAGTGGGGCCCGGGAGGACCGACCCTGGATTGACGGGCAGCAATCCGGAGGTGCGTTCAGGGCGAACTCGGCCTACTGGTCCGACTCGGTCCTGCGCCGACTCGGTACTGCGCCGACACGGTTCTGACTCGCTGGATAGCAAGGTGTGGTTTCCAAAGGAACGTCGCCCTCCTGATGTCACGCCCCGAGAGCGGAAGATACCCGGAGATGCGTGACGAGTTTATATCAATCATGTCAATCAGAGTAGTAGTGTATTCGACACAAAGACAGAGATGCGTAAAAGTAAAGATAACCCAATCCATTTATTTCTTCATAATAAATAGTCTATTACAAACCCAATACTCTATTCAAAAAAAGAAAAGTACACATTTGACTCAAGAAATATATAAAGACTAGATGACACTTGGAAAAGCTCTAGCTCTTTCACTCTTGATTCTCCCCATCCGATTGACTTTCCTCATCATCGGACTTACCTGAAAAGTAAGGGAAACACGGAGTGAGAGAACGCTCAGTAGGAAATTATATCTCAGGAACTAGCAAGGGGTTTAAGTAGTTACATCTTTCATGAATGTACTATAGCTATGCATGCTCGCATAAAACGACAAGATAGAAAGAGAATATAACAATAAGGTAACAAGGAGAACTAGTCATGAACCTTTCAAGAACTTATATCAAATGACCTCAAGATATTCAAGCAAGTACTTTATCATGTCAAGATGAAATTTGGCTATCACGTTCAAGTACGCAAGTAATTACCCTTTTTCGGGCCACGCAAGTCATGTAATATCAAGTCAAGTACAAGTACAAGATTTGTGGAATGTTCAATCAAGTTAGTCATGCACTTCGGTATAATGCCAATACCGTGATCAATCAACTCCCATGGGCACAAGTACTTTCGGGTGCTCCTCCCAGGACCAGATCGGGGCCTATATGCGCAGGCATTAATCATGTATTTTAACATCCACTTTTGTATATAGCCAATATGGAATTTCAAGGATAAAGCTTGTAGACATGTAGGATAGACTTTGAAAGAATAGAGTCCAAAAATATGATACTTGACATAGATAGGCGATAATAACGGTACAATCACACTTTCGATAAAACTAGGTGGAATTGGTTCCCTTAACTCGGGTACCATGATAAGTAGAGACACTCTTTTATATAGAATTGAGATCCATATGAATAGCACCTCAATGGCAAGACGTCCTCATCCTTCATATAGAATTGAGGTTCACAAGAACATCAAGTTTCATATAGAATTAGGGTCTACAAGAACATCATAACAATGTTGATATAGAATTGGGGTTTACAAGAACATCATAACAATGTTGATATATTCTTCCCCGTTCATTAAGATAATTCTCATATCATACCCATGGCATGACATGAGGGCCGGTATCACCATGTTTCTATAGAGGGACATGGCAAAGATTGTGTAATGGGTTTTTATGGTACAACCAGCTCAGTCGGCCTTGAGGGAATCTAAGGCGGCGAGGAGTCTTACGGAGGTCTCTATGACTAACTCGCTAGTCCAAAGGAACGGAATGTCCAATGGAGAGCTTGTATGTCAATGAGAATTGAGTGTGTAATGCGATAAATCATCGTAGAAAACATGGGACTATACTCACGGAGTGGAGTAATAGTGCCTATATATAAATATATGTAATGAATCCCTCGGATAACAGTAATCATGAAAAATCAGTAATGCAGAAAGTATCGACTTTGGTAAAGTCATTTTTCATGTAATTAACGCCTTAATCAGGGGCGTTTATATTAGCTTTGACGACGTGTACAGCAGTCGTCCTTTCAATATTTCTAGTTTTGCAGAATATTATAAATCTGGAAATTTTAATGAAACGCGCCCTGGACAGGGGCGTTAGTTTACAGAAGGTGCTATGGTATGGGGCGTCAGTTCAAGAAAAGACGATCTGGACAAGGTCGTTAATTCACAAGTTTACAAGTTTCGAGACAATGAAATTTCAGGAAACATGATATATGGTCAGTACCATAAGAAATAGCAGGATTACAAGAGATTGACCATGCATTAATTTAGAATTATGTTTGCATTGATATATAATTTTTAAACATGGTGTTTATTAATTAAGAGAAATTGACGTCCGTGTGCAGGGCGTCAAATATTAAATTGACGACCTAGTCGTGGTCGTGTCTTTTAATGTAGCGTCCTTGATAAGGGCGTCTATTTCAAAACTCTTTAGAAACTAACCGAAACGCATGAAATCTATATGCAGGTATTAACGGATGATGTTATAAATATTAATATGCTAGTTTGGGCTATAATCCCTGAGAAAATCCTACCTTTTGATGAAACGTGAAGGATCTGGTGAAGAGACGATACTCTGTTTGTACAGAGTGCTCACCGGAAGAAGAAACTGAAGGAGAAGTTGCAGATGATTGGAGACGATTATGATGAAGAACCTTACGTCCTCCAACTATATGAGAGCTCCTTCTCGACGTAGACAACCTACAGAATCATGAGATGAAGAATATCAATATTCTTCATGACTATCTCATAGACAGGGGAAGAAGAACATCACCCGTTCTTCACGTATGATAGGAACACTTCGGGATGAAGAACCCTCGTTCTTTAATGGAAGACAGAAGCTCCTCAACCTGCGATAGAAGAATAAGATGGAGAAGAATTATTCCTCCTAATACCTAATCAGCAGAGGAGAAACAATTGGAAGAACCAACCTCTCTTTCACGGATGACTGCAGCAGAACCTTCTTCGGCCAAATATCTTTAGGGTTTGTTTGAACAAGGTTATTTATAGGATTTTGGGAATCCTAATAGGGTTAGTGTTTTGATTAGAAGTAACACTTCCATGATAGAGTTATTACTACATTCGAACTCTTTCTCATAGTTATCAACTTACCCTGGATAAGTTCCCGGTTCGAACGAAACTGGAATGGAATTAACGCCTTATGCTAGGGCGTCGAATTTTAAATTGACGCCTTGACGCACGTCGTTTCTTGTTGAAACGCGTCCATGTAAAGGGCGTTACTCTTTTTATTGTCTTTTTATGCCTTTTATTTATTTTGGCCGTCTGAAATTTGACGCCGTGAAACGTGGGCGTCCTTTCTTAAAAACGCGCCTTAGATGAGGGCGTAGCGCCTTGCTCCAAGGCGTTAATTTCATCAGGGCTTTGTTCTTCTTGTTTCAACCTTTTTCATTTGTTCACTTAATCTTTTAGTTTATTTTAATTTATCTAAATTTATTTCTTTTAATTTTATACGGGTTGCTACACCCTCCCCCACTTAAAAGAATTTGGTCCCCAAATTCATAACATATATTTACATATGGAGAGTGTAGAGTTCATACCCTCTAAAATAACTCTGGAAATCGCTTCCTCATAGATTCCTCGGTCTCCCATGTAGCTTCATGTTCTGAATTCTTATTCCATTGTACTTTTAGCATGGGAATAACCTTATTCCTTAGGGTTCGTACTTCTCGATCTAGTATTCTTATGGGCTTCTGCTCGTATGTGAGATCTTTCCGGATTACTAGATTTCCATGCTCAATAATATGTGATGGATCATGCACATACTTCTTCAACATAGATATGTGGAATACATCATGTACTTCGGACAGTTGAGGTGGCAATGCGATGCGATAAGCAACCTCGCCAACTCTTTCTAGTATCTCAAAAGGTCCGATAAATCTTGGTGTAAGCTTGCCCTTCACACCAAATCTTCGTATTCCACGTCCAGGCGATATCTTGAGAAATACATGATCTCTAACTTGGAATTCAAGATCTCTTCTTCTTGTGTCGGCATAAGCTTTTTGTCTAGACTGAGCAACTTGTAGTCTTTCTCTGATCAATTGTATCTTCTCGGTAGTGTCCCTTACCATGTCTGGACCTAATAGTTGTTTCTCTCCAACTTCGTCCCAGCATAAGGGTGATCGACAACTCCTTCCGTATAAGGCTTCAAAAGGTGCCATTTGTATACTAGCCTGGTAGCTATTATTGTATGCAAATTCGACCAGAGGCAAGTGATCATGTCAGTTTCCACCAAAATCAGTAATGCATGCTCTCAGCATATCTTCGACTACTTGATTGGTTCTCTCGGTCTGACCATCCATTTGAGGATGAAAAGCTGTACTAAAGTTAAGTCTCGTCCCCAACGACTGTTGTAGTCCTTTCCAAAAATGAGAAGTAAAACGGGGATCTCTGTCAGACACGATTGAAACAGGAATACCATGTAATCTGACTATTTCCTTGATGTATAGTGCAGCTAAGACATCAACTAACCATCGACTCTTGATTGGCAAAAAATGCGCTGATTTAGTCAATCGGTCAATGATAACCCATATTCTATCATGTCCTTTTTTTGATTTAGATAAACCCATGATGAAATCCATACCAATATCCTCTCACTTCCATTTAAGGATATCTAGAGGATGTAGTTTTCCAGCAGGCTTTTGGTGTTCCGCCTTGACTTGTTGGCACGTGAGACATCGTGATACGTAGTCCGCTATTTCTCTTTTCATGTTGGGCCACCAAAAATTTCTTTTTACATCTTGGTACATTTTGGTAGATCCTGGATGAATCATATACCTTGACCTATGAGCTTCATCTAAGATCTTCTTCTTTACCTCGGGACAATCCGGTATGCAAGTTCTATTCCTGAATATTAATCTTCCTTCACAAGTTATTTGGAAATCCGATTGTCCTTCCAGTTTGCCTTTGATCTCTACTAACATTGGGTCATTATCTTGAAGTGCTTGTATTTCAGTTAATAGGTCTGACTGTATGCTTATATGAGATAATGTGACACATCTAGGGTCTGTGTCCATGCTTATATTGAGTTCAGAGAATTGCTCCAGCAACTTCCATTCTTGAATCATACAATTGGCTAACAGTGCTCTCGGCTTTCGACTAAGGGCATCTGCTACATGATTACCCTTTCCAGGATGATATTGTATATTGAAGTCGAAGTCCTTGAGATATTCTAGCCAATGTCTTTGCCTCAATTTTAGTTCCTTCTGAGAGAAGAGATACTTGAGACTCTTGTGATCGGAGTAGACAGTAAACTGCACTCCATATAGATAATGTCTCCACATCTTCAGTGCAAACACTACCGCGGCCAATTCTAAGTCATGAACTAGGTAGTTCTCTTCATGCTTCTTCAATTGACGAGAAGAATAAGCTATAACCTTTCCTTGTTGCGTTAGGACACATCCGAGGCCTATGCCAGAAGCATCAGAGTATACCTCGAATTGCTCTCCTTCCACTGGTAAAGCTAAGACCGGGGCTGTGGTCAGATGATCTTTGAGAGTTTGGAAGCTTCTTTCACATTCCTCACTCCATTCATAGCGGATCTCTTTGCGAGTCAACCTCGTAAGTGGCACGGTGATCTTAGAGAAATCTTTGATGAACCGTCGGTAATAGCCCGCAAGACCTAAGAAACTTCGGATCTCGCTAGCATTGGTTGGTCTTTCCCAATTTCTTACAGCTTCCACTTTTGATGGGTCTACAGACAAGCCATCCTTTGATATAACATGTCCGAGAAAAGTCACTTCTTCGAGCCAGAATTCACACTTGCTAAGTTTTGCATATAATTGGTTTGTCCTCAATATTTGTAATGCAATCCTCAAATGTTCCTCATGCTCTTCCTTGGTCTTGGAATAAATCAATATATCATCAATAAAGACCACCACGAATTGATCCAAATAAGGCCTGAATATACTATTCATTAACTGCATAAAGGCAGCAGGGGCATTCGTTAGTCCGAAAGGCATAACAACAAATTCATAATGGCCATACCTGCTTCTGAATGCGGTTTTATGAATATCCTCGTCCTTGATTCTTAGTTGGTGATATCCTGACCTAAATCAATTTTGGAAAAGTACTTGGATCCTGAAATTTGATCAAACAATTCATCGATTCTCGGCAGTGGATACTTGTTCTTGATAGTGAGATGATTCAATTGTCGATAGTCGATGCATAACCTCATGGATCCATCTTTCTTCTTTACAAATAGCACAGGTGCACCCCACGGGGAAGTGCTTGGTCTAATGTTTCCTTTCTTAATGAGTTCCATCAATTACTCCTTTAACTCCTTGAGTTCGGCAGGTGACATTCTATATGGTGCCTTAGAAACTGGTCCAGCACCAGGAATTAAATCGATGGCGAAGGCCACTTCTCTTTGTGGAGGTAATCCAGGCAAATCCTCCGGAAACACGTCCAAAAATTCTTGCACAACTGGGATATCTTCTATCTTAGTCTCCTTATTCTTCTTAAGGGTGACAAATGCAAGGAAAGATACACATCCTTTCCTGATTAGCTTGCTAGCTCAGAGAGCTGAAATAAGTGGCAATTTGCTTCGACTCTTGAGGCTAGTAAAGATTAATTCCGGAAACTCTTTGAAAGTAACCTTGCTATTGCGGCAATCGACAGTTGCCTGGTATTTGGATAACCAATCCGCTCCTAGTATGACATCATACTCCTTTAGATCTAAACATATGAGATCAATAGGGAGATTTCTACCCTGAACCAATACTTCGCAGTTTTGGTAATGATGTGTAATATCAGTCTCATCACCCAGAGGAGTAGACAAAACTAACTTCATCCATTCTGGTTCTAGGGGTAATGGGTCAGCAAACTTCTTAGAAATAATAGAATGCGATGCACCAGTATCAATTAAGACATATGCATTCTTGGAATAAACTTTCAATGTACCTTCCACTAAGCCACCTTCTTCTTCTCGCTCGGTCTCCTTGATTGCATGAAGACGAGCATTCTTGGTTACTGGGCGCTTTCCGTCACCGGCTTGGTTATTTAGTAGTGGGCAATCGGGAATCCGATGCTCACGACTCCCACAACGGAGACATGCTCCAAGTTTCCTCCAACATTCTTCTGCTCTATGACCCGCTTTATCACAATGTTTGCACACTGTATTTGAAGAGGTAGTGGTGATAGAGAAGGGCTTGGTCTTCTTGAACTTTTGGTCTTGTGAGTATGCTCCTCCATTGCTAGGCCTTTTCTTGAAGTTGGGTTTAAAGGAACCCGAACCTGTAACTTGTTCCTTCTTATCCTTACCACGAATCCTATCAGACAGTTCCGTGGCATCTTCTAATAGTTGAGCTCGGCGTACTATCTCCGAGTAGACTTGAATGTCCATCGGCGCCAGTTGAGTAATAGCTTGGGGCCTGAGCCCATTAAGAAACCTCCTAGCTTTCATTTTCTCGGTGCTAACTAGATGCTTAGCATACCGAGATAATCTAGAGAATTGGGCCTCATACTCGGCCACTGACAAAGATCGTTGCTTTAATGCAGCAAATTCTACAGCCTTCTTTTCCTGAACTCGGTCCGAGAAATATTTTGCGTTGAAGTGTTCAACGAATTCCTCCAACGTAACCTGATCTTGATTTATAGTAGCCTCTATTGATTCCCACCAGCATCTAGCATCCCTTTCTAACTGAAAAGTAGCTAATAAGACCTTATCTTGATCCGTGCATTGCATAACACGGAATATTCGTTCTGTTTCCCTAATCCAATGTTCAGCGTCATCTGGATCCGTAGAACCCGTGAACTTGGGCGGGTTCATGTTCTTGAAAGTCTGGTGGAGACTTCCTGCTCGTTGTCCACCTCCCTGTGGTACTTGTTGCAGTACTTGAGTCATGCCTTGAAGTGTACGCTGCATGTTGCGCCATTGAGCACGTTCGGCAGCCATTATCCTACAATTACCATAACTATATTAATACGTGATTTGTATTTAAAGACTAGTATTTCTATGTTAATTTTTTTAACCCTTGGTTCTACCCAATCTCACTGGTTAAAGGTTAAAACCTATCCTTGGACTTGGGTTTTTCCTAGGAATTGAATACCCTAGGCTCTGATACCACAAAAACTGTCACGCCCCGAGAGCGGAAGATACCCGGAGATGCGTGATGAGTTTATATCAATCATGTCAATCAGAGTAGTAGTGTATTCGACACAAAGACAGAGATGCGCAAAAGTAAAGATAACCCAATCCATTTATTTCTTCATAATAAATAGTCTATTACAAACACAATACTCTATTCAAAAAAATAAAAGTACACATTTGACTCAAGAAATATATAAAAGACTAGATGACACTTGGAAAAGCTCTAGCTCTTTCACTCTTGATTCTCCCCATCCGATTGACTTTCCTCATCGTCGGACTTACCTGAAAAGTATGGGAAACACGGAGTGAGCGAACGCTCAGTAGGAAATTATATCTCAGGAACTAGCAAGGGGTTTAAGTAGTTACATCTTTCATGAATGTACTATAGCTATGCATGCTCGCATAAAACGACAAAATAGAAAGAGAATATAACAATAAGGTAACAAGGAGAACTAGTCATGAACCTTTCAAGAACTTATATCAAATGACCTCAAGATATTCAAGCAAGTACTTTATCATGTCAAGATGAAATTTGGCTATCACGTTCAAGTACGCAAGTAATTACCCTTTTTCGGGCCACGCAAGTCATGTAATATCAAGTCAAGTACAAGTACAAGATTTGTGGAATGTTCAATCAAGCTGGTCATGCACTTCGGTATAATGCCAATACCGTGATCAATCAACTCCCATGGGCACAAGTACTTTCGGGTGCTCCTCCCAGGACCAGATCGGGCCCTATATGCGCAGGCATTAATCATGTATTTTAACATCCACTTTTGTATATAGCCAATATGGAATTTCAAGGATAAATCTTGTAGACATGTAGGATAGACTTTGAAAGAATAGAGTCCAAAAATATGATACTTGACATAGATAGGCGATAATAACGGTACAATCACACTTTCGATAAAACTAGGTGGAATTGGTTCCCTTAACTCGGGTACCATGATAAGTAAGTAGAGACACTCTTTTATATAGAATTGAGGTCCATATGAATAGCACCTCAATGGCAAGACGTCCTCATCCTTCATATAGAATTGAGGTTCACAAGAACATCAAGTTTCATATAGAATTGGGGTCTACAAGAACATCATAACAATGTTGATATAGAATTGGGGTTTACAAGAACATCATAACAATGTTGATATATTCTTCCCCGTTCATTAAGATAATTCTCATATCATACCCATGGCATGACATGAGGGCCGGTATCACCATGTTTCTATAGAGGGACATGGCAAAGATTGTGTAATGGGTTTTTATGGTACAACCAGCTCAGTCGGCCTTGAGGGAATCCAAGGCGGCGAGGAGTCTTACGGAGGTCTCTATGACTAACTCGCTAGTCCAAAGGAACGGAATGTTCAATAGAGAGCTTGTATGTCAATGAGAATTGAGTGTGTAATGCGATAAATCATCATAGAAAACATGGGACTATACTCACGGAGTGGAGTAATAGTGCCTATATATAAATATATGTAATGAATCCCTCGGATAACAGTAATCAGGAAAAACCAGTAATGCAGAAAGTAGCGACTTTGGTAAAGTCATTTTTCATGTAATTAACGCCTTAATTAGGGGCGTTTATATTAGATTTGACGACGTGTACAGCAGTCGTCCTTTCAATATTTCTAATTTTGCAGAATATTATAAATCTGGAAATTTTAATGAAACGCGCCCTGGACAGGGGCGTTAGTTTACAGAAGGCGCCCTGGTATGGGGCGTCAGTTCAAGAAAAGACGATCTGGACAAGGTCGTTAATTCACAAGTTTACAAGTTTCGAGACAATGAAATTTCAGGAAACATGATATATGGTCAGTACCATAAGAAATAGCAGGATTACAAGAGATTGACCATGCATTAATTTAGAATCATGTTTGCATTGATATATAATTTTTAAACATGGTGTTTATTAATTAAGAGAAATTGACGTACGTGTGCAGGGCATCAAATATTAAATTGACGACCTAGTCGTGGTCGTGTCTTTTAATGTAGCGTCCTTGATAAGGGCGTCTATTTCAAAACTCTTTAGAAACTAACCGAAACGCATGAAATCTATATGCAGGTATTAACGGATGATGTTATAAATATTAATATGCTAGTTTGGGCTACAATCCCTGAGAAAATCCTACCTTTTGATGAAACGTGAAGGATCTGGTGAAGAGACGATACTCTGTTTGTACAGAGTGCTCACCGGAAGAAGAAACTGAAGGAGAAGTTGCAGATGATTGGAGACGATTATGATGAAGAACCTTACGTCCTCCAACTATATGAGAGCTCCTTCTCGACGTAGACAACCTACAGAATCATGAGATGAAGAATATCAATATTCTTCATGACTATCTCATAGACAGGGGAAGAAGAACATCACCTGTTCTTCACGTATGATAGGAACACTTCGGGATGAAGAACCCTCGTTCTTTAATGGAAGACAGAAGCTCCTCAACCTGCGATAGAAGAATAAGATGGAGAAGAATTATTCCTCCTAATACCTAATCAGTAGAGGAGAAACAATAGGAAGAACCAACCTCTCTTTCACGGATGACTGCAGTAGAACCTTCTTCGGCCAAATATCTTTAGGGTTTGTTTGAACAAGGTTATTTATAGGATTTTGGGAATCCTAATAGGGTTAGTGTTTTGATTAGAAGTAACACTTCCATGATAGAGTTATTACTACATTCGAACTCTTTCTCATAGTTATCAACTTACCCTGGATAAGTTCCCGGTTAGAACGAAACTGGAATGGAATTAACGTCTTATGCTAGGGCGTCGAATTTTAAATTGACGCCTTGACGCGCGTCGTTTCTTGTTGAAACGCGTCCATGTAAAGGGCGTTACTCTTTTTATTGTCTTTTTATGCCTTTTATTTATTTTGGCCGTCTGAAATTTGACACCGTGAAACGTGGGCGTCCTTTCTTAAAAACGCGCCTTAGATGAGGGCGTAGCGCCTTGCTCCAAGGCGTTAATTTCATCAGGGCTTTGTTCTTCTTGTTTCAACCTTTTTCATTTGTTCACTTAATCTTTTAGTTTATTTCAATTTATCTAAATTTATTTCTTTTAATTTTATACGGGTTGCTACACCTGAGGTCTTCTGAAGGCGCCGCTTGGCTGGGACGATGGCAGGATGTCCCTGATCGACTCCCTGAAGTGGCAGTTCTAAAAGTTGACTTTTGATATTTTTGCACGAATTATTCCCGAACTGATTTTTTTGACCTGCACAAGGAATAGATTTGCGCGCCTTGGCGGCAAGAATTAATTCTCTCAGATCTGAAATCGGATCGAGGTGAAACTGGTGTGGTTGGAAAGAGGACTCCTGGATCTTCCACATATAAGTTTTGTAGGTTGATCCAATGAAGAGATGAGAAATGGGAGGCTCTGCAAGCTATGGGTTTTCCTATGGATCTATTTGCAGACACTCAGGATAGAAAGGGATCTGCCTGAAACTGACCTTTGACCGAGGTGTAAATGATTTTTTCAGGGACTACAAATATTAAGGGAGGTAAGGGGAAACGTGAGGAACACTGAGTAATTTTTTTGGATTTTCTGGAAATTTCTAAGGGGGTGGGAAAAATATGAATAGGTGACACTATCCCGCAGATCTGCAAAAGAGCATATTACTAAGAGGACAAACAAAAATATGGGAAAAATATCAAACTAAGGCCAAATGGCACGAAATTTGAACTGGAGATTATGGGAGACAGGCGGAACAAACTCTCAAATTTAGGGATCAAACAAACAATAAGAAAAAAAGAAATTTTGGAGATGAGGTTCTATCCTTATTTGGACAGAACTCCGATGTAGCGGCGGTGGCGGCGCGTTGGCGGCACGAACGGAAGGCGGTGGTCGAAAGTCGAATCCAGCGGAGGTGGAGATCTTGGAGTCACACCAAGAAGAGGGCTTCACACCCTAGAATGGTCGAAATCCATCTGCAAGAGGGGAGGAGAGACACAAGGGGTGCCCTTGGGCTTGCTCTTAGCAAAAATGCTTAATTCTTCATTAATATCTCTAATGACACTATACATAGGCTTATATAGAGAATGACAAGGGGTGGGGGGATGGGAATTTCTCGGGAGAGAGGGGATTTTCTTCCCTATGTGGTCAAATGACCAAATTAAAAAATAAGACAACATGGGATAAACTATATTATAAGGGGGAAGCATCTTGGACTTTGCTTGGTCCAATTTTAAATTTTCTTCCACCTTGTCCCCTTGAATGGTCAAACATCTAGAGGTCCACCTTGAACCTTTGACCAGCCCCACATGGGACCCTAAGGCTTAGGTGGACCAATGGTGAAGGAGATGGGGGACCCGTGCGGGTCCTACTAGACTTTTACACAAAAACCCAAACAATCCTAAGGAATGACAAATTGGCTTATAAAGCGTTACAATTGCGTACATTTTTTCCCAAGCATATAAATGTAAATAAAAGGACTCAAATACAAAATAAAAAGTAAGTGGTCTTGCTCTGATGACCCCATCATCTTGCTGTTGGGTTCGGTGCTATGTATTCAGAGGGGGGGGTGAATGAATACCCTTTAAAAAACTTTCGCCCAATTAAAATTCTAGTGCTCACAAGTGCGGAATAAAAGCACTAAGACTAACTTAGAAAAACTACTCCAGTCATCTATTGAACCTGTAGGCAAATATGTAGAGTGCTCCTAAGCAACCATCTAATGTGCGCAGTAATTAGACAGATCAAACAAACAGTCAATACCACTGTCAAACATATAGTGTGCGCAGCACTGAAATGAACACATGTAGAAGATCAACCTATCTCGTCCCTATGCATTCATCTAGCGCCAAACACACAAAGAGATCAAACCACTGAACAAGAGGGTTTTTAGGTGGTTCGGTCCTGCAGACCTACGTCCACCCCACACTCAAACCAGAGTGTGGATTCCGCTGACTCACAGCTTGAACAGTTGGGCATCACAGCTTGCCATACAACCGCCGAGCAACACAGCTTGCTATCCAGTGGAATCCACCACTGCAACGCTGGGGATTACAGCTTACCCGACCAGAGGCAACACCTCTGCAAACCGCTGGGCAATACAGCTTAGCCGTCCAGTGGAGTCCACCACTGCAATCACTGACTAACAGCTTGAAGGAAAGTATAAAATGAAAACGAAAATAAGTAGCAACAGCAACTGAAAGCTGTAAATAATGAAAGCACAAATGTGGCTCCTAAGAGCTGATTGGAGTGGATCTGATCCAACTTCCAGCAGGATCGGTCTTCTCTGATCTTCTCTTCTCTCTCTCTTACTTCTTATTCTCTTCACACTCTGCTAGAACTCTCTATCTCTCTCTTTCTCTTCTTTCTCTTTTTCTTCTTTGCTCTTTTCTCCTTTTCTTCTCTCTGTGGATCGTGGCTCTCTGCTGCTTTCCTTTTCTTCTTCTTCTCTGTGGATCTCTCACTCTCTGTATATACTTTCCCACACTCGATCACTTTCATCTGAAGACGAAGCTTAGTATATATACAGCAGTAGGTTGGGCGTGTGACCTCCACATTTCCCGCCCTAAGGAGTTTCGCCAGAACCGAGGCATTTCGACCACCTGGCAGCATCCTGCCTGGGCTGCATCCACGTGTCCTCATCTGGGCACCTCGTCCTTCCTTGGATCACGTGCCTTCATTAGGCTTCACGAAGGGTGCCTGTAGGACAGAGAATCACATTATCAGTTTAAGTATATGCATTGCAGTGTATAGACTTCGCTGTATAGACTTGTGAAGACGAAGCAATGTATAGACTTCATGAAGCAGGACAATTGCGTTGTACAGACTATGTGAAGACAAAGTTGTAGCGATGTATAGACTTCATGAATCAGAGCTGAAGCAGTGTATAGAGTTGCTGAAGTGTAATGCAATGTGCAGACATTGTTCAATGTATGGACTTTACAATGCAAACAGCAATGTATAGACATTTCATTCGACAGGCAGACAATGTACAAACTTGTACATGCTTCAGGACAAAGTATGGACTTGAATGAACGAGCATGCAATGTATAGACTTGCTTAGCCTGAAGCAATGTATAGACTTCAGCTCAAAGCCAATGTATAGACTTCAAAGTATGCAATGTACAGACTCTGAAGAGCAGCAGCCAGTGTATGGACTTAGGCAGGCTTCAACTCAATCTATAGACTTCATGACTGATGAATGCAATGCACTGGACAAAGTATAGACTTAACGATGTGCAGACTTGCCAAGACAAATGAGCGATGTACATACTTGCTCGTTGTTCAGACTTCATGGACGATGTACAGACATGCAAAGAGAAAGGCTGTACAGACTTGATAAACGATGCAAGGCAAAAGAATGTATATACTTCCAATGTATAGACTTGCCAACTGAGCGATGTACAGACTTGAACAAGGAAGCTCTGTACAGACTTGATCAAGGCAAGGCAATCGAGTGTATAGACTTTTAATGTATAGTCTTGCCAAAGGGGCGATGTACAGATTTGAACAAGGCAAAGTCTGTATAGACTTTGAGATTCACAATGTATGGACTTTGGCAACCCAACGGCTGTACAGACTTCCACTCAACAGCGTTGTATAGACTTTGAATGCTCGAGACAATGTATAGACTTGAACAGCTTCAAGACACAATGTGCAGACTTTACCAGTGTATAGACTTGGAGTTCTGAACGTAGGTAAAGACTGGGAATGTATAGACTTTGCCTTAGAAACGAATGTATAGACTTTGAGGCAGAAGCCAGGCAAACGATGTGTAGACTTGGGCAGAACGTAGGGAAAGGTAAGAATGTATAGACTTGAAAAAGCAGACTGGGCAAACTCTGTACAGACTTGCTCAAACAGTCCGATGTATAGACTTGGAATTTCAACAGAAGGATGTACAGACTTTGAATATGAAATCAGGCAAACGGATGTACAGACTTGGAAGTTCACTGATGGATGTATAGACTTCACCTCGAGCATCTACACTGCAATGTATGGACTTTGAAGAATATGAACATGGCGCTGTACAGACTTCAAGTGAAGACCAGTGTACAGACTTCATTCGAAAGTAATGTATAGACTTGACAACCAAAGGGCTGTACAGACTTGAGCAAGACACTGCAATTGAATGTGTAGACATTGCACAGGAGAGTGTATAGACTTAGAACACGTGCAATGCAAAGACAACTCTGTACAGACTTGGAGGATGTGAGTGAGAATGTATAGACATCAGAGATGCGTGCTACAGTCCAATGTATGGACTTAGTGCTCTACATGCTACAGTGCAATGTCTAGGCTTGATAAACGATGTGTGGACTTCAAGGCGTGAGACGCTGAATGAGACGGTCCACTATATAGACTTTACTTCGTGCATGCTACAGGGCCGATGTATAGACTTGCCAATGTATGGACTTTCAGTCCAATGAAAAAGGCTATGTAGACTTGAAGAAATGCTTCAAGTGGATGGCTGTACAGATTTCATGAATATGTAGACTTGTCAACGAGATGCACAATGTATAGACTATGCACATGCATGAAGAGCCCTGACGATGTATAGACTTGCTAGCCAAACACTATACAGATGCTCAAATGCAATGAATGTATAGACATGCGAATCTGAGGGGGTCGACCCATCTAAGAGGGGGGTCGACCCACAGAGCTGGCATACTCATGCACACACTCATGCACATAACAGATCAGATAGAACACACTCATGCATTCTTCCACAGAATAGATCAGATATATTCAAAACAATGTGGTGACTCATTCATGTTGCTATCATTAAAACACCACATCATCAACAAAGCACAAGGGGCACAACAATCTCCCCCTTTTTGATGATGGCAACATAATGAGTCACACTGACTCATCAAACTATTCTCCCCCTTTGACATAAGCAAAAAGAAGGGAAATGGTTTGAGAGTCAAATGCAGCACACAAAGACAGCACATAAATTCAGAGAATGAATCAAGGTTCATTAAAATGAAGATCTCCCTTATGATAATGAAACAACTCTCCCCCTATCAACATGCATGATTGACTACTCTCCCCTTAGATGCAAATAAACCATAACTCCCCCTGAAGCATAGGAATGGACTCTGGTTATCCAATAAATCAATCTGAAATCAGCCATTACAAAGAATCTGAATTCTGGTGAAAAGACCACATATGCAATAAGTCACATATGCATGAACAGAATGAAACAGGTAAAAAGACCGCAGAATCAGAACTTATTGCAGAACGAACAATACATTCAGCAACCAACAATCAATAGTAGAAACAATTCAGTTACACTAGCTGAGAAGAATGTGAAAGATGAGTATAAGCTGGTGCAATAGTAAATCACTAGTAGAGAAATATTTCAGAAGAGTGAACATCAACACACAGTAGCTGAGTCTGGAATTCAGACAGATCAGCTGACAGATAGTATCATGAAGGGAGTTGAAAGAAACTCTTCTTTAACAGCTCAACAAATAGAAGGCAGAATTCTTTTTCAAGAGAGAGAAATATGACATCAGATAAGAGTTGATCAATTATTAGACAAGAGGTGTTCAGGATGTGATAATCAAAACACCAATTCTAAATGCTCCCCCTGTCTAGATGCAATGAAATTTCTTTTTAGGTTTTTGAAAAAAAATTTATGATATGCACTGCCCTTCATATGAGAAGTATGCAACAATTCTGATAAGGAGAGCATGATGACCAAGTAACAGCAAACAAGCTCCCCCTGACAAAATGCATTATATGCAATGAATCATTTCTTTTCAAATTTAATTTTCTTCAAATTGATGATATGCAGTACACTGTTCTATATGAGCCATGCCCTTGGTACTTGGCAGAGAACTTAGTCTCAAGGATCATCTCACACATAGTAAGAACCTCCAAGCAGATTTCCCTGCCTTTTAGTAGCTTACTATTTGATATACTAGGGTAATGCAAAAAATGCAGTGCAAAGCAGTCCTATATGCATTAATCAAAAACAGTTGGACTCCCCCTGACTATATGCATGAAATGTATTGAAGCACATCACATGATATAAGTTTTGAATTCAGATATGATTCATGCAGATTAGACAGAAGAGAGTTACCATAAACATGATTGTGCAATTCTTAATTCAGTAAACTTCAATTTCAGCATCAACAAGTTAACATGATATGCAATCATTTCAAATTCACAATTTCATTTAATGGAATTTAAGCACAGTTCAGAACTGACCTGATTTGTAGGATCTTGGGGGTTTCATTCTTGAGTGCCTTGACTTATTAATCCCCCTTTATTCATTCCAAGGCACACTTACAGCAAATCAATCACTTTGATCTTGCAGGAACCCAAGAAGTCTTGGGTCCTGAATTATCCCTATCAGGTGTTCTAAACAGTCTTTTAGCAGTATGATCATCAAATTCCATCAGATAACAGTCAAACATGGAATGTCCAAATTTTCCACAGTAGTAACATGAAGCCACAGAATTTTTGTTTTTATTATTCATGTTAGCAGAAACATGATGCCCATGTGCATGCACATGAGTATGAAAATTATGTGTATGAGCATGAGTATTTCTTTTATTAACATGAGAATTTTTCTTTCCATACTCAGCCAGCCGACAGTTGGGAGCTTTGTGGCCTAGCTTACCACATTCAAAACATGCAGAGTTTTTCCTTTTATCACTCAAGTTATTTCTAGCAGAATCATAGAAAGCAGGGAATTTTACAGATTTAGAATTCAATCTATTTCCCTGAGCATGCCAGCAGTCTTTGACTGCATGCCCATACTTACCACATTCAAAGCATTTAAAATGCTTGCTTCTTGATTCATTTTTACCCCAATGATTTCATGACCAGCACTCATTAGCCTTATGCCCAGGCTTGATGCAAGTGAAACAAATGATATGCTGGCCTGAAGTAGATCTATATCTATGTGGGTCATGAGCATGTGTGAAAGATCTAAGATTCACATTATTATCTTCCTTCAGTTTAAAACATGCATTCATTAGATGACCATGCCTACCACAGTAATAACAAGATGCATCAAATTTCTTAGTGGCATGGTTTCTATCAGTTGATTTCCTAGAATGCATTTCTTCATTAGCATGCTCATCTTCAATCAACAGTCTGCAATCATCCATTACATGCCCTATCTTGCCACAATAATGACATGACACTTGAGTTTTCCTGGCAACATGATTACTAACAGACTGACTAGATGCATGAGAATGAGTACATGAAACATGAGCATTTTCCATTGACCCATCAGATTCAGCAGATCTAACAGATTTCAAGGTATAATCAGAAATATTCTTTACATTCTTTGTTTGACTCTTTCTTTTCAATTTCTGATTATTCTCACCAGGTTTTGTTTGCTTTTCAATTTTCTAGGCTTTGAACTGAAAAATAGATTTTGAAAGTGATTTCTGATTTTCCTTTTGTTTTGGGGATTGCTTTGAGGTACCAGCTACATTAGAACTTTGCACAAAGGTAGTGTATAGCCGGTTTCTAGTGATTTTCTTAACTTCAGAACTACAACTTATCCCCCTTTTGAGTTCTTATCCTCACTTTTATCTTTCATGACATCTTTTATTTTTCTTTCATTTTTAGTAGAATTGGATGCTGAGTTTTCCAGATCATGAATTTTATCTTCCAAAGATGCTATATGAAGTTCATAACTGGCTATTTCCTGTTCACTGCAATTAACACATTCACTTAGAACTTTGTTTGCAGTTTTATACTTCTCAATTTCTTGTTCCAAGTTGTTCAAGATTTTTAATTCTTCATCACAGATAGCTTTTCCCTTTTCTGTGGTGAGAAGTCTTTCAGACAAGCCAGTGTTTAAACACTTTAATTTTTCAATTTCAGCTTTCAGTTCAGTGTTTTCCTTCTCAAATTTTTGAGGTTGAGCTTCCTTAAAAATAGATTTCTCTTTTTCGATAGTCAGAAACCTCTGTGAGAAAACAGTATTCAAAACCATCAGTTTTTTGTTTTGTTCCCTCAGTTCTTTGTTCTCTTCAGATAGCTTCATGACTCCTTCATTACATTTTCCATTTCCAGACATAAGCTCTAATTTTTTAATTAATTCCTCTTCTCTTTCTTCTGCTTTAATTTTCTCAGCAAGTAGATTTTTGTGATCATCTTTAAGTGAGGTAATTTATTTATTTAGCCATTCATTCTCACTATAAAGATCTTCATTACGTTCTCTTAAAGCTGAGCACATTTTACAGTTTGATTCAGTAGGAGAAGAGTGTGAAACCTTAATCCTTTCCAACTCTTCTAGATTCATCAATTGTTCATTAGTTTTCAGTTTCACCTGACTTTCTAATTCAGAAATTTTATTGAAACCTTCTTGGTTTTCCTTTTTCAATAGGCACATTTGTTTCATATTCAAGTGATTCTCAGACAGACATTTATCATACAATTCATTTATCTTCAAGCACTTTTCACATGATGAATTAGAATCACTTTTATCAATTTTTCTTTTCATTTTCTTATGCTGTTTTCTTAAATGATCATAAGACTCCAGCAGTTCATTATATGCAACAATCCAATCATCCAGGGTGTAATTTTCAAAGATGTTTACCTGATCATCGTCCTGTTCTTCATCTTGATTGCTACTTGATTCACTCCCTTGAGCCATCGTGCATAGATCCTTATCTCTATCGCAAGCAGTCTTCAACTTATCCAGGATTTCCTTGGCAGACCTACAGGATGAGATGCATGAGATTAGTGCTCTGTCAATTGATGATTTTACCATATTCAATGCTCTAGAGTTGATGGAGTCATTCATTTTGTCCTTCTTGGTCCATTTGGATTTATCTTTCGACAGTTTGTATGAACCGTGAGTCATTACCTTCCACAAATTAGGATCGGTTGTCCTTACATACCGATGTAACTTTTCCAGCCATGGGCCAAGGTCATCACCTCTGAATATCGGTGGATGAGCCATCAAAACAGATAACAGATAGATTCAAAGCACAAAGTAATTGACAAGAAATGCACTAAAACAGATGAGCAAAGTAAAGCACTAATTCAGTGAAACAAAACACGATCTTAAAAGACCCACTCTGAAATGCACCAACAGCTAGCAGGATCTGCTGCGGATTGTTAGATCCTATGCACAGCAACTCGCTCTGATACCAAGTGTTGGGTTCGGTGCTATGTATTCAGAGGGGGGGGGGTGAATGAATACCCTTTAAAAAACTTTCGCCCAATTAAAATTCTAGTGCTCAGAACTGCGGAATAAAAGCACTAAGACTAACTAAGAAAAACTACTACAGTCATCTATTGAACCTGTAGGCAAATATGTAGAGTGCTCCTAAGCAACCATCTAATGTGCGCAGCAATTAGACAGATCAAACAAACACTCAATACCACTGTCAAACATATAGTGTGCGCAACACAGAAATGAACACATGTAGAAGATCAACCTATCTCGTCCCTATGCATTCATCTAGCGCCAAACACACAAAGAGATCAAACCACTGAACAAGAGGGTTTTTAGGTGGTTCGGTCCTGCAGACCTACGTCCACCCCACACTCAAACCAGAGTGTGGATTCCGCTGACTCACAGCTTGAACAGCTGGGCATCACAGCTTGCCATACAACTGCTGAGCAACACAGCTTGCTGTCTAGTGGAATCCACCACTGCAACGCTGGGGATTACAGCTTACCCGACCAGAGGCAACACCTCTGCAAACCGCTGGGCAATACAGCTTAGCCGTCCAGTGGAGTCCACCACTGCAATCGCTGACTAACAGCTTGAAGGAAAGTATAAAATGAAAACGAAAACAAGTAGCAACAACAACTGAAAGCTGTAAATAATGAAAGCACAAATGTGGCTCCTAAGAGCTGACTGGAGTGAATCTGATCCAACTTCCAACAGGATCGGTCTTCTCTGATCTTCTCTTCTCTCTCTCTTTCTTCTTATTCTCTTCACACTCTGATAGAACTCTCTATCTCTCTCTTTCTCTTCTTTCTCTTTTTCTTCTCTGCTCTTTTCTCCTTTTCTTCTCTCTGTGGATCGTGGCTCTCTGCTGCTTTCCTTTTCTTCTTCTTCTCTGTGGATCTCTCACTCTCTGTATATACTTTCCCACACTCGATCACTTTCATCTGAAGACGAAGCTTAGTATATATACAGCAGCAGGTTGGGCGTGTGACCTCCACATTTCCCGCCCTAAGGAGTTTCGCCAGAACCGAGGCATTTCGACCACCTGGCAACATCCTGCCTGGGCTGCATCCACGTGTCCTCATCTGGGCACCTCGTCTTTCCTTGGATCACGTGCCTTCATTAGGCTTCACGAAGGGTGCCTGTCAGACAGAGAATCACATTATCAGTTTAAGTATATGCATTGCAGTGTATAGACTTCGCTGTATAGACTTGTGAAGACGAAGCAATGTATAGACTTCATGAAGCAGGACAATTGCGTTGTACAGACTATGTGAAGACAAAGTTGTAGCGATGTATAGACTTCATGAATCAGAGCTGAAGCAGTGTATAGAGTTGCTGAAGTGTAATGCAATGTGCAGACATCGTTCAATGTATGGACTTTACAATGCAAACAACAATGTATAGACATTTCAATCGACAGGCAGACAATGTACATACTTGTACATGCTTCAGGACAAAGTATGGACTTGAATGAACGAGCATGCAATGTATAGACTTGCTCAGCCTGAAGCAATGTATAGACTTCAGCTCAAAGCCAATGTATAGACTTCAAAGTATGCAATATACAGACTCTGAAGAACAGCAGCCAGTGTATGGACTTAGGCAGGCTTCAACTCAATGTATAGACTTCACGACTGATGAATGCAATGCACTGGACAAAGTATAGACTTAACGATGTGCAGACATGCCAAGACAAATGAGCGATGTACATACTTGCTCGTTGTTCAGACTTCATGGACGATGTACAGACATGCAAAGAGAAAGGATGTACAGACTTGATGAGCGATGCAAGGCAAAAAAATGTATATACTTCCAATGTATAGACTTGCCAACTGAGCGATGTACAGACTTGAACAAGGAAGCTCTGTACAGACTTGATCAAGGCAAGGCAATCGAGTGTATAGACTTTCAATGTATAGTCTTGCCAAAGGGGCGATGTACAGACTTGAACAAGGCAAAGTCTGTACAGACTTTGCTATACAGACTTCCACTCAACAGCGTTGTATAGACTTTGAATGCTCGAGACAATGTATAGACTTGAACAGCTTCAAGGCACAATGTGCGGACTTTACCAGTGTATAGACTTGGAGTTCTGAACGTAGGTAAAGACTGGGAATGTATAGACTTTGCCTTAGAAATGAATGTATAGACTTTGAGGCAGAAGCCAGGCAAACGATGTGTAGACTTGGGCAGAACGTAGGGAAAGGTAAGAATGTATAGACTTGAAAAAGTAGACTGGGCAAACTCTGTACAGACTTGCTCAAACAGTCCGATGTATAGACTTGGAATTTTAACAGAAGGATGTACAGACTTTGAATATGAAATCAGGCAAACGGATGTACAGACTTGGAAGTTCACTGATGGATGTATAGACTTCACCTCGAGCATCTATAGTGCAATGTATGGACTTTGAAGAATATGAACATGGCGCTGTACAGACTTCAAGTGAAGACCAGTGTACAGACTTCATTCAAAAGCAATGTATAGACTTGACAACCAAAGGGCTGTACAGACTTGAGCAAGACACAGCAATTGAATGTGTAGACATTGCACAGGAGAGTGTATAGACTTAGAACACGTGCAATGCAAAGACAACTCTGTACAGACTTGGAGGATGTGAGTGAGAATGTATAGACATCAGAGATGCGTGCTACAGTCCAATGTATGAACTTAGTGCTCTACATGCTACAGTGCAATGTCTAGGCTTGATAAACGATGTGTGGACTTCAAGGCGTGAGACGGTGAATGAGACGGTCCACTGTATAGACTTTACTTCGTGCATGCTATAGGGCCGATGTACAGACTTGCCAATGTATGGACTTTCAGTCCAATGCAAAAGGCTGTGTAGACTTGAAGAAATGCTTCAAGTGGATGGCTGTACAGACTTCATGAATATGCAGACTTGTCAACAAGATGCACAATGTATAGACTATGCACATGCATGAAGAGCCCTGACGATGTATAGACTTGCTAGCCAAACACTATACAGATGCTCAAATGCATTAAATGTATAGACATGCGAATCTGAGGGGGTCGACCCATCTAAGAGGGGGGTCGACCCACAGAGCTGGCACACTCATGCACACACTCATGCACATAACAGATCAGATTATGCTTGGACTTAATGATTCATGGTTGTCATCATCAAAAAGGGGGAGAATGTTGTGTCCCCTGCTTTTGATGATAACAAATCATAAATCATTTATAGATGTTTGAGAAATATCTAACTTATTTTTGGCTTGATGAATTGATTAAACAAGTGCAGGAGAATCTCACTAAGTAATGTCTCGACACATCTTATTCATGTCTCGACACATCCAGAAGAATTTAAGCTGAAGCCATTCTGTCTAAGTATCTGGATTCACCGATGTCTCGACACACTGAGTGAAAAGTGTCGATACATTTGTGTGATAATCTCTGCATAAGGCGCTCTTGTCCCGACACCTTCTTACAACAACTCTGTACATGGCTCACATGTCTCGACACCGTTTGGTGTTGTCTCGACTCAGCCATAGTTCTTCAAGAACTTCAAAGGGATGTCTTGACACATTGAGTGTAAAGTGTCGACACATCAAAGTTCAATCAGTACATGCTTGAAATCGACAGAAGCTGTCTACAAGGATTTTTAAAGGGATGTCTCGACACACTAACAGAAGAGTGTCGACACATCCACGTTAAACCCAAATGATTCTCCAAGATCTTTAAAGGAATGTCTCGACACACTATCAGGGAAGTGTCGACACACTCGGTTCGACCAGAATGGATCTGAATCTGACGGAAGCTGATTTTAAGATCCGTAACTTAATCCAGAGGATCCATTTGCTCTGGAAATAGCCGTCAGATTGCTTTGGTGTCAGAAGACTGTGATTTAGCAGAGATATTGTCTGAAGAAAATTATACCTTTGTTGCTATGGTCTCCTACCTACCCACATTCCTACGGACTTGATAAGAATGGAGTCAACGGTACAAGTGTAAGCAGATCAAATAATGTGGATATGACATTCTGGGTATTGCTTGTAAAAGTGAACAACGTTGGTGTCGCCCTAGGACACCGATATATGAGGAGCATGAGCTCCAATTTGAAAGCAAGCATGCGAGCTGAGGAGAAAATGAAGAAAGAAAAAGCTTGCTATCCAAGCTACTCTTTGTCTTGATGCTGCCGGCGTGAGTGAAACAAGAAGAAGCCATTTCTATTCCTCACGATGAAAAACCTCCTTGGCTGCTATGAAGATTCAACGAGAAAAAGAAAGTCAAGGATCTCTCAAGCTCATTCCCAGACAGGAGACTCCTTTGTCATAGCGTTTTCATTACGATACTCTGTCTGGGCATTTCATTTTTAGTTTGCTTTTCTTCTAAACAAACTTCATATCATTAGATCCCTACCTGTGTGTAGGAAGACAGAAGGTGTGGTCACCTATCTGTGTGGTTTGGGTTGTGATCCCACAAGCTGTGTGTCAGCGGTGTGTGAGAGTGTTTCTCTCTGTTAGAAGCTGTGTGTCAACAGAGTGTGAGAGTGTATCTCTCAGTTAGAAGCTGTGAATCAGCTGTTGTGCGTTGGCACTAGTGAATCATCACTGTGTTGTGTGAGGGGTGGACGTAGGTCTCTAGATTAAGACTGAACCACCTTAAAGATCTTATCTTGTGGTTTGTTCTCTCTCTCTTGTTCCAACGGTAGAAGCTTGATAGGACCGGTTCCAGTCATCTTGTGTGTATCTAGCTTCTCAGATATTAACTTATATCTGCCTCTCTATCTGTTGTGTTAGACCTAGTTTTTATTTCCACATAGAAGGGCAAAAATGGGTTGATCTATTCACCCCTCCCCTCTAGATCTGCCTATCACCACTCAACACCTACAAGATGTCCCCCATAGAACTGAAGGAATTGAAGAAACAACTTCTGGATTTATTAGACAAGGGTTTCATTCGACCTAGCACATCCCCGTGGGGTGCGCCAGTACTATTCGTCAAGACGAAGTATGGATCCCTCAGGCTATGTATCGACTACCAGCGACTGAATCAAATCACAATTAAGAATAAATATCCGTTGCCGCATATCGATGAGCTCTTTGATCAGATTTCTGGAGCAGAATATTTTTTCAAGATAGACCTCAGGTCAGGGTATCATCAACTCAAGATCAAAGATGAAGACATACACAAAACTACTTTTCAAAGTAGATATGGCCACTATGAATTCGTGGTAATGCCGTTCGGGTTAACCAATGCCCCGACAACATTTATGCAACTCATGAACAATGTCTTCAAGCCCTATCTCGATTAGTTTGTACTCGTCTTCATAGATGATATTCTTATATACTCCAAAACGAAGGAGGAACATGAAGAGCACTTAAGAATAGCCTTGTAAATGCCAAGAGAGCATAAACTTTATGCAAAGCTTAGTAAGTGTGAGTTTTGGCTTAAGGAGGTCTCTTTCCTTGGCCGTATTATTTCAAAAGAAGGAATTGCTGTCGATCCTTCTAAAATAGAAGCAGTTAAGAACTGGAGCCGACCGACGACCGTGTCTGAAGTCAGAAGTTTTCTAGGTCTGGCTGATTATTACAGGAGATTTATCAAAGATTTCTTTAAGATTGCCGTTCCTTTGACTAGACTCACAAGAAAGGAAAATCCTTTTATATGGTCGAAAGATTGCGAAGAGAGTTTTCTTACCCTTAAAGATCACCTTACTACAGCACCTATATTAACATTACCCACTGAAGGTGGTGAATTTGAAGTCTATACGGATGCGTCTAGCATTGGTCTAGGATGTGTCCTTATGCAAAATGGAAAGGTGATTTGCTATTCATCAAGGCAGTTAAAGCGTCATGAAGAAAATTACCCTGTATATGATCTGGAATTAGCTGCGGTCATATATACATTGAAGATCTGGCGACATTACCTTTATCGGGAGAAATTCACTATATTTTCAGATCATAAAAGTCTGAAATACCTTTTCACCCAGAAGGAGTTAAACATGCGACAACGCAGATGGATGGATTTCATCATGGGATTACCTAAGACAAGAGGTGGACACGATGGTATATGGGTAATCATAGACCGATTGACTAAGTCTGCACATTTTCTGTCAATAAAAAGTCGATGGTCTGTAGATATTCTAGCAGCATTATACATAAGGGAAATTATTAAATTACATGGTGTCCCTGTCACTATTATATCAGATAGAGATCCTCAATTCACATCACAATTTTGGAAGGGTCTACAACATTCATTAGGGACCCGACTAAACTTTAGCACATCATTTCATCCACAAACTGATGGCCAGACTGAAAGGACAAACCAGGTAGTTGAGGATATGCTTAGGGTATGTACTATTGATTTTGGAGGTAGTTGGCATGACCACTTGCCCCTAGTAGAAATTGCACACAACAATAGCCACCAAGCTAGTATACATATGGTACCATTTGAAGCTCTGTATGGAAGAAATTGTCGATCACCGATATGCTGGAATGAAGTAGGAGAGAGACAGATTCTAGGTCCCGATATTATCAGAGATACTACAAAAAAGATAAAGCTGATTTGGGAAAGGTTTCAGATGGCACAAGACCGGCAGAAATCTTATGTTGATAATCAAAGGTGTGACTTGGAGTTCCAAGAGGGAGACCATGTGTATCTTAAGGTTTCTCCAGGTCGAGGTATTCGACGATTTGGCATTAAGGGCAAGCTTACTCCAAGATTTAATGGCCCATTTGAAATATTGGAAAGGGTCGGTGAAGTGGCTTATCGACTGGCTTTGCCTCTACAACTAGCAGGAGTTCATGACGTATTTCATGTCTCAATGTTAAACAAATATGTTTATGATCTTTTTCATGTCATCACTTACGACAATCTGGAGATTAAGAAGGATTTGACATATGAACAAAAACCAATCAGAATCGTTGAACAAGAGGTTCGTCAACTACAGAATAAAACTATTCCAATGGTCAAAGTCCAATAGACCAAGTTATGTCCACATGAAGCAACATGGGAAACCGAAGAAGCGATACGCAGAAGATTTCCAGAATTATGAACTGTAAGTACACTCTCCATATAATCCATGTATTGAATTTGGGGACCAAATTCTCTTAAGTGGGGGGAGGGTGTACTGACCCGAAAATTTTTAGATTTTCCAAAAGGCCCAAATGAATTAATAAATGAATACTGGGCTAATTAAGTCATTATTAAGACCCAAATAAAGTAATCAATTAATCTAGCCTATTCAAATAAAGCCCAAAAGATTTTAGGACCAAGCCCATAACGTTTGGCCCATATTCTAGAAGGTCAATCAATTTATTCACAGAATATAAGAATAAATACCCATTAACTAGATAATTAAGGGGATAATAGAATAAAAAAGTTTGAATTAAAATCAAATTCGACACCCGAACATTGTGGCGGTCTATCGTAAAACCGCTATAGCACATGTGGCGGCCTATTCCTAGACCGTTAAATCCTATCAGTTCCGTGAATGAAAGAAAGAGCAAACAGATTTGATTTTTGATGGGTTATCACCTAGAGATCGAGATGGGTGGACTAGTAAACATCTTAAGGACTCTCTGAAGTCGACCTAAGGTTTAATAAGGACTCTAGGATCGATCTAATCCTCAAAACCTAGTAAAACCCTATAAATAAAACCTAGCTTTGACCTGCGCGACCCTTACATTTGGCTCGCGTGGAATCAAGGTAAGGCGATATTATTCTGGGTAAGTTCTTTAAAAGTTTATATTCCTAATACATAGGACTAACATCCCTTAAAATTTCATGCTAGGAGCTCAAGCACACAAGAAGTTAGAAGCCTGTAAAGTTACTGGTTCCACATTAGCTACCCAGGAAACTGTGCGAAAGCCCGGTGAAGATCAAGGAATTAGGGAACCAAATCGAGGTATTTAGAAGCTGATCCTTTAGAACTTTTTGTTCCCCTTAGTATCTTCGTCTTACCCTCCAAATTCATGTCCATAGGTCAAGAGAGTAAGGAGTTAGAGCAATGTGAAGTTGCTGATTTGTCACAAGAAGTGCAGGGAACTAAGGATAGCGTCCATCCTTAAATTTGAAGTTAAAAGTCTAGGACAAAGGTAGGTCATCTCATGAATGGCTGAAATACCTTCTAGGGATAAAAGCCCTCTTGTTTTACTAGATTTCATGAACTATGCATCAAGAATTTCATGTTTTATGCATCTAGTATACATCCATGCATATTCTTAGCCCTAATTGAGTTAAGAGGAATTCTCTTGTTAATTCACAGAAAACCCATGCATCTTGTCAGCTTAATCTTCGTTCTATCACGATAGAGAAGTTTATATATATATGTTGATTTCCAGACATGATGTGTTTTTAAAACATTAGTTTCTTCTTATTTAATTTACTGTCAAACTTTCTCTAGCGGCTTGAAGGTTGACCGCCAAACTGGTTTAGCGGCCATACGATAAACCGCTAGACACTCTAAAACTTGTCTTCTATGAAACTTCTGGTGGACCAGAAATAGACCGTTAAAGTTCCTCTGGCGGCCTTACGATAAACCGCCAACTTTCTGTAATGGCTCTATAATAGACCGCCAATGTTCTATTTTCTGTCAATCCGGGACGAATTTAAGAGCAGCCCATTTAGCTTATAAATAAGCCTAGTTAGATTTATACGAACCTATTTTAATGTATTTCATTACTCTGATTTCATGTTCTTTATGGTACTTAGGATTGTTTTAAGCATATGACAATTTCATGCCAAAAACCATATAATTTTGTATTAAATTATGGTTTAAACGCTACATTGACGAGATTGAACGTTGGTTTACTACAGTACACATTCTCCTCTTGTCTCAAAGTCATTTCTATAAGTTCATGGCATATATCCCGATATATGACCATTAGTTACACTCTTTGCACTATAGGCACACAATCTTAGACTTGATAACCTCTCATTTGGATATTCCTTCCAATGGACTAGGAAATCTTGTTTCAAGGCCTCCGTAAGTCTCCGCGAGTCTGGGATTCCCACCAGGATGCCGAGCTGGTTGTACCATTAAAGCCCAAATTGTCTAGAAAGCACTACCGACGGTTTCTGAAATTCTATCCATTAACGGTTCAATACTCGACTGCTACAGCCTATTAACGGTCCCGTATCTGACCGCTAAATTTTCTAAGTCCAAACCGATTTCTTTCTGGATTCAGCCCACTCTAGCAGCCCAATATTAGACTGCAATGTCAATATAGCGGCC
Organism: Amorphophallus konjac; assembly: GCA_022559845.1. Taxonomy (NCBI): domain Eukaryota; kingdom Viridiplantae; phylum Streptophyta; class Magnoliopsida; order Alismatales; family Araceae; genus Amorphophallus; species Amorphophallus konjac. The sequence continues at coordinate 185,885,649 of CM040125.1, forward strand.
CAATTTTTGACCGCTAAATTTCCTGAGTACTGTTGACCCGAGGTTTGTCCCAATGGTGCGGACACCCGAGCAGTTACGCCGAGCCACTGGTACCGCACGCGGAGCACGACTCGAGCCACTTTAGCGTCCATCTGGCTCGGAGACAGCCTGGAGACTCCTCCTTGAGTCTCTCCATTTATCATATTTGTTTAGACTTTATTTGTGTGTAATGTGTGTTTATTTCATTTTATTCGGTTTGCAATTGTGATTGTAAGAGGGGCTTATGTGCAATTTGGACCCCTTGGGCCCCACGGGCCCCCCAAGCCCTTTCCCATTGATCCACCTCAGTCTACGGTCCCATGTGGGGTCAGTCAACCATCCACATGGAGGCTTCTAGAAGGGTGGGCCAAGTGGGGGACAAGTGACTTGGAAAGTCCAAATTTGGCCACCCACCCCACCTACCATGTCAAGCCTCTTCACCATGGTCAATAGGCCGCCCCCCCTTTGTTTTTTTTATTGTATTTTTTTTGTGATGGTCACATCTAATCCCAGCCCTCCATTCCCTTCCCCTAGATCCAACGGTGGAGGATGGATTAGATAAGTGACCTATATAAGCTTGTAATTTCCATTTTTGATTGAATTAATGCATTGTGAAATCTGAAATTGCTTGGAGCAGCCCTTGGGCGCACCCCTCCTCTCTCCTCCCTCTCCCCCTTGCAGCTGAGACGGTTGCCATTCTGAGGTGTGATGCCTCCCCTATCCGTTCCGGTCATCATCGCCGCCGCCACGAGCCGCCATCGCACCGCCATCAAGTTCGTCGGAGTTTTGTTTTCAGCCAACCACTGCCACTTCCATGAAATTCTGCTATCATCCACGAGCTCAGATCGACTTGGGATTTTGAGGGGATGTTGTAGAGGTGTTCCCCACGTTCTACAAAAATTTGTGGGTCATGAATCTTCAATTTGATAATTTCCCATTTTCGTTCAAGTTCCAAGTTCAGTTCTGCCAGTTTCAGATCTGATTTTTCACTTTTCCTGAGTTTCGCATCTTCGATTTACCTTTTGATTTTTTCTAGGGCTCCCAATTTTACTGTGCGTTCTATCCATTAACCCCTCCTTCCACGAATTTGCCTGATTTTTTATCAGCCCTCCACCTATTTTTCAAAATTCGTTCTCAGAGCAAGATACAGTGCTATCCACCTGTTCCCAGATCTGACCACCCTTCAGTAAACAAATCATAACAAATCACAGCTACCTCCAATAAGTCCAAAAAAAATATCCCCATTTTTCTTGTTCAAAATCCTACAACTTTCATGAAGAGCTCAGGAGCTGAATCGGCCATCAACCTCACGGTCAACGGCCATTCTCAGATAACTCACCTACAGATCTGAGATTTCGGGTACTGTACAATAGGAACTTGAAAATTCAATAAAGTTCAGATCCGGCCAGATCCAGCAGATCTCTTTGAGTCTAGATTGAAGGATTTGAAGAGAGCTTTCCAACGATAGTTCATGCATCCCGATCTGACGTCGGGATTGATCGCAGCATCCGTTCTCGCCGGAGCGCGCGTTAGAAAACAGAACCTGAAATCCGTGGGCAGGTAGTTCAAAAGTTGGAGATCGGGGCCGATCAACCACCGATCGGCGTTTTCGGCCGACCGCCGTATGAGGAGGCGCGCCACCAGGGGTCTCCATCACAGTGGGCGCTACCCCAGCAGGCCGAGAGGACAGCGTCACCCGTGGGCCCCACGGACCCGTAGATCGCGCCGTCTGGACAGCACGAAGACGCGGAGTTCGGCACCACCGGGCGACATCAAGATGCTGCCCGTCAACCCAATTCGCGTGATTCCCGGGCCCCACATGTGACCTTTTACCTCCCTACGTGGAGTGGGTCAAATCATTGTATTGCTATAATATTATTTAACCGGGAGTCCGTAATTCGGCCGGGGTTGTCTTCGTCACCCCGGGTGCGTGGAGGTAATGATCTTAACTTCTCGGCATTCGCTTGCTAGTTTAGTATATGGTCTTTGCCGCTGCTGAGAGCGATAGGTACTAGCCCGTGAGTCCATGTCACCACTGTGAGTGTGAGAGTGACCCGTCCCGTGACTCAATCCGAGTCCGGAAGTGAGTCGACTACCCGTGAACTCTGCCGGTTCTTCAACTGCGCACGATCCGCGTTTCCCTCGCTTGGGACGACGAGTGAGATTGCGTTTCTGTTAGCGACGTATAGCCCATAGGAGCTCTCCGTGTCGGGCCTAGTGTCTCTCCCATCATGTGTTGCTGGTCGTGTCCGTATCTAGAGTCTGAGGTTCATACCACGTAGAGTCGGTCCCCTCAGTCCGTCCCGCATCAGTTTGGTATCAGAGCGAGTCGAGTCTAGGGTAGTCATTGCATAAGTCTTGCACGGTCTAAGTCAAGTCTAGGATCATCATTATTTTTAAAACAAAAAAAGTGTTTTAAAATTGTATTTCATCCTGATAATTCAGTATCTTAAAAGGTGTTGTCCGAACGCTAGGCTACGCCTATCGGGAAGGCCGCACACTTGCGGGAGTGATCTTCAGATCGATTAACTCCGCCACGTACCGGATATTGGTTTAGGTCTAGGTGCATTAGTCGGTGTTTGCATCAGTTTGTGTCTCCTAGTTCGTGTGTAGTCCAATAAGAGTCAGTCGGTCTTGTCCACGTGTCGGCATGTCCATCTTGTAGTTCCCCATTTCCAATGGAATGTCGGTCGCCCAGGCGATATGACCGTTGGCCCACCCATGGGCTTGGCAACCATCCTCTCCGCTTCTGTAGGCCTGAAGCCTCAGATTTGTTTGGCTCCAATGACCCGGGCATCTACCTCAAGTGGGAGGCCACCATGGACACCTACTTTGATTGTTATACTATGTCCGAGGCAATGCAATTCTCTTTCGCCAAAGAGCGGCTTCTTCATGAGGCTGCCGAAAAGTGGGATTACATCGAAAGAATGAGAGAGGTTAGGAGGCAATGGCCCATCGAGTCATGGTGGGACATGAAGAGAGAGCTTAGGAAGGTCTACGTGCCCCAACCGGTCACCTCCAACCGGCCCCACCCAATCACTTCCAACCAAGTGGGTCCTAGTCGGAGGCAAAGAGCCCCACACGTAGATGAGCCAAGACCCAATCCTAGGACGGTTGACTACGGGCGAGTCCACCATGATATCCCTATTCCAACCCACTCCGTTGCCGAACTTATGTAAATGATTTTGGACCGGTTGGACGGGGTGGATAGGACACGTACTCCTAGTGATGTACTCCTACCCGAGTCTAAGGAGGTAGCAACTGGTAGCCCCAACCCAATGCCATCTAAGGTGCCATCCCAAGGTCCTCTCCCCATCATAGTGGATCCTCTTTCCCCACCCACGATAGCCCCTTTGCCTACACCCCCTGTCTATCAGGAGGATAAGGATAAGGACACACTTATCAAGGAGCGAAGAGGATCACGACAGCAGTGTTATCGCTGCCAAGGGTTTGGCCACTTTGCCGGACAGTGTCCCACTCGAACATCTCTAGCCCTAGGGGACAAAAGGGTTGGAGAAGCCTCACTCTCCAATCTTTATTCGGAGCCACCTCAGCCACAGCTACCCGTGTTTCTAACGGGAAAGCTACTTCTAGCCGAGCCACTCCTTAGCTAGCTTAAGAATGGCCTGGCCCCATCTCCCCTCCCATCTATGGACCCTATCCTACCTTTGGTGCCAATCAATTCATTTCACACCACTTTCCAGTCTAGTCACTATGTGGATACATTAGATGACCTTCTTAAAGGGTTAGACTGGCAATTGACCTTTACACACTTGTTGGCCCCAGGCTTTGACCAACCTATAGGTCGTAGCTTCACACATCCATCCTTAGGGTCAATCACCTCCGTGTACACCGTGGGCCATATCACCATGGAGGTTCTTTTACTCCTCCCCTTACCGGCCGAGCCTGACTTCACTCCTTTTATCCCGAGGGAGGAGCCCTATCTGCTATACACAGTCCCATCTACGTCGATGGATGAAGGTGACCATCAACACCTTCTAGAATTCCACACATGGGACCTTGAGTTGAGGGAATCCATATCGAGGGGTCACACATTCTTTGATCCCTTTGATCCCTTTCTTCATGGGCCCTTTGGCCCACAACCTCCACTCCACCTCTTTAAGGAAGTCCACTATCACACCCCTCCTACTCAGGCCTGGCAACGTTCACGTGGCAATAGGTCCGAACTGTCATTTGCGGGTAATGAAGACTTTGGTTCCCCCGGCCCAACCTAAACCACCCAAACCTCTCGGACTTCCCACATCCAAACCCAATGTCCATGATTGGTGCATCGTAGGATGTCTAGAAATCCACCATGCCATTAACCTCCGGTTATGTCAAATGCATGCATGGCACACATTCGGATGTCCTAGACCACCTTGCATATGATTAGGTCGGACTAGCATTAGGTTTGTGTAGGGTCGTGTGTGCATCTCCGTGTTTTTCTTTTTGTTAGGCATGTTAGGAGTCTGCATGACGACGTCCGTCGTCACAGTAAGGCCAACAATGCACGGTACAAGGAGTTAGCCGGTGCCCAACCGACACCACCGAGAGTTCCAAGAGGGCGAATATGTCATGATCAGGGTAAGACCTGAACGGTTTCCCTCGGGAACCGTTAAGAAGTTGCAAGCTCGCGGAGCCGGTCCATTTAGAGTGTTGAAATGCGTTTGATCCAATGCGTATGTTGTGGACCTGCCCGAGGAATACGGTATAAGCTCTACTTTTAATATTTCGGATCTAGTTGCATATAGGGACCCAGCGGTGATCCCTAGTGAGCCTTTCAAGCCATCTCCTCCAATTGAGAATGATCCCCACCTGAGTGTCCACCTCCAGCCCCTTTGTCACGGCATCGTGAGCATATAGATCATATACTGGATGAGCAGGTGACAGTTACCAGGAGTGGATCCTACCCCACTACCTAGTGCGATGGAGAGGACGGCCCGCTACTAAGGACACATGGATCACACATGGAGAGTTGCAGCGGATTGATCCGGACCTTCTGGAGCGATACAGGAGCGATGCAGACCCTTACTCGACAGGGTCAAGTTTCTCCCACCCGGGGAGAATTGGTGCGGACACCCGAGCAGTTACGCCGAGCCACCGGTACCGCACGCAGAGCACGACTCGAGCCACTTCAGCGTCCATCTGGCTTGGAGACAGCCTGGAGACTCCTCCTTGAGTCTCTCCATTTATCATATTTGTTTAGACTTTATTTGTGTGTAATGTGTGTTTATTTCATTTGATTCGGTTTGCAATTGTGATTGTAAGAGGGGCTTATGTGCAATTTGGACCCCTTGGGCCCCACGGGCCCCCTAAGCCCCTTCCCATTGATCCACCTCAGCCTAGGGTCCCATGTGGGGTCAGCCAACCATCCACATGGAGGCTTCTAGAAGGGTGGGCCAAGTGGGGGACAAGTGACTTGGAAAGTCCAAATTTGGCCACCCACCCCACCTACCATGTCAAGCCTCTTCACCATGGTCAATAGGCCGCCCCCCCTTTATTTTTTTTGTTGTATTTTTTGTGTGATGGTCACATCTAATCCCAGCCCTCCATTCCCTTCCCCTAGATCCAACGGTGGAGGATGGATTAGATAAGTGACCTATATAAGCTTGTAATTTCCATTTTTGATTGAATTAATGCATTGTGAAATCTGAAATTGCTTGGAGCAGCCCTTGGGCGCACCCCTCCTCTCTCCTCCCTCTCCCCCTTGCAGCTGAGACGGTTGCCATTCTGAGGTGTGACGCCTCCCCTATCCGTTCCGGTCATCATCGCCGCCGCCACGAGCCGCCATCGCACCGCCATCAAGTTCGTCGGAGTTCTGTTTTCAGCCGACCACTGCCACTTCCATGAAATTCTGCTATCAGCCACGAGCTCAGATTGACTTGGGATTTTGAGGGGATGTTCCAGAGGTGTTCCCCACATTCTAAAAAAATTGGTGGGTCATGAATCTTCGATTTGATAATTTCCCATTTTCGTTCAAGTTCCAAGTTCAGTTCTGTCAGTTTCATATCTGATTGTCCACTTTTCTTGAGTTTTGCATCTTCGATCCATCTTTTGATTTTTTCTAGGGCTCCCGAATTTACTGTGCATTCTATCCATTAAGCCCTTCCACGAATGTTTTTGATTTTTGATTAGCCCTCCACCTATTTTTCAAAATTCGTTCTCAGAGCTAGCTACAGTGCTGTCCACCTGTTTCCAGATCTAACCACCCTTCAGTAAACAAATCCTAACAAATCACAGCCACCTCCAATCAGTCCACAAAAAATATCCCCATTTTTCTTGTTCAAAATCCTACAACTTTTGTGAAGAGCTCAGGAGCTGAATCGGCCATCAACCTTGCAGTCAATGGCCGTTCTCAGATAACTCACCTGTAGATCTGAGATTTTGGGTACTGTACAATAGGAATTTGAAAATTCAATAAAGTTCAGATCCGACCAGATCCAGCAGATCTCTCTGGGTCTAGATTGAAGGATTTGAAGAGATATTTCCAACGATAGTTCATGCACCCCGATCCGACGTCGGGATTGATCGCAGCGGCCGTTCTCGCCGGAGCGCGCGTTGAAAAATAGAACCTGAAATCCGTGGGCAGCTAGTTCAAAAGTTGGAGATCGGGGCCGATCGACCACCGATCGGCGTTTTCGGCCGACCGCCGTCCGAGGAGGCGCACCACTAGGGGTCTCCATCACAGTGGGCCCTACCCTAGTAGGCCGAGAGGACAGCGCCACCCGTGGGCCCCACGGACCCGTAGATCGCGCCGTCCGGACAGCACGAAGACACGGAGTTCGGCACCACCGAGCGACATCAAGATGCTGCCCGTCAACCCAATTCGCGGGATTCCCGGGCCCCACATGTGACCTTTTGGAGTGGGTCAAATCATTGTATTGCTGTAATGTTGTTTAACCGAGAGTCCGTAATTCGGCCGGGGTTGTCTTCGCCACGCCGGGTGCGTGGAGGTAATGATCTTAACTTCTCGGCATTCGCTTGCTAGTTTAGTATATGGTCTTTGCCGCTGCTGAGAGCGATAGGTACTAGCCCGTGAGTCCATGCCACCGCTGTGAGTGTGAGAGTGACCCGTCCCGTGACTCGATCCTAGTCCGGAAGTGAGTCGACTACCCGTGAACTCTGCCGGTTCTTCAACCACGCACGATCCACGTTTCCCTCGCTTGGGACGACGAGTGAGATTACGTTTCTGTTAGCGACGTATAGCCCATAGGAGCTCTCTGTGTCGGGCCTAGTGTCTCTCCCATCATGTGTTACTGGTCGTGTCCGCATCTAGAGTCTGAGGTTCATACCACGTAGAGTCGGTCCCCTCAGTCCGTCCCGCATCACCCAAGGGTTAATATTCCTATGATCCTAGATTGACTAATGATAGTCTAGGACTTGTAACCTTGTTCAAAGATATCTAAGATAAATTGTGAAAGATAAAGAACGTACCGTTATGCTGTCGAATTTTCTCCAAGGCATAACTTAGTTATTAATGCATTTCTTGAGCTCATGAATCTATATTTGGTGCATTCTTATTGACATTGAGTCTTGAACATTCATTGAACTTGTTACATGCGTGGCCAACTTTATTGCTATATACGTGGAAGTCGCTTGATTTATAATTGAAGATGCAGATCGAGTACTGATTGTGTTCAAGGGCTCTATGCTAGTCCCCTCGGCTGATTGTCAGAAACATACTATAGAAACCATGGGGTATGATGCTACTGGCGTCGCATTACGCTAGGAGTACTTTCTGTATAAATAAGTGAAATATCCATGGCTCATGAAGTGAATTATCCACAAAAATTCATGAAGTACTTGCTGTTAAGCGAAAAGTACTTCCTTTCTTGTTACATGACGTTCTAGTATATTCTCGTTACATTCTTGTTCATGAAAGGCCATAATTACATTCTTGCTTGATCATGCTTACTCAATCATATCTTAATTTGATCATGTCTTGTTACTTTGGTTTGTTTACATGATTTATCGCATTCGCATGATTTTACCTTACTCTTTAGAGCTAAAACACTAATAACTTAAATATTGCCTTCATGTTGATGTGAAGATACCTACTGGGCAAGTGCATTCATAACCTACTTTCCAATCTTTTCAAGAGATGCAAGTGATTCGGACTCGGATTCGAGTTATTCAAGTGATGGGTCCGAGAGCGAATGAGAGTCTCATAAAATTGAGAGTGAAGACTTAGGAAGTTAATGATGTCTAGATCGAGTTCATGTAATTTTCTTTTTATTGAGTCAGATAAATTTAAGTAAGTTGGAATAGTCCATGTACTTGGATTTTTATTAGTATTAATAGAAGTGGAAGTTGATTAAATTGTTGTGTAATTGCATCTTATGTGTAATTGTCTTGCGCTCTGATTATTCTTGCTCGCAAGAGGCTTACCATGCCGGTTGTTCACGTTTCCTGAGATCATCTTCAGCTGTATCAAAAGCTCGAGACGTGACAGTTAAGTTGGTATCAGAGCCTAAGTCTAAGGACTTAGGGAGAAAGCCATGTCATAGGATAAGTCCAAGGTTTAAGGACCCATACATATGAACTAAGGAAGAAATTTCCCCACCCATGTGAGAATTGGGTAGAGCCCGGGATAAGATAGTAAATTATCTCTAGAATAATCCATTTCAAAATTCCATGGGAATTAACAACTTGTTATTTCTCTCAGGTACCTTATTGTTATAATGGCTCAACGCGTAGACTGGGATGGTATGTAGCAGACTATTGCGGGCCTTACTTAGGCACTACAAATGATAGCCCAAGCAGGCATAGGAGCAAGAGCTGGGGACTTGCATTGCAATTTTCGAGGCTTAAATCTCCATGTTTCTATGGTTCTTCGAACCCAGATGAGGCCGAGAACTGGATCGATGAAATGAACTGAATATTTAACGTCATACAATGTACAGACCAGGAAAAGGTGCGTCTTGCTACCTTTCAACTCGACAAAGATGCACGTACATGGTGGAAGCCGGTTTCGGCACCTCTAGCTGACGCTACACACATGGGAAGGTACTATCCAAATCTATTCACATCCTACATTTCTACTATTCGATATTGGTGCTTCTCATTCCTTTATATCTACCACCTTTGCAAAGACCTTGTCAGTTTCATCAGTTCCTTTACCTTCGGACCTTGCTATTACTACACCTTTAGGTCCTGGAACCAAACTCACAAACTATTACCCCGATAGTGAAGTAAGGGTAGAAGGTCACACTCTTTCTGCAAACCTCGTATGCCTTGACATGAAAGGCTACGATGCTATTTTAGGGGTGGATTGGCTTGTAGACCATGATGCCTACATAAATTACCGGAATAGGATAATATCCTTTTGCAAACCAGGCCTTCCAAGATTTTCCTTCCTTGGTGTCAAGTATAGGAAACATCCTACTATCATTTCTTCTCTTCACGCTTGCAAACTCATTTTGCAAGGATGTGAAGCTTTTCTTGCTTCCGTAATTGTTACCGAGTCTAAGGAGATCATCTTAGCAGACATCCCCATTGTAAATGAGTTTCCTAATATATTCCCATCAGATCTACCCGGTTTACCACCCGAAAGGAAGTAAGCTTCACCATTGAACTCATTCCCAGAGCAGCACCTGTTTCAATAGCTCCCTACAGGATGTCCCCCACAGAACTTAAGGAATTGAAGAAGTAGCTTCATGAATTATTGGACAAGGGATTCATACGACCTAGCACATCCCCTTTGGGTGTGTCAGTTCTTTTTGTCAAGAAGAAGGATGGATCACTCAGAATCTGTATCGACTACCGGAGACTGAACCAACTCACAATTAATAATAAGTATCCGTTGTCACGTATTGATGAGCTCTTTGATCAGCTTTCGGGAGCATAATATTTTTCCAAGATAGATCTCAGATCAGGATACCACCAGCTCAGAATTAAGGATGAAGACATATACAAAACTACTTTTCGAAGCCATTATGGTCATTATGAGTTTGTAGTAATGCCGTTCGGATTAACCAATGCCTAGCAGTATTTATGCAACTCATGAATAATGTTTTTCAGCCTTAACTAGACCAGTTTGTAGTCATCTTTATTGATGACATTCTTATTTACTCCAAGACAAAGGGAGAGCATGAAGAACATTTGAAAATAGCCTTGCAGACTCTAAGAGAACACAAACTCTATGCCAAACTTAGTAAATGTGAGTTCTGGCTTAAGGAAGTCTCATTTCTCGGCCATATCATTTCAAAGGAAGGTATCGCTGTGGATCCTTCTAAAGTGGAAGCTGTCAAGAACTGGAACCGGCCAACAACTATGTCAGAAGTAAGAAGTTTTCTAGGTCAAGATGGGTATTACATGTGGTTTATTAAGGATTTTTCTAAGATTGCCATTCCTTTGACAAGACTTACAAGAAAAGAAAATACTTTTGTATGGTCGAAAGACTGTGAAAAGAGTTTCCTAACTCTTAAGGAACATCTCACGATAGCCCCTATATTATCATTGCCCGTTGAGGGTGGTGGATTTGAAGTCTATACGGATGCATCTGGCATTGGCCTAGGGTGCGTTCTTATGTAAAATGGGAAGGTGATCTGTTATTCTTTAAGACAATCGAAGTGTCACGAAGAAAATTACCCTGTGCATGATTTAGAATTGGCGGTTGTTATATTTGTCTTAAAAATTTGGCGTCACTAGGTTTAGGGCGAGAAATTTACGGTCTATTCCGACCACAAAAGCTTGAAATATTGATTCTCCCAAAAGGAGCTGAATATGAGGCAAAGGAGATGGTTGGAATACCTTAAAGACTTTTATTTTGTTATCCAATGTCATCCTGGTAAGGCTAATGTTGTAGCCGATGCACTTAGCAGAAAACCGATGGGAAAGCTATCGAGTCTTATGATTAGTATGGCGAATCTCATTCCATAATTTGCTCAGTTGAATTTAGATGTTGACATAAAGAAGGAAGATGGTTTTGTAGCCAACATCCGAACTCAACCCACATTAATAGAAGATCTGGTTAAGCTACAGAACAACGATCCAGTATTGCTGGAGATTAAAACCAATATAGAGCAAAAGCCATATTTTTCTATTGCCAATTATGGAAGGTTGCTATTCAAGGGCCGAATTTGTATATCGATCATGTTGATACTAAGAGACTGATCATGGAAGAAGCTCATAATTCTAGGTACACCGTTCATCCTGGTAGTACAAAAATGTATCAAGATCTTAAAAGGAGCTTCTGGTGGCCTGATATGAAAAGAGAAGTGACAGATTTCGTGTCCCGCTGTCTCACTTGTCAGCAAGTAAAGACAGAACATTTGAAACCTGCAGGTAAATTACACCCCTTAAATATTCCCGAATGGAAATGGAAAAGTATAGGGATGAATTTCATCATGGGATTACCTAAGACAAGAGGTGGACACGATGGTATATGGGTAATCATAGACCGATTGACTAAGTCTGCACATTTTCTGCCAATAAAAAGTCGATGGTCTGTAGATATTCTAACAGCATTATATATAAGGGAAATTATTAAATTACATGGTGTCCATGTCACTATTATATCAGATAGAGATCCTCGATTCACATCATAGTTTTGGAAGGGTCTACAACATTCATTAGGGACCCGACTAAACTTTAGCATAGCATTTCATCCACAAACTGATGGCCAGACTGAAAGGACAAACCAGGTAGTTGAGGATATGCTCAGGGCTTGTACTATTGATTTTGGAGGTAGTTGGCATGACCACTTGCCCCTAGTAGAATTTGTATACAACAATAGCCACCAAGCTAGTATACAGATGGTACCATTTGAAGCTCTGTATGGAAGAAGATGTCGATCACCGATATGCTGGAATGAAGTAGGAGACAGACAGATTCTAGGTCCCGATATTATCAGAGATATTACAGAAAAGATAAAGCTGATTCGAGAAAGGCTTCAGATGGCACAAGACAGGCAGAAATCTTATGCTGATAATCGAAGGCGCGACTTGGAGTTCCAAGAGGGAGACCATGTTTATCTTAAGGTTTCTCCAGGTCGAGGTATTCGAAGATTTGGCATTAAGGGTAAGCTTACTCCAAGATTTATTGGCTCATTTGAAATACTGGAAAGGGTCAGTGAAGTGACTTATCGACTGGCTTTACCTCTACAACTAGCAGGAGTTCATGACGTATTTCATGTCTCGATGTTAAAGAAATATGTTTATGATCCTTTTCATGTCATCACTTACGACAATCTAGAGATTAAGAAGGATTTGACATATGAACAAAAACCAATCAGAATCGTTGAAGAAGAGGTTCGTCAACTACAGAATAAAACTATTCCAATGGTCAAAGTCCAATGGACCAAGTTATGTCCACATGAAGCAACATGGGAAACCGAAGAAGCGATGCGTAGAAGATTTTCGGAATTATTCAACTGTAAGTACACTCTCCATATAATCCATGTATTGAATTTGGGGACCAAATTCTCTTAAGTGGGGGAGGGTGTAATGACCCGAAAATTTTTGATTTTCTAAAAGGCCCAAATGAATTAATAAATGAATACTGGGCTAATTAAGTCATTATTAAAGCCCAAATAAAGTATTCAATTAATCTAGCCTATTCAAATAAAGCCCAAAAGATTTAAGGACCAAGCCCATAAAGTTTGGCCCATATTCTAGAAGGTCAATTAATTTATTCATAGAATATAAGAATAAATACCCATTGACTAGATAATTAAGGGGATAATAGAATAAAAGAGTTTGAATTAAAATCAAATTCGGCGCCCGAACATTGTGGCGATCTATCGTAAAACCGCTATAGTACATGTGGCGGCCTATTCCTAAACCGCTAAATCCTGTCAGTTCCGTGAATGGAAGAAAGAGCAAAAAGATTAGACTTTTGATGGGTTATCACCTAGAGATTGAGATGGGTGGACTAGTAAACATCTTAAGGACTCTCTGAAGTCGACCTAAGATTTAATAAGGACTCTAGGATCGATCTAATCCTTAAAACCTAGTAAAACCCAATAAATAGAACCTAGTTTTGACCTCTGCGACCCTTACATTTGGCTGACATGGAATTAAGGTAAGGAGGTATTATTATGGATAAGTTCTTTAGAAGTTTTTATTCCTAATACATAGGACTAACATCCCTCAAAATTTCATGCTAGGAGCTCAAGCACACAAGAAGTTAGAAGCCTGCAAAGTTACAGGTTCCACATTAGCGACCCAGGAAACTGTGCGAAAGCCCGGTGAAGATCAAGGAATTAGGAAACCAAATCGAGGTATTTAGAACCTGATCCTTTGGAACTTGTTGTTCCCCTTTTTATCTTCTTCTTACTCTCCAAATTTCATGTCCATAGGTCAAGAGAGTAAGGAGTTAGAGTAACGTGAAGTTGCTGATTTGTCACAAGAAGTGCAGGGAACTAAGGATAGCGTCCAGCCTTAAATTTGAAGTTAAAAGTCTAGGACAAAGGTAGGTTATCTCATGAACGGATGAAATATCATTCTAGGGATAAAAGTCCTTTTGTTTTACTAGATTTAACGAACTATGCATCAAGAATTTCATGTTTTATGCATCTAGTATGCATCCATGCATATTCTTAGCCCTAATTGAGTTAAGAGGAATTCACTTGTTAATTCACAGAAAACCCATGCATCTTGTCTGCTTAATCTTCATTCTATCATGATAGGGAAGTTTATATATATATGTTGATTTTCAGACATGATGTGTTTTTAAAACATTAGTTTCTTCTTATTTAATTTACTGTCAAACTTTCTCTAGCGGCTTGAAGGTTGACCACCAAACTTGTTTAGCGGCCCTACGATAAACCGCTAGACACTCTGAAACTTGTCTTCTATGAAACTTCTGGCGGACCAGAAATAGACTGTTAAAATTCCTCTAGCGACCTTACGATAAACCGCCAACTTTCTATAACGGCTCTATAATAGACCGCCAATGTTCTATTTTCTGTCAATCCGGAACGAATTTAAGAGAAGCCCATTTAGCTTATAAATAAGCCTAGTTAAATTTATACTAACATGTTTTAATGTATTTCATTACTCTGATTTCATGTTCTTTATGGTACTTAGGATTGATTTAAGCATATGATAATTTCATGCCAAAAACCATATAATTTTGTATTAAATTATGGTTTAAACGCTATATTGACGAGATTGAATGTTGGTTTACTACAGTACATATTCTCATCTTGTCTCAGAGTCATTTCTGTAAGTTCATGGCATATATCCCGGTATATGACCATTAGTTACACTCTTTGCACTATAGGCACACAATCTTGGACTTGATAACCACTCCTTTGGATATTCCTTCCAATGGACTAGAAAATCTTATTTCAAGGCCTCTGTAAGTCTCCGCGAGCCTGGGATTCTCACTAGGACGCCGAGCTGGTTGTACCATTAAAGCCCAAATTGTCTAGAAAGCACTACCGACGTTTTCTGAAATTCTATCCATTAACGATTCAATACTCGACCGCTACATCCTATTAACGGTCCCGTATCTGACCGCCAAATTCTCTGAGTCCAAACCGATTTCTTTCTGGATTCAGCCCACTCTAGCGGCCCAATACTAGACCACCATGTCAATACAGCGGCCCAATTTTTGAGCGCTAAATTTCCTGAGTACTGTTGACCCGAGGTTTATCCCAAGGGTTAATATTTTTATGATCCTAGATTGACTAATGATAGTCTAGGACTTGTAACCTTGTTCAAAGATATCTAAGATAAATTGTGAAAGATAAAGAACGTACCGTTATGCTATCGAATTTTCTCCAAGGCATAACTTAGTTATTAATCTATTTCTTAAACTCATGAATCTATATTTGGTGCATTCTTATTGACGTTAAGTCTTGAACATTCATTGAACTTGTTACATGCGTGGCCAACTTTATTGCTATATACGTGGAAGTAGCTTGATTTATACTTGAAGATGCAGATCGAGTACTGATTGTGTTCAAGGGCTCTATGCTAATCCCCTCGGCTGATTGTTGGAAACATACTATATAAAACATGGGGTATGATGCTACTGGCGTCGCATTGCGCTAGGAGTACTTTCTTTATAAATAAGTGAAATATCCACGGCTCATGAAGTGAATTATCCACTGAAATTCATGAAGTACTTGCTGTTAAGCGAAAAGTACTTCCTTGCTTGTTACATGACGTTCTAGTACATTCTCGTTATATTCTTATTTATGAAAGGCCATAATTACATTCTTGCTTGATCATGCTTGCTCAATCATATCTTAACTTGATCATGTCTTGTTACTTTGGTTTATTTACAAGATTTATCACATTCGCATGATTTTACCTTACTCTTTAGAGCTAAAACACTAATCACTTAAATATTGCCTTCATGTTGATGCGAAGATACCTACTGGGCAAGTGCACTCATTACCTACTTTCCAATCTTTTCAGGAGATGCAAGTGATCCGGACTCGGATTCAAGTTATTCAAGTGATGGGTCCGAGAGCGAATGAGAGTCTCATAAAATTGAGAGTGAAGACTTAGGAAGTTAATGATGTCTAGATCGAGTTCATGTAATTTTCTTTTTATTGAGTCAGATAGATTTAAGTAAGTTGGAATAGTCCATGTACTTGGATTTTTATTGGTATTAATAGAAGTGGAAATTGATTAAATTGTTGTGTAATTGCATCTTATGTGTGATTGTCTTGCGCTCTGATTATTCTTGCTCGCAAGTGGCTTACCATGCCGACTGTTCACGTTTCTCGAGATCATCTTCCGCTGTATCAAATGCTCGGGGCATGACAGTTAAGTTGGTATCAGAGCCTAAGTCTAAGCACTTAGGGAGAAAGCCATGTCATAGGATAAGTCCAAGGTTTAAGGACCAATATCTATGAACTAAGGAAGAAATTTCCCCACCCATGTGAGAATTGGGTAGAGCCCGGGATAAGATAGTAAATTAGCTCTAGAATAATCCATTTCCAAATTCCATGGGAATTAACAACTTGTTATTTCTCTCAGGTACCTTATTGTTATAATGGCTCATCGCATAGACTGGGATGGTATGTAGCAGACTGTTGCGAGCCTCACTTAGGCACTGCAAATGATAGCCCAAGCAGGCACAGGAGCAAGAGCTGGGGACTTGCATTACAATTTTTGAGGCTTAAATCCTCCACGTTTCTATGGTTCTTCGAACCCAGACGAGGCCAAGAACTGGATCGCTCAAATGAAGTGAATATTTAATGTCATACAATGTACAGACCAGGAAAAAGTGCGTTTTACTACCTTTCAACTCAACAAAGATGCACGTACATGGTGGAAGTCGGTTCCGGCACCTCCAGCTGACGCACCACACACATGGGAAGGTACTATCCAAAACTATTCCCATCCTGCATTTGTACTATTTGATATTGGTGCTTCTCATTCCTTTATATCTACCACGTTTGCAAAGACCTTGCCAGTTTCATCAATTCCTTTACCTTCAGACCTTGCTATTACTACACGTATATGTCTTAGAACCAAACTCAAAAACTATTACCCCGATAGTGAAGTAAGGGTAGAAGGTCACAATCTTTCTGCAAACCTCGTATGCCTTGACATGAAAGGCTACGATGCTATTTTAGGGGTGGATTGGCTTGTAGACCATGATGCCTACATAAATTATCGGAATAGGATAATATCCTTTCACAAACCAGGCGCTCCAAGATTTTCCTTCCTTGGTGTCAAGTATAAGAAAAATCATACTATCATTTTTTCTCTTCATGCTTGTAAACTTATTTCGCAAGGATGTGAATCTTTTTTTACTTCCGTAATTGTTACCGAGTCTAAGGAGATCATCTTAACAGACATCCCCATTGTAAATGAGTTTCCTGATGTATTCCCATCAGATCTACCCTGTTTATCACCTGAAAGGGAAGTAAACTTCTCCATTGAACTCATTCCCGGAGCAGCACCTGTTTCAATAGCTCCCTACAGGATGTCTCCCACAGAACTTAAGAAATTGAAGAAGCAGCTTCAAGAATTATTGGATATGGGATTCATACGACGTAGCATATCCCCTTAGGGTGCGCCAGTTTTTTTTGTCAAGAAGAAGGATAGATCACTCAAGATCTGTATCGACTACTGGCGACTGAACCAACTCACAATTAAGAACAAGTATCCGTTGTCGCGTATTGATGAGCTCTTTGATCAGCTTTCGGGAGCATAATATTTTTCCAAGATAGGTCTCAGATTAGGATACCACCAGCTCAAAATTAAGGATGAAGACATATACAAAACTACTTTTCAAAGCCATTATGGTAATTATGAGTTTGTAGTAATACCGTTCGGATTAACCAATGCCCCAACAGTATTTATGCAAGTTGTGAATAAAGTTTTCCAGCCTTATCTGGACCAGTTTGTAGTCATCTTTATTGACGACATTCTTATTTACTCCAAGACAAAGGAAGAGCATGAGAAACATTTGAAAATAGCCTTGTAGACTCTAAGAGAACACAACCTCTATGCCAAACTTAGTAAATGTGAGTTTTGGCTTAAGGAAGTCTCATTTCTTGGCCATATCATTTCAACGGGAGGTATCACTGTGGATCCTTCTAAACTGGAAGCTATCAAGAACCGGAGCCGGCCAACAACTATGTTAGAAATAAGAAGTTTTCTAGGTCTAGCTATGTATTACAGGAGGTTTATTAAGGATTTTTCTAAGATTGCCGTTCCTTTTACAAGACTTACAAGAAAAGAAAATCTTTTTGTATGGTCGAAATACTGTGAAAAGAGTTTCCTAACTCTTAAGGAACATCTCACGACAGCCCCTATATTATCATTGCCCGTTGAGGGTGGTGGATTTGAAGTCTATACGGATGCATCTGGCATTGGCCTAGGGTGCGTTCTTATGCAAAATGGGAAGGTGATCTGTTATTCTTCAAGATAGTCGAAGCGTCACGAAGAAAATTACCCAGTGCATGATTTAGAATTGGCGGCTGTTATATTTGCCTTAAAAATTTGGTGTCACTACATTTATGGAGAGAAATTTATGGTATATTCTGACCACAAAAGCTTGAAATATTGATTCTCCCAAAAGGAGCTGAATATGAGGCAAAGGAGATGGTTGGAATACCTTAAAGACTTTTATTTTGCTATCCAATATCACCCTGGTAACGCTAATGTTGTAGTCGATGCACTTAGCAGACAATCGATGGGAAAGCTATCGAGTCTTATGATTAGTATGACGAATCGCATTCCTCAATTTGCTCAGTTGAATTTAGATGTTGACTTAAAGAAGGAAGATTGTTTTGTAGCCAACATCCGAACTCAACCCACATTAATAGAAGATCTAGTTAAGCTGCAGAAGAACGATCCAGTATTGCTGGAGATTAAAACCAATATAGAGCAAAAGTCAGATTTTTCTATTGCCAATGATGGAAGGTTGCTATTCAAGAGCTGAATTTGTATACCGGATCATGTTGATACTAAGAGACTGATCCTGGAAGAAGCTGATAAATCCAGGTACACCGTTCATCATGGTAGTACAAAAATGTATCAAGATCTTAAAAGGAGCTTCTGATGGCCTAACATGAAAAGAGAAGTGGCAGATTTCGTGTCCCGCTGTCTCACTTGTCATCAAGTAAAGACATAACATTTGAAACATGCAGGTAAATTGCACCCCTTAAATATTCCCGAATGGAAATGGGAAAGTATAGGGATGGATTTCATCATGGGATTACCTAAGACAAGAGGTGGACACGATGGTATATGGGTAATCATAGACCAATTGACTAAGTCTGCACATTTTCTGCAAATAAAAAGTCGATGGTCTGTAGATATTCTAGCAGCATTATACATAAGGGAAATTATTAAATTACATGGTGTCCCTGTCACTATTATATCAGATAGAGATTCTCGATTCACATCACAGTTTTGGAAGGATCTACAACATTCATTAGGGACCCGACTAAACTTTAGCACAACATTTCATCCACAAACTGATGGCCAGACTGAAAGGACAAACCAGGTAGTTGAGGATATGCTCAGGGCTTTTACTATTGATTTTGGAGGTAGTTGGCATGACCACTTTCCCCTAGTAGAATTTGCATACAACAATAGCCACCAAGCTAGTATACAGATGGTACCATTTGAAGCTATGTATGGAAGAAGCTGTCGATCACCGATATGCTGGAATGAAGTAGGAGAGAGATAGATTCTAGGACCCGATATTATCAGAGATACTACAGAAAAGATAAACCTGATTCGGGAAAGGCTTGAGATGGCACAAGACTGGCAGAAATTTTATGCTGATAATCGAAGGCGCGACTTGGAGTTCCAAGAGGGAGACCATGTGTATCTTAAGGTTTCTCCAAGTCAAGGTATTCAATGATTTGGCATTAAGGGGAAGCTTACTCCAAGATTTATTGGCCCATTTAAAATACTGGAAAGAGTCAGTTAAGTGGCTTATCGACTGGCTTTGCCTCTACAACTAGCATGAGTTCATGACGTATTTCATGTCTCGATGTTAAAGAAATATGTTTATGATCCTTTTCATGTCATCACTTATGACAATCTGGAGATTAAGAAGGATTTGACATATGAACAAAAACCAATCAGAATCATTGAACAAGCGGTTCGTCAACTACGGAATAAAACTATTCCAATGGTCAAAGTCCAATGGACCAAGTTATGTCCACATGAAACAACATGGGAAATCGAAGAAGCGATGCGCAGAAGATTTCTAGAATTATTCAACTGTAAGTACACTCTCCATATAATCTATGTATTGAATTTGGGGACCAAATTCTCTTAAGTGGGGGAGGGTGTAATGATCCAAATTTTTTTAGATTTTCTAAAAGGCCCAAATGAATTAATAATTGAATACTGGGCTAATTAAGTCATTATTAAAGCCCAAATAAAGTAATCAATTAATCTAGCCTATTCAAATAAAGCCAAAAAGATTTAAGAACCAAGCCCATAAAGTTTGGCCCATATTCTAGAAGGTCAATTAATTTATTCACGGAATATAAGAATAAATACCCATTGACTAGATAATTAAGGGGATGATAGAATAAAAGAGTTTGAATTAAAATCAAATTCGGCGCCCGAACATTGTGGCAGTCTATCGTAAAACCGCAATAGCACATGTGGCGGCCTATTCCTAGACCGCTAAATCCTATCAGTTCCGTGAATGGAAGAAAGAGCAAAAAAATTAGATTTTTGATGGGTTATCACCTAGAGATCGAGATGGGTGGACTAGTAAACATCTTAAGGACTCCCTGAAGTCGACCTAAGGTTTAATAAGGACTCTAGGATCGATCTAATCCTCAAAACCTAGTAAAACCCTATAAATAGAACCTAGTTTTGACCTGCGCGACCCTTACATTTGGTTCGCGTGGAATCAAGGTAAGGAGGTATTATTCTGAGTAAGTTCTTTAGAAGTTTTTATTCCTAATACATAGGACTAACATCCCTCAAAATTTCATGCTAGGAGCTTAAGCACACAAGAAGTTAGAAGCCTGCAAAGTTACTGGTTCCACATTAGCAACCAAGAAAATTGTGTGAAAGCCTGGTGAAGATAAAGAAGTTAGGGAACCAAATCGTGATATTTAGAACCTGATCCTTTAGAACTTTTTGTTCCCCTTAGTATCTTCTTCTTACTCTCCAAATTTCATGTCCATTGGTCAAGAGAGTAAGGAGTTAGAGCAACGTGAAGTTGTTGATTTGTCACAAGAAGTGCAGGGAACTAAGGATAGCGTCCAGCCTTAAATTTGAAGTTAAAAGTCTAGGACAAAGGTAGGTCATCTCATGAACAGCTGAATTATCATTCTAGGGATAAAAGCCCTCTTGTTTTACTAGATTTCAAGAACTATGCATCGACAATTTCATGTTTTATGCATCTAGTATACATCCATGCATATTCTTAGCCCTAATTGAGTTAAGAGGAATTCTCTTGTTAATTCACAGAAAATCCATGCATCTTGTCAGCATAATCTTCGTTCTATCACGATAGGGAAGTTTATATATATATGTTGATTTCCAGACATAATGTGTTTTTAAAACATTAGTTTCTTCTTATTTAATTTACTGTCCGACTTTCTCTAGCGGATTGAAGGTTGACCGCCAAACTTGTTTAGCGGCCCTACGATAAACCGCTACACACTCTGAAACTTGTCTTCTATGAAACTTCTGGCAGACCAGAAATAGACTGTTAAAGTTCCTTTGGCGGCCTTACGATAAACCGCAAACTTTCTGTAACGGCTCTATAATAGACCGCCAATGTTCTATTTTCTGTCAATCCGAGACGGATTTAAGAGCAGCCCATTTAGCTTATAAATAAGCCTAGTTAAATTTATAGTAACATGTTTTAATGTATTTCATTACTCCGATTTCATGTTCTTTATGGTACTCAGGATTGTTTTAAGCATATGATAATTTCATGCCAAAAACCATATAATTTTGTATTAAATTATGGTTTAAACGCTACATTGACGAGATTGAACGTTGGTTTACTACAGTACACATTCTCCTCTTGTCTCAGACTCATTTCTGTAAGTTCATGGCATATATCCCGATATATGACCATTAGTTACACTCTTTGCACTATAGGCACACAATCTTAGACTTGATAACCTCTCCTTTGGATATTCCTTCCAATGGACTAGGAAATCTTGTTTCAAGGCCTCCGTAAGTCTCCGCGAGCCTGGGATTCCCACTAGGACGCCGAGCTGGTTGTACCATTAAAGCCCAAATTGCCTAGAAAGCACTACCGACGTTTTTTGAAATTCTGTCCATTAACGGTTCTATACTCGACCGCTACAGCCTATTAACGGTCCCGTATCTGACCGCCAAATTCTCTGAGTCCAAACCGATTTCTTTCTAGATTCAGCCCACTCTAGCGGCCCAATATTAGACCGCCATGTCAATATAGCGGCCCAATTTTTGATCGCTAAATTTTCTGAGTACTATTGACCCGTGATTTGACCCAAGGGTTAATATTCCTATGATCCTTGGTTGACTAATGATAGTCTAGGACTTGTAACCTTGTTCAAAGATATCTAAGATAAATTGTGAAAGATAAAGAATGTACCGTTATGCTGTCGAATTTTCTCCAAGGCATAACTTAGTTATTAATGCATTTCTTGAACTCATGAATCTATATTTGGTGCATTCTTATTGACGTTAAGCCTTGAACATTCTTTGAACTTGTTACATGCGTGGCCAACTTTATTACTATATACGTGGAAGTAGCTTGATTTATACTTGAAGATGCGGATCGAGCGCTGATTGTGTTCAAGGGCTCTATGCTAGTCCCCTCGACTGATTGTCGGAAACATACTATATAAACCATGGGGTATGATGCTACTGGCGTCGCATTGCGCTAGGAGTACTTTCTTTATAAATAAGTGAAATATCAACGGCTCATGAAGTGAATTATCCACAGAAATTCTTGAAGTACTTGCTGTTATGCGAAAAGTACTTCTTTGCTTGTTACATGACGTTCTAGTACATTCTCGTTACATTCTTGTTCATGAAAGGCCATAATTACATTCTTGCTTGATCATGCTTGCTCAATCATATTTTAACTTGATCATGTCTTGTTACTTTGGTTTACTTACATGATTTATCACATTCGCATGATTTTACCTTACTCTTTAGAGCTAAAACACTAATCACTTAAATATTACCTTCATGTTGATGCGAAGATACCTACTGGGCAAGTGCGCTCATTACCTACTTTCCAATCTTTTCAGGAGATGCAAGTGATTCGGACTCGGATTCGAGTTATTCAAGTGATGGGTCCGAGTGCGAATGAGAGTCTCATAAAATTGAGAGTGAAGACTTAGGAAGTTAATGATGTCTAGATCGAGTTCATGTAATTTTTTTTTATTGAGTCAGATAGATTTAAGTAAGTTGGAATAGTCCATGTACTTGAATTTTTCTCAGTATTAATAGAAGTAGAAGTTGATTAAATTGTTGTGTAATTGCATCTTATATGTGATTGTCTTGCGTCCTGATTATTCTTGCTCGGAAGAGACTTACCATGCCGGCTGTTCACGTTTCCCGAGATCATCTTCCTATGCATCAAAAGCTCGGGGCGTGACAGTGGATGTACTAGTAACATTATACATGAAGGAGATTGTCAAATTGCATGGTGTCCCTGTCACCATTATATCCGACCAAGATCCCCGCTTCACATGACAATTCTAAAAGGGTCTACAGCATTCATTAGGGACCCGACTTAACTTTAACACTGCGTTCCATCTACAAACTGATGTTCAAACTGAAAGAACAAATCAAGTGGTGGGAGATATGTGATGGCGGGAAAACGCACGTCGTTAATACGCCCCGCTACCAAATTTAAATATCCAGCCAACAAATTAAATAGAATAGTTAAGTAGTGAGACCGAGTCGAATCTACAAGGAAGTTTAGATTTGAGAGTTGAAAACCTTGGATTTTTGAGATTGATAATCGTAAGAATTGAATTGAAAACTTGATTTTGAAATTTAATTAAACACAATGAAAGAATGATGAAAACTCAAGCTTAAAAATTAATGAGGCAAGTGAAATGAAAATGACATAATTAACACGATCACCAAACTTTGAACCAAAAAAATAAATAGAAACAGATAAACCAAAGAAATAAATAAGAAGAAGAATAATATCAATTCCACTCAATTTAAAAGACAAGATTAAATAGTGAACACAAAAAATTTAAAAGAACAATTGCAGTGAAAGAAATTGTTGCCTGAAGGGGGGCCCCTGCCCCTCTCTCCTTACTTCTTCAAAAACACTAAAAGAATTCAACAAAACTCTCAAAAGAACTCTAAATAAAAGAACTAAAAATACATTCTAAGTGTGAACCCTATTTCTCTACCCTATTTCTCCACCATCGCGTCAACGCCTTGTGTGAACCACAGGCCGCCAGCGTGAATCTGCAGCGTGAAGGGGCCAAGCAACTGCGCCCGCATCGCATGTGCCATGTGAAGAACGCCTGGAGAAAGTAGCTAGCGTGAAGAACTTGCATGCATGGGGGTCCACCCATGTTGACACTGCCTACCACCCAACGTCGCCCTGGCCGACGTCCCGCGTTCCCAGTTGACCCGCCAGCCACTTGTTGTCGTCAGCGTGAGAACACGCTGCTTCTGCCACGTCGTCCGCTAAACTCAACGCGTTGACAGGCGCCTGTGCAAAGGCGCTCACCTGCCAGCGCTGTGGCACCTCCGCCAGCCAACTTGCATGAGAAGGCCATGCTGAAGACGCTTGTGCGTTGACCAGCGCCCTCTCTCATGCAGGTGAACCCGTGAAGGCCCTTGGAAAATCGTGTGAAGACCGCTTCTTCTGCCGCGTGGGGCCCCCACGTTGCCATCCGTTGCATGGTGGGCCACTGAGCCTGCCATCACGTGAAAGCCGCCTTGGGCGGTTGGCTGCCGACGAAGGTAGTGTGAGAAGCCTACTGTCAAGCCATATGCTGCTTGGCCCACGCATGGGTCTTTGGCATATGGGCCTTTCGACGCTAGCTGCATGAGCCACCTCCTCCTGAAGCTCATCGACCTGCATATATGTATTATATATATAGATATATTATAACTCTGCCATGGCTGGTCCCAAGCCCGGATGAGAAAAGAGGAGGATTTACGTTAGGTCGACAACAAGCTGTAAAATTTTGTCACATCTCCAACATGAATTCTGATCCAAATACATTATGTGCTAATGCTAGGGCATCCCCCGTAAGCGACGCGTTACATCGGAACACAGATGGAATGACAAGTGAGCAAGGGATAGCTAGGGCGTTCCCCGTAAGCGACGCGTTACATCGGAACCCGAATGGAATGACAAGTGGGCAAGGGCTAGCTAGGGCGTTCCCCGTAAGCGACGCGCTGTAATGGCGCCCGATTGCGGTGTCAAATAGGCAAGGGTTCTCGTGTGGGGTTGGACGCACACGGGTAAAGAAGCAAGTCCAAAAACATAGGATCCGTCTAGCTACTTGGAATATAGGAACTTTAACGGGTAAGGGTTTAGAATTAGTTAAGTTAATGAAGGACAGGAGGGTTAACATAGCTTGCCTATAAGAAACTAGGTGTAAAAGACATAAAGCTAAAGATATTGATGGATATAAAATTTGGTATACGAGTAATAATAACTCTAGAAATGGTGTTGCTATAATAATAGATAAAAACTTAAAAGACAGAGTTGCGGAAGTAAATAGATTGGGGGATAGACTAATGTTAATTAAACTTATCTTAGGTGAGGACATTTTGAATATAATTAGTGCATATGCACCTCAAGTAGGATTAGAAGATAGCATTAAAAAGCAATTTTGGGAGGCTATTGATAGTTTGATCCAAAATATCCCTAGTGAAGAGAGAATCTTTATTGGAGGGGATCTTAATGGTCATGTGGGTAAAGATAATAAATGCTATGAGAGGATTCATGGAGGGCTTGGTTTTGGCAATAGAAATGATATGGGTAACACTATTCTTGATTTTGCTATGGCCTATGATCTAGAAATTACTAATACCTTCTTTAAGAAGATGGACGAACACTTAATAACATACAAGAGTGGAACACATGTAAGTCAAATTGACTATTTTCTCATTAGGAAGGTCGATAGAGTTTTGTGTAAAGATTGCAAAGTTATTCCTGGTGAGAGTCTAGCCCCTCAACATAGGTTGTTAGTAATGGATGTCACTATCCCTAAATTCAAAAGAAAGATCATTATAAATAATTATTCCAAGATTAAATAGTAAAATTTAAAAGGTAAAAGTTTAGAAACATTTAAAAATCATCTATTAAAGGAAAATATTTGGAATTTAGAACAAGAAACTAATGTAATGTGGAATAATGTTACAAATTGTATAACGAGGGTTATAAAACAACTCTTAGGCGAATCTTGTAATGCCCTGGATCCTTGGTAGGTCTTGCTGGATCTTCATTGGATCTTTTGGATTTGTTTCGGTGAGTTTCGGTTCACTTTAGTGGCTTCCGAGTTGAGTTTTACGATCTGTGTGGGTTTTTCTCTCGTACTAGTTACGGAACCATACGGTGAGTTTAGTTGTCAGTTCCTCGACTCGTGGATGCTGCAGTGACGATGTACTCTTCGAGCCGGTCGTTTCGACTATTTTTGCGTATTTTTAGGAGATAGGGCCAGAAATCGGATTTTCCAGAAATTAGGAAAATTCCTAATTTCTTTTCCTTTTTCTTTCCTTTTTCTTTCCTTTTCCTCTCTCCTCCTTCTCATTTACCACTGCCGTCTCTCTCTTCATTTCTCTCCTCTCGAGCCTCCTCGGCTCCGACTGCAGACGGGGTACCTAGAGGCACGTGTTGGGGATGCTGTGGAGCTGGCTGGGTGCGCGACGGAACGAGAATCGAGATGGTTTTGGTGCGATCCCGAACGGTAGATTCAAAGCCGACGTTTGAGCTCACGGCGTGATTTTCGGCGCGGTTTAGTCCCTTCGGGGCACGGTTTCTTCGGTGGAGGTAGGGTGATGGTTCCTCACTTCCTCCTCTCCGTTTTCCCTGCCCTTGCACATCGTTTGGCGCAGAAACGGCCGAGTTTGGGCTTGTTTAGCCTAAACTGTGATTTTTGGGTTTTGTAGGGTTCGCCGGAGAACGGCAACCATTTGTAGCTCGGTTAGTGTTGAACTGACCGTTGGGATGTTAGGATCCCATTCATGCTAGTTTCGTGTTGATCGGTGGTCATTCGAGGCCGGTAGGAGCCCGGGAACCTCGTTGACTCGTTTAGGGTGGATTTGTTAGAATCGCCCCGATCTTGTGTTTTTGTGTTTGCATGTGGGTTTTTTAGCCTTCTAATGTTGTTTTTCATCGTCGAGGGTTGTTTCCCCTGCGCTTCGGCGTGAATGGGGCGTGGAACGGGCCGATTTGGCCAACCCTCTGTTTTCCCGCCGTGACTGGTGTGGCGGTCGTTCCAGGGACTGTCACATGCCCTGACGGCCCCAGGACAGACCGTCACAGTGTCTGGGCGATTTTTAGTTCTTGGTGGTTTTGAGGGTGTAACGGCCCAGGAGTGGCACGTCACAGCCTTCTGACGCGTCTCGTGAGACGGGTTACGCCTATCTTGTCGTTTAGTGCTTTGGTTAAGTCGGTTCCCCTGACGTGCCTGCCCCTATGCGTCAAGTGGGTGTAACGCGCCTGGTGTAGGCCGTTACGTTATGTTTGACTTTGTGTTTGACCGTGAGTCGATTTGTGTAACGGTGGTGTCCCCGTGCGTCACAGCTTCGTAACGCACCTGCCCCAGGCCGTTACATGCTGTTCTGGCTAAGTGGGTGTTGTGTCGTTGGTTCTAACGGCCCTGCCCTTGTGCGTTAGGTGTCTGTAACGCGTCCGAGATGGACCGTTACGTGCCTGTCGGCCAGTGTTTTCTTGACTTGAGCCTGTTGGCCCTGACGCGTCCGTCTTGGAGCGTTAGGCCGGTGTAACGCCCTTGGTCTCGTGCGTTACGTGGTTTGAGTGTTGTTTTGGCTTGAGGTATGTTGGCTCTAACACTCCTGTTTTGCTGCGTTAGGCCGGTGTAACGTGCTTGGTCTCGTGCGTTACGTGCCTCGAGTTTCATTGTGTATTTGCGGTCTGTTGGCCCTGACGGTCCGGGTCGGGCGCGCCAGAGCTGTGTAACGCGCCTGGTGTAGGCCGTTACGTGCCTTCTGTGTTCTAGGTGTCGGTTAGGGTGGTGTGTGTGACGGCTCCCCTGTGACCGTCACGTGGTTGTGACGCGTCTACTTTAGACCGTCACGGTTGGAATGTAACAGCCACCGCCAGACCGTCACGTTCATGTAACGGTCTAGGGGTGGTGCGTTATAGTCCTTCTGCTCTGATTTCCGTCGTTTTGGTTTCTGCTTGTATTGGCTTGTCCTTGTGGTCTGCCCGTTGTCCCGTGGATGTCTCCTGACGTCCTATGACGGCTGAGACTTCGTTGTAAGGTGGCCAAGAGTCTTCTTGCTTATGGTAGGATTCTCTATCCTACTTTTGTGAATTCTTGTCAGGTTCTGGTCAACCCGGGGTCACCCAGGGGTTGACAGGTGACCTTGTGTGTGGGTGTCTTGGCGGTTCTGTCCAATCCGAGACACTGGTTCTAGATGCCTCGAGGTGTTGCCTTACCTCGGTCCGTGTGTCCAGGTGTGCTGAGGGTCTCCGGTGTTCCCTCAGGTCTCCGTGAGTCATTTTCTGCGGAGCGTTGTTTCTCATGGCTTAGGATTAGACCGATTGGCGGCTTGTCCCGCTGTCTGTGACGATCTTGCCCTTGAGTCGTTTGACTCAGGATCGTTACGTGGTAGGTCTAGTTGCCTAGTCCTGAGTCTGTTGGCAGTTGCCGTACTACCGGTGGTGCTTTGTAGTACGTGTGACAGCGTGTCTGCCTGTCAGTACTCTAGCACTTGTGCTCGGAGTTTTATGTTTTGTACGCCTCCGATTGTTTTTGCCCTAGGCCTTTGAGTGCTGACTCGCCTGGTGATGGCGGAGGGGTGTTCCCGGACATGGTTTGTAAGCTAGTTCCGTGGGCTCCCAGCCAACGGTAGCGTCCTACCGAGGGAGAAAGCTAGCTGGAGTACCTGGCTTAGGCTAGAGCCAGTGTGTGCACACGTGGTCAGGGGCTGAGGACATGCGTCGACGAGCGTGACCCTGACTGGTTACTTGATGCTGTTTGGTTCTGTGTGAGTGTCTGCGACTCTACCGTGGCTTCGACGGTATTGCAGGCGAGACACCTGTGGCGCAGCATAAGACGTCTGTGGACGCAGCTGGCCGTTGCTCTGGTGGGGAGGTGCGTCCATCTGTGACGCGTGGCTCTCCACTGCTCTTCGCGTTTCTTGCGCGTCATGACCTTTCTAGGTTGGCCTTTCTGTGGCTGCACCCGAGGTCAGTGTCCTGTCACATGCTTGATGTTCTGGTCGTGCGTGGGGCAGTGTGCACGATGTTCTGATCGTGCGTGTTGTCGAGTCTATCGGTCGTCTGTGTGGGTCGTTTCTAGACCTTTTGTCTGTTCTTGCAGGTCTTCGTCTTAGACCTGGTGTTGGGTCGACAGATCGGAAACTTCTGACTTTGTTAGATCAGAGTCGCCCTTCTGTCGCTGCTTGGAGTAGTTTGGGGTGCCGAGGTTAGTTCGGCCGTCGCTTGTCTGGCGCGGGTTCTTCCCCTTCCTTGCTTGTTCCCTACTCCTACTTCCCGTCTGTTTACTACTGCTTGTAGCATAGTTTTACAGCTTTGTAGTGTAGTTTTCCTGCTTTACTACACCTGCTGTTTTCGTTGTTGTCGTTCCGTGTTACTGCGTGTTTTTCAGTGGGGAGCCGCGTGACGCCTACTGAGCCAGTGACACGTGGCTCACCCCTGCTTTTCAGGTGGGGTGGCGTTGTTCGTCTTCTTCCGCGTGGTTCCTGGTGCGCGTGCTCGTTGCGTGCCGTTGCTGCCAGCTGGTACCTGCGTCGGGCTTCCCCCGACTTCTTGGTACGTCTTTCTTTTCTGTCGACTGTACTGTGCTAGACTTGATGTCTTTAGCTTTGGACTTGACTCTGGTGGATAATTGTTAAATTGAAACTATTAATTAAAAATAATTTTATTTATGCTACTTTAGCAAACCGATCTAATGAAATTTAATTGCTTCTGTTATATCTCTGTGGCTTCAATGTACTCTACACATGCCTTTTTTCCCTTCGGAGCTTTCCCGCTCTTGGGAGGCCTCGCGGGTTCCAAGTGGTATCACGTGTATTTGGTAGTTCTACCGGGTACATCTGGTATCCGGGATCCGGGTCGCTACAGTTGGTATCAGAGCAGTGTTCTGAGATGTTCGGAGTTCTTTTCTGAGCTATCAAAGCATTGTTGTGTGAAGTACATGGGAATCTGAGATATACGGTATCCAGAGTCGTAAAAGTCCAATACAGTCTTCAGCTGGCTTCGGTTTGTGATTCTTTGTTGTGTTGTTTTCGGTGTGTTATCTTGTGCGTGCTGTTCTGGCACTGTACGAGGTGGTTCTGCTCTCGTCAGGATGTGACGAGGTGTTTCTTTTTCATCATTGTGTTTGTTTCGATCATGTTGTACTTGGCAGTGTTCGTCGGAAGGCTTGAATCTGTGGTACGTTGTTCGAGGTTTTCTCCGTGTGTTGTTCAGGTTGTTGTTGACCTTTAGCCTTGGTTTGATGACCGTACACGTTCTCACATTGTCTTGGTCATCCCGGCTTGAGTCTGTTCAGCTCCTGATGTGCCTCGCTTCTGTTGAAGTGCTGATTAGATTCCGTGTTGGAGAAGTTGCTCAGGTAAGCTAGGATTTTCCCTTCCTGGTGAGCTTTTGAGATTGAGCTTCCTGCTTCTCGTCCCTTCTGGTAGAATCTTTTCGAGGTTTGCCTTGGAGTTGCTATCTTGGTGATGCCTTTGTCCTGTGTCTGCTTAAGTGTAGACAGTTTTGTTCTGAGCCTGATCTGCTCTTTGCTATACGGTTGCTTGGCTTTGGACTCTATGATGGTGTTAAGAGCTGTCGTGCACCGTGTTTTGTCGTGCCGTGTCCAGCGGCCGGTGTATTGTGAAGGCTCATTTATCATTTTCAGGACGTGAAGGTAAGCTGAGGTTAGCATTCTTTTGTGCTTTGTGCTAAAGCTGGTGCTCTTCTCCTGTTGCAGTTAGGCGCCTGGTGATCGGTTGTTCGCTGGATCGGTACTCGTGGCGTGTTGATTGCGATCTTTGTTGATTGCGATGGCGCCTGGTGTGTGCTTAGATGCGGATATCGAGGTCTTTTCTGATGCCTGCGTGCGTTGTTGAGTATGCAGCTGAAGCGTGTAGGTTGGCTACCCACGGGTCGAGAGGTTTGCTTCTTGACTTCATCTTGGCATCTTGTGCCTTGACGTTGTTGTTGCTGTGCAGTTGCTGGTGTTTATCTGGTGTTGGCATAGGCAATTGTGAGTGTTGGGGAATTTGTCGGCATTCCTGCTGATTGAGTACCCTCTACTATGCATTTTCTTCTCTTGGGTGTTGTGCTCTCGAGGCGTGTTGGTAGTCCTTGAGATGTGTTCCCCGAGATCGTGGTTGTTGTTTTAGCGCTGTTTCTATATGATTTTGTGTCTCTGTTTTGGACCAGGTCTTGTCGGTTAGCTTTGCTGTACTCTTTTTCCTTAGAGTTAGCTTGCGACTCGATTAGATGTAATATCTGAGTGAGGACTGACTTGGTTGTGCCTGTGGTCCAGTGTTGTCATTGGCGTCCGGTGTGCCAGGTGTTCCCTGTTGCCTTTGGCACTAGAGCCGATGATGTGGTCGAGCTGTCAGCTGACAGGATTGTGTTTCCTCGTGTAAGCTGCCGCTTGCCGTGTTGTCGTTGTGTTTCTTGGTTGGTCGTCTGTTGTTGTGGTAGTCGTGTCTCCTGTCTTGTGAGACGTAAGCGACGTTGCCCTTGTTTCGGAGGTGTCAGAATTGTGCTCACTTGGGTTCCGTGCTCTTTTGTGGATTGTTGCCTTGAGATCCTGAGCATGTGCCTGTAATTGTGATATGACGATGTTCCTCTGAGTCATGTTCCTCAAGATTTGTGTTGTTTCCGTGGTTGTGTTGTTGGGTTGTTCTTCCCTGCTTCTCCTTGGTTAGTCCTTAATTTTGAGGGTGAAATTTCTTAAAGGAGGGGAGGATGTAATGCCCTGGATCCTTGGTAGGTCTTGCTGGATCTTCATTGGATCTTTTGGATTTGTTTCGGTGAGTTTCGGTTCGCTTTAGTGGCTTCTGAGTTGAGTTTTACGATCCGTGTGGGTTTTTCTCTCGTACTAGTTACGGAACCCTATGGTCAGTTCCTCGACTCGTGGATGTTGCAGCGACGATGTACTCTGCGAGCCGACCGTTTCGACTATTTTTGCGTATTTTTAGGAGATAGGGCCAGAAATCAGATTTTTCAGAAATTAGGAAAATTCCTAATTTCTTTTCCTTTTTCTTTCCTTTTCCTCTCTCCTCCTTCTCATTCTTCGTTTCTCTCCTCTCGAGCCTCCTCGGCTCTGGCTACAGACGGGGTACCTAGAGGCACGTGTTGGGGCTGCTGTGGAGCTGGCTGGGTGCACGACGGAACGAGGATCAAGATGGTTTTGGCGCGATCTCGAACGGTGGATTCAAAGCTGACGTTTGAGCTCGCGGCGTGGTTTTCGGCACGGTTTAGTCCCTTCTGGGCACGGTTTCTTCGGTGGAGGTAGGGTGATGGTTCCTCACTTCCTCCTCTCCGTTTTCCCTACCCTTGCACATCGTTTGGCGTGAAAATGGCCGAGTTTGGGCTTGTTTAGCCTAAACCGTGATTTTCGGGTTTTGTAGGGTTCGCCGGAGAACGGCAACCATTTGTAGCTCAGTTAGTGTTGAACTGACCGTTGGGATGTTAGGATCCCATTCATGCTAGTTTCGTGTTGATCGGTGGTCATTCGAGGCCGATAGGAGCCCGGGAATCTCGTTGACTCGTTTAGGGTGGATTTGTTAGAATCACCCCGATCTTGTGTTTTTGTGTTTGCATGTGGGCTTTTTAGCCTTCTAATGTTGTTTTTCATCGTCGAGGGTTGTTTCCCCTATGCTTCGGCGTGAATGGGGCGTGGAACGGGCCGATTTGGCCAACCCTCTGTTTTCCCGTCGTGACTGGTGTGGCGGTCGTTCCAGGGACCGTCACATGCCCTGACGGCCCCATGACATACCGTCACAGCGTCTAGGCGATTTTTAGTTCTTGGTGGTTTTGAGGTTGTGACGGCCCAGGAGTGGCGCGTCACAGCCCTTTGACGCGTCCCGTGAGACGCGTTACGCCTATCTTGTCGTTTAGTGCTTTGGTTAAGTCGATTCCCCTAACGCACCTGCCCCTGTGCGTCAGGTGGGTGTAACGCACCTGGTGTAGGCCGTTACATTCTGTTTGACTTTGTGTTTGACCGTGAGTCGGTTTGTATAACAGTGGTGTCCCCGTGCGTCACAGCTTCGTAACGCGCCTGCCCCAGGCCGTTACATGCTATTCTGGCTGAGTGGGTGTTGTGTCGTTGGTTCTAACGGCCCTGCCCTTATGCGTTAGGTGTCTGTAACGCGTCCGAGATGGACCGTTACGTGCCTGTCGGCCAGTGTTTTCTTGACTTGAGCCTGTTGGCCCTGACGCGTCCGTCTTGGAGCGTTAGGCCGGTGTAACGCCCTTGGTCTCGTGTGTTACATGGTTCGAGTGTTGTTTTGGCTTGAGGTCTGTTGGCTTTGACGCGCCTGTGTTACTGTGTTAGGCCGGTGTAACACGCTTGGTCTCGTGCGTTACGTGCCTCAAGTTTCGTTGTGTGTTTGCGGTCTGTTGGCCCTGACGGCCCGGGTCGGGCGCGTCAGAGCTGTGTAACGTGCCTGGTGTAGGCCGTTACGTGCCTTCTGTGTTCTAGGTGTTGGTTAGGGCGGTGTGTGTGACGGCTCCCCTGTGACCGTCACGTGGTTGTGACGTGTCTGCTTTAGACCGTCACGGTTGGAATGTAACGGCCAGAGCCAGACCGTCACGTTCGTGTAACGGTCTAGGGGTGGTGCGTTACAGTCCTTCTGCTCCGATTTCCGTCGTTTTGGTTTCTGCTTGTCTTGGCTTGTCCTTGTGGTCTATCCATTGTCCCGTGGATGTCTCCTGGTGTCCTATGAGGGCTGAGACTTCGTTGTAAGGTGGCCAGGAGTCTTCTTGCTTGTGGTAGGATTCTCTATCCTACTTTTGTGAATTTTTGTCGGGTTCCGGTCAACCCGGGGTGACCCAGGGGTTGACAGGTGACCTTGTGTATGGGTGTCTTGGCAGTTCTGTCTAATCCGAGACACTGGTTCTGGATGCCTCGAGGTGTTACCTTACCTCGGTCCGTGTGTCCAGGTGTGCTGAGGGTCTCCGGTGTTCCCTCAGGTCTCCGTGAGTCATTTTCTGCGGAGCGTTGTTTCTCGTGGCTTAGGATTAGACCGATTGGTGGCTTGTCCTGCTGTTTGTGACGATCTTGCCCTTGAGTCGTTCGACTCAGGATCGTTACGTAGTAGGTCTAGTTGCCTTGTCCTGAGTCTGTTGGCAGTTGTTGTACTGCCGGTGGTGCTTTGTAGTACGTGTGACAGCGTGTCTGCCTGTCAGTACTCTAGCACTTGTGCTCGGAGTTTTATGTTTTGTACGCCTTCGATTGTTTTTGCCCTAGGCCTTTGAGTGCCGACTCGCCTGGTGATGGTGGAGGGGTGTTCCCGAGACACGGTTTGTAAGCTAGTTCCGTGGGCTCCCAGCCAACGGTAGCGTCTTACCGAGGGAGAAAACTAGCTGGAGTACCTGGCTTAGGCTAGAGCCAGTGTGTGCACACGTGGTCAGGGGCTGAGGACATGCGTCGACGGGCGTGACCCTAACTGGTTACTTGATGCTGTTTGGTTCTGTGCAGGTGTCTGCGACTCTACCGTGGCTTCGGCGGTATTGTAGGTGAGACACATGTGGCGCCGCATAAGACGTCTGTGGACGCAGCTGGCCGTTGCTCTGGTGGGGAGGTGCGTCCGTCTGTGACGCGTGGCTCTCCACTGCTCTTCGCGTTTCTTGCGCGTAGTGACCTTTCTGGGTTGGCCTTTCTGTGGCTGCACCCGAGGTCAGTGTCCTATCACATGCATGATGTTCTGGTCGTACGTGGGGCAGTGTGCACGATGTTCTAATCGTGCGTGTTGTCGAGTCTGTCGGTCGTCTGTGTGGGTCTTTTCTAGACCTTTTGTCTGTTCTTGCAGGTCTTTGTCTTAGACCTGGTGTTGGGTCGGCAGATCGGTAACTTCTGACTTTGTTAGATCAGAGTCGCCCTTCTATCACTGCTTGGAGTAGTT
This sequence comes from Amorphophallus konjac, assembly GCA_022559845.1. Taxonomy (NCBI): domain Eukaryota; kingdom Viridiplantae; phylum Streptophyta; class Magnoliopsida; order Alismatales; family Araceae; genus Amorphophallus; species Amorphophallus konjac. Next base: position 185,920,337 of record CM040125.1, read on the forward strand.
TGGGGTGCCGAGGTTAGTTCGGCCGCCGCTTGTTTGGCGCGGGTTCTTCCCCTTCCTTACTTGTTCCCTACTCCTACTTCCCATCTGTTTACTACTACTTGTAGCGTAGTTTTACAGCTTTGTAGTGTAGTTTTCTTGCTTTACTACACCTGCTATTTTTGTTGTTGTCGTTCCGTGTTACTGCGTGTTTTTCAGTGGGGATCCACGTGATCCCTACTGAGCCAGTGACACATGGCTCACCCCTGCTTTTCAGGTGGGGTGGCGTTGTTCGTCTGCTTCCGCATGGTTCCTAGTACGCGTGCTCGTTGCGTGCTGTTGCTGCCAGCTGGTACCTGTGTCGGGCTTCCCATGACTTCTCGGTACGTCTTGCTTTTCTGTCGACTATACTGTGCTAGACTTGCTGTCTTTAGCTTTGGACTTGACTCTGGTGGATAATTGTTAAATTGAAACTATTAATTAAAAAGTAATTTTATTTCTGCTACTTTAGCAAACCGATCTAATGAAATTTAATTGCTTCTGTTATATCTCTGTGGCTTCAATGTACTCTACACATGCCTTTTTTCCCTTCGGAGCTTTCCCGCTCTTGGGAGGCCTCGCGGGTTCCAAGTGGTATCACGTGTATTCGGTAGTTCTACCGGGTACATCTGGTATCCGGGATCCGGGTCGCTACAAATCTAAAGGTAAAAAGAATTTAGAAAAAGAGACTTGGTGGTGGAGTGAGAAAATCCAAAATACCATTAGAGTAAAAAAGGAATGCTTTAAAGTTTGGCAAACCAACAAAAATGATCAAACCCTAGAAGCCTATAAAATCGCTAAAAAGAGAGCTAAGAAAATAGTTAGTGAAGCTAAATCAAAGATATTTGAAGATTTATAAATAAATTTGGAACCCGAGAGGGTGAAAAGGACATATTTAAACTTGCTAAATTAAGAGAAAGGAAAACTAGAGATTTAGATCATGTTCGGTGCATTAAAGGTGAAGATCAAAGGGTTTTAACTAAGGATCTTGAGATTAAAGGGAGGTGGCATAGCTATTTTCAGAAGTTACTTAATGGAGATTCCGTCAATGATTTATCTTTAGAAGGTATCCAAGAGTCCACAATATTTTATAAATATCAATATTTCAGGCGTATTAAGATGTCAGAAGTGGAGGATGCTTTAAGGAAAATGAAAGTGGACAAGGCCTTAGGACTAGATGGCTTACCTATTGAAGTATGCAAAGGCCTAGGAGATACTGGTATTCAGTGGCTAACTAAATTTTTTAATAAACTTTTAAAGGAACGGAGAATGCCAGAAGTTTGGAGAAAAAGTGTTGTAGTTCCTTTCTTTAAAAACAAAGGAGATATTCAAAGTTGTAATAATTATCGTGGAATTAAGCTTATGAGTCATACTATGAAACTTTGGGAAAGAGTAATTGAAAAATGCCTCCGATGTATGACTACTGTATCAGAAAATCAGTTTGGTTTTATGCCAAATAGATCTACTACATAAGCTATTTTCTTACTACGGCAGCTAATGGAGAAGTATAGAGAGATGAGAAAAGATTTGTATATAATTTTTCTTGATTTAGAGAAGGCGTACGAGCGAGTACCGAGAGAATTGATTTGGTGGACATTAAGAAAGAAAGGAATCTCTCAAGGATATGTTGATTTGATTAAGGCTATGTACGACGGTGCTATTACTAGTGTTCGAACTATTGCTGGGGAGACTGGTGAATTTCCCGTTTCTATAGGTTTGCATCAAGGTTCTGCACTAAGTCCGTATCTCTTTGCCTTAGTTATGGATGAAGTAACTAAACAATTGCATGAGGATATCCATTGGTGTATGCTTTTTACAGATGATATTGTTTTAATTGATGAGAGTTTTGATGTTCTAAATGCTAAGTTAGAGCATTAGAGACTTGCCTTGGAGTCTAAAGGTTTTAAAATTAGTAGGAGTAAGTCAGAGTTTATGCACTGTAATTTTAGTAATGGGAGAGTGGTTCAGGAAGACATGATTCTAATTGATGGTCATAACATTTCGAAGAGTAGTAGCTTTCGATACTAAGGGTCTATCATACAAGAGAATGGGGAGATTTATGATGACGTTACACATAGGATTAAGACAGGCAGGTTAAGATAGAGAAGTGCATCAGGTGTCCTTTGTGATCGTCGTATGCCTGTGAAACTCAAAGGGAGGTTTTATAGAACATCTGTGAGACCTACTTTGTTATATGGTACCGAGTGTTGGGTAGTACGAAAGGAACACATCCACAAAATGTGTGTAGTAGAGATGGGGATGTTGAGATGGATGTGTGACAAGACTAAGAAAGACAAGATTAGGAATGAGCGCATCCGTAAGGACTTAGGGATAGCTCCAATTGATAGTAAAATGAGAGGAAATAGACTCAAGTGATTTGGACATCTGTGTCGTCGCCCTAACTCAGTGCCGGTTAAAAGATGTGACCAAATCTTAGTGGATGCTAGTAAAAGAGCTCGAGGAAGGCCTAAAATGAGATGGTGCAATGTTATTAGGAAGGACATTAGTTTCTTGGGTTTAAATATGAATATTACACTTGATAGAAATCTTTGGCGGAACATGATTCATGTAGCTGATCCCAATTAATTGGGATAAGGCTCTGATGATGATGATGATATATAGATATATTATATATATAAATATATTATGTATATAAATATATTATATATATATTATGAATGTATATATTGTATGAATATCATAATATCTATATATAGGTGTTAATATTTTAGTTTTTTTAGTTTTATTTATTTTTATTTTCACCGAGCTTAAGCTTTGGCCCATTTGTTTTATTTTTATTTCTTTTTCTTTTCATGCATAATGATATTTGACCCATTCTTGCGCAGACTTGTGGAGTTATTGTCGCTTTACGAGTGCCTGCATAATATTATCAAAATATAATTAAGGGTTTTTTGCATGAAATCCATTGTTAAAAGTGAATTTGTAAAAAAACCATTCCTAAAAATGCATTAGCAGGTATATCACTGAGTTAATTCAAATAGTGCATAAATGACATTTAAGCGTGATTTTCTTACAAGTTGTTGGTAAAAAAAAGTGATATGCATGCAAATAAATATGGCATTTTTGCACAATTCAGATTACACAGTGATATACATGCTAATACATTTTTAGGAATAGTTTTTTTACAAATTCACTTTTAACAATAGTTTCCATGCAAAAAACCCTATAATTAATTGTCTCAAACTTAACATTTTGATCTAAAATTGATATTAAGTGTGATAAGTGCATAATTATTAATATTCAAGCTCATAAAAAGTGTGAATATCATAAATTAACTCCTAAACATACACACTTATCACACCCCCCAACTTACTTATTGTTAGTCCCTTAACAATGTAATCAATTAAAAATTAAGGACCAACAAGAGTTTAAAATATCCAAGCCTCATTTCCAGATCATCTTTCATAGAGTTGACTTAGGAGCATGATTTTCAGATCAGTTAAGCGAGCTAGCCTTAGATGAGATATTAATAGACATAATTGAGAATGCATCCAAAATTCAATAGCACTTGTGCTCGTGCATTCTAAATCCACAGCCAGATAATTGCATCTCTCATCTTGTTATTCTAGATAGGTGTCATTCAACTCTATAGTTTTCAGTTCAGAACATTAAACATGGTAGCTTTCTCTCTGTCTTATTTTATTTTTTTCTTTTTCATACACATGGTGCTGCACATCCCTTCATCGTTTTACGCAAACCTCAACTCTTGCCTTAGGTGAAGCAGGCCCGGTTACTAGGATCCTTGACATTTTCCATGGTTTTTATTTTTCTTTTTTTTCTCTTCTATTTTTTTCCATGGTGTGATTTTCACACTTGATTTGGCAGGTAGCTTTTTCCCAAAGATTTCTTCACTGAAAACTATAAATTATCAGACACCATACTTAAATAACAGAAGGCTTGTCCACTTGCTTCATTAGTGTGTAGGTGATTTTCTTTTTATCAGTGCAAATGGACTTTTAGAAGATTCTAAGTCAATTTCTCTTGGCTAGATTATAAAATAATCTTCATCATCCCTCTCCATGGTCTCTTCTATTCCAGATTTTCTTTCATGAGAGCATGAAGCATGAAAACTCAGATGGGTTTTTGGTTTCATAATGTTTGGAGAAAATTTTTTTATATATGCGAAATAAGGTTGTATAAGATAACATGATTTCCATCCCCCCCAACTTAAATGACATTGACATTGTCCTCAATGGCATAAACAATATGAAATAATGAACAATGGAAACATGATAGTTTTGGGAAAGAACGGGACAACCTGATGTGTACTTCGACGGCCTTGGAGGTTGACGGCTTGGCAGAGGTATAAGCAATCTTCTCTCTCCCCCCAACTTATCATTTATTCAAACATGTAAAATAAACACAAAACCACAATAAAAACTTAGGTTGCCTCCCAAGAAGCCATTTATTCTCACACAGAAATCACGAAAATTTTAGGTTGCCTCCTAAGAAGCACTTAGTTTAACATCTTCAGCCAGACGCAATGTTGCTCATTAACCAACAGGTAGCATTCAGAATGAGCCACCAAGTGATCTTATCCTCCGATAAATTCCAGCCCTTGTACCATTGGAGGAAAAGATGATATGCATGTGCATGTGGGCTAGAAACATGCCAAGGTGGGTCTAAAAATTTAGATGGACCCCCTCGGTCAGAGAATGTCAGAGGAATTATCATATCTTCAATCACAAAATATTCCTCTATATTTTTAAGGTCTTTATAAGTACTAAACACATCAATGCGGACCTTAATTTCCCTTAGCTTTTCTCCTTCTTCCTCACTCTTAGGAGTTACTTGCGTATCATTTAGGTGAGAGAGGATGAGAGGGTGATGGATTTTTGGGGAGTCCACCACATGGCCAGTGTCAAGGATGTTGTGCCCCTTAGGCACAAGCATGTGCTATGTTGATTTGATGATAGCAATGCTATTTTATTTTGATGATAGCAACAAAGTGAGTGCATTTCTGTGCATCCTTTATCCTTGAGATCCCTGAGCATTCTGCATATGATAGCAACATGAATGATGATCAAATGATGTTCTGAGTGCATTTGATATTGTGTTTTGATGATAGCAACATGAATGTTTATAACTGATATACTCTGTGAAAATTACATATGACTGTGACTGGTATATTATCTGGAGACTGCATGTGTTCTGTCTGCAAGTCCATACATTGCATTTGCCATGCCTGTACATCCATCTACTTGCATTGAGTCTATACATTGGTCTTCACACCTGAAGTCTATACATCGTCAGTTGTCTGTCAAGTCTTCATATTGCCCAAGTATGTACAGCGAGCAGGCTGAGCAAGTCCATACATTGGTCGGTGGAAAGTCTGTACACTTAGAAGTCTGTACATCCACCATCTTCCTCCGCATCTCATGCAAGTCTGTACATCGCATTTGACGAAGGCATTGAAGTCTATACATTGGCCTTAAGCTGAAGCCTATACATTCATTTCTGAAGGGCAAGTCTATACATTCCCAGCCTTTACCTACGTTCAGAACCCCAAGTCTATACATTGGTTCAATCTTCCAAGTCTATACATTGGACTATGCTCAACTGAAGTCTATACATCCTTCAAGGGTCCAAAGTCTATACATCGCCAGTGCATTTCTTGGATTGAAGTCTGAACATTGCTTCAGGAGCTCAAAGTCTATACATCCACTGTTGAACCTCAAAGTCCACACATCGCCTCATTTCTTCAAAGTCTATACAGTCAGTATCTGCATTGCATTGCATGCATCATGGTGGAAGTCTATACACTGGATTTGTTCTGAAGTCTATACATTGCATGCCTTCCACCAAGTCTGTACATTGGCACTGTAGCATGCATTCATGAAGTCCATACATTCACTGAAGCTTGCTTAGCTGAAGTGTGTACATTGCATTGCATGACTTGAAGTCTATACATCGCATGTGTGCTTCATGCTAAGTCTATACAGGCTAAGTCTGTCGGTCTTGTGACTCATGCATTCATTATTAAAGTCTATACATACTTCAGTGCATTCTCTTTGTGTCTCACATGTCAAAGTCTATACAGTCTGCCTCGCATGCACTTTAAATATGTCAAGTCTGTACAATGGTCTTGGCATATGCATTCATCAAGTCTATACGCTGGAAGATGAAGTCTATACAGCGTCTCACGTTGCATCCAGCAAGTCTGTACAGTGAGCTTTTCATTGGTGAAGTCTGTACACTCACCAGTTGAACTTCAAAGTCCATACATTGGACTGTAGCTTGCACGAAGCTAAGTCCATACATCGCTCAAGTCTGTACAGAGTCCAGCGTCTCGTTCATGCATTGTTCACAAAGTCTGCACATTCTATTGTTCATGAAGTCTGTACACTGGACTATGTCCTTGTGCATCACATTAAGTCTATACATTACATTGGCTAAAGTCTGCACAACGTCCGTCTCATTTAACGTCTAAGGCAAAGTCAATACATTGCTGCAGTAACGCGAGTATATACATCGTCCGTCTCAATGAGCGTCTCATGCAAGTCTATACATTACTGGTTCAGTCTTCTAAGTCCATACATTGGACTGTAGCATGCATTTGATGATGGCATCAAGTCTGTACAGTGGACCGTCTCAATTAGCATCTTATGCATTGAGCAAAGTCTATACAGACTTCAGCGTCTCATGCAGCGTCTTATGCAAAGTCCATACATTGCACTGTGCATCATTCGTTGAACTTCCAAGTCTATACATTGAAGCAAAGTCTGTACAGCCATCAGTGATCTCCCAAGTATGTACATCCAACTGTTCATCTTTGAAGTCTGTACATTGGAAGTTTTACCTACGTTTTCCTTCAAGTCTATACATCGGTAATTTTACCGTCGTTTCCCTTGAAGTCTATACACTGATCGCTTTACCGTCGTTTCCATTGGAAGTCCATACATTCGCTGCTTCTTTGTTCAAGTCTATACAGCCTTTCATCTTGAAAGTCTATACATCGGGAAGTCTTCACATTGGCTGTTGAATGATGTGCAAGTCTGTACACTGGCCTAGCATTCAAGTCTGATCATTGGCCAAGTCTACACATCGGCACTGTAGCATGCATTTCGTAAAGTCTATACACTGCATGCCTCACTCTAAGTCTATACACTCGTGAGTGTCTCATCAAGTCCATACACTGGCTTTGAGCTGAAGTCTATACAGTGCCTCAGGCTGAGCAAGTCCATGCATTGGCTGCTGTTCTTCAGAGTCTGTACATCGCAGTGAGTTGAAGGTTGCCTAAGTCTGTACAGCCGTTGGCTTCTTATATGAAGTCTATACATTGAAAAAAAAGTCTATACACTGCTTCAGCCTTGTCTTCAGATAGTCTGTACAGAGTTCTTCACTTAAACTGATGACTTATCCGATGCTCTGTCTGACAGGGATTCTTACCGAGATTGATGACCTGGCTCGTGATCCCAGGAGGACGAGGTGTGCAGATGCTGACACGTGGAAGGAATTGCCTCGGATCTGGCGAATTCACTTGGGCGGGAACTGTGGAAGCCACGCGCCCTTATCCACCTGCTGTTGCTATATATTGAAGCCTTCGTCCTCAGTTGATGGTTGATCGAAGCAGAAGCAGCAATAGCAGAAGAGCAGAGTGCAGAGACTTCGATCCAGCAGAAGAGAAGAAGAAAAGAGTGAAGAAAAAAAAGAGAGACAGAGAGCAGAGAAGAAGAAGAAAAAGAAAGAGAAAGAGAGATCGAGAGTTTAGAAGAAGAGATCAGCTGAAGATTGTCTCAATTGGACCGTGGATCAAATCTAGGCCAGTCAGCTCTTGTAGAGAGCCACATTTGTGCTTCATTTCTTTACAACTTTCCGGTGCTGTAGTGTCTGTTTTTCATTTTCTTTTGAACTCCTTTTTATCAAGCTGTTAGTCAGCGGGTTTTGCAGAGGTGCTGCCTCTGGACGGCTAAGCTATATTGCCCAACGGTTTGCAGTGGAGGATTCCACTGGACAGCAAGCTGTGTTGCTCAGCGGGGCGAGGAGGATTCCTCGGACGGCAAGCTGTGTTGCCCAGCGGTTGTATGGCAAGCTGTGATGCCCAGCTGTTCAAGCTGTGAGTCAGCGGAATCCACACTCTGGTTTGAGTGTGGGGTGGATGTAGGTCTGCTGGACCGAACCACCTAAAAACCTCTGTGCAGTGGTTTGATTTCTTCATCTGTTTTATTGCTTCCGCTAGATGCTGGCATAAGGGCGCTTCATGTGTTTGCTTCCAGTTCAACAGAGTTGATTAGCTGCGCACGCTATCTATTTGACACTGGTATTGTGTGTTGTTTGAATTGTCAAATTGCTGTGCTCATTAGTAGTCTGCTTAGGAGTACTCTGCCTACAGGTTCACAGATGACTGAACTAGTTTTTCTTAGTTAGTCTTAGTGCTGTTATTCCGCTGTTCTGAGCATTAGAATTTCTATTTGAGCGAATATTTTTAAAGGGTATTCATTCACCCCCCCTCTGAATACATAGCACTGAACCCAACACTTGGTATCAGAGCGGGTTGCTGTGCATAGGATCTAACAATCCGCAGCAGGTCCTGCTAGCTTTTGGTGCACATTAGAGTGGGCATCTTCTGCTCGTTGATTTGTTTCACTATCTTACTGCTTTACTTTGTTCATCTGGTTCAGTGCATTTCTGTTTGGTGCATTTCATAGTGTGCTTTTTGTGTTCGTTATTTTGTTTCTCCGACTTAGTGCCTTGCCTTGCTCATTTGGTCTAGGTGCTTCTGTTTCTCTGTGCTTTCAGATTATTTGTAATGGAACCAATCGTGCTGAAGGCTGGCTTCAGCAAAGCAAACAGATCCTGCCACAGTGGATCATTAAGCGAGAAAAGCAGCTTCTCGGGGTCTGAAATTAATGTAGACCACATTGCAATGCTGACCAGTGAATTCAGGAAATTTCTGAGAAAAGGAGAAGGAAAGCTTGGTGATGGCAGAAAGCAAATAAGGTATAGATCTAACCCTGCCAAGATTGTTGACACTAACTGTTGACACCCGTTTTATACCAATAATTCGAACCGTTTCTCTTACTCCCATTAGTTGATGCCTCGAGTTGTTCATCATTCACTGGGCCATTTTGTGGCATGACTCGGGCTCGTTGTATGGGTCGTCTCCCTCCTTGGTGCAATTCGTGGTGATTCGGGGCTTAATGGGCCTTGGCTTTGGTCAATTGAACGTATTTTACGAGAATCAAGTGCCTAAGGGCATGAACGGCTTCACATCAGCCGTTCAGAAGATGGGCGGTTGAATATGGACCGTTCATGTATTTTGGCTAATTTCTGAGGATTTTCTTAATATCCACCGACAGGCTTTTGTGCGGTGTGATTAGGACCGTTCAATCTCATGGACGGGCCTATTCCAACCGCCTATATCTCAGAGTCCTACGCGTGCCCATTTTCTCAGATAATTATCCAAATGATTTGAATTATCACCGACAGGCTTAAACGGTCGTCTTTGTGCCGCCCTGAACTAAAACGGTCTCCATACAACCGTTCATATGTTCAGGGTCCCACGGCGGACGTTTCGGCCAGTTCGAGAGATAGTTGGGATAATATTCTGATTATTCGAATTTCCACCGACAGTATGAACGGTCCAAATTAGACCGCCCACACATTGTGCGGTCTATCGTAAGACCGTTCAAGCCGTCGGCTGTTGATTTTCAACCGATTTTATCCCATTTATCTCATGGTTTTATCCTCAACTTATTTTGATGATTTCTCGCGGATAATCAACCATTTTCGATGCCATTTCGTGTGGATGGAAGATTATGATATTATCTACAAATTATCTTTTGTGAGTTCGACCCGAGAATATCTAAAACCCCCAATTTCAAGGCTGGCTTGAGAGGCTCTATAAATAGACCCTATTGGCCGGACGTCGAGAAGGGGGGGAGATTTTGGTCGACGGCGAAGCCCTGTCACAATTTTGAGCGACCTAGCACCAAGGAGGGAGGCTCTCCACGTCCTCGCGAGCCTCCGGTCAAGGGAGTAGTCCAGTCTTCGCAGTCTTTCGTTCCGTAGCTTTGTCGTTTTCCTTCATTGCATGCATTGTTTCTCATCCGCGTACCCCCTCCTTCTCATTATCATGCACACAACCATCCCGTTTTTTGTCACCCTAGGGGTTTAAAACCCCCCAGGTACTCCCCTTTTCATTTGTTTATGCTTAATTCTTCTCGTTTGAATGCATACTACATTATTTAGGTCTAATCTAGGTGTCTCTTCTGTGTCTCTACGTTGTTTCACAGGTCAGCACTTAATCAGCACGAGGCCCATCCCCTCTGGCTGGCCGGAGAGGGTGGAGGTCGAGCCCTTCTCAACTTGCTGAGTGAAGGTACTGAGCGGCTATCCTCCGGCCGTTCAACGTTACGCGGGTGCATCAACGACCGTTCGTCCCTGGAACGCGGTCCCTCTAGCGCCGTCCATCTCACTGCAGCAGTTCCTCCCGCGTCCCTCGCAGCGTCCTGGGGCGGTCTATCGTAAGACCGCTCAACATAAGGCGGTCCTAAGGGAGCCGTTCATTCCTCAACGCTGCACTAAGGCGAGTGTCTCCCCATTTTCCAAGGTACGGCGTGCCTATCGTGTACGGCATCTTGGTGGCGATCACGGTACTTTGCTTCATTCCCTATCTTCTCTTCTTTCTCTCACTTGTCTCATGCACTTGACGCACTTTGACCCTTAGTGAAAGGGAGAGAGGAGAGAAATATATATCTACACCCCTTTTGTGGCGATCACGGTGGGACACCTAATGCCCATCGTGCTTTTGAGTTGCTGACCCTTCTTAGTCGTTGTCAAGGTTTTCTTCTTGGAGTGATTTACAGGTTGGATGCGGTTCCTGTCCTCTGGCGCATACGCGGTTCGTCCAGGGCCGTCTACCAGTACGCACGGTTGATACTCCACCGCTCATACACTCTGCCATCAGGTTTATCTACCACGGCCTTTCCTGTTGCAGATGACTCTCTGGATGCCGTCCATCCGTTTGAGCGGCTTTCAGATAGCCGTCCCGAGCTCAGGCACAGGTACACTGTATTTTTTTGGGTGGCAGATACACGGCTGTGAGGCGGCGGTTCAAGTACGTAAGCAGTTGACTATCGGCCGTCTGTTTGGTATTTCCCTTGCTTTCCTCCCATCAACTACGGTTGGATATTAACCGCCTGTGTACTTAGAGCGGTCAGAGGAGGACCGCACATCTCCTGTCGCAGTGCATTTATTTCATCTTGCTTAGCTTTCTTTTTTCTGTTGATATATATATTGCTCCTGGTGCTGTTCATTGGCTCCCCCTGCTATCTTATTATCATTGCATCACCATGTTTTTACTACTCATGTGTATACTCGCTCATTGATTGATAGCTGCTAGGCTAGTTTGTGCATGCACTCCGGTGCGCATAGGAGCATCGACGTCTTCCCATATTAGTTGCATTCCTACCGAGGTAGGGTTTCCTCTCGTCTCCATATTCCTTGGAGCCGACTAGGGACCTTGCTGAGGACCTCCGTAAGCCCCCGTGAGCCGTGGATTCCCACACGGACGTCGGACAGGTTGTACCGTATCCACCCCAGTCTAGGGTTGCATTCGCGAGTGAGAGGTCCCGATAAGGTCACACAGTCCCTCGTTTCTCATTCCAATCAGGCACCTAGTGGTCGAGAGAATTGATATTTTCATTAATCCACTAAGGTTCAAACCCAAAGATATAAGGAACTGACGAGCATCATTTTAAGAACTTGATTGCATTACTGAGTGATTCTGCTCTCATCTCGCTCCATTGTATGCTTATTATTTGATTGGTAGATTTGATTGATTTAGTGTTTCTTGTTCTAGTAGTAAGTGTCTTGGTGTATGTGGGGCTGCCTTCTGCCCCCACGATCATCTCCTAGGGTGGACTCTTATTTCCATTCCTATTCCAACCCCTTGTTCGATTCTTCTTCTGCCATGTCGTCGTATGACTTCTCTCAGGCCCACGAGGATTCCCTTCCTCGTGGTCTCCTTGAGGACCCACCTAGGGTCACCCACTTGCAAGGGGGAGAGGGGACGGCCCCTTCACTCCCGACCTCTCTGGGCGAGGGTCCCCGACCCTCTTTTTCAAACCCGCCCAGTCAAAATTCAGCCAGCATGATCCTCAATATGATGGCCCAGTTGGACCCCACCCAACTCCATCTCATCAGACAAGCTTTGCAAGGGGGCGATGCCCCTGCCTCAGTTCCGGCTCATGCCACGGCCAGTGTCGCCACTTCATCTCCTGTGGTCGGGACCACCTCTGTGGCTCCCATTGACCTTACTCCGGTCCGCCCTCAAAACCTTCGCTATCCCAATATAGAAATGGGCCAGGCGTCCACATCGGTCCATCAACAACTTGATAAAGGGAAATCCCCGATCCCCTCTGTTCCTTATCTTGAGCCGTACCCTACAATTTCTCCATCGCCTCAGGCCCTCATGGCCCCGGCGGACTTCGCTAGGTCACAATCAGGGGCGGCCCAGGTGGCTCATGCGGATATGGGCCCTTCCTCAACCCATTATCCCTCTTACGGGTCGCCTCCTTCGTTAGTTTATCCTTTGGTCGCCTATCCAGGTGCTGCTCCTCTTGCTCCTCCCCCTCCTTCCCGGGAACGGGAAATTCTTGACAAGTGGGCTGCTATGCAGCAACAAATTGATCTCCTCCACAAGCGGGTCGGCCCGCAATCTCTTGCCGATGTCCCTATCCCTAACTTCAGGGACCTACGTCTTCCTTCCCAGTCGGAGCTCCCCGTGTATCGCAAATACGATGGGAACGGCAACCCGTTCATCCATGTCCGGGAGTTCTTGTATGAGTCTGCGCAGTTCCAGCAGGATGATCGTTTGATGGCCTATTTGTTCCGTCGGTCTCTGGAGGGGGTCGCATTGGAATGGTTCTACACCTTGCCTATGGAGGAGGCTGAGAATTTCAAGACCGTCAAGGAGAGGTTTATACAGAGGTTTCAGGATCGGGTCGGACTCGAGTACTCTTTCACTGACCTGGTGGCGGAGAGGATGAAGCCGGAGGAAGACTTCGCAACCTATGCGGACCGCTGGAGACAGATGGCCTCACGGGTGCCCGGGCAGATCCCGGAAGAGGAAAAAGTGAAGTTGTTGATTTCCAATGCTACGCCAACTTTCAGAAACATTCTGGCAATGAATGACATTTCAAACATGCACCAACTATATAGCAGAGCTAGGTTTATTCATACCCAATTTAAAGACTCCCCCATCCATTCTTTATTCGAGGCCCAGAAACCCAAAGTCACCAAGAAAACCCAGGGCCCCGTCACTGAGGGGGTACAAATTAACGAGCAAGTCCAGGCCGTTTAGTTCCCCCAACAAGCCGCTCCACCCCGCTTCCCACCGCCTCAGCGTAACCCCCAGTTCGCCGCTCCGCCAGTTCCCCAGCCTGCCTTCCAAGTCCCGCAATACCCTCAACAGGCACCTCCGCCACCTCAACAGCCTCAGCAGCCCCCGCAGTACAATAGTGTTCCTCCACCCCCCACCTATGGCTCTGCTCGACCAGCTCCAAAAAGGGCTCATTACCCCCCTCTTCCGGAGACCTTGCCAGATATTTTCTCTGCTCTAATGTATACTGGTGACCTCCAGTTGCCTCCTGAACGCCCGAACTAGAATCCGGCTGCCGACCAATCCCGATATTGTATATTCCATCGGCAACCCGGGCACACAATAGAGCGATGTTACCAATTCAGAGACCTGGTGTATGATTTGCATGAGGGCCAGAGGATTGATTGGGCCTAGATGCGCCAGCTGATTGAGGATATCAAGCAGAGGCAGAGACAGGCCAGACCGCAACAGGCGGCGCCCCAGCCCCAGCAGCAGCAATAGCAGCAGCAACCGCAACCTCAACCGCAGCAGCAAGACATTGGGATCCATCAAAATCCCATGCCAATGCATCAGCCCGCTCCTCCGCAACAACAGCAACCGCCGGCACCGGCCCCAGCACAAGTGAATTTGGTCTAGCACCCAGCCCCCAACGCTGGGTGGACGTTCGATGATGAGACCCCCGCCCATCTCTTGGCCTTACACCACCACTACTCTCCCTCACCTGCCATCGCCTCCATCCTTAGATCCGCCGCTACACCGCCCGCCATTTCCTCCGCGTCGCCTCTTAGGCCCGCTACCTTCCCCTCTACTCCGTCCGTCCTTTCACCACCACCCGCCATGCCTCCCATCATTTCCCCTAAGCTTAACCCTTCACCCATTTCCCCTCCACCAGGGCCCATTAAACCCACTTCAGTCATCCTCACCCCCATCTCCACGCCATTCACCTGCCCCACCAGGCCAAGCGGGGGTCCAGTCCAGGCCGTGCAAGCATCGCAATGCGCCCTTCGGAGCGGGCGTCCTTTCCAAAGAATTTTTCCTTCCCCAGGTGCATCTGCACCAAACCCTGCAGTTTCCTCCCCTACAGTTGAACCAGAAGAGATAGACCCGGTGCCGGGCACAAGATATGATTTATTACAGCACTTAGACCGGCTGCCGGCTAAAATCTCAGTGTTAGAACTAATCAAGAGGTCGCCGCTCCACCAAGACGCCCTGAAGATCTTCCTACAAAAAGTTATGGTGAGCGAAGATGTGGCAGTGGATAGCCTGCCCGCGGTCTTGGCCACGATCACAAAGGGGCCCTCTATTGCATTTGCTGAGTCAGAGCTAGCTCCTCCTGAAGCACGGCAGATGCCGTTATGTATTACCATCTCTCTAAACAAAACGGCCGTGGAATCCGCCCTTGTGGACACAGGGGCATCGATAAATGTCTGCCCATTGAGTACCCTTCGTGCTTGTAATATATCAGAGGACATGCTCAAGCCGACGCCAACCACGATAGCCGCATATGATAACTCCAGACGTGCTTGTCACGGGGTGGTAACTGTGCAGGCCGAGCTAGGGCCATTAGTGATGGATGTAGAATTTTATGTGTTGGACATAGACCCAATGTTCAAAGCCATTCTGGGTCGTCCATGGTTGAATAGTTTGAACGCCGTCCCCTCGACCGCCCACCAGTGTCTGAAGTTCCCATTCCAAGGGCGAGTGGTCAAAGTGAAAAGTGTTTCCACAGTTCAAAACGTTGACGCCATAGCAGCCAAGATTCTGCCCACACTGTGGCCGAGTAACAGGCCTGTTCTATCTGTCATGGACTTAAACTATTCGTGGGCATATGTGTCGCGCAAGCCCACCGCTGCACCAATCAATGTGAAGGTTAAGCCCAAGATGAGAGACTCCAAAGGGTGGCACCTAATTCTAAAATTGGGCTATCAGCCAGGCCGAGGACTCGGCGCACAAATGCAGGGCAGAACTAACCCCATTCCCAAGGGAAGGAAGATGGGCCGCCGGGGCCTCGGCTACCATGAATCCTCCATGTCAATGCTTGGGGACTCTGGGCCATTGACCTGGGATTACCGGCAACATTTTGTGAAGGGTCCGTTGCAGCCCGGCACCTTGAAGACCTCGCCATCCAGCCTTGAAGAAAAGATAGATGAAGCTTGTGCTGTTGCCGATCCGCCACCACCACCGCAAGAGCTAGCCGGTGACTTGGAAGACTTTGCTAATTGCTTTACAAGGATGTTTTATGAAAAAGAGGGTGACCCAAAGAAGAAGGAGACGCAACTGGTAAAGCGCCCTCCGATGCCATTGGCCCGCCAGGGGCCTCGGAAGACGGGGAGCTCCGCCACTACTTATTCTATGTCCCCATCTCGTCTCGCTTCCTGGTTTCAACGGTTGGATTCTGTTCCCCGTTCCCCTCCACTCCTGGTCGACCCGTACTTTACGGAGAGACCTGAAATTCTATTCGTTCCATGTGCTTGCGGGCGCTGCCCGCCCATTGATCTATCAACCCTATTCACTCCTCCTCCTCCAGGAGCTCAGCTCCATGAAATGTGGTTTAAGTCTTCTGACCCTTTCTTTGACTGCATCTTCCCAGAATTGTTCCCCATGGAGCTTCCTCCTCCTCGCCTTCTTCTTCCTGTTGTGTGATCACCTCCGGCCTCCAAAAAAAAACGCCAATTTCAAAACGGAGGTCTCCATGGAAGATTACGCTATGTTCTGCCCAGATCCCCAGGGGCGCGAGACCCCTGTTTCTTTTCCGGTAGATTTCTTCTCCCCTAGATTAGATGTACAGTGTACATAGTCTTCTAGGATGGTCGAGTCAGTCAGGGTAGAGTCTAGTTCCAGTTTTGTCAGCCCATCCACGTCTGCGGCACCTGTCGTAATGCGCCCTCCCAAAACCATCCCCGATAGGTTTCTACAAGATTTGGCTGGGAGATGTCATGCTCTGTTGAAGTGTCCAGAATTTGTGGAGACCGCAATTATCCTGGAAGATGATGAGGGAATTGATGAGGTATGGAGCAAGGATGGACTAGGAGTATATGAAATTGTGAATGAGAAAGACCCAGCTGATGATGAGGAAGATGAAATGGATGACACTGCCGACCTATATGCCCAAGGCTTGAAGAAGTTCGACGAGCCTTCCGTGGCAGTGGATGAATCCACTAAAGAAATTAACCTCGGAACAGTATAGGACCCCAGACCCATACTTATTTCCGCCAATCTCCCTCCTCCAGTCGAAGAGGAACTTGTCAAAGTCTTGAGGGAATACAGCGATTCTTTCGCCTGGTCCTACGAAGACATGCCAGGCCTTGACCCCGCATTGGTCGAACACAGGCTGATTCTCAAACCAGGGGCAACGCCCGTTAAACAGAAGGCAAGGAGATTTCACCCGTAGATGGCCTTGAGGATTAAGGAAGAAGTCGATAAATTGCATAAGGCCCGGTTCATTAGAGTGGTGCTGTACCCGCAATGGGTGGCAAATATAGTCCCGGTGATGAAGAAGGATGGTAAAATTCGAATTTGTATTGACTTCAGGGACTTAAACAAGGCATGTCCGAAAGATGATTTTTCACTTCCTCACATCGACGTCTTGGTCGATAATACAGCTGGGTACGAAGCCCTCTCCTTCATGGACGGCTACTCGGGGTATAACCAAATCCTTTTGGCTCCGTAGGATCAAGAAAAGACCTCGTTCACCACACCTTGGGGCACATACTGCTACGTCGTTATGCCATTTGGGTTGAAAAATGCAGGTGCCACCTACCAAAGAGCGATGATGGCTATCTTCCACGATATGATGCACGTTTATTTAGAAGCTTATGTGGATGATATTTTAGTCAAATCGAGGTCACAAGAAGAGCACCCCACCATTCTAGCCAAGGTATTGCAAAGGGCTAGGGAATACAAGTTAAAGATGAATCCAAAGAAATGTGTGTTCGGAGTTGTAGACACGCCAAAATTGACGTTACTGTGAGTACATCTCATATTGCTTTGTAATGTCCCAATTTGACCCTCAAATTAGTTCTATTTGAGTGGTTTTTCCCACTTTTTTTAGATTTCTCCCTTTTTTCACCCTTTTCCTATTTTTTCCTATTTTTCTGGATTTTTCTGGATTTTCTGGGCATTTTTTCTCTATTTTTTAGAAATAACGACTTGATCTGGGGCGTCTTTTAAATAACGACTTATACATGGGCGTTTCTTACAAAATTGACGACTATACTGGAGGGCGTCCATTCTTTCAAATTTCCATTTTTCTGGATTTTTCTGGGAATTTTTCAGAATTTTTTGGGAATTAACGACTTAACCATGGGCGTTACTTTGAATGTGAAAAGAATAAAAAAATCAAAAAAATTAAGTCACGCCTTACTCACGGTCGTGTCTTTCAAATGGATTATTTTAATATTATTTTAATACCCCTTCCAGGGGTGATTTGGTGGCCTTCCGGGTGTCAGAAAAATTCACAAAAATAGTCGTTGGAACCAGGGCAACGAGATGCACCTTCACCTAAAAAATGGGAAAATAATATTGAGAAATGAAAAATAACCCTATTTCGAATTTTTTTAATTAACGTCCTTTGTTAAGGCGTTTTTTAATTAACGCCTTTGAATCAGACGTGTTTCACAATTTTTCAAATAAATTCCAAAATTTGATTTTTGAATTAACGCCCTTGTGCAGGGCGTGTTTTTAAAAGACGCCCTCTGGGCAGGTCGTCAATTCAACAATTGACGCCCTGAACCAGGTCGTGTTTCACTTTTGTGCTCCGAACGAACGCAGCCTTTCCCAGAGAGACTCCTGCTTCGTTTGGGCTCTTGCCCAGCTTAATCCTCCCCTCTTTGGGCTCTTGCCCCTTCTTATCTCTTCCTCCGAAGGACTCTTTCCTTCTTATCCCTTCATGCGATTCTATTTAATAGAGCATACTGCTCTGTTAATAGGTTGGACCCCCTTCTTCCCCTCCGTTTTTTTTCCTTTTGCTTTGTTTTCTCACAGGCGCTGCTGCTGTTGCTGCTGCTGGCCGAAGGAGGAACCCCCCCCTTTACTGCACACAAATCTTCACCAATTGAGGCTTTCTCCCCATTGAATATCAAACGGCCAAAGTCACAGGCTCTTGTTTTTTTTATTATTCTCCTTTTCTTTTATTATTCTCAGTTCATACGCATACATCCTGTTATTCCATCTCCTGTTAATCTTTCTCAACCACGTTGAGATATTTCCCACAGTGCAACACTTGCACTCTTCCCCTTATTCATCATCTTTTTATTTACATCATATCATCATATTTTTCACACCCTTTTGCATAGGGGTTTAAGGGCAAATACCCTTAAGGTGTGTTCTTGCACATGTTTTCATGCTCATATATTTTTTATGAATTGATGCTACACTCACCATGTTTCTAATCCATATCTTTATTTGTGTTTGTCTTTATTTGCAAGGGTAATTAATTGAAGAACTCTCTTCGTCGGCCGGCCGATTTGAAGAGAAAGGAGCACCTACAATCAACCGCACTCCAAGGTATTTTTCGCGATCTCTCCCATGATTTCATTGTTATATCCTTTGAGGCCCTCGCGTCTCTGGCGATCACATTCCCCTTAGCATCCTCGCATGCTCCCCTTTTCTCCCTCTTTCCACATTTCTTCTATTCATTTTTTCTTTTTCCCTTTTAATTGTTCTAAGTGGATTTTAAAGGAATCTACAAATTGGCGATCACGGTGGGACCCTTTTGTGTTCTTTGTTTATTACCCCTTTCCCCTTAGGCACCCGCGTGTGCCATCTCCCCTATTGCACCCTCGGTGCATCTCCCTTTTTGTGCCCCTCGGGCACCCTCCATTGGTTTTGTCCTTTTCCCTAAGTGATTTGTCAATTTATTGATTTTTCTTTAAAATCTCCACTTATTTGAAATTTTGATGAGCATGCTTATATCTTATATTTGTTGATTGCCTGCGACTGTGAGTGGTTGTTACTGTTGTCCGTGGATTGAGAATTAACGCCTCTGTCGGAGGCGCCTTTTGATTTCACGCCCTAACCCAGGGCGTGTTGTTTGAAGTTAACGCCTTCTGACAGGGCGTTTGCTAGCTGTCTCCAATTATCTCTGCTTGCTTGGTGAATTCACGCCCGTTGCAAGGGCGTCTTTATCTTTATTAGCGCCTTCCTTAAAGGCATTTTCTTGGATTTGACGCCCGCTGGATAGGGCGTCCTTTTATTTATAGCGCCTCACACTAAGGCGTGTTTTACCCTACCCCTGGGCCCCTCACGTTGATTCACGACAGTCACACCGTCGTGTCCTTGTTTAGTAGCGTCCCCTTCCAGGGCGTGTTTTTACTGTGGGTTTCCAGAACCCCCCGGCTGTGGTTTTTCATGATATTTCATGCTTATCTTTGTTGATTGATCATATTATTGTGGTTGGCCTGTTTACCCTGTTTCATTCATATTTGCATTGGTTTGGGAGCCCCCTCCTCTTCATTAGGATCCACACACCCCCTTGGTGAAGGAACGGCCCTCCATTGAGCATTCCGTCTCTTTGGATTGGAAATTCCTAAACCAAGCCTCCGTAAGTCCCCGCACCCGTGGATTCCCTCACGGACGCCGGGCAGGTTGTACCCTTTTGGAGTCCCGATATAGTTGGCCTAATACGTGGTGAGTGAGAGTTCCTAGTTGGCATTGGAGTTCAAATCTCATTTGAAACTAGGACTCTCCTTGTGTGAATCTTTCCAAACTTTATTAAAATCCTTAATTCACTAAGGATAAAACAATCAAAAATCACGGTAACCATTCCAACTTGTGTGCTTATTTGCATAATTATTGAGAATTTTTGATTATATAATGGCTTACCATGATAGAAACATGTTCAATTCAATTCATGAGGATGCACAACCTAGCACTTCATATCCTCAATTTCAACATGTTAATCAGCATTCTCACCATTCCTTCAAGGGACCACGTCCTTATTCTCATGGTCATACCCAACCCATGGGCAATGTCCATTCTCATGGTCCACCTACTCAATTTCAGGCCACTATTCCCTCGAGACCGTCTCCTCCCAATGACGAGAAGGTCTCTCGAATCATCCATGCATTAGATCATCTTACCCCTCAACAGATCCAAGCCCTTAAGGCTGCCGTTGAGGGTACATCTCATGCATCTCCCCCTCTTTCCAATTCTATACGGGTGGCCCATCACCTACCTCCTTCCAATTCTATTCGGGTGACCCATCACCCATCTCCCTCCAATTTTACACGGGTGGCCCATCACCCACCTCCTCCTTCCAATCATATTCGGGTAGCCCATTACCCATCTCCTCCTGTTCATTCTACTCGGGTGGCCCATCACCCGCCTCCTTCTATTCCTCCTCCCTCACATCCCCAAGGCCCATTTATTCATTGCAATCCGGCCCATCCGGGTTCTTTTACGGGTCGGCCCATTAATCCACCTCCACGGCCTTTTTATGCGGCCCCTCCTCCTTCAATGCCCTGCCAACCCTCTGTTGTTCATGTTACTCCCCTCCAGCAAAATATTTTTGATAAGATTACTTCCATGGAGGAACAATTAAAGAGGGTTACAAGTTCACGGCCCGCCCCTCCTACTCCGGTTAATCCTCTCTATGCGGCTTTGGATGACATTACAAGAATGGAGAGAGAATGGAAAGACAGGATGGATGATTATGACTTCGGCATTCCAAGCAAGCAAGAACCGGCAATTAAAGAATCCGAGCCGGTGTATGATGATGAAGCTCCGCAGGCACCCCTTTCGAGTTTCCTTAACTTTCCACTTCCCCCACTTTCATTCGATGAACCCCTCGCTCAGGATGAAGCCACCATCCCCGATCCAACCCCTATTTCCGAGACTTCTTGGTGTTACGACGATGGGTTGATACTCCAATCACCCGCGCCGACGCATCTTGAGTTTTTCACCACTCCAAACACCGCTCGCCCCATTCGGCATTTCCTACGCACCAAACTTTCACCCATTAACCCTCCACCCATTACACCTCCTCCAGTTACACCATTAACCTCCGCAACACTGGCCTCCCCCAAGCCTTCCACCATTAAACCTCCACCCGTTAAGCCATCTACCTCCACACCATTAGCCTCCGTCGAACCCATCATTAAACCTTCCCTAATCAGCCTCCCATTAGCCTCCACCTCGGCCTCCACTTACCCAATTTCACCACCATTACCCTCCATTATGCCTTTAACCCCAAAACCCATACCTCCACCACATAGCCTTTCGCCTTTACCTATGGTTAATTCTGAGCAGGATCCACCACTTTTTGCACCCGAGCCAATCCCGACCGCTTGCAAGTAAAGGGAGAAACTCGATGTGTTTGAACCTCCGCCTCCACTTACGCCAACACCTTCCATTATAACTCCACCATCCACGGAGCCTTCCGCCTCCGCCTCACCTCCCTTTGATACTCGGAAGGGGCGTGCTTCTGCAGCTACTTGTGCCGAAGATAAGCAAGAGCCGGGCAAGAAGACTTTGGCCACGACTGTGCCATTCAAGATTCAAGAATTCATTTGCCGGATGACAATCCGGGTTATTGTGCCAAGCACGGTCGAAGAAGCCAAGTCGCCGCCATGCCGGGCGTTGATGCCGTCTAAGGGCCGGGCAGGGCACCCCTTGTTCCAATTTCCGAATTCCGAATTCATTATTCCTTACAAGGGGCGAATGCCCATTTTATTCAACATCCCATATTCATCACCATCAATGGGCATGGCGATGCTTCATGTTCCAACTCTACGACTCCCTCACCTTATTGATCTTCGCTTTCCAAGGGGGTGGTCATTTATTGAAGCTTCCTTTATTGGGCCAATTGGTCGTACATGTTCACTGCCGTGGAGGGGCAATTGTCTTAAGGGGTCGTCCCCTATTTCTTCCACTCTTGTTCATTCAACTTCATCCATATCCATTTCAATCACCTTTTCTTCATGGGCCACTCCAAGGGAAAAGAGGAGGATCTCACCTTCTCACTCTTCACATTCTTCATCTTCTTCGAATTTCATGCATCTTTCATTCATTCATTCATTCCATTCTTTGTATTCATTACATCCATCATTTTGCATACATTTGCGCCTCCTGCTTCCCGGGTTTCCAAACCCGTATCTTCCCCGCCTTCCGGTACCTCCGGATATTCCGCATTTCTCATCCTGTTCATCTTCATCTTTTTGTCCACTCTCCCTGGGACATTACGTCCCTTTTCCTGTTATCTCCCTGGAACCTCCAGGAATTTTATCCCTCCTCTTTGGGCATCTCGCCCTTTCTGATTCTATTCCTCCGGAACCTCCGGATCCTTCTCTTGTCCTTTCAGGGCATCGCGCCCCTTTCTATTTGCTTCCTCCGGAACCTCCGGATCTTTCACCCCTCTCTTTGTCCTTTGGGCATCGTGCCCCTCTCCATTTGCTACCTCCGGAACCTCCGGACCTTCCCCTCGGGCATCGCGTCCCTTTCCACCTCATTTCTCCGGAACCTCCGGACTTCCTTGGGCATCGCGCCCCTTCTCATTTGCTACCTTCAGAACCTCCGGGTTTTCCTCCTGATCCTCCTTCATTCCTTTCTCTTGGGTATCGCACCCCTTTCTATATCCTTCCTCCGGAACCTCCGGATTCTCTATCTTATTCTTTCTATCTTCTTCCAGGGCATCGCGTCCCTCGGCATTTTCTTCCTCCACCACCTCCGGACCCTCTATCTTTCTTCCGATTCATCTTTCTAATATTTCTGAACATCACATCCTTCATTTTTTTCTTCCTTTTCCATCATCTTTTTCCCTATTTCGTCTCAGGGCATCGCGTCCCTTCTTTTGTCATTCCTCCGGAGCCTCCGGATGATTTCTCCTCTCACGATGCTCCTTCGCCTCCGGACCCTCCGGATCCACCTCTTTCCATCTACCAATTTCTTCTTCTGATTCCTCCTAATTCTGGGTCTGACCCAACTTCTTCCACATCTACTGCCTTGGGCATTTGCCCTTTCTCCCACTGCTTTCGAGGCTTTAGTCCTCACTCCACCTCCTAATTTTCCGCTTCTTTTGTAAAATGTTCCTTGTAATCATGGTCTCCGCGCCTTAATAAGGGAGTTCTAGCCCTTGTCTCTTTTCCTTTTCTCCTTATTCGTCTAAGTCTGGTTTGGGCACCACTCATCCTTGTTAAGCCACTCCTAAAAATCCTTTGCTTCCAATCTTTTTTCTGCTAAAGAGGACAAATCCCATGATGATCAACCTCGCCTCTGACAGCTGCTTCTACAAAGGTTGCAAGGTAACATATTGGCGTAAGTACGCATTTTTAATGATATCATTTTCTCATTACTTCACGCATGATTTTCAAAATCAAGTGCTTCTTAACAAGATTAAGAGTGGTGTTTTAAAACCTTTATCTTAAGCTTTTGTTTAATTTAATCTCCTCAAAAGAGTCTTTAGGCTTGCTTTTGCAGCACTTTGGTTGATAAAGAACCCGCGCTGGGAATTCAACGTTCTCTCCCCGCTTGTTAAGAGTAACCCCTCGGTTGGGCATTCCACACACTTCACGGCGTCCTTAGCCGGCTCCTTGATAAAACACCGTTCCTACCTTGGCCATGCCATGAATTTCTGAAAGTCTTTTTCTCTTCTTTACTCGGCCGAATGCAGATGCAAGAGGTTGACGGATGAGATGACCAACTTTGGTAATCCCCAATACGAGAGGAGTCTCAAACAGGCGCAGTCTTGACCCAAAATCAAAATCAATATGAGTTTTTCATATGAATTTCATGATATACATCTCGCCAAAAAAGGGCTATTATGAAAATCAAATCAGAATTTTGATAATTGCAATTATGAATTATGGCATGACAAGAGTGGCAAAGTCCCCGCAGGGAAAACCCTGGTCGTATGCATGTCAAGGGTCTAAAGATTAAAGGCACAAAGCCCCGGCACAACAGACTACCTCTTTGAGGGTTAAAACCTTGGAAGGAATTCAAGTCCTGATATTTCCCATCCTGTATAAAGCTTGTCTCCAATTTTTCTTCTCTTCTCCCTCCAAGACCGAATGTTTCTCAGGTATGGCCTTGGTAGGGGCACCGTTGATCAAAGGCGGTCGGTTATAGGATGCCACTTTCAATGCACGCCCGACTTTGGGAAATTTTAGCAAAAAGGGAAGGAACGAGGACCCCTAGCCAGTGGTTCAAAACAACCCTTTGATGCTACATTAACAATGTCTAAGCCAAAATCCAAAAATTTGAATATTTCCCGATCAAAATCTCAACAAAAATTCAAAATATTTTTCAAAAAAAAATCTCCATAAAAATTTGTATATTTTCAAAACCCATAAAAATTTGCATATTTTTTTAAAAATTCATAAAAATTTGAATATCTTTTTCAAAACTCATAAAAATTTGCATATTTCCAAAATCCAAAAATTGCATTGTATTTTCTGATGGTGTTTTGCAGGAACAACAATTTTGCAAGGACCAAGATCACGGGATGAGTCCTCTCCACTCATTACTATCAATCTATTGATTCCTCCCGATATTCTCATGACATGCCACCCTGGGCATTTTTGATTATCATCTCCCTATATCATTCTGATTATCATTCTGATTATTATATCTCCTGATTATCATCCTGATTATCGTTCATCTCCAGATCTTTTTAATCAACTCCTGTTGATCACTTTGCCAATGTGCATTATCAAATCTTGCTGATCTTTTTTTTTTTTGCCACTAGGCATTATATCATTCTGAGCATTCAACTCCAAATCTTGATTAGCCAAAATTGGCATCCTCATTATAACAACAACAAACAATGATGATTTTGCAATGTCGTGATTTAACTCGAGCTATACATGCCATATACATGCTTGCTACGCTTGAATGTCTTATTCATTGCTTGTTATCTTTTATATCTTGGCTGATGAATTTTTGAGCGCAGGATAAGAAGCACTTGGTCCCGCCGACTGGGCATCATCATCAAAGTCCCACGGTGCTTGCAGCTCATCTCTCAGTTCCCCCATACTTATTGCTCCACCATCTCTCCCTGTATGCATTCTACTATATGTTATTACGCTATTAGATTATATCAAGGACCTTGTGGCTTTGGTAAATCTGGAATTTGAGTTCCCCTTCATCAAAAACAATGATAATTCCAGAGGAGTCTTAGTCACACGGATAGGCCGTTGAGCCATCCAAGACTGGGGACGATGGTTCCCTTTTACGAGTTGGTGCGTGGATAAACGGGCTTCGGCTTAGTATCAGCTCGCGAAATTGGTTTCTTGACCCAGTCTGGGCAGTTTAACAATATTATCCTTGATTACTCTATATTTTCATTTGATTTATTTCTTCCCTTTAAACCCAACATGCATTCATGTAGGAATTTGAAACAATTGTTGAAAAATCATTCTGATAAGCTGTTTTTGTGGGTCAAATTGATCTTGATCTTCAATGTGAGATATTCCATGCCGAATTGAGTCCTCAGTTCGTTTTGACGCTGTTCTGGGTCATTTTCTCGAAAGCTCCTTGTTTGGATTTTTATCATCTTATTTTCAAACTTTCCCCTTTGATCCACCTTGGCTGCAGCACGTCCACTGGCTGGTAACCGCTCCCCAATGGTGAAATCTACAGGTTTGTGACCTGGGGTGCTTCCACCGCGCTGGAAGTTGATCATTTATTTTATCTCCTTCGTGCACCGCGTGCACTCTCCCCGATTTATCCAAACATTGTTGACTTCGTTGGATTTCCCGAGATTTGCTTCATCTCGAGCTTTTGATTTCGATTCTCATCAAGTGATGTTGATTGCGTGTCTCATCACACCTTGGCATCTACTTTTCAGTTTGCTCTGCTCCCTTGTAAAGCAGACGCCAAGGCGGGACAGCTGTAGACACGCCAAAATTGACGTTACTGTGAGTACATCTCATATTACTTTGTAATGTCCCAATTTGACCCTCAAATTAGTTCTATTTGAGTGGTTTTTCCCACTTTTTTTAGATTTCTCCCTTTTTTCACCCTTTTCCTATTTTTTCCTATTTTTCTGGATTTTTCTGGATTTTCTGGGCATTTTTTCTCTATTTTTTAGAAATAACGACTTGATCTGGGGCGTCTTTTAAATAACGACTTATACATGGGCGTTTCTTACAAAATTGACGACTATACTGGAGGGCGTCCATTCTTTCAAATTTCCATTTTTCTGGATTTTTCTGGGAATTTTTCAGAATTTTTTGGGAATTAACGACTTAACCATGGGCGTTACTTTGAATGTGAAAAGAATAAAAAAATCAAAAAAATTAAGTCACGCCTTACTCACGGTCGTGTCTTTCAAATGGATTATTTTAATATTATTTTAATACCCCTTCCAGGGGTGATTTGGTGGCCTTCCGGGTGTCAGAAAAATTCACAAAAATAGTCGTTGGAACCAGGGCAACGAGATGCACCTTCACCTAAAAAATGGGAAAATAATATTGAGAAATGAAAAATAACCCTATTTCGAATTTTTTTAATTAACGTCCTTTGTTAAGGCGTTTTTTAATTAACGCCTTTGAATCAGACGTGTTTCACAATTTTTCAAATAAATTCCAAAATTTGATTTTTGAATTAACGCCCTTGTGCAGGGCGTGTTTTTAAAAGACGCCCTCTGGGCAGGTCGTCAATTCAACAATTGACGCCCTGAACCAGGTCGTGTTTCACTTTTGTGCTCCGAACGAACGCAGCCTTTCCCAGAGAGACTCCTGCTTCGTTTGGGCTCTTGCCCAGCTTAATCCTCCCCTCTTTGGGCTCTTGCCCCTTCTTATCTCTTCCTCCGAAGGACTCTTTCCTTCTTATCCCTTCATGCGATTCTATTTAATAGAGCATACTGCTCTGTTAATAGGTTGGACCCCCTTCTTCCCCTCCGTTTTTTTTCCTTTTGCTTTGTTTTCTCACAGGCGCTGCTGCTGTTGCTGCTGCTGGCCGAAGGAGGAACCCCCCCCCCTTTACTGCACACAAATCTTCACCAATTGAGGCTTTCTCCCCATTGAATATCAAACGGCCAAAGTCACAGGCTCTTGTTTTTTTTATTATTCTCCTTTTCTTTTATTATTCTCAGTTCATACGCATACATCCTGTTATTCCATCTCCTGTTAATCTTTCTCAACCACGTTGAGATATTTCCCACAGTGCAACACTTGCACTCTTCCCCTTATTCATCATATTTTTATTTACATCATATCATCATATTTTTCACACCCTTTTGCATAGGGGTTTAAGGGCAAATACCCTTAAGGTGTGTTCTTGCACATGTTTTCATGCTCATATATTTTTTATGAATTGATGCTACACTCACCATGTTTCTAATCCATATCTTTATTTGTGTTTGTCTTTATTTGCAAGGGTAATTAATTGAAGAACTCTCTTCGTCGGCCGGCCGATTTGAAGAGAAAGGAGCACCTACAATCAACCGCACTCCAAGGTATTTTTCGCGATCTCTCCCATGATTTCATTGTTATATCCTTTGAGGCCCTCGCGTCTCTGGCGATCACATTCCCCTTAGCATCCTCGCATGCTCCCCTTTTCTCCCTCTTTCCACATTTCTTCTATTCATTTTTTCTTTTTCCCTTTTAATTGTTCTAAGTGGATTTTAAAGGAATCTACAGGAGTTGCATCAGGGAAATTGCTCAGGTTTATAGTTAGTGAACGGGGGATTCAGATCGATCCAAACAAGGCAAAGGGCGTCATGGAAATGCCACCGCCGAAGAACGTCACTGAGCTTCGAGGTTTGATCGGGCGTTTGCAATTTATCAGGAGATTCATATCTCAGCATTCGCAAAGATGCCGCCCATTTTATGAATTGTTAAAGGCAGGCGCGAAATTTGAATGGAATGAACAATGTCAAAAGGCCTATGAGGAACTCAAGGTGTACCTCTCTAATCCCCCGGTTCTACAACCACCCGTCCCCGGGAGACCCCTGATCCTGTACATTTCTGTAATTGAGGACTCCCTAGGAGCTGTTTTGGCACAGGTAGATGATGAAGGAAGAGAAAGGGCGGCGTACTATCTCTCAAGGTTATTTAATCCCGCTGAATCCAAGTACACCGCTATGGAGAAGACCTGTGCAGCACTAGTGTGGGTAGCGCAAAAGCTTAAACACTATTTTCTTGCCCACGAGGTTAGGCTCATCTCTAGAATGGACCCCATTCGTTATCTGTTGGAAAAGCTGGTCCTTTCTAATCGGCTAGCTCGCTGGCAAAGTTTTCTCTCCCAGTTCGACATCACCTTCATCGTGCAGAAAGCAATCAAGGGATATGCTATTGCCGAGCACCTGGCTCATTCTCCTATCCCTCGCACTGATTCCATTCAGGATGAATTCCCCGATGAGCACCTGGCGGTGATCACTCATCTTCCTTTCTGGTCCCTTCACTTCGATGGTGCCCTTAATTCCCAGGGCAGCGGAGTCGGCGCCGTTCTCCTTACTCCAGAAGGGGTAACCATCCCCGTGGCATATCAACTCTCATTCCCCGCCACCAACAATATAGCCGAGTATGAGGCTCTCCTTGCCGATCTGAAGCACGCCTACATCTTGGGCGCGTAATACCTAAACATCATAGGAGACTCCCAGCTGGTGCTGCGTCAAGTTTTGTCAACCTACCGCACCCGCTATCCTAAGCTCAAACCCTACCAGGATTGGTCACGCTCTTGGCCAGGCAATTCAGGAAACTCGTCTATATTCACACTCCTCGCTCTCAGAATATCTTGGCCGACGCCCTTGCGTCGCTCGCCTCTTCTCTATCACTCCCCCTAAGTCGCGCCACTAAGACTATTGTGGTCCAAAGGCTAGACGTTCCTTCCCTGCAAGATCCCTTGTTCAACAATCTTAGGATGTCTATAGAGAAGAAAATAGAAAGGGAGGAAATAAAAGAGGTTTCATTAACTGAGCTCGAGGAGATCATTGAAGAGGAAGAGTTGCCGTGGTTTTATGAGATCGAGCAATACTGCAAGGATGGTACATTTCCGGAAACGGCCAACGCTGAGCAGCGAAAAGCCATTAGGAGAGTCGCCGCCAGATACACGATCATCGCCGGTGAATTGTACAGGTGGGCCCTGAATGGAGTTCTAATGAGGTGCCAAGATGACAAAGAAGCTTGGAAGGTCGTGGAAGCAGCCCACCCCAGCGAGTGTGGAGGGCATGTGAACGGACAGGCCTTGGTAAAGAAGATTCTTAGGCAGGGCTATTACTGGCCAACCCTAGAATAAGATTGCTCTACCTATGTCCGTAGGTGTCTTCAGTGCCAAATCCATGCCGACAAAATCCACGCTCCGGCCTCTTCTCTTCATCCGATTACGGCTCCCTGGCCATTTTCTATGTGGGCCTTTGACATCATCGGGCCCCTCGGTGATCCGAACTCTACTGTTAAACAGAAATCCTTCATTCTGACAGCTACAGAATACTTCACTAAGTGGGCCGAAGCTGAAGCTTATGCAGAAATCAAAGCCACCACAGTATGCCGCTTCATCATGAAGAACATCATCTCGCGATTCGGGGTGCCAAGCAGCATCGTCACCGACAACGGGCCTCAATTCATCTCACAAGAACTCCAAGACCTCTGTAAGAAATTCAATATAGTTTTGCATCATTCATCACCATACTACCCCCAAGGTAATGGCCAGGCTGAGGCCACGAATAAGACTCTTCTCAAAATTATCAAGAAAACATGCGAATCACATAAATTTGCTGATTGGGCCGACAAATTGATAGAAGCTCTATGGGCCTACCGCACCTCCGTCCGCACCCCCATAGGGCAGACTCCCTTTGCCCTCACCTATGGAATGGAAGCGGTGCTCCCGTATGAAATTCTAATCCCTTCCCTAAGGGTGCAGCTGGATAAGGAACTTAATCTCGACGAACATCGAGAGGCGTTGCTAGTCCAACTGGAACTCTTGGACGAGAAGAGGTTGAATGCGGCCAATCATGTTTCAGTATATCAAAAGCGTGTCTCGCGATATTTTTAAAAGAAGGTCATTGAAAGGAAATTTCAAGTGGATAATATGGTTTTGAAACGCAAATTCGTCAGGTCAGCGGGCCCCAGGTCTAAGTTGCAACCCAACTGGGAAGGGCCCTTCGTAATCAAGGAAGCTTATCCAGGCAATGCGTATCGTCTAATTAACTCGGAGGGGGAGGAATTGCCAAATCCGTGGAATGGGCTGTATTTAAAGCGTTTTCATCCATAAAGATAAAAACCAGTGAACAGCTCGATGGCAGGGCATACCCCACTAAATTGCGAAAGGAGGACCCAGGTCCAGCATCTCACACACTACACGACCCCGTGGTGCGGTATTCTCTCATGCTACCCGACACCGTTTCTCCTTTGGCCATGCTCGGGGAAGGTGGAAATCCTTGTATTTTCTCTCTCTCGGTTGAAGATAGGGGCAAGTGGTGAATAAGGGGGCGAGAACTGACCCAGATTCCCCGTTAAAAAAGGTCTCAAATAGGGGCAATCCGTTAAGACCTCACTCCGCAAAAGAAAAAAGAAGAGGAAAGCAAAAAAAAAGAAAAAGAAAAAAGGAGAAAAGAACAGGGGAAAAATCAAAAGATAAAGCCGAAAGTACAAAGCCCAAAGGATGCAACTAGGCATGGCAAGAGTGGCAGTACAGTTTCCCCGCGGAACGTTATGAGCCCGGTCGCATGCGTGCCTAGAGCGGGTGAAGGTTCGATAACGGATACAGAGCCCCGACGCAACAGACCAGATTCCTTGAAAAAGGGGAGGGTGTCTTGGAAAAGAACTCAAGCCCTAAAAACCTCTACACCTATCGTTGACTTCTCTACTCAATCTTTTTTACTTTCCCAAGGAATGAATCCCACCCCGGGTATGGCCTCAGCAGAGGCACCGTCGAGTAGAGTTGACTCCGATCACGGGCGGTCCCCCTTCCTGCACGCGCTGAGCCTTGGAATTCCGTAGCAAGACGAGAAGGTCCCTGTTATTGAAACCCGAGCTGGCTTCAAAACCCAAAAAAATCGAATATTTCAAAACCTAAAAAAAAAATCGAATACTTCAAAACCCAAAAAAAAATTGAATATTTCAAAACCCAAAAAAATCGAATATTTCAAAAACCCAAAAAAATCAAATATTTCAAAACCCAAAAAAAAATCGAATATTTTAAAACCCAAAAAAAGTCAAATATTTCAAAACCCAAAAAAATCAAATATGTCAAACCCAAAAAAATCGAATATTTCAAACCCAAAAAATCGAATATTTCAAAACCCAAAAAAATCGAATATTTCAAAATCCAACAAAAATCAAATATTCCAAAAAAAGAAACAAAAAAAAACTTACATGTTTCCCTCTTGCATTCATCTGCATTTCTCGCACTTTGACATTTGCCTATTTAATAAGGCTCACCCCCTTGACCAAAAGTCAAGAAAGGGTCATCTCCTGACGTACTGCAGGCAAGGGGCTGAGCCTAAAATAGATTTAATCTGTTTCATGTTTTTATGTGTGCAGGGGCAGGTTGGAAGGGCAGTTGGCTCGGACCACATGAATATTCAATCCTTGCGTTGTCCTATACAATCACATCACCTCATAATCATATTACAAAGCTCAAACTCAATCTCATCAAATCTTATTCATATCATATATCAAGCTATCCGAATGTAAAATCCTATCCCATATCATCATAAAAACAAAAATCACTCAGTCCGCCGCTGGGCATCCCCGCGAGGACGTATCTCTCTCAACTCCCTAATATAAGCCTGTCTAGTCTCTGGAGCCTCCTCGACCTCTGCTGGTAGGGTACACACCCTGCTCACCTCCCATATGATCAGCGCACTCCTGACCGCCTGCTCGTCCTCCTCTGTCCCGATCCTCCGTGCCTGTAGCATGGGAAGGTGGGGTAGCGTAGGTAGCACCGTCCGGGGTAGTCCAATCTGCAGGTAGCATCTGTGTGGGCTGTACATCGCTAAGGAAGTGTCACTCACGAGCGTCAAGTCCAAGCCAGCTCTCCTCGGTAGCCTGATGGTGGTATCATGGAGGAAGTCCGAGCGCATCACGAACCTATCCAGGGGCAGCCTGTTGATGTACGGGCGCCACTCGTCCCTGGTCTTCAGCTCAGCCGTCCTACACTCAACCTGTGGAGAGAACCTGAAGGCGCCCCCTATAAAGTAAAGGGGATGGCTCCCAAAAATCCTACTAACTGAGGTGATGTCCTCCCTCAGGATAAACTTCATCCTAACTCCCATCCAACACTCCAATAGGATCATTGAACCAAAGAGAGGACCTCCTAAGGCTACTGAAGTAAGACCCTCGTACAGGTAAGCTAAGACAGCCTGAGAGATGGAAAACCCCTGCCAAAGGCCGCTGATGGTGCTGAGTAAAGGAGTCTCTAGGACATGGTCGGCTGAAGGGAAAAGGATGGCCCCGCATAGGCAGATGGACGCAGCTTTGGCTATGGCTTCAACCCACCTGCACTTATTCCGGCAATGCTCCATTACCCACTGGCTCAAAGGAAGGAGGTGGATGTGGCGAGGGCCTATAAAGGTACGAACATCCCCGCTATCAGGTATGAACCCCCCTAGGATGAGTTTTGGGTCTATAGGGGCAACGGTATGGCATATCAAGTCTTCCTCCCCCACCTTAGACCTAGGGAGCCCGAAGTATGTCTCTACCTCCTCTAGCAAGATAGTGGCCTCGAAAGATGGGAAGAGAAAAGTGTGAGTCTGAGGGTGCCAAATCTCTATCAGAGCAGAGATACTATGCCAGTATAAAGAAAGTTTGGGGTAATTCTGACCTAGTACTAGGAGGGAGTGCAGGTGCCAGGATTTGAGAAGATGAGTCACCCCGAGGGGCAATGCACGGACCATGGGAGCCACCCACTTTAAATTAGAAAAGCGTCTCGGGCCGGGAAGAAGCTGAAAAGAAGGAGAAAGCAAGGGGTGTAAAGAGATATAAGAGGAAATTGAAAGATGGACTCTAAGCATATTCTGATCAAACTTACCTCTCTCATAGGGGTGGCGCTGAGATGTCGAGGAATCAAGCTTAGCCATTGAATCGCTTCCCACTCCTTTCTAGCCGGCCGCGGTCCTTCAAACAACGTGCCCTCCGCAGGACTTCCATCATAAGCCCTCTTCATGTTGAGATGATGAGAATCAAAGGTTTTTGGCTTCAGGAAAGGGAGGATGAGTGAGGTGAGGGTTCAGGCCTCCCTACTACTTATAGGGTTCATTAGGGAGCCTAAAACATCTTAGGATTAGGCCTAGATAAGCCTAGGACGAGTTTAGATAGGGTTCTGATAGGTACAAAGCGCCTTGCCCTCGGGCTGGGGACTCTCCAGGAGTCCCCTTTCGGGCAAACAGGATGTTGGATTGGACGGTCTTACGATAGACCGTCCATACCACATACGGCCCATCATCAACTGTTCTTCTCTCCAAGGAAGCCCGAGCCCGATGACTTGTGCGGCCCTAAATCCGCCGTTCCACCTTTCCTACGGTTTACATGGAACCGTTCCAACCAATGTAAGCGGCCCTTATAGAACCGCTCTTATCTACGGACGGCTAGGGGAGAACCGTTCATGTGCTCTGCCCCCCAATTAACCTACTCACTCATGTCTCAATCATTTAGCGCTCTCATCTCACTCAAGTTGGCGTGAGCACTCTCATCTCACTCAAGTCGGCGTATGCGTCACTCATCTCACTCAAGTCGGCGTGTGTGTCACTCATCTCACTCAAGTCGGCGTGTGCGTCACTCTCGTCTCACTCAAGTCGGCGTGAGCGCTCTCATCGCACTCAAGTCGGCGTGTGCGTCACTCATCTCACTCAAGTCGGCGTGTGCGTCACTCATCTCACTCAAGTCGGCGTGTGCGTCGCTCATCTCTCTCAGGCTAAGCGCGCTCCTCAAACTCATTTTGCCCACTCATACATACATTCATCCACAAAGCAAACGAAAAACAAAGGCATGCATATCACTAATCATGTCACATCATGTACAAAGACGGGCCCAGTACAACCAGTCAAGTAGCTCCCTCTCCCTGGCCCCCGTCGCTGTCTCCACCGCCCTCATGCCTCTTTGGGGGAGGCATCGCTGAGGTCGCCTCATCACGCCGTCGCCGGCGCCGCTCCTCCTCCTCGTTCCTCCGATGGCCGGAGGAACCAGTGAAGTAACTCCTCACGGAGCCATGGGTGCCGTGGCTGCCACTCGCAGTCGCCCTGCTGCGCTCCCAACTCGCCTCCTTCAGACCCTCCACCTTGCCCTCCAACCGGGCAACCTGTAGACGGGCCTGCTCTGCCTCACTCCTGTAACGCTCTGCCTCTGCCCGGTAACGGTCCACCTCGGTAGCACTGGCTCGTAGTCGCTCTAGCTCGGCCCGGAGGAGTGCCGTCTCCACTGCGTCTGCCGGTCGGCTCCGCGCAGCCTCTTCTCGCACCCGGGCTACCTCCTCCAGAGCCGCCACCCGGCCCCGCTCCAGCTCCGCCTGGAGGCGGGTCAGCTCGGACGTCTGCATCCACATATCACTATCAGTTGGTCACATGTCATACATTTCATAAGCATAAATAAGCAGGAGGAAGTATAGAGATTTGTGTACCCTCTCCACGAGTGCCACCTCGGCCGCTTTGGCCCGCTCTACCATCCGAGTAAAGTCCGCATCCCGATCGGCTCGGTCTGCTAGGGTCTAGACAGAGGAGGAAGAAGGAGCGTCTGGTCCCGCCCTCTGAACACCCTCGGCGCGCTGCATCCAAATACTCCAGGTCAGTTATAGGCATAAGCATAATCATATAGAACTCCATAATTTAAAAAAGTCTAAGGTTTAGGAAACTCACCAGTAGGGCCAGGGCCTGTCGGGCCTCGTCTCTCTCCCGGATGGTGGAGTGCAGGAGTCCCTGCAACTCTGCCACCGGTCCTGCAGGGTCAACCTACATGTAAAAGTCTTTGTTAGTGCATCATATAAGAATCATAAGCATGATAGACAAAGTTTAAGTTTAGAAGTCGTACCGGTCGGTGGGCGCCTCGGAACACCTGGTCCCGGTAGTGCCGTGCGTATGCAGTGTAGTACGCGCTGTCGCTCTCTGCCTGGGCGGTCACCACTCGCCCTCGTGCAGCCCAGTCAGCAACCTGCTTGGCGTTCCTCGCTGTCCAGTCGTACGCCTCGCGGAGTCCCCGGGTCATCCTCGACACTCGTTCCCCCGCCTTCTCGGGCGCAGGGAACTCAACGGCCGGCTGATAGACCCCGATGGTCCTCATCACCAACCTAAAGTGCAGTGGCTCCACCACATTCATGCAGTGAAGCCACACGTCCCGGCCAGAGAAGGCCAAGGCCTCGGTCACCCACGGCTGGCCCTCCGGGCTCTCCTCTGTGTAAGGAGTCCACCGTACCTGCAAGGAATAGGAAACTACATCGGCATCATTATAATCATGGAAGAATAGCATGTAATTAAAGAGTCTGAGTCTAGAAGCGTACCGAGGCGTACGGTAGAGTGTCTAGGTCGTCCTGTAGCTCCCGGAACTGCCTCCTCAAGGCCATCATTTCTCGGGGTGCTGTCCACCTCCGCGTGATCGGCAGGAGCCCAGGGCGGATCTCCTCGCCTCTCCCCAACCCGCGTAGGCGCACGTAGGCCCACACCTGTACCACAAGTCGTGTCAGCATTTAGTAAGCATATAGAGTTGCATAATTAAAGACTAGAGAAGAGAGTCACACCTGGAGTAAGGGGGAGAAGCCCCCAAGCATCATCCGACGCGCCGTCGAACTAAGGGTGTCGAAGAGGAAGGCGAGGACCGCCGCTCCCCAAGCATAGTCACCTACATGCTCGAGCTCCTGGAGGAAAGGGAGGAAGCGACAGCTCATCACGTCTGCCTGAGTGGAGAAGAGAAGTCGCCCGAACATCAGCATCAGGAACCGTCTCAGCACTCTGTCCGCCTCAGGTCCCGGCACCGCTGCGACCCTCGGTCTCGCCAGCCCCACGAGCCGCTCCAAGTGCTCCTCTGGTCGCTCGCCCACTGCAATGCCAGCTCGTCGAAGACCCAGGCTGTCCTGGAGAGCAGCCCGGGGAAGGAGGGTCGACTGCCTCTCGGGGCGCCGCAGCTGTAGGCCGAGCAGCTCCCGAGTCATCCCCCGGTAGTCAGGAAAAGTAGTCCCGCTGACCGGCGACCCGTGCACGCGTAGGCCAGTAAGCCTGGCCACGTCCTCCAACGTAGGGACCATGTGCCCCCACGGGAATAAGAACGTCCGACTCACTGGATCCCAGCGGTCGTGCAGGGCATAGAGCAGAGCTGCGTCAAAGTGACACACCTCGATACTCAGGAAGGGGGCGAACCCCATGGCAGTCAACCGCTCCCTCTGGAAGTCCGGCAGTGCGAGGTACACTGCCTGAACCTGCAGCCAGGAGGTACGGGTCCTACGTTTCCCCTGCATTCATCCATCTCATTTACATTAGTCATTTAGTTTCTCATTTGTCTCATATAAATAAAATGCTCAAAGTCCAATTATTGATTTGAAGAACGGTTACTCACGAACCGCTCTATATGTGAGCGGCCTCCCTCAAACCGTTCTGTTTCTCAGGTCCCCCGTTTGAACGGGCTATCCCTAGCCGTTTCTATCTTGGACGGATTACCCGGAACCGTCTGTTTGCCCGTCTTCCTAAGGAGTAACGGCCCACCTTTGGCCGTATTGTTTTGGTGACGGTCCTGGAAGGACCGTATTGTTTTGCGTGGTTACATGATTGGACGGACCTATTTGGTCCGTCTACCTTTTGAACAGGGATAACCTCGCCGTATTGGGGTTTTGGTGCCCCGTTGGCTGTGTGAGTGTGAACGGCGCTCCCTGCACCGTGTTTATTTGAGGCGGTCCTTTGGGGACCGCATTGTTTTGCCGTACGGTTTCTGTTAAACCATTTTATTGTCGCCGTCCCCGACGACGGTGAAGGCCCCCCGGCCGGCCGGGAGACCTCCGTGGTCCCTAAACCGACCCCCCTAGGCCCCTCTAAACCCCTAAAACTAGCATGCATGGAACAAAATGAAAAGAAATGAGAGGAAAGGTGGGGGGAACCTACCTCGGGATCGCGGGGTTTCTTGGCCGACCCCGCGGGCGGTGGTCCTCCGGCCACCTCCTCCTCACCGGCGAGGGCTTCTTCGTCAGCAGCGACGATGGCAAGCTCTTCCATGGTCACCCCAGGCGTTTCTCCTTCTTCCTCCGGTGGTGGAGGTTGCTCCGGCGGCGACGAGCCCTCACCGGCGGCCGACGGTCTGGCTGCCTGGTGCTTTGTCCGGGTCATCAAATGGGCTGGAGGGAGGTTGAGAGAGGGAGGGAGGTTGAGAAGAGAGAGTGAGAGAGGGAGAATGAGGGCATTTTGCCCCTTCGTTCCTTCCACCGTCGGTTACGGTGGAGGGAAACGAGGGGGTTCCTTTTTTTCGAGGTTGCAGTGAAGAACGATCTATCGTTAGACCGTTCATTGTGTGAACGGTTCGTATATAACCGTATGTATCTCTTGACCGTTAATTTCAAGTCGGTTGGAATTCTATGCTCGAGCGGTTCTCTTTGAGCCGTTCTTATTATAAACGGTGCCGTACCAGCCGTTCGTCACTGGCAACCGACCCTGTAAGATTTGTTCGAAGGTCAGGTAAGAACGGCTAACATAGAGCCGTTTGGAATATTGCACGGTTGAGATGAGGCCGTATATCTGGTTGGTCTATTTAAATCATGAATATTGAATATTTTCTTTGGAAATACATATCTTAACCATCTTATGCAGCATCAGTTCAGTCTGTCTCGCCATTTCGCCTGCACAGGTAAGTCAGGTATGGCCTTCTATCCCTAAATCCCTTATTGCATTAGTATATGGTATTATATTATACTATTTCGAGAGCCGGCAGGTTTCTTATGTGTCCCAGGATCTGATGTTCCCCTTCAACAAAAACAATGATGATCCAGGCTCATATACCTAACCTTCGGATAAGCCGTTAAGTTCTGATATTCCCAGCTTAATAAGACTACTCTCGAATATTTTATATTTTAATCTTTCTTCGCATTCGTTTTAACGATTTCTTTTATTTTTAGCCCAGCATGCATCATGCGCATCCTTTTGAGCTTTCATGCCCCATAGTCTGCTTAAGAAATGACCCGTCGAGTGATGGTCAGCTGTGTGTCCCAATGCTTGGGTAAGGTGAACTAATTCCATTCCGAATTCGAAGGTTTTCTTTGGTCGGTTCGTTTGGGTCGGTTGAACGAAAGATCCCCGTCTGGAGCTTTAGCATCTTTTTTCTTTTTGTGGCCCCCTCATTGGACCGCGGGATTGTGTCCCCCATGAGGTTGGTCTTGTCGGTTGATTTCGTTTAGTTTAGTCCCTCCAGATTGGCGTCGCCGTTTGGTCAATTACTCCTAACGTTCAGTCCAGGATTTTTCGAAAGATTCTCACCACTTGTTGGTAGAAACGGGTGTCGTTTTACCTTAATGCCCGCTTTTTTCGGTCCACTCCGCTGCATTTCCGCTCCACCTCAATGTTCCATATCACCTCCGCTTCACCTCCGCTCGCTCCCCTGCAAAGAGGGCGTTAAGGAGGGGCATCTGTTAACACCCGTTTTATACCGATAATTCGAACCGTTTCTCTTACTCCCATTAGTTGATGCCTCGAGTTGTTCATCATTCACTGGGCCATTTTGTGGCATGACTCGGGCTCGTTGTATGGGTCGTCTCCCTCCTTGGTGCAATTCATGGTGATTCGGGGCTTAATGGGCCTTGGCTTTGGTCAATTGAACGTATTTTACGAGAATCAAGTGCCTAAGGGCATGAACGGCTTCACATCAGCCGTTCAGAAGATG
Source organism: Amorphophallus konjac (assembly GCA_022559845.1). Lineage (NCBI taxonomy): Eukaryota > Viridiplantae > Streptophyta > Magnoliopsida > Alismatales > Araceae > Amorphophallus > Amorphophallus konjac. The sequence goes on from CM040125.1 coordinate 185,959,415, forward strand.
GGCGGTTGAATATGGACCGTTCATGTATTTTGGCTAATTTCTGAGGATTTTCTTAATATCCACCGACAGGCTTTTGTGCGGTGTGATTAGGACCGTTCAATCTCATGGACGGGCCTATTCCAACCGCCTATATCTCAGAGTCCTACGCGCGCCCATTTTCTCAGATAATTATCCAAATGATTCGAATTATCACCGACAGGCTTAAACGGTCGTCTTTGTGCCACCCTGAACTAAAACGGTCTCCACACAACCGTTCATATGTTCAGGGTCCCACGGCGGACGTTTCGGCCAGTTCGAGAGATAGTTGGGATAATATTTTGATTATTCGAATTTCCACCGACAGTATGAACGGTCCAAATTAGACCGCCCACACATTGTGCGGTCTATCGTAAGACCGTTCAAGCCGTCGGCTGTTGATTTTCAACCGATTTTATCCCATTTATCTCATGGTTTTATCCTCAACTTATTTTGATGATTTCTCTGCGGATAATCAACCATTTTCGATGCCGTTTCGTGTGGATGGAAGATTATGATATTATCTACAAATTATCTTTTGTGAGTTCGACCCGAGAATATCTAAAACCCCCAATTTCGAGGTTGGCTTGAGAGGCTCTATAAATAGACCCTATTGGCCGGACGTCGAGAAGGGGGGGAGATTTTGGTCGACGGCGAAGCCCTGCCGCAATTTTGAGCGACCTAGCACCAAGGAGGAAGGCTCTCCACATCTTCGCGAGCCTCCGGTCAAGGGAGTAGTCCAGTCTTCGCAGTCTTTCGTTCCGTAGCTTTGTCGTTTTCCTTCATTGCATGCATTGTTTCTCATCCGCGTACCCCCTCCTTCTCATTATCATGCACACAACCATCCCATTTTTTGTCACCCTAGGGGTTTAAAACCCCCCAGGTACTCCCCTTTTCATTTGTTTATGCTTAATTCTTCTCGTTTGAATGCATACTACATTATTTAGGTCTAATCTAGGTGTCTCTTCTGTGTCTCTACGTTGTTTCGCAGGTCAGCACTTAATCAGCACGAGGCCCATCCCCTCTGGCTGGCCGGAGAGGGTGGAGGTCGAGCCCTTCTCAACTTGCTGAGTGAAGGTACTGAGCGGCTATCCTCCGGCCGTTCAACGTTACGCGCGGTGCATCAACGACCGTTCGTCCCTGGAACGCGGTCCCTCTAGCGCCGTCCATCTCACTGCAGCAGTTCCTCCCGCGTCCCTCGCAGCGTCCTGGGGCGGTCTATCGTAAGACCGCTCAACATAAGGCGGTCCTAAGGGAGCCGTTCATTCCTCAACGCTGCACTGAGGCGAGTGTCTCCCCATTTTCCAAGGTACGACGTGCCTATCGCGTACGACATCTTGGTGGCGATCACGGTACTTTGCTTCATTCCCTATCTTCTCTTCTTTCTCTCACTTGTCTCATGCACTTGACGCACTTTGACCCTTAGTGAAAGGGAGAGAGGAGAGAAATATATATCTACACTAACGTTTGCTACACATGCAGGAAGGCTGGCCATGTGAAGACTGACTGTCCAAATTCTCGAAATTCAAAGGGAACACCTCGGACAATGAAGAAGAAGGAGAAAAGTCAATATGCTTAATGACCAATCGGGGAAATGATGATGAGGAAACCTCATCTCAGGTAAGCTCCGGATCAGATGGAGTTTCTTTTGATGAATTGATAGTGATGTATAAAGATCTATTCAAAGTGTCCAAGAAATTAAAATCTGAAAATAAAAAATTGAGAAAAGACATGATTCTTGAAGTCACTCGGTTGAAGGCAGAAAATGAAAACTTGAAATCTGAAAATGAGAACCTCAGAAATAAGCACATTAGAGAAGATGATTCTTGTATGACATGTGCTATTTTAGAAGACATGATAAATGAGTTTGATCATGAAGGTAAATTGCAAAAGGAAGTAATCAAATCTCTAAAAATTGAAAAACAAACATGCTTTGACAAAATGTCAGAAATTGAGAATCAACTGAATGATAAGAAAAATGAGCATCTAAAAGGCATGCAAGAACTGACTCAAGTTAATTCTGAATTGGATAAACTGAAACTTGAGAATGAAGAATCTCAAAAGAAAATTAAAAATCTTATGGGTAGAATAAATGAAATCAATGGGGAGGCTTCACTTTCTTCTTCTGCTGAATTAACCTGCCATATGTGCTCAGCTCTAAGAGAACGAAATGAAGATCTTTATAGTGAGAATGAATGGCTGAGAAAATAAATTGTCTCACATAAAGAGGATCATAAAAACTTGGTGGCTGAGAAAATCAGAGTGGAGGAAAGAGAAGAGGAATTAATTGAAAAATTGGAACTGATGTCTGGAAGAGAGAGATGTGAGGGTAATGAATTTCAGGCTAGAGATCTTGAGGAAGAAAATACTAAATTAAAAGCTGAAGTTGAAAAACTGAAATGGTTAAACACTGGCTTGTCTGAAAGACTTCTCACCACAGAAAAAGGGAAAGCTGTTTGTAATGAAGAATTAAAAATCTTGAACAACTTGGAACAAGAAATTGAGAAGTATAAAACTACAAACAAAGTTCTAAGTGAATGTGTTAATTGCAGTGAACAAGAAATAGCCAGTTATGAGCTTCATATAGCATCTTTGGAAGATAAAATTCATGATCTGGAAAACTTAGCATCCAAGTCTGCAAAAATTGAAAGAAAAATAAAAGCTGTTGTGAAAAGGAAGGATGATAATTCAAAAGGGGGAACAAACTGTAATTCTGATGTGAAGGAAATCTCTAAAAACCAGCTGTATGCCACTTTTGTGAAAAGCTCTGATGTAGCTGGTGATAAGTACAATATGAAGTGATCTAGAAGGGGAGGGGATGAATAGATCACTATTTTTCGTAGAATTAAAAAATACTGCAGAGTATATTGCTAAACGCAAATAACCTCGAGCTCTGACTATCGAAAATGATGCAGTGCAGTTAATAGCTCAAGCAAATAGAAGGCATACCACAATATTACCACAATCGATCACACAAGGACTCAGAGGATTTTAAGGTGGTTCGGTCCTTCAGACCTACATCCACCCCACACTCAAACCGAGTGTGGCTTCACTAATGGCTGGGCAACACAGCTTGCCAGACAACTGCTGATACACAGCTTCCCAGGAGAACAACCTCTCCTCTTCGTCCTACCCGGAGGGAACCTCTAGCGACCAGCAGTCACTAGAACCCAGAGACTCACGTCTCTCTTCCTCTTTACCAAGAGGGAACCCCACTAGTAGTAGCCCTGCTACTAGTGAACCAGAGGTCGAAGACCCCTCTTCCTCCCAACCCGGAGGGAACCTACAAGCAGCTCACCTGCTACTTGCAGACTGGAGATTGACTCTCCCTTCTCCTGATCTCACAGGAGGACCCCGACCTCAGTCCAGAGGATCGGAAACACAAACAAGGACAGTTGAAAAAAGGTAAGAACAATAAACGAAAAATACGAACGAAGGAAATCAAATGCCAGAAAATGGAAACAATGTAGCTCAATACAGAGCAATAGACTTCGGATTTGATCCGCAAGTCAGAACAACTCTTCTGATCACTCTTCTGCTCTCTCTCTTTTTTCCTCTGCTATTTTTTCTTCTTTCTTTTCTTTTCCTGGATCGAAGGGCTCTCTATTTTCCTGTTTTTTTTTCTTCTATGCCTCTCTTCTTCGATCACCTTCATCTGAGGACGAAGGATTCTATTTATAGCAGTAACAGCAGGTGGATAGGGCACAAAACGCGTGTGCCTCCCACGCTCGATCCAGAATCTTCTTGCCACGTGCCTTTATCAGATTGGTTCCTCTTGTCTCGGATCATGTGCAGCCCAGGAGTGTGGAATGTTCTTCCTCGGACCTGTAATGAGATTAAATCCATTAATATGCTGCATGGCCACAAAAACCAAAACTGCATGAGGTATATAGTAACAACACGACGTGACTATTACTCGAAATGACACAAGAACGACACGAGATACTCTGTAACAGGTCAGACACACAGAAGGAAATGACACGAGGTGAGGTTATAATCCAAAAGAGACACGAGGTCACGAATGCAAAATCAACACGAGGACAACACGGGCTAACGACAGAAACCGACACGAAGTGGTTGCAAATATTCAAGACACGAGGTCTACGGACGGCAACACGATGTGTGGTCAAGGCGAAAACGACACGAAGTCTAAAGCGAGAAACTAACACGAGGATAGAATATAAAGAAACGACTCGAAGTGAAAACAACACGAAGTGAAGTTTGACACGAAGTGAAAACAACACGAAGTGAAGTTGACACGAAGTGAAAAATAACGACACGAAGTATAGTGGTGACAAACACACACTACACAGAAAACGACACGAAGCCAGTAAGAACAGCACGAGATGAAAACAACACGGGCTGACCACAACTTAAGGACGAAAAATAGAAACCGACACGAAGACAGATCAACACGAAGACGTAAACACAACACGAAGACATGGACAATAGTAACCGTCACGAAGTGTGGTTACTAAGTAGGAACGACACGAGGTCTACAGGAAAACTACTCGAAGTTCATCAGAACTTTTAGAGCAGCTTCAGGAACACGACACGAAGACAGAACTTGTACGAACACACGAAGTGTTACCTCTTAGCAGCTTTTTCATATAAAGCCATGGATAACTCAAGTGCAAGATATCTGAACAAAAATAACAACAATAATTAACATAGTGTTGCTCATCATCAAAACACTTAGGGAAGACACAAAATCCAACAATCTCCCCCTTTTTGATGATGGCAACACTATATTAAGTATAAGAGATAAGTTCAAAAGAGATCATTCCAGGATATTTAATGCAGACAAATTAAAGCAGACTTGCTTCCTTGCTTCCTCTGATGACACCAGAACACTCCCCCTGAACACAGCAACAGTTTACCTCAGACTTGATAACTAACTCCCCCTCAACACTATGGCATGCAAAAATTCTGAAACCGAAACCACATAATTCTCTCCCCCTTTGACATCATCAAAACTAGGGGCAAATCTGAAGATACAGAGAAAGGAAAATTGCTGACTATAGAGAGAAAACAGGACAGAGTAAGGCAGATAAATGGAGATTATTGAGATGTTTAGTCAATTAAGAAAGCCATTAATTTTATGTGAGGATTTTTTAAGATCAGTTAGTCAGACTGTGCAAAAACTGTGAATAAGGATTCACTTCATACACAGAACCAGATTCTAAGCAAGTGAGTTACAAGATACCAGTTTGATCAAAGTAAGTCTTTACTGAGAGAGTATAAAGTAAGACAGTCAGAAGACAAAGACCTGTGGTATTGAGAACAAACAAATCAAGAGCTATACTTCAAGTGAGCAGGATCTTTAAAGATGGTCAAGATCAAAGGTAAGTCTATCAAGTACACCTTTGACATTAGGGAGACACCTTGTTTAGAGGCATGAAACCCCAGTTACTCGGTGGCAGGACCACATTACCCCTTCTGACAAGAGGACAGAGATAGAATTCTAACTGGTGTTGACATTAAGGTGACACCTTTATCAGAGGCCAGACACCCTAGTTACTAACCAGATATGTACCATAGCTCTGTATGATCAAGACAGTTAATAAGAAACCAGATAAGTACTGCCATCTCATGACATGGGATGTTTTTTCACTTCATTGATGAAAATCCCAGTTTCTCAATGAGCAGTTAACAAGGTTGATAACAATTTTATGAAATTTTTGTTTTTATTAACCAGCTCTTAAAACCTTGTTAATTAAGCTTGAGTCCGTTTGAGAACAATACACCAGATCCAAGGTGATTCAGACTAAAGCACAAAATACCTCATTTCGAACTCACCATTGACTAAGTAGGTATGCTGTATTGGCTAGATCAGAAGACAGTTACAGTGTAGGAAGATTTATCTTTGAATTCAGATTTTGATCTCAGTGGGACTAACAGCTGAAATTCCAACAAGAAATTAGATGAACAGTCTTAAAGGATAAAGCATCCAACACTTTCTTTTATACACCTAATCAACCTGATTCTCTTTTGATGTCAGCAAGATGTCGTACGGAGTATGTTCAAATTAGGCCAAAGACCAAAGCACCTATTATGAATCTAGCTCCCCCTGAGACCTTGACCCCAACACAGACTTAACCAAGACAACCCTCAAAACACTTCAAAGAGAACACCATGAAGTTTGAACAGACTATTCAATCAAAACGGAGTGAGTCACCAAACACTCACAATGAAGTTATTTCTTCAGCAACAGACGATGAATATGATAAGCATAATAACATATGACATGGTATTCAGAAATCAATTTTTCAATCATGAAATTCTATAAATACCTAGTTCTCTGCGCAAAGTGCTAAATTTTTCAGTATCCAGTGGCTTAGTAAAGATATCTGCAATTTGTGAGTTAGTGCCAACATGGATCAACTCAAAAGTCCTCCTAGCTACTTCATCTCGAATAAAATGATGCATGATTTCAATGTGTTTAGTTCGGGAATGAAGTACAGGATTCTTTGCAATATTTATTGCACTAGTATTGTCACAAAAGATAGAAGTACAACCTAGCTCAACCGAGTAGTCCAGAAGCTGGTGTTTTATCCATATAACCTGTGTGCCACAGCTCCCTGCTACCACATACTCAGCTTCAGCAGTAGAGAGAGCCACAGAGTGTTGCTTCTTGGATCCCCAAGAGACTAAGCACCCTCCTAGAAATTCGCAGTGACCACTAGTGCTCTTCCTGTCTAATTTACATCCTGCATAATCTGCATCAGTGTATGCAATGAGATCTAAACTACATGATGCAGGATACCAGAGACCTAGATCATGGGTGGCAGATAAGTATCTAAAAATTCTCTTTACAGCTGCTAGATGCAATTCAGTAGGCCTAGCCTGGTATCTGGCACACATCCCTACACTAAATTGAATTTCGGGCCTGGATGCAGTTAAGTAGAGGAGTGAACCGATCATACCTCTATATAGTTTAGCATCCACCTCTTTACCTTTTTCGTCTGAATCCAGTGAGGAGCTGGTACCCATGGGTGTTGAGATTGTCTTGAGGTTGGTCATTCCAAACCTTTTCAGCATCTCCAGAGTATACTTGGTTTGATTTATGAAACAACCATCCTCCATTTGTTTGACCTGCAGCCCAAGAAAATATTTTAGTTTGCCAACTAGACTCATTTCAAATTCTTGGGACATAGACTCAGAAAAATCTTTACATAATTTTGAATTGTTAGATCCGAAAATGATATCATCAACATATACCTGGACCACAATTAACTCCTTTCCGAGACTTTTGGTGAAGAGGGTTTGGTCAACCTTACCTCGAGTGTAGCCCTTGCTCACAAGGAACTCAGAAAGTCTCTCATACCAGGCTCGGGGAGCCTGCTTCAATCCATAGAGGGCTTTATTCAACCTAAAAACCATGTTAGGCTGAATAGAGAAATTAAACCCAGGAGGTTGTTCAACATATACCTCTTCCTTCAATAACCCATTTAAGAATGCGCTTTTGACATCCATTTGCTGTAGCCGAATGTTTCTAGAGCATGCAAATGCAAACATAATTCTTATAGCTTCCATCCTAACTACTGGTGCATAGGATTCATCAAAATCCACACTAAATTCCTGACTGTAGCCTTGAGCTACAAGTCTTGCTTTGTTTCTAGAGATAGCTCCATTTTCATCAATCTTATTTTTGAAAACCCATTTAGTGCCAATGACATGAGTGTTTTCAGGTCTAGGAACTAGTTTCCATACATTATTTTTCTCAAATTGATTTAATTCCTCACCCATGGAGGATACCCAAGAATCATGCTTTAAAGCCTCTTCCACAGTCTTGGGTTCTACCTGAGATGTCAAAGCAGCTAAGTCCTGTTCTTGGACAGTTCTAAAGTGAGACCTTGTCCTAGTGGGATCATGCAAATTACCTATGACATTTTCACTAGGATGATCTTTGTGAAATATTACCTCACCTGAGGGTTCACCTACCTCAGTTGCTCCTTCTTGTTGTAAGTTTTCTGGTTGAGCAGTTTGCTGCATCTCTTCTTCTTCAATTTTCTCCAAGAAATCTCCCTCATCAGGTGACTCCCTGTCATAATTTATCTTTTTGTCAGATAGAACATTCTCATCAAACACCACATGAGGTGTTTCTTCAACAGTTTGCTCATCTTTATTGAAGACTCTGTAAGCCCTAGAGGTTTCTGAATATCCGAGAAAAATTCCAGGAGAGCTTCTTGCTTCAAACTTATCCAAACCATTCTTACCATTATTGTGGATGAAACATTTGGAACCAAAGATTTTAAAGTAAGAAATGTTTGGCAGCTTACCCTTGAGGAGTTCATAAGGAGTTTTCTTATGAGTAGGTCTTACCAAGGCTCGATTTAAAATGTAGCATGCTGTATTTGCAGCTTCTGCCCAAAATCTCCTTGGAAGTCCACTCTCAATCAGCATAGTCCTGGCCATTTCAATTATTGACCTATTTCTTCTCTCAACAATTCCATTCTGCTCCGGTGTCCTGGGAGAAGAAAATCTGTGAGTCACTCCCTCTCTTGAGCAAAATTCAGAGAATGAAGAGTTTTTAAACTCTCCTCCATGGTCAGACTGAATTGTAATGATATTATGTTCACCTTGCAGTTTGATTTTATTAAAAAGTTCTTCAAAGTGAACAAAAGCATCATTTTTATTTGCTAAACGGAACAACCAAGAAAATCTAGTGAAGTCATCAACTATGACTAGACCATATCTTTTACCTGATAGGCTTTGTATTCGAGTAGGACCAAAGAGATCCATGTGCAAGTGCTGTAGTGGTTTAGATGAGAGACCCTCAGTTCTCAACTTAAAAACTGCACGAGTCTGTTTACCTTGAGCACAAGCATCACAGAGCTTGGACCCTAACTGGAATTTTATTTTGGGCAAACCTCTGACTAGGTTATAATTAGACAGTTTATTCAAAGTAGACACACTAGCGTGGCCTAGACGCCTATGCTAGTCAAAAGCAACCTATTCAGAATTAGCAGACAGACACAAGTTTGTTTCAGAATTATCATCTAGATCAACGATGTACACATTATTTACTCTATGACCTTTGAACATGATGTTATCAGAATTCAGCTCAAAAACAGTACACGAGTTGTGGTCAAAGAGTACCTTGTGTCCTTTGTCACAAAGTTGACTTATACTTACCAAGTTGTGCTGAAGTCCTTCTACAAGATACACATCTTCAATGGAGTTAGTGGAGGACTTACCAACCGTACCAATTCCAATTATTCTTCCTCTGTTATTTCCTCCGAATTTGACCAAGCCCCCAGACTTCATTTTTAGTTTGCTGAATTTGGACCGGTCTCCTGTCATGTGCCTGCTACAGCCGCTGTCAAGATACCACTTGTTATGCTCAGCTGCCAGGCTGACCTGCAAAAATTCAGACAGAGTAATGTGGGACCCAATTCAAATTGGGTCCAAAACCAGTTTTCAGATTATGCAAAAAGCACTTGGGAACCCACATTTGTTTTATAGTTCTCTTCAGTGGTTTTATGTGGGTTGATTCTTCCCTTTTGTCATTTCTTGGTGGGTGTTGAATAAGCTTATTCCTATTTGAACTATGCTGTTTCTGAACAAAGACATTGTTGGTTGGCCTCTTAGAGAATACGCGTGTGTGTTGAGCATAATTCATGTAAGCATTTTTACTCCAATAAAATTTGTGCTGAAACTGGTGAACGTTGCCATGCTCTACTTGATAATTAGCATGATGAGCTTTCTTAACAAAACTTTTCACTCTTTTTGTGACATCAATAGGACTGGTTCTGTGAGAACCTTTGTTCCCCACCTGTTGCACATGAGCAGTTCTTGTTTCAGGATTTCCCGACTTAGGTTGCTGACCAGTGGATTGAATGAATTTGCCGGTCGAAAACTTCATTGTAGAGATAGATTTGGAACTGGATGGTGTTTCCAGTTTCTCTTTACCTTTGGCGGGGCAGAACGTGGTAGTCTTAAATTCAAAGGGTTTTTTACTAGTAGGATTGTATCCTAATCCCTCCCTATTGAAGTTTACCCTCGACCCCAGAAGGACATTCAGGTTGTTTCTCCCCTCTGTAAACTTCTCAAGCACTTTTTCTTTGTCCTCAATCTCCTTCTGAAATTCATTGCATTGGTCCTGGAGTTCCTGATTAACTTTTCTAACTGCCTCATATTTTTCAGCCATCAGTCTAATCTCTCCTTTACACTCTTCAGCTTTACACTTCAGCTCATCCATTCTAGCTAGACTCTCCTCTCTTTCCATTCTCAACCTCTCAATCTCACCTTTAACCTGGTCTAGCTCAATGGCCATCTCCTTGGTTTTCATGCTATCAGTGACAATAGAAGAGTGTTCTTCAGACAGAGAATGAAACTTACGTCTAAGCATTCTGTGCTCCTTGTTTAAACAATTATATTTACTTAACAGGTCGCCATAGGCGTCCTCCCAATCATCCAAAGTAAAATTCTCAAATAAGTTTGTTACCTCTTTCTCATGGTCAGCCATGAGGCAGGTCTTCTCTTCATTTTCACTGGACGAAGTGGCTTCTGGGTCCTCCTCCTCATCGCTCCATGTGCACAGCATGGCCTTCTTCTTCTTGTGCACCATGTTCTTCTGGTGTCCTGGAGCCTTAGCTTGTAGCTCTGGACATTCACTTTTCATGTGACCGGGTTTCTGACAATGATAGCAAGTGATCTTCTTAGCAGACCGGTTCTTCTCAAATCTTCGTTCAGGAGACTTCATTGCAGCATTAAATTTCTTCCTCCTGTAGAATTTTCCTTTAGTTCTTAGGAACTTTCTGAATTGCCTGGTGAGCATAGCTCGCTCGTCCTTGTCCAGGTCTGAGAATCCATCAGAGCCTTCGCTGCTATCATCACTACTGCTGCTGCTGCTGTTGTTATTCTTAGCATGTCGTGAGACCTTCAGAGCAACATTCTTTCCCTTTCTGTCATGCCCATCGTTTCCTTATCTGAAATTCATTTCATGGGTCATGAGGGATCCAATCAGCTGGGTTACTGTCATGATGGATAAATTTCTTGATTCCTCTATTACAGTCACCTTGGTATCCCAGACGGGAGTTAGAGACCTAAGGATCTTCCTGACTATGTCTTCTTGTTGAATATCCTTTCCAAGGCCTTTCAGACTGTTGATGATCACAGATAATCTGGCATACATTTCTGTGATCGGCTCCTCTGGCTTCATCTTAAATAACTCATATTGAGTTGTAAGTATGTTGATCTTGGTAGCCTTCACCCGAGATGTGCCCTCATGAATTAACTGCAAATCATCCCACATGTTCTTTGCAGTCTTGCACGCTGAGATCCTCGAATACTCTTCCGGGTGGACGGCGCACTGTATGATGTTAAGAGCTATCCAATTCAGTGCGGAGAGTTTGACCTGATCTTCTGTCCACATATCTTCATTCGGTGGAAGGGTGTATGGACCATCTGTAATAACTTTCCATAGCTTGTGGCTTTGGGCCCTGATAAAGACTTCCATCCTGTTCTTCCAGAAGAAGTAATTATTACCATCAAAGAAGGGGGGACGGGTGATAGACTGCCCATCAGCTATGAAACAGCGAGGACCAGTGGATCCGTTTCCCTGGCCGTTGGACCACATTCTGGGAAAAAACCTGCTCTGATACCAACTGATAAGTACAATATGAAGTGATCTAGAAGGGGAGGGGATGAATAGATCACTGTTTTTCGTAGAATTAAAAAATACTGCAGAGTATATTGCTAAACGCAAATAACCTCGAGCTCTGACTATCGAAAATGATGCAGTGCAGTTAATAGCTCAAGCAAATAGAAGGCATACCACAATATTACCACAATCGATCACACAAGGACTCAGAGGATTTTAAGGTGGTTCGGTCCTTCAGACCTACATCCACCCCACACTCAAACCGAGTGTGGCTTCACTAATGGCTGGGCAACACAGCTTTCCAGACAACTGCTGATACACAGCTTCCCAGGAGAACAACCTCTCCTCTTCCTCCTACCCGGAGGGAACCTCTAGCGACCAGTAGTCACTAGAACCCAGAGACTCACGTCTCTCTTCCTCTTTACCAAGAGGGAACCCCACTAGTAGCAGCCCTGCTACTAGTGAACCAGAGGTCGAAGACCCCTCTTCCTCCCAACCCAGAGGGAACCTACAAGCAGCTCACCTGCTGCTTGTAGACTAGAGATTGACTCTCCCTTCTCCTGATCTCACAGGAGGACCCCGACCTCAGTCCAGAGGATCGAAAACACAAACAAGGACAGTTGAAGAAAGGTAAGAACAATAAACGAAAAATACGAACGAAGGAAATCAAATGCCAGAAAATGGAAACAATGTAGCTCAATACAGAGCAATAGACTTCGGATTTGATCCGCAAGTCAGAACAACTCTTCTGATCACTCTTCTGCTCTCTCTCTTTTTCCCTCTGCTATTCTTTCTTCTTTCTTTTCTTTTCCTGGATCGAAGGGCTCTTTATTTTCCTTTTTTTTTTCTATGCCTCTCTTCTTCGATCACCTTCATCTGAGGACGAAGGATTCTATTTATAGCAGTAACAGCAGGTGGATAGGGCACAAAACGCGTGTGCCTCCCACGCTCGATCCTGAATCTTCCTGCCACGTGCCTTTATCAGATTGGTTCCTCTTGTCTCGGATCACGTGCAGCCCAGGAGTGTGGAATGTTCTTCCTCGGACCTGTAATGAGATTAAATCCATTAAAACGCTGCATGGCCACAAAAACCAAAACTGCATGAGGTATATAGTAACAACACGACGTGACTATTACTCGAAATGACACAAGAACGACACGAGATACTCTGTAACAGGTCAGACACACAGAAGGAAATGACACGAGGTGAGGTTATAAGCCAAAAGAGACACGAGGTCATGAATGCAAAATCAACACGAGGACAACACGGGCTAACGACAGAAACCGACACGAAGTGGTTGCAAATATTCAAGACACGAGGTCTACGGACGGCAACACGATGTGTGGTCAAGGCGAAAATGACACGAAGTCTAAAGCGAGAAACTAACACGAGGACAGAATATAAAGAAACGACTCGAAGTGAAAACAACACGAAGTGAAGTTTGACACGAAGTGAAAACAACACGAAGTGAAGTTGACACGAAGTGAAAAACAACGACACGAAGTATAGTGGTGACAAACACACACTACACAGAAAACGACACGAAGCCAGTAAGAACAGCACGAGATGAAAACAACACGGGCTGACCACAACTTAAGGACGAAAAATAGAAACCGACACGAAGACAGATCAACACGAAGACGTAAACACAACACTAAGACATGGACAACAGTAACCGTCACGAAGTGTGGTTACTAAGTAGGAACGACACGAGGTCTACAGGAAAACTACTCGAAGTTCATCAGAACTTTTAGAGCAGCTTCAGGAACACGACACGAAGACAGAACTTGTACGAACACACGAAGTGTTACCTCTTAGCAGCTTTTTCATATAAAGCCATGGATAACTCAAGTGCAAGATATCTGAACAAAAATAACAACAACAATTAACATAGTGTTGCTCATCATCAAAACACTTAGGGAAGACACAAAATCCAACAGCTGGTACTTCAAGGCAATCCCCAAAACAAAATGAAGATCAGAAATCACCTTCAAAATCTGTCTTTCAGTTCAAAGCTCTGAAAATTGAAAAGCAAACAAAACTTGTTGAGGATAATCAGAAATTGAAAAGAAAGAGTCAAACAAAAAGGGCAAAGAATAATTCTGGTTATACTCTGAAATTTGTTAGCTCTGCGGAATCTGATAGGTCAATGCAAAATGCTCATGCTTCTTGTACTCATTCACATGCATCTGTGAATTCATCTGATAGAAACCATGCCCCTAGGAAATCTGATGCTTCTTGCTATTACTGTGGTAAGCATGGGCATATCATGAATGATTGCAGAATATTAAAAGAGGATGAGCATGCAAATAAAATAATGCATTCTAGGAAATTATCTGATAGAAACCATGCCACTAAGAAATCTAATGCATCTTGTTATTACTGTGGTAGGCGTGGTCATCTAATGAATGCATGTTTTAAACTGAAAGAAGATAACAACGTGAATCCTAGATCCTTCACACATGCTCATGACCCACATAGATTTAGATCTACTTCAGGCCAGCATATTATTTGTTTCACTTGCAAAAAGCCTGGGCATAAGGCAAATGAATGCTGGTCAGGATATCATTGGGGGAACAACAACTCGAGAAGTAAGCACCTGAGGTGCTATGAGTGTGGGAAGCATGGCCATACAGTCAAGAACTGTTGGCATGCTCAGGTAAGTCCTGTTAATGACAAAGCCTTTAAATTCTCTGCAAAATGACCTGTGAATTTTTCATGCTTTAACTGTGGTAAAACAGGTCACAAATCTGCTGAATGTTGGGTGAAGAAGAATAAGAAATAGGATGTCCATGTAAACAACAGAACAACTCATGCTCAATCTCATAGGTCTCATGCTTCTTTTGATAAGCATCATAGGACCAGACAATCTGTTGTTTCATGTCATTATTGTGGAAATTTTGGACATTCCATGGACAATTGTTTTCTGATGGAATATGATGATAATTCTGCTAAGAAACTGTTCAGAACACCTGTTAGGGCTCATACAGGACCCAAGACTTCTTGGGTCCCTGCAGGGTCAAATTGATTAAAATGTTGCAGGTGTGCCTTGGAAGCTGATGAATAAAGGGGTTAATGATCCAAGGCACTCAACAGAAGACCCCAGGATCCTGCTCTTCAGGTTTGTTCTGACCATCCAGTTTAAAAATTCCATCATATGAAATTGTGAACTTGAAATGATTGCATATCATGTTGATTTGTTGATATTGAACTGAAACTCTCTGAAATGTGAAATTGCACAATCATGCTTATGGTAATTCTCTTCTGCCTAATTTGTATGAATCATCATTTGAATTTGTGAGTATGAAAAAAAATGAGAATTTCATGTTGATTTGCTTGTTTGATGTATGATCTTCTCTTGTCTAGCTGATCAGTCTGCATTCCAGACTCAGCTACTGAGTTTTACTCTGCATATATCTGATGCTCTTCTCTTGCCAATTGCTGAACTGAATTTGAATGGTTTTAGCATATACAGTTAATGCACTATATAGACTCTGTGTCAATGCATGTGTTTTGTGTCAATGCATTGCATATTTGTTGTTAAATGCATAACTTGCACTAATTTTAAATGGGTCATTTAGTACACACAGTCAATGCATGTGTCTTATGTCTGCATACATCATTTGCATGACTGTCAATGAAGTTGTTCAATGCATGTAGGACTGCTTTATGTTGCATTGTCTTGCATAACCCTGGTACATCAAATGGTAAGCTACTAAAAGGCAGGGAAATCTGCCTGGAGGTTCTTAATATGTGTGAGATGGTCTTTGAGACCAGGTCCTCCGCCTAGTACCATGGGTCCTGTCTTCATGTAGATCAGTGTGCTGCATCATTTTTTTGAAAAATCTGAAAAAGGATAAAAATGTTCACGACTTGGGTGCATAAACTTGAATTGATTGCACACTTGCCTTGTGCATCATTGTTGCATAGTCTTCATGTAGAACACTGTGATGCATATCATTAAAGTTAAAAATCTGAAAAGAAATGATCATTGCATAGCATGTTTTTGCATCATGATGTCAGGGGGAGCTGAGAGTTCTGATTATTACATTGAATTCCTTTCACTTCTCATGATCCCCATTCAACTCTATCATATTCTTAGACATCAGATGCCATTGAACTCCATGCCTATTGCTATCACTGCTTATCAATTGCTATCATTTCCCTAACCTTCACTGAACAACAGTACTGCTCATGGTTTAGTGAATTGAGTTACAGTTATTACAATTGTTCTTTTATAAGAATCACTCTTGCAATTGAAAGGAACTAAAGGTTTAACCTTTATAAATTGAAGAGTTATGTGTCTGCCTTCAGAATTTGAGATAAAAAGAAAACTTTTATAGCTCTTAATCTTTGTCTTATGGTAAGAATGGAAAAAGTTTTTTTTTATACCTGAATGTGTTAATCTGGAAATATCTAGAAAAGGTGAATAAGAGTGTGTACTGATTTTTGAAAAAATCACTCTAAAAGAAATAAGGGCAGCAGTAAATAAGATCATAAATGCAAAGAGCTGAACACAGTGACAGAGCAATGGGTGATTGCACTGAGAAACTATGATCTCCTCAAATAAAGCAGGAGAACTTATAAGTCATGAAGTGCTTCAAACTACCTCTGTTCATAGGGTCATATCTATAGGGGGAGTTTTCACCAAGTAACTGGGGGTACTGGCCTCTGATCAAGGTGTGCCCTTAATGTCAAAGGGAAAATTGTTCCTTGTAGGTCTTGATCTGAATTAGATCTAGTAGTTTATGCCTAGTAACTGGGGGTACCTGCCTCTAATCAAGGTGTACACCTAATGTCAAAAGCATAAATGCCACTGGTCTATTCACTTAGCTCAGTTTCTGAAAATTCCAAAATAAAAATCAAACTGCTGTAACCCTTTGAAATCAAAAGTCAATGAGTGAAAATTGTTTTTCTCAATACATATTCAAGTTGCCTTTCTTGAATTTCCTTGTTTAATCACAAAAGGGTATTATTTCTGACTTATCTATTAATACCATGTGCCCTAGATTCATTGCTATAAATGGAGTCTATAAACTCTTTTTCAGGGGTCATGTGTTTTACTCTAGATTTATCACTGTTAAACCTGAATTTTTGTCAAAACTGTATGTTGCTGATTCTTATACTTTAACTGTTGTTTATAATCAGGCTTACTTTCTGAACCAATAATTCAGCTGTTGTCAAGTGACCCTCCTACCTTCTCTACCTTTGTTTATATGTTCATATTCCTTCTCAAAGGGGGAGCAATTATTTAAGGGGAGAACCAATTCAGGGGGAGTCATACATTCAGGGGGAGAATGAGGTGCTCTAATGGTATTTGCATGCATACTGCCATGTTGCACACATGTTCATACTGTTTCTCTTTTTGATCATGTCAAAGGGGGAGAAAATTCTGTGTGACTCACTGTCACTTTGTGTTGCCATCATCAAAAAGGGGGAGAATGTTGTGCCCCTTAGGCACAAGCATGTGCTATGTTGATTTGATGATAGCAACACTATTTTGTTTTGATGATAGCAACAAAGTGAGTGCATTTTTGTGCATCCTTTATCCTTGAGATCCCTGAGCATTCTGCATATGATAGCAACATGAATGACGATGAAATGATGTTCTGAGTGCATTTGATATTGTGTTTTGATGATAGCAACATGAATGTTTATAACTGATATGAATGTTTATAACTGATATACTCTGCGGAAAATGCATATGACTGTGACTGGTATATTATCTAGAGACTGCATGTGTTCTGTCTGCAAGTCCATACATTGCATTCGCCATGCCTGTACATCCATCTGCTTGCATTGAGTCTATACATTGGTCTTCACACCTGAAGTCTATACATCATCAGTTGTCTGTCAAGTCTTCATATTGCCCAAGTATGTACAGCGAGCAGGCTGAGCAAGTCCATACATTGGTCGGTGGAAAGTCTGTACACTTAGAAATCTATACATCCACCATCTTCCTTAGCATCTCATGCAAGTCTGTACATCGCATTTGACGAAGGCATTGAAGTCTATACATTGGCCTTAAGCTGAAGCCTATACATTCGTTTATGAAGGGCAAGTCTATACATTCCCAGCCTTTACCTACGTTCAGAACCCCAAGTCTATACATTGGTTCAATCTTCCAAGTCTATACATTGGACTGTGCTCAACTAAAGTCTATACATCCTTCAAGGGTCCAAAGTCTATACATCGCCAGTGCATTTCTTGGATTGAAGTCTGAACATTGCTTCAGGAGCTCAAGTCTATACATCCACTGTTGAACCTCAAAGTCCACACATCGCCTCATTTCTTCAAAGTCTATACAGTCAGTATCTGCATTGCATTGCATGCATCATGGTGGAAGTCTATACACTGGATTTGTTCTGAAGTCTATACATTGCATGCCTTCCACCAAGTCTGTACATTGGCACTGTAGCATGCATTCATGAAGTCCATACATTCACTGAAGCTTGCTTAGCTGAAGTGTGTACATTGAATTGCATGACTTGAAGTCTGTACATCGCACGTGTGCTTCATGCTAAGTCTATACAGGCTAAGTCTGTCAGTCTTGTGACTCATGCATTCATTGTTAAAGTCTATACAGACTTCAGTGCATTCTCTTTGTGTCTCACATGTCAAAGTCTGTACAGTCTGCATCGCATGCACTTTAAATATGTCAAGTCTGTACAATGGTCTTGGCATATGCATTCATCAAGTCTATACGCTGGAAGACGAAGTCTATACATCGTCTCACGTTGCATCCAGCAAGTTTGTACAGTGAGCGTTTCATTGGTGAAGTCTGTACACTCACCAGTTGAACTTCAAAGTCCATACATTGGATTATAGCTTGCACGAAGCTAAGTCCATACATCGCTCAAGTCTGTACAGAGTCCAGTGTCTCGTTCATGCATTGTTCACAAAGTCTGCACATTCTATTATTCATGAAGTCTGTACACTGGACTGTGTCCTTGTGCATCACATTAAGTCTATACATTGCATTGGCTAAAGTCTGCACAACGTCCGTCTCATTTAGCGTCTAAGGCAAAGTCAATACATTGCTGCAGTAACGCAAGTATATACATCGTCCGTCTCAATGAGCGTCTCATGCAAGTCTATACATTACTGGTTCATGCATCAGTCTTCTAAGTCCATACATTGGACTGTAGCATGCATTTGACGATGGCATCAAGTCTGTACAGTGGACCATCTCAATTAGCGTCTTATGCATTGAGCAAAGTCTATACAGACTTCAGCGTCTCATGCAGCGTCTTATGCAAAGTCCATACATTGCACTGTGCATCCTTCGTTGAACTTCCAAGTCTATACATTGAAGCAAAGTCTGTACAGCCATCAGTGATCTCCCAAGTATGTACATCCAACTGTTCATCTTTGAAGTCTGTACATTGGAAGTTTTACCTAAGTTTTCCTTCAAGTCTATACATCGGTAATTTTACTGTCGTTTCCCTTGAAGTCTATACACTGATCGCTTTACCGTCGTTTCCATTAGAAGTCCATACATTCGCTGCTTCTTTGTTCAAGTCTATACATCGGGAAGTCTTCACATTGGCTGTTGAATGATGTGCAAGTCTGTACACTGGCCTAGCATTCAAGTCTGATCATTGGCCAAGTCTACACATCGGCACTGTAGCATGCATTTCGTAAAGTCTATACACTGCATGCCTCACTCTAAGTCTATACACTCGTGAGTGTCTCATCAAGTCCATACACTGGCTTTGAGCTGAAGTCTATACAGTGCCTCAGGCTGAGCAAGTCCATGCATTGGCTGCTGTTCTTCAGAGTCTGTACATCGCAGTGAGTTGAAGGTTGCCTAAGTCTGTACAGCCGTTGGCTTCTTATATGAAGTCTATACATTGAAAAAAAAGTCTATACACTGCTTCAGCCTTGTCTTCAGATAGTCTGTACAGAGTTCTTCACTTAAACTGATGACTTATCCGATGCTCTGTCTGACAGGGATTCTTACCGAGATTGATGACCTGGCTCGTGATCCCAGGAGGACGAGGTGTGCAGATGCTGACACGTGGAAGGAATTGCCTCAGATCTGGCGAATTCACTTGGGCGGGAACTGTGGAAGCCACGCGCCCTTATCCACCTACTGTTGCTATATATTGAAGCCTTCGTCCTCAGTTGAAGGTTGATCGAAGCAGAAGCAGCAATAGCAGAAGAGCAGAGTGCAGAGACTTCGATCCAGCAGAAGAGAAGAAGAAAAGAGTGAAGAAAAAAAAGAGAGACAGAGAGCAGAGAAGAAGAAGAAAAAGAAAGAGAAAGAGAGATCGAGAGTTTAGAAGAAGAGATCAGCTGAAGATTGTCTCAATTGGACCGTGGATCAAATCTAGGCCAGTCAGCTCTTGTAGAGAGCCACATTTGTGCTTCATTTCTTTACAACTTTCCGGTGCTGTAGTGTCTGTTTTTCATTTTCTTTTGAACTCCTTTTTATCAAGCTGTTAGTCAGCGGGTTTTGCAGAGGTGCTGCCTCTGGACGGCTAAGCTATATTGCCCAGCGGTTTGCAGTGGAGGATTCCACTGGACAGCAAGCTGTGTTGCTCAGCGGGGCGAGGAGGATTCCTCGGACGGCAAGCTGTGTTGCCCAGCGGTTGTATGGCAAGCTGTGATGCCCAGCTGTTCAAGCTGTGAGTCAGCGGAATCCACACTCTGGTTTGAGTGTGGGGTGGATGTAGGTCTGCTGGACCGAACCACCTAAAAACCTCTGTGCAGTGGTTTGATTTCTTCATCTGTTTTATTGCTTCCGCTAGATGCTGGCATAAGGGCGCTTCATGTGTTTGCTTCCAGTTCAACAGAGTTGATTAGCTGCGCACGCTATCTATTTGACACTGGTATTGTGTGTTGTTTGAATTGTCAAATTGCTGTGCTCATTAGTAGTCTGCTTAGGAGTACTCTGCCTACAGGTTCACAGATGACTGAACTAGTTTTTCTTAGTTAGTCTTAGTGCTGTTATTCCGCTGTTCTGAGCATTAGAATTTCTATTTGAGCGAATATTTTTAAAGGGTATTCATTCACCCCCCCTCTGAATACATAGCCCCGAACCCAACAAAGGAGATAAGGAGGATTAGGAATCAAATAAATTTGCTCCTTAAGACAAGGATTCTCATAAGAGTCAGATGGATCCAACCAGTTGGCGAGTTGCAGAATATTTGGAATGATTGTGGATTCACCAAGGTCCGGGATGGGTAACAGACCCACATCCTCCTCTAAATCATGAGATTCCCGGCTAGAGTCAATTTCAAATGGAGCACCAGGTTCACCAAGTACCCAAGAAGAATGGTTGATGGTTACACTCAATTCTTTCTCCACCATCTCCTCTTCCTTGTCTGTCACTTGGAACAATGGCTCATCAAATTCAGAAAGGAAAAGTAATGGAATTTGATCATGGACTGGTAAATCCTCTTCCTCTTCTTCTCCCCCCGACTTAAGATCCTCACAATCCTTTTCACAAATGGAGTGGGTTTAGGCATCTTAGGGTGCTCTTCACTAACTTCATTTAAGTCCTCCCCATAAGACTCCTCCATGATCCCCTCAAGATCAAAAGCGATATGAGTGTTAGATTGGGGAATCATGGATTGAACAAATAGACTTTTATTGTTATCAAATGCAGGAAGTTGGCCCTCAAGAGTTATAGTGGAGGTGCTAGACATTGGATCCACTTTCGTTTCTATGATGTTTTTAGTAACCCTGCTCAATTGGGCCTCAAAGTTTTGCAGTTGTTCCTGGAAGGCTTGTTGTTGAGTCTGGAGGAGCTGCTTCAATTGATCAAATATCTCCTCTTTATTCAGATCTGTGTATGGAGGAGATAGATAAGTGGGCTGAGAGTCAGATTGTGATGGATAATAACTTGGAGGGCACTCAGTCTGAGAATGAGGTGGTGGAGAGTGTATGGGCTGTCCTCCATAATAGGGTTGATTGTAAGAATCATTGGGGTATGGAGCCCAATTTGGAAAATCTTATTCTTGAGGACTTTGGGCTTGATCCTGATAAGACTCCCAAGAAGAATCATGTTGATCTCTCCAACCAGAATTAAAGGTATGTGGACATCAGTCATAATAAGGTGTGGAGAGTTCTTGAGACATTGGGGCTTGCCTTGCATGGTCCATCCAAGAGATTATTGGTTGATCATCCCAGTTTGAGTTATAAGTATCTGAAGATGATTCACAATTAGGCTGAGAAAATCGTTGATCGTATTGGGCTTGCTCTGGAGTGAAAGGTAGATCATGGCCCCCTTGAAAGAACTGAGTGGTTGGAGCATGGTCTTCGGTAAATGATGGAAACGGGGCCATCATACGTGACGGGATCTCATTTTGGGCCGACCACGAATATGGACTTTCATAATAGGTCGGGATGTTTTGGGTGAGAAATGATCTTTGGTTTGGGCAACCACCGACATAATTGGTCGGGCTAGCCCACATGTGATCATTGTCATGATGACTAGGTGGTATGAAGGGGTCTTGATCTATGGCTGGAAATCGATCAAATTTATGAGCCAATGGGTCAAACCTGTCTAATTGGTGCGTCCAATCCTGATGGGGTCATCACCATCCGTCCTGGCACTCTCGGCCTTCTCGTCACCCCGGAGGCGTACGTCATGGTCTAGCCATTTATTATGAGTCCTATGTTGTATTTCTTTATTTTTATTGAGTCATATCGTTGTAATTTCCCTTTTATTAGAGTCATGTATCTAGGTCTTTGGTTTATTTCCCTATGTTTGAGTCTCTATAGGCTAATTTAGACTAGCTATTGGGCCCAACCCAGTGGACTTGGCCCATGGACGCCCCTACGTTGTTGGTTATTTGCCAGTGTGTCAAGTGTCAAGGGCTTTTTGTAAAATGTGGGTTGCCTATATATAGGACCCCATTTCCCCCCATTTGAATCAATCAATCAATGAAAAAATTGCCATTTGAGAGTTCAAATCTTCTTAGTGGAGTGAATCCATTATTTGGGTGAGAAGCCCTAGGGAGTGAATCCCACCTACCCCCCCTTCTCCTCTCTCTCTCTCCCTCCAAGAGGAGGGCGCCCAACCCTCTCTCTCCTCCCCTCCCAACCACCTCCCCTCTACCACCTACCTCCATTAAGTCCTCTACAACTCCCCACACATCCCATTACTCCACCCTCTAGTCCTAAGGGAGCATCCCCAATCACTAAGCCACCCTCCAACCCCCAACTACCCTACCCACTTCCCCAAACACTTTTCCCTCTCCCCCATGCAACCCTCCACCTCCCTAGACCATTTTGAATTCAAAATTCCCCTTCCCTCCCAGCCCTAGGGCGCCCAAGACCCCTCCCCCTTGGTTAGGGTCGCCCCCCCTCTCTCTCATCTCCACCATTCTTCCTTGCTCTTCTCCATCACCTCTCCCACCTCCATTGATAGAACCTCCAAGCAGCTACGCCCTCCCCCCCCCTTCTCCAGCTTCCCCACCACCTCTAACCTCCCTCAATACCTCCCTCACACTCCCCTCCCATCACTCATCATCTCCCCCTTCACCATATATCTACTTCTTCTTCTTCTTTCTTGATCATCGGAAGCTACATCAAAGGTGCAGTTCGCAGTCCAGAAGTTGTAGGTAGACCAGAAAATTGCAGCTGCGACTCTGACCACATACCAGCGAATCTAAAGGGCCAAGAGGTACCCACGGAAGCATCTGTCTGTCTTCTTCGCAACGGCGGTGGTTTCGTCATCGTCCGAGCACTGTGCTGCCCGGGAGAGCATTTCTCCCCCGACTGCGCAAAGCTTCCCTGGCAGAGCACCTAAACCTGATGGGAAGCTCCAATGTGGCGATCCTAGTGGAATTTTGAGCAAGTGTTCTTCTGCAAAAATCTTCTTCGACCAGTCTACTTTCAGAATCAAGAAGCGGAGCTCCGATTGGCACCTGGAAGCAAGAGTTCTCATTTTCTTCCTCCTGGCGCGCGGTTCTGTTTCCTATCAGTTTGCTCTGACCCCTTCTCCTTGTTTGAGATCTTCCGGCCTACTCCGACATCGTCTGGCATTCCCGTGACCCACGTTTCGAAGAGGGCTCATCAACGATTCCATCGGTACCATCCGTGCTCAAATTGAAGCTCTGGAGCGCTCGAGGCGACATCTTCTTCCTGCTGTTGAGAATCTGAAGCAGTCCGAACAGAAGAACTGCACCTCGGTTTGAGACTCTGCCCCGACCTGCACCAGCAATCAAAGAAATCAAGAAAATTCTGGTGTCGTCCCGATCCAGCTACAAAAAGTTTCCCATTGGTTTCGTCTTCAAAAAAAATCTGTACTGGCCGCAGCGTCAACTTCATCAACCGTCTGTCCATAGGCACAGAGGGTTGGCAGCACCGACGAAGATCAAAGATTATCATTTCTTAGCTTAATTTCCCCACCCCGCTTGGCCGGCTGAAGGCCCCTCCCTGCATGGAGGTAGTTTTGGTTGTAACCACACAATCCCCACCCAAGATTCCCCCCCCCCCTTGCATGGGGGTAGTTCATGTAATAATTACACTCGCAGGTTTGAAGCTTCGTCGACGTGGCGTGCTGGTGCTTCCCCTCGCCTCCCCGCTCGCCCCCGTCTCCGACCGGAGTCGGTTTCTTAAAACCGGCTAGGTGAGAACTCATCCCTTGCTCTCATTTATGCTTGTTCATTTAATATTCTCCAATTGCGCCGTTGGTTAGGGAGAGAGCGCCCGATCCTAAGGCTCCACCGTCTTTGTGCGACCACCGTGGGTGTGAGTGAGTGACCCACGCCCTTTGGCCATTGCCGACTCATTGAGTTGGATATCCGTTCCCCAAGGGGAGGTTTACGTTGGATGTTGCTGGCCCTCTAACAGCAAGGGTCTTGTCCCACTTCCTCGACTCGGCATCCCCGAGTTACCCTCGGGTTGAGTTTGTGCGCCATACGAAGGTCCGCTTACGTAGGCTTCTTAGCCTTGTGGTTGTGCTTGCATACTTAGGTCAGAGGAAGCATTGGTCTTGTGACTATCACCCCAAGGTGGTGTCACATCAATTGGTATTAGAGCAAGTTTTAGACTTGTCTCTACTAAGTCTTGTCCTAGGGCCATTGCATTTATCACCCGATCATCATGGCCACTTCCTACATAGCCTACTCGTCTCGCTTGGACCCAATAGACGTCTTTGTGTTAGATGGATCCCACCCTAGTTTATATCTAGAATGGGAAAGCTCTATAGATCACCACTTTGGGAGGTTCACCCTGTCAGGGTCTATGCAAGTCAACTATGCCAAAAGTTTGCTCTGGCGCCAAGCTAGGAATGAATGGCAAAACATTGTAGGCTTAAGGGAAGTTGGAAGGCAAGAGCCCATCGACTCTTGGGTTGAGATGAGAAATGAACTTTGGAAGATTTATGCCCATATGGACCCTCTTATCACCATAGAGGAAGCCCAAGCTCCCACCAATAAAGAAGAAGAGCCTCAATCTTCCCCCACCCCTCATGGTCCGAATCCTCAAAGGCCATGCACCGTCACACATGGCACCTTCACCATAGATGAGTCCATACTCCAATGGCTCAAGCAATGTCCCACCCTCCCTAGCTCACCACCATTGGGATATAAATCCCAAATTGTTCCCACCCGACCTCCCCATGTCACTTATCAAAACTTCTACTCTGTGGAAGACTTGGGAGACCTTGTGGATTGCCTACATTGGCAAGCCCACTTAACCGGCCTACTAGCCATGGGACCATTGGAGCCTAGCACCGTCAACTTTGTCCACCCATCCATCAGTTCCATCACCTCCCTTTGCACAAGTGGGCATTGTACTAGTGAGATCCTCCTATTTCTCCCCTTGGAGGAAGAACCCATCCCGGTCTACTCCCCACCCCTTGAGATCCCAAGTACCTTGAACGGTCAACCCACTAGAGACCTTGGACCAACTACTTGGGAGGAGGATGACTCACCACCTTGTGAGGACCTTGGGGACATGGAGTTCCTCTCTCTAGGTAGCCCTTACCATGACCACTTTGATCCCTTCCTATGGGAGCCTAGAATCCCATGTAATCCACCCACCTTACTCACCACCCACCTTTCCCTATCCCAACCCACCATGTTTAACCCAATCCACCCCATCCTAGACCCGGGTTACACCTTGGGAGCTATGACCTTGGGCCACATATCCCTAGGTAATAAGGTTGTGACCCACCCCATGATGACCACCTTCTTAGATCCATTCGATCCTTTCCAATGGGAGTTCAAAGGTTGTCCCACACCTATACACATGGAAGCCACCTTTGGGAAAAACATGCATGTGTCTAGGCTTACTACACCAATTGGCATGAACATTATGTTGGGTCCATTCATTCATACCACCCACATGTCAAGTAGAAAGTATGAGTGGTCCAAATTCGGATGTAATGGTCCACCTTCACTCATCATGAGTCTTAAGCATGATAGGTGTATTCTTGGATGTCCGGGTCCCCCGGCATTTGTCACCCCCATACATGACCGGATCACCTATGGATGCCCCGGCCCTCCAACCTTTGTTAGAGAGTTCATGCATGATAGGGCCACATTTGGTTGCCCCGGCCCACTAAGGCTCATCAAGGTCCATATGGCATCATGGCATGAGTGGTCTACATATGGTTTTCCAGGTCCACCCATAACCACTAGAAGGTCAGCATTCACAAAATTGCATGACAACCTTGCAAGCACATCAACAAGAGCCATGAAATTTATAAAAGGTAGGCCGACTCAATGGCGTCACCAAGAAATCCAAATGGGTGATTCCGGGATGGTGAGGAATGAGAGGCTCTCACATAGAGACAACTCAGGATTGAGGTTTTGTGGGATTAGCCCCTTCCAGGTTTTGAGGTGCACTATCCCCTCTACTCATAAGTTAGGCCTCCTCGAGGGATACAGAGTTAACTTCAGTTTCAATGTGGAAGGCCTTGTGCCACACAAGGGACCCACGGTGGCACCAAGTGAGGATTTCAAGCCCCCTTCCTCCCTTGAGAGAGCACCCACCCCTCCCCATGAGAGCACCATCAGCCCAGAGAAGCCCGACGTAAGCAACTTGAGAGAATATTGGATGAACAGGAAATCATCACTCGGAGCAAGGTGTACGGGCACAACCACGCTAGGTGGAAAAATCGGCTTCTTTCGGAAGACATGTGAGCAGTACCACTTCTGCACCTTTCCGAAGAGGGAAGGACCCTTACTCAACGGAGTCGAGTTCTCCGCACCCCGGGAGTATTATGGGGTCATCACCATCCGTCCTGGCACTCTCGGCCCTTCTCGTCACCCCGGAGGCGTACGTCATGGTCTAGCCATTTATTATGAGTCCTATTTTGTATTTCTTTATTTTTATTGAGTCATATCGTTGTAATTTCCCTTTTATTAGAGTCATGTATCTAGGTCTTTGGTTTATTTCCCTAAGTTTGAGTCTCTATAGGCTAATTTAGACTATCTATTGGGCCCAACCCAGTGGACTTGGCCCATGGACGCCCCTACCTTGTTGGTTATTTGTCAATGTGTCAAGTGTCAAGGGCTTTTTTTAAAATGTGGGTTGCCTATATATAGGACCCCATTTCCCCCCATTTGAATCAATCAATCAATGAAAAAATTGCCATTTGAGAGTTCAAATCTTCTTAGTGGAGTGAATCCATTATTTGGGTGAGAAGCCCTAGGGAGTGAATCCCACCTACCCCCCCTTCTCCTCTCTCTCTCTCCCTCCAAGAGGAGGGCGCCCAACCCTCTCTCTCCTCCCCTCCCAACCACCTCCCCTCTACCACCTACCTCCATTAAGTCCTCTACAACTCCCCACACATCCCATTACTCCACCCTCTAGTCCCAACGGAGCATCCCCAATCACTAAGCCACCCTCCAACCCCCAACTACCCTACCCACTTCCCCAAACACTTTTCCCTCGCTCCCATGCAACCCTCCACCTCCCTAGACAATTTTGAATTCAAAATTCCCCTTCCCTCCCAGCCCTAGGGCGCCCAAGACCCCTCCCCCTTGGTTAGGGTCGCCCCCCCTCTCTCTCATCTCCACCATTCTTCCTTGCTCTTCTCCATCACCTCTCCCACCTCCATTGATAGAACCTCCAAGCAGCTACGCCCTTCCCCC
This sequence comes from Amorphophallus konjac, assembly GCA_022559845.1. Classification (NCBI taxonomy): domain Eukaryota; kingdom Viridiplantae; phylum Streptophyta; class Magnoliopsida; order Alismatales; family Araceae; genus Amorphophallus; species Amorphophallus konjac. The sequence goes on from CM040125.1 coordinate 185,987,097, forward strand.
CCTTCTCCAGCTTCCCCACCACCTCTAACCTCCCTCAATACCTCCCTCATACTCCCCTCCCATCACTCATCATCTCCCCCTTTACCATATATCTACTTCTTCTTCTTCTTTCTTGATCATCGGAAGCTACATCAAAGGTGCAGTTCACAGTCCAGAAGTTACAGGTGGACCAGAAACTTTCAGCAGTGACTCCGACCACATCCCAGTGAATCTGAAGGGCCAAGAGGTACCCACGGAAGCGTCTGCATGTCTTCTTCGCAACGGCGATGGTTTCGTCATCGTCCGAGCACTGTGCTGCCCGGTAGAGAAATTCTCCCCCGACTGCGCGAAGCTTCCCTGGCAGAGCACCTGAACCTAATGGGAAGCTCCATTGCGGTGATCCTAGTGGAAATATGAGCAAGAGTTCTCTGCAAAAATCTTCTTCGACCAGTCTACTTTCAGAATCAAAAAGTGGAGCTCCGATTGGCGCCTGGAAGCAAGAGTTCTCATTTTCTTCCTTCTGGCGCGCGGTTCTGTTTCCTATCAGTCTGCTCTGACCCCTTCTCCTTGTTTGAGATCTTTCGACCTACTCCGACATCGTCTGGCATTCTCGTGACCCGCGTTTTGAAGAGGGATCGTCAACTATTCCATCGATACCAGCCATGCTCAAATTGAAGCTCTAGAGCACTCGTGGCGACATCTTCTTCCTGCTGTTGAGAATCTGAAGCAGTCCGAACAGAAGAACTGCACCTCGGTTCGAGACTCTACCCCGACCTGCACCGGCAATCAAAGAAATCAAGAAAATTCTGGTGTCATCTCGGTCCCGCTAAGAAGAGTTTCCCACTGGTTTCGTCTTCAACAAAAATCTGGACTGGCCGCAGCGTCAACTTCATCAACCGTCTGTCCACAGGCACAGAGGGTTGGCAGCACCGACGAAGATCAAAGATTATCATTTCTTAGCTTAATTTCCCCACCCCGCTTGGCCGGCTGAAGGCCCCTCCCTGCATGGAGGTAGTTTTGGTTGTAACCACACAATCCCCACCCAAGATTCCCCCCCCCCTTGCATGGGGGTAGTTCATGTAATAATTACACTCACAGGTTTGAAGCTTCGTCGACGCGGCGTGCGGGTGCTTCCCCTCGCCTCCCCGCTCGCCCCCGTCTCCGACCGGAGTCGGTTTCTTCAAACCGGCTAGGTGAGAACTCGTCCCTTGCTCTCATTTATGCTTGTTCATTTAATATTCTCCAATTACGCCGTCGGTTAGGGAGAGAGCACCCGATCCTAAGGCTCCACCGTCTTTGTGCGACCACCGTGGGTGTGAGTGAGTGACCCGGGCCCTTTGGCCATTGCCGACTCATTGAGTTGGATATCCGTTCCCCAAGGGGAGGTTTACGTTGGATGTTGCTGGCCCTCTACCAGCAAAGGTCTTGTCCCACTTCCTCGACCCGGCATCCCCGAGTTACCCCCGGGTTGAGTGTATGCGCCATACGAAGGTCCGCTTACGTAGGCTTCTTAGCCTTGTGGTTGTGCTTGCATATTTAGGTCCGAGGAAGCATTGGTCTTGTGACTATCACCCCAAGGTGGTGTCACATCAAATCCATAGATGAAAATTATGCTCTCACCATTTTTTTGTATATTTTATTTTTTCTTCAATTTTTTAATACAAACCAATTAGCAAACAAAGTCCAACTTAGATTCACCATCAAACTTGTCCACTGGCCAGGTAAGAGGTGGGGAAGTGGGAGGCTCCCCTTACTTTAACAAGGTCCTAATTAAGTAACAACTTTCCCGCTTATAGCGTTTGCCATTGACCTCTAGCCTTAGACACCGGTTTCAAAGATGATAGTGAGCCCAAGTTATGCCTTTTTTGTGTTTTTATTTTTCTATTTTTTTAGTTAGTGAACTGAGCTAGTCCACCACAATTTTTTATCTTTTTTTTATTTTTTTAAGTACATTCCAAAGCATGAAAACTATTTACATATTGAAAGTAAAAATAAAGAAACTAAATCTATGGAAAGAGGGTAAGAGTACTAACCTTAATCACATTCTCTCGTTCTTTATTTGGCAAATAAAAAATAACAAGAGTAGAAGATAAAGAAGACTTACCTCAAGGAGACACACCATTTGTTTTTTTGCATTTTCAAAATTTTCTATTTTTTGTGCTTTTGCGGATCCTTTTGTTCTTCTGCAAAAATAAGAGTGAGCACTAATATATATACTGTTGAGTAGTGGACAACGGATCTAGAGGGGAGGGGTGAATAGATCTGCCCCTCTTTTCGCAATGCAACCCTCTATATGGCTAGATAAAATAAATTGCAGCGGAATGTAACTAGTTTATCGAAGAACACTATGATTTGCTTGGCAAGATGAGCAACTAATATATCGATTTGAACCTAAGTATGCATCTAGAACGAAGCAATCACATAAACAAACCACAACACAAAGGATTTTAAGGTGGTTCGGACTAAATCCCCAGTCCTACGTCCACCCCTCACCAAATTCGGTGAGGCTCCACTAGTGCCACGCACTGAACCGCAAATCAGAAAAACCTCCGATTGCCTTCCTACTAATCACAGGTAGGTACGTCAACACCGCAGATCGGACAACTTCCGATTGCCTTCCTACTAACCACCGGTAGGGACGATCTTCAATTTCAAATGTTTGAACGAAATGAAAAGAGAACAAATATGAAAACACTCAAACAAGATATAGAATATGCTCAAGGAGAAAAGATCTTGTCTGAGATTGTTGAAGCTTGAATCTGATTCTTCAATGGTATCTTCTTTCTTGTGACATGGTCTTCCTTGGATCACCTTGAGTTGATGAAGAAGATGAATGATGCAGATTTGATCTCCCTTGAGAATGGGTTTCTTTGGATCACCTTGAGATGAAGAAGAAGATGAAGGATGAAGCTTTATCTTCTCTTGGCTTGGGCTTGATCTCCTCTTGAAGTAGCTTGAATCACCTGAGGATTTGATGAAGAACTTCTTCCTAGAGTACTATTCACCGCTACAGTACTCGAACTCCTCTCCCTTGAACACACCCTTGCAGCCTCCTTTGATATCCCAAATGATCAACTAGTGTTTCTAACCCTCTTGCATATGTTTTATAACCTTTGAATGGTCCTTGGACATCCCCCACACCAGATCCACATTTTGTGGGTGATTGGGTGACTTTAGGATTAAAGAAATCCATGAAGAATGGCCCTTCTCGAAGTGGAAAACAAAGTCAATAATTGATGGCTCGGGGCTGGCGGTCGACCTGCAGAAGCTGGCGGTCGACCGCTACTGAGAAACCTATAGATGGATGGTCCCTGGAATTTCTGGTCGACCGCTACTGGGCTGGTGGTCGACCACCACTGAGAGAGTTGTAGACAGTGGTCTGCTGGTAGGGGCGGTCGACCGCCCCTGTGCTGGCGGTCGACCGCCAACTGGGCAGAACCCGGGTTACCCCGGTTCAGTCTTTTAACCGTTTAGCTCCATTGCTTAAGTCTTTTAGCAGCCCGTTCTCATCTATGGCAACAACCTTGACAGTCTTGAAGATTTCTATTTGATCACCGTGACCTGACCGCGCAGGTCGATCCGCGTGCGAGGGCGCAATCATTGAGCTTTCACATTTGCCATCTCCACTCCATTCCTTGTCCATTTATTGGCTTATCTGTCATGAAAGAACATCAAGTAGTTTAGTCATATAAGAGTGGTAAAACATCAATGACTTATAGTGTTTAGCCATTATCAAAACCAAGAATATCAAATAACTCAAATGATCATAGGATGATGTCGAGTGACCACACGATGACTCTAATGACCACAGGGGCACAACATATACAAAAGAAAATACAAAGATATCAACTTCAAATTCAAAACCTCCCCGGCAACGGCGCCAAAATTGATGGCGGGAAAACGCACGTCGTTAATACGCCCCGCTACCAAATTTAAATATCCAGCCCACAAATTAAATAGAATAGTTAAGTAGTGAGATCGAGTCGAATCCATAGGGAAGTTTAGATTTGAGAGTTGAAAACCTTGGATTTTTGAGATTGACAATCGTAAGAATTGAATTGAAAACTTGATTTTGAAATTTCATTAAACACAATGAAGGAATGATGAAAACTCAAGCTTAAAAATTAATGAGGCAAGTGAAATGAAAATGACAGAATTAACACGATCACCAAACTTTGAACTAGAAAAATAAACAGAAACGGATAAACCAAAGTAATAAACAAGAAGAAGAATAATATCAATTCCACTCAATTTAAAAGTCAAGATTAAATAGTGAATACAAGCAATTCAAAAGAACAATTACAGTGAAAGAAATTGTTGCCTGAAGGGGCCCTCCTACCCCTCTCTGCTTGCTTCTTCAAAAACATTAAAAGAACTCAACAAAACTCTCAAAAGAACTCCAACATCAATAAAAGAACTAAAAATACATTCTAAAAAACTCTCTCCTCCTCAACCATTCTCAACCCTTCCTTTTATAGGCCCTCTGTCTCTCTCTTTTTTCTACCCTCTTTCTCCACCATCCCGTCAACGCCTTGTGTGAACCACGGGCCGCCAGCGTGAATCTGCAACGTGAAGGGGCCAAGCAACTGCGCCCGCATCGCATGTGCCATGTGAAGAACGCCTGGAGAAAGCGTCTAGCGTGAAGAACTTGCATGGATGGGGGTCCACCCATGTTGACACTGCCAACCACCCAACGTCACCCTGGCCGACGTCCCACGTTCCCAGTTGATCCCGCCAGCAGCTTGTTCTCGTCAGCGTGAGAACACGCTGCTTCTGCCATGTCATCTGCCGACCTCAACGCGTTGACAGGCGCTAGTGCAAAGGTGCTCACCCGCCAGCACTGTGGCACCTCCGCCAGCCAACTTGCATGAGAAGGCCATGCTGAAGACGCCTGTGCGTTGACCAGCGCCCTCTCTCATGCAGGTGAACCCGTGAAGCCCCTTGGAAAATCGTGTGAAGACTGCTTCTTCAACCGTGTGGAGCCCCTACGTTGCAATGCATTGCATGGTTGGCCACCGAGCCTGGCATCGCGTGAAAGCCGCCTTGGGCGGTTGGCTGCCGCTGAGGGTAGTGTGAGAAGCCTGTTGTCGAGCCATATGCTGCTTGGCCCACGCATGGGTCTTTGGCATATGGGCCTTTCGACGCTAGCTGCATGAGCCACCTCCTCCTGAAGCTCGTCGACCTGCATATATGTATTATATATATAGATATATTATATATATAAATATATTATGTATATAGATATATTACATATATATTATGAATATATATATATATATTATGAATGTATATATTGTATGAATATCAAAATATCTATATATAGGTGTTAATGTGTTGGTTTTTTTATTTTTATTTATTTTCATTTTCATTGAGCTTAAGCTTTGGCCCATTTGTTTTATTTTTATTTTTATTTCATTTTATTTCTTTTTCTTTTCATGCTTAATGATATTTGGCCCATTCTTGCGCAGACTTGTGGAGTTATTGTCGCTTTCCGAGTGCCTGCAAAATATTATCAAAATATAATTAATTGTCTAAAACTTAACATTTTGATCTAAAATTGATATTAAGTGTGATAAGTGCATAATTATTAATATTCAAGCTCATAAAAAGTGTGAATATCATAAATTTTTTTTTTGACATTGTTTTTTTTTATCAAAAACCTTTCCTAGGTGCATTAGTAATGCATAGCTAGGAGGTATTTTTATTCATATAAAAGAATCACAAGAATTACATTGTACGGATGCTAGGCATTCCTAGCTTATCCAACCGGGCAATGCCTCTATTGACTTATCTAGCTTATCATAAATTAACTCCTAAACATACACACTTATCAATATGCTTAGGGAATGTGCTATTGACTTTGGAGGAAGTTGGCACGATCACTTGCCTCTAGTGGAATTTTCATATAATAATAGTTACCAAGCTAGTATACAAATGGCACCATTCGAGGCTCTATATGGAAGAAGCTGCCGTTCGCCTATTTGCTGGAATAAAATAGGAGAAAGGTAATTTCTCGGTCCCGACATCATTAGGGATACTACCAAGAAGATAAAACTTATTCGGGAGAGACTCCAGATAACTCAAGACAGGCAAAAATCTTATGCTGATAATCGAAGATGCGACCTGGAATTCCAAATAGGAGATCATGTATTCCTTAAGGTTTCTCCAGGCCGAGGTATTCGAATATTGGTATCAAAGGCAAGCTTACTCCAAGATTCATTGGCCCCTTTGAGATTCTCAATAGGGTTGGTGAAGTCGCTTATCGAATAGCTCTACCCCCTTAACTATCTGAAGTTCATGATGTATTTCACGTCTCAATGCTTAAGAAGTATATACCTGATCCTTTCCATGTCATTACTTATGACAACTTGGAAATTAAAAAGGATTTGACATACGAGCAAAATCCAGTCAAGATCATTGAACGAGAAGTACGTCAACTGCGGAATAAAACTATTCCTATGGTCAAGATCTAATGAACCAAGTTATGTCCACATGAAGCAACATGGGAAACTGAAGAGGCTATGCGTAAAAGATTCCCAGAGATATTTGAATGTAAGTGTTGACACCCGTTTTTTGCCTATGAGTTGGGTAATTCCTCTTATCACTATTTGTTGATGCCTCGAGTTGTCCATTACTCATTGGGCCATTTCCAGGCACGTCTTTGAGCTTATTCTATAGGTATCTCCCTCCCTGACTAGGTCTGCTCTTGGAATCGGGCTTGTTGGGCCTTGACTTCACTTGGTTTTTGGGTAAATGGGCTTGTTTATCCCATTTTATTTATTTCAAACGTCTAGCCTGTACGGGGTCTAGCGATGGGCCGTGCAGTGGCTGAGCGGCCTATTTAGAACCATTTACATACTCTAAGCGATTTATTAGATAGTTATTTGATTTTCTTGAATTTTCACCGACAAGCCTTTGCATGGTCTGAGTTCAGCCGTTTACTTCCATCTAACGGCCTGTCTTTAGACCGTTCAGCTCCCAGAGTCCTAAGTCAGTTGGATTTTCAGATAATTATCTATTTATCCTATTTTATTAGACTGTTTTATCCTAAAGAGTCCAGTGTCGTGATAACCAGTCAGTTCGATGGGATAATTGGATAATTTAATGATTTATCTATTTACCACCGATAGCGGTAGGCGGTCTAGCAATGGACCGTGTACTGGGTTGGGTGACCTATCGAACGACCGCGTAATGGGTCGATATTTGTGGGTAAGCTAACTTTTCTCTCTCCACCCATGGTTAAATCCCTGACTTCTGCCGCCATTTTCTCCATGGAACCTAAACTAAATGGGACCCCGTTTGATCCTGGTGAGAGCTAGTTATATTATCTACGATTTATCTTTTATTATCAGGCACTAATTTTCAGTGGAAAGTCCCATTTCGGGGATCGACTTTGAAGGGTTTATAAATAGAACCTTTAGTCCAGGCTTGAAGAGGGGGGAGATTCAGCATTTGCGACGAAGTGCTGCCGAATTCTTGAGCGAACTATAGTCAGGGAGGGAGGCTCTCTACGTCCATTTGAGCCTCCAGTTCAGGGAGTAGTGTTTATTTCGTGTTTTGGTCTAAGTGTTTAAGTCATTCTCTCATCCCTTGCATGCTCATTTTCTTTCCCCTTGCATCCATGTTTTTCGCCATCATTCTCATTTTTCACACCTTCCTATTGCTTTTCACTCTCTATAAGGGTTAAAAACCCAACCCCCAAGTATTCCCCATTCCAATTACATGGGTGTTCTTTCATTCTTTTATAGTTACTGCACATTCCAGGATTGATTTGGGCTTTGTTTTTCTTGTTGTCTACGTTGTTTTGCAGGTCAGCACGAGCTCAGCACGAGGCCCATCCCCTCTGGCCGGCCGGAAGGGGTGGAGGATCAAGTTCCACAACTTGGAGTCTGGCGGCATAGCGCAGTCATTTTCCATCCGTTGGCAGGTGTACACGGCTTATCTAGGACCATGCAACCCCTTCTTGCGGCCAGCTACATACCGTTTGAAGCCAACCAGTCCTCATCCCACATTTTCTCCAGCGCTGTACGCGGCCTATCGAGCGGCCGTCCATGTCATTGAGCGGTCTTCATTGGACCGTGTACAAGGTACGTAGTATTCTCCCTTGCCAACGATGCACTTTGGGCGAGTGTCTTCTCCCTTTCCAAGGTACGTAGTATTCTTCGGAACCTCGTGTCTTGATGGTGATCATGATCATGCACACACCTCTCCACCCTTTTAGCCTTTATTTCGATTTTTATATCTTGATATAGAAAGGTAAGGGAGAGGAGGGGGAAAAACATATCAACATCCCATTTTTTTGGCGATCACGGTGGGACACCTAGTGCCCATCGTGCTTTTGATTGTGTTGACCTACTTCCTGGTGTGTTTTAGTAAGTTCTTGGCCCTCTTGGGTTTGCCGTGTTCGCCCGCTGCTGTTTTCTGTTCCCAGAGTTTTACACAGTTCTCTCAGGACCGTTTAACGGTTCCAGTGGTCAGTCAATAGACCGTACTTTCTCAGGTCCATCTCTACTTCCATTTTCGTGAGCTTATTATTTTGTACGGTCTACTTCGGGCCGTGTATATTTGTCCATGGTCTGTCGATAGACCGTTCACGGCAGTTTCAGGTACGTTCTTATCATTTGTTCTTCTGTGGGTTTGTCATTGTCAATGGTCCTCTTCGGGCCGTGTATAAGTTTGCACGGACCTATAATAGACCATGCAAGTCTGCTTTGCATGCGTTTCTACTTTCCAGATTTCTGTGAGCCTGTTCACTTCCACAGTCCTATAAGGGCCGTTCTACAGGTTTGGCGGATGATCGATAGACCGCGCAGTTCCCTCAGGTACACATAGATCTTAATCGTTTCATTCCATTTCAGTTTTGTGATTTTATTATTTTTTACTGCTCCCTGTTACCGAACGGTCTTTCCCAGGGCCGTCTACACTCCCTGAGCAGTCTCCCATCAGACCACGTTCTTGCTACAGTGCACCCCGAGGCTGATAGTTGTGTGTTATTTCATATCGTTTCATATTCATTTTGGGTGCCTCTTATCTTCCCCTGGTTGCTATGTATCATTGTATTATACTTGCCATATTGATTTGACCATTGTTTGTTAGTTTTAGGCTAGACTTTGCATGCACTACGGTGCACATAGGTTCATGCATTTTTATCATATTGTAGTTGCATTCCTACCTTGGTAGGGGATCCTCTCATCTCCATATTCCTTGGAGCCGACTAGGTGACCTTACCCGGGACCTCCGTAAGTCCCCGTGAGCCGTGGATTCCCACACGGATGCCGGGCCGGTTGTACCTTTCCACCCCCGTAGCTTTGCATGTTGCATACGTTGTGAGGGATTCACCTTAGTCAAACCCAAAGCTTGGACCTTATTCCCAATAGGTTTCCTATCTGGAGGGAATTAATCTTAATTCGAATCATTAAAAAGCTCACCAGAACTTTGAGAAAAAATAAGAAAAAAAAATTTAACAATCATATCAACTTGTTTGATCTTGGTTGGACTCCCTCACACCCCTATTGTTTGTTTGGGCTTGTCTAGGCCCGTTTGTGTTGTTTTGTGTGGCATTCCCCATCATCTATAGAGGTTCTATCGTTAAGCCCATTTAGGCTAGCCCACTCCCTGTGTCTGCTTGCTTAGTTTCATTGTCCTAGGTTTGCTTCCCTCACTGTATTCCCCTTATTCTCACTGTATAACGTCTCCATTTTCCTCATGGAGCATTCTTCCCCTATGCATTATCCCTCTTCTTTCCCGTCTTCCTATCCCCGCGTAGATTTCTCTTCCCATGCAAGCCCATCTCCTCATTCACCTAACGGGCCATATTCCTTTAATGGGTCCCCTTTCTTTAACGGGCCCCCTTTCTTTAATGGGCATACTCCTTTTAACGGGCCCTCTTCTTCCACCTATGTTGCTGCTAGCCCGATGGGTCCTCATTCCTATGATCCTTCCAGGCCCACACATCCTTCTATTCCCGGGATGGGCCTCTCTTCTTCTCAGGCCGGATCCCCTTATTCGGCCCATTACCATAATCCTGGCCCGAATTCATGGTCTCTTGCTCAAGCTAGCCTGCATGTTTCTCGAGCTCTCCCCATCGAGGAGATGATCGCCCAAGCCCAACGCCAGCTTGATGAACTACAACGTCGAATCGATCCTCAAACTTATTTAAGTGTCCCATTCGCATTCCAAGGTCTTCAGCTTCCACCACGTTCATAGATTCCCACATATCGCCGCTATGGTGGAGTAGGTGACCCCTATGTGCACTTGAAGGAGTTTTTGTATGAGTCGGCCCAATTCCAACATAACCAACACTTGATGGCCTATTTGTTTGGGCTTTCCTTAGAGGGCCTGGCTCGGGATTGGTTCTTTACATTGCCGCAAGAGCAGGTGGTGAGCTTTCAAGTTGTACAAGAAAGATTTATTCAGCAGTACCAAGACCAGGTTGGGCCCAAGTACTCCATGGTTGATTTGGCCCACGAGAAGATGAAGCCCGAAGAGGAATTCTTGACATTCGCCGACCGCTAGCGTCATTTGGCCCCGCAAGTCCCGGGGCATATTCTGGAGGGAGAGCAGATCAAGATGATCATTTCTAATGCAACACCCGAGTTTAGGTGCATCTTAGCCTTTAATGATATAACGTCCTGGCAACAGCTTTATAGCCGTGCCCGCTTCATCCGCCAACAACTCCTAAGTCCCCTTGACCCCGCGTCTCCATTACCTCCTACGCCCACATATGCTTCCTATCTGTCATCCACCACGAGTCAGCTCTCCACCACGTATCCCTCCATGAGTCAGCATTCCATCTCCACTCACCCACACACCCGCACATATCAACCTCCCATGCATCAACCTGCTGCCTCCCAGAGTCAATCCTCTCCATCTTCGGTCAAGGGAATTCCACACCCCGAGCGGGTAGATGACATTCACTACATTCCCACTCCATACACGCCTCCACCAAATCCACTCACTAGCCCTGCGCCCTTACCTATGCAATTGCCATTGCCTACGCAACCCCCACTACCATCTCCATTACCTTCCTATGCCCCTCGACATTCACTTTGTCCGAAGCGGGCTCCTCATCCTCCGTTGCCGGAATTCTTTATAGATATGTTCAGGGCTTTGATGGCCACTTGCACATTGCAACTTCCTCCTGTTATGACTTGCCAATCCGCGGTCGGAAATTTGCTTAATTTTTGTGAGTTTCAACGTCAATAGGGGCATTTGGTCAAGGATTGCCCCGAGTTCTGGGAATTTGTTTATGGTCTAGAAAATGATAAGAGGATTGATGGGCTGTCGTGAGTAAAGTTATTTTGGATCTCTGTAGCAAGCAGTAGTAGTAGCAAGAGCCACCCAGGCAGCCGTCCCTGTTTCAAGATCGGGGGCACCCTTGTGATCTTTCAGTTAATGAAGCACCCGCTCCGTTACCTATTCCTTCTCCTGTCCCATCCTCTTCACCTATCCAAGCCTCTACTCAGGCGAGTACCCCTCTTTCACCCTCCATTTTCACTCCTATTCCCAAGGCCGCTCGACGCATCGTAACGATACGTCGAAGAGCGCCGCAACCTGACACTTCCTCCACTTCACCACCACTTTCACTCCCTCCACCTTAACCTTCACCACCTTCGTCAACAACACCACCCCTTTCGCCACTTCCATTACCCTTACCACCATTACCACCACCTTCGTCACCTTCTCCCCCAAAGATCCCTATTCCACCAGCACCATCTCCACTACCTTTGCCACCCCTTTTAATGTCGTCGTCCGAGCCCGAGGAGGTTGAACCCACACCTCCACCTCCACCTTTGCCTTTACCTTCACACAGACCTATCATTGCCACCATCCCTCCGCCACTCGCATTACCTTCACCAACACCTTCCAAACCCCTTTCTTCCACCCCTTCTCTATTACTTCCCACCCCACGGAGCGGGTGTGTGTTACCTTTGGTGCCCCTCGGGTCTAGTCCCCGGGGAGATGATAAGCCAAGCCAGGCTTCGACCTTGCATTACGGGATTCAGGAGTCCATTTGTCGCATACCAATCCAAGCCCTGGTCCCTGGCCGTTTTGGGGATAAGGAGCCCTCACTTTTGAAGACGGTTGCCAAGAGAAGCTCCTCTGTGCTAGTGTCAGTTTCCTCTCGAGCGAGGTCGATGGCAATCTCATTGCTCGCCGAGGAATTCGCTATCGATATTGTTATTTCTCCTCACTCGATTGGTGTTCAGTTCACTAGCCAAGTAGGATCCTCCACTCAGATAGTGCTAACCCATGCGACCGCCAAGAGTTTAATGAATTCCGTGTTCAAGGGGCAGTTGGTCGTATTTTAAAGATTGTCTAGGGGCATTCTACACCTGTTATGTAATCTCCCTCAGTTCATTGGCGAGACGGCCACGTCAACACCGTGCATTATGCTCCCTCAGTTTCATCCAGCACTTTTTGTAAGGGAGTTATGTTTCATGCCCAATGGCCGAATGGAGGTGTCGAATCTCATGATTATGGTGCCAAGCAACAAAACTCCATGATTTTCTGGTAATCATCACAAGGAGTTATCTATCCAAGAATGTCCGCCTATGGTTAGCACCCCGTGTCTAGGGGCAACTCCCCCGATAAAGCCGCATGATCATAACCGGGCCAGGCCATCTGCCAGGTGGGCCTGCTATCTGAGAAGACACGGCAAATCAAGAATTTTGAAAGCCCGGGTCCGTGCCAGGCGGGTTCGTTTCAAAGAGATTTCCACTAAGAAGAGGCAGCGACGCAAGTTCGGGGGCCGTCAGCTACGCACTCAGGGGTCCACTTCTTCCTCTTCCTCTTCCTTTCATCCCTCATTTCTATTGCTCAGCTCCCACCCTTGGGTGGTGTATCCTCCTTCGTCCAATTCTACCTCGATCACCTTCTCCTCTGCTCCCGGGTCCGTGAACCCTCACTTCCCTTTTCCTAGTTTGGAGCTGCCCGATCTTCCACGTTTTCATTATTCTAGGCTGCGGCCTATGTTATCTTATCTTCCCAATCCCGGGACTTCTTCTGATTCTCCTCCCTGGGTATCCCCGGGGTTTACTCCTCGTACTCTTTCCCTGACCCTATCGGGTGTTTTTCGTGCCCTTTCCCCGACCTTGTCGGGTGTCTATGATTATCTTTCCCCGACTCTGTCGGGTGGTCCTCATTCTTCTTCTCCGACCATGTCGGATGTCCACAACTCTCCTTCTCCGATCATGTCAGATGATTTTCCTTCTCACCTTCCTATTCACTCCTCTTCACCATTTCAGGGTCATCACCCTTTTTCTTGCTATTTTTGAGACTTTAGTCCGCCTTGATCTCAGTTGATCTCTGTTTCTTCTGTATTCGGTTTCTTATTATCAGGGTCTCTGTGCCATAACGAGGGAGTTCTAGCCCTCGTCTCTCTTCCTTTTATCCTTCTCTGTCCAGTTTGGTGTCTGCCGCTCCTTCGTGTAAAGGAATCTTTGATCCTTTACTATCCTCTCCCTCTTTCGTCCTGTCAAGCAAGGAATATGAAGCTCGCGCTATTCAAGATCGCTTTAGGATGCTAGTTTCATGCTATGGATTTGTAAGGTATCTTTATTTTTGCGCAAGAACATGCTATTATTTCCATCACTATTATTCATGCACATCGTTATAATGTTATTTCCTCAACACGGTTGAGTGGCGTTAGGAAGTTTGCTTAGTTCAGTTAAAAAGAGTTCGCTTCTACAGCATCCTTAGGCTAGTGATAGCTCCATGCTAGGAGTCTAGTTTCTTTCTTCGATTGTTGAGGGTTACCTTTTGTACGAGTTTTTTACACACCACACGGCAAGCCATAGCTGATCTCTCTGGAGCAACACCGTTACTGCTTTGGCCATACTATGGGTATGCACAAAGGTCTTTTCTTTTCTCTTCTCGGCCAAGTGCAGAGGCAAGAGATGGATGGATGAGATGACCAACCTAGGTGCTCCCCAATATAGGAGAAGTCTCAAATAGGGGCAGTCTTGACCCTTGAAAAATGAGCTATCATGAGAAATCTAGCCAATAAGGGCTCTCAAATTCAATAAATCAATATGAAAATCAAAGTTATGAAGCAAAGGCATGGCAAGAGTGGCAGTACAGTTCCCCGCGAGACATCATGAGCCTGGTCGTATGCGTACCTAAGGGTCCTGAAATTCAAAGACACAAAGCCCCGGCGCAACAGACCTACTCTTTAAGGGGTAGTGCCCTGGAAGGAAGTCAAATATGATGTCTCTCATCTTGCATAAATCTTGTCTCTAATTTTTCTTTTGCTTCTCCCTCTTAGGCTAGGTTGTATCCCAAGTATAGCCTTAGTAGGGGCACCGTTCTTTGGAGGCGGTTGGTTGTGGCGAGCCACCCTCAAATGCATGTCCTGCTCAAGCGAAGTCTTTGATGAGAGAGATAGGAACGACGATCCCTAGCCAGTAGTTTGAGCCCGTCTTGGGTGCTGCAGATTGATGTCAAAAATTTCAAAAAAATGAGATATTGTCAAAATAAAAAAAATGAGATATTGTCAAAATTCCAAAAAAATGAGATATTGTCAAAATCTAAAAAATGAGATATTGTCAAAATCTAAAAAAAATGAGATATTGTCAAAATTCCAAAAAAATGAGATATTGTCAAAATTTCAAAAAAATGAGATATTATCAAAATTCCAAAAAAATTGAGATATTGTAAAAAATTCCAAAAAATGAGATATTGTCAAAATTCAAAAAAATGAGATATTGTTGAAAATCCCCCCCCCCCCAAAATCAGATATTATCAAAAACCAAAAAAAAATCAAATATTGTTCAAAATCTAAAAAAAATAAAAAACATTTGTCAAAAATCTAAAAATATTTGTCTTCTGTTCCTTTTTATTTATTATTTTAAGGACAGGCATGATTTGTTTGCTAAGTGTACAGGTCGCAGGTATTCAAGCTTCCTGGCTCTATCTTTTGCTCTGCCTCCTGTTCCCATTTTTCTGATCTGTCCCCTCTTTCTTCAAACTTGTCCCTCGATCTGTTCCGAAGCTCATGTCCTTCTCATGCTTTGCTTCGCTCAGCTTTTGATCATATCTTCATGAGAGAGGGCTCTTTACCTCACTGTTGTGAACCTGACGGTTCTGCTTCGTCAGATCTTGGGCTTGATTGAAGAGCATAGCTGTCATGTCTCGTGTTGTCCCCCTATGGTCGTCGTCCAGGTGTCTTATCCCTATGGTCATCTCATGCATGTTCTAGTTCCACGTGTTGTCTCGTTCGGCCATGTGTTACATGTGTCCTTGTCCCGCTTGTGGTTATTTCACATGTGTTATGTCGTCTCCCCTGTGGTTGTCTTGGACGTCCTCGTCCTACATATTTCTGTCCCACTACATGTGGCTTCATTCTGCATGGTGTGTTGTCCCGCTGTGTGTTGCCATGCCCCACCATTTTCTTCGTTCTCATTCTTATTGTTTATTCATTGGTGTTTTGCATGTGTTGCTTGCTCATTCAATCTTCGTTATGTTATGTTGTTTCGTTCATCTGGTCGTTATGTTTTTATTTTATGCTTGTTTATTCATGTTGTTGGATGATAAAAATCCATAAAAATCAAAAATCAAAAATCCAAAAAAATGCCGTTCACAACCAGAAAAAGTGGTATTTCAGACGGCCGACTTCCGTCGGAAATCCGTCTGAAAATCCGTCACAAAACGATTTTGTAATGGATTTCGAACGGGTTTCAGACGGAATTTGGCTGTCACATATTCTTGGTCAGAAATTTCCGACAGTCTAAATTTTCGTCAAAAATACCGTCTGAAATTTGAGACTAATTATTTTTCGTCAGTATTTCGGTCAGAAAGTACAATTTTCGGACAGATATGCGTTCAGTCGCATATTCCGTCTGAAATTTCATACGGGATATTTTCCGTCAGTAATTCCGTCTAAATACATTTACGTCTGAAATTTTAGACGGAATAATTACCGTGTGAAGTACCGTCTCACTTTTTCATCTCAATAACGTCCAGAAAAAGAGTCTGAAATTTCAGACGGCATGTTTACCATGTGAAATTCCGTCTCAAATTTTCGTGGCAATTATGGTGAGAAGAAGCGTCTGAAATTCAGACGGAAAAGTATTTGTGTGAAATACTGTTTGAAACGATCCGTGACATCGTCTGAAAATTCAGACGGTTAAAATTCCGTCTCAAATGCCGTTTGTGATTTCAGACGGATCTGTCTGAAAATCCGTCTGAAATTTCACTATTCATTTTTTAAAACTTAAAATTATTATAAAAAACCTGTAAAAACATATACATCGAAAAAAAGTTATCCTCCATGCTGATCAAATAAATAAACACCATAGAAAATAAAAACTCAACATCCTGCTGATCAAATAAACACCACCGAAAATAAAAACTCAACACCTTGCTGATCAAATAAACACCACCGAAAAAAAAACTCAGCATGTTAATAAACTCCACCGAAAAAAAAGCTCAACACCATTCTAATCAAATCACCACCGAAAAAAAAAATCAACACCATGCTGATCAAATCAATCCCAAAGTCTTGAACGGGAAGGCACATTGACACGGTTTTAACGCGCTCTCCTGAGGTGCATGTAATGTTAGGTCGCACCCACGCACCTCAGCTCACAGGGAATACCCCATGCATTTATATAACATAAAATTAAATAACAACATAATTATCATTATGCATATATCAAATTAAATAACACCCAAATTACAAAAAAATCCAAATAAAGAACATCAAAGCTAAACAATCCACATTTTTGAGTCAAATTAACATCAAATTTCTATTAAAATCATATTTAAAAATATATTTACATGCAATTAAAATCCACAAAGTTTGAAATCACAAAAGAAAATTCTAATGGCATATAAACAAACATGAAGCTGCCAAAATTTTACCAGAATTTGATACTTACAAAAATATGCAAACATGAAGCACACAACGGGCTATGATGGAATGGTGATATCGTGGTGAATAGACATATCCATAAAGTTTATCATTTTAATGGCAATAACGAAGAATGGAGAAGAACAAGAGAAGACCAATTGAGTGAACAATGACATTCGTGAATTAATTGGCAGAAAATTTGCATCAAGAATGGGGATGTTCTCTCCTTTTTGATGGATGGAATCTTTCATTTCTAACCAGCCAAAAAGTCGTGCTCCTACAGTCCGGAATTACCTAGTTCCAGCTTTCTTGCAGGGAGTCGAGCTTGAGAGTTCTACCACATGCCATGTCTGACGATCTTCCACTGGCAAGTTGGAAGAGTCGTAGCAATCCCCCCCACCCTTCCTGAACCCCCCTCCCACTCCCACGAGCTCCCTGAACCCGCCCTCCCCTGCCACCGACAAGCTCCCCCTCCCCACCCCACCCTCCTTGAACCCCCCTCCTCCTCCCACGAGATCCCCCTCCCCTCCCACTGGCGGAACAAAATTCATGTACCCGACCCCAAATTTTAATTGGGATAAGACTCAGATGATGATGATGATGATGATGATGATGATGATGATGATGATGGTGATGATGATGATGATGATGATGATGTGATGATGTGAAGAGTAAAGACAAACTGTAGGAAGGAGTCTTTTTTTCTCATGTCCAATCCAAATTTTGACACGAGGTTGGTAAACGAGCATTTTTTATGTGATGAAGAATTGAGTCTAAATCAAGAGAGATAAGTTATCTTTGGGTCACAGGGGTTTCTCTTTAAAGCCTCTATATAGTGCTTTATTGCTTCAGGATATTGCTGCTACTTGAAATACTCATTTCCTGGCCAATGAAGAGATTAAACAAATGTTAGGAAAACTTCACCGATTTGTCAAAGCAAGGTAAACATAAATGAAGCTTCAAGTAAAATGGAAGCACAAGACTGGTTATTTAGAGAAGTATTAGACATATACTTCAAAAGAAACCATCATATTAGCGCAGTTTTTTCTCAGAATGGGGTTCTGTTATACACAAGTGATTACAAATACATTCTTGTGTGTTGATCAGGCAATAACGAAACATAAAGATGCAAGAAATGCATAGTGCCTTGGGATGGGCATGATAACCACATAGAAATGTGCTACATGATGCAGCACAATTTGAAAAGAAAATACAAAGAGTGAGAACATGAGTGAAGTTTAACCCATGTTCATGACACTGTTTCATATCATTTGGAAAAACCATGGGCAAGGACAAGGAAATATTTAAGACCTTATTTTTTAGTCACCCACACAAATCACTTGGGCATAGTGTCTTCTCCCCCCAAAAAAGGAAAGAAAAGGTGCATACAGAAACAGAACACAAGCTAGAGAATAAATCATAACATATTTTCAGAACCTAATGACTTTCTTCCTAGCAGCAACCATTAGACTCTAACGTGCTTTTTAAGAACCCCGTTGATGGGGAGCACCACACCACTTTTTCAAGTACAGAGAGAATGTTCGATAGCTTTAATGCTTAAGCTAAAACTGCAGAACTGAAACACACCCAATGCAATTTCCATAACTCATTTCATGTAAAATAATAAAATAAATTATTTTTAAAATAAAAATGATAACCCTAACCGACCCCAAATAATTTAACTATACTATCAAACTTGGTTAAGAGTGAGTAGATAGAATAACTCATCCTATTAGTCCCTTATTATGTTATCAAAGTTGCCCATGAAAATTGTAAAGTTCTCTTTTTTTCTAGGAGATCACTGTACAGATTTTTTTGGGTGCTTTTTTGTTATTTGTTTAGGTTGCTTCTTGGAAATGCTTACTGAATCAACACATCAAATAAATATACTGGAGTATACCATGTAGTTCAACTGCTGCCATTGTTAATGAATTATGTAACCTTGAAATCCTGAAGTGACATAGATTGACTTGCAATGTAAATAGTACATTGTCAGTGGGAGATCTATGTGTCAATTTTACTGGGCAAATTACAAATATGATTTCCTGGATGGATGTGTAAGTAAGAAAATTGAAAGGGAATTTGCACAAAGATGGGCATTGAGCATTTATAGAGATTTCAGCTTTACCATCATCCAGCAATTCTGTTAATCGAAGTCCATGACTGAAAAAGACCGGATAATGCGGTGTGTCACTTTTGAGGATAACCAATGGATGAGAACAGGCCGGAAAGTTTCATTCAATAAAAAAAGGTAAATTACATTAAAAAATATGGACCATTAGGACAAGATATGACATTCTGCTGAAAACTTTGGTGCCTATTTCACTCAATTAAATAGTCCAAATGAATATGTACCAAAAATGCTATCTGAAGATAGTTTTCAAACCTGTCGAACGTGTTGACTATTAAACCATTCAAGAGAAGAGATCAACATAATCAGCAGTGTATTGAAACTCTCATTCAAAGCTGGATTTCCCACCACATCCATTTGTGTAAGGTGAAAGTCCTTAAAGATGAGCATGGTTTCCCATGAATCAACCATGCTGTAGTCAAAATTCTCAAACCCTTCAATACTTCCACTGGTGGTTGTGGTGTGGGACAAGGGTGAAGCATATAGATACCTTCTCGTATCAATTCAGTGTGCACCAATCTCGTTGCAGGAGATATCCAGTACTTTCAATGAGTTCATCATTTTCAAAGGCTCCAACGCAGTGATGCTGCTAATTTTATTGTTACTTAGGTTCAGGTTGGAGAGATCTTGCATTGCCTCCAAACCTGGAATATACAAGTCGGTGAAAAAAATATATCAACATGTTCTAATTTTCCTGCCTTCTTAGGAAAAAAAGGAAAAGAAAGGGTAAAGAACATAAAATAGGCTACCAACATGCCATTCAGGTGCAACTGTTCAGTGAAAAACCACCCAACCGCCTCCACACAAAAGGTTAGACTCTACATCAATCACATATCTAATGAATTAGCATATAAATTATGCAACTAATGTAAACCCTTTTAGGCCAGATCTTCAAAGGCATTGCAATCAATGAACTTTTAAATGCTTATGCACTTAATGTTACATATTGATAGAAGTCACTGGTCAGCGATTATGGAGTGGTGCTAGATTATGCAGCTTTCTGATATTTGGGTGGTTCATTATGCAAAGAACATAAGATTTAAGTCTACCTAAGACCTCTTGCAAACAAATGAACATGTGTTGGATCAGAATATAGGGCTCCAGTTTTTGCATCTACTTCAAAAGTTTCTTTCCCAATCATTTAGATAAAAACTAGCATCCAAGTGAAAAGTCTAATTTTTCTCAACCAAAACCCCCCTCCCCTCCCACCGGTGACCCCCCCCCCATCCCTGAACCCCGCGGACCCTCTGACGACATCCCTGAACCCCCCTCCCCTCCCACAGGTGACCCCCCTCCCCCCCACCCTCTGTGAACCCCCCTCCCACCTCCGAGCTCCCCCTCCCTGAACCCCCCTCCCATCTCCGACATCCCCCTCCCCCCCCACCCTCCCTGAACCCCCTCCCACCGACGAGCTCTCCCTCCCCCCCCCATCGTCCCTGAAACCCCCCTCCCCTCCCACCGACGACCTCCCCCTTCCCCCCTGCTGGCCCGTCCTCCCAGTCCAACCTCCCCCGCCCCCCAACCCACCGGAACCCCCCCTTCGGAACCCCTCCCGGATGATTCCCAACCTCCAAAAATAATAAAAAAAAAAGACAATGGCACCGGCGGGGAATGGGGAGAGGGAGAGGGCTTACCGGATCGGAGAAGATGGCGAGGGACGGCGAGGACTGGCGAGGGTGGCAATGGCGAAGACCATGTCCAGGACAGCGATGTACCCACGGCGATGGTGATGTACTTGCGGTGATGACGAGCTCAGGCGGTGACGACAGGGACGCCACCGAAATGGGGGAGGAGGGGTGCCCGACGGGGACGGTGAGCTACCACGAATGGCGGTGGGCACGACGGCGACGAAGGCGAGCTCCGACGGGGTCTCGTCGGCAGGGAGAGAGTGGAAAGAGAGAGTGATAGTGTGACTGAGTGGGAGGGAGTGGGTTCGGTCGCGAATTAAGGTAAAAATTTCTGACAGATTCAGACGGAATTATATTCCGTCGGAAATGTCGTCTGAGTTCAGACGGATTATTTTCTGTTGGAATAGCCATTTGAAATTATGACAGATATCCCGATGGATTCTAATTCGTCTGAAATATAGATGAAATTTCTCACCGACGATGATCGTCATAATTTATAACAGATATTTAGATGGATTATTTTTCGTCTAAAAATGCCGTCTGAATTCTCACTTTTTCTGGTAGTGGTTTCGCCTGCACAGGTATGTCAGGTATGGCCTTCTATCCCTTCTCATCGTTGCATTACTATATGGTATCTAGGCCATATTATCTCAAGAATCGGCTGGTCATTCACGTGTTCCAGGATCTGACTTTCTCCTTTAACAAAAATGATGATGGTCTAGGTGCACAATCATCAAATAGGCCGTTAGGTTGGGAAAATTAGGGGACGATGGTTCTATCTCCCATGCCGTGGTTGCAGATAATGTATTGACCCTGATTGCCCCGGTCTAGCAATATTATTCTCGAGTACTTTATATTTTATCCTTTATTTGCACTCGTTTTAATGATTTCTTTTATTTTAGCCCAGCATGCATCATACACATCTTTTGAGCATTCACGATCCATGGTTTACCTAAAAAGTGTCCTGTTAGTGATAGATAATTGTGTGTTTAGTGTTTGAGTAAGAGAAACAATTCCACTCAGAGTTGGAAGGTTCTCTCCAGTCTATTCACTTGGTTTGGTTGACTAGGAGTCACCATCTGGAGTTTTAGTCTGCCTCTTTACTTTTACTGCTTGTTTTCCCTCATTGGTTGTAGATTGTGTCCCCTAATGAGGTTGCCTGCTTTTTATCCAGCTGTTTTACTTAGTTAGTTCCTCCAGACTGGTGTCGTTTCAGTCCGATCACTCCTTGTGATTGGTTCGGAGTTTTCTAGAAGATTCCTATCGCTTGTTGGCAATGGGACGGGTGTCTTTTGCCTTAACACCCACTTTTCAGTCCGCTTTGCTTTGTTTCCATTTCATCTCTATGTTCCAGTTCGCTTTCGCTTCACCTCCGCTCGCTCCCCTACAAAGAGGACGTTAATAAGGGGCATCTGTTGATAGCCATTTTTTGCCTATGAGTTGGGTCATTCCTCTTATCACCATTTGTTGATGTCTCGAGTTGTCCATTACTCATTGGGCCATTTCCAGGCATGTCTTTGGGCTTATTCTATAGGTATCTCCCTCCCTAGCTAGGTCTGCTCTTGGAATCGGGCTTATTGGGCCTTGACTTCACTTGGTTTTTGGGTAAAAATGGGCTTGTTTATCCCATTTTATTTATTTCAAACATCCAGCCTGTATGCGGTCTAGCGATGGGCCGTGCAGTGGCTGAGTGGTCTATTTAGAATCGTTTACATACTCTAAGCGATTTATTGGATATTTATTTGATTTTCTTGAATTTTCACCAACAAACCTTTGCACGGTCTGAGTTCAGCCGTTTACTTCCATCGAATGGCCTGTCTTTAGACTGTTCAGCTCCCAGAGTCCTAAGTCGGTTGGTTTTTAAGATAATTATCTATTTATCCTGTTTTATTGGATTTATCACCGACACGTTTTACACGGCCTAGCATTGACCGTGCCATTTATTGAGTGGTCTAGCATTAGACCGTTTTATCCTAAAGAGTCCAGCGCCGTGATAACTGGTCGGTTTGATGGGATAATTAGATAATTTAATGATTTATCTATTTACCACCGACAGCGGTAGGTGGTCTAGCAATTGACCGTGTACTGGGCTGGGCGGCCTATCGAACGACCGTGTAACGGGTCGATATCTGTGGGCAAGCTAACTTTTCTCTCTCCACCCATGGTTAAATCCCTGACTTCTCCCGCCATTTTCTCCGTGGAACCTCAACTAAATGGGACCCCGTTTGATCATGGTGAGAGCTGGTTATATTATCTACGATTTATCTTTTATTATCAGGCCCTAATTTTCAGTGGAAAATCCCATTTCGGGGCTGGACTTTGAGGGGTTTATAAATAGAATCTTTTGTCCAGGCTTGAAGAGGGGGGAGATTCAGCGTTCGCGACGAACTGCTTCCGAATTCTTGAGCGAATTATAGTCAGGGAGGGAGGCTCTCTACGTCCATTTGAGTTCCCGGTTCAGGGAGTAGTGTTTATTTCGTGTTTTGGTCTAAGTGTTTAAGTCATTCTCTCATCCCTTGCATGCTCATTTTTTTTCCCCTTGCATCCACGTTTTTCGCCATCATTCTCATTTTTCACACCTTCCTATTACTTTTCACGCCCTATAGGGGTTAAAAACCCAACCCCCAGGTATTCCCCATTCCAATTACATGGGTGTTCTTTCATTCTTTTATAGTTACTGCACATTCCAGGATTGATTTGGGCTTTGTTTTTCTTGTTGTCTACGTTGTTTTGCAGGTCAGCATGAGCTCAGCACGAGGCCCATCCCCTCTGGCCGGCCGGAAGGGGTGGAGGATCAAGTTCCACAACTTGGAGTCTGGCGGCATAGCTCAGTCATTTTCCATCCGTTGGCAGGTGTACACGGCTTATCTAGGACCATGCAACGCCTTCTTGTGGCCAGCTGCAGACCGTTTGAAGCCAACCAGTCCTTATCCCGCATTCTCTCCAACACTGTACGCGGCCTATCGAGCGGCCGTCCACGTCATTGAGCAGTCTTCACTGGACCGTGTAGAAGGTACGTAGTATTGTCCCTTGCCAGCACTGTACTTTGGGCGAGTGTCTTCTCCGTTTCCAAGGTACGTAGTATTCTTCGGAACCTCGTGTCTTGGTGGTGATCACAATCATGCACACACCTCTCCACCCTTTTAGCCTTTATTTCGATTTTTATATCTTGATATAGAAAGGTTAGGGAGAGGAGGGGGGAAAACATATCAACAGTAAGTACACTCTCCATAAAATCCATGTATTGAATTTGGGGACCAAATTCTTTTTAAGTGGGGGATGGTGTAATGCCCGAGGATTTTCTAGAAATTTTTCAGGGTTAAAATATAATTATTAAGCATTTAAAGGGCTACTTAAATGAATTATGGGTAATTAAATCCAATTGTTATGGCCCTACACTAGTCCAAGAGGTTTAGGCCCATCTAATAATTCCAAATTGGCCCAAAAAGTTGTTTTGGACCTTAGCCATATTCTAGAAACTTAAACCTAGTGTAATCTCAGAATTAAAGAGATAATTACTCTTTAGGAGATAAGTAAATGGATAACAATGGGGATAATATTAAAAGAGTTTGAACTAGCTTCAAATTCGGCGCTCATGAGGGAAAATGGTGTATCGCGAGACCGCAAAGGGACAAGAAATGGTCTAGACCTAGACCGCTAAGCTTTGTGAGTTCCGTGAGTATGAGAAAACGTGAAAAGATTAGATTTTTGGCATCCAAATCGCCTAGGTTCGATTCTATCTACTAATTAGATAAGTCTGGAAGGCTAGTAGATCGAATTGAAAGCCTAATTGGGACTCTAGAATCGTTATAATCCTCAAAACCCTAGCTAAACCTATAAATAGATCCCAGATTTGACGTGTGTGACCCTTACTTTTGGCTCGCGTGGAACTAAGGTAAAGAGGAAGAATTAGAGGTAAGTTTCATCTAGGAATTTGTTCATTTTAGTTAGAACTAACTTTTCTCAAAATTTCGTTCTAGGGGATCAAGCCTACGGGAGATAGAAGCCTGCAAAGACGCTGGTTCGGTGCAAATAACTTAGGAAATAGTGCGGCCGACCCAAGAAGATTAGAAAATTAGAAGGCCTAAACGAGGTAATTAAATAGAGGTTCTTTAGAATAATTTGTTCCTTTTAGTACCCTTTTCTTACCCTCAAAATTACACGTCCTTAGGTCAAGGGAATCAGGAGATATAGGAGGGTGAAGTTGCTAGTTTGGTTCAGGATGAGCAGAGAACTAGGGTTGACTTTCAACCTTAAATTCAAAATTTAAATCCCAAGATAGAGGTAGGTTATCTCATGAATAGTTTCATTCGATTTCATGCATTGTACCTTGAGGATTTCATGTTTTCATTAGGACTATGCATCTAGTATACCCCTCATGCATGAACTAGCTTTAATGAAGTAAAAGGAGAAATTTTCTTGTTGATCATATGAACCTATGCATATTGGTGGCTTATATTCATTCTATCATGATTATGGAAGTTTAAATATGTTGATTTCCATGCATGATATTCCTTAATTAGCATTTTGTTTTATTATCATTTGAACTCAGATTATACAGGAGGAAACGGTCTTCCTGTAGACCGCCTGAAACTCTAGCGATCGCCTGATAGACCACTAGCCACAGTGAAACAGTCCTATACTAGACCGTTTTATTTTTTAATTTTTGGTAATATTATAAATCCGACACATATTGCAGAATAGCCTTAATTATTATATGGTAAGCCTAGTTAACTAAGTTTTATTCCTAGTTTGAGCACTGGTTTCATATACTTAGTTAATTCTATTATTCATCACAGTAGATTTCATGTTCTTTATGCACTTAGACTTATTTTTGAACTTATGTTAATTTATGACCAAAATCATATATCTTGTAATAAATACATGTTTCAACTGATAGAGGATTCATGATTTAACATGATCATTATTTTACATGATTCTCTCTCTCTTCTAAGAGTCATTTCTTAAGTACATGGGACATATCCCGATATGTTGTCATTAGTTACACTTTTTGCACATTAAGTACACAATCTTGGACTTGATGACCTCTCCTTTGGATATTTCTTCCAACGGACTAGGAAATCTTATTGGGTCTCCTCTGAGATGGTATGATGAGGGAGAATGTTGAATCTCCTCTGGATTGATAAGCAGTATGTGTACTGCTTTGGGTTGAATTAATTTAAATGATTGGCAACGTGATGAATAGTTTTGAGTGATGGCAACAGTCTAGCTTGACCTGGTTGACTAGAGTGTTGACTTTGTCAACTTTATCTTGATATGATGATGTGTGTATTTTGATGAATTTCATCTGTCAGATTTTCATATAAATGTTGTCTACATCTTCATACTTAATCTGTGCATAGAATAGAGTCGGTGCAACACTAAATTCACTCTATATTGAGTCCGTGCATATGTTGCATTTCAACTGAATAAGGTCTGTGCAGGTTTGCCTTGTACTATACAATGTTCATGCAACATTCAGGTCTGTGCATACATATATATATACTCAGTGCATGTCTCTGTTAGTCCATATCTAAGTCAGTGTACTAGTTAAGTCGGTGCAATCTTCGTTGTTGGACACGACTAAGTCCGTGCATATGTGCGTCTCATGCAAACAAAGTCTGTGCATGCTTGCATCCAAGGGAAATCAAGTCGGTGCAATCGCCGTTGCTGCACGCGACCAAGTCTGTGCAACAATTTTTGTCGCACGTCATCAAGTCGGTGCAACTTTTGCACCGTGCACGTAAAGTTTGCACACACCTTGTTGGCTTGTCTGTGCATGAGTAGTCTGTAAGTCGTGAGTCTGTGCAAGTCAAGGCATGCTGCATAATATGTCTGTACATGTCACGCCTTATGGTTAGCAGAGTCCGTGCACATCTCTATCGCATAGCGAAGAAGGCCTGTGCATATGTGTTTTGCGTGTACATTAAGTCCGTGCACATATAATCAAATGTTGTGTTGAATCTGTGCATTTCAGTCCTGACTATATCTCAACTCCGTCAATTTCTCTATCTCTTATGAAACTGTCATAAGCTGACATTGAGTTTGATACTTTGACAGGATACTTGTTCGAGGAAGTTAAGAAAGGTACGTGATCCAAGAATGGAAGATGTGCCAGGATCGTGACACGTGGAAAGTAGTCGAGCTGGGATGCTGCCACGTGGCCTAGGAATGTCAGATCTAGATAAGGCAATTGGGCGGGAACCGTGGTGAGCAGGCGCCCTACCTCTCTGTTGCTGCCTATGAATAGGGAGATGCTCGTTCAAGAGAAGTAAGATCGAGGCAGAAGAGTTGAGTGTAATATTGAGAGAAGAAGCTAAGTGAGAACAAGAGCAAGCCCGATCCAGATTGATAGAGAGCAGATCTGAGTAGAGAGAAAAGGAAGAGAGCTTGGAGAGAAGAATTTCATAGAGTTTCTATCATCAATGTCCAGGTTCAGAACCGGAGCTGATTTTGCTCGTTGTTGAGCTACATTCCCGTTTGGGTTTTCTGATCTTTCGCTTTGTTTCATTTCGCTTTTGAAACTCTTAAACAAGTTGTGTGTCAGCAGCGGTTAAGCTGTAATCCTTAGCGATTGCAGAGGAGGATTCCTCTGGATAGCAAGCTGTGAAGCTCAGCGGGTTGTAGAGATTCATCCCCGAAGCTGTGGATCAGCGGCAAGCTATGAGTCAGTAGTGAATCCACACTCTGGTTTGAGTGTGGGGTGGACGTAGACCTCTGGATTGAGGTTGAACCACCTAAAACCCCTTGTCTACTGTGCGATTACTTTTTGACTTGTGTTCATCATTGTATTCTGTTCATCACTTAGTAGATGGTTGTTTAGGGTCGCATAAGGACTGATCTACTTGATTAGTTATATTTTGGTTACGATTGAGTGCTTTTAGACCGTCCTGTAGTAGCTTGGTTTAATTCCGCACTAGTAGTTGCTGTGGTAAGTTTTTATTGGGTGATTGATCTATTCACCCCCCTCTAGATCACTATTCAGTTGGTATTAGAGCCTAACTCTTTTCAGGGATCAACATCCTAAAGAGGAAACGGCCATGGACGCTAGAGGGATGACGGCTGAGGGACATTCCACCACCAAGCCCCCATGCTTTGATGGATCTAACTACATATACTAGAAGAACCGTATGCAAGTCTTTCTGAGGGCAAAGGACTATGAAATCTGGAAGGTGGTAAGCAAAGGACCGTTCGAGCTGAACCCGAACCAGGATGTTTGGACGAGAGAGGAAATCAGAAAGTCCACTCTCAACTGGAGCGCCATTAATGCAATTTAGTGCGCTCTTCACCCCACAGAGTTCTCCAGAATTTCGTCATGCGCGACTGCAAAGGAGATGTGGGATAAACTAGAGGTTATATACGAAGGAACCTCACAGGTGAGGGAGACCAAGGCGAATCTACTGGTCTCAGAATATGAAGCTTTTAGAATGAAGTCCATCGAGACCATTACAGAGATGTACGCACGCCTCACGATAATTACCAATGGTCTAAGAAGCTTGGGAAAAACTTATTTTGATTATGAGATAGTAAGGAAGATACTGCGATCTCTGACTCCGATTTGGCACACCAAAGCAACTGTGATTGAAGAGTCCAGAGATCTTCAGAACACCAAGGTAGATGAGCTTATCGGTTCATTGATGACTTACGAGATGAATCTGCCTAAGGCCGAAGAGCTGGAGAAGAAGAAGAAGCCTATAGCACTTAAGGCTAGTTCCCGTCGATCCAGTCACAGTGGATCGTCAAGTGATCAGAATCTCTCTGGGTCAGAGTTCGAAGGAGATCAATTATCAATGCTGACCAGAAAGTTCAGAAGGTTTCTGAGAAAGAAAGGAAGAAATTTCAGCAGAAGAAAGTATGGTGGCCGAAGGCAAACCAGGTAGAAATATAATACTGCAACGAAAATTGATACTACTGTTTGCTATCACTGTAGAAAGGCAGGCCACATGAAGGCAGACTGCCCGGAGCTTCAGAAGCTTAAGGAGAAAGCCAAGAAGAAGAATCCTAATAGGAAAGCCATGGTGAGTACCTGGAGAGATGAGGACGAGGGCACCTTGAGCTGTACTTTGGAAAGTGAAGATGAAGAAAAGCTAATCTACCTGATGGCTAAAGATGGTGACAATGAAGAAGAAGCTGATGAGGTATCCTCTCCTTTTGAACATTATACTATTGCTGATTGGGAGGATGCATATGGTGATTTGTTAGATAAAGTTGATGACATTAGAAAAGAAAATAGACATCTAAGGAAGAAAGTTAATTCTCTCATGAATGACACTACTCTGTCTAATAGAATTGCCTATCTTGAAACTGAGAATGATATACTAAAGAAAACATGTGGTGAATCTGATGACATAACAATTGCCTTGACTAATGCTAGAGAAGAAAATGAAATGTTGAAAAATGACATTGATGAATTAAAACTTAAATTGTAGAAATTTGAGAATGAAATGAAAATGGTAAATGAGAAATATGATGCGGTGTTGCGTGTTAATGATGAATTGAAGAAAACGATAGAAAAAGCTGAAAAAGATAATGAGGACAAACAGAAAATCATTGAAAACATGACCCAAGGAACAGAAAATTTGAATGCTTTGTTGGGATCTAAAGTTAATTTCAAAAAAGAAGGTCTCGGCTTTAATCCAACAGCCAAGAAAAGCTTTGAATTGAAAGCAATCTCATTTGTGTCCAAGAAGGAGAAAAAACCTCTTATTAAGATGAACTGTGAAAATTCTGCTGTTAAAAATGTTAATTCCAAAATACCTAGTGCGAAAGACAAGGGTAAGCAGAAAGTTGATGAGTCTAGTCATGTTAGTACACACTGTCCCACTCCCCAAGGAAGGGCTCAGATTAGGGGTCAATCGAGTCAGTTCTACCAACCCAGAGTCCAGACCTATCACACCCATTATCATGCACAGTCACATGATATCAATAAGTCTGGATGGAATAGAATTCAAGGGAGGTCTGAATTTCATCTATATCCAACTCAGAATTACAAACCTCAAACCATAAACTGGCTTAGGAAGTCTAGGACATGGGCTCCTAGCAGACAAACTCCTTTCGGTAAACCTAGAAGCAACACTGGCCACAATTTTCTAAATGCTCATTGGCCTAGGCACTGGCACAAACAATGATGCGGGACGAACACGGGGACCGACTCTAAGTGATGCGGACCTCGGACTCTAAGTGTGGACGCGACCAACAACATATGAGTAGGAACGACACTTCGGCCCGACACTAAGAGTTCCTATGGGCCATACATCGCTAACAGAAATGTAAGCTCACTCGTCGTCCCAAGCGAGGGGAGCGAGGATCCGCGCAGTTGAGAAACCAGTAGAGTCAAGGGTGGTCGACTCACTTCCGTGCTCGGATCGAGCTATGGGACGGGTCACTCTCTCGCTCACAGCGGTGACATGAACTCACGGGCTAGAACCCTAACGCACTCACAGCGGCATATGCCCATATACTAGCTAAGCAAGCGTAATGCCAAGAAGTTAAGACCGTACCTTCACGCACCTGGCGTGGGGAAGACAACCCCGGCCAAATCCGTACTCCTGATTAACAAATTTTTACAGCGGCACAAAGTTTTGACCCACTCCATGCAGGGAGGTAATAGGTCACATGTGGGGCCCGGGAGTAGCGGGAATTGGGTTTACGGGCAGCATCTTGATGTCGCTCCGACGGTGTCGAAACCCGCGTTTTGGTGCTGTCCGGACGGCGCGATCTGCGGGTACGTGGGCCCACGTGCTGCTCAATCCTCCGGACCTGGCGGGGTACGTCCCGCTATGATGGTGACACCACGTGGCGCGCTCCCCTGGACGGCGGCCGGGTTGGAACACCGGTCGGAGGCCGATCGGCTCCGATCTCCACGTCTTGGAGTGGCTGCCCACGGACCTGCTGCTTCTGTTTTGCCACGCGCGATCCGGCGAGATCTGTCGTTGCGTTCAGCATCGATGTCGGATCAACGCACAAGAGGTACCATTGGAAAGCCCTCTCGAAGTCCTTCAACCCTCTGTGACTCCAGAAAATTCGTTGGGACTGTACTTTTGTTGGCCGATTTATGAACCGGACTGATCTCCATTTCAGATTTGGCCAGACAGGAATGAACTTTCCTGAGAGTTGGTGTTGACCATGAAGTAGACCTCCGATTCAGACTTTGAGCTCTTCAGGAAAGTTGTAGAGGGGAAAGAGAGGAAAATGACAATAATTTTTAGGAAGAGTTTGGTGGAGGTTTCGATCTGTTCCGGATTTTATACTGACTGGGGGTCGGATCTGGACAGTGGCAGATAGAATTGAGTTGGGATTTGAAGTTAATTTTTAGAAAATATGAACATGAACCTAAATTATCAAGAAAATTTTTGGATGTGGTATTAGGTGGACAGAACCTCAAATAAAAATATCAAGTCATTTGGATCACAAGAAGGTGGGTTCATGAATGAACTAACTGATGGCTGTGGCAGAAGACAGACTGCAGGCAGATTTGGAAGGAAGGGGAGTCCAAAAATGGAAAAATAGAAAACATGGACTACAAGCTCCACCAATTTTTCTAGGACATGGGGGAGAGCTCTGGAACTCACCCTGAAAGTTTGGGCTCCAAAAGATCTTGAGGTTGGGAGAAAGAATTCTGGAGATGGCCTACTGTCTCGCGATTGGCAGAATACCAATTGTGGCGGTGGCGGTGCAACGGCGGCTCGATGGCGGCGGCGACGGCAACGACGAACTCCACACCAGATAGATGAGGCTTCCCACCTCAGATCACAACCTTCCTAGCTGCAAGAAGAAGAGAGGAGAGAGAGAGAAAGGGGCGGCCCTTGCTTGGAGCTCCAACAAAATCAGAATTTTTATGCATTAATTCCACTCAAAATGAAAATACAAGGTTCTTATAGAAAATACAAAAAGACTAGTTCTATCCCTAGATCTAGGGTTGGGGAGGGGTAAAAGAGGGAGTTCAAATTTATTTCTCCCATGTGATTTGGAATCAAATAAAATAAAAATTCAAATCCTAATAAACTACATTAAACATGGGGCGCCCCCTTGACTTTTATGGCATCCAATTTTGAAATTTTGCTCCCTTGGTCCCCCTCTTGGTCCAACCCTTCTAGAAGCCCACCATGGAGGGTTGACTGACCCCACATGGGCCCAAGAGATGAGGTGGATCAATGGGAGAGGGGATGGGGGGCCCGCGGGACCCAGGTGGTCCCAAATTATAAATAAACCCCTCTTACAATCCGAATTACAATCCGAATAAAACACACAATACACACAAACAAAGTCCCAATAAACTATAAATATCGAGACTCAAGGGGAAGTCTCCAGGCTGTCTCCGAGCCAGATGGAAGCCGAGATAGCCCGGGTGGTGCTCTGCGTATGGTACCGACGGCTCATCGGTTCGTGTTTCTCGCTAGCTCTAGTGTCCGCACCAATTCTCCCCAGGGTGGAGAAACTCGACCCTGTCGAGTAAGGGTCAGCATCGCTCTGGTAGTGCTCCAATAGGTCCAGATCTATCCACTGCAACTCTCCACGGGTGATCCAAGTATCTCGGTGGCGGGTCGCCCTCTCCAATGCACTAGGTAGCGCGGGTCGGATCCGCTCCTGGTAACTGTCACCTGCTCATCAGTATATGATCGATATGCTCTCGCTGCTGTGGAAATGTGGCTGGTGGTGGACACTCAGGTGTGGTATCACTCTCAATGGGAGGAGATGGCTCAAAAGGCTCACTAGGGATCACCGCTGGGTCCCTATATGCAACTAGATCCGACACATTGAAAGTTGAGCTTATACCATATTCCTCGGGCAGGTCCACAACATACGCATTGGATCCAACACGTTTCAACACTCTAAATGGACCAGCTCCGCGAGCTTGCATATTCTTTATGGTTCCAGAGGGAAACAGTTCAGGTCTTACCCTGATCATGACATATTCACCGTCTTGGAACTCTCGGTGGTGTCGATGGGCATTGGCTAACTCCTTATACCGTGCATTGCTGGCCTCAATGTGACAGCGGATGTCGTCATGCAAACTCTTAACATGCCTAGCAAAAGACTCGGCAGACTCAGACGCTCGTGCATGAATGGGCATGGGAACAAGATCCACTGGTTTCCTAGGTCTATGACCTATGACAATCTCAAATGGACTCATGCCGATAGACCTGTTAACCGAATCGTTATATGCAAATTCTGCCAGTGGTAGTATGAGATCCCAATCCCCTACACGATCCCTGACAAGACACCTCAAAAGGTCACCCAGACTCCTATTGACCACCTCGGTCTTACCATCTGTCTGGGGATGATATGCAGTGGAAAACTTGAGGTGAGTACCCAACATATGCCACAATGTCTTCCAAAAATAGCTGGTGAATCTAACATCACGGTCAGACACTATGGTACGAGGCAACCCGAACTTGCACACCACATGAGTAAGGAATAGGCGGGCTACCCTCGAAGCATCCGAAGTCTTCGAGTAGGGAATGAAAAGGGCCATCTTCGAGAATCGGTCAACCACCACATAGACCGAATCATGCTTCCTAGAGGTACGTGGCAATCCCAAAACAATGTCCATGCTAACATCATGCCACGGAGCATCAGGCACGGGGAGAGGCGTATAAAGACCCGAGCTTTGCTTCTCCATCTTGGCCGTAACACATGTACGGCACTGGGCCACAATATGAGCAACATCTCTCTTCAGACTCGACCAATAAAATCTATGGTCAACAGCCTCAATAGTCTTATTCCGACCAAAGTGGTAGGCTAGACCTCCCGCATGTAGCTCCCAGACTAAGAAGTCACGAACCGAAGTTCGGGGAACACAAAGCCTGCCTCCTCGAAAGAGGTAACCCTCCTAAAGCACATAATCATCATGGTCTCTCGACGGTCCGGCCTGGAGAGTGGTATAGATCTGACCGAAGTCAGGACAGTCAACATAGGCCTCTCTCATATTTTCTAACCCTATGACCTCGGCACTCATGGTGGTCAGCAGACAAGCACGCCGACTCAAGGCATCGGCCACCTTGTTCTCCACTCCAGCCTTATGTTTAAGCACAAATGTGTACTGCTGGAGATACTCAACCCATCGACTGTGACGCACATTAAGCTTCTTTTTGGAATGGAGGTACCTCAAAGCCTCGTGATAGGAGTACAAGACAAACTCCTGATGTAATAGATAGTGCCTCCAATGCCTAAGAGCCTGAACAACTGCGTAGAATTCCTTATCATAAGTGGAGTATCGCAGTTTCGCGTCATTCAGCTTCTCACTGAAATATGCGATCGGGTGGGCCTCCTGACTCAACACTCCTCCTATCCCAACACCCGACGCATCACAAGAGACCTCAAACACCTTCGAGAAATTTGGCAATCGAAGGATCGGTGTCTGGGTCATGCGCTCCTTGATGTCCTTGAAGGCAGCAGCTGCGGCCTTCGTCCATACAAATGTGCCCTTCCGAATACAGTATGTGATCGGGGCAGTGACAGAGCTAAATCCGCGGATGAAACAACGATAGAACATCGCAAGGCCATAGAAGCTGCGGACATCATGGACCGTACGGGGTTTCAACCACTCAACAATGGCCTGGACCTTCTCCGGATCGGTGGAGACCCAGTACTAGACACAATAAAATCCAAGAAGGTAAGCTGAGGTGTCATGAAGGCACACTTCTGTGGGTTCGCAAATAGCTGCTCTCGCCTCAATAGAAGACAGACCTGTCGTAGATGGTCCAAGTGGTCCCCCTTGGTGCGACTGTAGATAAGGATATCATCAAAATATACCACAACAAAGACTCTAATGAATGGTCGAAGGACCTGAGTCATGAGTCGCATGAAGGTGCTAGGGGCATTGGTCAACCCAAAGGGCATAACCAAACACTCATATAGACCATCTTTGGTCTTAAATACGGTCTCCAACTCATCACCTGGCCTAATCCTCACCTGGTGGTAGCCTCTCTTAAGATCAATTTTCGAGAGGATAGTGGCACCAGCCATCATGTCTAACATATCATCTAGGCGGGGAATAGGGAACCTGTACTTCACGGTGATTTTGTTGATGGCATGACTATCAATGCACATTCTCCACGTGCCATCCTTCTTTGGGACGAGTAATGCAGGAACAGCACATGGACTCATGCTATCCCGAACAGACCCTCTCTACATCAACTCATCGACCTGCAGTTTTAGCTCGGCATGTTCCGTGGGACTCATGCGATAATGGGGAAGATTGGGCAATTAGTAGCCCGGAATCAGGTCAATAGCATGCTGAATATCCCGTATGGGTGGGAGTCCCTCGGGAACCACCTTGGGAAAAATATCAGCGAACTTCTGCAGAATAGGAATGACATCGAGTGGGAGTTCACCCTCGGACTTCGGCTCCACCTCTCGGACCGTAATAGCAAACATAGGGCAGCCCCTACTAGCCTCCCGCTCCATTTCCCGGGAGCTAATCATCATCAATCTCCTAGTCGAGGGCTCGCCTGGGCCAGATGTAATGGTCATAGCCCGAGCTGGGGGTGGGGTACTGGGCCCGAGGATGGAAGGCTCCGGAGTACTAGGACCAGTAGGACCCCTAACTGAAGGCCTCTTGGGCTGCGAGGGTTGGAGAACAATCTGTTGGCTAGCATGGTCAAAGGTACAGGTGTTCGACCGGCCATGAAGTGTGGCATCCCGATCAAATAACCAAGGCCTAAGAAGAATAACGCTGCCCACCTCCATGGGGAGGACATCACACCAGATCTCGTCACGGTAGGCATGGAATTGCAGTGGGACCAGACACCACAGCCTGATCAGAATGGAGGTGGAATCCACCCAAGATACTCGATAGGGGCAAGGATGATCCACGGGTGTAAGACCATGACTGGAGACAGTGCCCGTGGAGATTGCATTGATGCAACTCCCACTATCGATGATCACCTTACAAACTTGTTTGCCCAGCCTACAGAATGTATGAAAGATAGTGGTCCGACGCCAGTCATCACTGGCTTGTGGCTGGGTGAGAATACACCTGACGACCCCCAAGTGGGTATCGTCCAGATGCTGGGCATCCTGGCCATCACCTTCGGCCTCATAATACTCATCATCTAGCTCCGGATCTGCTTCATAGTTGACTAACACGAGATCCGTAGGGGTGGCGTCCTCGGCGTGTGTGTCCCCTATGACAAGAGATGGGCGAGTGGGACACTGGTTGGTGAAATGGCCAAACCCATTGCAGCGATAACACTACTGCCGTGATCCACTAGGCTCCCCAATCAAAGGTCCTTTCCCTTTATCCTCCCGACGGATAGGAGGTGAAGGCAACAAGGGACGAGCAGGAGGTGCGGGTGCCGGTGGACGGACGATGGGTGCCGTAAGTTGTTGGGGACGTGGAAGGTCCCTCGGAGGTGGAGGGCGAGGCCTAGGAGCGAATGGCTTGGGGCGAGTGGGCTCCTGAGGTCGGGCTATGGGGGCCCTCGAGTACGTGTCAGAAAAGCCACGGGGCTCGACACTACGAAGGGGAAAGAAGCCCAACTGATGGGTAGACTCGAACTTGGCCTCGAATTGCTCCAATTCGAGAGCAACATAATACGCATGTTCTAAAGTGGTCACATTGCGACGAAAAAGTTCATATTGATCGTTTGGCCGCAGACCTCTCCGAAAGCGTGATATGGTCATGGTGCTCTCTTCCGTAACTCCACACCGCAAATAATACTCATCAAACTCGGTGGTGTACTCAGTCACGGATTGGTTCCCTTGGGAGAGACTTTGCCATTTATCTATGAGACATTGGCGATATGAGGCAGGAAGGTACTTCTCCCTCAATTTCATTTTCATGTCATCCCAAGTGCCGATCGGGGGTTGACGTCGCTGATTTAGTAGGCTCTCCACATTGGTCCAATAAGTTTGGGCCTGCCCATGCAGCTTCATCTTCGCGTATCAAACTCTCCGGTGGTCCGTCATCTCAAACCACTCGAAGTACCGGTCCATGCCGGCCTCCCAATCTAAATAGACCTTCGGGTCCAAGGACCCGCTAAAAAGGGGAGGGTCCGCACGCACGCTCCGAAGAACGCGATCGTCATCATCTTCATCACAATTCCGTCATTGGTTACGATGACCATATCTCCCTTGTTCATTATCAGATGCATAGTCAGCCACCTCATGCACCTGTTGCCTCCCAACATCTACCGCCTGAGCTCTTGGCACAGCAGGTTGCTGAGCCGGCTCTTGTTGGCCATTCGTCGGCATGGGTTGCGCCGCTACTGGGGCCCTCTCAAGGACGGCAATCCTACCTACAAGACCCTGAATGGACTGGTCCGAAGCTTCGGCCCGATCCTCGAGGGATTTCATTTTCCCTTCTAGACGCGTTCCTACGCCATCTAGACGCGTACTAAGGCCATCCATACGTGTATCGCGATGATCCATGAGGGCTCAGAACATCTCGGCCGTTGAGGGCTCGTCGGAGCTATGGGCTCGGGAATCCGCCATAGGTGGTGGTGGCGAGTATTGGGTACCTCGACGGGTGGGCATGCAAAGACACACGAACTAGGAGACACAAACTGATGCAAACACCGACTAATGCACCTAGACCTAAACTAATATCCGGCACGTGGCGGAGTTAATCAATCCGAAGATCACTCCCGCAAGTGTGCGGCCTTCCGATAGGCGTAGCCTAACGTTCGGACAACACCTTTTAATATACCAAATTATCAGGATGAAATGCAATTTAAAAA
Source organism: Amorphophallus konjac (assembly GCA_022559845.1). Lineage (NCBI taxonomy): Eukaryota > Viridiplantae > Streptophyta > Magnoliopsida > Alismatales > Araceae > Amorphophallus > Amorphophallus konjac. The sequence continues at coordinate 186,024,369 of CM040125.1, forward strand.
CACTTATTTTTTTTGTTTTGAAAATAATGATGATCCTAGACTCGACTTAGACCGTGCAAGACTTATGCAATGACTACCCTAGACTCGACTCGCTCTGATATCAAACTGATGCGGGACGACATGGGGACCAACTCTAAGTGATGCGGACCTCGGACTCTAAGTGCGGACGCGACCAGCAACATACGAGTAGGAACGACACTTCGGCCCAACACTAAGAGTTCCTATGGGCTATATGTCACTAACAGAAACGCAAGCTCACTCGTCATCCAAAGCGAGGGGAAATGCGGATCCGCGCGGTTGAGAAACCAGCAGAGTCAAGGGTGGTCGACTCACTTCCGTGCTCAGATCGAGCTACGGGATGGGTCACTCTCTCGCTCACAGCGGTGACATGAACTCACGGGCTAGAACCCTAACGCACTCACAACGGCATATGACCATATACAAGCTAAGCAAGCATAATGCCAAGAAGTTAAGACCGTACCTCCACGCACCCGGCGTGGGGAAGACAACCCCGGCCAAATCCGTACTCCCGATTAATAAATTTTTACAACGGTACAAAGTTCTGAACCACTCCACGCAGGGAGGTAATAGGTCGCATGTGGGGCCCGGGAGTAGCGGGAATTGGGTTGACGGGCAGCATCTTGATGTCGCTCCGACGGTGTCGAAACCTGCATTTTGGTGTTGTCCGGACGACGCGATCTGTGGGTACGTGGGCCCACGTGCTGCTCAGTCCTCCGGACCTGGCGGGGTGCATCCCGCTATGATGGTGATACCAGGTGGCGCGCTTCCCTGGACGGCGGATGGGCTGGAACAGCGGTCGGAGTCCGATCGGCTCCGATCTCCACGTCTTGGAGTGGCTGCCCACGGACCTGCTGCTTCTGTTTTACCGCGCGCGATCCGGCAAGATCTGTCGCTGCGATCAGCACGGATGTCGGATCGACGCACAAGAGGTACCGTTGGAAAGCTTTCTCGAAGTACTTCGACTCTCTGTAACTCCAGAAAATTCATTGGGACTGTACTTTTGTTGGTCGATTTATGAACCGGACTGATCTCTATTTCAGATCTGGCCGGACAGGAATGAACTTTCCTGAGAGTAAAATTTTTGGATGTGGTATTAGGTAGACAGAACCTCCAATAAAAATATCAAGTCATTTGGATCACAAGAAGGTGGGTTCATGAATGAACTAACTGATGGTTGTGACAGAAGACAGACTGCAGGCAGATCTGGAAGGAAGGGGAGTCTGAAAATGGAAAAATAGAAAACATGGACTACAAGCTCCACCAATTTTTTTAGGACGTGAGGGAGACCTCTGGAACTCACCCTAAATGTTTGGGATCCAAAAGATCTCGAGGTTGGGAGAAAGAATTCCGGAGATGGCCTACTGTCTCGCGATTGGTAGAATACCGATGGTGGCGGTGGCAGTGCAACGGCGGCGGCGACAGCAACGACCAACTCCACACCAGATAGATGAGGCTTCCCATCTCAGATCACAGCCTTCCCAGCTGCAAGAAGAAGAGAGGAGAGAGAGAAAGGGGCGGTCCTTGCTTGGAGCTCCAATAAAATCAGAATTTTTATGCATTAATTCCAGTCAAAATGAAAATACAAGGTTCTTATAGAAAATACAAAAAAACTAGTTCTATCCCTAGATCTAGGGTTGGGGAGGGGTAAAAGATGGAGTTCAAATTTATTTCTCCCATGTGATTTGGAATCAAATAATATAAAAATTCAAATCCTAATAAACTACATTAAACATGGGGCGCCCCCTTGACTTTTATGACATCCAATTTTGAAATTTTGCTCCCTTGGTCCCCCCCTTGGTCCAACCCTTCTAGAATCCCACCATGGAGGGCTGACTGACCCCACATGGGCCCAAGAGATGAGGTGGATCAATGAGAGAAGGGATGGGGGGCCCGCGGGACCCAGGTGGTCCCAAATTAGAAATAAACCCCTCTTACAATCCGAATAAAACACACAATACACACAAACAAAGTCCCAATAAACTATAAATATATCGAGACTCAAGGGAAAGTCTCCAGGCTGTCTCTGAGCCAGATGGAAGCCGAGGTAGCCCGGGTGGTGCTCCGTGTACGGTACCGACGGCTCACCGGTTCGTGCTTCTCGCTAGCTCTGGTGTCCGCACCAAACAAACTCATACTGCTAATAACCATGGTGCCAGGACACAAATGAAGAAAGGAAAGACTCAGCTTGTCAATGCTGAAAAGCAGAGAAATAATAAAAAGAATGTTGAAAAATCCACCAAACAAGCAACGTTTAAACATATGTGGATTCCAAGGAATTTGTTGTCTTGTTTGAATAGCTCTGCATCTGCTCTGGAGCCCAAACACTTTTGGGTTCCAAACTTTTCTCCGTAATTGTGATTGCAGGTATGCCTGGCAGCCAAGCACAACATGTGGTACCTGGATAGTGGCTGCTCCAGGCATATGACAGGAGACAAGGCTAAATTTTGCATGCTGACTGAGAAGAATGGAGGCCTTGTCACCCTCGGAGGAAATACAAAGGGTAAAATCATCGGATCAGGTAAGATAGGCAAGTGTACTACCTGCTGCATTGAGGAGGTGTTGTTGGTTGATGGTCTTGCATATAATTTACTTAGTATCAGCCAGCTATGTGATAAAGGACATAAGGTAGTCTTTGATTCTCATAATTACAAAATTTTTGAACCTGATTCCGATGCAGTTAAGTTTTCTAGAAAAAGAGTAAATAACATCTACTTGGTAGATTTAGACGACATCGCTCAATCTAATCTGTGCCTCACTGCAAATAAAGATGATTTAGCATATTTGTGGCATCACAGATTAGGCCATGCTAGCTATACTATTTTGCATAAATTGAATAAACATAGCATAGTTAGAGGACTCCCTGAAATTTCATTCAAAAAAGAAAATAAAGTTTGTGATGCATGCACACAGTCCAAGCAAACTAGGAAGTCATTTAAATCTAGAATTGAAGACATGTCTTCCAAACCTTACGAGCTGATTCATATGGACCTTTTTGGACCCACAAGATCTATCAGCTTGTTAGGTAGGAGATATGGATATGTACTTGTTGATGACTTCTCTAGGTTTACTTGGGTAATTTTCCTTACTCATAAAAATGAGGCATTCATAAAATTTCAGGAGTTCTATTTGAAAATCAAACAGAAAAATGAAAAATCAATTGAAAATATTTTATCTGATCATGGCGGTGAGTTTGAAAACTCACAATTTGATGAGTTTTGCAGGGACAATGGCATCACTCATCAGTTCTCCTCCCCTAGAACACCAGAGCAAAATGGAGTAGTGGAAAGGAGGAATCAGACTCTTGTGGAGATGGCCCGTACATTGCTAGTGGAGGGTAGCCTACCAAGGAAGTTTTGGACAGAGGCAGTCAATACTGCATGCCATGTAATTAACAGAGCCATGGTAAGGCCATTTACCCAGAAAACTCCATATGAAATCCTTAAGGGTAAGAAACCTTCACTTGCTCACTTCAAGGTCTTTGGCTGTAGGTGTTTTATTTATGTCAATGATAAAAGAGAGACCTTGATAAGTTTGAACCTAAAAGTGATCTAGGAATTTTCTTAGGATATTCTGAAAATATTAGAGCATATAGGGTGTACAATATAAATTCCAAAACTGTTGAAGAGTCTCCACATGTAGTCTTCGATGAAACCCTAACTAAATCTGATAATGGTCTGAGTAGGAAAGAAGATCATAGAGAAATCCTGAAGGAAGGAAAGTTTGCAGACCAATCAGATCAGGAAGATGAATCTGAAGATAACAATGCAGAGGAGCCTGCTGTTCAGGGGAAGGTAAATGAAGGTCAAGGTAACCAAATTATCAATGTTAGATTTCTTAAAGACCATCCTGTACATAATGTCATTGGCAACTTGCATGAACCCCCCATGACCAGAGGTTTCTTTCGAGCTCAAAATGAATTGAATGCTTTTGCATTAGTCTCTCATGTAGAACCCAAGACCATTGATAGTGCCCTAAATGATGTGCATTGGATCAATTCCATGCACGAGGAGCCGAATCAGTTTGACAGGAACAAAGTGTGGTACCTAGTCCCACCTCTTGATCATGGGACTATCATTGGGACTAAATGGGTTTTTAGAAATAAAACTGATGAGCAGGGAAATGTGGTTAAGAATAAAGCCAGACTTGTAGCTCAGGGGTACAATCAAGAATTTGGAATTGATTTCGAAGAGTCTTTTGCCCCTGTAACTAGGTTAGAGGCAATTAGGATTTTACTTGCTTATGCATGCTCACTAGGAATAACTCTCCAGCAGATGGATGTGAAATCTACTTTCTTAAATGGGGAAATAAAAGAGGATATTTTTGTAGGACAACCTCCTGGCTTTGAATGTTTAGATTTCCCTAGTCATGTTTATAAATTGAATAAAGCTCTCTATAGTTTGAAGCAAGCTCCTAGAGTTTGGTATGACAGGCTTAGCAAATTTCTTACTGAAAAGAAATTTTCAAGAGGTGAGATTGACCAAACGTTGTTTACCAAGGTATGTCATCTAGACATTCTCATAGTTCAAATATATGTGGATGATATTATTTTTGGTTCAACTAACCTGAAGATGTGTAAGGAATTTTCTGACTTGATGACACAAGAATTTGAGATGAGCTCAATGGGTGAGCTAAAATTGTTTCTTGGATTGCAGGTGACACAAACCCAAGATGGAACATTCATCACCTAGTCTAAGTACATAAGGGGCCTGCTGAAGAAGTTCAAATTTGAAAACCTCAAGGAAATTACAGCACCAATGGGTACTTTAACAAGTCTTGATGAAGACTCCAAAGGTAAAACAGTTGATAACAAGTTGTATAGAGGTATGATCGGATCCCTTCTTTACCTTACTGCATCTAGGCCTGATATACAGTTTGCAGTGTGTTTATGTGCTAGATTTCAGGCTAGTCCTAAGGAGTCCCACTTTAGTGTAGTGAAAAGGATTTTTAGGTATCTATCAGGCACCCAAGAGCTTGGGCTTTGGTACCCTGCTAAGTGTGAGCTAGAACTTCTAGCATACACTGATGCAGACTATGCTGGGTGTCGGGTAGATAGGAAAAGTACTAGTGGCTACTGCCAATTTCTAGGGGGTTACCGAGTATCTTGGGCTTCCAAGAAGCAACACACAGTTGCTTGTCCACTGCACAGGCAGAATATGTCACTGCAGGGAATTGTACTGCTCATGTACTATGGATCAAGCACCAACTTTCAGATTATCAGATAAATTTGAGATGTATTCCAATTTTATGTGATAACAGTAGTGCTATTTGCCTAACCAAAAATCCCATTCATCACTCTAGAATTAAGCACATTGAAAATAAACACCATTTTCTTAGAGATGAAGTAACCAAGAATGAAATTGAATTACATTTTGTTGAAACCGAAAAACAAATTACTGATATTTTTACTAAGTCTCTTGGAAATGAAAGATTTAAATGTCTAACAAGAGAATTGGGGCTATGTAAATTTCAGCATGAAAATGATTCATGATTTCATTCTTTAATTGAAATGTAAATGGCCTGAAAAATAATTCTATGTTAGTATGCTTCTGAATTTTGAATAAACAACTTCTGATGTCTGAATAATTATTTTGCATAGTTGAAATGTAACATGCATTCCTTGCACTGTTGAGCTTTGAAGTCGATGCATATTCTTGCACAGAGTATAAGTCGTTGCATATCTTGCATATAGTCGATGCATTGTGTGAGCATTTAAGTCCAATGCATGTTCTGCACCGAGGTTCTATCAATACAATTTTGCATATAGTCGATGCATTGTGTGAGCATTTAAGTCCAATGCATGTTCTGCACCGAAGTTCTATCAGTACAATTTTGCACATATTCGATGCATAATGTGAGTCCTCTGTATACAAGGTCGGTGCACCTTGTGTCTAAGCCACATGTAAAGTCCGTGCACCTCGTGTCTTCACATGTCATAGTCGATGCATCTTAACATCATTCATATACATAGTGGGTGCATTGTCTACGTCCTGCATGTTAAGGTCGGTGCAAGGTCTACTTTTTGCATATCATAGTCGATGCATCTTCACATCATTCGCATACATAGTCGGTGCACTGTCTACGTCCTGCATGTTAAGGTCGGTGCAAGGTCTGCATTTTGCATATCAAAGTCGATGCATCATGATGTCAGGGGGAGTTAAGTAGAGTCTGATCTGAGTACAAACCCTTCTACTCTCTCCTAATTCTCTGAAGCTATTATCACATGGCATCATGTACATTTTGTATTAATGGGTCTTACATGGATCTTCTCTCTTTGAAGTTCTCTTGAGTTGACTCTGCACTTCATTGTCTATTTCTTTCACTCAGGATGGATGACAGTCTAGTAATTGGTTCATTGTCATGAGCATGAATTATTTCAAGTCTTCTTTTATAAGAATCTCATTTGCTCCTTGAATGAACTAAAGGTTTAATTTTAATAGACTGTAGAGTCAAAAGACTATTCTTCAGAAAATAAGGTGATAGAAGACATGTATAGCTCTTAACCTTCTTCCATGATTTTAATAGGAAAGATCTTTACAGTATCTGAACATTCCAGTTTTAGTGATGTCTAGACTGAGAAGACTAGAATGGGTATTATTTTTAAACAAGTCATCTTGAAAAGCAAAAAGGGCAGCTAAAATGAAATCTGTAATGAAAGAAATGAACAAAGTGGCAGAGCAATGACTAAATTGCACTAAGAAACTGAACCCTCCATCAAAGAAATGGAGAGGACCTCATGTCATAAAGTGCATCATGTTATCTCTGATCACATGGTCAAATCTATAGGGCTAGTTTCACTGAGTAACTGGGGGTATCGGCGTCTGATAAACGTGTACCCTCAATGTCAAAGGTGCAAATCATCTTGGTAGTTTTTGATCAGATGCAGATATAATAGTTTATGCTTAGTAATTGGGGGTACTTGCATCTAACCCACGTGTACCCTTAATGTCAACGGCATAAATGGCACTTGTCTGTCCATCGAGTTTAGATTCAAAATCAAAAGTGAAAAGGTATGTTGTAACCCTTCAAGTTCAAATTGTTATGAAGTATCAACTGTTTAACCTCAATAAAAATTCAGGTAACTCCTCTTGATATTCATTGATTCTGAAATCAGTAAGATATAGTCTTAAACTAGTCTATTATGGTTATGTGACTTAGGTTCTTTGTTATAAATGGACGCTATAGCCCTATTTCAAAGAGTCAGTGAATTCACTCTACTTTCTATACCTGTTAAACCTGAATGATATCAACAATGCACATTGCTTGATTCATATACCTGAAGAACTATTCCATAATTTTCTCATATTCTGAACCGTTACATAGAATGTTGTTCAGTCTTCTTCTATCTTCCTTGGTTCTGTATCATCCTCTCTCTCCTCTATCCTCTTTTTTTGCTAATGGAAAAGGGGGAGAGTTTATTGTCTCTTCTTCTTTCTAATGGAGAGGATTGAAAGGATCGCGTTCTGATGGCAGAGGGGGAGAGTCTATGCAGTTAAGGGATAGTTCTTAATGGGGAGAGTTCTTGATGGAAATAGGTACGAGAAGGGAAGAGAAAGAGTCTGAGGAGTCTAGTCATAAATTCAGGGGGAGCATCTTAATAGAGTCTGCATTTTCATGCATAATCATTGGACTATGCTTCATGTCTCATCAAAATACATCATCTTTATGGCATTTACTTTTTAGGATTGCCATTGGGGCTATTAGGGTTGCCATCATCAAAAAGCAGGAGAATGTTGGGTCTCCTCTGAGATGGTATGATGGGGGGGAATGTTGAAGCTCCTCTGGATTGATAAGCAGTATGTGTACTGCTTTGGGTTGAATTATTTTAAATGATTGGCAACATGATGAATAGTTTTGAGTGATGGCAACACTCTAGCTTGACCTGGTTGACTAAAGTGTTGACTTTGTCAACTTTATCTTGATATGATGATGTGTGTATTTTGATGAATTTCATCTGTCAGATTTTCATATAAATGCTGTCTACATCTTCATACTTAATCTATGCATAGAATAGAGTCGGTGCAACACTAAATTCACTCTGTATTGAGTTCGTGCATATGTTACATTTCAACTGAATAAGGTCTGTGCAGGTTTGCCTTGTGCTATACAATGTCCGTGCAACATTCAGGTCTGTGCATACATAGACATATACTCGGTGAATGTCTCTGTTAGTCCATATCTAAGTCAGTGTACTAGTTAAGTCGGTGCGATCTTCGTTGTTGGAGGTGACTAAGTCCGTGCATATGTGCATCTCATGCAAACAAAGTCTGTGCATGCTTGCATCCAAGGGACATCAAGTCGGTGCAATCGTCGTTGCTGCACGCGACCAAGTCTGTGCAACAATTTCTGTCGCACGTCATCAAGTCGGTGCAACTTTTGCACCGTGCACGTAAAGTTTGCACACACGTTGTTGGCTTGTCTGTGCATGAGTAGTCTGTAAGTTGTGAGTCTGTGCAAGTCAAGGCATGCTGCATAATATGTATGTACATGTCACGCCTTATGGTTAGCAGAGTCTGTGCACATCTCTATCGCACAACGAAGAAGGCCTGTGCATATGTGTTTTGCGTGTACATTAAGTCAGTGCAAATATAATCAAATGCTGTGTTGAATCTGTGCATTTCAGTGCTGACTATATCTCAACTCCGTGCAATTTCATTATCTCTTATAAAACTATCATAAGCTGACATTGAGTTTGATACTTTGACAGGATACTTGTTCGAGGAAGTTAAGAAAGGCACGTGATCCAAGAATGGAAGATGTGACAGGATCGTGACACGTGGAAAGTAGTCGAGCTGGGATGCTGCCATGTGGCCTAGGAATGTCAGATCTGGATAAGGCAATTGGGCGGGAACCGTGGTGAGCACGCGCCCTACCTCTCTGTTGCTGCCTATGAATAGGGAGATGCTCGTTCAAGAGAAGTAAGATCGAGGCAGAAGAGTTGAGTGTAATATTGAGAGAAGAAGCTAAGTGAGAACAAGAGCAAGCCTGATCCAGATTGATAGAGAGCAGATCTGAGTAGAGAGAAAAGAAAGAGAGCTTGGAGAGAAGAATTTCAGAGAGTGTCTATCATCAGTCTCCAGGTTCAGAACCGGAGTTGATTTTGCTCGTTGTTGAGCTACATTCCCGTTTGGGTTTTCTGATCTTTCGCTTTGTTTCATTTCGCTTTTGAAACTCTTAAACAAGCTGTGTGTCAGCAGAGGTTAAGTTGTAATCCTTAGTGGTTGCATAGGAGGATTCTTCTAGACATCAAGCTGTGAAGCTCAGCGAGTTGTAGGGATTCGTCCCCGAAGCTGTGGATCAGCGGCAAGCTGTGAGTCAACAGTGAATCTACACTCTGGTTTGAGTGTGGGGTGGACGTAGACCTCTAGATTGAGGTTGAACCACCTAAAACCCCTTGTCTAATGTGCAATTGCTTTGTGACTTGTGTTCATCGTTGTATTCTGTTCATCACTCAGTAGATGGTTGTTTAGGGTCGCATAAGGACTGATCTACTTGATTAGTTATATTTTGGTTGCGATTGACTGCTTTTAGACCGTCATGTAGTAGCTTGGTTTAATTCCGCACTAGTAGCTGCTGTGGTAAGTTTTTATTGGGTGATTGATCTATTCACCCCCCTCTAGATCACTCTTCAAATCTTGTTTCAAGGCCTCTGTAAGACTCCGCGAGCATGAGATTCCCACTAGGACGTCGAGCTGGTTGTACCATTAAAGCCCATTATCTAGAAAGCACTTTTACCGGTGTTTTATGTATTCTGGAACTTAGCGGCCATCTGGTTGACGACCAGAGTTTGCTAGCGGCCATTCACTAGACCTCTAATAGATACCCAACGGTCCTCCACTAGACCGCAAGGCTCCAGAGGTCCTGTTTTAAAAATGTCGACTCTGTCTCATGAAACGGTACAAGACTTGACCGCTTGAATTTCTAAATGGTCCAGCATATGACTGCTTTCTGTATCAAATGGTTCTGTACTAGACCGCTTGGATCCTGATTATGTCTAACCCAAGGTTTGACCTTTGGGGTTGGTTTTCTTGAATTCATGGATAGTCTTATAATTATATGTACTTTGAACCTATGTTAATAAATCAATATTAAAAACATGAAAGATAAAGAATGTACCGTTATGCTGCCGAATTGTTTCCATAGCATAACTTAATTATTTATGCATTTTCTTGAAATCTTATGATCAATTATTGGTATGTTATATTCCTTGGTTACATTATCATGGAACTATTGTTGAACTTGTACATTAATTGGCCATACTATTGTCATTATTGTAGAAGTAGCTTGATTTATACTTGAAGATGCAGTTCGAGCACTGATTGTGTTCAAGGGCTCTATGCTAGTTTTCTCGGCTGATTGTCGGAAACATACTTTAAATCATGGGGTATGATGCTACTGGCGTCGCATTACGCTGGGAGTACTTTCTCTATAAATAAGTGAAATATCCACGGGATCCACATAAATTCATGAAGTACTTGCTATTAAGCGAATAGTACTTTCTTGAAGGTTACATGACTTTCTAGTGCATAGCCTTCCTGGTTATGAAAAGTACATTCTTGTTACATTCTTGAAATGCCAAAATTGACATTCTTGATATATACTTGATTAAATCATATTCTTCATATCTCGTCGTGATCATATCTTGTTACTTTAGCTTTATTCGCATGCTTTGTCATATTTACTTGATTTATCTTATTCTTTAGAGCTAAAATGTTAATTACTTAAACTTGCCTTCATGTTGATATGAAGATACCTACTGGGTAAGTGTGCTTATTATCCTACTTTCCAATCTTTTTAGAAAATTCTAGTGGGTCAGATTCAGAATACTCAAGTGATGGATCCGAGAGCGATTGAAGGATAACGACTCGAGAGAAGCCTTAGTTATCAATGTCTAGTTAAGTCATGATGTACTTTTATTTTTTTGAGTCTAGTAAAGAAAGGATCTTATGTACTTTGGGAATTATTTTATGAAGAAATAAAGTTAAAGGTTTTTCATGAATCACTTGTGCAATTACATTTATGTGATTGTCTTGCGCTCTGATTATATTACTTGCTCGAGGCGTACTAGCCGACTGTTCACGTTCCCGATTGTTTCCGCTGCATAATCTCGGGGCGTGACATCATCTCACCCAATCTCCATCTCGGAGAAGACAAAGGAGACAAGGCCTCACACCTCACATGGGATGGTTCCCCAATAACTTTGATTCAACTTCATTATTCCCTATGGACGTCAAAAAAAGAGAGAAGAAAAAGAATGTTCATGCGGCATGGACGTCTCGACATCTCGAGAGCAAGTTGAAGACGGGAAGGCTGAATAAACCCTGTACCTCCTCCAAGCAGGACGAATATATATCTGGTGCTCCGCCACCCAACAAAGAAGCCCCCCTAGCAGGAGAGACAGCCCCGGCTCCCCAGTCGACGGTGCCGAAGGCCGAATCAAAAGAAACTTGAGAATTTGAACACATGTACGGCACGCGCTGGAGAGCACTCAAAGTTCCGAATCGGGATCCAAAGACCCTGAACTAAACACCCCAGAGGCAGTGCATTACAACTAAAGCAACACGGGAGGACAAGCGTCCGTCCGAATAGCCGCGACTCCCAGACGAAGTCTAAACCGGTGCGGCCTGCACTTAAATCGGCGCGCCCTTACTTGGGCATTAAACCGGCGTGCCCTTTCCAATATCCCCGAAATTGGCGAGCCCCTCCTATTTGTGCTAATCCGGCGAGCTGCTCTATTGCTCATAAATCGGCGCGCTTACCCTTCGCACCGTTTTAACCACGGTGGCCATCCCATCGCATGCCCAATCCCATGTTTCCGGTGTTGGGTTCAGTGCTATGATTCAGAGGGGGGGTGAATGAATTTCCCTTTAAAAACTTCGCCCAATTTAAAATCTAATGCTCACTAAAATTTCTAGTTCGCTAACTAGACAAACTGAAGGCTAATAAGTAGTTGCGGAATTAAACAAGCACACAGTGAGCAATCAAGGCAAAGCGCACCTAAGCATTCATCTAGCACCAATCAGATAGAAGAAATCAAACAACTGCACAATGGGTTTTTAGGTGGTTCGGTCCTGCAGACCTACGTCCACCCCACACTCAAACCGAGTGTGGATTCCGCTGACTCACAGCTTGAACAGCTGGGCATCACTGCTTGCCATACAATCCGCTGAGCCTCACAGCTTGCTGTCCGAGAAATCCTCCTCGCCTGCTGAGCCTCACAGCTTGCTCTGCTGGGCAATACAGCTTAGCCGTCCAGTGGAATCCTCCACTGCAAATGCTGACAAACAGCTTGAAGAAAGGTATAAAAGGAAAACGAAAGATAGAAACAATCAGCGACTGAAAGCTAAAAATGAAAGCACAAATGTGGCTCCTAAGAGCTGACTGGAGTGGATCTGATCCGACTTCCAGTAAACACTGATCTTTAGAATGAAGCTTCTCTCTGCCCTTCTTCTTCTTCCGATCACTCTGTCTCACTCTCTCTCTCTTTTTCCTTCTCTTCCTCTTTTATCTACTCGAGCTCTCTATCTCTCACTTTTTCTTCTTTCTCTTCTGCTCTTCTTCTCTTTCTCTTTTTCTTCTCTGCTCTTCACACTGGATTGAGAAGGCTCTCCTCTGCTTCTGCTTCACTGTATAGACTTTGCCCCTTAATCGATCATCTTCAGACAAAGGATTCTTCATATATATAGTGCAGCAGGGTGGATAGGGTCATGTGGCTTCCACATCTCCCGCCCAAAGGCTTTTCACCAGAACCGAGGCATTTCGACCACCTGGCAGCATCCTGGCTGGGCTGCATCCACGTGTCATAATCTGGGCACCTCGTCCTTCCTTGGATCACGTGTCTTCATTAGGCTTCACGAAGGGTGCCTGTCAGACAGAAAATCAAGTTATCAGTTTAAGTCTAAAACCCTGTACAGACTTTGTAGAGTGTAATGCATTGTATAGACTTTGCAATGCGAAGACAATGTATAGACTTTGTAGCGTGTTATGCAGAATGCATCAAGCAAAGTATGAACATCAAGAATGAATCCACAATGGCTGTATGGACTTGGCGTTCTGAACGATGTACATACTTGCTAACAATGAGTGTGATGCAGTGTGTAGACTTTGCTTTGAACAATGCACAATGTAGACTTAGTCATGCGTGCAGCAAAGATAGTGTACAGACTTGATGAACAACTGAACGATGTATGGACTTGCCAATTTAAGGGCTGTACAGACTTGATGAAATGCAGGGCAGCGAATGTATAGACATCAAGCCAAAGCAAGCAAAGCCAATGTATAGACTTGACGTTTGTGTGAGCATGCGATGTACAGTGTAATGCCCTGGATCTTGCCGGATCCTTTCGGATTGGTTTCGTCGAGTTTCGGTTCGCTTTTGTGGCCTCCGAGTTGAGTTTGACGAGCCGTGTGGGTTTTTCTCTCGTACTAGTTACGGAACCCTGCGGTGAGTTTGTTTGTCAATTCTCGAACTCGTGGATGCTACAACGACGATGTACTCTTCGAGCCGGTCGTTTCGACTATTTTTACGTATTTTTCTGAATTTGAGCATTTTCGGCGCATTTTTGGAATTTTTGGAAATTAGGAAAATTTCCTAATTTCTTTTCTTTTTCTTTCCTTTTCCTCTCTCCTCCTTCTCATTCGCCGCCGCCGTCTCTCTCTCTTCCGTTCTCGCTCGTTTCGCCTCCTCGGCTCTGGCTGCAGACGGGGTGCCTAGGGGCGTGTGTTGGGGACGTGGTGGAGCTGGCTGGGTGCGCGATGGGGTGAGGATCGATCGATTCTGGCGCGATCCCGAACGGTGGATTCAAAGCCGACGTTCGAGCTCGCGAGTGGTTTTCGACGTGGTTTAGTCCTTTCGGGGCTCGGTTTCTTCGGTGGAGGTAGGGTGACTGATCCTCACTTCTTCCTCTCCGTTTTCCCTGCCATTGCACGTCGTTCGGCAAGGAAACGGTCGAGTTTGGGCTTGTTTATCCTAAATCGTGATTTTCGTGGTTTGTAGGGTTTGCCGGAAAATGGCGACCGTTTGCGGTGTAGTTAGTTTTAAACTGACCGCAAGGATGTTAGGACCCCATCCACGTTAATTTCGTGTTCATTGGTGTTCATTCGAGGCCGGTAGAAGTCCGGGAACCTCGGTGACCCATTTTGGGTCGATTTGATGAAATCACCCGGATCTTGTGTTTTTGAGCTTGCATGTGGGGGTTTTAGCCCCCTGGTGTTGTCTGTTGTCGTTTGGGTTTGTTTCCCCTGCGTTTCGGCGTGAATGGGGCGTGGAACGGGCCGATTTGGCCATTCCTATGTTTTCCCGCCGTGACCGATGTAGCGGTCGTTTCAGAGACCGTTACTTGGCTCTGATGGCCCTACGATAGACCGCCACTTTGTTTGGCGTTCTTGAGTTTTTGGCTTCTGGGTATGTGACGGCCTTGGAGTGGCGCGTCACGCCCATGTAACGCGCCTGAGCCTGTGCGTTACATTCGCTTTGTCGTTTTATTTTGGGGTTGAGTCGGTTAGTCTAACGCGCTTGACCCAGCGCGTTAGATGGATGTAACGCGCCCTGCCCTGGCCGTTACATTCTGTTTGACCGACGTTGACCATTGGAGGCGGTGCCTCTGACGGTGGTGCCCCTATGCGTTGGGTGAGTGTAACGCGCCTGCCCCTGGCCGTTACACATTGTTTTGGCCGAGTTGGGTGGCTGTGGGCCGTGCTGTTTGTAACGGCCCAGCCCCTGTGCGATAGGCCTGTGTGACGCGTCCTCTTTGGACCGTTACATGTTGTTTTGGCTGACTTGGGTTACTGCGTCGTTGGGTGTAACGGTCAGACCCCTGTGCGTCGAGCTTTTGTAATGCGCCTTGAGCTGGCCGTTACTTGCCTCTCAGCCTCCGTTTTCTGTTTCGAGTTTGTGTGTAACGCACTTTGTCCTGCGCATTAGGTGATTGTAATGCGCCCGCCATAGCGCGTTACATTTGCTGTGTTTGTGTTTTGATTGATGTTGGCTCTGACGGCCCTGGTATGGCGCGTCAGGTCTGTGTGACGCGGCTGGTGCTGCGCGTTACATGTCTTTACGTTTTTCGAGGTTGGTTAAGCCGGTGTGTGTGATGGCCGTTCTTCCGACCGTCACTTGGAGTGTAACGGCCTAGGTCTAGACCGTCACATGCTTGTAGCGGTCTAGGTGTGGTGCGTTACATGCCTTGTGCTCCGATTTCCGTTCCTTCGATTTCTGCTTGTCTTGGCTTGTCCTTGTGGTCTGCCCGTTGTTCCGTGGATGTCTTCTGACGTCCTATGAGGGCTAAGACTACGTTATAAGGTGGCCAGGAGTCTTCTTGCTTGAGGTAGGATTCTATTTTTTACTTTTTGAGCTTTGTTGTTAGGTTCTGGTCAACTCGGTGTGACCCAGTGGTTGACGTGTGACCTAGTGTGTGCGTGTCTTGGCGGTTCTGTCCGGCCCGAGACACTGGTTCTGGATGCCTCGAGGTATTGTCTTACCTCATTTTGCGTGTCCAGTTGTGCTGAGGGTTTCTGGTTTTCTCTCAGGTCTCCGTGTGTTGTTTTCTGCGGAGCGTGGTTTCTTTTGGCTTAGGATTGACCGATTGGCGGCTTGTTCCACTGTTTGTGACGATCTTGCCCTTGAGTCATTCGACTCGGGATCGTTATGTGGTATGTCTAGTTGCCTAGTCCTGAGTCTATCGACAGTGGTTGTACTGCCAGTGGTGCTTCGTAGTACGTGTGACAGGGCTTCAGTAGACTATCTGTACTTTAGCACTTGAGTTTTGGAGTCCGTGCCTTGTGAACCTTCACTAGTCGTAGCCTGTGGCGTAGGCTTTTTAGTACGTCACCCACCGGGAGTGGTGGACGGGCAGTTTCCCGTTACACGGTTTTTAAGCTAGTTCCGTGGGCCCCGACCAACGGTAGCGTCCTACCGAGGGGAATACTAGCTAGAGGCCTAGCCTAGGTAGTGGTCAGTGTGTGCACACGTTGTCAGGGACTGAGGACTCGCGTCGACGGGCGTGACCCTGACTAGTCACTCGCAGCTTGGTACTGCGGTCCTGTGTCCGTAGTTGTCGTTCTTCCTTGGAACGTTGTTGTTCCTTGGACCTGGTTCTTAGTGTGTCTAGTCTCCTCCGTGCTGCACACGGTCTGGTAGACATGACACTTGAGGCGCAGTGTAAGACGTCAGTGGACGCATTTGGCTGTTCTTCTAGTGTGAGGGTACTCCTATCACTTGACCAGTGACTTTCGACATTTCTCGTGCGTTGCGACCTTTGCGAGTGGCCCTCTCGTGGTTGTACTCGAGGTCGGTGTCCTGTTGTGTGCGCGATGTTCTGGTCGTGCGTGGGGCTGTGTGCACGACGTTTCTGCTCGTCTTTGGTTGTCGTCTGTCTAGGTCTTTTCTAGACCTTTTCCGTGTGTTGTTGGCTTTTGCCTTCTTCTTTGGTGTTGGTCAACGGACTGGTGTACCCTTCTGTGTGAGTTTAGGGTTGACCGTCTGTTACCTTTTGGAGTAGCTTAGAGTGTCGAGTTCTCCTCGGTGGCCGTGTTCCGGGTTTTGCGGCCTCGCTCTTTCTTTTGGTTGAGCTCCCCTTGCTCGTTGCATGTTCCCTACTCCTGCTGTCCCTGTTCTGTTTATAGCTTTGTAGTGTAGCTTTTCCTACTTTGCTACACTTGTTGTTAGTGTTGCTTCCGTTGCACTGTGCGTTTTCCAGTGGGGATCCGCATGACCCCTACTGAGTTTCTGTTTAGAGACTCACCCCTGCTTTTCAGGTGGGTTTCGCCGTCTGCCTCTGCTGTTCCTGGTGGAGCGCGTTGTAGTAGCTGCCAGCTGTACCTGTGTCAGGCTTCCCCCGACTTCTGTGTACGTTCTTTTCTGTCAAACTGTACTTGTTGTCTTTCCTTTGGACTAGACTCTGGTGTATAATTGTAAAAGTTGAATTATTATTGAAAATGTAATTTTATTTCTGCTACTTTAGCACTCCGATCTAATGAAATTTAATTGCTTGCTGTTATATCTATCAGTTCAATGTACTACACGACAGTCCTTTTTCCCTTCGGCGCTTTCCCGATCTTGGGAGGCCTCGCGGGTCCCATGCGGTACCACGTGTATCCGGTAGTCCTACGGGGTATACCGGGTATCTGGAATCTGGGTCGTCACAGTTGGTATCAGAGCTGTGTTCTGAGATGTTCAGAATTTCTTTGTCTGAATTATCAGAGCTCTGTCGTGTGAGATACATGGAAATCCAGATATACAGTTTCCAGAGTCGTGAAGGTCCAGTATAGTCTCTTGCTGGCTTAGGTGTTGCGATGGTTTATCGCGTTGTTTTCTATGTGTGATCTTGTGCGTGCTCGGTTGGCACTGTGCGAGATGGTTTTGCTCTCGTCTGGATATGACGAGGTGCTTTGTTCGGTTTTAGTGTTGATCTCGATCGTGTTGTACTTGGCAGTGTTCGCCGGAAGGCATGAACCTGCAGTGCATTGTTCGAGCTGTTTCTGTGTTTTACTCAGGTGCCTTATGACTTTTAGTGTTGGTGTGATGGCCATGCACGTTCTTATGTTGCTTTGGTCATCCCGACTTGAGTTTGTTCAGCTCCTGATGTGTTTCACTTCTGTTGAAGTGCTCGATTAGATTCCGTGTTAGAGAAGTTGCTCAGGCGAGCTAGGATTTTCCCTTCCTGGTGAGCTTTTGTGGTTGAGCTTATTGCTTCTCGTTCCTTCTGGTGGAATCTCTTCGAGGTTTGCCTTGGAATTGCTGTCTTAGTGATGCCCTTGTCCTGTGTCTGCTTAAGTGTGGACAGCTTTGTCTTGAGCCTGATCTGCTCTTTGCTATACGGTTGCTTGTCTTTGTACTCCATGATGGTGTTAAGAGCTGCCGCGTACCGAAGTTGTCGTGCCGTGTCCAGTGGCCGGTGTATCGTGAAGGCTCATTTATCATTTTTTGGACGTGAAGGTAAGCTGAGATTGATGCTTTCCTTGTGCTTTGTGCTGAAGCTGGTGCTCTTCTCCTATTGCACTTAGGTTTCTTGTGATCGGTTGTTCGCGTGATCGGTACTCGTGGCGTGTGATTTACGATCTTTGTTGATTGCGAAGGTGCTTGGTGTGTGCTGAGGTGCGACTACCGAGGTTGTTCTGTTGCCTATGCACGTTGTTGAGAGCGCAGCGGAATTACGTGGGTTGGCTACCCACTGGTCGAGAGATCTGTTTCTTCTCGATGTGACTTCGTCTTGGCTTCTTGTGCCTTGATGTCGTCTGCTGCCGTGCCATTGTTGGTGGTTTTCTGGTGTCGGCTTTGGCATTTGCGAGTGTTGGGGAATTTGTCGGCATTCCAGCTGATTGAGTACCCTCTACTCTGCATTCTTTTCTTGGGTGTTGTGCTCTCGAGGCGTGTTGGTGGTCCTTGAGATGTGTTCCCTGAGATTGTTGTCATTTCTCGTTGTTGTGGGTCTCTCCTTGGTGAGCAGTCTGATGCGTGACCCGTTCCCGTGTGGTCGTGTGCTCAGCTGTTTCTGTGCCTTGATGTGACCCTGCTTGCAATTGTGTTCCTTGGTTCTATGTTCAGAACGGAATCGGAATCCTGCAGGTGCTGCCGTTGTTGTTTTGGCGTTGTTTCTTTATGATTTTATGTCTCTGTTTGGACCTGGACGTGTCGGTTAGCTTGCTGTACTCTTCTTCCCTGGAGTTAGCTTGCGACTCGATCATATGTAATATCTGAGTGAGGACTGACTTGTTTGTGCTTGTGGTCCAGTGGTGTTTTTGTCGTTGGCGTCCTGTGTGCCAGGTGTTCCCTGTTACCTTTGGCACTGGAGCCGATGATTTGGTTGAGCTGTCCGCTGTGAGGACTGTTTCTCCTTGTGTAAGCTGCCGCTTGCCGTGTTGTTGTTCTGTTTCTCGATTTGGATTGCCTATTGTTGTGGCAGTCGTGTCTCCTGTCCTGTGAGACGTAAACGACGTTGCCTTGTTTCGGAGGTGTCGTACTTGTGTTCACTTGGGTGTCGTGCTCGATCCAGAGCATGTACTCGTGATGGTGGTCTGACGTTGTTCTCTGAGCTGTGTTTCTCGAGATTTGCATTGTTTTCGTGGTTGTGTTGTTGGGTTGTTCTTCCCTGCTTCTCCTTTGCAAGTCCTTAATTTTGAGGGCGCAATTTCTTAAAGGAGGGGAGAATGTAATGTCCTGGATCTTGCCGGATCCTTTGTGAATCTGTTTAGATCTTTTATTGGATCTTTCGGATTGGTTTCGTCGAGTTTCGGTTCGCTTTTGTGATCTCCGAGTTGAGTTTGACGAGCCGTGTGGGTTTTTCTCTCGAACTAGTTACGGAACCCTACGGTGAGTTTGTTTGTCAATTCTCGAACTCGTAGATGCTACAGCGATGATGTACTCTTCGAGCCGATCGTTTTGACTATTTTTGCGTATTTTTCTGAATTTGTGCATTTTCGGCGCATTTTCAAAATTTTTGAAAATTAGGAAAATTTCCTAATTTCTTTTCTTTTTCTTTCCTTTTCCTCTCTCCTCCTTCGCATTCGCCGCCGCCGTCTCTCTCTCTTCCGTTCTCTCTCGTTTTGCCTCCTCGGCTCCGGCTACAGACGGGGTGCCTAGGGGCATGTGTTGGGGATGTGGTGGAGCTGGCTGGGTGCGCGATGGGGTGAGGATCGGATCGATTCTGGCGCGATCCCGAATGGTGGATTCAAAGCCGACGTTCGAGCTCGCGAGTGGTTTTTGGTGTGGTTTAGTCCTTTCGGGGCTCGGTTTCTTCGGTGGAGGTAGGGTGACTGATCCTCACTTCTTCCTCTCCGTTTTCCCTGCCATTGCACGTCGTTCGGCAAGGAAACGGTCGAGTTTGGGCTTGTTTAGCCTAAATCGTGATTTTCGTGGTTTGTAGGGTTTGCCGAAAAATGGCGACCGTTTGCGGTGTAGTTAGTTTTAAACTGACAGCAGGGATGTTAGGACCCCATCCACGTTAATTTCGTGTTCATTGGTGTTCATTCCAGGTCGGTAGAAGTCCGGGAACCTCGGTGACCCATTTTGGGTCGATTTGATGAAATCGCTCGGATCTTGTGTTTTTGAGCTTGCATGTGGGGGTTTTAGCCCCCTGGTGTTGTCTGTTGTCGTTTGGGTTTGTTTCCCCTGCGTTTCGGCGTGAATGGGGCGTGGAACGGGCCGATTTGGCCATTCCTATGTTTTCCCGCTGTGACTGATGTAGCGGTCGTTTTGGAGACCGTTACTTGGCTCTGACGGCCCTACGATAGACCGGCACTTCGTTTGGTGTTCTTGAGTTTTTGGCTTCTGGGTATGTGACGGCCCTGGAGTGGCGCGTCACGCCCATGTAACGCGCCTGAGCCTGTGCATTACATTTGCTTTGTCGTTTTGTTTTGGGCTTGAGTCGGTTAGTCTAACGCGCTTGACCCAGCGCGTTAGATGGATGTAACGCGCCCTGCCCTGGCCGTTACATTCCGTTTGACCGACGTTGACCATTGGAGGCGGTGCCTCTGACGGTGGTGCCCCTATGCGTTAGGTGAGTGTAACGCGCCTGCCCCTGGCCGTTACACATTGTTTTGGCCGAGTTGGGTGGTTGTGGGTCGTGCTGTTGGTAACAGCCCAGCCCCTGTGCGTTAGGCCTGTGTGACGCGTCCTCTTTGGACCGTTACATGTTGTTTTGGCTGACTTGGGTTGCTGCGCCGTTGGGTGTAACGGTCTGACCCCTGTGCGTCGGCCTTTTGTAACGCGCCTTGAGCTGGCCGTTACATGCCTCTCAGCCTCCGTTTTCTGTTTCGAGTTTGTGTGTAACGCGCTTTGTCCTGCGTGTTAGGTGATTGTAACGCCCCTGCCATAGCGCGTTACATTTGTTGTGTTTGTGTTTTGATCGATGTTGGCTCTGACGGCCCCTCGGTATGGCGCGTCAGGTCTGTGTGACGCGGCTGGTGCTGCGCGTTACATGTCTTTACGTTTTTCGAGGTTGGTTAGGGCGGTGTGTGTGACAGCCGTTCTCCCGATCGTCGCTTGGAGTGTAACGGCCTAGGTCTAGACCGTCACATGCTTGTAGCGGTCTAGGTGTGGTGCGTTATATGCCTTATGCTCCGATTTCCGTTCCTTCGATTTCTGCTTGTCTTGGCTTGTCCTTGTGGTCTGCCCGTTGTTCGGTCGATGCCTTCTGACGTCCTATGAGGGCTAAGACTACGTTATAAGGTGGCCAGGAGTCTTCTTGCTTGAGGTAGGATTCTCTTTCCTACTTTTTGAGCTTTGTTGTTAGGTTCTAGTCAACCCGGTGTGACCCAGTGGTTGACGTGTGACCTAGTGTGTGCGTGTCTTGGCGGTTCTGTCCGGCCCGAGACACTGGTTCTGGATGCCTCGAGGTATTGTCTTACCTCATTTTGCGTGTCCAATTGTACTGAGGGTTTCTGGTTTTCCCTCAGGTCTCCGTGTGTTGTTTTCTGCGGAGCGTGGTTTCTTCTGGCTTAGGATTGACCGATTGGCAGCTTGTTCCGCTGTTTGTGACGATCTTGCCCTTGAGTCGTTCGACTCAGGATCGTTACGTGGTAGGTCTAGTTGCCTAGTCCTGAGTCTATCGGCAGTGGTTGTACTGCCAGTGGTGCTTCGTAGTACGTGTGATAGGGCATCAGTAGACTGTCTGTACTTTAGCACTTGAGTTTTGGAGTCCGTGTCTTGTGAACCTCCACTAGTCGTAGCCTGTGGCGTAGGCTTTTTAGTACGTCACCCACCGGGAGTGGTGGACGGGCAGTTTCCCGTTACACGGTTTTTAAGCTAGTTCCGTGGGCCTCGGCCAACGGTAGTGTCCTACCGAGGGGAATACTAGCTAGAGGCCTGGCCTAGGTAGTGGTCAGTGTGTGCACACGTTGTCAGGGACTGAGGACTCGCGTCGACGGGCGTGACCCTGACTAGTCACTCGTAGCTTGGTACTACGGTCCTGTGTCCGTAGTTGCCGTTCTTCCTTGGAACGTTGTTGTTCCTTGGACCTGGTTCTTAGTGTGTCTAGTCTCCTCCGTGCTGCACACGGTCTGGTAGACGTGACACTTGAGGCGCAGTGTAAGACGTCAGTGCATGCATCTGGCTGTTCTTCTAGTGTGAGGGTACTCCTATCACTTGACTAGTGACTCTCGGCGTTTCTCGTGCATTGCGACCTTTGCGAGTGGCCCTCTCGTGGCTGTACTTGAGGTCGGTGTCCTGTTGTGTGCGCGATGTTCTGGTCGTGCGTGGGGCTGTGTGCATGACGTTTCTGCTCGTGTTTGGTTGTCGTCTGTCTAGGTCTTTTCTAGACCTTTTCCGTGTGTTGTTGGCTTTTGCCTTCTTCTTTGGTGTTGGTCGACAGACTGGTGTACCCTTCTATGTGAGTTTAGGGTTGACCGTCTGTTGCCTTTTGGAGTAGCTTAGAGTGCCGAGTTCTCCTCGGTGGCCGTGTTCCGGGTTTTGCGGCCTCGCTCTTTCTTTTGGTTGAGCTCCCCTTGCTCGTTGCCTGTTCCCTACTCCTGCTATCCCTGTTCTGTTTACAGCTTTGTAGTGTAGCTTTTCCTGCTTAGCTACACTTGTTGTTAGTGTTGCTTCCGTTGCACTATGCGTTTTCCAGTGGGGATCCGCGTGACCCCTACCGAGTTTCTGTTTAGAGACTCACCCCTGCTTTTTAGGTGGGTTTCGCCGTCTGCCTCTGCTGTTCCTGGTGGAGCGCGTTGTAGTAGCTGCCAGCTGTACCTGTGTCAGGCTTCCCCCGACTTCTGTGTACGTTCTTTTCTATCAGACTGTACTTGTTGTCTTTCCTTTGGACTAGACTCTGGTGTATAATTGAAAAAGTTGAATTATTATTGAAATTGTAATTTTATTTCTGCTACTTTAGCACTCCGATCTAATGAAATTTAATTGCTTGCTGTTATATCTGTCAGTTCAATGTACTACACGACAGTCCTTTTTCACTTCGGCGCTTTCCTGCGCTTGGTAGGCCTCGCGGGTCCCATGCGGTACCACGTGTATCTGGTAGTCCGACCGGGTATACCAGGTATCCGGAATCCGGGTCGTCACATACAGACTTTGTGTTGTGAACACATGATGTACAGACTTGAAGGAATGCATGCTACAATGGCGATGTATAGACTTGGAAGCATATGAACATGGCGCTGTACAGACTTTGAGCAAAGCAAAGCAATCGAATGTATAAACTTCACGATGTGCAGACTTCAATACATGAAGAAACAGTGTGTAAACTTTGACAGACACAACGTGCAACACTGTATAGACTTGAAACACTAGATGCATGATGTACAGACTTGAATGCTGTGCGATGTACATACTTCATGTTATGCATGAGTCTCTAAGAAGACAGACGATGTATAGACCTTGCCAAAGGAAATGGCTGTACAGACTTGACCAAGGCAAAGCAATTGAATGTATGGACTTTCACAAGGTATAGACTTGCCAAAGACTGGACGATGTACAGACTTGAACAAGGCAAAGTCTGTACAGACTTCAAGGTTCACAATGTATAGACTTTGGCAAGGGAATGGCTGTACAGACTTGCACAGTTCTAGGATGTATAGACTTGCCAAGGGAAACGACGGTAAAGCTATCAGTGTATAGACTTCGAGTGCAACGTCGGTAAAGCTACCGATGTATAGACTTGCAAGATCACTGATGGATGTACAGACTTGGAAGTTCACTGATGGATGTACAGACTTCACCTCGAGCAATCTACAGTGCAGTGTGTGGACTTGAAGAATGATGCATGACACTGTACAGACTTCACTTGAAACAGTCTGATGTACAAACTTGCTGATGCATTGTATAGACTTACATGAGACGCTCAATGAGACGCTCAATGTACAGACTTGCATGAGACGCTCAATGTACAGACTTAGTCTGATGCATTGTATAGACTTGCATGAGACGCTCAATGAGACGCTCAATGTACAGACTTCGAGTCCAGTGTATAGACATTACCTTAGACGCTAAATGAGACGGACAATGTTCAGACTTAGCCAATGCAATGTATAGACTTTTGGGCTCGCCATGCAGTGTATAGACTTAGAGCACAAATGCCACGATGCAATGTATAGACATGCTAGTTATATGAGCTGCACTGTATAGACTCTGCTATGCATGAAGACGAGTGTATAGACTTGTGAATCTGGGGGAGTCGACCCATCAAAGAAGGGGGTCGACCCATGATGCATGGATGTACAGACTTGTGTTCTCAACGATGCACAAACACAACACAGACCCAACACGATGTATAGACTATGCTGAGTGTGTAGACTTGTGAAATGCATAGAACACACAGAGGCTGTATAGACTTACCACGTTGACGATGCAGACTTGAGAATGCAATGTACACACTTACTACGTTGACGCTGCATGAGACACTAAATAAGATGGACAGTTGTATAAACTTGTGTTTTGAGGGAGTCGACCCATCAAGGAAGGGGGTCGACCCATCTAAGTGCACTGATGCAGTATATGCACAGAAGAAGCAATGCACCAATCTTAATTCAAGCACAAAAAACATTATGCACTTAGTATGGAACACTGCATGATTTAGCACACTCATGCATTCTCCACAGAATAGATCAGATATAACATAATCAAGCATTCTCCAGAGAATATATCAGTCATATGCATTCATGTTGCTATCATTCAATGTGATGTTCTTAGCAAAACAATATGGTGACTCATTCATATTGCTATCATTAAAACACCACATTCATCAAAACACAAGGGGCACAACAATCTCCCCCTTTTTGATGATGGCAACATAATGAGTCACACTGACTCGTCAAACTATTCTCTCCCTTTGACATAATCAAAAAGAGAGGGAATGGTTTGAGAGACAAAATTCAGCACACAAAGTCAGAGAATGAAACATGGTTCATTAAAATGAAGTTCTCCCTTATGACAATGAAACAGCTCTCCCCCTATCAACATGCAAGATGTACTACTTTTACCTTAAAAGCAGATGACCCATAACTCCCCCTGAAGCACAGGAATGAACTCTGGTTATCCAAAAAATCAATCTGAATTCTGCCATTACAAAGAATCTGAATTCTGGTTACATGAACAGAATGAAACAGAACCAGAGTTGATTGTAAAATAAGATGGAAGATTCCAACAGTGTGGATCAACTGATAATGTAAGATTAGCTATGGGTAAGGGTGAGAAATAGTCAAAGCACAATATATCTCAAGGAATCAATCAATAGCAAGATGTTGATCAGGCTATCTGGAAAGAATCTGATCATGAGGGATTTTAATGCTTGTACCACTACAATAAGTCTTAAGAAGAATAGACTCTTCTATCATAAATGGTTATGAAGTGGCAACTTAACCAATCTGATTTAATTATGATGTATACCAAATTTGTCAAATTAAACTCAATACTCATATCTGAATCCAAGTTTTAATAAAGGTGAACCAAATATTCAGATAACACTCAAAAGTAATCATCTTTTATCTTACACACATGATCTCAATGACTCTTTCAAGAGTTACACAGATTAGTATTGAGGTTAAACACTTTTTCCAAGAATATGAGTTGACAGACTTTTCAAAATATTTTCATTTGAAGCACATTATATTTTTCCTGAGCAATTTAGGTAGATCAACACCTCTTTTACATGAGGCACAACACGTCTCAGGTGAAGTGACCCAGTTACTCAGTGTGATAACTGTCATTGCCTCTCAACATTGAGACCAGAGTTAGCAATATAAGTGCCTTTTTATATGAGGAGACACCTTGATTAGAGGCCAGACTCCCCAGTTACTCAACACAATTATGCCATTGCTCTGTCAGGTTTTTCAATAAATTTTTACCAGAGATAACTATGGCACCTCATGACATGAGCTACTTTATTTCATTGATAAAGAACATAGTTTCTCAGTGACCGAGTCATTGCTCTGAATTCACAAATTTTCATTTAGTCAACATTTTTCAAGTTAATGTTTAACCACAGCACTCACTCTATGTATCTCTACCAAAGGAGGCTTGATTTCAAATTTTCAGATATCTGATAAGAGAGTCTAAGGTTTTATGACACAGATGGTTAAGATTTATTAAAGCCTATCATTCAGATATTTTCAATTCATTTAATTACAAATTTGAGAATACATTAATCTTATATCAGTCTGATTCAGTGGTAATTCTTAAACCTATATGATAGGAATTTCTACCAAGTTCTCAGACTGAATTGCATAACATACAGCTTAAGTACCTCAGATCAGAATAATAAATTTAGCTGACCAACAATCAACAGTAGAAACAAATCAGTCACACCAGCTGAGAAGAATGTGAAAGGTGAGTATAAGCTGGTGGAAGAGTCGATCAGCAAGAGAGAAAAAAGTTTAAAGCCAATGGCAGAGTTGAATTTCAGTCAGACAAAATGAGACACTCCTTCTTCAACAGATTGAGGATTAGCAGCCAAATTCTAAGATTCAAGAAGGTATGAATTCAAAATAGTCAATTGATGATTTGAAGGAGTGTAGAGTGTGAATTTCAAACAGTGTCAACAATATGATAATGCTCCCCCTGTCTATATGCAGTGACTCACATAAGACTCAACAAGCTCCCCCTGAAATTATGTAATTTATGCAATGAGTTCAATTAACTATATGCAGACTATGCAACACTTATACATAGAGCAAGTATGCAATCATTTCAAGTTTATGCACCCAAGTCATGAACATTTTTGTCCTTTTTCAGATTTTTCAAAAAGGATGATATGCATTACACTGCCCTATATGAAGACTAGACCCTTGGTACTTAGCAGAGAACCTGGTCTCAAGGACCATCTCACACATAGTAAGAACCTCCAGGCAGATTTTCCTGCCTTTTAGTAGCTTACCATTTATATACCAAAGTGGTCATGCAAAGAAATGCAGTGCAAAGCAGTCCAATATGCATTAAACGACATGCAGACTACAACAATAAGCAAATGATAGTCATGCAAATGATATATGCAAACATTAGACACATGCATTGACTATGAACATGGTTGTGTAGTGCATTTAGCATCTTATGTACATATGCAATAACTGGCAAGAGAAGAGCATTGAATTTGAGCAGAATTAAATTCAATAGTTGAGTCTGGAATACAGACTGATCAGCTAGACAAGAATAGAATATCAGACATCAAACAATCAAATCAGCAATTTCAGATAATGAGATTTAAACAAAGTTTTGGAACTGACCTGAAATGGTGCAGTCATGGGGTTTTCATTCTTGAGTGCCTTGGTTTATCCCTTTTATTCTTCAGCTTCCAAGGCACACCTGCAAAGATGTTAGTCAATTTGATCCTGCAGGAACCCAAGAAGTCTTGGGTCCTAAATTAACTCTGACAGGTGTTCTGAACATTCTTTTAGCAATATTGTCATCAAAATCCATCAGATGACAATTGGTCATGGAGTGGCCAAATTTACCACAATATCTACATGATATAACAACCCTTGAATTCTTTTTGTGAACATTGTTATAGTCATGTAACCTATGTGATTTAGCATGAAAGTTTCTGTTACTTGCATGAACCTTTGTTTTACCATTACCTGCCCACCAGCATTCAGAAGCACGGTGGCCAAGTTTTCCACATTCAAAACATGCAAGAATCTTTTCTTTAAAAACAGATTTAATCCTACCAAAATCATTTCTGTTTGCAGGGAATTTGACAAATTTAGAATTAAAGTGATTTCCCTGAACATGCCAACAGTCCTTGATTGCATGACCATATTTCCCACATTCAAAACATCTAAGATGCTTGCTTCTTGATTCATTGTTACCCCAATAATTTCCAGTCCAGCACTCATTTGCCTTGTGCCCAGGCTTGTTGCAAGTGAAACAGATGATATGCTGGCCGAAAGTAGATTTATATCTATGTGGGCCATGAGCATGTGTGAAAAATCTAGAATTCACATTGTTATCTTCTTTCATTTTAAAACATGCATTCATTAGATGACCACGCCTACCACAGTAATAACAGGATGCATCAAATTGCTTAGTGGCATGGTTTCTATCAGATAAATTCTTAGAATGCATTGCTTCACTAGCATGCTCATCTTCAATCAACAGTCTGCAATCATCCATTACATGCCCTATCTTGCCACAATAATGGTAGGACACTTTAGTTTTCCTAGCGACATGATTACTAACAGACTGACTAGATGCATGAGAATGAGTACATGAAGCATGAGCATTTTGCATTGACCCATTACATTCACCCGAGCTAACAGATTTCATGACACAAGTAGGGACATTTTTAACCCCATCTTTCTTTCCATTCTTGTTCAATTGTTTAACTTTATTTACAACTCTTGTTGGTTTTTCAGCTTTCTGTGCCTTAAATTGAAAGACAGATGATGGAGGTGATTTCATATTTTTGTTTTGTTTTGGGGGTGGACTTGAAGTACCAGCTACATCTGAGCTTTGCACAAAGGTGGCATATAGCTGGCTTTTAGTGATTTCCTTAACATCAGAACTACAGCTTATCCCCCCTTTTGAGTTCTCACCCTCACCTTTCCTGACAGCTTTAACTTTTCTTTCAATTTCAGCAGACTTGGGTGGTGATTTTTCCAGATTGTGAATTTTGTTTTCTAGGGAAGCAATCTGTAATTCACAACAATTCAGACACTCACTTAGCGTCTTATTTGTAATTTTATATTCCTCAATCTCTTATTCCAGATTGCACAGTTTTTTAGTTTCTTCTGTATCAACAGATTTTCCCTTTTCTAATGAAAGAAGCCTTTCAGATATGGCATTATTCAATTGCTTCAGTTTTTCATTTTCTTGTATCAATTTCTCGTTTACTTCATCACATTTTTCATTTCTGGATATCAACTCCAGTTTCTCAATTAGTTCCTCTTCTCTTTCCTCCACTTTAATTTTTTCAGTAAGCAGATTTCTGTGATCCTCTTTAAACACAGCAATTTATTTCTTCATCCATTCATTCTCATTATAGAGATCTTCATTGCGTTCTTTAAAAGCCTCACACTTACTGCAGCTTGTTTGGATACAGGAATCATGCACACCTTCCTTGTTGACATTCTTTATTTTAGCTTCAAGATTTTCATTTTTCTTCTGAATTTCTACATTCTCAGCTTTCAATTTCTTCAGATCAACCTTAATCCTTTCCAACTCTTCCAGATTTATCAAATGTTCATTAGTTTTCAGTTTCAGCTGACTTTCTAATTCAGAATTTTTATTGAAACCTTCTTGGTTTTCCTTTTTCAATAGGCACATTTGTTTCATATTCAAGTGATTCTCAGACAGACATTTATCATACAATTCATTTATCTTCAAGCACTTTTCACATGATTAATTAGAATAACTTTTATCAATTTTCCTTTTCATTTTCTTATGATGTTTTCTTAAATGATCATAAGATTCCAGCAGTTCATTATATGCAACAATCCAATCATTCAGGGTGTAATTTTCGAAGATGTTTACTTGATCGTCATCTTGTTCTTCATCATGATTGCTACTTGGTTCACTCCCTTGAGCCATCATGCATCGATCATTATCTCTATCGCAAGCAGTCTTCAACTTATCTAGGACTTCCTTGGCAGACCTGCACGATGAGACGCATGAAATTAGTGCTCTGTCAATTGATGATTTTACCAAATTTAATGCTCTAGAGTTGATGGAGTCTTTCATTCTATCCTTCTTGGTCCATTTGGATTTATCCTTCGATAGTTTGTATGAACCGTGAGTCATTACCTTCCACAAGTCAAGACCGGTTGTCCTTACATACCGATGAAACTTTTCGAGCCATGGGCCAAGGTTACCACCTCTGAATATCGGTGGATGAGCCATCAAAATAGATAACAAACATATTCAAAGCACAAAACAATTGACAAGAAAAACACCACAACCAGATAAGCAAAACACGGCACTAACTCAGTGATGCTAAACAACGAGCAGAAGAAGCCCACTCTGAAATGCACCAAACAGAAATGTAGGATCTGCTGCGGATTGTTAGATCCTATGCACAGCAACCCGCTCTGATACCAAGTGTTGGGTTTGGTGCTATGATTCAGAGGGGGGGGTGAATGAATTTCCCTTTAAAAACTTCACCCAATTTAAAATCTAATGCTCACTAAAATTGCTAGTTCGCTAACTAGACAAACCTGAAGGCTAATAAGCAGTTGCGGAAATAAACAAGTACACAGTGAGCAATCAAGGCAAAGCGCACCTAAGCATTCATCTAGCGCCAATCAGATAGAAGATATCAAACCACTGCACAATGGGTTTTTAGGTGGTTCGGTCCTGCAGACCTGCGTCCACCCCACACTCAAACCGAGTGTGGATTCCGCTGACTCACAGCTTGAATAGCTGGGCATCACAGCTTGCCATACAATCCGCTGAGCCTCACAGCTTGCTGTCCGATGAATCCTCCTCGCCTGCTGAGCCTCACAGCTTGCTCTGCTGGACAATACAGCTTAGCCGTCCAGTGGAATCCTCCACTGCAAATGCTGACAAACAGCTTGAAGAAAGGTATAAAAGGAAAACGAAAGATAGAAACAATCAGCGACTGAAAGCTGAAAATGAAAGCACAAATGTGGCACCTAAGAGCTGACTAGAGTGGATCTGATCCGACTTCCAATAAAGACTGATCTTCAGAATGAAGCTTCTCTCTGCCCTTCTTCTTCTTCCGATCACTCTGTCTCACTCTCTCTCTCTTTTTCCTTCTCTTCCTCTTATATCTGCTCGAGCTCTCTATCTCTCACTTTTTCTTCTTTCTCTTCTGCTCTTCTTCTATTTCTCTTTTTCTTCTCTGCTCTTCACACTAGATCGAGAAGGCTCTTCTCTGCTTCTGCTTCACTGTATAGACTTTGCCCCTTAATCGATCATCTTCAGACAAAGGATTCTTCATATATATAGTGCAGCAGGGTGGATAGGGTCGTGTGGCTTCCACATCTCTTGCCCAAAGGCTTTTCGCCAGAACCGAGGCATTTCGACCACCTGGCAGCATCCTGACTAGGCTGCATCCACGTGTCATAATTTGGGCACCTCGTCCTTCCTTGGATCACGTGTCTTCATTAGGCTTCACGAAGGGTGCCTGTCAGACAGAAAATCAAGTTATCAGTTTAAGTCTAAAACCCTGCATAGACTTTGTTGAGTGTAATGCATTGTATAGACTTTGCAATGCGAAGACAATGTATAGACTTTGTAGCGTGTTATGTTGTGTAGTGGACAGCGGATCTAGAGGGGAGGGGTGAATAGATCTGTCCCTCTTTTCGTAATGCAACCCTCTTTAAAGCTAGATGATGAAATAAGCAGTGGAATATAACTAGCTTGACGTAGAACACAAATGATTTGCTTGGCAAGATGATTACGCAATATAGATATTGAACCTAAGCATGCATATGACACATAGAAATTGCACAATCAAACCACAACACAAAGGATTTTATGGTGGTTCGGACTAAATCCCCAATCCTACGTCCACCCCTCACCAAATCCGGTGAGGCTCCACTAGTTCCACGCACTGAACCGCAAATCGGAAAGACCACCGATTGCCTTCCTACTAACCACCGGTAGGGACGTCAACACCGTAGATCGGACAACTTCCGATTACCTTCCTACTAACCACCGGTAGGGACGATCTTCAGTTCCAAATGTTTGAATGAAATGGAAAAGAACAAGTATTAAAATACTCAAATAAGATATGAAATATGTTCAAAGAGAAAAGATCTTGTCTGAGTTTGCTGGAGCTTGAATCTGATGCTTCACTTGGCTTGGAGTTGATCTCCTCTTGAAGTAGCTTGAATCACTTGGAGATATGATGAAGAACTTCTTCCCGGAGTACTATTCACAGCTACAGTTCTCGAACTCCTCTCCCTTGTACACACCCTTGCAGCCTCCTTTGATCTCCCTTATTAGCCTTTCTTGCTTCTACTCTTCCTTGGAGGTTGCTGATTGAGATATGAACTTGAATCACCTTGAGTTGATGGAGATAGTGTTGGATGTAGCTTTGATCTTCCTTTTGATCCTCTTGAGTTGATGAAGAGGAAGAAGGATGCAGTTTAGATCACCTTTGAACCCCTTGATTGCTTCTTCTTCCTTGGAGGTTGAGATGGCTTCAGATCTGGACTTGAATGCCTTGGAATGGATGAAGAACTCCTTCCCGAAACACTGTTCACGGAGGTGCTACAATGCCTCGAAAATGGCCTCCCTTGATCTCTCTTGAAGCCTTGAAGCATTAGGGTTTCTAACCCCTCAAGTGTTGGTTTTATAGACCTTGAATGGTCCATAGACACCCTCCAGACCAGATCCATAAATCATGGAAGATTAGGTAAGGTTTGATTAAACAAATCCATGGAAAGGGGCTGGCTACGAGGTGGAATTCAAAGTCAAACAAGGCTGCATCGGGGCTGGCGATCGACCTGCAGCTCCTGGCGGTCGACCGCTACTGTGAAACCTGTAAACGGGCGGTCCCTGGGATTTCCGGTCGACCGCCATTGGCTGGCGGTCGACCGCCAGCTGAAACACATGTAGACTGGCGATCCCTGGCTAGGGCGGTCGACCGCCCCTGTGCTGGCGGTCGACCGCCAGCTGGGCAGAACCCGGGGTTGCCCGGGTCGGTCCGTTAAGTCTTGAACCCCGTCGTTCAACTCCATTAGCAGCCCGTGCATGTTTGTGGCATCGCCCTTGATAGTCTAGAAGGTATCAACTGAGTCTTTAACCTTGGATTCTCTTGGCTATACTTCTTTGTGCATTGACCTTGGATGAGTGACGAGTCGAATATGAAATGTTGACTTTTGATTGTAAGAGAGATGAGATTTGCATCCTTGCTTGGGCGCGATCAATGAGCTTTCACTTTGGTTATTGCCACTTGATTCCTTGTCCATTCATTTGCATATCTGTCATGAATAAAAACATCACGTATGTCAATCACATGAGAGTGGAAGATATCAATGACTAATAATGTTTAGCCATTATCAAAACCAAGAAACTCATATGACTATGGAATGATGTCGAATGACCCAAGTGACCACAGAATGACTCAAATGTCCTCATGGACACAACATTCTCCCCTTTTTTGATGATGGTAACACTGTGAGTCATTATGTGATAGAAATGTCTAAAATGGCACAAGTTATAACAATTGCAACATATGCAGCTCAAGATCCATGATAGTAATAGCATGATATGAGTGCTATGCAATTATGCAAACCTCATCACATACACATATGAGATGCAAAGTGAACAATGGATTCTCCCCTTGGACTCTCCCCGTACACCATTCACACATCCCCCATGACAACTCACAAAGCACAGAAGCTCTCCCCTTTGACAATGCGATAACGCATATAGCTCTTTCAAAGGACTCACACAAAGAATGCTCCCCCTTTGCCAACAGCAAAAAAGGAGTGATAATAGTAAAATGTCTGTGAGACCATAGCTGAAAGGAGTGGAGAGCAAGCCATTATATGCAAAACTGAAGCATGCCGTGAGCAACATATATGATTCAAAGCTAATGAAATTCGAGATCATCAACAGAGTTCAAAAAGTAGCTACATCCAAGATTTAATAGAAATGAACCAAAGGTGCATATCATGGCAGTGTTTAACCTTCCCTTGTCTTATATATCCATATTCAATAACGACAAAGGCAATAACATAAAAGCATGTATTGAGGCTAAACAATCATGACTAAAGCATGGAATTTGTAGGAATTCAACAAGTTTGATTATCAATATCATTTGCATTTGAAGACACAAGACTCATATTTTACGAGCAATCAAGTCTAGTACATGCCTCCAAGCCGTAAGAATACACGTTGTTTAGACGCCAGTATTCCTAAGAATTTGGTAAGACTGACTGTCATGCTTCAAGATTAACAGAGATAGCAAAGTCACGTCATGACATATCCTATCTCAATTCTTTGATGAGGGGATATATTTCTCAGCAATTATGCCATTGCTCTGCCTAGAGTCCAAAAGTTTTGAGATAGAGATAACAGGGGCACATCATGACATATGCATTTGTCACTTGATTTGATGACATGACATGTTTCTCTGTGCAACAATATCATTGCTCTGTCAAATTGATTTTCAAGAATTCCAGCTCATCAAGATGTTTAAAAACAATACTAAGCCTGAGTGTATCACCAAGATGGTCATGAACTTTGAATTTTCATATATCAGGATAGTCATTCAAAGCATAATATGCAATCTCTAGTTAAGGTCTATTAAAACAACAAAACATAGATGATTGCATAACAGATATTTCAGAACGTCAAGGAAATCATTAAATCTGAACTATTTTCATTGAATGGATAATCATTAGGGCATATAATAGAAAGCTCTTACACCATATGTCCATCTGTCTCATGAACTCAAACCAGACTGTAAGTCACTGAAGTGCAGTTTGCAAGAGGTTAAGAGAATCAACAAAACTCCCCCTAAGGATATGCAATGGATACGCGAAGGGGTTATGTTTGCAATCAAGTGGAATGGCAAAGGAGGTTGACCTAGTCACTCATAAAGATAGCAGAAATGAAATGTACGACCCAACGCATGGTTGTACACTTATTAAATGCCACAGAATGAATATCCATGAATGTTGCACAAGGACAACTCCCCCTTACTATGTGGCCTATATGCGACATTGACACATGGTACTTGGCGGAGGTGAAACCTCGCGCATATTGAGTGCTTCGAGACAAGCATAACCTGCCCTTCCATACATCAACATTTGATATACCATGGCCATGCAAGAATGATGCGACACAAACCATGCAATGCATTGGGAACATAGATTCAACTTGATTATGCAACTACATGTAATGCGACACCATATGCAAAAAGACATATTGACATATAAACAATGCATGAATACCAACGTGCAAAACACACAACTAATTGAACATGATCATCATTTCAAATTCTTATTGGCCTGAGGTCGGAAAAGACCAAGCTCCCTTCTGAGCGTTGAAAACCTGTCATTACACAAGGGCTTGGTGAAAATATCAGTAATTTGATTTAGAGTATCAACAAAATGCAGTTCAAAATTTTTCTTACTGACCTCGTCTCTAATGAAGTGATGCCTAATCTCAATATGCTTAGTCCTAGAGTGCTGGACTAGATTTTTTGCAAGGTTGATAGCACTAGTGTTATCACAAAGAATCGGGACACAACCAAGATCCACCAAGTAGTCTTGGAGTTGGTGTTTAATCCACAACACTTGGGTGCCACAGCTCCCCGCAGCAACATATTCTGCCTCCGCGGTTGAGAGGGCAACCGAGTGTTGTTTCTTGGAGGCCCAAGAAACTAAACACCCGCCTAGAAACTGACAGTAGCCACTAGTACTCTTGCGATCCAGCTTGCATCCAGCGTAATCCGCATCAGAATAAGATATAAGAGATAAATCACATGATGACAGATACCATAATCCCAAATCTTGACTGCCGATAAGATATCGAAGGATACGTTTGATGGCAGTCAAATGAGATTCTCTAGGACTAGCTTAAAATCTAGCACAAAGGCATACACTAAACTGGATATCTGGTCGGGATGCAGTCAAATAAAGTAAAGAACCAATCATACCTTTATAGACCTTTGCATCCACCAATTTACCATTTTCATCCGAATCCAGTGAAGTTGAGGTGCTCATCAGAGTTGCAATGACTTTGCTG
Source organism: Amorphophallus konjac (assembly GCA_022559845.1). Lineage (NCBI taxonomy): Eukaryota > Viridiplantae > Streptophyta > Magnoliopsida > Alismatales > Araceae > Amorphophallus > Amorphophallus konjac. Next base: position 186,059,983 of record CM040125.1, read on the forward strand.
TTTGCCATGTCAAATCTTTTTAGCAGCTCCTTGATGTATTTGGCTTGGCTTATGAAGCAATCATCTTCTCCTTGGTTGACCTGCAAACCGAGAAAGAATTGAAGTTCTCCCATTAGGCTCATCTCAAATTCGCTAGTCATGAGGTTAGCAAATTCCTCACACATTTCAGATTTTGTAGAACCAAACACAATGTCATCAACATAAATTTGAACAATCAAGATGTTCTTACCTTGCTTCTTGGTGAAAAGTGTTTGATCTACTTTACCTCGTGTGTACCCTTTTTCAATGAGGAACGAGCTTAGTCTCTCATACCAAGCTCTTGGTGCTTGCTTAAGTCCATAAAGCGCCCTGTCTAGCTTGTATACAAAATCTGCATTGTTATAATTCTCAAAGCCAGGGGGCTGCTCAACATAGACTTCTTCTTTGATCAAGCCATTCAAGAAAGCACTTTTGACATCCATTTGATAAAGTTTTATTCTAAGGGAGCATGCAAAAGGTAAGTAAAATTCTGATGGCTTCGAGTCTAGCAACTGGGGCATAAGATTCATCAAAGTCTACCCCAAACTCTTGATTATACCCTTGAGCCACCAGTCTAGCCTTATTTCTTATTATCTTGCCATCCTCACTTAGTTTGTTCCTAAAGACCCATTTAGTGCCTATGACAGATTGTGATGAAGGTCTAGGAACAAGATGCCAAACTTTGTTTCTCTCAAACTGGTTTAGCTCTTCTTGCATGGAATTTATCCAGTTTTTATCTTTTAAAGCATTATCAATATTTTTGGGTTCATGCTGCGAGACAAGAGCAAGTTGATCTAATTCTTCCACAATTTTAAAATATGACCTAGTTCTAGGTGGGTCATTCAAGCTACCAATGACATTCTCCAAGGGATGATCCTTATGAATTCTAATATTTGTAGAATCATTACCTTCTCCTGGAGCTTGATCCCTTGCATTGCTTGATTCAGTTAGGTCACCATCTTCTTTTATTTCTTCTTGTGGAGGATCACTCTTGTCCTTTATGCTTAGGAATTCCCCATCTTCATCGTTTTTCCTGCAAGAGTTATCATTGTTAGAATCATGATATTCATCAAAGGAAACATGGGGTGATTCTTCCATAGTTTGACTTTTGATATTATAAATTCTATAAGCCCTAGATCTATCAGAATATCCAAGGAATATACCTTCATCGCTCTTGGGCTCGAATTTATCTAAGTCTCTTTTGTCATTGTTGTGAATGAAGCATTTCGATCTAAATACTTTCATATGTGAGAGAGAGGGCTTTTTACCTTTTAGCAACTCATAAGGAGTCTGTTTGGTGTGTGGCCTTATCATAGAGCGGTTGATAATGTAACATGCCGAGTTTACCACTTCAGCCCAAAACCTCCTTGGAAGTTGTCGTTCAACAAGCATGGTTCTTGCCATCTCTACAAGTGTCCGGTTTCTCCTTTCAACCACACCGTTTTGCTCCGGCGTTCTTGGTGAAGAAAATCGGTGTGAAATCCCTTCGGCCCTGTAAAGGTTATAGAAGTTAGCATTTTCAAATTCACCACTGTGATCAGATTGAATCTTGAAAATTTTAAACTCACCATCCTGCTTTATCTTCATGTAGAGTGCCTGAAACTCATCAAAAGCATCATTTTTGTGTGTGAGAAAGAAAACCCATGTGAACCTAGAAAAATCATCCACCAAGACATATCCATATTTTCTACCACTTAAGCTAGCAGTTCTGGTTGGGCCAAATAGGTCCATATGAATTAGCTCGAGTGGTTTGGATGATGTATTTTCAGATCTTCCTTTGAATGATTTTCTAGTTTGTTTATCTAGGGCACATGCATCACACAATTTGTTTTCTTGTTTAAAGGATAGTTCAGGCAAACCTTTCACCATTGAATACTTCAAGAGTTTATGCAAGACATTGTAGCTAACATGTCCTAGTCTACGATGCCATATCCATGCTAGTTCAGATTTTGGTGCACCAAGACAAAGATTTAAATGAGCAGGATCATCTAAGTCAATCATGTAAACATTGTTAACTCTCTTACCAGAAAATTTTACTTTGTCAGATTTTGGTTGAAGAATTCTGCATTCATGAGAGTCAAACAACACTTTGTGACCCTTATCACACAATTGACTTATACTAAGCAGGTTATATTTCAATCCTTCAACTAACAACACGTTACAAATGGAGTTGGAGAGGTTCTTACCTACATTACCTGTTCCAATGATTTTTCCTTTATTGTTTCCTCCAAATGTGACATATCCTCCTTCCTTTTCCTCCAAGAGACAAAATTTTGATTTGTCTCCAGTCATGTGTCTTGAACAGCTGCTATCAAGGTACCACCTGTTATGCATGGCTACAAGACATTCCTGCACAAGCAATTAAGCAATGGTGTTTGGAACCCAACCAAATTTGGGTCCCTTCAAGCTTTTCAGAATTTCAAAACATGGAACCATTTCTTTTGGAATCCAAACCTTCTTAACATTCATGCCTTGTTTGCTTAGAGCAGGGATTTTATTTTTCTTTTCCATCTTGACATTCATTTTTTATTTAGAAGCTCTTTGTTGGATTTTGTGGAAGTTTGAGCAGGTTTGCTTCTTAAACCATTGAGGCCGTAGGTTGGTTTTGGGTTGAAACTGATTGTTTTGCCACCTATGGGATTGATGAACACAGAAATCATAATTTTCCCAAAGATATGGTGATGCTGGCCTATATGAGTGTGCAATCTAATTGTGGTGAAATCTAGAAGGTTGAGCATGCAATGGCCAAGGAAGTGTTGACCTATGCTGCGAGGAAGGTCGACCTTTCTTAGGTTTTTGGACAGGCTTTTTGGGAATGTTGGTGACTACCTCTTCAATCTTTTCTTTCCCTTTCTCCTTTTGTGATGGAGGCATCAACCACAATTCCCTTTGGCTAGGGTCTTCTTCACACTCCGACATCGTTTGAGTTCGGGCCTCTCTCTATAAAGGCCCACTTATCCTTTTTTATGCTATTTACTTGAGTCATTTGATGTAATTTTCAGTTTATTTGAGTCATGTCCCTAGGTCTTGCATTTATTTTCCTAAGTATTGAGTGTCATTAGATTGTGTAATGTGCTATTGGGTCCAATTCTTCAGACTTGGCCCATGAGCCCCCCTACCCCTTCGGTTATTTGTTATTGAGTCTTTTGTTAGCGACTTATTGTAAAATGTGGGTTTCCTATATATAGGGCCCCATTTCCTTCATTTGAAGGTAATGAATCAATGAATGAAAAAAAACTTACCATTTTGAGAGTTTACACTTCTTATCTAGTGGAGAGATTCCATTTTTTGGGTGAGAAACCCTAGGGGAGAGATTCCCCACCCTTCCCTCTCTTAATCTCTCTTTTTCACTCCACTTTCTCTCTCCTCAACACCCAAATTCAAATTTTCTTCTCTCTCCTCCCTTCCCAACCACCTCCACTCCCCACCTACCCCATTTAAGCCTCTTCCCATTCCCCACAACCCTCATCAATACTCCACCCCTTCCCAAGACCCCCTCCACCAATCCTCTCCTCACCATCCAACCCCCAACTACCCCTCCCACTTTCCCAAGCACCCTTCCCACTACCCCAAGCACCCCTTCCCTTCCCCAACACAACCCCCCATTCCCAAGACAAAAAATTAACCCCACCCTTAAACCTATTTTCGAATATCCTTTCCCTCTCTCCATTCCAACCAAATTCGCAGCCCCCACTACCACCATCTATTGGACCCTCTTCCAGACCTTATTCTCCACCTCCCACACCTTAGAACACCCCCTCCAAGACCCCCTTAGAACCAGGGGTCACTCCCACACTCATCTACCCCCTTCCCCTTCTTCTTTCTTGGTCATTGGAAGCTACTTCGAAGTTGTAGTTTGCTGTCTAGAGGTTGCAGATGAACTAGCAACTTGCAGCGGCCACCACGACTTCCTCCGGATGAGTTTGAAAACCCAAGAGCCATCGTCGGAAGCTTCTACCAGTCTCCTTCGCAACAGAAGTGGTTTCATCTTCTTCTGATCTCCGAGCCGTCCAGGAGGTCCATTCTCCCACAACTGCGCAGTTCTACCTTGGCTGAGGACCTGAGCCAGATTAGAAGCTCTGCCACGATAAACCCCAAATGAATCAGTCCACAAGTTCTTCTTCAAAGTTCTTCATCGCCCAGTCTACTTCCAGAATCAAGAAACAAAACTTCATTCAGCATTCATGATCCAGAGTTCTCATTTTTATCCCTCAGCTACGCAGATCTGCTACTCATAGTCTACACCGACCAGTCGCCATTGTTCTGCATCCCTAGTCTTCTCTGACATCGTTTGGCTTCTCCGTCAGTTTATCTGCGAAGAGGACTCTTCCACGATTCCAACGACTCTGACGGCGCTTGATTCCGAGGTTGGGAGCTGCCGTGGCATCCTCTGCAATCTTCTGTTAGAAGTCTGTAACTGCCGGTCCGAGAGTCTGATGCTCTGTTCAAACCTCCCTCCCGGTCAGCAGCAGCTCTAGAAGAAATTAAAGAAATTCTGAGGCATTCCCCTCCCAGCTACAAAGATTTCCCCACTGGTCTCGTCATCAGTATAATTCCTAATCGTGTTCTACAGCAGCAACACCGACTATCTATCCCTGTTCGCAGACAGCAGGCAGATTCGGCGCCGTCACTTAGTCTTACCTCTTTACTCTAATTTCCCCACCTCGCTTGGCCGGCTGAAGGCCCCTCCCTGCGTGGAGGTAGTATTGTTTGTAATCTCATTAACCCCCACCCCAAGACCCCCCTCCTGCGAGAGGTGTAGTGGTGTAATTTGTTTGGGCAGGTCAAGCTACCCCGACGCGGCGTGTGGGGATCCACTCGCCTCCCCGCTCGCCCTCGTCTCCGACCGGGACCGGTTTCTTTAAACCGGTCGAGTAAGTGCTCAAACCTTCACTCCATTTAGTGCTTGTCTTTCAATATTAGTTCTTAATTCCGCTGGTTGTGCGAGTGAGAGCCCGATCCTCAAGCCCCGTTGTCTTGAGTGATCACCGTGGGAGAATTGTAACCGGTGCCTTTGGCACTTTGTCGGCCCCCTTGATATGGGCATCCACACCCATTGGGAATCACATATTGGCCTTGCTAGCCCTCTACCAGCAAGGGCCCAACCCCTCAACCTCACCTTGGCATTGCCAAGTTACCCCGGGCTTGGGTGAGCGACGAGAGAGCGGCGGCCCAATTCGGCCCATTTGAATGCGATTGTGCTTGCTTGTATTTGGTCCGAGGTTGTGTCACATCAATTGGTATCAAAGCCAGTCATTGACTTGTCTCTATCAAGTCTAAGTCCTAGGACCTTTGCATTGTGTGTCCAACTCCATTTGTCCCTTGTCTTGCATGTCCACCCGTAGTGGTGCTAGCTACCGACCAGATCCTTCATCTTCAAATCCACCAATGAATCCCAATCCTCAACTCAATCAAGATGCTCCTAGAGATGAACCTCAAGGCTAAATGAATAGGGTAGATGCTGCCCTTACCAACATTCTTGCCCAACTTGAATCCCTTAACACTCGAATTGCTCAGCTAGAAGAGCATGAGTTCCACCCAAGGAACAATGAGCCTAGAGTTCACCCTCCACATGTTGAGCCCCATAGGGAAGACCCTCATCTAAGGAATAATGAGCCAAGAGTTCATCCACCACATGGTGAGTTGCATAGGAATGAGTTCCACCCAAGGAACAATGACCCAAGAGTCCACCCTCCACATGTTGAGCCTCATAGGGAAGAGTTCCATCCTAGGAACCATGGACCAAGAGCCTATCATCCACATGCTGAAATTTATAGGGAGGACTTGGATCTTGACCCTTACCATGACCAAGAGAGACCCCGCTATCATCCAATTCATGAAAGGCGTCCACGGGACGACCCGGATGACCCTCTCTTAAGGATGATTAAAGTAGAGGCCCCAAACTTTGATGGTTCCCATGAACCAAGTGTCTACTTAGAATGGGAAACCGCCATGGACCAATACTTTGAATGGTACCCTATGTCCGACCAAAGGAGGGTAAGGTTGGCCAAAATGCATCTCATCAAATTAGCCAAAACTTATTGGTTAAACCAAGAGGGTCTAAGAAGGATTAGGCGGGGAGAGCCTATTGATACTTGGGAGGGTATGAAGAACCAACTTAGGAACAAATACATTCCCCAATCCTACCATCAAATGCTTTTAGATGAATGGCAAAGCCTCACTCAAGAGGGGAAGACCGTAGTTGAATACATTGAGAAGTTTGACTCCTATCTTTTGAAGCGTGGAGTTCATGAGGACCCGGCCGTTACCTTGTCTCGCTTTAGGAATGGACTTCAAAGTCACATCAAAAGAGAGTTTTCATGAGAGATGTTGATAACCTTGAGATAGCTTATCAAATAGCTAGAGATGTAGAAAGATTCTCTAGGATCCCTCGATTTGCTACTCCCCGACCGGTTGACCCCAAAAACATGGGACCACGGCCCATTCCGGCCACTCCCATGAAAGCCCATAACCCAAGTGGGAACACCCCATTAAGGCCTTACAACCCCCCTCCCACCATCACTCCAAACAAACCCACCACTAGTCACCCCCTCCCACGGAGGGAAGACATTCCCAAAGGCCCAAATGTAGGAACTACTTCGAGTAGCGGGCGTCAACAATGCTTTAGGTGTCAAGGGTTTTGCCATTTTGTGGGGCAATGTCCATCCAAGGGATTATCTAGCTTGCTTATTGAGGAAGAAGCTCCACCCCAAAAGGAACTTGAGAGTATTGTTGAGGACCATGAAGCCTCACTTGATTGGGAGGAAGAGTATGAGACCCAATACCTTGAATCGGGTCTAGATCACACCACTCCATCTACCAACTCCCATCTAGGAGTGATTAGATGCACCCTCACCAAACCTCAAGAAGAGGATTGGCGTCGAACTTCAGTCTTTCACACTTTTGTCAAGATAGGGAGTCATGTAAGGAAAGTGATCTTGGATAGTGGGAGTTGTGTCAATGTCGTATCCCCCGATACCGTCAAGCTCCTTGGGCTTACTATCACTCCCCACCCAAATCCATATCGGGTCTCATGGATCAACAACAACTCCATCCCGGTCAACACCTAATGTCTTGTACCCCTCACCTTCTCTTCATACCTTGGTCAAATATGGTGTGATGTCATACCCATGGAAGTAGGTAGCATCCTTCTAGGAAGACCTTGGCTTTATGATGTAGATGCCACCATCTTGGGTAGGAGCAACATATGCACCTTTGAACATGAGGGTAAGACCATCCGTCTTAACCCCTCCCCACCACGTCCCATGGCCAAGAGGGACACTCTCCCTCAAGGACAACACCCCATCACCCCACAAGTCTCGGGGAACTCCACCCCTCCAACCCCATCCCTCACCCAAACTCCCAAACAAAGTGGGACCTCGGGATTGACCAAGGGTCTTCATCTCATCACTAGGAAAGAACTTGAAGAAGAGATAGTTCAAGGAGCACCTCTATGTGCGGTGGTCATTTGCCTAGGAGAACCCACTTCCACCAATCCACATCCCATAGAAATCCAACAACTCCTAGAAGAATTCCATGATGTGTTCCCAACGGAGCTCCCGGATCAACTCCCTCCCATGCGGGATGTGCAACATGCAATTGATCTAGTCCCGGGAGCCACTCTCCCAAACCTTCCTCATTATCACCTCAATCCCACGGAACATGCCGAACTTAGGAGGCAAATAGAGGAACTCATTAGGAAGGGCTTCATTCGCATTAGCAAAAGCCCATGTGCCGTTCTGGCCCTTCTAACTCCCAAGAAGGATGGGTCATGGCGAATGTGTGTGGATAGTCGGGCCATTAATAAAATCACCATCAAGTATAGGTTTCCCATCCCTAGGCTTGATGACATGCTTGATATGTTAGCCGGAGCCACCATTTTCTCCAAAATTGACCTTAAGAGTGGCTATCACCAAGTTAGGATAAGGCCCGGGGATGAGTGGAAAATAGCTTCCAAGACCAAAGATGGCGTCTTTGAATGGTTAGTCATGCCTTTTGGGCTTTCAAATTCCCCAAGTACTTTCATGCATCTTATGACGGAGGTCCTTAGGCCTTTCATTGGGATATTTCTAGTGGTCTATTTTGATGATATACTCATCTATAGTCAATCCCAAGAAGCCCACCTTGATCACCTTAAGCAAGTTTGTACCATCCTTCGTCAAGAGAGCCTATTTGCCAACTTAGGAAAGTGCCACTTCATGACCACATCCCTCACCTTCCTAGGATTTGTGGTGTCCACCAAAGGCATCTCCATGGACCCCGACAAGGTCCAAGCTATCATGGATTGGCCAGAACCCCACACCCTTCATGAGGTCCGAAGTTTCCATGGATTGGCTACATTCTATAGGAGGTTTATTCGAGGGTTTAGCACTATCACTGGCCCAATCACCGATTGTCTCAAGAAGGGAACTTTTGTATGGACCAAATCAGCCTCTAAAGCCTTCCAAGAACTTAAGGAGAAGTTGACCCAAGCCCCGGTCCTATGCCTTCCCGATTTCTCTAAAATCTTTGAAGTCACATGTGATGCATCCGGGATAGGGATAGGAGTGATTCTTAGTCAAGAGGGACACCCGGTAGCCTTCTTTAGTGAGAAGCTTTGTGATGCTAGGACAAGATACTCCACATATGACAAGGAGTTCTATGCCGTGGTTCAGTCCCTCCGACATTGGAGGCACTACTTGTTGCCTAAGGAGTTTGTCATCTTTTCTGACCATGAGGCCCTCAAATACCTCAATTCCCAACAAAAGCTAAATGCCCGACATGCCCGATGGGTTGAGTTCATCCAATCCTACACTTTTGTCATTAAACACAAGGCCGGGAGTGAGAATCGAGCGGCGGATGCCCTTAGTAGGAAAGTTTCCTTGCTATCCACTATCCAAGTGGAAGTGATCGGATTTGATAGGATCAAGGATGAGTACCCTAGCTGCCCCGACTTTGGGCACATCTATACCACCTTGACCACCCCTTCTAGCAAGGAACATGAGGGATTTGTCTTAGAGGATGGGTTCCTCTTCAAGGGACCCAAGCTTTGCATCCCACGGACCTCACTCCGTGACTTCTTGATTTGGGAATTACATGCAGGAGGGCTAGCTGGCCATTTTGGAGTCCACAAAACCATTGCTCTAGTTGAGGAACAGTTTCATTGGCCAAGTCTCAAGAGAGATGTAGGCAAGATAGTGGGTCAATGCCGAACATGTGCTTCAGCCAAGCAGGTGAAATAAAACACTGGCCTATATACCCCACTCCCCATCCCCGACCGTCCATGGCAAGACTTGAGTATGGACTTTGTGCTAGGATTACCCAAGACTCAAAAAAGGCATGACTCCATCTATGTGGTGGTTGATAGATTCTCTAAAATGGCCCATTTCATCCCATGCTCCAAAACCTCCGATGCCTCCCATGTGGCCCGATTGTTCTTTGATGAGGTTGTCCGTCTCCACGGGCTACCTAAGACCATAGTCTCCGATAGGGATGTCAAATTCACTAGCTACTTTTGGAAAACTCTTTGGCACATGATGGGTACCCTCCTCAAATTCTCCACTGCCTACCACCCCCAAATAGATGGCCAAACCAAAGTTGTCAATCGGAGTCTAGGGAACCTTCTTAGGTGTCTTGTTGAGGATCGCCCCGGAAATTAGGATCTCATCTTACCCCAGGCTGAATTTGCATATAACAATTCCATCAATAAGTCCATAGGGATGAGTCCATTTGAAGCCGTGCATGGATACAAACCAAGAAAGCCTTCCGATCTCATTCCCCTTCCTCAGCATGCTAGAGTGTCCATTTCAGCCAAGTCTTTTGCACAACATATTAGAGAATTGCATGAAGAAATTCGCAAGCACATTAGCAAAAAGAATGAGACTTATAAAAGGCTGGCCGACTCTCATCGGCGTCACCAAGAATTCCATGTGGGTGACTTTGTGATGGTAAGGACGGAGAGGCTCTCCCCGGGAGCCAATTCTAAACTGAGGCCACGTGGGGCTGGTCCCTTCTAGGTCTTGAGGCGCATTGGTGCAAATGCCTATGAGTTGGATCTCCCTGAGGAGTATGGAATAAGTCCCACATTCAATGTCACTAACCTAGTGCCATATAAGGGACCCACGGTGGTACCTAGTGAGGAGATTGAGCCTACTTCTTCCCTTGAGAGAGCACCCACCCGTGAGGAGAGACCACCAGCCAAGAGAGCCCAGCGTGAACAAATTGAACAAATATTGGATGAACAAGTCACTACCACTCGAAGGAAGGTATATGAGCGCTATCTCTTCAGGTGGAAGGATCGGCCTCCTTCGGAGGATTCTTGGGTGAGTCGGGAGGATCTCCAGCGGTTGGATCCGGACCTCCTCGAGTAGTACCACAGCCGGATGGACCCCTACTCGACGGAGTCGAGCTCTTCACAGCCCAGGGGATTTGATGGAGACATCAACCACAATTCCCTTTGGCTAGGGTCTTCTTCACACTCCGGCATCGTTTGAGTTCGGACCTCTCTCTATAAAGGCCCACTTATCCTTTTTTATGCTATTTACTTGAGTCATTTGATGTAATTTTCAGTTTATTTGAGTCATGTCCCTAGGTCTTGCATTTATTTTCCTAAGTATTGAGTGTCATTAGATTGTGTAATGTGCTATTGGGCCTAATTCTTCGAGCTTGGCCCATGAGTCCCCCCTACCCCTTCGGTTATTTGTTATTGAGTCTTTTGTTAGGGACTTATTGTAAAATGTGGGTTTCCTATATATAGGGTCCCATTTCCTTCATTTGAAGGTAATGAACCAATGAATGAAAAAAAACTTGTCATTTTGAGAGTTTACACTTCTTATCTAGTGGAGAGATTCCATTTTTTGGGTGAGAAACCCTAGGGGAGAGATTCCTCACCCTTCCCTCTCTTAATCTCTCTTTTTCACTCCACTTTCTCTCTCCTCAACACCCAAATTCGAATTTTCTTCTCTCTCCTCCCTTCCCAACCACCTCCACTCCCCACCTACCCCATTTAAGCCTCTTCCCATTCCCCACAACCCTCATCAATACTCCACCCCTTCCCAAGACCCCCTCCACCAATCCTCTCCTCACCATCCAACCCCCAACTACCCCTCCCACTTTCCCAAGCACCCTTCCCACTACCCCAAGCACCCCTTCCCTTCCCCAACACAACCCCCCCATTCCCAAGACAAAAAATTAACCCCACCCTTAAACCTATTTTCGAATATCCTTTCCCTCTCTCCATTCCAACCAAATTCACAGCCCCCACTATCACCATCTATTGGACCCTCTTCCAGACCTTATTCTCCACCTCCCACACCTTAGAACACCCCCTCCAGGACCCCCTTAGAACCAGGGGTCACTCCCACACTCATCTACCCCCTTCCCCTTCTTCTTTCTTGGTCATTGGAAACTACTTCGAAGTTGCAGTTTGCTGTCCAGAGGTTGCAGATGAACCAGCAACTTGCAGCGGCCACCACGACTTCCTCCGGACGAGTTTGAATACCCAAGAGCCATCGTCGGAAGCTTCTACCAGTCTCCTTCGCAACAGAAGTGGTTTCATCTTCTTCCGATCTTTGAGCCGTCCAGGAGGTCCATTCTCCCACAACTGCGCAGTTCTGCCTCGGCTAAAGACCTAAGCCAGATTAGAAGCTCTGCTACGATGAACCTTGAATGAATCAGTCCACAAGTTCTTCTTCAAAGTTCTTCATCGCCCAGTCTACTTCCAGAATCAAGAAACAGAACTTCATTCGGCATTCGTGATCCAGAGTTCTCATTTTTCTCCCTCAGCTATGCAGATCTGCTACTCATAGTCTTCACCGACCAGTCTCCATTCTTCTACATCCCCTAGTCTTCTACGAAATCATTTGGCTTCCCCGTCAGTTTTTCTGCGAAGAGGACTCTTCCACGATTCCAAAGACTCTGACGGCGCTTGATTCTGAGGTCGGGAGCTTCCGTGGCATCCTCTGCAATCTGCTGTTAGAAGTCTGCAACTGCCGGTCGGAGAGTCTAATGCTCTGTTCAAACCTCCCTCCCGGTCAGCAGCAGCTCCAGAAGAAATTAAAGAAATTCTGAGGCATTCCCCTCCCATCTATGAAGATTTCCCCACTGGTCTCGTCATCAGCATAATTCCTAATCGTGTTCTACAGCAGCAACACCGACTATCTATCCCTGTTCGCAGACAACAGGCAGATTCGGCGTCGTCACTTAGTCTTACCTCTTTACTCTAATTTCCCCACCTCGCTTGGCCGGCTGAAGGCCCCTCCCTGCGTGGAGGTAGTATTGTTTGTAATCTCATTAACCCCCACCCCAAGATCCCCCTCCTGCGAGAGGTGTAGTGGTGTAATTTGTTTGGGCAGGTCAAGCTACCCCGACGCGGCGTGTGGGGATCCACTCGCCTCCCCGCTCGCCCTCGTCTCCGACCGGGACCGGTTTCTTCAAACCGGTCGAGTAAGTGCTCAAACCTTCACTCTATTTAGTGCTTGTCTTTCAATATTAGTTCTTAATTCCACTGGTTGTGCGAGTGAGAGCCCGATCCTCAAGCCCCGTTGTCTTGAGTGATCACCATGGGAGAATTGCAACTGGTGCCTTTGGCACTTTGTCGGCCCCCTTGAATTGGGCATCCACACCCATTGGGAATCACATATTGGCCTTGCTGGCCCTCTACCAGCAAGGGCCCAACCCCTCAACCTCACCTTGGCATTGCCAAGTTACCCCGGGCTTGGGTGAGCGACGAGAGAGCGGCGGCCCAATTCGGCCCATTTGAATGCGATTATGCTTGCTTGCATTTGGTCCGAGGTTGTGTCACATCATTTTATTTTTGCTAGTTTTGTGTGGGAGTTGTGTTTGAGGTGGAAGCTTCGGAAGATGAAACAAATGTGACAGTTTTTTGCCCAATTGGCCTTTTGTTTGTTGGTTCAAAACCCAATCCTTCCTTGTTGAAATTCATTCTAGTACCTAGCAATGCATCTAGGTTTTCTCTTCCATCCAAAAACTTTTCTAAAGATTGTTGTTTATCCTTCAACTCTTTTTGTAGGTTTTCAATATTTTGAAGAAGTTGAATATTGACTTGTTTGACAGCTTCATACTTTTCATTACTCAATTTACTATCTTTTTCATAGCTTTGCATTTTGAGCTTCATGCTATCAATCTCATTTCTCAAATCCTCATTTTCAGTTTCCAAGTCAGCCATTTCTTTTCTTCCTTCCTCCAAATCCTCAATCATTTTCTTAAGATCTTCAATTTCAGTCTCAAGTAGAGCATTCTTATCATTCATATTATGATCATGCACAAATGAGTTAATTTTCTTTTTCAATGATTTATTCTCCATTTTGTACATTTCATATTTTTCCATGAGTTGTATATATGCATCCTTCCAATCATCAATTGTATAATCTTCAAATGGAGAATTTACCTCAGTTTCTTCATCACCTTTGGCCATAAGGCAGAAATCTTCTTTTTCTTTGTCCAAGGAGCTAGTTCCGTCATCACTTTCTTCTTCATCGCTCCATGTGGACACCATGGCCTTGTTCTTCTTCTTGCCCTTTCATTTGTCAGCTTTTCTGAATCTGTCGGGTCAATCATTCTTGAAATGTCCTGGTTTATTGTAAGAATAGCAAATGATTTTGTCAGATTTCTTAGAGTTTTCAGAATTAGATTTGAAACCATTTCTTACCTTTGACCTTCCTCTCATGAAGCTCTTACCTTCCTTTCTCAGGAATTTTTTGAACTTACGTGTGAGCATGGCTACGTCATCCTCTTCTCGCTCACTTGCCGAATCCTCACCTTCATCAGAAGTGCCATGACCGCTAGGTCCTGCTTTAAGAGCTAGGGACTTCTTCTTAGGTGCCTCAGCCTCTTTGTTCTTGAGGTTGATCTCATAGGTCATCAATGACCCAATGAGTTCATCTACCTTGGTAGTTGCGAGATCTCTCGATTCTTCAACCACGGTAGCCTTTGTGTGCCATGCTGGAGTTAACGATATGAGAATTTTCCTTACAATTTCTTGCTCTGAATATTTCTTTCCCAAGTCAGTTAAACTATTAGTAAGCACAGTCAATCGAGCATACATATCTTGAATTGATTCATCAGGCTTCATGCGGAACATTTCATATTCAGAAACTAAAATGTTGGCTTTTGTTTGTCGTACCTGAGAGGTTCTTTCGTAGATTACCTCTAGCTTGTCCCACATTAGTTTTGCAGATGCGCAGGTAGCCACTCTTGAGAATTCAACTGGATGGAGTGAGCATTGCATGATATGTTTGGCACTCCAGTTGACAGTGGATTGCCTTATCTGTTCTTTGGTCCACAAGTCCTCATTATCCATAAGCTCATATGGACCTTTGCTGATCACTCGCCAAAGTTCGTAGGCTTGGGCGCGAATGAACACCTGCATACGATGTTTCCAATAGGGATAATTAGATCCAGTGAAATAAGGAGGCCTATTCACAGAATGTCCTTCAGGTAAATAACCCTTAGACGCTGATCCACCATTTCCCTCAAGGTCGTTGGTCCCATAATGAGAGATTAGACTCTGATACTAATTGTTGTGTACTGGATAGCAGATCTAGAGGGGAGGGGTGAATAGATCTGCCCCTCTTTTCGCAATGCAACCCTGTTTAAAGCTAGATGATGAAATAAGCAGCGGAATATAACTAGCTTGATGTAGAACACAAATGATTTGCTTGGCAAGATGATTACGCAATATAGATATTGAACATAAGCATGCATCTAACACATATCAATTGCACAATCAAACCACAACACAAAGGATTTTAAGGTGGTTCGGACTGAATCCCCAATCCTACGTCCACCTCTCACCAAATCCGGTGAGGCTCCACTAGTTCCACGCACTGAATCGCAAATTGGAAAGACCACCGATTGCCTTCCTACTAACCACCGGTAGGGACGTCAACACCGCAGATCGGGTAACTTCCGATTGCCTTCCTACTAACCACTGGTAGGGACGATCTTCAGTTCCAAATGTTTGAATGAAATGGAAAAGAACAAGTATGAAAATACTCAAACAAGATATGAAATATGTTCAAAGAGAAAAGATCTTGTCTGAGTTTGTTGGAGCTTGAATCTGATGCTTCACTTGGCTTGGAGTTGATCTCCTCTTGAAGTAGCTTGAATCACTTGGAGATATGATGAAGAACTTCTTCCCAGAGTACTGTTCACAGCTACAGTACTCGAACTCCTCTCCCTTGAACACACCCTTGCAGCCTCCTTTGATCTCCCTTATTAGCCTTTCTTGCTTCTACTATTCCTGGAGGTTGCTGGATTGAGATATGAACTTGAATCACCTTGAGTTGATGGAGAGAGTGTTGGATGTAGCTTTGATCTTCCTTTTGATCCTCTTGAGTTGATGAAGAGGAAGAAGGATGCAGTTTAGATCACCATTGAACCCCTTGATTGCTTCTTCTTCCTTGGAGGTTGAGATGGCTTCAGATCTGGACTTAAATGCCTTGGAATGGATGAAGAACTCCTTCCCGAAACACTGTTTACAGAGGTGCTACAGTGCCTCGAAAATGGCCTCCCTTGATCTCTCTTGAAGCCTTGAAGCATTAGGGTTTCTAACCCCTCAAGTGTTGGTTTTATAGACCTTGAATGGTCCATAGACACCCTCCAGACCAGATCCATAAATCATGGAAGATTAGGTAAGGTTTGATTAAACAAATCCATGAAAAGGGGCTGGCCACGAGGTGGAATTCGAAGTCAAACAAGGCTGCATCGGGGCTGGCGGTCGACCTGCAGCTCCTGGCGGTCGACCGCTACTGTGAAACCTGCAAACGGGCGGTCCCTGGGATTTCTGGTCGACCGCCACTGGCTGGCGGTCGACCGCCAGCTGAAACACATGTAGACTGGCGATCCCTGGCTGGGGCGGTCGACCGCCCCTGTGCTGGCGGTCGACCGCCAGTTGGGCAGAACCCGGGCTTGGCCGGGTCGGTCCGTTAAGTCTTGAACTCCGTCGTTCAACTCCATTAGCAGCCCGTGCATGTTTGTGGCATCGCCCTTGATAGTCTAGAAGGTATCAACTGAGTCTTTAACCTTGGATTCTCTTGGCTATACTTCTTTGTGCATTGACCATGGATGAGTAAAGGGCCGAATATGAAATGTCAACTTTTGCTTGTAAGAGAGATGAGATTTGCATCCTTGCTTGGGCGCGATCAATGAGCTTTCACTTTGGTCATTGCCACTTGATTCCTTGTCCATTCATTTGCATATCTGTCATGGATAAAAACATCACGTATGTCAATCACATGAGAGTGGAAGATATCAATGACTAATAGTGTTTAGCCATTATCAAAACCAAGAAACTCATATGACTATGGAATGATGTCGAATGACCCAAGTGACCACAGAATGACTCAAATGTCCTCATGGACACAACATGTTATGCAGAATGCATCAAGCAAAGTATGAACATCAAGAATGAATGCACAATGGCTGTATGGACTTGGCGTTCTGAACGATGTACATACCTGCTAACAATGAGTGTGATGTAGTGTGTAGACTTTGCTTTGAACAATGCACAATATAGACTTAGTCATGCGTGCAGCAAAGACAGTGTACAGACTTGATGAACAACTGAACGATGTATGGACTTGCCAATTTAAGGGCTGTACCGACTTGATGCAATGCAGGGCAACGAATGTATAGACATCAAGCCAAAGCAAGCAAAGCCAATGTATAGACTTGGCGTTTGTGTGAGCATGCGATGTACAGACTTTGTGTTGTGAACACAGGCTGTACAGACTTGAAGGAATGCATGCTACAGTGGCGATGTATAGACTTGGAAGCATATGAACATGGCGCTGTACAGACTTTGAGCAAAGCAAAGCAATCGAATGTATAAACTTCACGATGTGCATACTTCAATGCATGAAGAAACGGTGTGTAAACTTTGACAGACACAACGTGCAACACTGTATAGACTTGAAACACTAGATGCACGATGTACAGACTTGAATGCTGTGCGATGTACATACTTCATGTTATGCATGAGTCTCTAAGAAGACAGACGATGTATAGACCTTGCCAAAGGAAATGGCTGTACAGACTTGACCAAGGCAAAGCAATCGAATGTATGGACTTTCACAAGGTATAGACTTGCCAAAGACTGGACGATGTACAGACTTGAACAAGGCAAAGTCTGTACAGACTTCAAGGTTTACAATGTATAGACTTTGGCAAGGGAATGGCTGTATAGACTTGCACAGTTCTAGGATGTATAGACTTGCCAAGGGAAACGACGGTAAAGCTATCAGTGTATAGACTTCGAGTGCAACGTCGGTAAAGCTACCGATGTATAGACTTGCAAGATCACTGATGGATGTACAGACTTGGAAGTTCACTGATGGATGTACAGACTTCACCTCGAGCAATCTACAGTGCAGTGTGTGGACTTGAAGAATGATGCATGACGCTGTACAGACTTCACTTGAAACAGTCCGATGTACAAACTTGCTGATGCATTGTATAGACTTACATGAGACGCTCAATGTACAGACTTGCATGAGACGCTCAATGTACAGACTTAGTCTGATGCGTTGTATAGACTTGCATGAGACGCTCAATGAGACGCTCAATGTACAGACTTCGAGTCCAGTGTATAGACATTGCCTTAGACGCTAAATGAGACGGACAATGTTCAGAATTAGCCAATGCAATGTATAGACTTTTGGGCTCGCCATGCAGTGTATAGACTTAGAGCACAAACGCCACGATGCAATGTATAGACATACTAGTTATATGAGCTGCACTGTATAGACTCTACTATGCATGAACATGAGTGTATAGACTTGTGAATCTGGGGGATTCGACCCATCAAAGAAGGGGGTTGACCCATGATGCATGGATGTACAGACTTGTGTTCTCAACGATGCACAAACACAACACAGACCCAACATGATGTATAGACTATGTTGAGTGTGTAGACTTATGAAATGCATAGAACACATAGAGGCTGTATAGACTTACAGCGTTGACGCTGTAGACTTGAGAATGCAATGCACACACTTACTGCGTTGACGCTGCATGAGACACTAAATAAGATGGACAGTTGTATAAACTTGTGTTCTGAGGGAGTCGACTCATCAAGGAAGGGGGTCGACCCATTTAAGTGCACTGATGCAGTATATGCACAGAAGAAGCAATGCACCGATCTTAATTCAAGCACAAAACACATTATGCACTTAGTATGGAACACTGCATGATTTAGCACACTCATGCATTCTCCACAGAATAGATCAGATATAACATACTCAAACATTCTCCAAAGAATATATCAGTCATATGCATTCATGTTGCTATCATTCAATGTGATGTTCTTAGCAAAATAATATGGTGACTCATTCATGTTGCTATCATTAAAACACCACATTCATCAAAACACAAGGGGCACAACATCCGGGTGCGAACCGAAGGAACTTACCTGAAAAGGACGAACGGCCTGCACTTGACCAGCGTGCAACCGCCTGAGCCCTTCCTGCTCCCAGGAATGAAAGGCTTTGAGCTCCATACCGAATGCCACTTCCCCGCCGGTCACCGTCGACCAATCTTGTGGAGGCATCTCCCCTACTCTATGGCCCCCCCTAGCCGCAGCCACTCGATTGCCTTCGGTTGGAGGGAAAGAGAAGACACATGTCGCTGGCTTCAGAGGCTTCTCCTCCCAGCTCCATTGATATATATGAAATGAACACCCCACTGGAAGCTCTCTCGACAGGCGGTGTCTCTCTGGCCGGTTCTTTCTGAAAGGTCTCCTGCAGAAGAGAAGAAGAAGCACTGTTCCCCTGCACCCGTGAGGTGAAGAAAAAGAGAGAGAGTGAGAGAGAGGAAAGGTGAGTTTGGAAGGGGGGAGCTTGTGCTCTGTTCCCCTTCCCCCACCGATGTATTTTTTTCATTTCTTTCTCTGATGTATCCTCCCGCTTCGGGGTAGATCCCCTTCTGTATTTAGCCTCCTTCCCTTGTGGATGAATGGAAAGAAGAAAAGCCTTGCTGAACACTACACTGTGTTCTACTTCATTTGCCCTCCTTTCCCCCCTATCTTCTAATCATCCAGGGCCCTTTGAAACTTGCCCCTCCGTGGCATGGTCTTTGAAGGAACCCGTCTAAAAGGATGAATATTCATGGCCTTCCATGGTGAACATCCGTCCCGCTGGTGCTACCACGAAGTTGCTACCCATGAACTTCCAGAACCCCTTGAAGGCTGGTCCTCGGGGCTTCTGCGTTCAACTATGGGACACCGGACTGCCGTTAGGCCACTCTGAGTTTTTGGGATCGTCCCGGAGTACTCCGTTTGACAATCCCTTATTTCGCCCCAGCAAACCTCAGTCCGGGGGAGGTGCTTCCCAATTTTGGCCAGGAATATGAACAATAGTAACAAACTAAGCTCCCTGAGAACATGAATTGAACCTTGGAGTTCCTAAACCCCTTTGAATAAATCACCCAAACTTTGATCTTAACAGATGAATAAAACACTTTGAAACCTTCAAACCAACCTATTTTGTTGGGTGAACAAACAACCTAACCATATGTTAACCTGTACGCCTTTGAAAAGAACAAAATGGCCTAATCCGGCACGCTCCTAATCCGGCGCGCACTTATCCGGCGCGCTACCCCCCCTCCCCGTGCCGCTTTAGCCCCACACTCATAAACACTTTTACCCCTTTTGGCTCCAAACCGGCACGCCCCCTGCGCGCCGAATTAAACCCTCTCACAAAACACCTCTCCACCCCTTTGCTCACATCCAAACCGGCGCGCCCCTGCTATGCCATCTAAACCGGTGCGCCCCTTCCTTGTGGCTAAACCGGCGCGCCCCTTTATTCCACCTAAACCGGTGTGCCTTCCAACAATATAATTAACCAAACAATGAAATAAAATATAACCCCGTGACCTGACTGTGTAGCTCGATCCGCGTGCGAGGGCGCATGTTGGCGAGTTCGGGCTTCACACTTAACAACTCACTTCCCCGAACTGTGCGAGAAGAGAAAATCAACGATGCCCCATGGTGTCAGATGTGGACCTCGAAATCCCTGACATGGCCATAGTCTGAAACCGTCTCGGGCCAATAGTCCATCAACTTGACCCACTTCTATCGGGATCTAATCCCGCAATCCCATTAAACGTGACGTAATCGCACCAGACATTCGTACGAGTTTGTCAGTCTTCGATGCTTCAAACGGGGACTCTCATCTGAACAATGAATGGTCTATTAGTGACCGACATATATATACACCGGGGCCTTATCCCAGTATTGAATTAAACTTGCCGTAATCGCGACAGACATTCGTACGGTTTATCGTCGTCTTCGATGCTTCAAATGTGGGCTCTAGTCCGAACAATGAATGGTCCGTTAGTGACCGACATATATATATATATATATATATATCGGGATCAAATCCCACACCCACATTAAACTTGCCGTACCTACGGCAAACATCCGCATGGCTTTATCGTTGTCTTCGATACTTCAAATACGGACTCTCGTCCGAAGGACAAATGGCCCGTTAGTGACCGACGTATATACCGGGATCTAATCCCGTACTTGCATTAGACTTGCCGTACTCACGACAGACATTTGTATGGGTTTATTTCTGTTTACATCGTACCTTCAATATGGATCTTTGTCCAAACATAAAGTGGTCCATGAATGACCAACAAAATCTAAATGGAACGAGACGGCTCTCGTCTTCCCCAAACCCTACGTGTGGGAATATCAATAAGACCTTCGTGAGTCACGTTTGGACCTCAGGTTCACCCCAACCATGGTCATTGCCTGACCTACTTCCTAGGCCTATAGCCAGCTATCTCTGTACATGTCTTTGTTTTAGAATGTAGTCCCGGGACACTTTCCCGCTGCCCCTCGGCACCGAAAATAATAACGATGCCCACGCAAGTCTCGTTTGGACTGCGGGAGGCGCCTCCGGAATGGTCCTATCCCGATCTCGCACCGGGCCAATAAACTCGCTGATTTCTGACCACTCTAACCGAGATTCAACAGAATGTCACCTATCCCTTTGAACAATAAATTTGCCGTACCCTGGCTGGCATACATATGCTCCGGTTTTCCCCGTGACGATCACAATTTTCTGAAGCCGGATGCTCGTCCGAATATCAAAATGGTCCCTTAAGTGACCGACATATTCCGAATGCTTGCTTCCCTAGACATCGGGCTTTCTGACTGATTCGAGACCGTTATCGGCTTGTTTCTCTCGATATAGTTTCCTGGCAATGAGGCCCTGATTCCCGGCGATTAATCAAGAGTGTTCCCCTCTCCGAGGGGATGTAAATGACGCCGTGACCTTTACGGCGCGGCGGGTTTTAGTCCCGACACGAACTAGACAATCGTCTGATTAATCAGATAGAGTGCACAATAAATCGTCACCTTGGTGACTGGCATGCCCACGCACTTAATAAACAAATAAACCCGACTTAATAAACCCAATAAATAAATAAACAACGATCTTTAATAAAAAAAGTGCATCCACATTCCCCCTTTCATATCATGGGGTTACAAACTATTATATAGTGAAGGCAATCCCGACCAAGACTTATACACCCGGTACAAATAATTACATTAATTACATAAATGAATTCTACTGCCCACTCCACATAGGGAGGTAAAGAGCTACACGTGGGACCTGGGAGTAGCAAACTCGGGTTGACGGGCAGCAAGTCGGAAGGGCTTTCGGGCCGGAGGCAGGCTACTGGTCCGACTCGGTACTATTCAAACTCACTAGACAGCAAGTGAACTCAGCTACTGGGACGGTGACTTCCAGGCGTCTCCTTGCTATGGTGGCTGGCTGGGACGCAGCTGGGGGGTTGTCGGTCGATCCCCGAGAGCGGCGGTCGCTGGTTCAGAGTCAAGGATTTATGGGAGAATTAACTCCCAACTCTATTCTGCAGTAGAATGCAATAACAGTTCAGTAGGCAATAACACCTTTAAGATAATATTAAAATATTTTTAAACGTCAAAATAATTTGAATCAGACATGGAAATTTTTACAACGAGTTTAGAATATCAGATCCCATGATTCTAAAAATTTTCTAAATTTATCATGCACCGTTGCTAATTATAGTGTATTAATCACTTGATTTTACCCTTAATCACATGTCTTAACACTAATGATCTCATGGTAATTCGACTAAGATATGATCACACATAGTGAAATAAAGATCTCTGAATTTAATTATCTCTATAGATGCTAATTAACACACCTTAAATCATTTTGAATATGCTAATTATACTAATCAAGAGGATTAATGCTAAATCCCTTATCTTAATGAAGCTTTAACACTACCTTAATTAGCCTTGCACCCTCTCCTTCTGCACTTCACGTAGCCAGCATCAAAGAAGAGTAAAAGAAGCCCCTCTCATGGCTATTTATAGGAGTTTTTCGCTAATTAATCTTAGCCATTATTTTAATCAAGGGTGGAGATTAAATATTTAATTTAATGTTATTTAATTGAGAATTTGACATTCAAACCTTCACCAACCCACTCAGCCCTTTTCATTTAACTATCCCATATTTTTCTTTTTTTTATGGCTATATGGCACATGGAGATTGACTAATAAGGAAATGGATTTAGACATAAGAGAAAGGTTTAATAAAAATAATAAAAAAATATTTTTTTAAAAAAAATGTCACAAAGCGGTCTGGAGGGGGGGGGCGCGGACGCACTCGCGTGCACCCCCACATGCGCGGGCGGCCGTCGTTTCTCTTTTTTTTATTTTTTTATTTCTTTTATTTAAATCATTCTTCTCTTTTTTTTAAACACTTAGTCCCCTTTATATTTTTTTTCCATTTACCCCCTTCAATTTTTTTAAATTTTTTTCCACTTAACCTTTAAATCTCTTTTTTCTTTTTTTATCATGACTAAAATTTATATAATAAGACTAATATTTTAAACATTTAGGCATAATCAAAATTTTTTAATTAAATAAATAAAATACTAAACTGTAAATTTGTAGGGCATTACACCCTCCCCCCCTTAAAGAAAACTTCGTCCTCGAAGTTTGGAGTTTAGATCACAAACTGAACAATCGAGGGTACTTCTTTTTCATCTCTTCCTCTGGTTCTCACGTGGCCTTCTTATGCGAGGAGTTCCTCCATAGTACCTTCTGTGAGATCCTCCGCCTACTCAGCATCCTTTCTAGCTAACGCAAACACCCGAGTTGGCGCTCGGGGTCTCCCTACGGGTCCCGCTACTGTTGGTCTGGCTGCTACTGGAGTTGCTACAGGCTGCATCAACTTCAGACAATCTCCGATCATGTGGCCCTTCTCGCCACAACGAAGACACCTGCCGGTGGCGATCCAGCATGCTTCCCCGCCATGTCGCTTGCCATAGTGTTTACATTCTAGTTTATCGTTGTCTTTTGCTGGTGGCGTGATCTTCCCTGTCACGAACGATCGCGATGGATTCTCTATCACTCTTTTGCCTTTGTCATTTAGATGAAATGGTGTCGATGGTCTCTTTGTTAAATTCCTCTTCTCCTCTTGATATAATTCCATGTCGCTCTCTTGACGACATGCCGAGCCAAGAGCCGCCTCCATCGTAGCAAGATCTAGTGCAATTAGACGGGTCCGAAGCGACTGTCGTAGTCCCGCCACAAACTTCTTCACCTTCCTTTTTTTATCTATAACAATGTGCGGTGCATACTTTGATAATTCCATGAACTTGGCCTCATACTCAAGCACGGTCATCGACCCTTGAGTTAGGGCCAAAAAATCTTGCTCCAGCTTGTCTTGTACATGCTCTGGTATTTACTTTGTTGTGAATAGCCGCCTGAATTCTTCCCAAGAAATATCATGCTTGAATCTATCAGGTTGATTCCTTAGAACATACGTCCACCATACGTCTGCTCTCTCCTGCAACATGTACGCCGCCAAACGTGTCTTGTCCTCATCCGCACACTGGATGACCCGAAAAATCTTCTCTATCTCGCAGAGCCAATTTTCAGCCATGATTTGCTGACTCGCCCCCTTAAAAGAGGGTGGAGCCATCCGTCGAAATCTCTCCATCATGGTCACCCCTCCGGAAACCTGCTCCTGGGGTGATGCTGCCTGAGTTTGGAGTTGCGCCTGAAGAGCCGCCGGTGTCTGAGCTTGAGTTTGCATAGCCTGAACCAGACCTTGCATGAACATCCCATAATCCACCAAAGGTGGTGGGGGTGGAGATGGGGGTCCTCTCGGCTCCTCCTGAACATCGTCATTCTGAATTGCACGACGACCTCCTCCCGCCATAGTCTAACAATAAAATTATACGGTTAAGTTTTCGTCAAAACAACCTATTAGTTCAAGTATTTTAAAATATGGATTAAGCTGATGACCATTTAAGTAAATTCTCAACCGCGGTGGCTCTAATACCACTCTCTCAGACACCCTTGGGCATTCTTGTGCACTAATGAACTATCATGGGGAGGTTTCATCATACCACCCTCGGGCATTCTTGTCCACAATGTAAATATACCACTCTCTGTGACGCCACGACTCGTAAACCCGGCCCAGTCGTAAAGACTCACGTCAGATTCTGATCGAAACGTCACAGTGGGACAACCCAAACAGTACAATTACGGTAGAAAATTTCACATAAATATTGAGATATCATTGCAGCGAAATGAAATTACTCGATCAGTCAGCTTACAGTCAAAAGACTTCATCCACATAGATCTAAATAAATATGAATAATTTAATAAGTCATTTATTACATAACCAAATTTCACACACATTTTTTTTCTAACATAACTACCTAAGATAATGACTCGGAGTAAATCCAAGCCGCGGTCAGAACACTACGAGATCACTCCTCGCTTTCTTCAACCGCTTCTCCTGAAAATGTTCAACAGGGTGAGTCGACGAATAGACCCAGTAAGAGACTACGCATAATCCCCAGTCATAACATGTATGAACATATCCAAAGTGATTTACGGTATTTCATTTTATAAGTCATTCTTAGGCATAATTTTAATTAGATAACACATGAGATTAATACATTTAACCTAATTTTAATTTTTATGATCATAAGTCATGATATTAGTGTTGAGCTATGGTTTTGATGATAACTAAACTTTGTGTGTGATGGAGATTGTGAGCTATGGCTTTGATGATAACTAAACTATGTGACATATTGTGTGCTTGATTAGTGGAAAACATCTTCATGATAAATGAACTCACATGTGGTTATCTTATCTTGCAGGTTGCTTTACTAAGTAGGTTGATGATTGAATCATGCATGCTGCACATTAGTCTTTGAAGGTTTCATGTGAAGACTATGCTTCTCAGTGAAATGGTTGAGTCCTTATGGATATGAAATTGATTGCATGGCCTTGTGTTGTATAAATGCATAGCCATTTCATTACATGCTCTGTTGAGGATTTCCTCTGGTTCTTGTATATGATGAATGCATGAGTGATGGCTCCTAGTCATTCTAATCATATGGCTTAAATGCTTTGAAATGGTTTGTGGGAGAATTGGGTTGAAGTCGGGATCTTCAGATTCATTGGTATAATATTAACTTGCCTCTAAATTCCCAGAAAGTGCAGGTTAATGTTTCCTACATTGTGATGGATTCAAGGTAAGAATTTATATCGGAATCCATGGTGATACTCTATAAATCTTGAGTTGGAAAAATAGGTTCTCAAGTGCTTTCATACAGATCTTTCATGTGGATTCTTATATGCCTCATGCTAATGCTTTCGTAATCATATTTCATGTCATTTGGGTCTTAGTCTCAAAACTAGCTTCATATGTTAATGCATGACCCATATATTTTGATCTTGATCTAACCTCTTGGTTTATCATATTTTTCAGGATGCAAAATCATTGTTGATCTTCATGGGATTATGGTAACATTTAATCAATTGTTTCCCTTTGGTTTGATGGAGGTTTTAGTTATATTTCAAACTTAAACTGTCTTACAGTCTTGACCATTTTCAATCCAACCATTGGATCTTCCCTCTAAAAATTTTATGTTGTAGCTCTGGGAGTCCTCTTTCCAACGCCTCCAGTCTCGCTTCGATCGGAGTTCAGAGCTAGGAGAATTAATTCCTGTCGCCGAAGCGCGCAGAGCTGTTTTTTGTGTAATCTGTCTGAAAGGGTCGACCCCTGTAACACAGGGTGTTTTTTTGTGTATTCCAGCAACCTGTTGCCCGTCGACCCCTTCCGGACGGGACTTCCGAAAGTGTTTAAAACCCTTTAAAAACCCTTTCAAACATTACCATACTACCTGCTATTAGTTTCTATTGTTATTAAGGTGTTTTTAACTTGTATTAGGAGGGTTTTATGAGTCTTTTCTCCACCCCTTGAGTTGCTTATATAAGAGTTACGAATTTGGGATGTGACTAACCCTAATGCTCATTTGTTCTTTCGTATAGGAGAAGAAAAGGGGGAAAACATGGTGGAGCTCTTCCAAGGAGGATATCATCTACATCCGTGAAGATCTGGAGCTCGTGGAAGAAGAAGAAAAGGAGCGGATCGATGAGAGGATCAAGAGGACATAAGAATCATCTTCATCCGGCTTCTCTCCAACTCGTGGTTCAAGGAACATCATCAACCGGCCTTGAAGATCAAAGGGGGACTTCTTCTATGTCTTCTATCAGTTCTTTGTGATATGTTCTATGATCTATATTTTGGGTTTGAGCATGCTTGAGTATTTGTGTTTATTTTCTGAATAATAGAGATACTCGTGTGTGTGACCGTTTGTGTATACGGTCGTGTTTGATCATCTTCGTGCGATCGTGTTTGTGTTATTGTGCTGCGGTTGTTGCAGCGTGTGTGTGTGTGTGTGTTGTGATCCGGTCGTCGGATCGTGTGTGTGTTTGTGATCCGGTCGTCGGATCGTGTGGGAGACTTCGTCTCCGTCTGTGTGTGTGTTGGGGCGTGTCCCCGTGTGTGTGTGGGGATTCATCCCCGTGTATGTTTGGAGCGTCGTCTCCGTGTTGGGGATTTATCCCCGAGTGAAGCCTCACCAGGTTTGGTGTGGGGTGGACGTAGGGAGCCCGTCGTGGTCCCGAACCACCTTAAAATCCCTGTGCATTGTGATTTGCTTTGTGCGTTGGCTTGGTGTGATTGTTGAATCCTTTTAAATGATCGTGTGGGATCGGTGAGATTGAGAGAATCTGTTTCTTGGCATAATCAACTTCCTTAATCTTGTTGTAAGGAGTTTACCCCACCACGCAGCTTTCGTCTTATCGTCTAGTGTGGGGGTTAGTGTAGGTTGCAATCTATCTTGCATGTTCAACATATTTGATGTTTTAGTTGTTGTTTCTTTACACTTGTTAAAAGGGAAAGAGTTTCCTTAAAATTTGTAATCACCTAATTCACCCCCCTCTTGAGTGTCATTGATCATGGGACCCAACAATTGGTATCAGAGCTAAGGCTCTAATTTCATAGATCTAACGATCTAGAGTGATCCGGATCAATGACCACCATGATGTACACCTTGAACTCTCGACCCATGTTTGATGGCTGTAATTTTGATTTGTGGTTAGGAAGGATGTGTAGTCTAGTTAATTTATACGACCCTAAGCTATGGAAGCTTATTTCACATGGTCCTCATGAATTGCCTAAAGACAAAAGTGTCTGGACTGAAAATCAAAAGCACATACATGATCAGAATTGCTTGGTTTTGAAGTTACTTACTGCTGCAGTTGATTCTAACTATTTTCCTTTTGTCTCCCATTGTAGATCCGCGAAGGAAATATTAGATGGATTAACAGACCTTAAGGAGGAGCTTAAAGACAGATGTCTTGTATCAGTCATGAGTGAACAAGGAAGTGATCAGCAAAGTTGATCAAGCTCAAAGGTAAATTCTGACTCTGATTGTGAAGATGATTTTAACTATGAAGAATTGTTGAATGCTTATGAAGAGCTTGCTGAAAAATACAAGAAGTTAAAATCTGAAAGCAAAAAATTGAAAAAGAATGTTGGTCAAAATAGAAGTGATTCCTCTTGCAAAGAATGCTCACACCTTAAGGAATTGATTGATGGTTACATGTTTGACATTGAAATTCACAAAGATCAAATCTCTACCTTGAAAAATGAAAACAAAGAGCTGAGAGAGTGAGTTTGTCTTATGGACATTGGCCAAATTGAATTTGCTCATGATAAGAGACTTGAAAAAGAAAATGATGAATTGAAACAGTTGAACAATGCCATGTCTGAAAGATTGTTGTTTTTAGAAAAAGAAAAATATGTGGCTTTGGAAGAGTGTGAAGATGTGAATGAAATAAGGCAAGAAGTTGAATGTCTTAGGAAAACCAATGTCGTGTTAAATGTCAGTCTTTCCACTTGTGAAGAAGAACTTGCCAATTCTGAATTACACATTTCATCTCTTGAAAAAGAAATTTCTGACTTGAATGCTTCATTATCTAAATTTGTGAATGGTCAAGAAAGCTTGGATAAATTGCTGGGCATGAGAGTGAACTTTCAAAGGGAAGGGCTGGGTTTTAATCCTGTGAACAAAAAGAAATTTGAGAGTAAGCTACACACTTCTTTTGTTCACCCCACTTGTGCACCCAGCACCTCCACATCTCACTCCCATGAACACACCATGTCGAGAACTCAATCAAAACTGAAAAAGGGTGCGAATGTCCAGAATGTGCATGCTAGAAACATTCATATAAAATCCCATGCATCCAACAAAAGAAACATGTCTTGTCTTTACTGTGGATAACTTGGACACATGATACATGATTGTTTCATTATGAAGAATGATGATTTGAGAGCTTGTAGAAATCAGGCTGGTTTGAAAAATGCAAAGAAAGTATTCACCACAAAATCTCTCATGCATTGCAATCACTGTGGTAAAAGAGGTCATACAATTTCACACTGCTGGCTACTAACAAAGAAAAAGAGTTTTCATTCAACACATCATGCTCAAATGTACAAAATGGTAAACCAAATGAGAAGAGTGAATGTGACGTCACATGCTTCAAAGAATCCTCGTGCTTTTAAGAACTCAAAGTCATGTTGCAACTACTGTGATAAATTTAGACATATGGTGCATGATTGTTTTCTGAAGAAAATTGATGATTTGAATGTTGTTATGAAGTGGAAGCCACGTGCCAAAGATGCTGCTAACCCACAAGGACCTAAGATGGTTTGGGTACCTAAGAATGCCAAATGAGAAATTTGTTTTGCAGGTGTGCCTTGGGAATGTAAAGCATGAAATCTATTTTTCTCACGAAGGTAAGGCACACAAGTGGGATAAATCAGGTTAAAAGAAAAAACTAAAACTGAAATTTGAAAATTCAGGTGATATCCCTCTCACTCTCTTCAGTAATTATGTCATTGTTTGATTCATATTGTGCTGAATTGTCTTGTGTTAATGCACATGTTTATTCATGCATTCCATCCATAGATAGTTGCATACACTTGTGCATATCATCTTCATATAGCATCTTGTTGAAGTGGTGCTTTGAAACCATCAATAAAATTCACTACATTTGTTGAGCTTGCATGCACCCTCATGTTTGCATACACCCTTTCACATATTGTCTTGCATAAGTTGAACATTATGAAGTCATGTCATAATGCATAGCATTCCTCCTACCTTCATCACCCTTGACTACATAGTATATCAAATGGTGACATGTGGAAGGGCAGGTTATGCCTGTCTGAAAGCTATCACTACGCGTGAGGTGATCTTTGGATCTAAGTTCTCCGCCTAGTACTATGAGTCGTTTACTTAAAAGGCTGCATATGACATTGGATTGTTACTGAACATCTTGCATTCTTGCGCACACTAAGGGGGAGCAACCACATTCTTCATATGAGCTTAGTGTTTAAGGTTCACACATGAGTCATGCATTGCATCTTGAGCTATCTAGAGGACTTTGGTTGTTAAAATAATGTGTGATGCCATAGTTAATAAATATGAATCAAAATTGACAAATCAATTCTTGTTGTTCTTGAATGCAGATTACACTCCCAAAATCCAAATGCTGATGGGCTGGCCGTGACCAAGTTTGAATCAAATGAGGAATACCTTGCAAGGATGAAAACGATATAAATTTCCTCAATCCACCACTAGGAGATAGGAAGTGATCTTGATAGTACCCAAGACATGGTATGAAAAGTGCGCATCTCAATTAACAAAGGATGGTTCAATAGGTGAAAGACTTGGAAGAAAAAGGATTCTCAAGGTAAAGGTAAGAAAGTAAAATCTGAAATATCAACCTCCGTGAGGTTGGTAATTTCAGTGATTGAAGGCTTCCAATCTTGTCTCCTGAACCAAGGTAATTCAACCTTATTAAATCATGCAATGGTCTTGTTGCCACTTCGTGATACCTTTAGATGACAAGTATTAATTCTAAAAACTTGAGTGGTCATCCACTAGCATGCTGTGACAAATTGGTTGAATCTAGTTTGATGTGATGATCATACTTAATTGATTTAACCAAGTGAAAACCTTGAGAGTTGTGCTTGAAGTGGTTGATTACTGTATGACACTTGAATTGAATTGCATGTCTGGTATATCAAATGACGTTTGTGAAAGAGTGGATTATATCCACTTGGAAGCATTCCCTATGCGTTGAGTTGGGTCTTTGGACTAAAATCTCCGCCTCGTACCAGGTCTTGATTGGTTTGTGATTGATTAATTGTTGAATGAATCCTTGAGATGAGTTATGTGACTTGAAAATATGTTTGTGATTATATGATCCATACATTTGACTTTTGGATGAACTCTCATTTCAAAACTTGTGAAAGACCTTTCAAAATCTATTTTTGAACAATTCTGAAATTTGAGTTGCACTGCTTACTTTTGATCATTTATGCACCCTCATTCATAAAGGTCTTGTCATAAATAATGTTTGCTGATTCATGGATTGAATGTGGATAAACTCAATAAGATTTCTGTCACACTGGCTTGGAAATGAAAGCTCTCATCTTCTTTATGCATCCTATCTTTCATTCTCATACAGCTATAGGCTGCATGCATCAGAATCCAATGCATTAGGTGCATTTAGTTCACTTAAATGAAAAATCAAATACACACACTTTACACCCATGTTAATTTCTGCATTGCATTAGAACTCATGCATTAGTTGCACTTAGTTCATTCTGTTGGCATCCATTCAATTGGTATCAAATTGACATCACATTGCTCACATGCATGTCAGAGTGCATTTACATAAACTCCAAATGTGTGCTTATATGTTATTATATGCTATTCACCCCCATCCTTAAAATTTCTATGACCTTATACTTTCTTGATAAATAATGTTACATTTGAAGTCATTATCAGTGTGCTTCATGTTGTACACTTTGGGGGGGAGTAAAAGTGCATCTATTTAGGGGGAGTTGTATTGTTATGTATTCATGATATTTTCGGTATACATGCTGAATCAAATTCGCACATTTCTTGCACAAAATATGAAAATGAGTGTTAAAGATAAAGATATATGAATTTCTTTTCAACACTCTTGAGATGTTAAACTTGTTGCATGTATGTTGAAGAGACAGTTGAGGAAAAAGCTGTCTACCTATCTTTGTTGAAAAATCTGCAATGAAAATGAACGGCAGAGCAATGCTTGGTCTTACTGAGTAAATTGGACACATGTCACCTGAGACGTGATGTGGTTCATATCTGAAAGGGTGGACTAGTACCTCTGTTCAAAATGAGGTGAAATGGTTCAGTATTCTGAGTAACCGGGGATTCTGACATGAGCTCCATGCGTCTACTCGCGTAAAAAGGGATCATTTTGAACCTGATCACTCTTGAAAAATTCTGACTATCATGTGATATTGGTTGAGTTAAAAAAAATTGATGGTGAAAACTCATTGTGGTAGAGCGAAGCCTCCAATACGCTGCTCTCAAATTGAAGTGCAGTCTGTAAAATGTCTCCCTGTGTTGATCTGAAAATTTGAATATCCATATTAAAACTATCACTTTTCATGTTACTCACTTACACATTTCAGAATTTGATTTAATATGTATTCAGAAAGTTGATTGACTGCATTAGCAATTGCATTAATCTCCTATATGATTGGAAAATCTCCCATGTGCTGTACATGTGTATTCTGATTGCCATGACTCTCTTGCATCTTTCCTATACCCATCCCTTCTTAAATAAGTAGGGGGGAGCAGTGTTGCATGTATATATATATATGTATCTATTTGTTTGCTTGTGTATGCATCTCACATGTCATCACATGCATAAGTTGCATCTCATGCATTTCAAACCACAAATCAAAAATTAAAAATCTAGAAATTACTAAAAACTAAAAATTGAGTGAACTTCCCATGCTATTTACTTGCTCAATAAATTCTTATGTTTGCTTGGAAAATGGGGAGAAAGATTGGGCACAACCAAGTAATCAACATTTGGTATCCTCTCTACCCAACAATTGGTTCTCTAGTCGACAATTGGTATATCCCATAGTTTCCATGAACCCACTTATTTATAACTTACTCCTGCTTCATCAAAATTTCTAATGTGGGTTACTGTTCCTTGCACATTTATCATGCTACAATGTGCATCACCTCTGTTTCTTCTTCATGAGGGAGTATGATTGGCATTACCCCGCTTTTTGATAATGTCAAAGGGGGAGAAATATTTCATGTGATTCATGCTTGCTGGATTCATGATTGGGGTTTCATGATTGGGGGAGAACAACATGCAACTCGTTTGACATCTTCACTTAGATTATCATCATTCAAGATTGTCATCATTCATCACTAAGTTTGTCATCATCAAAAAGGGGGAGATTGTTGAGCTATGGTTTTGATGATAACTAAACTTTGTGTGTGATGGAGATTGTGAGCTATGGCTTTGATGATAACTAAACTATGTGACATATTGTGTGCTTGATTAGTGGAAAACATCTTCATGATAAATGAACTCACATGTGGTTATCTTATCTTGCAGGTTGTTTTACTAAGTAGGTTGATGATTGAATCATGCATGCTGCACATTAGTCTTTGGAGGTTTCATGTGAAGACTATGCTTCTCAGTGAAATGGTTAAGTCCTTATGGATATGAAATTGATTGCATGGCCTTGTGTTGTGTAAATGCATAGCCATTTCATTACATGCTCTGTTGAGGATTTCCTCTGGTTCTT
Organism: Amorphophallus konjac; assembly: GCA_022559845.1. Classification (NCBI taxonomy): domain Eukaryota; kingdom Viridiplantae; phylum Streptophyta; class Magnoliopsida; order Alismatales; family Araceae; genus Amorphophallus; species Amorphophallus konjac. The sequence continues at coordinate 186,093,042 of CM040125.1, forward strand.
GTATATGATGAATGCATGAGTGATGGCTCCTAGTCATTCTAATCATATGGCTTAAATGCTTTGAAATGGTTTGTGGGAGAATTGGGTTGAAGTCGGGATCTTCAGATTCATTGGTTTAATATTAACTTGCCTCTAAATTCCTAGAAAGTGTAGGTTAATGTTTCCTACATTGTGATGGATTCAAGGTAAGAATTTATATTGGAATCCATGGTGATACTCTAATAATCTTGAGTTGGAAAAATAGGTTCTCAAGTGCTTTCATACAGATCTTTCGTGTGGATTCTTATATGCCTCATGCTAATACTTTCGTAATCATATTTCATGTCATTTGGGTCTTGGTCTCAAAACTAGCTTCATATGTTAATGCATGACCCATATATTTTGATCTTGATCTAACCTCTTGGTTTATCATGTTTTTCAAGATGCAAAATCATTGTTGATCTTCATGGGATTATGGTAACATTTAATCAATTGTTTCCCTTTGATTTGATGGAGGTTTTAGTTATTTTTCAAACTTAAACTGTCTTACAGTCTTCACCATTTTCAATCCAACCTTTGGATCTTCTCTCTAAAAATTTTATGTTGTAGCTCTGGGAGTCCTCTTTCCAACGCCTCCAGTCTCGCTTCGATCGGAGTTCGGAGCTAGGAGAATTAATTCGTGTCGCCGAAGCGCGCAGAGCTGTTTTTTGTGTAATCTGTCTGAAAGGGTCGACCCCTGGGGTCGACACATGGAAGGGTCGACCCCTGTAACACAGGGTGTTTTTTTGTGTATTCCAGCAACCTGTTGCCCGAGGGTCGACCCCAAGGGTCGACCCCTTCCGGACGGGACTTCCGAAAGTGTTTAAAACCCTTTCAAACATTACCATACTACCCGCTATTAGTTTCTATTGTTATTAAGGTGTTTTTAACTTGTATTAGGAGGGTTTTATGAGTCTTTTCTTCACCCCTGGAGTTGCTTATATAAGAGTTACGAATTTGGGATGTGACTAACCTTAATGCTCATTTGTTCTTTCGTATAGGTGAAGAAAAGGGGGAAAACGTGGTGGAGCTCTTCCAAGGAGGATATCATCTACATCTGTGAAGATCTGGAGCTCGTGGAAGAAGAAGAAAAGGAGCGGATCGATGAGAGGATCAAGAGGACGTAAGAATCATCTTCATCCGGCTTCTCTCCAACTCGTGGTTCAAGGAACATCATCAACCGGCCTTGAAGATCAAAGGGGGACTTCTTCTATGTCTTCTATCAGTTCTTTGTGATATGTTCTATGATCTATATTTTGGGTTTGAGCATGCTTGAGTATTTGTGTTTATTTTCTGAATAATAGATATACTCGTGTGTGTGACCGTTTGTGTATACAGTCGTGTTTGATCATCTTCGTGCGATCGTGTTTGTGTTATTGTGCTGCGGTTGTTGCAGCGTGTGTGTGTGTGTGTGTGTTGTGATCCGGTCGTCGGATCGTGTGTATGTTTGTGATCCGGTCGTCAGATCGTGTGGGAGACTTCATCTCCGTCTGTGTGTGTGTTGGGGCGTGTCCCCGTGTGTGTGTGGGGATTCATCCCCTTGTGTGTTTGGAGCGTCGTCTCCGTGTTGGGGATTTATCCCCGAGTGAAGCCTCACCAGGTTTGGTGAGGGGTGGACGTAGGGAGCCCGTCGTGGTCCCGAACCACCTTAAAATCCCTGTGCATTGTGATTTGCTTTGTGCGTTGGCTTGGTGTGATTGTTGAATCCTTTTATATGATCGTGTGGGATCGGTGAGATTGAGAGAATCTGTTTCTTGGCATAATCAACTTCCTTAATCTTGTTGTAAGGAGTTTACCCCACCACGCAGCTTTCGTCTTATCGTCTAGTGTGGGGGTTAGTGTAGGTTGCAATCTATCTTGCATGTTCAACATATTTGATGTTTTAGTTGTTGTTTCTTTACACTTGTTAAAAGGGAAAGAGTTTCCTTAAAATTTGTAATCACCCAATTCACCCCCCTCTTGGGTGTCATTGATCATGGGACCCAACAATTAGCATTTTACAAATAAAGCATGTACATTAAAACTTTATTCTATCAATGACAAAGTAAATGAGAATTCAAAATTTGAAAACATTATCATATAATATAATTTGAATCATTTATCAATAGAATGATTCCAGTACAAGGCAGAGTAAGGTCTCATGCATAATGAAAGGATCCAGACAGACCTAATCTGCCCTTTTTCAATTCACCATTTGATATACTAGAGATTCATTAATAATAAACATTTACAATGTAATAACAGTAAAATGCAATAACAGTTCAGTAGGTAATAACACCAATTTCAATATCAGTTAAATGCGCAGTAACAATAGTTTCAGTATCGATTCAGTGAACAGTAATAGTAGTTCCATTATCAATTCAGTGAGTAGTAGCAGTCGTTTCAATATCGATTCAGTGAACAGTAATAGCAGTTCCAATATCAATTTAGTGAGCAGTAACAGTCTTTTCAATAACGACTCAGTGAATAGTAGCAGTAGTTTCAATATCAATTCAGTAAGCAGTAACAGTAGTTTCAATTTCAATTCAGTGAGTAGTAACAATGGTATAAATAGCCAAGACACAGTGCCCAAACCACCACTAGAAGGACAGTCAGTGGGTACTCGATCACCTAGGTAAAAATAGTGATGAGTCTTGGTTACTGCATAGAACTGGGAGAAGTCCTCTCCACCTTTACCAGTGGTACTTGTCCACCTCCAAGATTTCATCCCCGTTACCCTCGGGGCCAGTAAACAGTGTGAACCTCCCCATAGGGACATTTCTATGGCTTGGTTCCAATCTCCCTCTATGGTGGCAGTGTCCATTTGACAGTAATAATAGTATGATAATTATAAATATATGACTCATATGCAATGGACACATGTCACTCAAAAATTTATGCTGTGAATATTAAGTACAAAATATGTAAGTACTGAAAATCCTTTTTTTTATTTCTAAAATTCTAAAGTTATCCAAATATAAGGGCATATATATATATCAAAATTTCTAATTCTGTTCTCAGAACTCAGAATACATTGAAATTTCAGGGAACCAATACATTTACATGAAGGATCAAAACAGAAAATTATCATCATTTTTCAGATAGTAATTATTATTTTTCCAGAATTACCTATACTCCAACATGCATCATAAATTGACTAACTTTAGCTACCAAATTCAGAAGACCATTAAATATTTACTTAAAATCACATTTGTACGTAACATTGCACAAAATTTTTTCATAATGTTTCATGTAGGAATTCAAATTTTTACAGAATCATTTAAATTCTCCCGTGCATGGAAAATTAACTAAATTTAGCCACAGTACTTTGAAAATCACCATAATTTTTCAAACCATCATTCATAACAAAAATATCATTTTTAAAACTTTTCATTATTTTTCACACTGTATTACTAATATTTTGATAGAATAACAAAAATGCATCATGAATAATAAACCAACTAAATATATCCACAATGATCAGAAAATTACTCAAAGTTTATAGAATATTTTTCCAGATAGAAGTATCATATATGAGAAAAGTAACTATTTTTCATTCAGTATTTATAATTTCTAAAATTTTATATCAGTTTCTAAAATTTACAACAATAATGTTTAAATAGAGAAAATTATACAAAATGTTTACAATGACTAAAATATACTAATAATTAACTTATAAATATCATCTATCAATTATGTAACATTCTCAGGATTATTTTTCAGAATATTAATATTTATTAAAAAATTTAATTATTTGTTCAAACATTAAAAGTTATACAAGTCAAAATTAAGTGATTAAAATAATATGAACTTTTAATAAATTAGTTATAACATGTATTTAATTCTTCTGGTAAAGTTTCAAAATTTTTCATGTAGTATTTCTATTTATCTCATAATTTTATACTTCTAATAAAATATTAAAAATTCTATAATTTCACTTACAGACATATATAATTATTGTATTTTAAGAATACATCACACTCAATGTAAGAACCATACTATGAAATCCTAAGATTTTTATGAACATGATATCTAATTTCTATATAATTATTTATTTTTTATCAGAAATATCATAATTTAAAAATAATAAAAAAATTTCTACACATGGGTCTCACTCTAAGATGCATTCCTACAGTTTGTGGTGATTTTATATCACCCCTTTAGCCTTTTAGTATAATTAAACACCTTTAAGATAATGATAACATATTTTTAAACGTGAAAATAATTTGAATCAGACATAAAAAATTTTACAGAGAGTTTAGAATATCAGATCCCATGATTCTGAAAACTTTCTAAATTTATCATGCACCGTTGCTAATTATAGTGTATTAATCACTTGATTTTACTCTTAATCACATGCCTTAACACTAATGATCTCATGATAATTCGACTAAGATATGATCACACATAGTGAAATAAAAATATCTGGATTTAATTATCTCTATAGATGCTAATTAACACACCTTAAACTATTTTGAATATGTTAATCATTCTAATCAAGAGGATTAATGCTAAATCCCTTACCTTAATGAAGCTTTAACACCACCTTAATTAGTCCTGCACCCTCTCCTTCTGCACTTCACGTAGCTAGCATCAAAGAAGAGCAAAAGAAGACCCTCTCATGGCTATTTATAGGGGTTTTCCTCTAATTAATCTTAACCATTGATTTAATCAAGGGGTGGAGATTAAATATTTAATTTAGTGTTATTAATTGAGAATTTGACATTCAAATCTTCACCAACTCACTCGGCCCTTTTCTTTTGACTATCCCATATTTTTCTTTTTTTTATGGCTATATGGCATATGGAGATTGACTAATAAGGAAAGGATTTTGACTTAAGAGAAAAGTTTAAAAAAATAATAAAAAAATAATTTTAAAACAAAAAATGCCAGAAAGCGGCCTAGAGGGGGGAGGGGGGCTGACGCGCTCACACGTGCCCCCCGCACCCCCCCCCCCCCCCCCGCCCGTGCGCGCGCGCACGCGCGGGTGGCCGTCGTTTCTCTTTTTTTATTATTATTTTTATTTAAACCCTTCTTCTCTTTTTTTAAAACACTTATCCCCCTTTATATTTTTTCCATTTAACCCCTTCAATTTTTTTCCACTTAACCTTTAAATCTTTTTCTTTCTTTTTTTATCATGACTAAAATTTATATAATAAGACAAATAATTTAAACATTTAGGGATAATCAAATTTTTTTAATTAAATAAATAAAATATTAAACCATAAATTTGTAGGGCATTACATCTGCCCTATGCATCCCAACTGACAGGAGTATTTATTCATGCTGGAATCCAATTGGCTGATGAGATATTTATTGAAGTGCGACAGTGTGATGTGTATAACAAACACAAGATGTCCACAGATTTTGGATATTACTGGGGTCCGGATGGAGACCTGAAAAGAGATCGAAGAATGTATGGAGAAGACTCTGAAAATGCGGAAGTCGAGGAGCAACAATAACAAGAGGTTCAAGCACCACTCCCACCTCCAGCTCAGCCTGAGGAGCAGCCACCTTCTCCTCTACATGTAGATCCGGACTTGTTGTCGCCTCCACAGTTTCACCATGTCGAGTCCTCTACTCAGGTGCTGGATAGCCCTCTTGGGCAGACTATGAGGCTTTTGATAGGCGTCTTTCAGGCTTAGAAACTAGTATGGAAACCTTTGGGGGGTAGATTTCTAACCTTAGGAGTCATTTTGACTCATCCTTTGGCCGGCTCGACTCATCTTTTGGCCGGCTTGACACTTTCATGGACATAATGATTGGTCAGATGGATACCTTCTCCCACGCCATGGACAACCTCTCTACCCACATGACCACTCTCACCTCCGGCTATGAGGATACCCACCAGGCCTTCCGGATCACCAACCAGACGCTTCTCCACATTGATCGTCAATTGGAGCATCAGGATTCTCTTCTGCACTCTTCTGCCTCCGCCTCCACCTCCACCTCCTGCTACTGATGATGATGCCTCCGAGGGTGAGGAGGATGCATCTGATGATGATGATGATGACGGGACTCCGGATCACCCTGCTCAATAGTTGTTCTTACATCCCCTAGTGTCCCTTTTTCGTTGACTGCTATTGTATCACCCTCTCTTTTGATGATGCCAAAGGGGGAGAAGTAGGTAGTTAGGCCTATATATGTTATGCTTGATGTATGTCTGCATGTGTGTTTGTCATTTGGCATTTGCATTCCATACGTGAGTCTTGCATCCATGAGTCTAGGAGTCATCTTCTCTCTAGTCAGTCTAGTCACTTCATGTCAGTCTTTCAGTGTCCATGTGTCAATGTAATATGTAATACGAACTTCAATGAATGAAATGTGTAGGGAGAATGTTGGACATGTGTGTAACATGCTTAATTTTATTGTTTTGATGATGTCTGACTATGACTCATTGATAAGTCTGGCCTGTATTTGATAAACACATATTCATACATTTCAGGTCATGACAACATAAGTAAGAAGATACATTTCTGTGCCATCACTGATAAGTGTAAGAAATCAAGGCATTGGCAACACAGAATTCAAGGCAACAGGTTTCACAGAAGTCCATGCAGTCAGGTCAGTGCAGCTGCTGAAGTTGGTGCACATGCTGAAGAAAGAAGGTGTTACAAGCGAAGTGTCGACACCTGCTACAGAAGTGTCGACACCACAGCCATTCCTCAGCAAAGGAAAGTCGATGCTACATTGCTGTTAAGGTCGAAGCACACAAATGGTCAACACAGGTCAACGCAGTAAAGTATGTACATGTTCTTGACTTGGTCATTAGTATGGTCGGTGCTTGTTTGCTTCTCAACGCAGCAAAGGTCGATGCACTTCTAAGACTAGCACAGACCATGTTGTGTCCCTGTGGTTTTGATGATTGGCTTTGATGTGAGTTAATCTTTTGATGATTGGTTTTGATGTGAGTTAATCACTGTGAGTCATCTTGCTGTGTGAGTCATCATGCTGTTATTCAGTCATTTTCTGATCATAATGCAGTCTCTCATATGTTCAGTTAATTTGCTGTTCAGTCAGTTCATCAGATCATGAAGCATTGCATTATATGTTCAGTCATGTTATCTGCTGCATAAAATCTTTCACATGCATTATTTGTTCAAGTGTAAACTCTGTCAGCATTGTTAGGACTGAAGTGGGTCGACCCCCCTTCTTAGATGGGTCGACCCCCCTAGACTATCAATGTCTGTACACTGCCAGCACACACGTTCAAAATCTCTACATGTGAAGTCTACACATCGACTGTTCATGCAAAGTCTAGACATTTGATCAAGTTTATACACTGGTCTTGGCATATGCATTCATAAAGTATATACACTCTTCGGTTGACTTCAACTGAAGTCTGTACATCGGCATGCATTACATCAAGTGTGTACATTGCATAGCATGTTGCGTCTAAGTCTATACATCACTGTTCATGCATTCACTGTCAAGTCTACACATTGCTGGGTCTTCATGCATTAACTCCAAGTCTGTACATCGCTCAAAGATTTCCAAGTCTGTACAACATTGGTCTTCATATTCGAAGTCTGTACATTGGTCTTCATATTGGAAGTCTATACATTGGTCTTCACCTGAAGTCTGTACAACCATTCTCTCATCAAAGTCCATACATCCTTCTGTTAGAATTCCAAGTCCATACATCGGACTGTTTGAGCAAAGTCTGTACAGCGTATCACTCACGTTGGAAGTCTATACATTGGGGGTCTTTTACCTACGTTGCTCGAAACAAAGTCTATACATTGGATTGTGCCAAAGTCTATACACTGGCAGCACTGTGCAAGTCTATACATTGGCGTTGGTCATCCAAGTCTGTACATCGCTTGGCGCTCACCAAGTCTGTACATCCTCCGCCAAGCTTTCCAAGTCTGTACAGCCAAAGTCTGCACATCTTGTTTAGCTGAAGTCTGTACAGCCATCCGTCTCCCCTACCGTCTCAGTTAAGCCTTGAAGTCTGTACATCCACCGTCTCTTTCAACATCTCACATTCGTCAAGTCTATTCAATTGTCTTCATGGCATTTCAAGTCTGTACAGCCTTGGCATGTGCTTCGCAAAGTCTATACATTGCGTTGGTGGCAAGTCTATACATTGGGCTGCAGCTTGCTTGAAGTGAAGTCTACACATTGATTCACTGTTCAGGACTCTCACTGTAAGACCCCGAATTATTTTATTAGATTTAATATATTTATTTAGCTCTTGTTAATTAAGAATTTGCATTTTTATGGATTTAATAATTGAATTTCGGATTTATTAATATTTAATTCCTTAGAAATAGAATAGTGATATTTTCGACCACCTTATAAAAATTCAGAAAAATAGTAAACAGGTTAAGGTCGATGTAGATTGCAATTTTATCTTCTGGCTTTGGGTCATTATAAATCCGTGGTGAGATCTATTTAGAGATTAAGCCCTTAATTACACACTTTTTGACCCAAACCTAACCTTAGATTAAAACACGAAATTAGGGCTTGATACTCGACCAAATGAGCTCAAACCAGAGCCAAATGAATGGTGAGGATCTGAGGATCAAAAGCCCCCAACAAATTTAGCGAAACCCTAACCCTAGGCGGCGCTCTCGGTCGAGTTTGCTCAAGTCAACAAACACGGCGCCGTTTCTAACACGTCTCTTCCACGGCCGAATACTCCCAGCACAGAACTCTCCAGAAGGTCTATGAGCTATACATAGAAAGATCTACGAGTCCTCTTTCTTTTGGTTGCTGTGGTGTCGGCAGAGGATCCAGATTTGGGGAGAATTCCGGCGATCTTTGAAGGTGTGTCGGCAGGCCGTCGACTTCCATCTTCCTCCATTGTTTCTTCAATTAAGGTAGGCATTCCCAACCAAAACTTGATCATGAGTATAGGAAATTGATCCTCTCGACGAGATCTATCCATTGGGACTAAAAGCCCCAATTTTTATCAGGTGTGTAGAGAGCAGTCGAGGCTTTTCTGAAGGGTATTCTAGTTCGTTCTTCATATCTAGCACGTTTTTCAATCTCCGATTGAGGTAGGTGTAACAGACCAAACTTAAATTAACTTATATGATATGATAAGCATGATCTTAGCTTTCATTTGACGTAGAAAGCCCTATGTTTAATGAAGCATGTGTAGAGAATTTCTAGTTATAGTAACAGCATGTTTTAGACCTAGTTTGATGTGTTCTTGATGTGTTCATCCGAATTGATTTATGCTTTCGAAGTATTAATCTTAATCCTCATGAACCATATCTTATATGGTTGGATTCACCATCGAAGTAGCTTTCATTTGAGCCAAGAAGCCCCAAATTCCATTCTGTATGTAGAGAGAATTTAACGTTTTAGTCACAGCATGTCAGAATTAGGGTTTCTTGTGTTCTTGCCTTAATAGATCTCGATTCCAGTAATTGATCATGAAATTGACCTTGAAGATAGGTAGAGTTTTGTATTAGCTTTCCATTGATACCAAAATCCCCTTATTTGGAGTCCAATTGCATTAGTTATGATCATTTTAGTGTAACCCTATCCAAACCCTAGCTCCCGGCGTTCACCGGACGCGGCAGGGATGACCGGCGTAGACCCAGAGATGGGCGGTCTTACGATAGACCGTCCAACTCCAGCCCACCTTTTGACCAATTTTGACCCTAGCATTCCCTTATATAAACGGTTTTTCAAGAACCACTCATCCCAGGTTGAACGGTTCCTCAGGAACCACATATCTGGATATAAGGTCCAGAATGGACCACATATACTTATACGGCCCTTTACTGGCCGCACAACCCAGGGATGGGCGGCCCTTCCAGGACCGCCCAACCCCTTGGGCGGCCCAGACAGAGCCGCCCAACCACTTGGGCGGCCCAGGGAGAGCCGCCCAACTCCCTGAGGCCAGTTTGAACCCCGTTCAGCCCCCGTTAAGCCTGATAGTTGTGCGGTTCACCGAGAACCGTTTATCTACCCAGTAATTGACTTAGTAATTATTTTGATGCATCCATTCTAGTGTCATAATGACAATTTTTAATTAGAAACCTATGGACGGCCCCTGAGGAACCGTCCATCTCCCTGTGTCACAGAGTGACCCCTGTTCGGCCCCGGAATGCCCAGTAAGTTGTACGGTCCATATAGAACCGTTTATCCCCACAGAGAGTGACTTAATTTATGTTCTAATGCATTCATTTGCATGTCATTAAGGGTAATTAGTGAAATAGAAACCCATTTAATAACTGTTTAAATATGCAACTAAATTTCTGATTATTGCTTGTCATTCGTGCCTATGCGACTTACGCGAACTCGTTATCATCTTAAATTGTTTTCTTGGCATCTTGGATTAATTTATAACCTAATCCCTGTTAAATTAGCTTGGCATTAGGATTAATATGACTATTAACTTGCTGTTTAGCTGCTGTACTACAGTAGAACAGCATGTTTAACTTTCCCACTTTACGCGAAGCCGATTGGCCGATTAGCGTACTAGTCTCGGTTTTACCCCCGGAAACTCTATCCGGTGGTCTTACCGTCATCTTGGAACATCATTATAATCATGATTAGAATCTGTTTAACACCAGCATACCCTATTTTTTTGAGCTTAAACCACTGGTTTAAGTCTTGGATCAAATCGGACGACGAGAGGCATGCGCGGTTATCATGTGACCGCATAGCCTCTTAGGCGGCCCGATCGTGACCGTATATCTTTATACGGCCCAGTATGGACCGTATATCTCGTTCTTGGGCCTTAATGTCTTCTGGACATGAGCGGCTCATATTTCACCGTTCTTACCTTAGGGCGGCCTACTGTCAGCCGTTCTTTTCTTGACTTCACGGGCTGAGTTTCAGTCCAGTTCCTGTACGTACGGTCCTGTATGAACCGTATATACCCATCGAGCGGCTCCGTTACGACCGCACATCTCTTGAAGATGAGTTTGACCGTGTTTTGTACTCTTGAATCCAAGGACAAGGTTAGTCCTTTAAATCTGAACTTATGGCAGAAATTCCTCTGATTAATTGGCCATTAAAATTGATTGAATGTCTGGACGGATGGGACGTTGGGCCCAGTAAATCAATGCCATCGCATCATAAGGGCCCAGTCTGGTCCTGGGGAGAGCGCCCGAAAGTTAGTGAGCCCATGGGATGTTAATGACAAGGTGGGGCATTGCACCGAAGTACTTGCCTGAGTGTTGGCGTCTATGACAAAAGTATCTTGTTACTTGTTACTTGATCATACTTGGTTAATGTTTAAATTACTTGCTTGTTGGCCAATTCCTTATTACTATATCATTGTTATATCTCTTGTTATATATCCTGTTGTAAATTCTTGTATTTGTTATCCTTGATAATCATTATCAATCGTATATTTCTTGACCTTGCAAGATCTCGTTATTACCGTTGTTTATTGCATTATCGTTTGTAGCATGATATTTTGAAAATGTAATTAAACTGTTAATCACTTATACATGTCTGTTATTTCCTACTGAGCGTCAGCTCACACCCCGTTGTTTCCCCCTTTCCAGGCTTCTCAGGTGACGCGCTTACCGACGGGGAAGGGCAGGAGTGATGTCTTGAGTGTATCAGTTCTAGTGTGTTAGCGGTGTGCTTATTGTTAGTTGTGTTTGGTGATCATTTAGTTTCAGTTTGTTGTTGAGTCTTAGTGGTTGTTATTCCATGTTGTATTAAGTTGCATTTGAGATTACTGTATCAGTTTGGTTGTTAATGGTCATTTAGTATTTCCTTTCCATAGCACTTGTGTATATTTAGATTAGTTCTCTCTCTTTCCTGCTTGCCTCTGACTGTACGTCCCGATATTTCCGCCTTGTTCGGGGCGTGACAGTTTAGTTGGTATCAGAGCCTAGGTTTCACATTCCTAGGTTTTCTTAAGTTCTTAAGTTCTAGGTTTTCTAAGTTCTTGCATGGCATCCCAAAAACCCGGTATATCAAAAGATGTTGTCCGAACGTTAGGCTACGCCTATCGGAAGGTCGCATACTTGCGCGAGTGGTCTTCAGACCGGTTATCTCCGCCAGGTACCGAGTTTTGGTCGTTTCTAGGTGCATTAGACCCCTAATCTGGTTAAAGTCTAGGACCTGACCTGGTGAGAATGGGTAGAAACTTGGGTTAAGTTCGTTTCTTAATCGTGTAATTATCTATATTGATTAAACCTAAGTAATCTATTTCTCGTGTAGATGGCAGCTGATCGCGCCGAATGGAGGAACCTGCAGCGCACGGTTCAAGGCCTTACCCAGGCCCTTCAGCAAGTGGCTCAGGCAGGAGCGGCACCACATGGCACCGGTGATCTATACCAGAACTTCCGCGGAATGAATCCGCCTAGATTCGCGGGTTCGACCGACCCCGACCAAGCCGAGCACTGGCTAGATGAGATGGCGAGAATATTTGAAGTTATGCAATGCACCAACCAGGAGCGTGTCCTTCTCTCGACATTTCAATTGGAGCGTGATGCACGTACTTGGTGGGATTCTATCAAGGCGACTCTCGGTGATCATCAGGTTACGTGGGAGGAGTTCGAGGAATTTTTCAACGGCAAGTATTTTTCTGACCGAGTGCAAGAGAAGAAAGCGGCAGAGTTCGCGGCCTTGAAACAGCAAAGTTTATCCGTGGCAGAGTATGAGGCTCAATTTGCACGGCTTTCTCGATATGCTATACACCTTATTTCCACCGAGCAAATGAAGGCGAAGCGTTTTCTCAACGGACTGAAGCTGCATTATATCAACCAACTGGCACCAATGGAGATTTCCACTTATTCCGAGATGGTGAGAAAGGCTCAAGTTTTGAAAGATACCCTCGAAATGACGGAGAGAATCTGTGGAAGCGGTGCGAAGAAGGAGCAACCTACGGGTTACCGGATTATCAAACCCGGGTATATCAAGAAGAGGCCTGTTAGTGGACCTAGTTCATGGAGCGGGTCCGGATCGTGGAAAGGCAAGATGCCGAAGTATGAAGATAAGAAGCCTGGCCCTATTGTTCCGTTTAAGGGCGTATGTAGGTATTGTGATCGTCCAGGTCACAAGGTGGAGGAATGCTGGCGCAAGCTGGGCGCCTGTTTGCGATGTGGAAGCAAAGAGCACCGTATCCCCAACTGTCCTTTGATAGCGGAGCAAACAACACCGGCAAAACCGCAAGTCTTCAAGAAGCCGCAAGGGAAGCTCCAAGCTCTGTATGCAGAAGAAGCGAAAACAACCGAAGATGGTGGACTCGTCGAAGGTACTCTTATTATACTCGACAAGCCAGCATTTGTTCTTTTTGATACTGGTGCAACACATTCCTTTATTTCTCGGAGTTTTGCTAAGTCATTATCTATGGAACCGGTTATGATGGATACTCCGTTAGTGATTTCAACCCCTATTGGCACTAGAACAGCAATCCAGCATTTCTATCCTTCTAGTAAGGTTTTGATTGGTGAGTAGAACTTTCCAGCTGATTTGATTTGCATGGACATGAAGGATTATGATGTAATCCTAGGAGCAGATTGGTTGGCTCGACATGAGGTTGACGTTCACTGTAGTTCTAGCTCTGTGTCTTTTACTAGACACCCTGGACTTTCTTTTGTGGGAGTTAAGCACCATAACTCCGTACCGCTTATTTCGGCTCTTCGAGCTGATAAGCTGGTGAGGCGAGGATGTGAGGCTTTTCTAGCCTTTATCTGTGCAACCCCTGAGCAGCAGATTGAGATCAATGACATTCCTATTGTCCGAGATTTTTCTGATGTCTTTCCAGAGGAATTACCAGGACTTCCTCCTGAGCGGGAAGTTATCTTCTCTATTGACCTCTTTCCGGGCACATCTCCTATTTCCAAGGCTCCTTACCGTATGTCTCCTGCGGAACTGAGGGAGTTGAAGCAACAGTTGATGGAGTTACTCGAGAAGGGCTTTATTCATCCTAGTACGTCTCCGTGGGGAGCCCCTGTATTATTTGTTCGGAAGAAAGATGGCTCGATGAGATTATGCATCGATTATCGGCAGTTGAACCAGTTGACTGTCAAGAACAAATATCCACTGCCGAGGATTGATGAGTTATTTGACCAGATAGCGGGAGCTCAATATTTCTCTAAGATCGATCTTCGATCTGGATATCACCAGTTGCGGATTAAGGAGGTGGATATCCATAAATCAGCTTTTCGCAGCAGGTATGGTCATTTTGAATTTGTCGTTATGCCTTTTGGTCTAACGAATGCTCCGGCAGCTTTCATACAGTTGATGAACAATGTATTTCGGCCCTATCTTGATCAATGGGTCGTGGTATTTATTGATGACATCTTGATCTATTCCAAGAGTGAAGTGGAGCATGCTGAACATCTGATGATGGCATTGCAGTTATTGAGAGATCATCAACTTTATGCCAAGTTTAGTAAGTGTGAATTCTGGTTGCAAGAAGTGTCCTTTCTCGGACATATTATCACCAATGAAGGTATTTCTGTGGATCCTTCGAAGGTTGAGGCAGTGAAGAATTGGGAGCAGCCTACCAGTGTGACGGAAGTTAGAAGTTTTCTTGGCCTGGCAGGTTATTATCGAAGGTTTATCCAGGATTTCTCTAAGATTGCGGTACCTATGACAAGGTTAACCCGCAAGGAGAACAAGTTTGATTGGTCAGACGATTGCCAGCGAAGCTTTCAGACTCTAAAGGATTGTTTGACTACTGCACCTATATTGGCTTTACCTTCTGGTGAAGGAGGATTTGTCGTTTATACTGATGCTTCAGGAATTGGCTTAGGCTGTGTACTTATGCAGCATGGGAAGGTGATTGCCTACTCTTCTAGGCAGTTGAAGAAGCACGAGAAGAATTATCCTGTTCATGATTTGGAACTTGCAGCAGTCGTCTTTGCTTTGAAGATTTGGAGGCACTACCTGTATGGAGAATCTTTCACGGTATTTTCAGACCACAAGAGTTTGAAGTATTTGTTCTCTCAGAAGGAACTCAATATGCGGCAGCGCAGATGGTTGGAGTATTTGAAGGACTTCGACTTTTCTATTGAGTATCATCCTGGCAAAGGCAATGTTGTGGCAGATGCATTAAGCCAGAGGCCGGCAGCTAGATTGTCAAGTCTCATGTTGCAAGAATGGAAGTTACTGGAACAGTTATCTAGTCTGGATCTTAATATTGACAATGATCGGGTTTTGATTGCTCATATTCAACTTAAACCTGAATTGTTGATGGAGATCAAGTCCTTACAAGATAATGATCCCGAGCTGGTACAGATCAAGGGAAGCTTGAGCAGCAGACCTGATTTCGGGTTGGCTGATGATGGTAGATTATTATTTAAAGGTAGAACTTGTGTACCTGATGAAGCTACAGTAAAGAACAAGATTCTTGAGGAAGCTCATAGATCCAGATACACCATTCATCCCGGAGGCACTAAGATGTACAGAGATTTGAAGCGATCCTTTTGGTGGATGAATATGAAGAGGGAAATCGCTGACTTCGTAAGTAAATGCTTAGTTTGACAACAAGTTAAAGCTGAGCACTTCAGACCGGCAGGGAAATTGAAACCACTCGACATCCCCCAATGGAAGTGGGAGAGTATTGGCATGGATTTCATCATGGGTCTGCCTAGAACTCGTGGTGGATTTGATGCAATTTGGGTGATTGTTGACCGACTGACAAAGTCAACCCATTTCTTGTCCATTAAATCTAAATGGACAGTTGATGTTCTAGCAGCTTTGTATTTGAAAGAAGTGGTGAGATTGCATGGTATTCCAGTGAATATAGTATCTGATCGAGACCCTAGATTCACTTCTCATTTCTGGAAGGGACTGCAAGAGTCTTTGAGTACTCGTCTGAATTTCAGCACGGCATTTCATCCGCAGACAGATGGGCAGACAGAGAGAACCAATCAGATAGTGGAAGATATGCTGCGAGCATGTATGATTGACTTTGGTGGTACTTGGAATGAACATTTGGCCCTAATTGAATTCACCTACAATAACAGCTACCAGTCTAGTATCCAGATGGCTCCATTTGAAGCCTTGTATGGCAGAAGTTGTCGTTCCCCGTTGTGTTGGGATGAGGTAGGTGAGAAACAGTGGCTTGGACCGGATCTTGTCTCGAAATCTTCACAGAACATCCGCATTATCCGGGACCGGTTACAAGTGGCTCAATCAAGACAGAAGAGCTATGCCGACAACAGGAGGAGAGCATTGGAATTTCAGGTTGGCGAGCATGTATTCTTAAAGGTCTCTCCGACGAGAGGGATCCGAAGATTTGGCATTCATGGCAAGCTGAGTCCGAGATACATTGGTCCATTCGAGATTCTAGATAGAGTGGGAGAGGTGGCATACAGGCTGGCCTTACCGCCTCAATTGTCTGGCGTGCACAATGTCTTCCATATTTCTATGTTACGGAAGTATGTGTACGACCCCACTCATGTTATACAGCATGTGGATTTCGAGCTGAAGGAGGATCTGACCTACGAGGAAAGACCGATGAAGGTTCTGGACCGGAAGCAACAGCAACTCCGGAATCGTTCAATACCGATAGTCAAGATTCAATGGAGTCGGCGTGGGACCGAAGAAGCTACGTGGGAGTCTGAAGAGACTATGCGGAAGCGGTATCCCGACTTATTCTAGGTGAGCGATCTCTATCCCTACTCGCAGTGTTAGTGCAGTGAATTTGGAGGACCAAATTCCTTTAAGTAGGGGAGGGTGTAAGACCCCGAATTATTTTATTAGATTTAATATATTTATTTAGCTCTTGTTAATTAAGAATTTGCATTTTTATGGATTTAATAATTGAATTTCGGATTTATTAATATTTAATTCCTTAGAAATAGAATAGTGATATTTTCGACCACCTTATAAAAATTCAGAAAAATAGTAAACATGTTAAGGTCGATGTAGATTGCAATTTTATCTTCTGGCTTTGGGTCATTATAAATCCGTGGTGAGATCTATTTAGAGATTAAGCCCTTAATTACACACTTTTTGACCCAAACCTAACCTTAGATTAAAACACGAAATTAGGGCTTGATACTCGACCAAATGAGCTCAAACCAGAGCCAAATGAATGGTGAGGATCTGAGGATCAAAAGCCCCCAACAAATTTAGCGAAACCCTAACCCTAGGCGGCGCTCTCGGTCGAGTTTGCTCAAGTCAACAAACACGGCGCCGTTTCTAACACGTCTCTTCCACGGTCGAATACTCCCAGCACAGAACTCTCCAGAAGGTCTATGAGCTATACATAGAAAGATCTACGAGTCCTCTTTCTTTTGATTGCTGTGGTGTCGGCAGAGGATCCAGATCTGGGGAGAATTCCGGCGATCTTTGAAGGTGTGTCGGCAGGCCGTCGACTTCCATCTTCCTCCATTGTTTCTTCAATTAAGGTAGGCATTCCCAACCAAAACTTGATCATGAGTATAGGAAATTGATCCTCTCGACGAGATCTATCCATTGGGACTGAAAGCCCTAATTTTTATCAGGTGTGTAGAGAGCAGTCGAGGCTTTTCTGAAGGGTATTCTAGTTCGTTCTTCATATCTAGCACGTTTTTCAATCTCCGATTGAGGTAGGTGTAACAGACCAAACTTAAATTAACTTATATGATATGATAAGCATGATCTTAGCTTTCATTTGACGTAGAAAGCCCTATGTTTAATGAAGCATGTGTAGAGAATTTCTAGTTATAGTAACAGCATGTTTTAGACCTAGTTTGATGTGTTCTTGATGTGTTCATCCGAATTGATTTATGCTTTCGAAGTATTAATCTTAATCCTCATGAACCATATCTTATATGGTTGGATTCACCATCGAAGTAGCTTTCATTTGAGCCAAGAAGCCCCAAATTCCATTCTGTATGTAGAGAGAATTTAACGTTTTAGTCACAACATGTCAGAATTAGGGTTTCTTGTGTTCTTGCCTTAATAGATCTCGATTCCAGTAATTGATCATGAAATTGACCTTGAAGATAGGTAGAGTTTTGTATTAGCTTTCCATTGATACCAAAATCCCCTTATTTGGAGTCCAATTGCATTAGTTATGATCATTTTAGTGTAACCCTATCCAAACCCTAGCTCCCGGCGTTCACCGGACGCGGCAGGGATGACCGGCGTAGACCCAGAGATGGGCGGTCTTACGATAGACCGTCCAACTCCAGCCCACCTTTTGACCAATTTTGACCCTAGCATTCCCTTATATAAACGGTTTTTCAAGAACCACTCATCCCAGGTTGAACGGTTCCTCAGGAACCACATATCTGGATATAAGGTCCAGAATGGACCACATATACTTATACGGCCCTTTACTGGCCGCACAACCCAGGGATGGGCGGCCCTTCCAGGACCGCCCAACCCCTTGGGCGGCCCAGACAGAGCCGCCCAACCACTTGGGCGGCCCAGGGAGAGCCGCCCAACTCCCTGAGGCCAGTTTGAACCCCGTTCAGCCCCCGTTAAGCCTGATAGTTGTGCGGTTCACCGAGAACCGTTTATCTACCCAGTAATTGACTTAGTAATTATTTTGATGCATCCATTCTAGTGTCATAATGACAATTTTTAATTAGAAACCTATGGACGGCCCCTGAGGAACCGTCCATCTCCCTGTGTCACAGAGTGACCCCTGTTCGGCCCCGGAATGCCCAGTAAGTTGTACGGTCCATATAGAACCGTTTATCCCCACAGAGAGTGACTTAATTTATGTTCTAATGCATTCATTTGCATGTCATTAAGGGTAATTAGTGAAATAGAAACCCATTTAATAACTGTTTAAATATGCAACTAAATTTCTGATTATTGCTTGTCATTCGTGCCTATGCGACTTACGCGAACTCGTTATCATCTTAAATTGTTTTCTTGGCATCTTGGATTAATTTATAACCTAATCCCTGTTAAATTAGCTTGGCATTAGGATTAATA
The DNA here is from genome assembly GCA_022559845.1 of Amorphophallus konjac. Classification (NCBI taxonomy): domain Eukaryota; kingdom Viridiplantae; phylum Streptophyta; class Magnoliopsida; order Alismatales; family Araceae; genus Amorphophallus; species Amorphophallus konjac. The sequence continues at coordinate 186,111,852 of CM040125.1, forward strand.
TGACTATTAACTTGCTGTTTAGCTGCTGTACTACAGTAGAACAGCATGTTTAACTTTCCCACTTTACGCGAAGCCGATTAGCGTACTAGTCTCGGTTTTACCCCCGGAAACTCTATCCGGTGGTCTTACCGTCATCTTGGAACATCATTATAATCATGATTAGAATCTGTTTAACACCAGCATACCCTATTTTTTTGAGCTTAAACCACTGGTTTAAGTCTTGGATCAAATCGGACGACGAGAGGCATGCGCGGTTATCATGTGACCGCATAGCCTCTTAGGCGGCCCGATCGTGACCGTATATCTTTATACGGCCCAGTATGGACCGTATATCTCGTTCTTGGGCCTTAATGTCTTCTGGACATGAGCGGCCCATATTTCACCGTTCTTACCTTAGGGCGGCCTACTGTCAGCCGTTCTTTTCTTGACTTCACGGGCTGAGTTTCAGTCCAGTTCCTGTACGTACGGTCCTGTATGAACCGTATATACCCATCGAGCGGCTCCGTTACGACCGCACATCTCTTGAAGATGAGTTTGACCGTGTTTTGTACTCTTGAATCCAAGGACAAGGTTAGTCCTTTAAATCTGAACTTATGGCAGAAATTCCTCTGATTAATTGGCCATTAAAATTGATTGAATGTCTGGACGGATGGGACGTTGGGCCCAGTAAATCAATGCCATCGCATCATAAGGGCCCAGTCTGGTCCTGGGGAGAGCGCCCGAAAGTTAGTGAGCCCATGGGATGTTAATGACAAGGTGGGGCATTGCACCGAAGTACTTGCCTGAGTGTTGGCGTCTATGACAAAAGTATCTTGTTACTTGTTACTTGATCATACTTGGTTAATGTTTAAATTACTTGCTTGTTGGCCAATTCCTTATTACTATATCATTGTTATATCTCCTGTTGTAAATTCTTGTATTTGTTATCCTTGATAATCATTATCGATCGTATATTTCTTGACCTTGCAAGATCCCGTTATTACCGTTGTTTATTGCATTATCGTTTGTAGCATGATATTTTGAAAATGTAATTAAACTGTTAATCACTTATACATGTCTGTTATTTCCTACTGAGCGTCAGCTCACACCCCGTTGTTTCCCCCTTTCCAGGCTTCTCAGGTGACGCGCTTACCGACGGGGAAGGGCAGGAGTGATGTCTTGAGTGTATCAGTTCTAGTGTGTTAGCGGTGTGCTTATTGTTAGTTGTGTTTGGTGATCATTTAGTTTCAGTTTGTTGTTGAGTCTTAGTGGTTGTTATTCCGTGTTGTATTAAGTTGCATTTGAGATTACTGTATCAGTTTGGTTGTTAATGGTCATTTAGTATTTCCTTTCCATAGCATTTGTGTATATTTAGATTAGTTCTCTCTCTTTCCTGCTTGCCTCTGACTGTACGTCCCGATATTTCCGCCTTGTTCGGGGCGTGACACTCACTCAAAGTCTGTACAGCATGCTTCGTTGTTCAAGCTTTCAAAACTCTATACATCACTCTTGAGCTAAAGTCTGTACAGCCGTTTCTTTGGCAAGTCTGCACATCGTGAAGTCTACACACTCGATTACCTTGCTTTGCTTCAAGTCTGTACAGTCTCTCCCTCAGCAATTCTATACACTGGGGTCGTCAGCTGAAGCTACAGCATGTCTGTACATTGGGTTCTCATGCATGTTAATAGCAAGTCTAGACATTGTCTGTCATGCACGCAGTCAAGTGTATACACTCTACACACTTGGTTAACTGATGTTTTAAGTCCATACACTCATTCCCTTGGTATGTTAATGCATTTAACTGAAAGTCCATACACTGAGCTCGCATGAAGAACTTCAACTCTATACACTCTCCCAGTGTACACACTTACTCACTTACTAATTCTAAGTATATACATTGTGTTGCATTGCTTGAATTTCCTCAAGTATATACACTGAGCTCGCATGAAGACTCAAAGTCTATACACTCACTCAGTGTTCACACTTGCTCATTTGCTGCTTATAAAGTCTATACATTGCATTTTTCAGTATGAGTTATCAAGTCTATACACTCGATTCCTTCATGCATTTCACAGAAGTCTAAACACTCCCTCCTGTTATGATAATGCATTCTTCAGCAAGTATATACACTGAGGTCGCATAAAGTCTTACAAGTCTATACACTCTCTCAGTGTACACACTTATTCATTGCTGCTTCTGAAGTATATACACTCCTGTTAAAAGCCTGAACTAACTAAGTAGATACATTCCTTTTGTCTTTGTCTGCATGTGATTTAGGCTAATGAAGGGCACGTGATCCGAGGGCTGACAGGAAGCTGACACGTGGCCAAATATCTTGGGCGGGAAATGTGGAACACACGTGCCCAGTGCTGCTCCTGCTCGAGCTGCTATATAAGAAAGACTCCGTTGTCTGAAGGAGGCTGATCGAAGTAGAAAAGAGAAAAAGAGAAGCAGAGAGCAGAATAAGAAGAAATAGAAGAAGAGTGAGCCGAAAGATGAGAACAGAAGAGGGCTGATGGAGACTGAGAGTGAAGAAGAACAGAGGCAGAGAAGTAGAAGAAAGAGAGCCACGATTAAAAGAGCAGAAGAAGAAGAGAAAAGAAGAGATGGGGAGAGCCTGCGAAAAAGAAGAAGATAGAGAGTGAGAGCAGCAGAAGAAAAAGAGAAAGTGAGAGCTCGTGAAGAAGAGCAGAGAGAAGCTTCGTTATTTTCACTGGACTTTGGATCAAATCCAATCCAGTTGCTCCTGCGAGAGCTGCAGTTTATATTTCCTTTTCCAGCTTTCTGGTTGCTGAAGTTATTTTCATTTTGTGTTTCTTATTTTTCTTTTGTTTTTCTGATTACCTTTGTTCTTCCGATCCTCTGGACTGAGGTCGGGTTCCTCCTATTGGTTCAGGAGAAGGGAGATCTGATCTCCGGTGTGCAAGTGACAAGTTGTCACTTGTGGGTTCCCTCTTGTTAGAGGAAGGGAGGCTCGTCCTCCGGTTCTGGGCTTGTGGGTTGCAAGTCCAGGGGTCCCTCCTGGTCTGGAGGAAGAGAGGTCTTCGACCTCTAGTTTCCAAGTGGCTGGGAGTCACTTGGGGTGTCCCTCCGGTTGGGAGGAAGAGGGGAGGCTGTTCCCCTGGTCAAGCTGTGTGGCAGCAAGTGTTCGCAGACTGAGTCTGCTTGTTTCTAGCGTTGGCTAGTGAAGCCTCACTCCGGTTGGGAGTGAGGGGTGGATGTAGGTCTGGAGGACCGAACCACTTAAAAAATCTACTGTGTAGTGGTTTGTTTTGTGCGTTTGCTCCTTGCCTCCTACCTCCCATTCACAGGTTATGCATGCATGGTTAGTTGTGTTATCTTGGATTGTTTGTATTGTTCCTATCTGCAGTAACCTTGAGCATTATATTTTGCTAGGTGTGTTTGGGTTGCATAGTTCTATCTGCATTTCTGGTTTGATCAGGTGGTTGCATTGTTGCAGTCCAACTGTTTGATCATGTGTTATCTTATCATCTCATCTTGCAGAGCTCATTAGTTTTTATTCCGCATATCTGAGCTTTAGAGTTTTAATTTGGGCATTATTTTTGAAGGGGATACATTCACCCCCCTCTGTATCCGGACTTAGCACCCTAACAATTGGTATCAGAGCGGTGTCTGCTTAGAAGGTCCAGCGACTTGCAGATCCGATCTTGCAGTTGTTGTGACTCCTATATGTTGATGATGTTGACATGTAACTATACTTCATATGGCAACACATTATTTTGATGAATTGGCAACACTGTTTATGTTTTGATGATACCACTTTATTAGATTATCTGTGTGTTTTATGCATTTTATCTTGTCTTCACACTGAACACACACTCAAAGTCTCAAAGTCCATACATCCATAATGCATTGGCTAAGTCTATACACTGCTGAACGTTATGTTCTTCAAAGTCTGCACATTTGTCTGCATAGGCTAAGTATATACAATGTCAGTTCATGCATTGTCTTAGGCAAAGTCTATACAGCCTTTTGCCTCGCCAAAGTCTGTACTTTGGTCTTCGATTTCAATGTCCATACATTGGGCTTTTACATGAGGTCCATACATTATTGTTTGCAGTGCAATTCCATACATTGGACTGTTCTTCAAAGTCTGCACATCAGTCTGTTATACTAAGTCTGTACACTGGCTTCACATATTCAAGTCTGTACAGCCGTTTGCATTGGACTTAAAGTCTAGACATTGCACTGTTGCGTACATTGTCTTCGTGATGTTTTTCTCCTTGACTTCGTGTCAATTACTGTTTCATCTTCGTGTTATTTTCAACTCGTGACGGTTTCTATTCTGTCTTCTTGTTGGTTTCTCGCTTTAGACTTCGTGTCTTTCTCGCTTTGACCACACTCCGTGTCGATTTTAGTTTTCATCTTCGTGTTGTTTTCAACTCGTGTCGGTTACTGTTTCGTCTCCGTGTTGTTTCATGTCTTCGTGTCGTGTTTCATACACCTCGTGTCTTTGTCGCTTTGTGACTTCACCTCGTGTCGTTTTCATCGTCTTCGTGTCATTTTTGTTCTATTGCGTGCAGGACATCGCAGCACCTCGTGTTGCTTTCTGTGCCACTTCGTGTCGTTCTCTGTGTAGTGTGTGTTTCTGCCAGTACTGCACCTCGTGTCGTTCTCGTTTCACTTCGTGCTGTCTCTGCGTCTGAGTCTTCGTTGCTATTTCTGTCTTCGTGTTGTTTTTCCTAAAACCTCGTGTCCTTCTTGTTCTGTAAGTACACTTCGTGTCAGTTTTGTCTTTCGTCTTCGAGTTGGTGTCAGTCCAGTGTCTTCGTTAGTGTCTCAGGCTTTTGGTCAAGTCTGTACATAGCTTTCACTTATATGAAGTCTATACAACGCAGTGCTTCTGATAAAGTCTATACAGAGTTGTTCTTCAACCTGATCATCCGATACTCTGTTTTGACAGGCACTCTCTACTGAGATTTCTGACATGGCTCGTGATCCCAGGAGGACAAGGTGACCAGATGCTGCCACGTGGATGGAAGCATCTCGAGTCTGGAGAATTCCTTGGGCGGGAAAACGTGGAAGCCACGCGCCCTTATCCAGCTGCTGCTGTTATAAATATCAGTCCTCATCTTCTATAGAGGCTGATCGAAGTTGGTGAAGTATATACATCCAGTCTGAAACAAGCAGCCACCGAGATCCACTGTGAGAGGAAGAAAAGCAGAGAAGAAGAAAAGGAGAGAAGAAGAAGAAGAGAGATGAGTTGAGAGAGTTATCGTGAGAGTTTGTGAATCAGTCTCTTGGTTCATTTATCAGAGCTGATATTGCTCAACCTTGAGCTACTGTTGTTTTTGACTTTCTTCCATTCGATTGTATGTTTCGTTTGCTTTTCAGTCTTTGTTATTTTCCTTTGAAAACTCTTGTTCGATCAAGCTGTTAGTCAGCGGTTTCAAGCTGTGAGGCAGCGGGTTGCAGAGGCGTTCCTCTGGTCGGCTAAGCTGTAATGCCCAGCAGAGCAAGCTGTGATGCTCAGCTGTTGCAGAGGGTGTTCCTCTGGTCGGCTAAGCTGTAATGCCCAGCAGAGCAAGCTGTGATGCTCAGCTGTTGCAGAGGGTGTTCCTCTGGTCGGGATAAGCTGTAAGCCCCAGCCGTTGTTGGCAATCTGTAAAGCCCAGCGGTTTGAAGCTGTGTATCAGCAGTAATCCACATTCGAGTTGAATGTGGGGTGGACGTAGGCCAAATTGACCGAACCACCTAAAAGCCTTGTGCCTCTTGTGTGTTTCTTTCAGCGTATTGGTTGTGTTCGTCTACTGCTCTTCTAATTCCGCATTTGATTCTAGGCATAATTTTTAAATAGCCAGTTGATCTATTCACCCCCCTCTCTAGATCCACATCCTGTGGTGATAGAGCCTTCCATCTAACTCCAACACTTGGTATCAAAGCTAGACTCTTCTACAGGGACTTACCGCCCGAAGAGGATAAGCACAGATGGACGGAAGAGGGATGATAGCTGAAGGGCAATCTACATCCAAGCCCCCGTACTTCGATGGAACCAACTACGCATACTGGAAGCATCGTATGCAGGTATTTTTGAGGGCTAAAGATTATGAAATTTGGAAGGTAGTTAGCAAGGGACCTTTCGAGCTGTCTCCAAATGAAGACGTATGGACCAAGGAAGAAATTAGAAGATCCACGCTCAACTGGAGTGCAATCAATGCAATCCAGTGCTCTCTACATCCCACCGAGTTCTCACGAATATCTGCCTGCTCCTCAGCGAAGGAAATGTGGGATGCACTTGAAGTCATCTATGAGGGGACTTCACAAGTCAGAGAGACTAAGACCAATCTACTGGTTTCAGAATACGAAGCCTTCAGGATGAAGCCTAATGAGACCATCAAGGAAATGTATGCTCGGCTGACTATTATCACAAATGGTCTCAGAGGCTTCGGGAAAAAATATTCTGAGTATGAAGTAGTCAGGAAGATATTGCGATCCTTGACTCCAATTTGGCACACCAAGGCCACAGTAATGGAAGAGTCAAGAGATCTGCATAATACTAAGGCAGATGAGCTGATCGGATCTCTAATGGCTTATGACATGAATATGCCAAAGATAGAGGAGGCTGACAGAAAGAGGAAGCCTATAGCTCTGAAGGCTGGTGCTAGCAGATCCAGTCGATCCAGCCCCAACGGATCATCAACAGAAGAGAGCTTGTCTGAAGAAGAAGTGGCAAATGCTGATATTGCCATGATTACTAGGGAATTCTGGAGATTTCTCAAGAAGGAAGGAAGAAGATTCAGCCGAAGAAATCCCAACAGTGGCCGCCGAGACACAAGGTACAAATCAAACCCTGTAAAGAAAGCTGAAACTAATGTTTGCTATCAATGCAAGAAGGCGGGTCACTTTAAAGCTGAATGTCCGACAAATCAGAACCTCAAGGACAAGTTCAAGAAGAAGAACACAAAAGGGAAAGCTATGGTGAGTACCTGGAGTGATGAGGACGAGGGATCCTTGAGCGTCACTTCGGACAGCGAAGTTGAAGCTGAGAAGCCAATCTACCTCATGGCAACCAGCTCAGAAGATAGAGAGGAAGAATCTGATGAGGTATCCTCTCGCTATGAAAATTTTACCATTACTGATTGGATGGTTGCTTATGATGAACTTGCTGATAGAGTAGATGAGGTCAGAAAAGAAAACAGGCATCTACGAAGAAAAATTAAAATCATGCAAAACGATACTTCATTATCTGATAAAATTACCTGCTTAGAAACTGAGAACAGTAATCTGAAACTCACATGTTCTGAATTTGAAGAAATCAATAAAGAACTGAAAATGTCTAAGGAAGAAAATGTGAGATTAGACAATGAAATTGATGCATGGAAATTGAAAATTCAGAATTATGAAAATGAGATAAAAATTGTTTCTGAAAAATATGAAGCTGTCCTCAATGTGAATAATGAGTTGAAAAAATCTATTGATGAAGTTCAGAAAGACAATGAGGATAAGCTAAAAACAATTGAGAAAATGACCCAAGGATCTGAAAATTTAGATGCATTATTGGGGTCAAAGGTAAACTTCAGAAGAGAGGGCCTAGGATTCAACTCTAGTGCAACCAAAAGCTTTGGAATGAAAACTATTTCCCTTGTTGCACAAAAAGAGAAAGGACCTCTGATCAACATGAATTCTAATAATGCTGTAAAGAAAAATTTGAATCTGAAAAGGCTAAATGCAGAGGAGAAGGGCAAACAGAAAGTAGGTGAGCCTAGTAGAATTGGAACTTCCAAACCTAGCTCTAGTGCTCAACCCAAGGTTAGGGGTCAGCCTGTTCAGCTAAACAAACCCTATGTCAATGTCAAAAGGCCTTCACCACCATCATCACAGAAAAGGACCCAACCAAAACCTATGAATAGGTCAGCAGGGTCAAGGGTGCAGGGAAGACAAAATACTTTCAGAAGTCAGCCCAACCAATTCAATCCATCTAGAGTTCAGTTCTACTACCCCACACAGCCAATCTATTCTAATGGGCGTGGGTGGACTAGAACTCAAGGGATGTATACATGGTATGTTCATCAACCTACACACTTTTACAGACCCTATGTCAGAAATTGGGAAAATGGGTATGGTAGTCGGATGCCTAGAAATTACCATCATTTCCACAGCCAGCCCAGGAACTACCATGGCCAAAACTTTATGAATGCAACTTGGCCGAAGCATTGGCGCAATAACAAAAATTCTGTGAATAATTCTGTTGGTGCATATAAGAAGAAAGTCAACAAGAAAAAGCAAAACAAAAAGAAATCTGAAAAATCCACTGAACAGAACTGCTTCAAACAAATGTGGATTCCCAAAACCATGCTTTCTTTCTTTACTTGCACTTCATCTGCATTGGAGCCCAATCAGACTTGGGTTCCAAACTCTTTGCCCTAATTGTGTATGCAGGTATGCCTGGCAACCAAGAGCAACTTGTGGTACTTGGACAGTGGCTGCTCCAGGCATATGACAGGAGATAAGGCCAAGTTTTGCATGCTAACTGAAAAGCTAGGAGGCCTTGTCACCTTTGGAAGCAACACAAAGGGTAGGATCATTGGATCAGGTAAGGTAGGTAAGTGTTCTACCTGCTGCATTGATGATGTTTTGCTGGTTGAAGGGTTAGCTTACAATTTACTTAGTATCAGCCAGTTGTGTGATAAGGGTCATAAGGTTTTATTTGACTCTCAATGCTGCAAGGTTTTTAAACCTGATTCAGAAATTATAAAATTCTCTGGAAAAAGAATAAATAACACATACATGATAGATCTAGATGATATTTAGCATTCTAACCTATGTCTTACTGCCAATAGAGAAGATTTAGCATTTATATGGCATCGTAGGTTAGGCCATGCTAGTTATACCATTTTGCATAAACTAAACAAGCATAGCATGGTTAGAGGACTTCCTGAAATTTCCTTCAAGAAAGAAAATAAATTCTGTGATGCATGCACTCAATCAAAGATAACTAGAAAGTCATTTAAGTATAGAACTGAAAATCTGTCCTCCAAACCCTATGAGTTGATACACATGGATCTCTTTGGGCCAACCAGATCTGTCAGCTTATCAGGAAGGAGGTATGGGTTTGTCATGGTAGATGACTTTTCTAGGTATACTTGGGTTTATTTCTTATCTAATAAGAGTGATGCTTTCTCAGAATTTCAGGAGTTCTATGTTAAAGTAAATCAGAAAATTGAAAATATTTTGACTGATCATGGAGGTGAGTTTGAAAACTCACAGTTTGATGAACTTTGCAGGTCAAATGGAATCAACCATAGGTACTCCTCACCAAGGACACCTGAGCAGAATGGGGTTGTGGAGAGAAGGAACAGAACCCTAGTGGAGATGGGTCGTACACTTCTTACTGAAGGTGGTCTACCAAGGAAATTTTGGGCTGAAGCAGTGAACACTGCCTGTTATGTAATTAACAGAGTCATGGTAAGACCTTCTACCCAGCAAACACCATATGAGATCTTAAAGGGTAAGAAACCTTCTATTGCTCATTTCAAGGTTTTTGGCTGCAAATGTTTTATTCATATAAATGATAAAAGAGACCTTGATAAATTTGAACCTAAAGGTGAACCAGGAATCTTTCTTAGTTATTCTGAAAACACACGAGCATATAGAGTGTACAATCTGAACTCTAAAACTGTTGAAGAATCTCCACACATAATTTTTGATGAATCCTTGGTAAATTCTAACGTTGGTCAATGCAGGAATGAAGACAATGGTGGAATGTTGAAGGAAGGAGATCCTGAAGACAATTCAGAGGATGAAGAAGGACATACAGAACTTAATGAAGAGGAGTCTACAGTTCAGGGGGAGGTAAATCAAAGACATGACAATTCAATTGTGAACATTAGATATCTTAAAGTTCATCCTGTAGATAATATAATTGGAAATCTGCATGACCCCCCTAGGACTAGAGGTCTCCTTAGAATTCAACATGAACTAAATGCATATGCTCTTGTCTCTCAAATTGAACCCAAGTCCATTGACTGTGCCCTCAAGGATATGCATTGGATTAATGCCGTGCATGAGGAGCTTAATCAGTTCGACAGGAACAAGGTGTGGAACTTGGTCCCACCTCCTGATCATGGAACAGTCATAGGGACTAGGTGGGTCTTCAGGAATAAATCTGATGAATTAGGGAATATTGTTAAAAATAAAGCCAGACTTGTTGCTCAGGGGTACAACCAGGAGTTTGGTATTGACTTTGAAGAGTCATTTGCCCCTGTAGCCAGATTAGAAGCTGTTAGAATTTTATTAGCTTATGCATGTTCCCTAGGTATAATCCTCCAGCAGATGGATGTAAAATCTGCATTCTTGAATGGGAAATTAATGAGGATGTCTATGTTAGACAGCCCCCTGAATTTGAATGTCTAGATTTCCCTAATCATGTTTACAAATTAAATAAAGCTCTATATGGTCTTAAGCAAGCTCCCAGAGCTTGGTACGACAGGTTGAGCAAGTTCCTCACTGCTCAAAATTTCACTAGAGGAGTAGTTGATCAGACCTTGTTTAAGACCCCAAATTCTTTAGAAATTTATTTAGAAAGTTATTTGTAATTATTTGGAATTTATTTGAAGTTATTCGAATTAATGAGAATTATCCAAATTAATTAGATTAATTAATTAATTAATATAATAAGTCATTTTTCTACTATTTTCTAAAAATCCCCAAAATCACATCTTGTAGAATTAATTTTGTTTAGCAACTTTGTCTTCTAAATTTAAGCCTAAGAAAATCATTTATTATGCCGAATTAGTGAACTTAGTTTTCCGAACTTAACATTTAACTATTTACGGAATAGTATAAGTAATAATCCGACTACCTTAGAAAAATCTGCAAAAATAGTAAATAGATTTAGGTCGATGTAGATAACAACTTTTCCTTCTGGCATTAGGCCATTGTAAATCCGTGGTAAGATCTATTTAGAGTTTAAACCCAAAAGTGCACACTTTTGACCCATACCTAACCCTTAGTTTCAAACACGAAATTCGACCTCAACACTCGACCAAATGATCTGAAATCAAGGGCAAATGGAAGGCCACAATGTAAGAAATATTTACCCTCAATCAATTTGAGGTAAACCTAGCCCCAAAACGTGCTGCTGACATAGTTTGGTCAAGTCAAGGTTTTCGGCGCCGTTTCTAAACACGTAGCTTGCAGCAGCGAATACTCCCAATTCCTAAGGCTCCAGAAACTCTATGAGCTATCAAAATGAAGCCCTACGAGTCTTCTTTCATTTGGCTGCTGTGGGGTTCGCTGAAGTTTCAGATCTGGAGAGATCTAGCTCGATTTATGGAGGTGGGTCAGCAGGCCGTTGGCTTTCCTTCATCCTTCTTTGATCCATCGATTGAGGTAGGAATTCTCAACCAAATCTTGATCATGAGTATAGAAAATTGTTCCTCTCATCGAGCTCTATCCATTGGTGGCAAAAGCCCCAATTTTCGTTAGGTGTCCGTGGAGAAATCGAGCTTTTTGTGAGGTGCTGTCCAAGTGTTCTTCATCCTAGGGTTTGAGTTTTCTCTCTCCGATTTGAGGTAGGATCTAACAACCAAACTCTAATTAACTTACATGATGTAATCAGCATGTTGTTAGCTTTCATTCAACGTAGGAAGCCCCAAATTTCATTGAGCATACTTGGAGAATTTTGTTTTTTAGTAAGAGCATGTCTAGAATTTGATGTATATTATGTTCTTCAAGTAGAAGCTTGATTTTCGGGCTATTTTTGGATTAGATAACTTGATCCACATATGGATTATAGTATATGGTTGGATTCATCATTAAGTTAGCTTTCTTTTGATATAAAAAGCCCCAAATTTCGTTGTGTATATTGAGAGAAATCTACGTTTTAGTAGACGCATGTCAAGAACTAGGTTCTTCATGTATTCATCATAAATAGGTTGTGATTCGATTGAGTTTTCAGCAAATTTCTTGTTTCAATCTCTTGTTTTATGACCTTAGTATGTATATTAAGAACCCTAGAGCATTTGGTTAAAATCCCAACTCATTTAGACCCAAAATCATTGAGTTTTCATGGTTTACGGAATCACCCGTCGCTTCTGGAAGTGTAGGGGTCGACCCATGGGGTCGACCCATGCACCCAGTGAAGGGGGTCGACCCAATGGGTCGACCCATGAAGCTTTTTTTTTGAGGGGTCGACCCAATGGGTCGACCCACACCCAGGAAGGCTCCTGGAATGCCAGGGGTCGACCCAATGGGTCGACCTATGCCCTGTATGACCCCATTAATGATGTTTTTGACCCGGGGATCAATCCGGATCATTGGGGAATCAATCCATTCAACCTAATCACATTGAAAACTACATTTTTGAGGAACTAATGACCTATTCATGTACCCTTTTTAATTTCAATTAACATTGGTCCATACATGCAAACTTAGTGTAAAAACACACCGTTTATCATCTTCATTTCAATGCATACAAGATTAAATAGAAACCCACATAATTAGTGGTTAATGGTGTAACTAAATCTCTGTTAATGCATTCTATTTCACTCCTGTGGGAGTTGTTCTTTGCCTTATCATCTTGAATCAGCTTCTTGGCAATTGTCTTAATGCAAATGATAATGGTTAATCATGATATCTTAACTTGGTGATTAGGATTAATATGTTGATTAGCTTGTTTGATTGCTGCTGTTTTACAGTAGCGCAGCACGATTAACTCTTGTTGTGACTTGGTTTCGATCTCCTTGATGATTATACTTACCTTGAAATTCTGGAAATGAATCTCTTTCCTACGTGAAGTTGTTATTGCTACTTAGTTTAAACCTTGGAATTCTGGCCATAAACTGTGGAAGTCTAGATTCGTGGGATCTTTGATCCAAAGAAATCAATGCCTGGCAAACAATTAAGGGCTCGGTCTGGTCCTGGGAAGAGCGCCCAAACACTACGTGTACCCCCGGGGAGGTGAATGACTAGGTGTGGCATTTGGCACCAGTACTTGACATGTGTTAAATCTAGGACTGTCCACTACTCTCTCCACTACTCTCTACATTACTTTCTACTACTTTTCACTTTCCACTCTTCACTGTTCTATACTCTACTTGTGGTTACTTTACTTGCTTATTACTTGGACGTGGAAATGAAATTACATACGTGCTTGACATGACTTGAATTGTCTTGATATGGCCAACTTTTTATCGTTATCTCCTGTAGCAAATTCTTGTCTTACTATTCTATTCATTATATTTCTTGACCTTGCAAGATCTTTGAATTCTGTTTCGTGATATCACCGTTATCTTTTATTATTTTTATCATTTGTAGCATGACATTTTAAAATGTAATTAAACTGTTAATCACTTATACCTGTCTGTTATTTCCTACTGAGCGTCAGCTCATAGTTGTATTTTCCCCCCCCTTTCTAGGCTTTTAAGGTGACGCGCTTACCGATGGGGAAGGGCAGGAGTGATGTCTTGAGTGTATCAGTTCTAGTGTGTTCGTAGTGTGTTATCTTTCTTTAGTTGTGTTTTGGAGAGCTTTTAGTCTCAGTCTTGTTATTGAGTTTTAGTGGTTGATTATTCCAGTTGTATTAAGTTGAACTTGAGGTTATTGTATCAGTTGTGGTTTGTTAATGATCATTTAGTATTTCCATCTTGTAGCACTTGTGTATTATTTTAGATTAGTTCTCTCTCTTGTCATCGTGTCCCTAACTGTACGTCCCGATATTTCCGCCTTGTTCGGGGCGTGACAGTTTAGTTGGTATCAGAGCCTAGGTTTCACATTCCTAGGTTTCCTAAGTTTTAGGTTTTCTTGCATTGCATCCCAATAATCGGTATATCAAAAGGTGTTGTCCGAACGTTAGGCTACGCCTATCGGGAAGGTCGCACACTTGCGCGAGTGGTCTTCGGACCGATTACCTCCGCCAGGTACCGAGTTTTTGGTCGTGTCTAGGTGCATTAGATCCCTAACCTTGTAAAAGTCTAGGACCTGACCTGATGAGAATGGGTAGAAACTTGGGTTAAGATCGTTTCTTAATCGTGTAATTATTTATCTTGATTAAACCTAAGTAATCTATTTCTCGTGTAGATGGCAGCTGATCGTGCTGAATGGAGGAACCTACAGCGTATGGTACAAGGCCTTACTCAGGCCCTTCAGCAAGTAGCTCAGGCAGGAGCGGCACCGCATGGCACCGGTGATCTATACCGGAACTTCCGCGGAATGAACCCGCCTAGATTCGCTGGTTCGACTGACCCTGACCAAGCCGAGCACTGGCTAGATGAGATGGGGAGAATCTTTGAAGTTATGCAATGCACCAACCAGGAGCGTGTCCTTTTGTCCACATTTCAACTGGAACATGATGCACGTACTTGGTGGGATTCTATCAAGGCAACTCTCGGTGATCGGCAAGTTATGTGGGAAGAGTTCAAAGAACTCTTCAACAGCAAGTATTTTTCTGATAGAGTGCAAGAGAAGAAAGCGGCAGAGTTCGCGGCCTTGAAACAGCGAGGTTTGTCCGTGGCAGAGTATGAGGCTCAATTTGCACGGCTTTCTCGTTATGTTACTCATCTCATTTCCACCGAGAAGATGAAGGCGAAGCGCTTTCTCAATGGATTGAAGCTTCATTATATCAACCAATTGGCACCGATGAAGATTTCCACTTATTCTGAGATGGTAAGGAAAGCGCAAGTTCTAGAGGATACTCTTGAGATGACGGAGAGAATCCGTGGGAAAGGCATCAAGAAAGAATTACCTACGGGTTCCGGGAGTGTCAAACCCGGGTATACAAAGTGGACCTGGTTCGTGGAGCGGGTCCGGATCGTGGAAGGGCAAGATGCCGAGGCATGAAGACAAGAAGCCTGGCCCTATTGTTCCATTCAAGGGCATGTGCAACTATTGTGATCGTCCGAGTCACAAGATAGAGGAGTGCTGGCGCAAGCAAGGCGCCTGTTTGCGATGTGGAAGCAAGGAGCACCGTATCCCCAATTGTTCTATCATATCGGAACAAGCTACACCGGCAAAACCTCTAGTCTTCAAGAAACCACAAGGCAAGCTTCATGCTTTACATGAAGATGAAACTGGGATTTCTGATGATGGCGGACTCGTCGAAGGTACCCTTACTATAATCGATAAGCCCGCATTTGCTCTCTTTGATACTGGTGCAACACATTCACTTATTTCTCGGAGATTTGCTAAGTCATTAGTTGTGGAATCTATTTTGATGAATACTCCGTTAGAGATTTCAACCCCTATTGGCACTAGATCAACAATCCAGTATTTCTATCCTTCTAGTAAGGTTATGATTGGTGAACAGAACTTTCCAGCAGATTTGGTCTGCATGGACATGAAGGATTATGATGTAATCCTAGGAGCAGATTGCTTGGCCAAGTATGAGGCCAATGTTCACTGTAGTTCTAGCTCAGTGACTTTTACTGGACATTCTGGTTTATCTTTTACGGGAGTCAAGCACCATAACTCCGTACCGCTCATCTCGGCTCTTCGAGCTGATAAGCTTTTGAGGCATGGGTGTGAGGCTTTTCTAGCCTTTGTTTGTGCAACTCCTGAGCAGCAGATGGAGATCAAGGACATTCCTATTGTCCGAGATTTTTCTGATGTCTTTCTAGAAGAACTACCAGGACTTCCGCCTGAGCGGGAAGTTATCTTTTCTATTGATCTTATTCCTGGCACAGCTCCTATTTCTAAGGCTCCTTATCGTATGTCTCCTGCGGAACTGAGGGAACTGAAGCAGCAACTGATGGAATTACTTGAGAAGGGTTTTATTCGTCCTAGTACTTCTCCGTGGGGAGCCCTTATACTATTTTTCAGGAAGAAAGATGGTTCGATGAGGCTGTGCATTGATTATCGGCAATTAAACCAGCAAACTGTCAAGAACAAATATCCCTTGTCGAGGATTGACGAGTTATTTGACCAGATAGCGGGAGCTCAATATTTCTCTAAGATCGATCTTCGATCTGGATATCACCAGTTGCGGATTAAGGAAGAGGATATTTATAAAATGGCTTTCCGCAGCAGGTATGGTCATTTTGAGTTTGTCATTATGCCTTTTGGTCTAACGAATGCACCAGCGGCTTTCATGTAGTTGATGAACGATGCATTTCGGCCCTATCTTGATCAATGGGTCGTGATCTTTATTGATGACATCCTGATTTATTCTAAGAATGAGGAGGAACATGCTGAACATCTGAGAATGGCATTGCAATTGTTGAGAGATCATCAACTATATGCTAAGTTAAGTAAGTGTGAATTCTGGCTGCAAGAGGTGTCCTTTCTAGGATATATCATTACGAAGAACGGTATTTCTGTTGATCCTTCGAAGGTTGAGGCAGTGAAGAATTGGGAACAGCCTACCAGTGTGACAGAAGTTAGAAGTTTTCTAGGCCTGGCAGGTTATTATCGAAGATTTATTCAAGATTTCTCCAAGATTGCAGTACCTATGATAAGATTAACCCGCAAGGAGAATAAGTTTGATTGGTCAGATGATTGTCAGCGAAGCTTTCAGACTCTGAAGGAGTGTTTGACTACTGCACCTATTTTGGCTTTACCTTCTAGTGAAGGAGGATTTGTTGTTTATACTGATGCATCAGGTATTGGCTTAGGCTGTGTACTCATGCAGCATGGGAAGGTGATTGCCTATTCCTCTAGACAGTTGAGGAAGCACAAAGATAATTATCATGTTCATGATTTGGAACTTGCTGCAGTCGTGTTTACTTTGAAGATATAGAGGCATTACTTGTATGGAGAAACCTTTACAGTGTTCTCAGATCATAAGAGTTTGAAGTATTTATTTTCTCAGAAGGAACTCAACATGAGGTAGTGGAGATGGTTGGAGTACTTGAAAGACTTCGACTTCTCGATTGAGTATCATCCTGGCAAAGGTAATGTTGTGGCAGATGCTTTAAGCCGGAAGCCGGTAGCTAGATTGTCAAGTCTCATGTTACAAGAATGGAGATTGTTGGAACAATTATCTAGTCTGGATCTTAATATTGACAATGATCGGATCTTGATTGCTCAGATTCAACTTAAACCTGAATTATTGATAGAGATCAAGTCCTTGCAAGATAATGACCCCGAGTTGGTAGAGATCAAGGGAAGCTTGAGCAGCAGACCTGACTTCATGTTGGCCGATGATGGTAGATTATTATTTAAAGGTAGAACTTGTGTTCCGGATGAGGCTATAATAAAGAACAAAATTCTTAAGGAAGCTCATAGATCCAGATATACCATTCATCCTGGAGGCACTAAGATGTACCGAGATTTAAAAAGGTCCTTTTGGTGGCCGAATATGAAAAGAGAAGTTGCAGATTTTGTGAGCAGATGTTTGGTATGTCAGCAAGTTAAGGCCGAACATTTTAGACCAGCAGGGAAATTGAAACCACTCGACATACCCCAATGGAAGTGGGAAAGCATTGGCATGGATTTCATTATGGGTCTACCTAGGACTCGTGGTGGATTTGATGCGATATGGGTGATTGTCGATCGATTGACAAAGTCGGCTCATTTCTTACCAATTAAGTCCAAGTGGACGATTGATGTATTGGCTGCTTTGTATATAAAGGAAGTGGTGAGATTGCATGGTATTCCAGTGAATATAGTATCAGATCGAGACGCCAGATTTACTTCACATTTCTAGAAGGGACTGCAAGAGTCTTTGGGTACTCGTTTGAATTTCAGTACTGCTTTTCATCCACAGACAGATGGACAGACTGAAAGAACCAATCAGATAGTGGAAGATATGCTGCGAGCTTGCATGATTGATTTCGGTGGTAATTGGAGTGAGCATTTGGCATTAATTGAATTTGCCTACAATAACAGCTATCAGTCTACTATTCAGATGGCTCCTTTTGCAGCACTATATGGTAGAAGTTGTCGTTCCCCGTTGTGTTGGGACGAGGTAGGTGAGAAATAGTGGCTTGGACCAGATCTTGTTTCGGAATCATCACAGAACATCCGTGTTATCCGAGACCGGTTACAAGTAGCCCAGTCAAGACAGAAGATTTATGCCGACAACAGGAGAAGAGCATTGGAATTTCAGGTTGGCGAGCATGTGTTCTTAAAGGTCTCTCCAACGAGAGGGATCCGAAGATTTGGCATTCATGGCAAGCTGAGTCCGAGGTACATTGGTCCATTCGAGATTCTAGATAGAGTGGGAGAGGTGGCATACAGACTGGCTTTACCACCGCATTTGTCTGGCGTACATAATGTTTTCCATGTGTCTATGTTGCGGAAATATGTGTACGATCCCACTCATATCATTCAGCAGGTGGATTTTGAACTGAAGGAAGATTTGACCTATGAGGAAAGACCTGTCAAGATTCTGGACCGGAAGCAACAGCAACTCCGGAATCGTTCGATACCGATGGTCAAGATTCAGTGGAGTCGGCGTGGGACCGAAGAAGCTACATGGGAGTCTGAAGAGACTATGCGAAAGCGGTATCCCGATCTATTCTAAGTGAGCGATCTTTTTCTACTCTCAGTTTTAGTGCAGTGAATTTGGAGGACCAAATTCCTTTAAGTAGGGGAGGGTATAAGACCCCAAATTCTTTAGAAATTTATTTAGAAAGTTATTTGTATTTATTTGGAATTTATTTGAAGTTATTCGAATTAATGAGAATTATCCAAATTAATTAGATTAATTAATTAATTAATAGAATAAGTCATTTTTCTACTATTTTCTAAAAATCCCCAAAAATCACATCTTGTAGAATTAATTTTGTTTAGCAACTTTGTCTTCTACATTTAAGCCTAAGAAAATCATTTATTATGCCAAATTAGTGAACTTAGTTTTCCGAACTTAACATTTAACTATTTACGGAATAGTATAAGTAATAATCCGACTACCTTAGAAAAATCTACAAAAATAGTAAATAGATTTAGGTCGATGTAGATAACAACTTTTCCTTCTGGCATTAGGCCATTGTAAATCCGTGGTAAGATCTATTTAGAGTTTAAACCCAAAAGTGCACACTTTTGACCCATACCTAACCCTTAGTTTAAAACACGAAATTCGACCTCAATACTCGACCAAATGATCTGAAATCAAAGGCAAATGGAAGGCCACAATGTAAGGAACATTTATCCTCAATCAATTTGAGGTAAACCTAGCCCCAAAACGTGCTGCCGACATAGTTTGGTCAAGTCAAGGATTTCGGCGCCGTTTCTAAACACGTAGCTTGCAGCAGTGAATACTCCCAATTCCGAAGGCTCCAGAAGCTCTATGAGCTATCAAAATGAATCCCTACGAGTCTTCTTTCATTTGGCTACTGTGGGGTTCGTTGAAGTTTCAGATCTGGAGAGATCTAGCTCGATTTGTGGAGGTGTGATGAGAACATCACCTCCTATTTCATCCGGCATGGTCTAGCCATTTAATTTTGAGTCTAATGTAATTTTTATTTGAGTCATTGATGTAATTTTAATTTTATTAGAGTCATGTCCCTAGGTCTAGCATTTATTTTCCTATGTTTGAGTGTCATTAGAATGTGTAATGTGCTAATTGGGCCTATTTCTTCGGGCTTAGCCCAATGAGCTCCCCTACCCCTTCGGTTATTTATCAATGAGTCTTTTGTCAGGGTCTTTTGTAGAAATGTGGGTTTCCTATGTATAGGACCCCATTTCCTCCATTTGAACTTACTGAATGAATGAATACAAAGCCTTCTATTTGAGTGTTCAAATCTAGTTTAAGGAGTGATTCCTCTAGTTTTTGGGTGAGAGACCCTAGGGGAGAGATTCCCCACCCATTCCCCTCTTAATCTCTCTATTTCACCCCTCTTTCTCTCTCCTCCAACCCCAATTTTGAATTTCCTTCTCTCTCCTCCCCTCCCCAACCACCTCCACTAGCTACCCACCTCATTCAATACCCCTCCACTTCCCCAAGTTGCCATTACTCCACTTCCATTGTCCCTAGGTGACATCTCCTCCACTTCCAACATAATCTCTTCCCTCCCAATGCAATGCCACTAGTTCCCACACAACCCTCCACCTCCCTAGGCCAATTCAAATTTGAAATCCACCTTCCCTCCATGTTTTGGCCACCCCCCTCTCCCCCCTTCTAGTCTTGGTCGCCCCTCTCATCTCCCTCCATTCACCTCCATTGACTCCACCTTCCCCTACCTCCAGCTGAGGACCTGCTCCACTGCCCCTCCCATCCTCTTCCTATCTCCATTAGCATTCCCCATCCCTCCATACACACTACTTCTTCCACCCCATCACCCCTCTCATACATACACCTCCCCCATCTCCTTCTTTAGAAGCCAACACAAGAGCTGCAGGTTGCTGTCCACAGGTTACGGACAAATCAGTCTGTTGCAGCGACCACCACGACGCCATCCGGACGAGTTTGAAGACACAAGAGCCATCGTTGGAAGCGTCTCCGGGTCTTCTTCGCAACAGAAGTGGTTTCGTCTTCATCGGAGCTCGGGGCTGTTCAGAAACTCCGTTCTACCCCGACTGCGCGGAACAGATCCTGCTGAGCAACAGAACCGGATTGAGAGTCCTGCCACGTCAAACCTCGGAGGAATCAGTCTACCATTTCTTCTACAAAGTTCTACTTCTCCCTGTCTATTTTCAGAATCAGGAAGCGGAGTTCCATTTGGCCTCCGGTGACCGAAGTTACCATTTTTTTCCCTCTGCTGCGTCGCTCTGCTACAACACAGTCTGCTTCGACCTGTCAGCAGTGTTCGGCATCCTCAGACCTCCCCCGACATCAGAAGGCTTCCCCGTTGGTTTTTATGCGAAGAGAACTTGACTACGATTCCAACGACTCTGACGGCGCCTGATTTCAACAACGGGAGCGGCCGGAGTACCCTCTGCATCCTACTGTTGTAAGTCAGTCCCTGCTAGTCCGAGAAACAGAGGTCCTGTTCCATCTTCTGCCCCGATCGGTAGCTTCTCCAGAAGAAATCAAAAAAATTCTGAAGCATTCCCCTTCCTGTTACGAAGCTTTTGCCACTGACCTCGCCATCAGCAAAATTCGTGAGTGGAATCTATAGCTGCAACACCAACCCACTGTCTCTGTTCGTAGACAGTTGGCAGACTCGGCATCCACTATTAGTCGTTGTTCTTGCCTCGCCTTCCCCATCCCGCTTGGCCGGCTGAAGGCCCCTCCCTGCGTGGAGGTAATATTATTTGTAATTGCTTTAATCCCCACCCCAAGATCCCCCTCCTGCGAGAGGTGTAGTGGTGTACTTTGTTTGGGCAGATCAAGCTTCCCCGGCGCGGCGTGTGGGGAACCCACGCTTCCCCGCTCGCCCACGTCTCCGACTCGGGGCCGGTGTCCTCACACCGGTCAGGTATAAGCTGAACCCTCCCTGAATATTTGTGTTTTATTAGTATCATCTCTTAGTTCAGTCGGCAAGGAAGAGAGTGCCCGATCCCGTGATTCCCGATCGCGAGTGGCCACCGCGGATTGAGTGAGGAGAGACCCCCGTACCCTCAAGGCACGGCGTCCGCCCCACTGATGTGGGTGCTCCGATCCAAGGGAGGGGAACTCATTGGCCAAGTCAATCACCCTAAGCAGCATGGTTTAGACTCTCAAATCCACCCTACCATCATTTAGTCACCACGGGAAAAGGGTTGTGTTGCGATATCGGTCCGCCAACATCGAGTCCGCCAATTTGAAAGTGGGCTTGCAAGTCTAGGTCCAAGGTTCATTTGGTTGTTACTAGTACACCCTTAGGTCGTGTCACATCAAGTGGTATCAGAGCAAGTCTTTGACTTGTCTCTATCAAGTCAAGTCCATGGGCACGCTTGCATTAGAGTTCTCATCGGATCGTTCCATGCATTATCCACCTCCCATTGTCATTGAGTCTACAGATCAAAAGGCCCAAATTCCCATCATATCCCAAGCATACCTACCTAATGAGAGCCCCACAGAAATTGACTTCATCTACATGGTAGAAGATAATTGGGTATCCCCCGAAATTGTAGCCACCCTCTCTACGACCGGACAAATTGTGCACAACGGAGACCTAGTCTTCGTTGAATTCCATAAATGGTTTGGAGAGATCAAATACTTTGATGGAGCATGGTGTCAAATTGGTACTTTGGAAGGCCCTTGCATAATCCTAGGGAAACAATGGCTTGATGAACGGAATACCACCTTCCACCCATTGCGTTGGTCTTGCCTAGTTCATCCCCCACATCTCCCGGGAGCCTATGGTTTCAACAACCTTTTGTTCCCTCACCCACCGGAGCCCCATACCCGGCCACCATGCCCTCTCAACCCACTTCAAAGAATGAATGAGGTCATGAGTGAACATGAGGAGAACCCGGCCCACAAGACCAAATCCCCGGGATTGGACACCAACCCAAATTCCTTCCCCACATTCAAGGAAATTCATACTCCTATCAATAAGGAAGAAGGACATCAACTCATCCCCGTCCAAACGAACACATACCTCCCCAAACCACTCAATCTCACGCAAAAGGTGGTGACCGTAGGAGAACTCATCATCAAATGGCTCAAGCAAAATCCCATCCCTCATGCCTTGTACTTTCAAACCCCAACCATGGAGCACCCTTTCCAATTAGCACCCATTAACTCCTATCACACCACATTCCAATCCTACTATGAGGTAAATGGTTGGGATGATCTCCTCAAGGGTTTAGAATGGCAACTAAAGTTGACTTGCTTATTGACCATAGGAGCGGCCCACCCAAGAAGACTTAGTCTCATCCACCCATGTGATGGTTCTATCACCTCAGTCTTCACCATTGGTTGCTACACTAGTGACCTCCTTCTCATTCTCCCCATGGATGAAGAACCCATCATGGTCCACTCCACTACCATTAAGATCCCAAGTACCTTGATCGACTGGCCCACTAAAGACCTTGGTCCAGTTACCTTAGGGAAGGATGACCCACTATGCGTAGACCATGTGGACATAGAGTTCCTTCCTCTAGGAAGCCCAGTCCATTACCCCTTTGATCCCTTCCAATGGGAGCCGAGTTACCCATGTGATACCATATGCCTAGGAAGCAAGGAAGAGCCCCTCTCCATAATGCCCACCTTCCTAGATCCTTTTGACCCTTTCACATGGAAGTTCAAAGGCCATCCCACACCCATACACATGGAAGTCATCTTTGGGATAGGAATGCATAAGTCTTGGCACAACACATCACTTGGCATGATTCATAAGACGGGTCCATTCATTCACATCACCCACATGTCAAGTAGGAAGCATGAATGGACCATTTTCGGATGTAATGGTCCACCTCCATTCATCATGAGTCTTAAGCATGATAGGTGCATTCTTGGATGTCCGGGTCCCCTGGCATTTGCCACCCCTTTGCATGATAGAGCTACATTTGGAGGTCCAGGCCCTCCTATCCTCACTAATCTTCATAGGGAGTCTAGACATGCTAGGTCCACATTTGGGTGCCCGGGACCCCCAACATCCAATAGAGTGCTAGCATTCACCAACTATGTCTCAGGATTGCATACTTGCAGGCCCATCATCAAAGGTAAAAGGATTTGTCAAAGGCGAATTGATACCTGCAAAAGAAACCAAGACTTCCAAGAGGGTGACTATCTGATGGTCAGGATGAAGAGGCTCTTTCGTAGAGTCACCTCTACGCTCAGGGATCGAGAGACTGGACCCTTTAAGGTCTTGGGGCGATTGAGTATATATGCCAATGAGTTGTTCCTTCTGAAGGAATGTGGGGTCAACCCTCATTGTAGTGTGGCGGACCTTGTGCCCTGCAAGGGCCCCGCGGTGGCACCTAGCGAGGATATTGAGCCCATACCCCCCTTTAAGAGTGACCCCACCAATAAGAATCCCCTTCTAACCTTGAGAGCCCGGCATGAGCACAAAGATTTGATACTGGTTGAACATAACAACACCATCAGGAGCAGGGCAATCCAGCAGTATCTTATGAGGTGGAAGGGCCGACCACGATGGTGGAGACATGGGTGAGCTAGGAAAGACTCTTACTCGACGGAGTCGAGTTCTTCGCACCCCGGGAGTATGATGAGAACATCACCTCCTATTTCATCCGGCATGGTCTAGCCATTTAATTTTGAGTCTAATGTAATTTTTATTTGAGTCATTGATGTAATTTTAATTTTATTAGAGTCATGTCCCTAGGTCTAGCATTTATTTTCATATGTTTGAGTGTCATTAGAATGTGTAATGTGCTAATTGGGCCTATTTCTTCGGGCTTAGCCCAATGAGCTCCCCTACCCCTTCGGTTATTTGTCAATGAGTCTTTTGTCAGGGTCTTTTGTAGAAATGTGGGTTTCCTATGTATAGGACCCCATTTCCTCCATTTGAACTTAATGAATGAATGAATACAAAGCCTTCTATTTGAGTGTTCAAATCTAGTTTAAGGAGTGATTCCTCTAGTTTTTGGGTGAGAGACCCTAGGGGAGAGATTCCCCACCCATTCCCCTCTTAATCTCTCTATTTCACCCCTCTTTCTCTCTCCTCCAACCCCAATTTCGAATTTCCTTCTCTCTCCTCCCCTCCCCAACCACCTCCACTAGCTACCCACCTCATTCAATACCCCTCCACTTCCCCAAGTTGCCATTACTCCACTTCCATTGTCCCTAGGTGGCATCTCCTCCACTTCCAACATAATCTCTTCCCTCCCAATGCAATGCCACTAGTTCCCACACAACCCTCCACCTCCCTAGGCCAATTCAAATTTGAAATCCACCTTCCCTCCATGTTTTGGCCGCCCCCCTCTCCCCCCTTCTAGTCTTGGTCGCCCCTCTCATCTCCCTCCATTCACCTCCATTGACTCCACCTTCCCCTACCTCCAGCTGAGGACCTGCTCCACTGCCCCTCCCATCCTCTTCCTATCTCCATTAGCATTCCCCATCCCTCCATACACACTACTTCTTCCACCCCATCACCCCTCTCATACATACACCTCCCCCATCTCCTTCTTTAGAAGCCAACACAAGAGCTGCAGGTTGCTGTCCACAGGTTACGGACAAATCAGTCTGTTGCAGCGACCACCACAACGCCATCCGGACGAGTTTGAAGACACAAGAGCCATCGTTGGAAGCGTCTCCGGGTCTTCTTCGCAACAGAAGTGGTTTCGTCTTCATCGGAGCTCGGGGCTGTTCAGAAACTCCGTTCTACCCCGACTGCGCGGAACAGATCCTGCTGAGCAACAGAACCGGATTGAGAGTCCTGCCACGTCAAACCTCGGAGGAATCAGTCTACTATTTCTTCTACAAAGTTCTACTTATCCCTGTCTATTTTCAGAATCAGGAAGCGGAGTTCCATTTAGCCTCCGGTGGCCAAAGTTATCATTTTTTCCCTCTGCTGCGTCGCTCTGCTACAACACAGTCTGCTTCGACCTGTCAGCAGTGTTCGGCGTCCTCAGACCTCCCCCGACATCAGAAGGCTTCCCCGTCGGTTTTTCTGCGAAGAGAACTTGACTACAATTCCAACGACTCTGACGGCGCCTGATTTCAACAACGGGAGCGGCCGGAGTACCCTCTGCATCCTACTGTTGTAAGTCAGTCCCTGCTAGTCCGAGAAACAGAGGTCCTGTTCCATCTTCTGCCCCGATCGGTAGCTTCTCCAGAAGAAATCAAAAAAATTCTGAAGCATTCCCCTTCCTGTTACGAAGCTTTTGCCACTGACCTCGCCATCAGCAAAATTCGTGAGTGGAATCTATAGCTGCAACACCAACCCACTGTCTCTGTTCGTAGACAGTTGGCAGACTCGGCATCCACTATTAGTCGTTGTTCTTGCCTCGCCCTCCCCATCCCGCTTGGCCGGCTGAAGGCCCCTCCCTGCGTGGATGTAGTATTATTTGTAATTGCTTTAATCCCCACCCCAAGATCCCCCTCCTGCGAGAGGTGTAGTGGTGTACTTTGTTTGGGCAGATCAAGCTTCCCCGGCGCGGCGTGTGGGGAACCCACGCTTCCCCGCTCGCCCACGTCTCCGACTCGGGGCCGGTGTCCTCACACCGGTCAGGTATAAGCTGAACCCTCCCTGAATATTTGTGTTTTATTAGTATCATCTCTTAGTTCAGCCGGCAAGGAAGAAAGTGCCCGATCCCGTGATTCCCGATCGCGAGTGGCCACCGCGGATTGAGTGAGGAGAGACCCCCGTACCCTCAAGGCACGGCGTCCGCCCCACTGATGTGGGTGCTCCGATCCAAGGGAGGGGAACTCATTGGCCAAGTCAATCACCCTAAGCAGCATGGTTTAGACTCTCAAATCCACCCTACCATCATTTAGTCACCACGGGAAAAGGGTTGTGTTGCGATATCGGTCCGCCAACATCGAGTCCGCCAATTTGAAAGTGGGCTTGCAAGTCTAGGTCCAAGGTTCATTTGGTTGTTACTAGTACACCCTTAGGTCGTGTCACATCAAGGTGGGTCATCAGGCCGTTGGCTTTCCTTCATCCTTCTTTGATCCATCGATTGAGGTAGGAATTCTCAACCAAATCTTGATCATGAGTATATAAAATTGTTCCTCTCATCGAGCTCTATCCATTGGTGGCAAAAGTCCCAATTTTCATTAGGTGTCCGTGGAGAAATCAAACTTTTTGTGAGGTGCTGTCCAAGTGTTCTTCATCCTAGGGTTTGAGTTTTCTCTCTCCGATTTGAGGTAGGATCTAACAACCAAACTCTAATTAACTTACATGATGTAATTAGCATGTTGTTAGCTTTCATTTAACGTAGGAAGCCCCAAATTTCATTGAGCATACTTGGAGAATTTTGATTTTTAGCAAGAGCATGTCTAGAATTTGATGTATATTATGTTCTTCAAGTAGAAGCTTAATTTTCGGGCTATTTTTGGATTAGATAACTTGATCCACATATGGCTTATAGTATATGGTTGGATTCATCATTAAGTTAGCTTTCTTTTGATATAAAAAGCCCCAAATTCCGTTGTGTATATTGAGAGAAATCTACGTTTTAGTAGACGCATGTCAAGAACTAGGTTCTTCATGTATTCATCATAAATAGGTTGTGATTTGATTGAGTTTTCAGCAAATTTCTTGTTTCAATCTCTTGTTTTATGACCTTAGTATGTATATTAAGAACCCTAGAGCATTTGGTTAAAATCCCAACTCATTTAGACCCAAAATCATTGAGTTTTCATGGTTTACGGAATCACCCGTCGCTTCTGGAAGTGTAGGGGTCGACCCATGGGGTCGACCCATGCACCCAGTGAAGGGGGTCGACCCAATGGGTCGACCCATGAAGCTTTTTTTTTGAGGGGTCGACCCAATGGGTCGACCCACACCCAGGAAGGCTCCTGGAATGCCAGGGGTCGACCCAATGAGTCGACCCATGCCCTGTATGACCCCATTAATGATGTTTTTGACCCGGGGATCAATCCGGATCATTGGGGAATCAATCCATTCAACCTAATCACATTGAAAACTACATTTTTGAGGAACTAATGACCTATTCATGTACCCTTTTTAATTTCAATTAACATTGGTCCATACATGCAAACTTAGTGTAAAAACACACCGTTTATCATCTTCATTTCAATGCATACAAGATTAAATAGAAACCCACATAATTAGTGGTTAATGGTGTAACTAAATCTCTGTTAATGCATTCTATTTCACTCCTGTGGGAGTTGTTCTTTGCCTTATCATCTTGAATCAGCTTCTTGGCAATTGTCTTAATGCAAATGATAATGGTTAATCATGATATCTTAACTTGGTGATTAGGATTAATATGTTGATTAGCTTGTTTGATTGCTGCTGTTTTACAGTAGCGCAGCACGATTAACTCTTGTTGTGACTTGGTTTCGATCTCCTTGATGATTATACTTACCTTGAAATTCTGGAAATGAATCTCTTTCCTACGTGAAGTTGTTATTGCTACTTAGTTTAAACCTTGGAATTCTGGCCATAAACTATGGAAGTCTAGATTCGTGGGATCTTTGATCCAAAGAAATCAATACCTGGCAAACAATTAAAGGCTCGGTCTGGTCCTGGGAAGAGCGCCCGAACACTACGTGTACCCCCGGGGAGGTGAATGACTAGGTGTGGCATTTGGCACCAGTACTTGACATGTGTTAAATCTAGGACTGTCCACTACTCTCTCCACTACTCTCTACATTACTTTCTACTACTTTTCACTTTCCACTCTTCACTGTTCTATACTCTACTTGTGGTTACTTTACTTGCTTATTACTTGGACGTGGAAATGAAATTACATACGTGCTTGACATGACTTGAATTGTCTTGATATGGCCAACTTTTTATCGTTATCTCCTGTAGTAAATTCTTGTCTTACTATTCTATTCATTATATTTCTTGACCTTGCAAGATCTTTGAATTCTGTTTCGTGATATCACCGTTATCTTTTATTATTTTTATCATTTGTAGCATGACATTTTAAAATATAATTAAACTGTTAATCACTTATACCTGTCTGTTATTTCCTACTGAGCGTCAGCTCATAGTTGTGTTTTCCCCCCCTTTCTAGACTTTTCAGGTGACGCGCTTACCGATGGGGAAGGGCAGGAGTGATGTCTTGAGTGTATCAGTTCTAGTGTGTTAGTAGTGTGTTATCTTTCTTTAGTTGTGTTTTGGAGAGCTTTTAGTCTCAGTCTTGTTATTGAGTTTTAGTGGTTGATTATTCCAGTTGTATTAAGTTGAACTTGAGGTTATTGTATCAGTTGTGGTTTGTTAATGATCATTTAGTATTTCCATCTTGTAGCACTTGTGTATTATTTTAGATTAGTTCTCTCTCTTACCAGCGTGTCCCTAACTGTACGTCCCGATATTTCCGCCTTGTTCGGGGCATGACACCTTGTTTACAAAGGTGAGTCACTCTGAAATTCTTATTGTACAGATTTATGTGGATGATATCATTTTTGGGTCAACTAACCCCAAATTGTGTGAGGAATTTTCTGAAACAATGACTAATGAGTTTGAAATGAGCTCAATGGGTGAGCTCAAATTGTTTCTTGGACTGCAGGTCACACAAACTAAGGAAGGAATGTTCATTACTCAGTCCAAGTACACAAGGGATCTACTCAAGAAATACAAGATGGATAACCTTAAAGAGATAGCTTCTCCAATGGGTACTTCTACAAGCTTGGATGAAGACACAAAAGGTAACCCATTTGACCAGAAATTATACAGAGGTATGATCGGATCCCTTCTCTACTTAACAGCATCTAGGCCTGATATTCAATTCGCTGTAGGATTATGTGCTAGGTTTCAGGCCAGTCCTAAGGAAAATCATTTTAAAGCTGTGAAAAGGATTTTTAGATATCTGCTAGGCACCCAGGAGCTAGGATTATGGTATCCTGCTAGGTGTGAGTTAGAGCTTCTAGCCTACATTGATGCTGATTATGCTGGGTGTCGAGTAGATAGAAAAAGCACTAGTGGCTACTGTCAATTCCTTGGTGGCTGTCTAGTATCTTGGGCATCTAAGAAGCAACACACTGTAGCCTTATCTACAGCTGAAGCTGAATATGTTGCAGCAGGTAATTGTGCCGCTCAAGTACTTTGGATTAAGCACCAACTAGATGATTATCAGATAAAATTGGAATGTATTCCAATTCTATGTGATAATACTAGTGCCATATGCCTTGCTAAAAATCCTGTTCATCATTCTAGGACTAAGCACATAGAAATAAAACATCACTTTCTAAGAGATGCTGTGAACAAAAAGGAAATTGAACTGGACTTCATTGAAACAGACAAACAAGTTGCTGATATCTTTACTAAGCCACTTGGAAATGAAAATTTTAAATTTTTTAGAAGAGAACTTGGCTTGTGTAAATTTCAGCATAATGAATGAATTTTCTGTTGACTTGAATAAAACTTTTGAGCTGCTTTGAGTAAATTTCTGATTTGGACTTGCTGTTGATAGATTGAATAAACATTGTGCAACAGACCTGTGATAATGCATGACTCTCATATCCTTTATTGCACTCATGATCATCATTGCATACATATGTCTAGATGCATGATATGTCTATATTTCTGCATGGGTCATACTGCACGATAAAGATAGTCTGATTACGCATGAACTTCAAAAATCATCTGATTTGTCATTTTTTGCAAAATCGCATGCATATAGTCAGGGGGAGTCTTGTCAGAATTTCGAGGTGAATTGCTGAGTCTATTCAATCCTTGACTCTACATGGTTGAGTCTGACAATATGGCAATCTTTTAGTCAGTTCTAATATTAAGCAATAGAAAATAGATTTCTTCTTTCATAAGAACCTTAATTGCTTAAAGACTGACTTAATGGTTTAAATTTATAATCTTTAGAGTTGAAAGACTACAATCAGTAAATAAGGATGCTAAAAATTGATAAAGCTCTCAACCCTTATCTTATTTCATGTCAGACAAAGCTGATTATATCTGAAATCTGAAAACTCATCTGAATTCATGTCAGAGAAGCTAAGTATGTGTATTGTCCTTAAACAAGTCATTCTGAAACAAATATAGGGCAGCTAAGAAAGCTTTTGAAAAACATTGAAAATCAATTGAGAAATAGCATTGACAGAGCAATGACTGGTAAATCACTGAGAAACTGAGTGATCCATCAAAGAAGTGGACACCACTCATGTCATGAGGTGTATCAGCTATCTCTGTATAAAATGATCAAAACAGTAGGTTGTTTTTCACTCAGTACCTAGGGGTAACTGGCGTCTAATAAACGTGTACCCTCACACAAAAAGGTGTCAATCAATTCTATTGAATTTGATCATAGGCAAGATGGTCCATCATGTTGAGTATCTAGGGGTATTGGCGTCTGATAAACGTATACCCTTACGCAAAAAGACTTTTGGTACCTGAATGCCCTAAATGAAACAATATTGAAAATGCTGTTCCTTAAAAGAAATTTCATGGATGTCAATTGTTTAATTTCAATACATGCCCTGGCTTCTCTTAACACATTTTACTGAGTCTATTAAAGTAAGATATTTTGAAACTGAATCTCTCATGTCCATATGACTCTGGTTTATTGTTTTATCATGAACATCAACCTTATCCAATGAATGTAGTGCATAAACTTTCATTTTTATAACTTTTAAACCAGAAATTCAATTTCTAAGCAGTTTCTCATTTCATATGACTGAAGGTTTTGTGCTTTAATTGCCTAATTTTTGAACTACTTGCAAGAATGCCAGTCAGCTAAACTTTCTTTCTCTTCACTTGTCTTCACTTTCCCTCCTATTTGTTGATGGCAAAGGGGGAGAATATTGTCTGAATATTAGATTCAGGGGGAGTGTATTCAGGGGGAGTGTATTACATCATGGCATGGCAAAGAGGGAAATTTTTGTTAGCAGGGAGTTGCTTACATTTTGTAGCATGCAGCATGTCATTCATAGCATCTACATACATCTGCATAACAATCTGAATAATAAATCATGTCTTTCATCAAAAATGCATCTGTATGACAGGATGTTGCTAATCTACATAATAGGGGGTTGCCATCATCAAAAAGGGGGAGATTGTTGTGACTCCTATATGTTGATGATGTTGACATGTAACTATACTTCATATGGCAACACATTGTTTTGATGAATTGGCAACACTGTTTATGTTTTGATGATACCACTTTATCAGATTGTCTGTGTGTTTTATGCATTTTATCTTGTCTTCACACTGAACACACACTCAAAGTCTCAAAGTCCATACATCCATAATGCATTGGCTAAGTCTATACACTGCTGAACGTTATGTTCTTCAAAGTCTACACATTTGTCTGCATAGGCTAAGTATATACAACGTCAGTTCATGCATTGTCTTAGGCAAAGTCTATACAGCCTTTTGCCTCGCCAAAGTCTGTACTTTGGTCTTCGATTTCAATGTCCATACATTGGGTTTTTACATGAGGTCTATACATTGTTGTTTGCAGTGCAAGTCCATACATTGGACTGTTCTTCAAAGTCTGCACATCAGTCTGTTATAGTAAGTCTGTACATTGGCTTCACATATTCAAGTCTGTACAGCCGTTTGCATTGGACTTAAAGTCTAGACATTGCACTGTTGCATACATTGTCTTCGTGATGTTTTTCTCCTTGACTTCGTGTCAATTACTGTTTCATCTTCGTGTTGTTTTCAACTCGTGACGGTTTCTATTCTGTCTTCGTGTTGGTTTCTCGCTTTAGACTTCGTGTCTTTCTCGCTTTGACCACACTCCGTGTCGATTTCAGTTTTCATCTTCGTGTTGTTTTCAACTCGTGTCGGTTACTGTTTCGTCTCCGTGTTGTTTCATGTCTTCGTGTCGTGTTTCATACACCTCGTGTCTTTGTCGCTTTGTGACTTCACCTCTTGTCGTTTTCATCATCTTCGTGTCATTTTTGTTCTATTGCGTGCAGGACATCGCAGCACCTCGTGTTGCTTTCTGTGCCACTTCGTGTCGTTCTCTGTGTAATGTGTGTTTCTGCCACTACTGCACCTCGTGTCGTTCTCGTTTCACTTCGTGCTGTCTCTGCGTCTGAGTCTTCATTGCTATTTCTGTCTTCGTGTTGTTTTTCCTAAAACCTCGTGTCCTTCTTGTTCTGTAAGTACACTTCGTGTCAGTTTTGTCTTTCGTCTTCGAGTTGGTGTCAGTCCAGTGTCTTCGTTAGTGTCTCAGGCTTTTGGTCAAGTCTATACATAGCTTTCACTTATATGAAGTCTATACAACGCAGTGCTTCTGATAAAGTCTATACAGAGTTGTTCTTCAACCTGATCATCCGATACTCTATTTTGACAGGCACTCTCTACTGAGATTGCTGACATGGCTCGTGATCCCAGGAGGACAAGGTGACCAGATGCTGTCACGTGGATGGAAGCATCTCGAGTCTGGAGAATTCCTTGGGCGGGAAAACGTGGAAGCCACGCGCCCTTATCCAGCTGCTGCTGTTATAAATATCAGTCCTCATCTTCTATAGAGGCTGATCGAAGTTGGTGAAGTATATACATCCAGTCTGAAACAAGCAGCCACCGAGATCCACTGTGAGAGGAAGAAAAGCAGAGAAGAAGAAAAGGAGAGAAGAAGAAGAAGAGAGATGAGTTGAGAGAGTTATCGTGAGAGTTTGTGAATCAGTCTCTTGGTCCAGTTACCAGAGCTGATATTGCTCAACCTTGAGCTACAGTCATTTTTGGCTTTCTTCCATTCGATTGTATGTTTCGTTTGCTTTTCAGTCTTTGTTATTTTCCTTTGAAAACTCTTGTTCGATCAAGCTGTTAGTCAGCAGTTTCAAGCTGTGAGGCAGCGGGTTGCAGAGGCGTTCCTCTGGTCGGCTAAGCTGTAATGCCCAGTAGAGCAAGCTGTGATGCTCAGCTGTTGCAGAGGGTGTTCCTCTGGTCGACTAAGCTGTAATGCCCAGCAGAGCAAGCTGTGATGCTCAGCTGTTGCAGAGGGTGTTCCTCTGGTCGGGATAAGCTGTAAGCCCCAGCCGTTGTTGGCAAGCTGTAAAGCCCAGCGGTTTGAAGTTGTGTATCAGCAGTAATCCACATTCGAGTTGAATGTGGGGTGGACGTAGGTCGAATTGACCGAACCACTTAAAAGCCTTGTGCCTCTTGTGTGTTTCTTTCAGCACATTGGTTGTGTTCGTCTACTGCTCTTCTAATTCCGCATTTGATTCTAGGCATAATTTTTAAATAGTCAGTTGATCTATTCACCCCCCCCTCTAGATCCACATCCTGTGGTGATAGAGCCTTCCATCTAACTCCAACAGCAGTCTTAGGAGCTAATTTACTTTTGGTGCATCAATATTCCTGTTGCTTTATATCTGATCTATTTTCATGGGTGAACCACCAGTTATCAACGGTTCCAATTTTAGTATATGGTCTGCTAGTCTGAAAAATTATGCTAAATCTGTTAATCCAGACCTGTGGAAAGTGATTTCACACGGTCCTCATGAACTACCAAAGAAAAAGTCCAAATGGACTGACAGTCACAAATTAATGCATGAAGAGAATCAGATAGCTATAAATCTAATGAAGGCAGCTACTGATAGAGCTTTTCATTCATGTTTCTTTGATTGCAGTTCTGCTAAAGATATTCTGGACATGCTGAAGCGAACTCAGATAAGAAATGAGGACAGCTGCATGATGGCTGACAGAAATAATCAAGGCAGCAGTCAAGATGAAGATGATGATGCTGATGAGGTAAATCCCTTTGAAAACTATACTTTAGATGATTGGGAAAATGCATATTATGAGCTACTTGAATCTCATGAACTGTTAAGAAAACAGTATAAAAAATTGAAGAAGGGTACTGGGTCAGTTAGTTCAAGTTCTCCATGTAGAAATTATGTTGAATTGAAAAATGTTCATGATGCCTGTATGTCTGATTTTCAAATGTTGAAGAAACAAATTTCATTATTGAAAACTGAGAATCAAGATCATATAAATGTGATATCTGAACTCAAAAAAAAATTCAAGTCAGATAATGATAATCAGACTCTTGTTAACTATCATGACCAGTATAAAAAATTACTGAAAAACTTTGAAAGTGTGAACTCAGATTTAAACAAGCTAAAATCTAAAAATGATTCTCTGAGAAAATCTATTAATGAAAATGATGAAAAATTTGAGAAACTTGAGCAGGAGAAGAACTTGTTTGCTGAAAAATTCAATGCCATAAAATCTGTAAATATAGATTTACAGAAAGATCTGGAGAAACAGCAAAAAGAATTAAATGAATTTGAGGCTGAAAGAAAACTTGGAGTTAACTCAGATGATCAGACTCTAATAAATGAGTTACTTCAGAATGACAAGCTTAAGGAAGAAAATGAGAAGTTAAAAATGCTGAACTCCACTATCTCTGAGAGACTTCTAGCCTTAGAAAGAGGAAAAACTGTTTGCATTGAAGATTCTGATAAACTGAGCAATCTGGAAAATGAAATTGAGAAATATAAAACTGCTAACAAAGTTTTGAATGAAGCTATGAATTGCAGTGAGCAAGAGATTGCCAGTTATGAGTTACACATTTCCTCACTAGAAAATGAAATTCAAGATCTGAAAACATCTCTGTCAAAGTTTGTGAGTGGACAAGAGAATCTAGACAGGTTGTTAGGAGTTAAGGTCAATACTCAAAAGGAAGGGTTAGGCTACAACAATGTCAATAAAAAGGTATTCAAAAATAAGCTAATGACATCTTTTATCAAAGCATCAGATGTAACCACCACCTCAGAAAATAAACAACCAAATGTTCAGAAGAATCAGAAACAAACTGGAAAAATGGAAAATGTCAGTCATGTGAAGAAAGGAGTGAATCACATTGAAAAAATGCATACTGTACATCACTCGAACTTTCCTGCCACCAAGAAAAAGACTGATTTTAAATATGTTGAGAAAGTTCAATCTGTGCTTGACATGAATACACATACACATGCACATAAAAATAAGAATTCATGTCATTACTGTGGTAGGGTTGGCCACATTATGGATAATTGCTTCATTCTGAAACAAGACAACAAAAAGCATGCTAGGAAACATGTCTCTGCTCAGAACAAAAATAAAACTGAATGCTATAACTGTGGCAAATTGGGCCACAGGGCCATTGAATGCTGGCATGCTCAGGGTAGACAATTCAATTCTAAAACTGTTAAACTCCCTGCAAATGGAAATGCTTTTGGAAGAAATATTTTCAGAGGCAAGCACAATGAGTGCTTCAAATGTGGGAAGTATGGCCACACAGTCAAGGACTGTTGGCACATTCAGAAGAATTCTTTTAACCCCCATGTTATCAAATTCTCTGCCAGAAAATCTGTGAGCTTTTCATGCTATAACTGTGGGAAGCCAGGCCATAGAGCTGTTGAATGTTGGCTGGCCGGTTTTAGTAAACATAATTTTAATTCTGTCAACAACAAAAAGTTTCATGCATATGCACATGGATTTCATGCT
Source organism: Amorphophallus konjac (assembly GCA_022559845.1). Taxonomy (NCBI): domain Eukaryota; kingdom Viridiplantae; phylum Streptophyta; class Magnoliopsida; order Alismatales; family Araceae; genus Amorphophallus; species Amorphophallus konjac. The sequence goes on from CM040125.1 coordinate 186,147,596, forward strand.
AACAAGAATGTGCATAGATCAAATCTGAAACCTGATGCATCTTACTATCATTATAGTAAACAGAACTCTCTCTCTGCCAATAAACTTCATGACAACAGTAATGTGCATAAGAAGAATTTAAAATCTGCTAATTCATGCCATTACTGTGGACAAATTGGTCATTCAATGAATAATTGCTACTTGATGAAATCTGATGACCAAGCAGCTAGAAAATTGTTTAGAAAACCTGCTACGAATGTCATTGTCAATTCAGGACCCAAGACCTCTTGGGTACCTGTTTGTACAAAATAACTTTGCTTTGCAGGTGTACCTTGGAATGGAATAAAAAGGGATATTAATCCAAGGCACTCAAGAATGAAAACCCCTTCTGAACTTTTCAGGTAAATTCTCTGCATTTCCTGTTTTGAAACTCATTGCATATCTGGTTTGATGTGTTCTTGCATATCTGTCATCTTTTGAACACTATGAGCATTCGTGTCTCTTAATGCTCATATGAATTGGCTGTTTAGATATTGAAATGAGAATAAACTTGCAATTTCTGAAAATTTGAACTACATATGTATGTTGTTTGAAATCTGACTATTGCATTCTGAAAATTTTGATAAGCTGAAATTTGATCCATACATGCTTCCCATGTTGAATTATCATGATTGACCTCAATAGTATATCAAATGGTAAGCTACCAAAAGGCAGGGAAATCTGTCTGGAGGTTCTTACTATGTGAGAGGTGATCTTTTAGACCAAGTACTCTGCCTAGTACCATGGGTCACTTTGCTGGATAGGACAGTCTGAATGTGCACAAGTCACAATATCATTTGGAATCATATGTTCAGTTTTCAGTGCAAACATTGCATGTTTTCAGGGGGAGTAAATGGCATATCTTTGCATAGCATTCAATGTTGAGTCTTTGCATGTTTTTGCATACATATGGTTAATTGCATTGCATTTCCATAATTTGAAAAATGCCAAAAAGTTTGTTTGAATGCATATTGTCAGGGGGAGTCAATGCATTGCATATAGGTTGTTAAATGCATACATTTGTCAAAATTCATTGCATATCCTTTCTTATTCATTTGGTTGACAAACCTCGATCATACTCTGAAAAACAATCACTGGGCTTCAAAATCTCTCTTATCAATTGGTATCATTTGGCTTCAGAATTCCATCAGTCTTTCATGAAGATTTCAATGGGACTATCTCGATCGTAAATCTGAAAACACTTGAACTAGGAATCTTCTATTATACGTTTTTATGAATGTCTGAAATAACTCATGTGGTTTAAGTTTAATGTTCATGGAGTTTGACGTTAAAATCTCTTAAAAATATCTGAAGCATGTTTAATAAATCTTAACCATCTATTTCATGATGTGTCTTGTAAAATCTTCTGAAATCTGCATTATTGAATTCATGGCTTTAATTGGTTAAGTATATGAAATTACTATTGACTTGAAGCAAATGAATTTGTCTGAAATGTCTAAAGGGTAAAGAGTTGTCAGAGCAATGACTTTGGTCACTGAGAAACCATGTCCAAAGGACTGTGTCATGAGGTGCCTTAGTTTACTCTGCATAAAATTCATTGAAAATCAGGCAGAGCAATGGCATGCACACTGAGAAATATAACTCACTCATCAAGAAATGATTTGTAGTGTGTCATGATGTGTAAATGCTATCTCTGTTCATATATAGCATGACAGTTAGTCACACTAAGTGCTTAGGGATATTGGCCTCTGATCAAGGTATATCCTCTAGTTACAAGGTGTGCACTGAACTAGAGTGCTCGTAAAATTTGTAGCATAAAAAATTGTTGAACATATCTCAATATCTGAATATTGATGCTAAAATCAAATTGTTACAACCCTAGAAAAAATCATATGACTTCATAATTGCTCGATCTCAATACTAGTGCATGTAATTCTGAAAGAAGTCAATAGATTTGATTGTGTAAGAGAAAGAGAGATTAATCAAGATAAATATGAGGGCTTGGTTCATTTTTATTAAACCATGATTTTAGATATCAATACAGAATTTTATTGATAAACTCTGCATACATTATGTTTAAACCATGCTACACAATAAAGTTCATTCATAAGCCCTTATAATGGAAGACTTTGAAAACTTATGTTTTGGATCTATGAGATTGATATCTCTCTGAAAATCTGACTGAATTTCTTGTGATTGGAGCTTCTTTGAAAATCTGCTACTTGAAACTCTTATGCTCAATGTCATTGATTCATTGACCTGAACTTCTCCTTGTTATCCATCTCATAAGATTCCACTTATTGAGGGGGAGCTTCCATATCATATGCATCATGCTGCATAGAAACTCTTAAAGGGGGAGAATTGTGTTCTTGCATTCATATTTTTAGGGGGAGCTCTTACATTTTGGTATCTCCTTCTACATCTGCATTCATATTGATTATATCAAAGGGGGAGATTTTTGCCAAAGGGGGGAAATTTCATTCAATCATTGCATGCTGGTTTGCTTTAACTTCTCAAACTATTTTCTTTTTGATGAAGTCAAAGGGGGAGAACAGTTTGTGTCATCAGAATTACTCATAGTGTAGTGTTGCCATCATCAAAAAGGGGGAGATTGTTGTGTCCCTGTGATTTTGATGATTGGCTTTGATGTGAGTTAATATTTTGATGATTGGTTTTGATGTGAGTTAATCACTGTGAGTCATCTTGCTGTGTGAGTCATCATGCTGTTACTTAGTCATTTTCTGATCATAATGCAGTCTCTCATATGTTCAGTTAATTTGCTGTTCAGTCAGTTCATCAGATCATGAAGCATTGCATTATATGTTCAGTCATGTTATCTGCTGCATAAATCTTTCACATGCATTATTTGTTCAAGTGTAAACTCTGTCAGCATTGTCAGGACTGAAGTGGGTCGACCCCCCTTCTTAGATGGGTCGACCCCCCTAGACTATCAATGTCTGTACACTGCCAGCACACACGTTCAAAATCTCTACATGTGAAGTCTACACATCGACTGTTCATGCAAAGTCTAGACATTTGATCAAGTTTGTACACTGGTCTTGGCATATGCATTCATAAAGTATATACACTCTTCGGTTGACTTCAACTGAAGTCTGTACATCGGCATGCATTACATCAAGTGTGTACATTGCATAGCATGTTGCGTCTAAGTCTATACATCACTGTTCATGAATTCACTATCAAGTCTACACATTGCTAGGTCTTCATGCATTAACTCCAAGTCTGTACATCGCTCAAAGATTTCCAAGTCTGTAAAACATTGGTCTTCATTTTCGAAGTCTGTACATTGGTCTTCATATTGGAAGTCTATACATTGGTCTTCACCTGAAGTCTGTACAGCCATTCTCTTATCAAAGTCCATACATCCTTCTGTTGGAATTCCAAGTCCATACATCAGACTGTTTGAGCAAAGTCTGTACAGCGTGTCACTCACGTTGGAAGTCTATACATTGGGGGTCTTTTACCTACGTTGCTCGAAACAAAGTCTATACATTGGACTGTGCCAAAGTCTATACACTGGCAGCACTGTGCAAGTCTATACATTGGCGTTGGTTATCCAAGTCTGTACATCGCTTGGCGCTCACCAAGTTTGTACATCCTCCGCCAAGCTTTCCAAGTCTGTACAGCCAAAGTCTGCACATCCTGTTTAGCTGAAGTCTGTACAGCCATCCGTCTCCCCTACCATCGCAGTTAAGCCTTGAAGTCTGTACATCCACCGTCTCTTTCAACATCTAACATTCGTCAAGTCTATTCAATTGTCTTCATGGCATTGCAAGTCTGTACAGCCTTGGCATGTGCTTCGCAAAGTCTATACATTGCATTGGTGGCAAGTCTATACATTGGGCTGTAGCTTGCTTGAAGTGAAGTCTACACATTGATTCACTGTTCAGGACTCTCACTCAAAGTCTGTACAGCATGCTTCGTTGTTCAAGCTTTCAAAACTCTATACATCGCTCTTGAGCTAAAGTCTGTACAGCCGTTTCTTTGGCAAGTCTGCACATCGTGAAGTCTACACACTCGATTGCCTTGCTTTGCTTCAAGTCTGTACAGTCTCTCCCTCAGCAAGTCTATACACTGGGGTCGTCAGCTGAAGCTACATCATGTCTGTACATTGGGTTCTCATGCATGTTAATAGCAAGTCTAGACATTGTCTGTCATGCACGCAGTCAAGTGTATACACTCTACACACTTGGTTAACTGATGCTTTAAGTCCATACACTCATTCCCTTGGTATGTTAATGCATTTAACTGAAAGTCCATACACTGAGCTCGCATGAAGAACTTCAACTCTATACACTCTCCCAGTGTACACACTTACTCACTTACTGATTCTAAGTATATACATTGTGTTGCATTGCTTGAATTTCCTCAAGTCTATACACTGAGCTCGCATGAAGACTCAAAGTCTATACACTCACTCAGTGTTCACACTTGCTCATTTGCTGCTTATAAAGTCTATACATTGCATTTTTCAGTATGAGTTATCAAGTCTATACACTTGATTCCTTCATGCATTTCACAGATGTCTAAACACTCCCTCCTGTTATGATAATACATTCTTCAGCAAGTATATACACTGAGGTCGCATAAAGTCTTACAAGTCTATACACTCTCTCAGTGTACACACTTATTCATTGCTGCTTCTGAAGTATATACACTCGTGTTAAAAGCCTGAACTAACTAAGTAGATACATTCCTTTTGTCTTTGTCTGCAGGTGATTTAGGCTAATGAAGGACACGTGATCCGAGGGCTGACAGGAAGCTGACACGTGGCCAAATATCTTGGGCGGGAAATGTGGAACACACGCGCCCATTGCTGCTCCTGCTCGAGCTGCTATATAAGAAAGACTCCGTTGTCTGAAGGAGGCTGATCGAAGTAGAAAAGAGAAAAAGAGAAGCAGAGAGTAGAAGAAGAAGAAATAGAAGAAGAGTGAGCCGAAAGATGAGAACACAAGAGGGCTGATCGAGACTGAGAGTGAAGAAGAAGAGAAGCAGAGAAGTAGAAGAAAGAGAGCCACGATCAAAAGAGCAGAAGAAGAAGAGAAAAGAAGAGATGGGGAGAGCCTGCGAAAAAGAAGAAGACAGAGAGTGAGAGCAGTAGAAGAAAAAGAGAAAGAGAGAGCTCGTGAAGAAGAGCAGAGAGAAGCTTCATTATTTTCACTAGACTTTGGATCAAATCCAATCCAGTTGCTACTGCGAGAGCTGCAGTTTATATTTCGTTTTCCAGCTTTCTGGTTGCTGAAGTTATTTTCATTTTGTGTTTCTTATTTTTCTTTTGTTTTTCTGATTACCTTTGTTCTTCCGATCCTCTGGACTGAGGTCGGGTACCTCCTGTTGGTTCAGGAGAAGGGAGATCTGATCTCCGGGTTGCAAGTGACAGGTTGTCACTTGTGGGTTCCCTCTGGTTAGAGGAAGGGAGGCTCGTCCTCCGGTTCTGGGCTTGTGGGTTGCAAGTCCAGGGGTCCCTCCTGGTCTGGAGGAAGAGAGGTCTTCGACCTCTGGTTTCCAAGTGGTTGGGAGTCACTTGGGGTGTCCCTCCGGTTGGGAGGAAGAGGGGAGGCTGTTCCCCTGGTCAAGCTGTGTGGCAGCAAGTGTTCGCAGACTGAGTCTGCTTGTTTCTAGCGTTGGCTAGTGAAGCCTCACTCCGGTTGGGAGTGAGGGGTGGATGTAGGTCTGGAGGACTGAACCACCTAAAAAATCTACTGTGCAGTGGTTTGTTTTGTGCGTTTGCTCCTTGCCTCCTACCTCCCATTCATAGGTTATGCATGCATGGTTAGTTGTGTTATCTTGGATTGTTTGTATTGTTCCTATCTGCAGTAACCTTGAGCATTATATTTTGCTAGGTGTGTTTGGGTTGCATAGTTCTGTCTGCATTTCTGGTTTGATCAGGTGGCTGCATTGTTGCAGTCCAACTATTTGATCATGTGTTATCTTATCATCTCATCTTGCAGAGCTCATTAGTTTTTATTCCGCATATCTGAGCTTTAGAGTTTTAATTTGGGCATTATTTCTGAAGGGGATACATTCACCCCCCTCTGTATCCAGACTTAGCACCCTAACAGACCATAGTCGATGCAAACTTCTGGCTAGCGCAACCAAGGTCGGTGCACATCAATCAAAGTCGGTGCACATTTGAAATCAAGGTCTGTGCACGGTGCTGAAAGTCGGTGCACGCTTGGGTTCAATGTTCCAAGGTCGGTGCTGGTTTTGCTTTGGCATACAAAGTCTTAGCACATGTGACTTCATGGTCGGTGCAGGTTTTGGTGTCAACACTATAAGGTCCATGCACATTCACTATTTGACAAATCAAGGTCGGTGCATGTTCTCCTTCAACACTAAAAGGTTTGTGCATGTTTACCTTCTGGCAAGATAAGGTCTAAGCACATATGAAATCAAGGTTTGTGCAAATGTCTGCTTCCAACCTCAAAAGGTCTGAACATATTCGCAAGAAGGTCGATGCACATCTGTAAAAAAGTGTCGACACTTCACTTATAGAGTGTTGACACCTTGATGGTTCCAAATGTTGAAGGTAGGATCCTTAAAGAAGTGTCGACACCTCAGTTATCACAGGTCGACACTTTGGGCTTCCAGAGACAGTCATACAAGAAGACTCCCTAAGAAGTGTCGACACCTCCTTCTCAGAAGGTCGACACCTTGATAATCCCAGAAACTAAAGACTAAGGAGTGTCGACACGTCCTTCACAGGATGTCGACACTATGGCATTCAGAAAGTGTAACGACCCGAGATCCGAATACCGGGAGAGACCCGATAACCCGAATCCCGAACCGCCACCCACGAGCCCGAGGACTCGGAAGGGTTAAAGGGATGGTGTAGAAATACACAAGAATTTAAAATAATTGCAGAACGACACAAGAATAATGAATAAGCAAGAAATTAATAATTAACATTAAGCAAATTACATGGTCCATGATATAACAATAGGCTAAAATTTAACGGTAGTCCACAACTAGTACGACGCAAAAAAAGAAGGTACAACTACACGGGACATACCCCGGCCTGGCAACTAACCCAGGGCACCCGAACCACGTGGAGCCTCAGAGGTGCTCCCCTGAAGTCTCGTCTCACCTGAAACGCGGGAAAACATGCTGGGAATGAGCCTTATAACAAAAGGCTCGGTAGGGATCATCCGGTCCCTACCTCGCAAACCGGGAAACTGCGTGGAAAGTAGCTAAAGGCTAACACTAGCGAGACGTAGAATGGGAAGCTACAGGAATAAATAAATGGAAAATCTCAACTACGTCTAGTACCAAACACACGGCACGAAAATTGAGACAACATGTCAGGAATCTGAGAGTCGCTACCAAACAAAGACAGGAGTACCGTCCACTAGAAGTAAGGCCGGATGCATCCACTAACAGCGTAGACCGCGCCTCAGGTGTCCCCCTCGACCCCTAGTGGAACGGGGACACCGTACTAGTAACCACATAACAAGGACTGGTCGGGGTCACGCTCGTCAGCGCGGGTCCGCAGCCCCCGACCACATGTGCACACACAGACTGTACGTCCTAGGTCAGACCCTCTGACTGGTTTTCTCCTCAGCCGGACTCTGGCGTAAAACGTGGGGCCCTACAGAAACCAGTCTAAAAATAATCTCTCGGGGTAGCCTCGCCACCACTCCCTGGTGGGACCCCTCGCGTGTCGGAAGGCTACGACTAGTGGAGGGTCACTGAAGGAGTAGACTCTCTAGTCAACAGAAAACAACGTCTAAACAGGAGAAGGTACAAGGACCGCTCCTTGTACCGACACTGACTCACGGTGACATGAGCCGAGAACACCACCTCCCGGGACCCCATGGCACCCACGTACAGTCCCCACATGATGCCCAGCACCATTTGGACCGTAGGTCAACACAGGCATCGAGACCTACTCACCCGGGATTGGAATCGGCACGAAACGAACTCCTGTTGGTCTGAACACAGGAAGCGGTCCACCTTGGACTGTTTCTAATAAAAACGGTCCACAGCTGGACCGCCCAAAGAACATAGGCGGTCCACTCTAGGCTGCTCCGGGGAGCTAAACGGTCCCCATGGGACCGCCCAGTCCTGCATTTACAACAAGGTGAAATGGTCTCCCTATGACCGTTCAAAGCAATAGCGGTCCATTCTTGGGTCACCTCAGGGTGGAAACGGTCTCCCCAGGACCGCCTCACCCTGGGACTGAGGGAACTAGAAACTGTCACCTAGTGGCCGTTTGGGCATGAGACAGTCCCCCTCGGACCGCATGGAGGGGTTAAAACGGTCTCCCTATGACTGCTTAATCCCAAAAAGCTCCAACGGTCAAAAGCCAACGGTCATAACCACCTCGAAGACCACGCTGGCCCACGAGTAAACACGGTCATCCTCTAGGCCGCCCAAGGGGGAAAATGGTCCAACGATAGACCGCGTACTCCACCGACACTTCCTGGTCGGTAGGCGGTTCTTCTTAGGGCCGCCTGGGCTGAAAACGGCTCCTGTTAGGACCGTTTTCTTCCCAGGAAACCGAGAACAACGAACCTCCGTGGAATTCACCATTCCACGCCCCAATCACCTCCGGGTGATGGGGAAACAAGGGGGAAACTTGTCCCCATGATCCTAGGCACCCAATGGTGCCCTCAAACCACCGATTAACGCGATAAATCACTAGATCGGCCCTCGATCCCCAAAACATGGTTTTCCCTTCCCGCTTCAGAATAACCCACTCTCGACCTCGCCTCGGCCTAGAAATCACAGGGAAGGGAGATGACGAGTTAAGGATCGTCACCCTATCTCTGGGTTGCCCGAAACACGACGGATCACCGCCGACTGCCAAAATATCGCTTGAAACCCGCGTTCTTCTTGAGCTTTCCACGAGCCACGCACGTCGCCGAGATCACCACACCGCCACCGTCGTCGCCGCGCCGTCGCCTCGCCGCCGACGGATCGTCGCCGACCGCCAAAATATCGCTTGAAACCCGCGTTCTTCCTGAGCTTTCCATGAGCCACGCACGTCGCTGAGATCACCACACCGCCACCGTCGTCGCCGTGCCGTCGCCTCGCCGCCGTCTGCAGTTGGAGGGGAGGTCGCCGCCGCGTCCACGGGAGAGGGGGAAAGAGGGGGCGCCGGTCGCGATCGCATGGGAGGAAGAAGAAGAAAGGAGGAAGAAGAAGAGAAAAAGAAAATAGGGGGGGTATTTATAGAAAATTCCGATTTTCCAAAAAATATGGGAAAATAGAAAAATTCATTTCCGCGATCCTCGGAACACGCTGGTTGCACCGGTACCATCCCGGAGTAGGTGAATGACTCGGTTCGCCCGCTACGGGGTTCGGTAGGTTCGCCGGAGAAAAACACGTGGAAATCGCGGAACACGTTCCGGGACCTCCGAAATTGATCCGAAATGCACGGATCCGATCCCAAAAAATGTCCGAAAAATAATTCCCGGTGTAACAAATGTAAATTCTTTGAGAAAATAAATCCGGGACCCAATAAGAAGGATCCGAAGGGTTTGGGATATTACAGTCCTCCCCCTTTAAACAAATTTCATCCTCGAAATTTAAAATAAAGCACGGGGGAAAAGAAAGGGAGAAACTCACTCGAAGAGATAAGGGAACTGCTGACACATCTCGTCCTCACGCTCCCAAGATGCTTCTCCATCGGAGTGCTGCTATCACACCACCTTAACCAGGGGAATAACCTAGTTCCACAGGTGCTGATCTCACCGATCCTCAATACGGATAGGGAACTCCGGAAGAGATAGATCGGGAGTCACCTCGGGCCAAACAGAATCCTCCAACCCATGAGAGGCATCGGACATATACTTCCTCAACATTGAAACATGAAACACATCTTGCACAGAAGATAGCTCCTGAAGAAGTTGCAACCGATAAGCAACCTCGCCAGTGCGCTCAACAATGAGGAAAGGGCCAACATAGCGGTGACTCAACTTCCCACGCCGGCCAAAGCACATCACTCCCTTCATAGGAGAAATCCTAAAAAATACTCGGTCACCGACCTCAAAGCTGAGGGGTTGCCTTCTCCTATCGGCATAGCTCTTCTGCCGAATCTGAGCCACCAACATGTTTTGACAGACCAAATGCACCACAGTCACACACAGCTGAATCAGCTATGGTCCCATCATAACACGCTCACCAACCTCAAACCAATCGAGTAGAGTCTGACACGGTCGCCCGTACAACGCCTCATAAGGAGCCATCCTAATGCTCGAATGATAGCTGTTGTTATAGGCAAACTCCACTAATGGTAGATGGTGAATCCAACTCCCCTACCATTCTAGGCAACAAGACCTCAACATATCCTCTGGCGTCTGAATGGTCCTCTCCGACTGACCATCTGACTAAGGATGATATGCTGAGCTAAAAGCGAACTCAGTGCCAAGAGCTCGCTGGAAACTCCTCCAGAATCCAGAAGTGAAACGCGGATCTCTATCTGACACAATGGAAATGAGAATCCCATGCAAAGGTACGATCCGCTCCACATAAAGATGAGCCAACTTGGGTACACTCCAGCTGACTCTGACCGGTAATAACCGAGCCGTCTTCGTCAGCCTATCCACCAGCAACCAAATACTATCATGCCCACTTGGAGTCCTCGGCAACCCCACCGCAAAATCAGTGGTCACGTGGTCCCATTTCCACGTGGGAACCTCCAAGGGTTGAAGCATACCACCAGGTCGCTGATGCTCTGTCTTCACCTGCTGATAGGTCAGGCACCTGGCCATAAACTCGACAATATCTCTCTTCATGCCAGGCCACCAGAACTCTCTCTTCAAGTTTCGATACATCTTCGTCGCTCCTGGGTGCACGGTGTACCTACTCCCATAGCCTACCACGGAATCTCACAGCTCCCTCCTCACCGAACTCCACATCAGTCAAAGCCAAAATCCAGGGCAACTCAGGGTCTGCACGCTGAGTATCTGTCACCTACCGATGGATGGCTGGTGTGACAGTCAAGCTCGCAAGAACAGCTGACCCTGGCTCTTGGGGAACCTTAAGCCTAAATGTCACGGTTGGCACCTGTTCCCAGAGCCTCCACTTCCTCATCATCATCGCACTGACCACAACCTTCCTACTCAAGGCATCAGCAACGACGTTCATCCTGCCCGGCTGATAAGACAGGGTGAAGTCATAATCCTTCATATACTCCATCCATCTCCTCTGCCTGAGGTTAAGGTCCTTTTGAGTGAACACATACCTCAAACTCTGATGGTCAGTGAACACCTCAAACTTCTCACCGTACAGATAATGTCTCCAGATCTTCAATGCAAAGATCACAGCCTCCAACTCAAGGTCATGGGTAGGGTAGTTCTCCTCATGTGGCTTAAGCTGCCGCAATGCATACACCACAACTCTACCATGCTGCATCAACACAGCACCCAAATCGACCCTGGAAGCATCTGTACACAAAACAAAACCTCCTGATCCAGAAGGCAACACCAACACCGGTGCCGAGGTGAGCAACCTCTTCAGCTCCATAAAGTTTTGCTCACACCCATCAGTCCAGACAAACGGCACATCCTTCCTCGTAAGTTTGGTCATCGGGGCTGCAATACGAGCAAAATCCTGGATGAACCTTCTATAATACCCTGCAAGCCCCAAGAAACTCCGAATCTCCATCACGGACCTTGGCCTCGGCAACTGCATCATTGCCTCGACCTTACCTGGATCCACGAAAATACCATCACCAGAAATCACTTGTCCCAAAAAGTGCACCTCATGAAGCCAGAACTCACACTTGCTAAGCTTCGCATACAACTGGTGATCTCGTAAGGTCTACAACACAACCCTCAAATTATATGCATGCGCCTCTATAGACTGCGAATATACAAGGATGTCATCCACAAACACGACCATAAACTGGTCCAGGTAAGGACGGAACACCCTCTGCATCAAATCCATGAATGCTGCGGGGGCATTGGTGAGCCCAAACGGCATCACCAGAAACTCATAATGCCCATATCACGAGTTGAACGCAGTCTTCTCCACATCAGAATCTTGAATCCGCAACTAATAATAATCAGACCGTAGATCAATCCGCGAGAACATTTGAGCAGACTGAAGCTGGTCAAACAAATCATCGTTTCGTGGCAACGGATACTTGTTCTTAATGGTCATCTCGTTTAACTACCGGTAGTCAATACACAACCTCAGACTACCGTCCTTCTTCTTCACAAACAATACTGGTGCACCCCAAGGGGAGAAGCTAGGACGAATGTACCCCTTGGCCAGTAACTCCTGAAACTGCGCCCTCAACTCTCTCAACTCAGCGAGAGCCATGCGATAAGGAGCCTTTGACAGAGGCCCCGTACCAGGCACAATCTCGATAACAAAATCAATCTCCCGCTGCAGAGGTAATCCAGGCAAATCCATGGGAAAAACATCGGGAAACTGATGCGGGACGGACACGCGACCTGGGACTCTAGCTCGCGATCGCCGCTAAGCGAGGGAAGACGTGGGACCGTGCGCGGTTGAGAAACCGGCAGTGAGTCTCGGGTATCGGCTTTTCCGCGTTAACTCGGATTGAGTCACGGGACGGGTCGCACTCACTCTCTCGCAGCGGTGATAAAAATGATATAACAGGCTAATAACCTATCACATGCAGCGGCATATACGAATAAATACGAGTAAAGCAAAGCCAAGTAAGAGAGCGAACATGATACCTCCACGCTCTGGGCGTGGGGAAGACGACCCCGGCCAGTTACGGTAACTCCCAGTACAATGGTAAAAACTTAATTACAATAGTGAATTTTATTGCCCCCTCCACGTAGGGAGGTAAAGGACTACAAGTGGGCCCGGGAGGACCGACCCTGGGTTGACGGGCAACAATCTGGAGGTGCGTTCGGAGCGAACTCGACCTGCTAGTCCGACGCGATCATGTGCCGACTCGGTACTGCGCCGACTCGATTCTGACTCGCTGGACAGTAAGGCACAGATTTCAAAGGAACATCACCTTCCTGAGATCTTTGGAAGGCGCCGCTTGGCTGGAACATTGGCAGGATGTCCCTGGTCGACTCCTGAGAGTGGCGGCTCCTGAAGTTGATTTTTGATATTTATTTCTGAATTTTTCTCGGATTGAAATTTCGGACCTGCACAGGGAATAGATCTGCACGCCTCGGCTGCACGAATTAATTCTCTCAGATATGAAATCATATCTAGGCAAGACTAATGGAGTTGGAAAGAGGACTCCCAGATCTACAACATATATTTTTTCCAATGTGATCCAACAAAAGGATGAGAATTGGGAGGCTTTGCAAGACTGTTTTTTTCTGTGGATCGGTTTAGAGACACTCAGGACAGAAGGAGATCTGCCTGAAACTAACCTTTGACCGAGGGCTAAATGCTTTTTCTAGGGGCTGACAAAATTATGGGAGGTAAGGGAAAATGTGAGGAACACTGAGAAATTTTTGTGGATTTTCTGGAAATTTATAAGAGGGTGAGAAAAATACGAAAAGGTGACACTATCATGTGGATCTGTAGAATGACAGATTATAGGGGGGAAACAAGAAATATGGAAAAAATACTAAACTATGTCCAAATGACAAAAATTTGAACTGGAGGTTAAGGGAGACAGGTAGAACAAGCCCTCAAAGTTTGGGCTCGATCAGATAAAAAGAACCTAAGATAAAATTCCAGATATGAGGTTCTATCCTGATTTGGATAGAATTACGGGGTTGATGGCGGTGGCGCGACGGCGGTGCGATGGCGGCAGAAATAGAACTCAGAGGATGATAGGGAGAGGTAGAAAGTGTATCACACCCTAGAATGCTGGAGGAAGAAGAAGAACAGTAGGGAGAGAGGGGAGAGGGGCGCACCCTCCTTGGAGCTTCCAACCAATTTCACAAAATTTTCACTTCATTAATTCTTACAAAATACTATACATGGGCTTATATAGAAGGGGAGGAAGGGGGAGGGGGTTGAGATTTTGTGGGAGAGAGGGGAGGGGTAGCATTTTCTTCCCTCATGTGGTCAATTGACCTAAGAAAATAAAATACAAAATGTCATTTTAATGGGGGGAACCCCCTTGACTATGAAGGAGCCATTTTGGACCTTTTAGTCCATTTGTCCCCCATGTGTCTAATTGAATGTCAAACCATCTAGAAGCCACCTAGGATGGTTGACCAGCACCACATGGCTTAGGTGGACCAATGGGGAAGGAGTGAGGGCCCCCTTGCTGGACCTACTGATATTTTACAAATAAACCCAAAGATCCTTAGGGAATGACACATTGGCTTATAAAGCCTTAAAATTGTAAACATACTTTCCCAATGATATAAAAGAAAACAAAAAGACACAAATGTAAAATTAAATGTTAGTGCTCTTGCTCTGATGTCCCCATCAATTCTCCTCGGGTGGGAAGAACTCGACCCCGTCGAGTAAGGGGTGCGGCTGCTCGAGTAGCTCCGGCGGATGCGTCACCGAACCTGGAAGTGCGGAGTACGCTCCACTCTAAGTAATCGACACCTGCTCATCCCGTATAGATTCGATATGCACACGCTGCTGGAGAATGATGCTAGAGGTGGACACTCCGGGGTGGGATCACTCTCAAAGGAAGGGAGGCGGCTCAAAGGCTCACTAGGAATCACCGCTTGTCCCTTATGTGACTAGATCCGATATGTGACGTAGAACCGATCCAAAAGTCTGACAAGTCTCATACTCGAAAGGGACTAACAACGTGAGCGTACAAAAGACCGCCTCGACGCGACGTATGCACATGCACTCGACAGACCAACGGTACGAAACAAAGACTGACACATGACCCTAAACAAACCTACGGTTAGTCCGACTCATGCATATGCAAAGGTGGACCAGGACACCCGAATGTGTGCCATGCATACACTAGATGAAACCGGTGGTTGGCAGAACGTGGAATTCCTAGACCTCCTAAAGTGGACCATGCATACACTAGATGAAACCGGTGGTTGGTGGAACGTGGAATTCCTAGACCTCCTAAAGTGGACCATGCATACACATTGGACTTTCAATGGGGTTTGGGAGACTTGGAAGGGCTAGGAGAGTCGGATGTAGGAGTATCATGAACGGGCTTGGTGGGTATAGACGACCCGGCCCGTGGGGAAGTGGTGTGGTAGTGGACTCCCTCGAAGAAGTGAAGTATATATGGTGGGTCTAGGGGTCCACTAGGGAATGGGTCAAAGGGATCAAAGAAGGTATGACCCCTTGTGGTGGGTTCCCACAAGTCACGGTCCCATGTATAGAAGTCTTGAAGGTGTGGTTGGTCACCTTCATGCATTGTGGTAGGTGGGACGGTGATCATATGTAGGATGTATGGTTCCTCCCTCGGGCAAAAGGGTATGAAGTCGGGTTCGGCCGATGTTGGCACTCATAATGTGATCGTCGGCGATCAAGCCATAAAGATGAATGATGCAGCCCGCTGAAGCACGGAAACCGATAAAGATCAACATATTGAAGACTTCTTGAGCTGCCAGAGCCTCAACTCACCCCGTATGAACGCCAGGGACTTCACCTCAGGAGAACCGAGATGAATTCACAACCAACCGGCAGTGCGACCAAGCCTGCCCAATGAACCGGCATTGACTCTGTCGTGCCGCATACACTACACCCGTTGTCCGACCAAGGACGAAGGTCTACCCAGTGGCTACCCACCTCATGAAAGGCTCTCCTGAGATGAAAGAGTCCCCTTGGCTCTTTAGAACGGAGGACCGAAAGCTCTGTCGGCAGAAGATCCCGGTCACCCGGCACGGGTACGGTTTCCCACCAAGATGGGCCCGTTAGTGGCCGAATGATCACCCAGCTCAGGCAGAACTATCCCTGGTGTTATCCCACCCTCTAAGGAGCTTTGAGCACAAGCCAGACCAAGCTAGCGGCACGTATCATAGTGCCGAGAGCCGTGTCAGTGGAAAACCCGCGTGATCAAACCAAAGCCATCGGAAGTTCCGAGAATGGCTGTACGTCGGTCTGAAAGCTTCAACAAGGCGTCTCGGCGAGGTTTCAAGGAGCATTGGCGAGATAAATGTTCACGGTGACCCCCGGAGTCATCCCCGGACTCATCGTCTGACTCGCGACGTGCGAGGAGCATTAACACGGCGCGCCCTAAATCGGCGCGCCTCCATCTGGCGCCCTCTATTCCGGCACGCAGAAACCCTCACCCGGCGCCCTCCTATTCTGGCGCGTAAGGGATAGAGCTCACCCTTGCCGGTGCGCCATTCTCTGCGCCAGATTAAGGCATCGAACCTCCTCCTATATATAGGGAGCCGTTCGATTGATAGAAGGGAGAGGATAGAGAGAAGAAGGCTTTGAGGAAGACTTTCAAGAGGGTTTTTAGAGAGGCTTTCAGAGAGGTTTTTCGAGAGAGGATAGAAGGAGAAGAATCAGGGTTCTCCGGAGCACCCGTTGCCGCCGTCTTCCCTCAACCTACCTGAAGCCCTCCGGAGTCGGAGAAGAAGAAGACGTCCGATACTCTGTTCTGGGAATAGGTGGGCGCCTGTGTTTCCGCTGATTCCCGATATCAATTTCTCTCTGTCGAATGTAAGCGGGAGGGGTAGGGATGGGGATGATATGAGCCAAACTCCCCTCCCCTTCTCCGCATCTTCTTTTATTTGATGTTGCTCTCTTGTGAATCCTCCTGCGAGTAGGATGGTGGCCGTGCCGCGATGCCGACACCGAACTCGTGATATGTGGGTGTGATGAGGACATCTCCCGGCATTCCCTATGGCACGAGGCGACTCCGACTTCGTGACCCCTTGGAGATGTGGTCCTCATGGCTATCTTTATTTGTTGCTTATGTAGTTTCTTTATTTGAGTCATATCATGTGTAATTTTCCTTTATTTGAGTCCATTATCTAGGTCTTAGAGTTAATTATCCAAGTCTTGAGTCATTTGGACCCTTAGTTGAGGACATTGGGCCCAGTTAGTGGGCTTGGCCCATGGGCGCCCCCCCTGTCTCTTGGTCTTTTGCATTTATGCACTTTGTTAGGGGGTTTTGTGCAAATGGTCCAACTCTATATAAGGACCCCCCCCTCTCCCATTTGTAACAACTTTTGATGAATTGAAAAATTAAACCCTCAAGTATTCTCTCTCCCTCTCTCTATAGTTCTCTCTCTCTCTCTCACTACTTCTCCCTCTCTCTCTCTAAATTTCGAAATCCCCTCTCTCTCCTCCCTAATCACCCTTCTTTAAGACCCCTCCCCCTTCCCTATACACTCATTCAATTCCCCCTCCAACCCCTAGGTGGAAACCCCTTCTCCTAGGCACCCTTTCATCTTCCCAGGTACCCTTTCACCTTCCCAAGGCCACTCCCCACCCTTCCCAAGCCATATTCCTCCACCCAAGACCCCTTTCCCCTCTCCAAGGGACCCCTTCACCTCCCTAGGTCGTCCATCCCCTTCCCCTCCCTCCTAGGGTCGCACCCCCCTCCACCTCCACCCACATACACCACCACCACCTTAGCCTCCCCTCCACAAATCCATTCCAGCCCGCAGGCAGTTTCTGGCCCCAACTTGCAGAGCATTTTCCAACCCGTTCCAGGAGGATTCGGCATCCAAGCGCTTCAGCAAACTTGTGCATCCACGAGTCTTCTCCGCAGGCGAGTTGGAATCGCTCCGTTCCAAGATCGTGGCCGGCCGCTAGCTCCGTTCTACCGCGACTGCGCACTGGGGGCTCAACCAGAAGGCCATCTCTGTTCGACCCTCGTGTAGCGGCCAAGACTGGAGGAATCGGTCATCAAACTCTTCATCAAAATTCTTCCTCCCCCTGTCAGCTTTCAGAAGCCGAAGACGGAGCATCGTTTGAACGCCGTAAGTGGAAGTTACCATTTTTATACCGCCGGGCGTTCGTTCTGCCTCCTGTCTGTCTTCCCCGACCTGTCCCCCTTCAACGGGACCATCCTGTCCACACGGACTTCAGACAGTGGCGAGGCCGGCTCCGTTGGAAAGTAGACTTCCCCACGCTTCCATCGACACCGGCCGTTTGCAAAACAGAGCCCGGCAGCGTTCGTGGCGTCCTCGGCAATCTGCTGTTCAGAAGCTGAACCTGTGCAGGTCCTGAACAGGGACCCCGTTCGGTCGATCGTGGCAGCCCGGCTCGTGCAGAAAGAAAATCCATAAAATTTGAGGCGCACCCCTATTCTGTTACGAAGCCAACGACACCGACCGCGCCTCCGGCAAAATTCCAGAAAGTGTTCTACGGCTACATCAGTGACTGCTGGTCCAGAATCCCAGAACCGGACAGGTTTCGGTATCGACCGCCGGTGTGATAATTAACCAATTTTCCCCACCCCGCTTGGCCGGCTGAAGGCCCCACCCTGCGTGGTGGTAGTGTTTGGTGTAAACTCCATAACCCCCACCCCGAGATCCCCCCTCCTGCGAGAGGCGTAGTTGTGTAATTAACTAACCAGCAGGTCAAGCTACCCCGCCGCGGCGTTCGGGTGCATACCCACGCCTCCCGGCGCGCCCATCGTCTCCGGCCGGGATCGGTGTCTTCACACCGATCAGGTGAGCTTCTGGTCCCTCTCCTGGTCCTCATTTACTTTGCTTAGCTAGTATCGTTTCCTTAGCTCGTTGGCGGTAATTGAGTGCCCGGACTTGATTGTTTGTGAAACCACGAGCGCACCACCGTGGCAAGTGAGAGAGCGCCACCCAAGCCCACGCCCCAGCGTGCTAGCCCGCCCATAAATTGGGTATCCCAGGCCCATTAGGGGTCAGCCATAAGCCCACCAACCGGTGGAAACCTTAGGGTCCCACCCCGGATCCTCGCCGGCATCACTCGGACCCACCGGGAGCGCATGTGCGTCGCGTGAGATAGGTCGCACGGTGAGCCGAATTGAGAGCTTGTATGCTTGTGGATGCATAGGTCTAAGGGTCATTATCACCCTAGGTAGACCGTTTCACATCAAGTGGTATCAGAGCAAGTTTTAGACTTGTCTCTACTAAGTCTAGTCCTAGGGCGCATTGTCATCTAGTTCATGAATCATGGCTACCACATACCCATCCCACTCGGCCCACTACCGGGATCCGATCAACCCAATACTTTGGGACATTATTCGAGATGAGGGTGTTACCTTTGATGGGTCGCATGCTAGTGATTACCTCAAGTGGGAGGCTGCAATGGAAAGGAACTTTGAGAGGAATCGGGTATACGGACACACAAGAGTTTGTAGGGCCAAGGGACAAATTCGGGGTCAAGCCAAGATAGAATTGGAACACATAGAGGCCATAAGAAGGATTGAGAGGCAAGAGCCCATTCACTCGTGGGAAGAGATGACGAGAGAACTTAGGAAAATCTACATTCCAAAACCTTCCTACTCTTCCTACTCACACACCCCTAGCCCGAGGAGCACCACCACTACTCAATCCCAACCCGGCCAACTTAAGACCATCCATAGGACTCCGCCCCCACCACCCCTAACCGATCCCCTCTCCACATTTCGCCACCAACTCCTCTCCCTTAGAACCCAACTGTCCCAACTACCCACCCCTCCACCTAGGCCCCCAAAGACCACCACCCTCCAACCCACAAATCCCTACCAAACCCCTCCACCCCAAAGAGTTGAGAAAGTGATTGAAGTTCATGAAGCTCCCCTTGAATGGGAGGAAGAATTTGAGGCACAATGCCAAGAGTCAAGTCAGGAAAACCCAATCCCCACCAACCTTCCCCAACTAAAACTCACTTCCATAACCCTCACCGTTCAAACCCAAGTGGATCCCGTGCCCACCCCTCCACCTAGGCCCGCACCGGTCACCACCCCGCAACTCACTATTCCCCATGAGACCCATACTCCCCAAACCCCCGTAGCCCCTACTACTACCCCTCCATTATCCCCTATAAGGGATGCCCCACCCAAGATCGACCAATCCAACTGTCTTCACCCAACCCACCTTCCACTTCCAACTACAAACCTACCCCAACCTAGACTCCCACTACCTCCACTTCCAACCCCAACCCAATTCCGACCTTGCTCATCACCTTGGGGGCGCCATGCACCTACCATCACCACCCCACCCCGAACATACTCTCTCACCTCTTTGGAGGAGGAACCCATACCCGACCCCAAAGTGGTGAACACCCCGGACCCAATTCCCAACATGGAGACCACACATGTCCAAATTGAAGAAAAAAACTCACATGGTAACCTTCACCCTACACCACCCTCTCTAGATGGGACCGAGCTTATTTTAGGAGAGACCCTTGTTAGCTGGTTGATGGGTAGCCCAATTAGAGAGATAATGGCCCATGCCTACCCTCCCATGGAACAACACCTCCCCATAGTCCCTCTCTCCTCTTATCACACCACTATCCAATCCTCCTATGAGGTTGAGAGTTGGGATGACCTTCTTAAGGGCCTAGCATGGCAAATAGAGTTGACCGACATGTTGGCCACAATGGCTGACCAACCTAGGAGCGTTGACCTCCTACATCTATGTGTCGGATCCATCACCACAGCTTACACTGTAGGTTGCTACACTAGCGACCTCCTTCTAATCCTCCCTACACCGGATGAGCCTGCTGCTCTCCATGAATTAGAATTGCTTATCTCGGGTAGAGTGTCAAACCATCCCTTCCTGGCTGATCCACCCACCAAAGACTTCGGCCCAATTATTTCTTTAGAGAAGGATGACTCACCGCTACATGAGGACCTGGAGTTCCTCTCCCTAGGGGACCCTTACCATGACCCCTTTGACCCCTTCCTATGGGAGTCTAGACCCCCATGCAACCCACCCCCCTTACCCACCACCCACCCTTTCCTACCCTCACCCACCTTAATAGACCAGGCCCACTCTATTTTCCCAGACCCATTTGACCCCTATGAGAGGAAACTCCCACACCAAGCCATACACATTAGGGATGCCATTTGGGAAGGAATGCATGTGTCTAGACACACCACACCGCTTGACATGATTCATGAGTCGGGTCCATTCATTCAAATCACCCACATGACATGTAAGAAGTATGAGTGGTCTATGTACGGATGTAATGGCCCACCCTCGTTCGTCGCAAGTCTTAGGCATGAGAGAAATATTCAAGGAAGTTCGGGTTCCCCGGTAATTATCACCACCATGCATGATAGATCCATCTATGGTTGTCCTGGCCCACCTAGGTCTATTAGGGCCTACATGGCATGGCATGATAGGTCCCTTTATGGGTTTTCCGGGTCTTCCATCCCCACCCCCTTTGACAAGACGCATAAGCCTCCTAGGTCTACCAAAGTCTGTGTAGCACCACTGCATGATAGGTCCACTTTTGGTTGTCCAGGACCCCCATTATCTCCTAGTGAGTCAACATCCACAAAGATACATGAAAACATCCGCAAGCATATAGGCAAAAGCAATGAGGCTTACAAAAGGCAGGCCGATGCTCATCGTCGTCACTATGAATACCAAGTGGGAGACCATGTGATGGTGAGAACGGAGCGGCTCCTCCCAGGGCCCGCCTCCAAATTGAGGACACGGGGTTTGGGACCCTTTCGGGTTCTAAGACGGGTTGGTACCAATGCTTATGAGCTCGACTTACCTAAGGGCTTTGGGGTTCACCCCACTTTCAATGTGGCGGATCTGGTTCGCTATAAGGGCCCCACGGTGGAACCCAGTCAGGATCTCGAGCCTTTACCCCCCCTTGTGAGTGACCCTCCCGGAGCGAAACTACCACCCCGATTGAGAGGCCGACTTGAGCAAGTGGAGGCGATACTGGATGAGCAGAGCACACTTACCAGGAACAGGGTCTACCAGCGCTACCTCGTGAGGTGGAAAGGCCGTTCCCCGACCGAGGATGCTTGGGTAAGCCGAGAGGACTTGATGCGCCTAGACCCGGACCTGCTGGTGCAGTACGAGAGCCGATTGGACCCCTACTCGACGGGGTCGAGTTCTCCCCACCCCGGGGGATTTGATGAGGACATCTCCCGGCATTCCCTATGGCACGAGGCGACTCCGACTTCGTGACCCCTTGGAGATGTGGTCCTCATGGCTATCTTTATTTGTTGCTTATGTAGTTTCTTTATTTGAGTCATATCATGTGTAATTTTCCTTTATTTGAGTCCATTATCTAGGTCTTAGAGTTAATTATCCAAGTCTTGAGTCATTTGGACCCTTAGTTGAGGACATTGGGCCCAGTTAGTGGGCTTGGCCCATGGGCGCCCCCCCTGTCTCTTGGTCTTTTGCATTTATGCACTTTGTTAGGGGGTTTTGTGCAAATGGTCCAACTCTATATAAGGACCCCCCCCCTCTCCCATTTGTAACAACTTTTGATGAATTGAAAAATTAAACCCTCAAGTATTCTCTCTCCCTCTCTCTATAGTTCTCTCTCTCTCTCTCACTACTTCTCCCTCTCTCTCTCTAAATTTCGAAATCCCCTCTCTCTCCTCCCTAATCACCCTTCTTTAAGACCCCTCCCCCTTCCCTATACACTCATTCAAT
This sequence comes from Amorphophallus konjac, assembly GCA_022559845.1. Classification (NCBI taxonomy): domain Eukaryota; kingdom Viridiplantae; phylum Streptophyta; class Magnoliopsida; order Alismatales; family Araceae; genus Amorphophallus; species Amorphophallus konjac. The sequence continues at coordinate 186,169,972 of CM040125.1, forward strand.
TCCCCCTCCAACCCCTAGGTGGAAACCCCTTCTCCTAGGCACCCTTTCATCTTCCCAGGCACCCTTTCACCTTCCCAAGGCCACTCCCCACCCTTCCCAAGCCATATTCCTCCACCCAAGACCCCTTTCCCCTCTCCAAGGGACCCCTTCACCTCCCTAGGTCGTCCATCCCCTTCCCCTCCCTCCTAGGGTCGCACCCCCCTCCACCTCCACCCACATACACCACCACCACCTTAGCCTCCCCTCCACAAATCCATTCCAGCCCGCAGGCAGTTTCTGGCCCCAACTTGCAGAGCATTTTCCAACCCGTTCCAGGAGGATTCGGCATCCAAGCGCTTCAGCAAACTTGTGCATCCACGAGTCTTCTCCGCAGGCGAGTTGGAATCGCTCCGTTCCAAGATCGTGGCCGGCCGCTAGCTCCGTTCTACCGCGACTGCGCACTGGGGGCTCAACCAGAAGGCCATCTCTGTTCGACCCTCGTGCAGCGGCCAAGACTGGAGGAATCGGTCATCAAACTCTTCATCAAAATTCTTCCTCCCCCTGTCAGCTTTCAGAAGCCGAAGACGGAGCATCGTTTGAACGCCGTAAGTGGAAGTTACCATTTTTATACCGCCGGGCGTTCGTTCTGCCTCCTGTCTGTCTTCCCCGACCTGTCCCCCTTCAACGGGACCATCCTGTCCACACGGACTTCAGACAGTGGCGAGGCCGGCTCCGTTGGAAAGTAGACTTCCCCACGCTTCCATCGACACCGGCCGTTTGCAAAACAGAGCCCGGGAGCGTTCGTGGCGTCCTCGGCAATCTGCTGTTCAGAAGCTGAACCTGTGCAGGTCCTGAACAGGGACCCCGTTCGGTCGATCGTGGCAGCCCGGCTCGTGCAGAAAGAAAATCCATAAAATTTGAGGCGCACCCCTATTCTGTTACGAAGCCAACGACACCGACCGCGCCTCCGGCAAAATTCCAGAAAGTGTTCTACGGCTACATCAGTGACTGCTGGTCCAGAATCCCAGAACCGGACAGGTTTCGGTATCGACCGCCGGTGTGATAATTAACCAATTTTCCCCACCCCGCTTGGCCGGCTGAAGGCCCCACCCTGCGTGGTGGTAGTGTTTGGTGTAAACTCCATAACCCCCACCCCGAGATCCCCCCTCCTGCGAGAGGCGTAGTTGTGTAATTAACTAACCAGCAGGTCAAGCTACCCCGCCGCGGCGTTCGGGTGCATACCCACGCCTCCCGGCGCGCCCATCGTCTCCGGCCGGGATCGGTGTCTTCACACCGATCAGGTGAGCTTCTGGTCCCTCTCCTGGTCCTCATTTACTTTGCTTAGCTAGTATCGTTTCCTTAGCTCGTTGGCGGTAATTGAGTGCCCGGACTTGATTGTTTGTGAAACCACGAGCGCACCACCGTGGCAAGTGAGAGAGCGCCACCCAAGCCCACGCCCCAGCGTGCTAGCCCGCCCATAAATTGGGTATCCCAGGCCCATTAGGGGTCAGCCATAAGCCCACCAACCGGTGGAAACCTTAGGGTCCCACCCCGGATCCTCGCCGGCATCACTCGGACCCACCGGGAGCGCATGTGCGTCGCGTGAGATAGGTCGCACGGTGAGCCGAATTGAGAGCTTGTATGCTTGTGGATGCATAGGTCTAAGGGTCATTATCACCCTAGGTAGACCGTTTCACATCAGGGTGATTTCCCCCCGTCGATGGAATAATAGCATGCGTGTATGAATGCACTAATGGATTGAATGTTTGGCGTCGTGCCTTCCCCTTCCATTGCTATTGCGTTCAATGGTTTTATATACCTATTAGAGTCTTCCCGTATGCGGCTTTGAGATCTTGGTTTCTCCGGATTCTGAACGCGCCCTGGTATGCCATGGGCTACATGGATAACCCCTCCCTGGGTCCTCCGCGCCTGTGCCTGTGCACACGTCGCTCTCCATTTTGAAATGAAATCCGACCTTCACCTCCCCTCCTCTTTGCATCTCTCCGTTGTTCAGAGGAGGCCGGTGATGTTTCTGGGAGAGTGAAGCCCGCTTCGCGACTACTGCATCCCAGCCATTTGTGGGTATGCACGTGTAGGAAATATTTTCTAGTTGCATATCGATCGACTCTTTCCGTGACTGCCATTACTTTCTGTTCTATGAATGGTAACCCGGTCCCGTGAGCATCAACATCTTGGCCCTCCACCCAGGGAGGGGGGTATCTCCCACCGTTCACCGAGTTGCTAATTGGCCAGGGGAACTCCGCTCTCGATTGATGGACGTTCTCATGAGTCATGAAGCCAACAACAACAACAGGGGCTCCGGCCCGACAATCTCAAACCCATAGCTCCTCGGGACCCTGTGGTTACCAAAGGGGTAAATGTTCCTAGCAGGCTAGCCCTCGGAACCTCTTTCCCTGAGGGTCTCTCTCTCTAGCAAGTGCAGTGTATGCTGTAGGTCGCCCACCCCTTTGTAGGCTTGTCCTCGGGGTGTCGCTTCTATCATCAGCTACCTCATCCTCTGCTTTCACCCGCGGAGTTTTGGTGCCCCTCGTAGGCTAGTCCTCGGGGTATCCTATCCGTTGGGAATTTGTTGGCTGTCACCATGCAGACCGATAGTTTAAGGGGCTTACTCCACAAGTGAGTATGACCCCGTTCCTCTCCTGCAACCTTTCAGGTTCAGGGGAGACGCTGCCCAATTTTTGGCAGGTTCTGGACAGATAAATCATCTATATGGACTCGTCGTAATAAAGCATTCATTCTGAATCAAGGACCCTAGTGCTCGAGTATGGACCTCGCATTAGCCCATCACCTCATTCTGGAAGGGTCCTGGACTTCAATTAAACAAGCAATTGGCCCAAATAACTTCAAAACTCTCAACAGAATCTTAATGAACTTAAATGGTTTCAAAATTCATCAAAAAAATAAGCTAAAACGGCACGGCCCTAATCCGGCGCGCCCTAATATGGAGCGATACCCCCCCGTGCCGGATTAACACTAGACTCATGATTTCCTCTTTTTATTTGGCCCGTTCCCGGCGCGCCCTAAACCGGCGTGCCCCGTGCCCGTCGCGTCGTATTAACCATTTGTCATAACCGCGCCGTATTAAGACCCTTCACCTATGTTTGGCCGCGCCGGTTTTGAACCCTTTTGCTGTTTTAATCGCTCACTCGCCTCCGGAGTGATCCTCATCTCTCGTGGTCGGAGTTAATAAACCCTAATTAGTAATAAACTGAATAAGAGAAGGGCTGTTCGAGTCTGAGTCATCTTGTTATCATGCTTTCACTACCATGTCCGTCAGCACTTTGCTCTCGTTATCATGCTTGTGTTACCATTCTTTCCCCTTGGCGGGGATTAATAAATGTGATTGAGCACTGCTTGTTTCCATAACTCTATTACCATGCTTAGCATAGTCGCGAACATCATGCATGCATGCTTGCATATATCCTCGGATATATCAAATGGCGTTGATAGAAGGCCGGGTTATGCCCGATCGGAAGTCTCCGCTATGCGCGATGGTGGTCTTCGGACCTACGTCCTCCGCCACGTACCAGGGGTCTCCAATTCAACGAACCATGTCTCTTTTGCATGATAGATAAATGCATCTCATGTGATCTCGTCATGTTCACAACATTGCATCTTTATTCCGGCCTCGACAGCCCACTATCTCGGCAATTAATCAAAGGTTTTCCCTCCTCGCGGGGAATGTAATTAACGCCATATCCTTTATGGTGTGGCAGACTGCTGGTCCCGACCGAATCTCACTTTCACCCGACACGGGTCAGAATGAGCGCATAATAAATTTGTCACGTCACGTGACTGGCACGCCCACGTAGTCAATCAGTCAGTTAATTGCCAGTCAGTTAATTGATTGATCCACACGTGAAATAAACCAAATAATCCCAAATGATAATCATAAACAAACAAAGAAAAAAGACCGGAGTAGAACGGGAAGAATCCCATCGCAAACAGTCTGGCACGCCCGGTGGGACCAGTGTCACCTTTCATCTCTTTGCCGAGATACCTAGGCTTCGAGGCCCTCCCAAAGGCTGCTGATCATTGGTTTGTCTATCTTTGCAGGCAATCGATGATGATGAATGGGTTAACTGGCGTCGGTTTTAGCCCTTCGATTATCGCCGGTCATGCGCAAGGTTACCTGGCAGTGCCCATGGAGTTCGGAAGCTTCCCTGCCGCTGTTGGCTTCCCCAACTTCTTTGGGTTGGCCTTTGTGGATATGCTAGAAGTGGAACCCTCGGAGCATGTCGAGGGAACTACAGAGAACGTGGAGCCTCTGAAGGCTCGATGCAGCCACGACTCGCTCAAGAGTCTGACCTCGGTCGCCAACTGCTTTGTGCACCATGCTATCCGTATGGCCCGCCCCAATGCTGTCAACAGAAACCTTGGCGGACGTCAGCGCAGGCAGATCCGGAGGAGTACTGTTGTGGTTACTGGAACCCTCTCCCAATCCGGCAAATCTATGATAGTTGGCGGCATGCGTGTCTTCCTCAACGGACGAGACACGCGGATAGTTCCGGATCGGGTTATCCCTTCTGTCCCCGTCCGCAACTCATATCAAGCCCTCACTGGAAGGAGGGCGGAAAGAGAAGAAGCCGGCCATTACGGTCGAGAGAAGTTGGCCCCCAGGCCAAGGAAGTTGAAGCAGGTATGGGTCCCCAAGAGGGTCCAACCTGTTCACCAAGCTGCACCCGTCCCCCGCCGTCTTGCTCACGACGGAGGAGAAGGAAAGAGAGGAAGGGGCCTGGCCCCGAAAGAGGAAGAAGTGGTCGCGGATCCTCCGCACCGCGAAAGTTTTCGGGCCTACGCCCGTCAAGCCAACGTCCCAGCTGTGGGACGAAGATTCCAACAACCTGCCGACAGAGCTCGGCTAGCTTATACCCCTCCTGTGGGAGGTCGGCAACTGTCCCCCTTGTTACATCAAGAGCGGGGTCAAGAAGAGATGACATGTCTGGTCAGGAACTATTTTCAAGGGTTAGGCAACCCCTCGCTTGGGCAACAACGACTGATGCAAGCAGCCGCCGCCAATGAAGACTACTGCCCATCAATGGCAGATTTAGAAGATGTAGGAGAAAGAATGATGGTGTCGTTAGTCGACGATAATGGATATGATAGCGGCTTCGAGATCGAAGCCGATGAAGCCGTCCCCAAACGGGAAGAAACAAAAAGAACTTCTGTGTTCGAGAGGCTGACCTTCCCACATCAGGCTAAGAGAAGGGCCCACCGACAAAGAAGAGAAATACGGGTTTTTACTTGCAACATGGCTGGTATATCCAACCAATATGGGGGGCTTCCCAAAGACCCCCGCGAGTTGGCTATGTTGGCCGCACAGCCGGGGCCGAATACTCACAGAACAGAAGCAGCAAGGGAGCTCCTGACGAGGACTAAGGGAAAATAACCCCGGGTCTACCACCAGTGGGATGATAAGGCCCCCGTCCTGACCGCCAATGTGGTGATGGCGGAAGAAGAAGACGACGTCCCCCTTGACATCCTACCCGAGGGTACGTCCGGGGAGACAGTAGAAGTTATCCCCACTACAGCTACTATAGACCCATCAGTCTTGATACTACTTCAGAAATATCGGCAAGAGATAGACTTGCTAAAGAAGCAGCTGATGGAGAAAAATGAACAGTCCTCAGCTTCCAAACCACCCGAAGTCCAGGGTGAATCATCCCGGGGAGCGGTTCGTCATGACAGCCCTCCGTCGCTCTACACACTGCCTCAGTCGTCGGAACCAAGCATGGCGACAATGCAATAGCGGCCACCACAGCGCCATCCACTGCTACCACCGGTGCTCCCTCAAGTGCACCAGACACCCCCGCTGCCACGTCCTCCACAGGCGACCACCCTGGTCACCCCGTACCTGCAGCCGGCACACTTCTACCCAGAGCCAGTTGACCCTGTAGTCATGAACCGGATGATGGTGGAAAGAATGATCGAGCTGAAGCTCGCAGAAAGGGGTGAAGGTGACTACGTCGCGTTTGATGCATACCGGATGCCATACCCGCAACACCATGCTGCTAAGCGGCTTCCCCCAGGAATCAACAAGCCGCCCAAGTTCGACAAATTCAATGGGAGGGGGTCCCCGAGAGAACACATTGCCTATTATATGATTGTCATGGGTGACTTGGCCACCGACGAGTCATACTTGCTAAAATTTTTCGGGTCCTCGCTGACAGGGCTCGCATTTGAATGGTATTCCAGCCTCTCGGCCGGGTCGATCAGCGACTGGCCAGATATGCAGAAGAAGTTCAGAAAAAGACTCCATGTTACAGAGAGGGAGGTCACAGTGGCTGAACTCTACTCAACAAAGCAGAGGACCGATGAGACAGCCCTTGATTATATCAAGAGGTGGAGGAACCTCGGAATGAGGTGCAAGCGGCCCCCGCATCAGGAGGACGCTGTGTAAATATGTAAACAGAATCTCAGAAGGGAGGTTCTGGAAAAGATGATCAGAATGGAAATACGATCGTTCGATCGGTTGAACAATGTTGTGGCCGAGGTGGAAGCTTTCCTGGCCAGACCTGCACCTACATCTGCTGCCGGCACGACCCAGAAGGGCAAGGCGGTGGAGCGACGCTCGTCGCCTACGGAAGCGGACGCTCTTGACATAAAGACGTTCGAACAACAGAAAAGTGAAGGCAAGAAGTGAGTCACCCCACAGCCAACAAAAGCCCCAGACGGCAAAGAAGGCACTTCGCTGAGGGACAAGATGAAGAAGGCCTATTCATTTCCAATGGACAAGACATGGGTTCTGTTCGACTGGGTAACAGAATATAGCATGGTCACCCTGCCAGAGCCAAGGAGGCCGGAGGACCTAAAGAGAAAAGACAGCCCAAGATTCTGCCCCTACCACCAGATGTTGGGGCATCCAATCGAAGACTGCTATGTTTTCCAGGACATCATCGAAGGGATGGTGAAGAAAAATGAGATCGAGCTGGGAGAGTACAAAGTGGACCCTCCTCAGCCACATGAAGCCCCTCAGAGGAGGGCAGGAGTCAACATTATCTCCCTATACCAGGCACTGCCTGAGGAGATCTCTGAAACAAGCATGCGAAGCACCTATGAAGCTCATTTCTTGGAGCCCGTGAAAGAACAGCAGGGATGGCAGCAGGTCCCTGTGAAGCATAAGAAAAAGAGGGCACCCCGCCCGAAAGAGGGGGCGCATATCCGTGGTGTCACACCCCGGCTTGCTCCGCCGGTGGTGGCACCCGTATGGGTCACTCCACCTACAACTATCAGGATACCTACACATAATCGGAGGAGACAAACTCCGCTGCCAGTGATCAAGGAAACCAATCCCGGGGTCCTTCGACTGTAAAACCTCATTGAGGAGCTGGACGAATACGTGTAGCCCGAATTGAAACCTTTGCTAGTGCGGGACCACGTCCCGTGGCAAGAACTAGAGCAGCTCTCACTCGAGCAAAGGGAGGAAGCTGAAGCGGCACTCGATAGAGAGGGCGGTCTGTTCTGGGGGCACCCGCCCACTGAAGCACAAAAGAAGAAGAAACAAAAGAAGAAGAAAAGGAAGGCCGCTGAGGCCGATAAAGTGCAGGTTGTCTCCTGTAATACTCTATCAGCACTTTTCAACCTATCCGGAGAGGAGGAAGAAGAGGAAATTTTCTTCACACCCCATGCTGGGGGAGGCAAGGCCGAGGCCGCAACTGCTGCACATGCCACCCGGTCGGGCTGAAAATGGGGGCGCCAGCCGCCACCCAACTACAACATCATGTTCAGGGGGGAATAGCCCTACAAAACACCTCCGCCGGAGGTCAAGGGAGTCCAAATCCCTCCTCCGCCAGGACTATATAACAAGAGTGGGGGCATGGGGGTCCCTTCATTTCTTGAATTCATGAAGATGTCCAAGGGGAAGCAGCCCTGTCAGGAGACTAACCCTACACTCGGGGACGTTCACCCGCAGCTAGCACAATCTGCCGAAGATCCAAGTGCAGATGGAGCTCGCCCCACAGCAGCTAACAAAGAACACCCAGAACTCGGTACCAGCCAGAGGGGCGCCGAATCTGAAGAAGATGTAGCAGGTCCGTTAGGGCCCTCAAACCAAGACTTCTCCAAGCCCAGATGGGCCGAAGAGATGAAGCTCTCCAATGTCCGAGCTGGGAGCCAAATAATGAAGCTACTCAAGAAGCTCCCTGCTCGATTTACAATCTGGGAGATCCTTTCTTTGAGTGAAGAGACCCGACATGCGATTATTACTGCTCTCCAGATGCCTGCTCATTTTGAGACATGTCTGGCTGAAGCAATGCCGGAGGCTAGCATGACCTTCACTCCAGACGATATGCTGCTGCCCACCATCAGCCACAACAGGCCGCTGTATATGAAGGGGCACCTGAATGGAAGGGAGCTGAACAGGATTCTGGTTAATCCCGGTGCAGCGGTCAACATCATGCCTTATAGAATATACGAGAGGCACCACTTTAATGTGCATCTCGAGAAAGTCAGAGATATGCGTATTGCCGGCTTCAATCAAAAATGCGAAGTGTCAATGGGGGTGGCAGAGTTCACCCTCACCTTAGCAGATTTCACTACGACGGTGCAGTTCCATGTCATTGACTCCCGCACCTCGTACAAGGCACTGCTCGGCCGCCCATGGCTGCATGAAAATATGGTGGTGCCCTCCACGCTCCACCAATGCATCAAGTACAGTCTCCAAGGGAAGGAGGAGAGGATATTTACAGACCCCCACCCGTTCGAGGTGTTTGAATGTCATTTGGCGGATGCCAACCTATATACAGGGCCTTCCCAGAAGACCTCTGAAGCTAAGACCCCTGCGGGGGCATTGAGAAGCACATCCGGCAGCAGTTGGTATCCACCACCACCGCGCGGATATGTCAAGCCCAAGGTGGTCTCCCATATCACAACATCCGGAGACGTGGGCAGAACAGCACCCCCAACATTATACCCTGAAGCTAATGAAGTGTGGGTCACTCGGCGACGTAATCATATTGAAATCCCGGATGGCCTCACCAAGCCAACTCCCGGTCTTGATAACCCTACTGTCGAGCCTTTCAAAACTTGAGTGGTGACACAGGAAGATGGACCTAGCAGCTTGTTCTTTACGGCGGAAGAACACCCTTCTCGGGAAGACACATACTGCAGCCTCCCCGAAGATATAAGCAACCCGCCGGTTCCCGTCAAGGGTCTGGCATTCACGACTGAGCGAATGGCCAGGATGTTTCAGAAGCAACACATCCCCCCCGATCAGTCTCAAAAGAGCAAGGAAGCCTTCCAGAAAATGTGGTACCCCGCAAATCTGGATAGGGAAATGAGACGTGTCTCTCAACATCCGGGGTTGGGCTTCACCCTGGAAGAATATTACTACAGTGGGCGATACGAGGTGGACACCATCTCCGCCTTCTATCCTGCTGAAGATGGCCCGCTGGGGGCAACTTTTGATGAATACCCGGTGGAAGCTGAGCATGTTGAACTGGCTCAACCCGGAAATCAAGAAATAGAGACCTCGGTCCCCTGCCGATGCTGGAAGCAGGTCTACCCTGAAGAGGCGGCCCTTCAAGTAAAATTTGATACGGCTAGCAGCAGTGAAGCCGAAGATACTGAAGAAGAAAGAATTTCCCCCTCCAATAGAGTCCTACTGATGATAACTTCAGCACCCCTTCTGCCAATCGGGGAAGCCTCGGTCGACTCTGATCAAGAGGAACACGCTGCCAAGAAGGAAAAAGCCACTTCTACGGAAGATACAACTGCCCCAGAAGGCGAGACCTCCTCAACTTCTGCTACAAAACTGGTGATGGGAATCGACGCCGAACTAGTACTTCTCATATTGCATTTATATCCTTTAATTTATTTTTTTATCCATGGGAAAGTATACGCACAATTGTACGGCTTTATCGGCCAATGCGTCACTCCCGTAGATTATGTGGGTTTCTATGTAATTTGCCCATGGGACCAGCAAGGGGGCCCTCAGCCCTTTCCCATTGGTCCACCTAGACCATGTGGGGCTGGTCAACCAGCCTAGGTGGCCTTCTAGATGAGTGGACTAGTCATATGCCACATGGGTAGACAAAGGGTTAAGAATGTCAACATTCTACACCCATCCCACCTACCCCCATTCAACCTTCCATTCAAAACCTACCCATAGTCAATAGGCCGCCCCCCCTTCATTTTTTAATACTTTTTTTTGTGTTTGTGGCATGCAATCCCATCCCTTCAATCCCCATCCCTAGATCTAAGGGTGGACAATTGATTTGGTTGGAATCATATAAAAGATTATATTTTTATGTGAAAATCAATAAAAATCAGAATTTTGTTGAATGAGCAAGAGCTAGCTGCGCCCCCAGCCCTCTCTCCTATGGTTCTCCCCTTCCCAAGCCTCCATTCTAGAGTGGTATCTCCTTTCCAAACCCTCCGGTGATCATCGGCGCCGCCGCCGCCGCCGTTCGTGCCGCCATCGAGCCGCCGCTGCAGTTCTGTCCGCGCAGTACCACAGCAACTTCCACGAAATTCCCACCTCAGCCATGAGCGCAGATCGAGCTGGGAATTTTACTGGGTGTTCCAGAGGCGTCAAGAACATCCCCTAAATTTTGGTTTGTCATTCAGATCCCGTTTAGTATTTTTAGATTTTCGTCCACTCTTCCACTTCTGTTCTGTCTACTGTCTATTTCCATTTTCATCTGCCCTACGTTTTAGGTCTTAGGCCCACGTTTTGATTTTTGTTAATCCCAAAAAGTTTACTGGCGTTTCCTTCCATCCATCCATTCATCCACAATTTTTCTTAATTTTTGGTTCGTTCATCTCATATTTTCTAAAAATCGTCCTCAGTCCCATCTACAGTTCTTTCCACCTGTTCCCAGATCCGACCACCAATCACTCCAAAAATCATATCAAATCACCCCCACCTCCAACTCCAATTCACAAACTTGTCCCAGTTCCATGGTTTGATTGTCTACAACTTTGAAGAAGAGCTCAAAGTCTGAATCCCACTGTAAGTAGGCAGTCAATGGCCTTTTACGTGGATCTGATATGCTGATCTGAGATTTCTGGAGCAGTGGAGCAGAAGATTAAAAAATATCTAAGGCCCTGGTCCGCATAGGTTCAGAGGAATCCACTGGCCCTATGTTTGAGGATTTTGAGTCCTCTTTCCAACGGCACTGGTTTCGTCCCATTCCGGCGACGGGGCTGATCACAGCGGCCATTTTCGTCCGAGCGCGCGCTACAAAACAGCAGCAACCAGCCCGTGGGCAGCAATTCCGACGGGTACCGAACGGAGCCGCCCGGCCTCTGATCGCCGTTCCAGCGTGCAGCCAGCCCGGGGATCGCTTCTACCAGTGTCCCCACCACAGCGGTGACACCAGGTCCCACACGGCCCCTCCGGACAGCGCGTGGGCCCCACGGTCGTGATTACGCGTGTAGCCGAATCAACACACGAAGCTGCCCGTCATCCCGAATTCGGTCCTCCCGGGCCCATTTGTGTCGCCCTTTACCTCCCTGTGTGGAGTGGGCATATTCCCATTGCTGTAATTATTGTGTGTTAAGTTCCCCGGGAGTACGAGTTTCGGCCGGGTCCGTCGTCCCCACGCCGAGCGCGTGGAGGTATCGTTCTCGCTCCCTACACTCGGCATTTGCTTATTTTCATATATACTTGTTTATGCCGCTGCTAGAGAGCATGATAGGGTAACTAGCTCGCTTTCTATTTGTATCACCGCTGCTGCGAGAGTGAGCATTACCGTCCCGTGACCCGATCCGGGCACGAAAGAGAGAGCCGACCACCCTAGCTCTTGCCGGTTTCTCAACCGCGCACGTCCGACGCTTCCCTCGTTAAGGGACGATCGTGAGCTTGTCGTGTCCGTGTCTCGTCCCGCATCAATTTGGTATCAGAGCGAGTTGAGTCGAGGGTGTCAAAAAAAAAGTGTGTCATTTACGTCTAGTCATTAGTCGGTCTAAGTCGTGTTTAGGGTCATCATTGTTTTAAAACAAACAAAAAAAAGTGTCTTTTCGCATTTGCATCCCTTTACTCGGTAGATCAAAAGGTGTTGTCTGAACGTTAGGCTACGCCTATCGGGAAGACCGCACACTTGCGCGAGTGATCTTCGGATCGATTAACTCCGCCACGTGCCGAGTTTTGGTTACGTCTAGGTGCATCATCTTGTAGTGTGCATTTGCATTAGTCGGTGTCTCCTACTCCGTGTCTTGCATGCCCACTCGTCGAGGTACTCAATACTCACCCCCACCACCACCAATGGCGGAATCCCGAGTCTATAGTTCCGATGAGGTGGCCACTATGTTCCGAACTCTTATGGGAAAAATGGATGGGTTGAGTGATCGCTTTGAAGTGCTAAGCACCCGAGTGGATAGGATGGAAGGGTTGAGTACCCAAGTGAATGATCTAGGCACCCGCCTAGAAGAGAGGGTGAAGGCCGTAGAGGATAGGGCCGCCGGGTCAAGCCAGTCCGTTCAGGGATTAGTCGGGAGAGTCACCGCACTAGAGAAAGGACCAGCCGAGACACACCCGATTGTCCCAGTCCAGGCACCCGCCCCACCTACACAAGGTCAACCGGAGCCGGTTCATCAACCCGCGACTCCAAGGGTTCAAGGGGTAGCTACTAGGAGGCACGAAGTCCCCGAGGTGCATGACTACGAGTCTGATAATGAGCATCGGGGACATGGTCGTGATCATCGCCATACACGGCGTACCCATGACAAAGATATGGATGAACGGGCCATTCGGACCGTTCGGGCCGACCCTCCCACCTTTGACAGGTCCTTAGACCCGAAGGTCTACCTTGATTGGGAGGCTGGTATGGATCGATATTTTGAGTGGTTCGAGATGTCGGACCAACGAAAAGTCATGTATGCCAGGATGAAACTTTTAGGCCAAGCCCAAACCTATTGGAGAAACATGGAGAACCTATTGTTTCATCGTCAAGAACCCCCGATCGATACATGGACCGATATGAGGGAGAAACTTAGGAAGAAGTACCTCCCTACCTCCTACCGCCAGCGTCTTATAGAGAGGTGGCAAAGTCTCACCCAAGGAGACCGGTCCGTCTCGGATTACATCGCCGAATTTGATGAGTACTACTTGCAATGCGATGCCACGGAGGAGGATTCCCTTACCGTCTCTCAGTTTCGGCGTGGTCTATGCCCGCACCTACGGTATGAGCTTCTCCGCCGCAAGGTGGACAAGTTGGAGGATGCATATCAAGTTGCTCTCGAGATGGAGCAATTCGAGGGCGAGTTCGAGTCTATTCCTCGGTGGAGCCCCGCTCCTTCCTGTAGTGATTCCCGTGGCTCCTTAGGTTCATACCCGAGGGGACCCATGGCTCGTCCTCAGGAGCCCACCCGTCAGGAGCACTTCGCTCCTAGACCTCGACCTCCCCCACCACGGGATCTACCTCCACCCCATCCACCGGCACCCGTTGCCCGTCCCCCGGCACACATGGCCCGCCCCCTAGCCCCGACACTTCCCCCGCTATTGCCCACGGCGCCTACACCTCCACCCTTGTTACCTACGCCCCCTACCCATCGGGAGGATAAGGGTAAGGCCCCTCTAATCGGGGAGAGTAGTCGATCATGAGTGCAGTGTTTCCACTGTCACGGATTTGGCCACATTGCCAGTGAGTGTCCCGCTCGCGCCACCCTAGCCTTAGGTATTGGAGGGTCCGCACCTCCCGAGCTTGAGTATGTCAATTACGTGGCCGATGAGGCACTAGTCGATGAGTACTATGCCTTGGGGGAAGAACTGGGCGACCCTTTTGCCGCTCAGGATACCGTCACCTAGTGGGCTTGATGCTACCACCTTCTTCTAGAGTCGTGCATGAGTCGGTGTGTTTTCCTTGTGTGGTTTGTTTTGTGTGGTGTGTTCTAAGTCGATTGTTTGTGTGGTTTGCATACGTGTGTTAGTGCATGGTGAGTCTACATGTGTCTTGTGCAAGCTCGTTGTCATTCTCTTATGAGTAAGAGGTGATTGGACTCACTTGATGAGTATGGGATCGGTTCTACTTCTATACCCGGATCAGTCACCTATAGGGACTCAGCGGTGATTCCTAGTGAGTCTTCGAGCTGCTTCCTTCTCTTTTGAGAGTGCCCCTTCGGAGTGACCACCTTTAGCCCATAGCAATTCGCATATCGAGTATATATGGAATGAGCAGGTGCCGATCATTTGGAGTGGAGCGTACCCGCGTTACTTGGCACGGTGACAGATCCGCCGGAGTACTCGAGCATTCCTACCCCTACTCGACGGGGTCGAGTTCCTCCCACCCGGGGAGAGTTGATGGGAATCGACGCCGAACTAGTACTTCTCATATTGCATTTATATCCTTTAGTTTATTTTTTTATCCATGGGAAAATATACGCATAATTGTACGGCTTTATCGGCCAATGCGTCACTCCCGTAGATTATGTGGGTTTCTATGTAATTTGCCCATGGGACCAGCAAGGGGGCCCTCAGCCCTTTCCCATTGGTCCACCTAGACCATGTGGGGCTGGTCAACCAGCCTAGGTGGCCTTCTAGATGAGTGGACTAGTCATATGCCACATGGGTAGACAAAGGGTTAAGAATGTCAACATTCTACACCCATCCCACCTACCCCCATTCAACCTTCCATTCAAAACCTACCCATAGTCAATAGGCCGCCCCCCCTTCATTTTTTAATGTTTTTTTTTGTGTTTGTGGCATGCAATCCCAGCCCTTCAATCCCCATCCCTAGATCTAAGGGTGGACAATTGATTTGGTTGGAATCATATAAAAGATTGTATTTTTATGTGAAAATCAATGAAAATCAGAATTTTGTTGAATGAGCAAGAGCTAGCTGCGCCCCCAGCCCTCTCTCCTCTGGTTCTCCCCTTCCCAAGCCTCCATTCTAGAGTGGTATCTCCTTTCCCCACCCTCCGGTGATCATCGGTGCCGCCGCCACCGCCGTTCGTGCCGCCATCGAGCCGCCGCTGCAGTTCTGTCCGCGCAGTACCACAGCAACTTCCACGAAATTCCCACCTCAGCCATGAGCTCAGATCGAGCTGGGCATTTTACTGGGTGTTCCAGAGGCGTCAAGAACATCCCCTAAATTTTGGTTTGTCATTCAGATCCCGTTTCATATTTTTAGATTTTTGTCCACTCTTCCACTTCTGTTCTATCTACTGTCTATTTCTATTTTCATCTGCCCTACGTTTTAGGTCTTAGGCCCACGTTTTGATTTTTGTTAATCCCAAAAAGTTTACTGGCGTTTCCTTCCATCCATCCATTCATCCACAATTTTTCTTAATTTTTGGTTCGTCCATCTCATATTTTCTAAAAATCGTCCTCAGTCCCATCTACAGTTCTTTCCACCTGTTCCCAGATCCGACCACCAATCACTCCAAAAATCATATCAAATCACCCCCACCTCCAACTCCAATTCACAAACTTGTCCCAGTTCCATGGTTTGATTGTCTACAACTTTGAAGAAGAGCTCAAAGTCCGAATCCCACTGTAAGTAGGCAGTCAATGGCCTTTTACATGGATCTGATATGCTGATCTGAGATTTCTGGAGCAGTGGAGCAGAAGATTGAAAAATATCTAAGGCCCTGATCCACATATGTTCAGAGAAATCCACTAGCCCTACGTTTGAGGATTTTGAGTCCTCTTTCCAACGGCACTGGTTTCGTCGCATTCCGGTGACGGGGCTGATCACAGCGGCCATTTTCGTCCGAGCGCGCGCTGCAAAACAGCAGCAACCAGCCCGTGTGCAGCAATTCCGACGGGTACCGAACGGAGCCGCCCGGCCTCCGATCGCCGTTCCAGCGTGCCGCCAGCCCGGGGATCGCTTCTACCAGTGTCCCCACCACAGCGGTGACACCGGATCCCACACGGCCCCTCCGGACAGCGCGTGGGCCCCACGGTCGTGATTACGCGTGTAGCCGAATCAACACACGAAGCTGCCCGTCATCCCGAATTCGGTCCTCCCGGGCCCATTTGTGTCGCCCTTTACCTCCCTGCGTGGAGTGGGCATATTCCCATTGCTGTAATTATTGTGTGTTAAGTTCCCCGGGAGTACGAGTTTCGGCCGGGTCCGTCGTCCCCACGCCGAGCGCGTGGAGGTATCGTTCTCGCTCCCTACACTCGGCATTTGCTTATTTTCATATATACTTGTTTATGCCGTTGCTAGAGAGCATGATAGGGTAACTAGCTTACTTTTTATTTGTATCACCGCTGCTGCGAGAGTGAGCATTACCGTCCCGTGACCCGATCCGGGCACGAAAGAGAGAGCCGACCACCCTAGCTCTTGCCGGTTTCTCAACCGCGCACGTCCGACGCTTCCCTCGTTAAGGGACGATCGCGAGCTTGTCGTGTCCGTGTCTCGTCCCGCATCAACTGGGATGCTGTCCAAGCCCTGCAATAAACAACTACCAGCCTGTCACAGCTACGGCCTCATCTACAAAGACTGAAGCTGCTCTCTCGCCCTTGGGAGCTGCAACGGCAGTGGATTTGCTAATAGAACAATACTCGCCGCCGCTACTATAAGAAACAGAGAATCCTCAAGAGGCTCTGATGATGTCAGATGAGGAAGTCGAAGAACTCGACCCTCAAGATGGTATTCCAGACTTCGTTGACCTCCAGCCGGCACCTCTGGAGATAGAAGACGGAGGCCAAGCCACACTCGACGAACTGATAGAAGTCAACTTGGGAAATGAAGAGGACCCTAGGCCTACCTTCCTCAGTGCCCAACTGTCCCCAGAAGAATGGGAGCTGTACACCCAGCTGCTGCTAGAGTACCAGGATTGCTTCGCCTGGACTTACAAAGAAATGCCAGGTCTAAATCCCGCTGTCTCACAACATGAGCTGGCAATCAGCCCTGAGGCCGATCCGGTGAAGCAGCCACCACGGCGCGTGAGGCCAGAACTCATCACCCAAATTTGTGCTGAAGTCGACAAGCTTATTGACATGGGATTTGTTGAAGAAAACCAGTACACCACATGGCTGGCGAATGTTGTCCCCGTGAAAAAGAAGAATGGACAAATCCGGATATGTGTCGACTTCCGAGATCTAAATAAAGCCTGCCCCAAAGATGACTTTCCGGTGCCAATAACGGAAGTCATGATCGATGCTACAACCGGCCATGAGGCCCTGTCATTCATGGACGGGTCATCTGGTTACAATCAGATTTGGATTGCGAAGCATGACAGGGTCCATACTGCTTTCCGAACCCCTAAAGGCCATTTATCATTATAAGAGGATGCCGTTCGGACTAAAGAATGCCGGCGTAACTTATCAGCGCGTAATGACCAAAATCTTTGATGAGTTGCTCTACCACAAGTTCAAGCGCTACATAGATGATCTGGTGGTCAAAACCAGAAGAAAAGAAGATCATCTGCAAGACCTCTGGATTGTTTTTCAGAGGCTGAGGCAGCATGAGCTGAAAATGAACCCCATGAAATGTGTGTTCGGAGTGTCGAGCGGGAAGTTCTTGGGCTTCATTGTCCGATACCGGGGGATCGAGATAGACCCCGCAAAAATCAAAGCAATTCAGGAGCTACCTCCACCAAGGAATATCTCCGAGCTGAGATGATGGGACACAACCTAGGACTTAAACAAACAAGCACAATCGCAATCAAACGGACCGATGTCGACGACTGCTCACCCGTTGCTCACCAAGACCCGGGGTAACTTGGCAATGCCAAGGTGAGGTTGAGGGGTTGGGCCCTTTCTGGTAGAGGGCCAGCAAGGCCAAGATTTGAATCCCAAAGGTTGTGGATGCCCAATTTAATGGGGCTGACAAAGTGCCAAAGGCACCGGGTTACTCTCTCTTCCCACGGTGATCACTCAAAGCAACGGGGCTTGAGGATCGAGCTCTCACTCTCACGGACAGCGGAACTATGAACTAATATTGAAAGAACAAGCATGAATTAGAGCAAGGTTATAGAGCACTTACTCGACCGGTTTGAAGAAACCGGTCCCGCTCGGAGACGAGGGCGAGCGGGGAAGCGTGGGTTCCCCACACGCCGCGCCGGGGTAGCTTGACCAGATCAAACCAACTTATAACACTACACCTCTCGCAGGAGGGGGATCTTGGGGTGGGGGTTAATGGATTACAATCAAACTACCTCTACGCAGGGAGGGGCCTTCAGCCGGCCAAGCGGGGTGGAGAAAACTAGGGCTAAAACGATGATGAAGTGAAGATGCCGAATCTGCCTTCTCTCGGCAATTGTGGATAGACAGTCGGTACTGTGGCTGCAGAACTTGATCAGGAATTTTTCCGAGGGCGAGACCAGTGAGGAAATCTTCGTTACTGGAATTGGAGTGCCTCTGAATTTTTCTGAATTCTTCTGGGGTCGCTGCTGGCCTGGGCAGGAGCTCGAACAGGGTCGCTGATTCCCGAACTGACAGCAACTGGTTACTAACAGCAGGAAGAAGAGGTTGCCCCGGCCGCTCCCGAACTCCAAATCAGGTGCCGCCAGAACCGTTGGAACTGTGGACGGGTCCTCTTTGCAGCAGAATAAATGGGGACACCAAACGATGCCAGAGAAGAACAGTGGATCCAGAAGAGTGAGGGGAGGTCGGTGCAGACTGTGGGGAAGTAGAGTCGCACTGCCGAGGAATAAAATTGATAAATTCTACTAACGGATGCCGAACGGCATTCTGCTTCTTGATTCCGAAAGTAGATAGGAAGGCGAAGAACTTTGTAGAAGAGCTCGTGGCCTGGTTCCTCCTGGGTTCATCGTGGTGAAGCTTTTTCTCTGGCTCAGAACCTCTGCAGGGGGCAGATCGGCGCAGTAACAGCAGGTTGCAGAGGATATACCGGCAGCTCCCGAACTCGGAATCGAGCACCGTCAGAGTTGTTGGAATCGTTGACGAATCCTCTTCGCAGCAAAACTGACGAAGAGGCCAGAAGATGCCGGAGAAGACCAGGGAACTCTGAACACTGTTGACTGGTCGGAGCAGACTGTGGGTAGCAGGACTGCGAAGCTGAGGGAGAAAATTGGTAACTCCTGCTACCGGATGCCAAACGGGGTTCTACTTTTTGATTATGAAAGTAGACAGGGAGAGGTAGAACTTTTTAGAAGAACCCTTGGCCTGATTCCTCCGAGGTTTGGCGTGGTGAAGCTTCCTCTCCGACTCAGGACCTTTGCAAAGACACATCTGCGCAGCCGGGGAAGAATGGACCTCCAAAGCAGCACCGATCTCCGATGGGGATGAAACCATGACCGTTGTGAAGAGGACAGGCAGACGCTTCCGTGGATGCCTCTTGAGCTTTCAGATTCTCTGGGATGTGGTCGGGGTCGCCTCTGCAAACTGCTACTCTTCTACTGCCAGCGAACTGAAAACTGAAGGTTGAAGATGGTGGGGGGAAATGGGGTATATGGGAGGGGAAATGGAAGTGGATGAGTGTGGGGAGAACCCTGGCTGTGAGGGGGTCTAGGAGGGGATGTTCCAAGGTGTGAGAGGGGAAGAATAGGGTCTGGAAGGGGGTCTAACAGGTGGTGGGAGGAGGAGCTACGAATTTGGGCTTGGAGGGAGAAGGAGGAAGGTGGGGGGGGCACAAGTGGGTGGAGGGCATGTGAGTTTGAATTTCCTTTAATGTGGGGTGATCAATGGTGGTCTTGGGGATGGGAAGAGATGCCTTGGGAAGGTGGAGGGCTGCTTTGGGTAGTGGGAAGGGTGCTTGGGGAAGTGGGTGGGGTAGTTGGGGGTTGGGAGGTGGAGCTAGGATTGGTGGAAGCTCTCTTGGGACTAGGGGGTGGAGTAATGGGGTGTGTGGGGAAGGGGAGTGGCCTTTAATGGGGGTAGGTGGGAGAGTGGTGGTTGGGAAGGGAGGAGAGAGAAAATTTTCAAAATTGGGTGTGGAGGAGAGAGAAAGTGGAGTGAAAACGAGAGATTAAGAGAGGGAAGGGTAGGGAATCTCTCCCTTAGGGTCTCTCACCCAAAAACTAGAATCTCTCCACTAGATAAGAAGTGTAAACTCTCAAAATGGTAAGTTTTTCATTCATTGATTCATTAAGTTGAAATGAGGGGAATGGGGTCCTATATATAGGAAACCCACATTTCTACAAAAGTCCCTGACAATTGACTTAATGACAAATAACCGAGGGGGTAGGGGAGAGCCCTTGGGCCAAGTCCAATGAGTTAGGCCCAATAGCTAACTAGACAACCTAATGACACTCAAACTTAGGGAAATGAACACAAGACCTAGGAACATGACTCAAATAAAAGGGAAAATACATCAAATGACTCAAATAAAAATTACATAGGACTCAAAATTAAATGACTAGACCATGCCGGATGCAACCGGGACGCGGAGACGAGCTGTGAACGTGGGCATGGGAGGTGATGTCCCCATCATGAGATCACTACAGGGCCGCTTGGTTTATATCCGGCGGTTCATTTCCAATTTGTCATGGCGATGCCAGCCTTTTCACAAACTGATGATGAAAGATGTTCCCTTTTATTGGGATGAAGATTGCCAAACGGCCTTCGACAAGCTGAAAGACTATCTGAAGACTCCTCCAGTGCTGGGCGCACCGGTGAAAGGACGACCATTGATACTATATATAGCAGCTAAACATAACTCCCTGGGGGCAATGCTGACCCAGAATAATGAAGAAGGGAAAGAGCAAGCCCTCTATTACCTCAGTCGGAGACTGGTCAGAACTGAGGAGAAATATACTTATATTGAGAAGGTCTGTCTGGCACTGGTCTTCGCAGTTAAGAAGCTTCAACACTACATGTTGTCGCATGAAATGAGACTGGTATCCAAAGAGGACCCCCTGAAATATATTATGTCCCAGCCGGCACTCAAAGATCGCCCGGGCAAATGGGCAGTAATCCTTATGGAGTTTGACATCTCCTATGTGCCGCGCAAGGCCGTCAAGGGCCAAGCTATTGCAGACTTCTTCGCTGAGCACCCAGTACCCGGGGACTGCCCGCTGGAATCGGAGCTTCCTGAAGATGAAACCCTGGAAGCCGTTCAGGTGCGGCCCTCCTTATGGCAGCTATATTTCGATGGCGCTTCCAAAATTGACACCTCTGCCACAGGATCGGCAAGGGTCAGGGCGGGAGCAGGCATAGTCCTGAAATCCCCAGAGGGGGAAGTGGTGCACACATCTTGCTCGATAAACAAGCATTGCACGAACAATGAAGCAGAGTATGAAGCCCTGATAATCGGGTTACAAATTGCTCTATCCATGGAAATTCCGATGCTGGAAGCATTCAGAGACTCCATGCTAGTTATAAAACAACTGGAAGGAGAGTTTGATGTGCGAAAGCAAGAACTTATCCCCTATCATCACCTGGCAACCGGCCTGATGTCGAGATTCTACTTCATCAGCATCAAGCATATCAACTGAGGCCAGAATGCTCAGACAGACGCCCTCGCTAAGCTGGTCAGTTCGTTGGCGGTCCCGCCAGACGCAAGCCTGAATATAACGGTGATCAACCGCCGGCAAGTCCCTAGTGTAACAGAAGTCTTAGTCGACGAGCAAGAAATTGAGGTGGCAGTCGTCGAGGGGGTTCAGTAGCCCAATTGTCGAGAACATCTCCTGCGGTGGTTTCAACACCAACAGCTCCCAAAAGAAAAAGAACAGAGAATGAAGCTCCTGAGGGTCAAGGACTCTTACGAGATGAGAAGCGAAACCCTGTTCCGAATAATGACAGATGCCCGAAGGAAAGTCCTACTTCATTGCTTGTCTTCAACAGAGGCGGGACAGGTGATGCAAGAAGTCCATGCGGGATTAGCTGGAGCACACTAGGCTGGCCCAAGGATGAAAATTGAGATAAAGAAATTGGGTTACTATTGGCCCACTATGTTTGATGATTGCTGCAAGTTCGCCAAGGCTTGTCAGAAATGTCAAGAACATGCTAACGTGGCAAAGAGACCTCCAGTGCCATTACATCCGACCCTACCAAGCTGTTTGCTCAGTGGGGCACGGACGTGGTAGGGCCGCTACCAGCATCTTCATCAGGGTGCAGATATATCTTAGCAGCTACAGACTACTTCTCCAGATGGGCAGAGGCGGTCGCATTGAGAGATGTAACCGGGGAACTGATCGCAAGATTCTTCCGACAGAATATAATATTCCGGTTCGGGATCCCTAGCCTAATCATCTCTGATAATGGCAGCCATTTCAGAAACCAGAAGGTTTATCGAATGGCCGACAAATACAAGATTGACTGGAGGACATCATCCCCCTACAACCCTCAAGCCAATGGACTCGCAGAAGCCTTCAACAAGACACTATGCACGTTGCTGGCAAAGACTGTCAAGTCTAATAAAAAAGATTGGGAAGAAAGGATGTACGAAGCGCTCTGGGCCTATCGTACTGTCTACAAAACCCCAACCGGCTGCTCACCTTTCTCCCTCATCTACGGGTCGGAGGCTGTGGTGCCAATCGAATTAGAAGTTCCTTCGCTGCGAGTCGCCATCCAGCATGGACTAGCCAGCGGTGAACAGACAAATGCAGAAAGAAGATTGGAAGAGCTCGCCGAGCTCGAAGGAAAACGCCTCTGGGCACAACAAAACATCCAACTCTACCAAGCTCGCATGACCCGTGCTTTCGATAAGCTGGTCAAAGGCCGAGAATTCAAGAAAGGAGACCTGGTGATTGTTAAAAGAAGAGAAGTGATGGCCTCCAACCCCAAGGGGAAGTTGGTCGAAAACTGGATCGGACCATATATCGTCCGCTGAGTATATGAAGGGGGTGCCTACGTCCTGGTGGACCACAAAGGAGTCGTCCAGTTCTCTCCCCTCAACGGAAAGCATATAAAGCTGTACCACACAGCTCAACCGGCATTCCTAGAATGACCGTCATTCTTTACCCTTGGTTTAGTGGCGCTCCGCCCTAGCCAAGTCACCTTTATCTTGGTTTAGTGGCATTCCACCCTAGCCGAGCTACCCTTATCTTGGTCTAGTGGCACTCCACCCTGATCGAGCTATCTTTTCTTGGTCTAGTGGCACTCCGCCCTGATCGAGCTATCCTTCCTCGATTTAGTGGCACTCCGCCCTGATCAAGCTATCCTTCCTTGGTTTAGTGGCACTCCGTCCTAGCCGAGCTACCCTTACCTTGGTCTAGTGGCACTCCGCCCTGATCGAGCTATCCTTCCTTGGTTTAGTGGCACTCCGCCCTAGCCGAGCTACCCTTCCTTGGTTTAGTGGCACTCCTCCCTAGTCGAGCTACCCTTATCTTAGTCTAGTGGCACTCCGCCCTGACTGAGCTACCCTTCCTTGGTTTAATGGCACTCCGCCCTAGCCGAGCTATCCTTATCTTGGTTTAGTGGCACTCCACCCTAGCCGAGCTACCCTTATCTTGGTCTAGTGGCACTCTGCCCTAGCCGAGCTATCCTTACTTGGTCTAATGGCACTCCGCACTAGCCGAGCTATCCCTCCTTGGTTTAGTGACACTCCGCCCTAGCCGAGCTACTCTTCCTTGGTTCAGTGGCACTCTGTCCTAGCCGAGCTACCCTTCCTTGGTCTAGTGGCACTTCGCCCTGATCGAGACATCTTTCCTTGGTCTAGTGGCACCCCGCCCTAGCCGAGCTACCCTTCCTTGGTCTAGTGGCACTCCACCCTGATCGAGCTATCCTTCCTTGGTTTGGTGGCGCTCCGCCCTATCCAAGCTACCTTTATCTTGGTTTAGTGGCATTCCGCCCTAATCGAGCTATTCTTCCTTGGTTTGGTGGTGCTCCGCCCTGGCCAAGCTACCCTTATCTTGGTCTAGTGGCATTCCGCCCCGATCGAGCTACCTTTCCTTAGTCTAGTGGCACTCCGCACTAGCCGAGCTATCCCTCCCTGGTCTAGTGGCATTCCGCCCTAGCCGAGCTACCTTTCCCTAGTCTAGTGGCACTCCGCCCTGATCGAGCCACCTTCCCTTGGTCTAGTGGCATTCCTCCTTAGCCGAGCTCTCGAAAGAATACACCATATTGCCATTACGGGCCCTACGCCCGAATCAGCGAAAGAGCATTCCTTTGCGTTAGCATTCAGCCCTTGCTAACGAATGAACTACTCTGCTCGGCACGAGGCCCGGTGCTCCGGCCAACAGCCGTCTACTATCAACCGAGGGTCGGACATCACGCTTCGACCTACCACCCTTTATATCAAAAAAAAAAAGAAGAAGAAAATAAAATAAAAATGGGGGTTAAAATTGAGATACCCCGCCAGACTTGCTCCTATATTAGGACAAGTGTAAAAATGGCTATAACCCAGCTGTGGTGAAAACCCGAAAGGGCGCTACAGGCAAAATCGGGTACCCCGCCACGTGAAAACCCGAAAGGGTGCGTGGGCAAAAGCAAGAGGGGGCTGGCTTCGGCGAAAACCCGAAAGGGCGCCTAAGTCAGTAAAGTGGTAATTTAAAAATTCCTCTTTTGTTCTCCCCCCGTTGAAACTCCAAAAAGGGACAATCATCAAAAGTCCCACCGGAGATCCTCTAACAAACCCATGTTCGACCCTCGTCATCATCGGCGAGATCGGTCGATCTCTATCCCTAACTTGGACCTTCCGTCCTTGTTAATAATCCTACCTTTGCTTCGGCATGTGATCCATGCTGATGAACAAACCCATGTTCGACCCTCGTCATCATCGGTGAGATCGGTCGATCTCTATCCCTAACTTGGACCTTCCGTCCTTGTTAATAATCCTACCTTTGCTTCGGCATGTGACCCATACTGGAGAACAAACCCATGTTCGACCCTCGTCATCATTGGCGAGATCGGTCGATCTCTGCCCCTAACTTGGACCTTTCGTCCTTGTTAATAATCCTACCTTTGCTTCGGCATGCGACCCATGCTGATGAACAAACCCATGTTCGACCCTCATCATCATTGGCGAGATCGGTCGATCTCTACCCCTAACTTGGACCTTCCGTCCTTGTTAATAATCCTACCTTTGCTTCGGCGTGTGACCCATGCTGATGAACAAACCCATGTTCGACCCTCATCATCATCGGCGAGATCGGTCGATCTCTACCCCTAACTTGGACCTTCCGTCCTTGTTAATAATCCTACCTTTGCTTCGGCATGTGACCCATGCTGATGAACAAACCCATGTTCGACCCTCGTCATCATCGGCGAGATCGATCGATCTCTGCCCCCAAATTGGACCTTCCGTCCTTGTTAATAATCCTACCTTTGCTTCGGCATGTGACCCATGCTGATGAACAAACCCATGTTCGACCCTCGTCATCATCGACGAGATCGGTCGATCTCTGCCCCTAACTTGGACCTTCCGTCCTTGTAAATAATCCTACCTTTGCTTCGGCATGTGACCCATGCTGATGAACAAACCCATGTTCGACCCTCGTCATCATTGGCGAGATCGGTCGATCTCTACCCCTAACTTGGACCTTCCGTCCTTGTTAATAATCCTTCCTTTGCTTCGGCATGTAACCCCTGCTGATGAGTAAATCTGTGTCCGACCCTCGTCATCATCGGTGAGATCGGTCGATCTCTACCATTAACCTGGACCTTCCGTCCCCATTAAGAACTGTACCCTTTGCTTCGGCATTTAACCAATGTCGACGAATTAAACCAGGATCCGACCCCTGTCATCATCGACAAGGCCGATCGGCATGCTAGCGGGCAGGCTCTCCTGTGTCCCGGCTTCTTCCTAAAACAAAAAAAGAAGAGAAAAAGATGGGGTGAAAAATAGAGATACCCCGCCGGCCTTGTTCCTATATTAGGGCAAGGACAAAAATGGCTATAACCCGGCTGTAGCGAAAACCCGAAAGGGCGTTACGGGCAAAATCGGGTACCCCGCCACGTGAAAACCCGAAAGGGCGCGTGGGCAAAAGCAAGAGGGTGCTGGCTTTTTGCGAAAACCCGAAAGGGCGCTTAGGTCAGTAATGTGAATAAAAAATTATATAAATGAATGATGAATAGTGATGATCCATCCTCCGTCCTGAAGACCCTTTACAGGGTCGAAGCGGAGTCTTCATCCAATGTCCCACCTATATATGTATATATTTCCTACCCTTTTCGACCCTTGTCACCATCGGCAAGATCGGTCGCTACCCTTTCCGGTTCTTGTCATCATCGGCAAGACCGTCTACCCTTTTCGACCCTTGTCACCATCGGCAAGATCGGTCGCTACCCTTTCCGGTTCCTGTCATCATCGACAAGACCGTCTACCCTTTTCGACCTTTGTCACCATCGACAAGATTAGTCGCTACCCTTTCCGGTCCTTGTCATCATCGGCGAGATCGTCTACCCTTTTCGACCCTTGTCACCATCGGCAAGATCGGTCGCTACCCTTTCCGGTTCTTGTCCTCATCGGCGAGACCGTATACCCTTTTCGACCCTTGTCAACATCAGCAAGATCGGTCGCTACCCTTTCCGGTCCTTGTCATCATCGGCAAGACCGTCTACCCTGTTTGACCCTTGTCACCATCGGTAAGATCGGTCACTACCCTTTCTAGTTCTTGTCATCATCGGCAAGACCGTCTACCCTGTTCAACCCTTGTCACCATCGGCAAGATCGGTCGCAACCCTTTCCGGTTCTTGTCATCATCGGCAAGACCGTCTACCCTGTTCGACCCTTGTCACCATCGGCAAGATCGGTCGCTAACCTTTTCGGTCCTTGTCATCATCGGCAAGACCGTCTACCCTTTTCCACCCTTGTCACCATCGGCAAAATCGGTTGCTGCCCTTTCCGGTCCTTGTCACCATCGGCAAGGTCGCTCGCTATCTTTTTTGGTTTTCGTCGCCTAGACTGACCAACTTTCCATCGACCCTGGTCGCCTTCGACAAGACCGGTCGACCTTTTCCCCCCTAACCCGGACTCCTCATCCTCATCGAGCGGCAGACTATTTTTGCTCCATATAAACCCTATTAATGAATAAGCCCTATCCTCAGTTCCATCAGCTTCGACAGATTCGGCTGACTGGCCATCTGCCCTTATTTCCTAGCCCTGAAGAGGCCTCTATACCCTGTTGGGTCCCCCGGACTCTTGACTTGCACTGGCCGTTGTTTAGTCCCGAGGATAGCCATGGCGCGGTGAAGCGAACACCTCACCCCTTTGCTGAAGGCGTGAGCGCTCTCCTACCCCCGTGACCCACACGCTCGGACTAGAATCAACTGGCGAAGAAAAAAGAAGAAGAAGAAGAATAATGAAAGAATGGAGTCGTCATTTAACAGCAAAATGAAGATTTTCATTCCTATAGAATAAAGGGTACATGTTACGCGGGGCATTCCCCGGAATACATGAAGTCCATCAAAAAGAGGCAAATAGAAAAGAACTATGGCAGAGAGCGTCGGAAGATGTCCTCCAGCTCCGGAATGCCCAGGGAAGGATGGCGGGCTTGTTCCTACAGTCTGAATTCAGTGGCCTCCAGCTGAGATAGTCTCTCCCCGAGGGAAGCAACTTGCCCCTCGGCCATTTCTGCCTCCTCCACCCTCTGGACTTCCAGGCGTTCTACCTCTTGAAGCTCAGCCTCTGCCCTTGAAAGTTCGGCGTGTAATTCCGCTATGCGGGCAGTGAGAAAGCTTCGGTGCTGCAAAGAGGCATTGGCATCATCCCTCATCCTCGCCGCAGTCCCTTTCAGAGAGATGAAAGCTGTTCGGCATTCGGCCCGCTCCAGTGTTACGGCCGCCAGCTGGTCAGCTGCCTCCCGGCCTAAGAATTCCGTCCTGTTTACATATTTCAGAAGCAGGATCACCCGTGGAGTCCAGTCTTCCATGGGGCTACCAAAGGCCAACATCGAGCGGGATAAGTGCTCTATGAAGCCCCTTAGCTGAACATAAGTCAAATCTCTGTTGGCCGTTATGGTCTGCTGAAGGGTCCCTAAGAACTGCCACACAAGGTCACTCGAAGACTGGAGACCGAGCGGCGACGTCTTGGGTAGTTCAAACTCCACTCTGCCGTCCACAGTGGCCCAGATATCATCGCCCGTCCCAGAAGATGACGACAGCATGAGCTGCAATGCACTGGTATGGGGAACAACCGCGGTGGCCGATACGGTAGCTGGAGTCTCAATGACGACAATTTCCTTGCCAGCCCCATGGGATGGAGGTGCAACAGGAATATCAAGAGCCAAGGACATCTGTTCTTCGACGATCTCTCCGGCTTCTATCTCGGGGGGGGCATCCTTCTCCGAAGCTGACTGTTGTGCGACTTCTAATGGCTGAGAGTCCTCGACTGCTACCAAACTATCAACCCTCACAAGTGCTCCGGGTCCAGCTGGAGCCACTGTCGCCGCATAGTCCTTGGGGTATCGCAGTGCGATAGGCCGCAAGACGGACGGGAAGGTTGCGTGGCACGTGTCTAGAGCCGGGAGGGGTATCTGCACCGTCATGGTTGGCAGCACCACCTCAGTCTGCACCAGAAATATGTACATTAAAAAAGCTAAAGGAAGAGAAAGGAAGGGTAGCAGGCGCCGACCACAGGTGGGTCCTTACCTCAGTCGGTACTAAGCTCAAATCTCTAAGGGAAACTTCTCTGGCACCAGCCTCTCCACTCACAAGCGAGCTTGACGGCCCATGACCACTCCATGACAACCGGGGTGGGCTAAAAGACGGATGATCGCTTTCATAGGCCGAAGATGCCCCAGCATCCTCTGTCTCTGTGTCAACAGGTGGGAACTCCTCATCACTGGAGCCGCCACCATAATCGACCTGCTCAGAGGAGGAAGACTCCTCTGCTCTTTCGGGACGCTCCACCATCGGGGCAGGAGTCTCGCCAGGAGGAGCATCACCCACGGCAGGAGCTTCCCCCATGCACTCCACATCAGGAGCAACAGTGGATGGAATCTCAAGGGAAAGTCCACCCTGCGCCTGGATAATCGCTTCTTCTGCACCCTCCGAGCCCGGAAGTAATGACGGTTGTATATCAACTGAAATTCACGGCAAGAAATGGTCAAGCCGGCTAAAGATATGAGGATTCGTGGTGGCGTCACAATTAAACTCTAAATTACCTTCCATTTCCTGTCTGGGCATTGGAGAAGGCAGATCTCTCTCTACGGGAGTAGCAGGGATTTCCTCTGCCCCTTCCCTAGTCGCGACATCTACTGTCGCCTCCAGCCCGACGACCGCGGCAACTGTGTCGACAACCGTCAGCATGGGCTAGCCAAGGCAGTCAAAGTGAGCTAATGAACTCTGAAGAAAAGGAGAGCCTACCTCCAGCTTCTGGCCTTTCTGTGCGAGAAGCCTTAAACTCTTCAAAGGATACAACCGGAGGAAGAACGGTTGCTGATTCCCTTTCTGCGGCCTTCTTTCGGCGCGCTCGTATCACCCGGGTCACCGCCACCTTCGCCTTCCCGACGGCCTCTCTCAAATGGGATCGAGTCCGCTTTCTCGAATCGCCGTGAGGCAGTGGTGTTGTGGTCGGGGCCGGCTCGGAAACCTCGAAATATGCTGGCTTCTGAGCCTTTATTATCAGCTCCCTAAAGTGCTGGGTCTCCTCCGAAGTTGGTCAGACTGCACATGCACACAGGTGAGAATAATGCACCACAATGAAGGAAAGAAGCTGGCCGAAGGGCCTGAGTGAAGAAATGGAACATACTTGCCGGCCCCGTGTAGAAGGGGAAGATAGGCCAATAATATAGCGATGGCATTTTGTCTCTTGAAGCTGCCTTGCGAATAAGCCAACATAAGTCCCCTATCTTCTCGCTCGGCTCAGCCAGCAGTGCTAGATCCTCGTGGCCACGAGAAGACAAGTGATAATATAAGCTCAGGTGATCCAGCCCCCATCTGTCAGCATACTTGAATGAGATATAGAGGGGCCGGTCCAGAATGGCTTTGCTAGGGCCACCCACTGATAGACCGTATGAGCGAAGGAGCGCAAATAGCCACGGGGTGTTGTCATATAAAGCAGCCCGCCTGTCTTCCCTACGGATGAAGGTCTGATAAGGATACAACCTATCAACCTCG
This sequence comes from Amorphophallus konjac, assembly GCA_022559845.1. Lineage (NCBI taxonomy): Eukaryota > Viridiplantae > Streptophyta > Magnoliopsida > Alismatales > Araceae > Amorphophallus > Amorphophallus konjac. The sequence goes on from CM040125.1 coordinate 186,199,763, forward strand.
GGACGCCAGTCGGCCACAGCCGAGATGGGTTCCTCCACCGGTAGGGGGAGTTGCTGAAGGACCACCCTCTCGCTGCTTACCCGGCATAAGCCCCGGAGTGTTTTCACATAGTCATCCTTACTGATTGGGGGCAGCTTCGGGTCAACTTTCATCCTGCGAATTTTTACGACCTTTCGGGCCTCCAGATAGGCCCTCGCCTCTGTATGGGTCCAGGATTTCAACTTCCTCAAATAAGAAGACTCAATGTCAAGGACTAGCTCTGGCTGGGAATCCAGAAACCTATGCTCTACCATGGCCCAACACTCTCGCTGGGAGCTCCTGTAGAACCCCGTCCGCGCGTTCCACCACTTGATATACTCAGGCGTGACGCGGGGGAAACGGGCTGGGGTTGGCACCCTGAAAGAAACATCTTCCCGGCGGTGGAAGAAGTCCCACCATATCCGGTCATCATCATTTGAAACTTGCCCGGCCCTGTGCCTATTAGGCAACGCAAACTGTGAAGAAGAATGTGGAATGTGTTGGTCGTAGCCGAAGTTCCGGCTGAAACGGAATGGGTAGTATGGCTCCAACCATAAAATGCCGCTCTTGCGGAATACAAGGACACTCGGCCTGATGGCCAGCGCCCAGTCAACCAACTTTGGCTCAAGAATGGGCCTGGTACATTTGGCCCCAGAAATCGGATGGATATACTCCTCAGTCTCAAAACGCTTGCACTACCTCGTCCTGTTCACCAGCGGGTTGGAATGGGCAGCTAAACTCCAGAAGTGAAGAACCCCGGGCGAATCTGTGGGAATACGGGCCAACTTGCCCCGAATGGCGAAGAGCTGCTCCGCCAATGAGGATGGCTCAGCACTCGCGAATTCTATCACTCGCGGAACAAGAGGAACCGACTGTAACGCCCGAGGAGCCGCCTCCGGGAACAGGGTACAGACCCAAGCATTAAAGAAGTGCAACGGACCAACCGTCTGAAGATTCCTCGGGAGACGTATCTTGTGCAGGTCTCCCAACATCTTGTAAATGAGGCATAGAGCCACCGGGCAAAGAGATAGCTTGGTACCCCAAGCCATGAGATAGGCAGGATAAATAGCCTCTGCCCTAATTACGCTCTCGTCACCTTGCGGGAGAGCGAAAGAACAGATCCAGTAGACCAGGTACGCAGCACAGTGGGTGACTGCGTCGACACCAGTAGGGTTTGGGTCTTCCATCTGCCCTCCCCATGAAGTGGATGATGAGGCGGCCTGGCGTCGAACTCTCTTCTTCCGCTTCTGAGCCACTGGCGCTATCGGGGGAAAATCTTCATACTTCTTCTTCCCACCGAAGAAATATTGGAGCCAGGCGCCCATCTGCACCCTCCACTTCTCGCCCGGCTTCCGAGCTTCCCTCGTGTCGTGCGACGAATGATAGAGGGTGCGGTACGTGATGGGGCATCAAAGGCGATTTCCATACACGGGTGAAGTGTATTTGTGAGTTATGGCTTGCATGAGATTGTAATTGTGTATTTTCTTTCTTTTGGGCTAATGGGCCATTTTTTATGTTAAGTCCAAGGTTAGATTGCTATTAGTAGAGTCCATTAGAAAGCCTAGTTCATATTGGACCAAGTGCCACCCTTATGGACCTTATTAGTCATTTAAGGCCCAATTGGGCCACTCCCTCTCATGGGCCACCAAGACTTGGAAGGCCCAAGTCTAGACTTGAGTTAATGGGTTGGGTTGGCTGCCCTTGGACCAGCCTAGGCCCAAGAGAGGCCCATGAAGGGGGCGCCCCCTCTTTTGGCCTTATTAGGCTAGTTAGGTGGAGTTTGAATGTAATTAGTCTAAGGTTGAATGGAGATGGTCAAGGTGGATTAAACAATTGTATTTGGTGTGTTATTCACACCTCATCTCAGCCATTCAATCCCCAACCCTTGATACAAGGGTCCATATTAGATTTGATTGGAGTCATATATAATGTTGTATTTTCATAAGAAATTCAATGAAAAAAATCAGAAAATTGTTGAGTCTCTTGGAGCTTGGTGCACCCCTCTCTCCTCCCCCTGCTGTTCTTCCACCTTCAACCCCAGATCTAGAGTGGTTCTACCTCCCTTCATCCCCTCTCAACCTCTGATCATCACCGGTGCCGCCGCCGCCGCCGTTCGTGCCGCCTTCGAGCCGCCACGGGATCAATTTCGATGTTCTGTCTTGCTGGACAGAGGTGAAGCTCGGAAATTCCTCAAGTCAGCCACGAGTTCAGATCGACTTCAAATTTTGAGGGTTGGTTCCTACCTTATAGAAGCTTCCCCACAAAAACATTCAGCTCCAAATTCCCCCGTTTCATATTGTTTCCACTTCGTTCATTCCCCAAACTCAAATCAGATCTGTCTCTATCTACAGTGACAGAACCTTTGAGTTCGTCCCCTTCTACCCCCTTTTGAATTTCTTTTGCCCTCCCAATTTAACTGGGGTTTCTGTCCATTTTTCCCTACCACCACCATTTTTATTAATTTTTTTGAGTCTTTTACCTATTTTTAAAAATTCATGTTCTACCGGAGCTACAGTACCTCCAGCCAGATCTCAGATTCGACCTTCTTTCAGTAAAAAAATCATAGAAATTCACAGACATATCCAAACCAACTTTGCCATCTTCCCAACTCAAAATCCTACAACTTTCATGAAGAAGTCGAAGTCTGAATCCAAGGTCCTCCTAGCGGTCAACGGCAGTTATCAGAGATCAGCTCTACAGATCTGAGTGTTCAGTTACTGTACAACAGGAGGTTGTAAATTCCACAAGTCCAGATCAACGAAGATCCAGGCCAGATCTCTAGACCTACATTGAAGTACTTCGAGTCAGCTTTCCAACGGCTCTAATTTCGTGTCAATCCGACATCGGATCTGACCGCAGCGTCCGTTCTCGCCGGACAACGCGCTGAAAACCAGAAACTGCAGATCCGTGGGAAGTTTTCCCGACGGGCGCCGGCCGGAGCCGCCCGGCCTCCGATCATCGTTCCAGCGTGCCGCCAGCCCGGGGATCGCTTCCATCAGTGTCCCCCACCACAGCGGTGACCCGGGTCCCACACGGCCCCTCAGGACAGCACGTGGGCCCCACCGTCATTAGTTCGGGCGTTGCCGAATCAACGCGAGAAGCCGCCCGTCAACCCGAATTCGGTCCTCCCGGACCCCATTGTGTAGCCCTTTACCTCCCTGCGTGGAGTGGGCAGCGGCTTGCATTTCTGTAATATTGTTCCGGGAGTACGAGTTTCGGCCGGGTCCGTCGTCCCCACGCCGAGCGCGTGGAGGTATCGTCTTCGCTCCTACACTTGGCATTTCGCTTATTTCATATATGCTTGTTTATGCCACTGCTAGAGAGCATGTTTTAGGACCTAGCTCGTTATAATTTCATATCACCGTTGCTGCGAGAGAGTGAGCGAGACCGTCCCGTGACCCGATCCGGGCACGAAAGTGCGAGCCGACCACCCTAGCTCTTGCCGGTTTCTCAACCGTGCACGTCCGACGCTTCCCTCATCAAGGGACGATCGCGAGCTTGCCGTGTCCGTGTCTCGTCCCGCATCAATTTGGTATCAGAGCCAGGTTGAGTCTAGGGTGTCAAAAAAAAAAGAGTGTCATTTACGTCTAGTCATTAGTCGGTCTAAGTCGTGTTTAGGGTCATCATTGTTTTAAAACACAAAAAAGAGTGTCTTTTCGCATACATCCCTTTACTCGGTATATAGAAAGGTGTTGTCCGACCGTTAGGTTACGCCTATCGGGAAGGCCGCACACTTGTGCGAGTGACCTTCGGGTCGATTATCTCCGCCGCGTACCGAGTTTTGGTTAAGTCTAGGCGCATCATTTTACATTAGTGTGTTTTGCTTTAGTCGGTGTCTTCTAGTCGGTGTGTTTGCATGCCCACTCGTCGAGGTACTCAGTACTCACCCCCACCCCCACCTATGGCCAACCCACGGGATACCTCGGGAGACTTCCACTCCCTGCAAGAGGCGATGATGGCCATTATGACTAGGTTGGACCAATCCGATGCTAACTTTCGGACTTTCTCCGATAATATGGATGGTCGCCTTAGGGCCATGGAGGGACGCTTGGAGAACTCCGATAGGTCGGTCCAAGACCTCGTTGGGCGGTTAGAAAGGATGTCACACGGGGACCCTCTTGGGACAGCCCAAGGTCCACCCGCACCTCCTCCCGCGGTGGCCCAAGTCCAACCCGCTCCCATGGCCCAAGTCCAACCCGCTCCCGCAGCCCAAAACCAGCCACCACTAGTTCCTCCACCCGCCCCTCCTCGGGTTCCCCAACTACCACACCGTGACCTTGGTCTCGAGGACTATGGGTCCGACAATGCCTACGAGGGGTATGGTCAACGCCGTCGTGGTTTTCAGCCACAACGAGATGTGGATGATGATAGGGTCCTTAAGACCGTGCGAGCGGACCCTCCCGCTTTTTACGGGTCTTTGGATCCGAAAGTCTACCTAGATTGGGAGTTTGGCATGGACCGTTATTTTGAATGGTATGATATGTCGGAGCGTCGAAGGGTCCGATTTGCCACCATGAAACTCATGGGGCAGGCACAAACCTATTGGAAGAATGTGGAGAGCCTGCTACTTCAGCGGCTAGAACCCCCGATCGACACATGGGCCGAGATGAAGAATAAACTTCGGCAAAAATACCTTCCTCCCACATACCGCCAGCGACTCATCGATAGATGGTAAAGTCTTAGCCAGGGAGACCGGTCCGTCTCCGAATACATCGCGGAGTTTGATGAGTACTTTCTCTGATGTGGTGTCACGGAGGAGAGTACCATGCCCGTGTCCCGCTTTCGACGTGGTTTGCGGCCACACTACCAGTATGAGCTTTTCCGCCGCAATGCCAAGACGTTGGAAGAGGCATATCAGGTTGCCCTCGAGATGGAGCAATTTGAGGGAGAGTTCGAGTCTAGCCATCGGTTGGGCCCCACCCCTCTCCGTAGTGCCGAGCCCCGTCACTCCATAGGCCCGCATCAGCGGCCTCCCATGGCTCGACCTCAGGAGCCCACCCGTCAGGAGCACTTCTCTCCACGGCCTCGCCCTCCTCCACCCCGGGATCTATTTCCATCCCAACCACCGGCACCCTTTGCCCGTTCCCCAGCTCCTATAGCCCGTCCTCTGGCACCGGCACCCCCTCCACTCTTGTCCAAGGCACCTACATCTCCCCCATTGTTGCCTACACCCCCTACCCGGCGGGATGATAAGGGTAAGGCCCCTCTTATCGGGGAGAGTAGTCGATCGCGAATACAATGTTTCCACTGTCACGGGTACGGCCACATTGCTAGTGAGTGTCCCGCTCGCACCACCCTAGCCTTAGGTGTTGGAGGATCCGCACCTCCTGAGCTTGAGCATGTCGATTACGAGGCCGATGAGGCACTGGCCGATGAATACTATGCCATGGGGGAAGAGCTGGGCGACCCTTCGGCCGCCCAGGATGTCGCCACCTAGTGGGTTTGCTGCTACCACCTTAGTCTAGAGTCGTGTATGAGTCGGTGTGTTTTCTTTGTGTGGTTTGTTTGTGTGGTGATTTTGAGTCGATTGTTTGTGTGATTTTCATTCATGTGTCAGTGCATGGTGAGTCTGCATCTGTCTTATGCAAGCTCGTGTCGTTCTCTTATGAGTGTGAAGCGAGTCGACTCACTTGATGAGTATGGGATCGATTTTACTTCTATATCCGGATCAGTCACCTATAGGGACTCAGCGGTGATTCCTAGTGAGTCTTCGAGCTGTTTCCTTCCTTTTGAGAGTGCCCCTTCGGAGTGACCACCTTTAGCCATAGCAGTGCGCATATCGAGTATATATGGAATGAGCAGGTGCCGATCATTTGGAGTGGAGCATACCCACGTTACTTGGCACGGTGACAGATCCGACGGAGTACCGGAGCAGCCATACCCCTACTCGATGGGGTCGAGTTCCTCCCACCCGGGGAGAATTGATGGGGCATCAAAGGCGATTTCCATACACGGGTGAAGTGTATTTGTGAGTTATGGCTTGTATGAGATTGTAATTGTGTATTTTCTTTCTTTTGGGCTCCTTGTAAGGCTTATATCAAGCCAATGGGCCATTTGTTATGTTAAGTCCAAGGTTAGATTGCTATTAGTAGAGTCCATTAGAAAGCCTAGTTCATATTGGACCAAGTGCCACCCTTATGGACCTTATTAGTCATTTAAGGTCCAATTGGGCCACTCCCTCTCATGGGCCACCAAGACTTGGAAGGCCCAAGTCTAGACTTGAGTTAATGGGTTGGGTTGGCTGCCCTTGGACCAGCCTAGGCCCAAGAGAGGCCCATGAAGGGGGCGCCCCCTCTTTTGGCCTTATTAGGCTAGTTAGGTGGAGTTTGAATGTAATTAGTCTAAGGTTGAATGGAGATGGTCAAGGTGGATTAAACAATTGTATTTGGTGTGTTATTCACACCTCATCTCAGCCATTCAATCCCCAACCCTTGATCCAAGGGTCCATATTAGATTTGATTGGAGTCATATATAATGTTGTATTTTCATAAGAAATTCAATGAAAAAAATCAAAAAATTGTTGAGTCTCTTGGAGCTTGGTGCACCCCTCTCTCCTCCCCCTGCTGTTCTTCCACCTTCAACACCAGATCTAGAGTGGTTCTACCTCCCTTCATCCCCTCTCAACCTCTGATCATCACCGGTGCCGCCGCCGCCGCCGTTCGTGCCGCCTTCGAGCCGCCACGGGATCAATTTCGGTGTTCTGTCTTGCTGGATAGAGGTGAAGCTCGGAAATTCCTCAAGTCAGCCACGAGTTCAGATCGACTTCAAATTTTGAGGGTTGGTTCCTACCTTATAGAACCTTCCCCACAAAAAAATTCAGCTCCAAATTCCCCTGTTTCATATTGTTTCCACTTCGTTCATTCCCCAAACTCAAATAAGATCTGTCTCTGTCTACAGTGACAGAACCTTTGAGTTCATCCCCTTCTACCCCCTTTTGAATTTCTTTTGCCCTCCCAATTTAACTGGGGTTTCTGTCCATTTTTCCCTACCACCATCATTTTTATTAATTTTTTTGAGTCTTTTACCTATTTTTAAAAATTCATGTTCTACCGGAGCTACAGTACCTCCAGCCAGATCTCAGATTCGACCTTCTTTCAGTAAAAGAATCATAAAAATTCACAGACATATCCAAACCAACTTTGCCATCTTCCCAACTCAAAATCCTACAACTTTCATGAAGAAGTCGAAGTCTGAATCCAAGGTCCTCCTAGCGGTCAACGGCAGTTATCAGAGATCAGCTCTATAGATCTGAGTGTTCAGTTACTGTACAACAGGAGGTTGTAAATTCCACAAGTCCAGATCAACGAAGATCCAGGCCAGATCTCTTGACCTACATTGAAGTACTTCGAGTCAGCTTTCCAACGGCGCTAATTTCGTGTCAATCCGACATCGGATCTGACCGCAGCGTCCGTTCTCGCCGGACAACGCGCTGAAAACCAGAAACTGCGGATCCGTGGGAAGTTTTCCCGACGGGCGCCGGCCGGAGCCGCCCGGCCTCCGATCATCGTTCCAGCGTGCCGCCAGCCCGGGGATCGCTTCCATCAGTGTCCCCCACCACAGCGGTGACCCGGGTCCCACACGGCCCCTCAGGACAGCACGTGGGCCCCACCGTCATTAGTTCGGGCGTTGCCGAATCAACGCGAGAAGCCGCCCGTCAACCCAAATTCGGTCCTCCCGGACCCCATTGTGTAGCCCTTTACCTCCCTGCGTGGAGTGGGCAGCGGCTTGCATTTCTGTAATATTGTTCCGGGAGTACGAGTTTCGGCCGGGTCCGTCGTCCCCACGCCGAGCGCGTGGAGGTATCGTCTTCGCTCCTACACTTGGCATTTCGCTTATTTCATATATGCTTGTTTATGCCACTGCTAGAGAGCATGTTTTAGGACCTAGCTCGTTATAATTTCATATCACCGTTGCTGCGAGAGAGTGAGCGAGACCGTCCCGTGACCCGATCCGGGCACGAAAGTGCGAGCCGACCACCCTAGCTCTTGCCGGTTTCTCAACCGTGCACGTCCGACGCTTCCCTCATCAAGGGACGATCGCGAGCTTGCCGTGTCCGTGTCTCGTCCCGCATCAGTACGCCTTCATCAGATATCGATAAGCGTAACCCGCCAGATACCGACCCTCACCATCGGTCTGATCCTTCAGCCAGTCAAGCCAGCAGACCTCCTCATACGGCTCTCCATCAATAGGTAGGCCGCTAATCTGTGAGAGACTCCATAAATCCAGAGAGGTCTCTCCTTCCGAGGTATAGAAAGTGTTGTACTCAGGGCAAAACACTTCGATCATGCCGCAGCATAAGCCTCGGGAGATGGGGTAGCGGTATCTCGAAGCATATACGCTGTGGTAGACACCAGCCTTGGTCAGGATGGGAGCGTAATGATGCAGCACATAATCTGTGAACTCCACCGCTCCAGGTCTAAATGCGTGAGCGTCGGTGGCCTTTAGCTCGGCAAACCACCCCACAGATATCTGGTGCTTGAAGCGGATCGCCAGGCAGTCTGGCAGAAATGATTCATCTCTGTATCCCCATTTCAACGGGGCAAGAAACAAGCCAAAGATCGGCTTCTCCCGGTCCACCCTGCCTGCGGAATCATTCCACCGAGTGGGTACGAATTCAGGGGCCCTGGTCAGCAGCCCATCTTCTAGAGCCAGATCTTGCAGTCCCAGCACGGCGCTCCATTTCCTGACCTCTCCGGGAATATAAATTGGCCTTCCCCGCACCACACATTCTGACAGGCTATCCCTCTCTACTAACAAGGCCTACTCGGCTTTGCGGACGAGGAACAGATCTCTCTTCCCCTGAAGATTGAAACGTCGAAGGAAGGACATCAGATGCTTGTCCTTGGGGGGGTCTCGCCTGACGGCGCCTTCCCGGTCATAATGAAAAGAATCACCTCCGAGGATGAGGAGACGGCCAGTGTCCATAGTATCGGTCTCCGAGTCCGAGGATTCTGCAACTATAGCAAGCTAGTCGTGCCCCCGGTCAAGGGAATGAACATTTTCCCACGTCACCATGGCACGGGATGCGGAAGAAGAAGAACCGAATGCCATGATAGCTGCAAAGAAAGCGCATCAAACAATAAGCAAAGTCAGAAAATAGCTGATCAAAGGTAGATTTCTGACAAAATTTCGGCAGAGTCTCCCCAGCACGGGAGATTGCCAAAGAAAAGTGGGAACACGTCCACTAAAGGAACGGCCCCTAAAAGCAGCCATCGGCATTACACTGAGGCCAAAAGGAACACCCGGGGAAATAGCTCCGAGGGCAAGCCCTACTAGAAGCCTCCCGGGGCCCAAAGAATGGGTTTGAAACCCAAAAGAGCAACACTCCGCTCACCCCGAAGAAGGAGCCGCTGCTGCTCTCGCCCTCACCTCACTCGGCGCCGCAGGAAGAGAAGGAAGGGAGGAGAGAGAAAGAAACTGCGAAAATGAGAAGTGATGAAGAAAAAACCGAAGGGAAAATAATATATAGGGGAGCCTCCCTGCGGTTAATCCGGCGCGCTATTTTATGCGCCGAATTAACATCCCTCAACAAAAAGGCACGCCGAAATCGGCCGCGCCGGGTTAACGGTCAAATGGCCAGGGCCGCGCCGTATTAAAAACGCAAAGGGCCAGGGGCGCACTGTATTAACATTCAAACAGCGTCGGATTAACATCCGTGCCGGATCAAGGGCCATCCCAAGCTCCTGTCAACTGAAGAGGAGACCATTCCGGGTGAAGCTCATCCGTCGGCCTTATTGCACTCGTGCCTCCCTCACAACACCCACGTCTGGGGGGCATTTGTTGGCACTCATAATGTGATCGTCGGTGATCAAGCCATAAAGACGAATGATGCGGCCCGCTGAAGCACGGAAGCTGATAAAGATCAACATATTGAAGACTTCTCGAGCTGCCAGAGCCTCAAGTCACCCCGTATGAACGCCAGGGACTTCACCTCAGGAGAACCGAGATGAATTCGCAACCAACCAGCAGTGCGACCAAGCCTGCCCAATGAACTGGCAACGACTCCGTCATGCCGCATACACTACACCCGTTGTCCGACCAAGGACGATGGTCAACCCAGTGGCTACCCACCTCATGAAAGGCTCTCCTGAGATTAAAGAGTCCCCTTGGCTCTTCAGAACGGAGGACCGAAAGCTCTGTCGGCAGAAGAACCCGGTCACCCGGCACGGGTACGGTTTCCCACCAAGATGGGCCCGTTAGTGGCCGAATGATCGCCCAGCTTAGGCGGAACTATCCCTGGTGTTATCCCACCCTCTAAGGAGCTTTGAGCACAAGCCAGACCAAGCTAGCGGCACGTATCATAGTGCCGAGAGCCGTGTCAGCGGAAAACCCGCGTGATCAAACCAAAGCCATCGGAAGTTCCGAGAATGGCCGTACGTCGGTCTGAAAGCTTCAACAAGGCATCTCGGCGAGGTTTCAAGGAGCATTGGTGAGATAAATGTTCACGGTGACCCCCGGAGTCATCCCCGGACTCATCGTCTGACTCGCGACGTGCGAGGAGCATTAACACGGTGCGCCCTAAATCGGCGCGCCTCCATCTGGCACCCCTTATTCCGGCGCGCAGAAACCCTCACTCGGCGCCCTCCTATTCCGGCGCGCAAGGGATAGAGATCACTCTTACCGGCGCGCCATTCTCTGCGCCGGATTAAGGCATCGAACCTCCTCCTATATATAGGGAGCCGTTCGATTGATAGAAGGGAGAGGATAGAGAGAAGAAGGCTTTGAGGAAGACTTTCAAGAGGGTTTTTAGAGAGGCTTTTAGAGAGGCTTTCAGAGAGGTTTTATCAAGAGAGGATAGAAGGAGAAGAAGCAGGGTTCTCCGGAGTGCCCGTTGCCGCCGTCTTCCCTCAACCTGCCTGAAGCCCTCCGGAGTCGGAGAAGAAGAAGACGTCCGATACTCTGTTCTGGGAATAGGTGGGTGCCTGTGTTTTCGCTGATTCCCGATATCGATTTCTCTCTGTCGAATGTAAGCGGGAGGGGGAGGGATGGCGATGATATGAGCCAAACTCCCCTCCCGTTCTCCGCATCTTCTTTTATTTGCTGTTGCTCTACTGTGAATCCTCCTGCGAGTAGGATGGTGGCCGTGCCGCGATGCCGGCACTGAACTCGTGATATGTAGGTGATTTCCCCCCGCCGATGGAATAATAGCATGCGTGTATGAATGCACTAATGGATTGAATGTTTGGTGTCCTGCCTTCCCCTTCCATTGCTATTTCGTTCAATGGTTTTATATACCTATTAGGGTCTTCCCGTATGCGACTTTGAGATCCCGATTTCTCCGGATTCTGAACGCGCCCTGGTATGCCATGGGCTACATGGATAACCCCTCCCTGGGTCCTCCGCGCCTGTGCCTGTGCGCACGTCGCTCTCCGTTTTGATATGAAATTCGACCTTCACCTCCCCTCCTCTTTGCATCTCTCTGTTGTTCAGAGGAGGCCGGTGATGTTTCTGGGATAGTGAAGCCCGCTTAGCGACTATTGCATCCCAGCCATTTGTGGGTATGCGCGTGTAGGAAAGCTTTTCTAGTTGCATATCGATCGACTCTTTCCGTGACTGCCGTTGCATTCTGTTCTATGAATGGTAACCCGGTCCCGTAAGCATCAACATCTTGGCCCTCCACCCAGGGAGGGGGATACCTCCCACCGTTCACCGAGTTGCTAATTGGCCAGGGGAACTCCGTCTCTATTGATGGACGTTCTCATGAGTCATGAAGCCAACAACAACAACAACAGGGGCTCCGGCCCGATAATCTCAAACCCATAGCCCCTCGGGACCCTGTGGTGACCAAAGGGGTAAATGTTCCTAGCAGGCTAGCCCTCGGAACCTCTTTCCCTGAGGGTCTCTCTCTCTAGCAGGTGTAGTGTATGCTGTAGGTTGCCCACCCCTTTGCAAGCTTGTCCTCGGGGTGTCACATCTATCATCAGCTACCTCATCCTCTACTTTCACCCGCGGAGTTTTGGTGCCCCTCGTAGGCTAGTCCTCGGGGTATCCTATCCGTTGGGAATTTGCTGGCTGTCACCATGCAGACCGGTAGTTTAAGGGGCTTACTCCACAAGTGAGTATGACCACGTTCCTCTCCTGCAACCTTTCAGGTTCAGGGGAGATGCTGCCTAATTTTCGGCAGGTTCTGGACAGATAAATCATCTATATGGACTCGTCGTAATAAAGCATTCATTCTGAATCAAGGACCCTAGTTGTCACGCCCCAAGCCTTTAATTACAGCGGAAGACTCGCTCGGGGAGCGTAAACAGCCGGCATGGTAAGCCTCTTGCAAGCAAGAATCAATCAGAGCGCGAGACAATCACACAAGTAAATGCAATTGCACATGATTTAATCAACTTCAACTTCATATCATAATGCTCAATATTCAAAGATACAATCATTAATTTGATTTTCATTCTACTAGACTCAAGAAATAGGAAAAATTACATTGACTCAATCTAGACATTATAAACTTCCTAAGTCTTCACTCATCTTTAATCGCTCTCGGATCCGCTACTTGAATAATCCGAATCCGAACCCGACTCACTTTCATTTCCTGAAAAATAGTGGAAATAGGTAATGAGCACACTTGCCCAGTAGGTATCTTCGCATCAACATGAAGGCACTATTAAAGTGATTATCATTTTCGCTCTAAATAAATAAGGTAAAATCATGCAATGCGATGATCATGCGGCTAATTCAAAGTAACAAGACTATCATATACGATGGAATGAGAACAAGAATGAACTAGTAAGAATAGGATAAGAACATGATATTGGTCTTTCATGAACAAGAATATATCGAGAATGTACTAGCAAGTCACATATTCCTCACTTTAGCATCTTATGCTTATGAGCAAGTGCTTCGTGAATTTCTGTGGAATATCAAGCAAGAAGGTCATGTTGTGCCGTGGATCTTCACTTATTTATAGAAATAGTACTCCCAGCATAATGCGACGTAAGTAGCATCATACCCCATGGTTTATAAAATAGTATGTTTCCGGCAATCAGCCGAGGGGACTAGCATAGAGTCCTTGAACACAATCAGTGCTCGATCGTATCTTCAGTTATAAATTAAGCTACTTCCACGCAGTATAATAGTAAAGTATGGCCAAGAATATAGCGCTTCCAACAATTCCATGATAACTAAAATCAATGAATGAATGCTTCAACATAAGAATGTAGGAGTCAAGAAATAGACTTTAAACAATGTCATGCTCATAGAAATAAATCGACAGCATAACGGTATTTTCCTTAACTTCCATTTCATTTAGATCAATTTAAGCAATATGGCAAGTTCTAGATCATCAAGGTTTGTCTAGAATCATTGGAATATCAACCCTTGGTCAAACCTTGGGTTAACATACACAAGCTATGTAACGGTCGTTAACTGGGCCGTTACACTATGTAACGCGCCACTAATAGGCCGTTAAAATGATCAGAGTCTAGAAAGATAAAAATAGACTCAGAGGAATGTGACGGTCTGGCACTGGGCCGTTACGTCAGCCTGACGGTCCAGTTCAAGGCCGTTACATTTCAAGAATCAGAAACCATGATAGTGCATTTCTAATTATTAGGCTTTAATGGTACAACCAACTCGGCATCCTAGTGGGAATCCCAGGCTCGCGGAGAATTATGGAGGCCTTGAAACAATGATTTCCTAGTCCATCTGAAGGAATATCCAATAGAGAGGTCCTCATGTCCAAGATTGTGTTCCTATAGTGCAAAGTGTGAACTAATGGCAACATACCGGAATATGTGCCATGTACTTATGGAATTGACTCTATTGACAGAGAGAGATATGTATACTCAAATTTTAAAATCATGCTGAAAACTCCGTCAATACAATATTAAAAAGTCATTCTTTATAATACAAAACTATATAATTTGGCTTCAAAAATTAACATAACTCAATAAAAGTGAGACCACAAAACATGCAATACCTATCATGAATGATCAAATAACCTTAAAATCACATGATCAGGTTAAAACTTAGGTAACTAGGCTTTAACAATAATAATATTGGCAGGTTATATTCTGTCTTGGGGTTGACAGAACACAAAGTATAACGGTCTGGATATGGGGCGTCACTGTGATTGTGACGGTCATGACCCAGCCGTTACATGAATGTAATGCGTCTGTCATAGCGCGTTATAATCAACCGTGAAACCCAAATCCAATCAGGGAGTATAATGGTCTGTCGTGGGGCCGTTACATGGAAGTGACGGTCCTTCTATGATGCGTTACAGTCTTTGCTAACAGGAAACAACTAAAGAAGCTAAGAGATCAACTCACATCATGTCTTTTATCAAAACATCATGAGTTTCTAGATATGTTAACAAAGTAAAGGTTGTCTATATGCATGGGTATTGGTGAATAGATGGATAGTCAAGTTTTTAATCTTTAGTTAGGGCTAAGGGAAACATGATATGCATAGAACCAATAAAACATGAAATTGATGATCTAGCATACATGAAATCCAATCAAAACAGAGGCTCTTAGTCCTATCAAGTTATTTTTGCCGTTCATGGGATAACCTACCTCTTACTTAGACTGTAGTTCCTGAATTTGGTAGAGAACCTTGCCCTAGATCTCCTCCTTCTCTTGTGACTTTTCCAGCAACTTCCTTGGGCTCTAACTCTACGACCTCTTGACCTAAAGATGTGAAATTCGGAGAGGAGTTAGTCTAAAGTATTGTGAACAAATTATTCTAAAGAACTTACCTGAGATAATGACTCCTTACCTTGCTTCCTTACGCCCAAAAAGTAAGGGTCGCACAGTTCAGAACTATGCCCTATTTATAGAGTTTAGACTAGGTTTTGAGGATTAGATCGAGTTTAGAGTCCTTGTTTCATCAAATCCTAATCCCTAAGAGTTTTCATGAGTTCCTTTGCTTACGGAACTAACAGGTTTGTAACGGACTAGGACCTACGCGTTAGGGTTATGTGGCGGTCTCGCGATAGACCGCTACATTACTCGTTCCTAGAGTTCAAAGGAAATAAAACTCTTTTAGTTTTCTGGTTCATAGTGTAACGGTCGAGACACCATGCGTTACACGTTTGTGACGGTCAGGCTATAGACTGTTATATTTGTCGTGGATAGAGTTCAAACAATTTAAAACTCTTTTGATAATCTTCCATTAACTTATCTTATATATTCTAGTATTTATCCTTAATATCCGTGGATAGACTTAATTACCTTCTAGAATGTGGGCCAAACTTAATAGGCCAGAGTTAAAATCTTTTGGACTTTAATTAAGTGGGTTGGGTTAATTTATTAACACCACTTGGCCTCATAATGACTTATTAATTTTAAATAAACCATTTATAAATTTATTTAGGCCTTTATAAATTCTTGAAAATTATTTAAAATTTCTGGGACACTACACCCTCCCCCACTTAGAAAGAATTTGGTCCCCAAATTCACAACATGTATTGAGGAGAGTGTACTTACAATTGAATAATTCTGGGAATCTTTTCCGCATAGCCGTTTCGGTTTCCCATGTTGCTTCATATGGCCATGTTTTCTTCCATTGGATCTTGACTATGGGAATAACTTTATTTCTTAATTGACGCACTTCCCGATCCAGAAGTTTGATCGGTGTTTGCTCATATGTCATATCCTTCTGAATCTCCAGATTGTCAGAAGTGATAATATGGTCTGGATCATATACGTACTTTTTCAGCATAGAGACGTGAAATACGTCATGAACTCCTGCTAACTGTGGAGGTAAGGCAATCTATAAGCCACTTCACCGACCCTTTCAAGAATTTCAAATGGGCCAATGAACCTTGGAGTTAGCTTTCCTTTGATGCCAAATATTTGAATACCACGACCTGGAGAAACCTTCAAATACACATGATCTCCTACCTGAAACTCCAAGTCACGTCTTCGATTATCAGCATAAGACTTTTGCCTATCTTGTGCCATTTTCATTCTTTCCTGGATGAGCTTTATTTTCTCTATAGAATCTCTGATAAGGTCGGGGCCTAGAAATTACCTTTCTCCTATTTCATTCCAACATATTGGTGATCGACAACTTTTCCCATATAGAGCTTCAAAAGGTGCCATTTGTATGCTTGCTTGATAACTGTTGTTATATGCAAATTCTACCAGAGGTAAGTGATCATGCCAACTTCCTCCAAAATCAATGACACAAGCCCTGAGCATATCTTCTACCACTTGATTAGTCATTTCTGTCTGACCATCAATTTGTGGATGAAAAGCTGTGCTAAAATTCAATCTAGTCCCCAGTGAATGTTGTAAGCTTTTCCAGAATTGTGATGTAAAACGTGGATCTCTATCTGATATAATAGAGATAGGGATACCATGTAGTTTAACATTTTCTTTGATGTATAATGCTGCTAGAATATCCACAGACCATCGACTTTTTATTGATATGAAATGTGCAGATTTAGTCAATCGGTCTATGATTACCCATATTTCATCATGTCCACCTCTTGTCTTAGGTAATCCCATAATGAAATCCATTCCTATACTTTCCCATTTCCATTCGGGAATATTTAAGGGATGTAATTTTTCTGCAGGTCTGAAAAGTTCCGCCTTCACTTGTTGGCATGTAAGACAACGAGATACAAAATCAGCTACTTCCCTCTTCATATTGGGCCACCAGAAGTTTCTTTTGAGATCTTGATACATCTTGGTACCTCCTGGATGGATGGAGTACTTTGATTTATGTGCTTCTTCTAATATCAATTTCTTTGTATCCTCATAATCCGGTATACACATTCGGCCCTTGAATAGCAATCTTCCATCATTAGAAATAGAAAAATCCGGTCTTTGTTCAATATTGGCCTTAATTTCCAGTAAAATTTGATCATCCTCTTGTAACTTGGCCAAATCCTCTATCAATGTAGGTTGAGCTCGGATATTAGCTATGAAGCAATCTTCTTCCTTAATATCAACCTCTAAATCCAACTGGGCAAATTGAGGAATAAGGTTAGTCACACTAATCATGAGACTTGATAACATACCAATTGGTTTTCTACTAAGTGCATCTGCTACAGCATTCGCCTTGCCATGATGATATTGAATAGCAAAATCAAAGTCCTTGAGATGTTCTAACCACCTCCTTTGCCTCATATTAAGCTCTTTTTGAGAAAATAAATATTTCAAGCTCTTGTGGTCTGTGTAGATCGTGAACTTTTCTCCATAAAGATAATGACGCCAATTTTTCAAGGCGAAAATAACTGCTGCTAATTCCAAATCATGTACAAGATAATTTTCTTCATGACGTTTCAATTGTCTTGAAGAATAGCAAATCACCTTTCCATCTTGCATAAGGACACACCCTAAGCCAATTCCAGATGCATCCGTATATACCTCAAATCCAGCACCCTCTATTGGTAGCGACAAAGCAGGGGCTGTTGTAAGATGATTCTTAAGACTTTGAAAACTCTTTTCACAGTCCTTCGACTAGATAAAAGGATTTTCTTTTCTAGTAAGTCTAGTTAAAGGAACCGCGATCTTTGAGAAGTCCTTTATGAATCTTCTATAATAACCTACTAGACCCAAAAAGCTTCTGACTTCAGATACAATCGTTGGTCGGCTCCAATCTCTGACAGCTTCTACCTTAGAAGGGTCCACAGCAATACCTTCTTTTGAAATAATATGGCCTAGGAATGAGACTTCCTTGAGCCAGAATTCACACTTATTGAGTTTGGCATATAGCTTATGTTCTCTAAGTGTTTGCAAAGCTATCCTTAGATGTTCTTCATGTTCTTCTTTTGTCTTGGAGTATATCAGGATATCATCGATGAAGACGACGATGAACTGATCTAAATATGGCTGGAAGACACTGTTCAAAAGTTGCATGAATGCTGCTGGGGCATTAGTTAATCCAAACGGCATTACCACGAATTCATAGTGGCCATAACGACTTCGAAAAGACGATTTGTAAATGTCCTCTTCTTTGATTCTAAGCTGACGATAACCTGATCTTAGGTCAATCTTAGAAAAATATTCTGCTCCCGAAAGTTGATCGAAGAGCTCATCAATATGCGGCAATGGGTATTTGTTCTTGATTGCAAGTTGATTCAATCGCCGGTAGTCAATGCATAACCTGAGAGAACCATCCTTCTTCTTGACAAATAGAACCGACGCACCCCAAGGGGATGTGCTAGATCTGATAAAACCCTTGTCTAGAAGTTCCTGTAATTGCTTCTTTAATTCCTTGAGTTCTGTGGGGGACATCCTATAAGGGGCTATAGAAACAGGTGCTGCACCTGGAATGAGTTCAATGGTAAAGTTTACTTCCCTCTCGGGCGGTAAATTAGGTAGTTCAGATGGGAATACGTCCGGGAATTCATTTGCAATAGGAATGTTTGCTAGGATAATTTTCTTAGATTCGGTGACAATGACTGAAGCAAGAAAAGCTTTACATCCTTGCGAGATAAGTTTGCAAGCGTGTAAAGAAGATATAATGGTAGGATTCTTCTTATATTTGATGCCAAGAAAGGAAAATCTTGTAAGATCGGACTTTCGGAAAGATATAATCCTATTTCGGTAATTGATGTAAGCATCATGGTCTACAAGCCAATCTACCCCTAAAATGGCATCATATCCTTTCATGTCAAGGCATACTAAGTTTGCGGGGAGATTGTGTCCTTCTACCACTACCTCACAATCAGGATAATAGTTGGTAAGCTTAGTTCCAGATCCTAAAGGTGTAGTAATAGCGAGATCTGAAGGTAGGGGTACTGATGCAGTTGGTAAGATTTTTACAAAAGTGGTGGAGATAAAAGAATGAGAAGCACCAGTATCAAATAGCACGAATGCAGGACGAGAACAGATTTGAAGAGTACCTTCCATGAGCCCATCATTTTGATCCCTGGGTGCTTCTTCTTCATCAATAACTGCATTGAGGCGAGCCTGCCTCCTACGTCCTCCGTTATTTGATTGATCTTTCATAAGGGGGCAATCTGGCACACGATGCTCCCTACTTCCACAGTGCAAACAAGCACCTAGGTGCTTCCAGCATTCTTCAGCCGAGTGGCCGAATTTCTCGCAAAAGGTGCATGCCGAGGCGACCTGCTCCTTCTCTTCTTTACCCTTTTTACTATTCCTTTGGAAACTTCCACCGTTCCCGTTCCTTGATCTTTTCTTGTTATCACGGCTTTTATATGGTTCCGTGATGCTAAACTTCTCTTTCTTATAATGCCAATCTGAGCGCCGGCTAGATTCTTCTTCCTTTCCTTTCAACTTTTCGACCTTCTCTAAGGTCCTCTCGCATAGATATGCCCTCTGAACCATCTCCGCGTAAGTGCGGATATTTTGTGTCCCCAGTTGCTGAATGAAACCGGGCCGTAACCCGTCCATAAATCGGTTCGCCTTTAATAATTCTGTATTAATAAGGTGTGGTGCATATGGTGCTAGTCTCAAAAACTGTAACTCGTACTCTGCTACTGACATCATCCCTAGACGAAGGGAGGAAAACTCCATAGCCTTCCTTTCCTTCACATGTTCGGAGAAATACTTGGCACGAAATAAAGTGAGAAAAGCATTCCATGTATGTGGCGCATCGGCCGGAGGTGCCGGAACGGACTTCCACCAAGTACGGGCATCCTTATTCAATTGGAACGTTGCTAGACTGACTTTCTCCTGATCAGTGCATTGTATGACATCAAATATACGATTCATCTCATCGATCCAATGTTCTGCTTCGTCTGGATTGGAAGATCCATAGAAACGCGGAGGATTTAGACTCCGAAAGTTACGATGAAGATCTCCTACCCTTGCCCCTGCACCACCTTGTGCTATAGTCTGCAGTGCCTGGGTGAGGCCAGCAACAGTTTGTTGCATATCGTCCCAATCTACACGATGAGCCATTCGAAAAATAGGGTACCTGAGAGAAAATAACAACTTGTTATTTCTCATGAAATTGGAATGAACAAAATAATTCTTAAAGCTAATTAGTTATCTTATCCCGGGTTCTACCCAATCCTCACATGGGTGTGGAATTTCTTCCTTAGTTCATAGGTAGGGGTCCTTCACCTTGGACTTATCCTACGACATGACTCTTTTCCTTAAGTCCTAAGAATTAGGCTCTGATACCAACTTAACTGTCACGTCCCGAGCCTTTAATTACAGTGGAAGACTCGCTCGGGGAGCGTAAACAGCCGGCATGGTAAGCCTCTTGCAAGTAAGAATTAATCAGAGCGTGAGACAATCACACAAGTAAATGCAATTGCACATGATTTAATCAACTTCAACTTCATATCATAATGCTCAATATTCAAAGATACAATCACTAATTTGATTTTCATTCTACTAGACTCAAGAAATAGGAAAAATTACATTGACTCAATCTGGACATTATAGACTTCCTAAGTCTTCACTCATCTTTAATCGCTCTCATCCGAATCCGAACCCGACTCACGTTCATTTCCTGAAAAAGAGTGGAAATAGGTAATGAGCACACTTGCCCAGTAGGTATCTTCGCATCAACATGAAGGTACTATTAAAGTGATTATCATTTTCGCTCTAAATAAATAAGGTAAAATCATGCAATGCGATGATCATGCGATTAATTCAAAGTAACAAGACTATCATATACGATGGAATGAGAACAAGAATGAACTAGTAAGAATAGGATAAGAACATGATATTGGCCTTTCATGAACAAGAATATATCGAGAATGTACTAGCAAGCCACATATTCCTCACTTTAGCATCTTATGCTTATGAGCAAGTGCTTCGTGAATTTCTGTGGAATATCAAGCAAGAAGGTCATGTTGTACCGTGGATCTTCACTTATTTATAGAAATAGTACTCCCAGCGTAATGCGACGCAAGTAGCATCATACCCCATGGTTTATAAAATAGTATGTTTCCGACAATCAGCCGAGGGGACAAGCATAGAGCCCTTGAACACAATCAGTGCTCGATCGCATCTTCAGTTATAAATTAAGCTACTTCCACGTAGTATAATAGTAAAGTATGGCCAAGAATATAGCGCTTCCAACAATTCCATGATAACTAAAATCAATGAATGAATGCTTCAACATAAGAATGTAGGAGTCAAGAAATAGACTTTAAACAATGTCATGCTCATAGAAATAAATTGACAGCATAACGGTATTTTCCTTAACTTCCATTTCATTTAGATCAATTTAAGCAATATAGCAAGTTCTAGATCATCAAGGTTTGTCTAGAATCATTGGAATATCAACCCTTGGTCAAACCTTGGGTTAACATACACAAGCTATGTAACGGTCGTTAACTGGGCCGTTACACTATGTAACGCGCCACTAATGGGCCGTTAAAATGATCAGAGTCTAGAAAGATAAAAATAGACTCAGAGGAATGTGACGGTCTGGCACTGGGCCGTTACGTCAGCCTGACGGTCCAGTTCAAGGCCGTTACATTTCAAGAACTAGAAACTATGATAGTGCATTTCTAATTATTGGGCTTTAATGGTACAACCAACTCGGCGTCCTAGTGGGAATCCCAGGCTCGCGGAGAATTACGGAGGCCTTGAAACAATGATTTCCTAGTCCATTGGAAGGAATATCCAATAGAGAGGTCCTCATGTCCAAGATTGTGTTCCTATAGTGCAAAGTGTGAACTAATGACAACATACCGGAATATGTGCCATGTACTTATGGAATTGACTCTATTGACAGAAAGAGATATGTATACTCAAATTTAAAAATCATGCTGAAAACTCCGTCAATACAATATTAAAAAGTCATTCTTTATAATACAAAACTATATAAATTGGCTTCAAAAATTAACATAACTCAATAAAAGTGAGACCACAAAACATGCAATACCTATCATGAATGATCAAATAACCTTAAAATCACATGATCAGGTTAAAACTTAGGTAACTAGGCTTTAACAATAATAATATTGGCAGGTTATATTCTGTCGTGGGGTTGACAGAACACAGAGTATAACGGTCTGGATATGGGGCGTCACTATGATTGTGACGATCATTGTGACGACCCGAGAATCCGATTACCGGGAAGACCCGATAACCCGAGACTCGCACCGCCGCCCACGAGCCGGGAGGGCGCGGAAGGGCTAAAAGGAGTGTGGAGGCACAAAGAAATAGGAAATAAAGCAGGACAACCAACAACAACGAGCTGAAAGAAAGAACAACAATAGCTACAACATAGTCCAGTCCAACAGAAAGTACAGTCTAAAGCAGTAAAGCGTACCACATGCCAAGTGAACACTCGGCCCGGCCAGCTGGCACTGAGAACCTCCGCTCCGCATCCTCGAACCACGAAGAAGAACCGCTACACCTGAAAAGTAGGGAATGAGTCTCCAAAACAGAGACTCAGCAGGGATCCCGCGGAACCCCAACCGGAAACAACGGCGGTAGCGGAAAGGAGAGCTACAACTACAGCAGGAACAGCAAACCGGTGGCCGATCAAAACTCGGCACTACAGCTACTCCTACTGTACCGGAAGGTACACCTCGATCGCGCAGACGAAGCTACCAACCCATGCTAGTACCGCCTACCGAAGTAACAACACACGGCAACCATGCCGCAGAGGCCTGTCCCCCGGACACAGCCGACCTGGACACGCTGTCCAAGGTGCAACCCCGACCATCCGATCACGGGTACCGCACCACAAGACGGAACCTCGGTAAAGCCACTAGCGCTAGACTCACGACGCGAAGACCAACACACGCGCCACGGCAAAACAGCCGAAGGACTCAACGGTCGACACGACCGAAAACCTGAAGGTCAAAGCCATGAAAACTGGTAGTCTGTCACTCCCAACTCGACAGGAGTACCGCCCACTAGAAGCACAGCCGGTAGCGTCCCCTGACGTCTTACACCGCACCACAGGTGAACCGCCTGACGTGGTAGGTCTTACCCGAGGCGCGAACACCGTACAAGTAACCACAAACAAGTGACTAGCTGGGGTCACGCCCGTCGACGTGCGTCCACTGTCCCCAACCACGTGTGCACACACAGACCACGCGTCCTAGGTCTGGCCCTCTGACCGGTTTTCCCCTGGCACTGGACTCTGATGTGACGAGGGGCCCGACGGAAACCAGTCTAACTGTCCTCAGGGTAAGCCCGTACACCACTCCCTAGTGCGACCAGCACACGCGTACTGGTAGGCTACGACTAGTGGAGGGTCACTGAAGGAGTAGACTCTCAACGGAAAACAACGTCTGCATCCGACGACGTACGGGGACTAGCCCACGTACCGGCCCCGTCACACGGTGACCACAGTCGGAGAAGAAACAGGACTTGCAGTCCACGGTCACGCACGCAGCCTGTGTGAGAGTCGAGAAAACCCAAGTGACGCTAAGTCACTGGACTCTGGACAGTCCTCTAGACACACTACACCCAACGGTCCTTGAGTCACAAGACTCGGGGTCAAGACCGTTGTACGCGACAGCACAAGGCCATCAATCTAGTCCAATCTCTAGGTCTAAAACCACGGTAGCACGAGTACCGAGACACACACGAGTTGCCAAGACCATTCCCCTGGGAAAAGAATGCAAGGGACAAAGGCCACTCACACGGGCCACACGAAAAACATAGAAGCACGATTCCCAAGGTAGCACACAAGCCGCCACGACGATTTCCCATCTTGAAGCAAGCGGGAAACCTCCAGCCCCAGGCCGGACAACTGGACTCGCAGTCCAAGGCCAAACACATGGCCCACACGGGAATCGCCTTCCAAAGGAACCCACGATATGCGGGGGAGACCCCACCGCACACACACCGACACACGGTGACTCGATCAAGTGTAACACGAAAGCCCGGAACACATGGGGTCACCCGGACCCACCACACCTATGGGCACGCTAATCGAGGCAACACGGTCCCTCCCGACACCCCAAAAACATGGACACAGAACCCATGGGGTGTCCAGGACACTCACAAGGCCGGAGGTCGACCACTGGGTCCCATCCGGGTCGACCGGAGACCAACACAATGCGAACGGACGCTAAAAGGTCACCCGGACCCTTAAGCGCATGGGCACATAAAACGAGGTAACCGGAACTTCCAGACACCCCAAAACACGGTCACGGAACTCCACTGGGTGTCCAAGGCACACACGGCCCAAAGGGAGCACAAGACAACAGGTAAGATCATGCTAGGATCACCTAGCGCGACAAGCCGGAACGCGCTAGGGAACCCTAGCGCGACAGGGAGCATCGCGCTAGGTATCCCTAGCGCGACAAGGATCATCGCGCTAGGTATCCCTAGTGCGACAACGCAGATCGCGCTAGGTATCCCTAGCGCGACAACACAAAACGTGCTAGGACTCCATAGCGCGACGGGAACCGCCTCACTGTTCATCTTCTCCGATGAACGCGCTCGATCGGGGCAGCGCGACGAACAAGAACGTGCTACTGGAGTATAGCGCGTTCTCAGTCCGCGCCCGAAAACGGTAGAAACCGCGGGAAAAGCCATGCCACGCCCCGTTCACCCCCAGGTGAAGGGGAAACAAAAGGGGAAACCTTCCCCAAGCCCCTAGGCATGCATCTAAGCCCCTGGATCGCCCAAAAACACCAGAGAACGGGAGATCCGGCTCACACCCCGAAAACACACATTTTGCCCAAAACGCCCCGTTTAGCCCGCTCGGCTCACCACGGCCTACGAAACTCGCGGGAAAGGGAGTACACGGGCTGAGGGTCCATCACCCTACCTCCACCGAAGATTACGCGCACCGTGGACGCCGATCCACGAAGAAAACGCCGTTGAAGCCTCGCCGTTCCACGAACTCACGGCCGAGCTTCCACGCGCCTCCACCGCCTCGATCCTCATCTATCCTCGCCCGTGCCTCACCCGCGCCGTCCCCGCCTCGCCCGTACTCCGCCCCGTCGGCCGCCGGAGAGAGAGGGAGAGAGGAGAGAGCGTGAGAAGAGAGAGGGAGAGAAATGAGAAATGAGAGGGGGAGAGAGAAAAGGTTTATATATAGGAAAATCCGGAAATTCGGAAAAATCCAGAAAAATAGAAAATCACACCCTCGCGATCCTCGGAGCGCACCGATCGCAACGGTACCACTCGCACCCAGGTGAACGGCCCGGTTCACCCGCAATGAGGTTCCGAAGGGAAAGCCGAAACCCACGCCGGGAATCGGAAAACACACGAGAAAAAAGCCGCGGAACCCCTCCGGGCCTCCGAAACGACTCCGGATCGCGCCGATCCGAACACGAAAGATGTCCAAAATGAAATTTCGGACACAACGGAGTCAGACACTCTGAAAACCAGATCCGAAACCTGTTAAGAAGGATCCGAAAAACCCAGGGCATTACAGCCCTCCCCCCTTAAAGGAATTTCATCCTCGAAATTCAGGACCAAGCACAAAGTCACAGGGGAAGAACACTGAACCAACTGACACGCTGTCAGAGCCCCAGCACAGAAAACCTTGATTCTCATGAAAACACCAATCCTGAGGGACACAGCCAGACTTACAATCGCAAGCAACACCTCGCTCCTTGCGCCGAGCACACTGGCCAGCAGAGCAAGCATATAGCAAAGGACACAGTCCGGCATCACCTCAGACAACGCGAGAATCCACCATGGCACTGCAGCCACAATCTCGCTCACCAAGGAATCACAACCCTCGACACGAGAAACAACTACTGATCCGTCCAATGGTCAGCAGACAAATCGCACATCAGCTTCGCAGCCAGCTGACAGATCACATACCCTCCTCAAGGGAGAAATCAAAACAGAGCCTCCACCAGCTCAAGCAGTCCTCTCCGCAGACCGCAACCAGAACATCGGCTCCACACCAAGAAACACCTCACACAAGGCAAGCCGAAAGCCGGACACAACACAGTGCCAACTCTTGTCAGAAGACAACCTTCGACAAAGCCCAGATCCCGTCCGGGAAGGCACATCACAGAAACGACCATCAAAGGTCTCGCTGGCACACGGCTCTCGCCACGCTCGAGCCCCAACAACCAGCATCTTCTGTCTCTGAAAAGACCATCCACTGGTCACCAGATACACGTCAACGGAAACCCTCCGCTTGCTCAGCTTCTTCCTTCTCTCCTGGTCCTCGACCGGGTCCAAAGGAAACATTCCAAACCTCAGCAAGCCATCCGTCGACTCACACACGGACCAATGCCACTTCTCGAGCTGCACTCCTCTCGGACTCCGCATCCGAACGCCAACTCGACCCGCTCGGGGAGCACAACGAAACCAAATGACGGAACCTGGCGTCTTCAGTCATCACCTCACGGGACTCAGACTTATAGGGAACCACCCCATGCTAGTCACCAAACCAGGGATAACCATTGCGACACCAACGTCCCATCAAGGACCCCAAAGCAACAAACATCTTACCACCACAATCCGACAAGACCGTAGAACCAACGGGAGCCCACAGCCTGCCAGAGATCACTTCTCCAAAAACCATCTCATCCGAGGACACGACTGGGAACACAAGTCGGACACCAAGCCACCGACTCTGACCAACACGTCCTCGACCTCCGTCAGGCGACATCCTCAACAACCTCATCCAGGTCCAACACCGACGCCTGACACGGCTTCCATCACAGGAACATGGTACTCATGCGGCGCACTAGCCAGCACTTTTCCCAACACTCCAACTTGCCAGTGCCAACAACCATAATACTTCGAGCAATGGCATGGCAACAACACGTTTCACACCGAGGAACCAATCCTCTGATGCTCAACGTGAACTCAGGAATCCACCCGTAGCAACCAACGCTACGATCCTGAACCAGTGGGTTATGGGCCCACCACGCTTCCGCTGCGCACTCAAATCCGCGCGCACAGCTGAGAAAGCAAACATCGCCCAATCAGCACTCGTCCTTCCGGAACAGTGCCAGCACCCTCACACAACAAGGGAATGGGCACGACTTCTCTCAGGCAACCACCCTGCCAAGACAAGGAGCACGTCTCGCACGGACTTCATGGCACAAAAGGCCAACCAATCCGAACACACAACGCAAGACGACGAACCTTAGCCCAACACAATCTCTCCAACCAAAGGGGAGACCAAACGCACTTCCGACCAACGGAAGAACTCCACGCTCGACCTGATCTCAAACCTCGCGCACATGCTGGAAACAGCACCATCCAGCACCAAGGAAAACCATCACTTCCATCAGGTCAGCGCCTCCGACACACTCGACGAGTGTCACGTCGGACCACAATCACAGCATCTCTCGATGCACCACCGCTGCAATTCCTCGAACTGCAACACGGCATGCCAAGAGCCGCAACACGAGCCATAACTGGCAACCGCCAACGCTCATCCTCGAGTCCCGAACTCGCCGCGGAGCCTTCACATCTCAAGCCAACTCCAGAGCGAACACAACCCATCTACTGACAGAAACGCAGGAGCAGAGACTTAACGGGACATCTCTGCCAAATCCTGCCTCGAAATCAGCAGAATAATCGGGACCGACACGTCATTTCTGACGCCACAGAGCGCGACAAAAACATCAGGCTCGACAAAATAGCAGCCCACCGAGAAGATCCTCCGCTCACCCGAGCACACTTCTCGATCAGAACACCTCAGGAGCTGGACAAACCTCAAGCTGGAGTGGCCAAAATCGACAGCAACTCCCTCAGAGCACGCTCACGGCCACTTAACCAAGAACAGTCCGCATCAGCCACCTGACCACACTGCAGGTTCCTCGAACGCAGCACCGCGAGCTCACACCTGCCAGCAACCTCTGCCCAACGCAGCAAAACCAGGGCCACCACCGATGAGGGAGAAGACTCTCAACCTCAATCCTTAGACCCCATGCTGGCATGAAAGCCGCAGACAGCAACCACCTTCACAGCGCCGCACAGCGCACTCAAGCTCTCAAGCGAGAAACAAGGTGGAAAACAAGCACAAAACCCTAAGCCAGCTGCCGACTGTACTGGACTTTACGGACTTTGATCACTGCAATATTCCGAATTCCTATGTACGTCCACAACCTGGCTCTGATACCAGCTGTGACGACCCGAGAATCCGATTACCGGGAAGACCCGATAACCCGAGACTCGCACCGCCGCCCACGAGCCGGGAGGGCTCGGAAGGGCTAAAAGGAGTGTGGAGGCACAAAGAAATAGGAAATAAAGCAGGACAACCAACAACAACGAGCGGAAAGAAAGAACAACAACAGCTACAACAGAGTCCAGTCCAATAGAAAGTACAGTCTAAAGCAGTAAAGCATACCACATGCCAAGTGAACACTCGGCCCGGCCAGCTGGCACAGAGAACCTCCGCTCCGCATCCTCGAACCACGAAGAAGAACCGCTACACCTGAAAAGTAGGGAATGAGTCTCCAAAACAGAGACTCAGCAGGGATCCCGCGGAACCCCAACCGGAAACAACGGCGGTAGCGGAAAGGAGAGCTACAACTACAGCAGGAACAGCAAACCGGTGGCCGGTCAAAACTCGGCACTACAGCTACTCCTACTGTACCGAAAGGTACACCTCGATCGCGCAGATGAAGCTACCAACCCATGCTAGTACCGCCTACCGAAGTAACAACACACGGCAACCATGCCGCAGAGGCCTGTCCCCCGGACACAGCCGACCTGGACACGCTGTCCAAGGTGCAACCCCGACCATCCGATCGCGGGTACCGCACCACAAGACGGAACCTCGGTAAAGCCACTAGCGCTAGACTCACGACGCGAAGACCAACACACGCGCCACGGCAAAACAGCCGAAGGACTCAACGGTCGACACGACCGAAAACCTGAAGGTCAAAGCCATGAAAACTGGTAGTCTGTCACTCCCAACTCGACAGGAGTACCGCCCACTAGAAGCACAGCCGGTAGCGTCCCCTGACGTCTTACACCGCACCGCAGGTGAACCGCCTGACGTGGTAGGTCCTACCCGAGGCGCGAACACCGTACAAGTAACCACAAACAAGTGACTAGCTGGGGTCACGCCCGTCGACGTGCGTCCACTGTCCCCAACCACGTGTGCACACACAGACCACGCGTCCTAGGTCTGGCCCTCTGACCGGTTTTCCCCTGGCACTGGACTCTGATGTGACGAGGGGACCCGACGGAAACCAGTCTAACCTGTCCTCAGGGTAAGCCCGTACACCACTCCCTGGTGCGACCAGCACACGCGTACTGGTAGGCTACGACTAGTGGAGGGTCACTGAAGGAGTAGACTCTCAACGGAAAACAACGTCTGCATCCGACGACGTACGGGGACTAGCCCACGTACCGGCCCCGTCACACGGTGACCACAGTCGGAGAAGAAACAGGACTTGCAGTCCACGGTCACGCACGCAGCCTGTGTGAGAGTCGAGAAAACCCAAGTGACGCTAAGTCACTGGACTCTGGACAGTCCTCTAGACACACTACACCCAACGGTCCTTGAGTCACAAGACTCGGGGTCAAGACCGTTGTACGCGACAGCACAAGGCCGTCAATCTAGTCCAATCTCTAGGTCTAAAACCACGGTAGCACGAGTACCGAGACACACACGAGTTGCCAAGACCATTCCCATGGGAAAGGAACGCAAGGGACAAAGGCCACTCACACGGGCCACACGGAAAACACAGAAGCACGATTCCCAAGGTAGCACACAAGCCGCCACGACGATTTCCCATCTTGAAGCAAGCGGGAAACCTCCAGCCCCAGGCCGGACAACTGGACTCGTAGTCCAAGGCCAAACACATGGCCCACACGGGAATCGCCTTCCAAAGGAACCCACGATATGCGGGGGAGACCCCACCGCACACACACCGACACACGGTGACTCGATCAAGCGTAACATGAAAGCCCGGAACACATGGGGTCACCCGGACCCACCACACCTACGGGCACGCTAATCGAGGCAACACTGTCCCTCCCGACACCCCAAAAACATGGACACAGAACCCATGGGGTGTCCAGGACACTCACAAGGCCGGAGGTCGACCACTGGGTCCCAACCGGGTCGACCGGAGACCAACACAATGCGAACGGATGCTAAAAGGTCACCCGGACCCTTAAGCGCACGGGCACGTAAAACGAGGTAAACGGAACCTCCAGACACCCCAAAACACGGTCACGGAACTCCACTGGGTGTCCATGGCACACACGGCCCAAAGGGAGCACAAGACAACAGGTAAGATCGCGCTAGGATCACCTAGCGCGACAAGCCGGAACGCGCTAGGGAACCCTAGCGCGACAGGGAGCATCGCCCTAGGTATCCCTAGCGTGACAAGGATCATCGCGCTAGGTATCCCTAGCGCGACAATGCAAAACGCGCTAGGACTCCATAGCGCGACGGGAACTGCCTCACTGTTCATCTTCTCAGATGAACGCGCTCGATCGGGGCAGCGCGACGAACAAGAACGCGCTACTGGAGTATAGCGCGTTCTCAGTCCGCGCCCGAAAATGGTACAAACCACGGGAAAAGCCATGCCACGCCCCGTTCACCCCCAGGTGAAGGGGAAAGAAAAGGGGAAACCTTCCCCAAGCCCCTAGGCATGCATCTAAGCCCCTGGATCGCCCAAAAACACCAGAGAACGGGAGATCCGGCTCACACCCCGAAAACACACATTTTGCCCAAAACGCCCCGTTTAGCCCGCTCGGCTCACCACGGCCTACGAAACTCGCGGGAAAGGGAGTACACGGGCTGAGGGTCCATCACCCTACCTCCACCGAAGATTACGCGCACCGTGGACGCCGATCCACGAAGAAAACGCCGTTGAAGCCTCGCCGTTCATGAACTCGCGGCCGAGCTTCCACGCGCCTCCACCGCCTTGATCCTCATCTATCCTCGCCCGTGCCTCACCCGCGCCGTCCCCGCCTCGCCCGTACTCCGCCCCGTCGGCCGTCGGAGAGAGAGGGAGAGAGGAGAGAGCGTGAGAAGAGAGAGGGAGAGAAATGAGAAATGAGAGGGGGAGAGAGAAAAGGTTTATATATAGGAAAATCCAGAAATTCGGAAAAATCCAGAAAAATAGAAAATCACACCCTCGCGATCCTCGGAGCGCACCGATCGCAATGGTACCACTCGCACCCAGGTGAACGGCCCGGTTCACCCGCAACGAGGTTCCGAAGGGAAAGCCGAAACCCATGCCGGGAATCGGAAAACACACGCGGAAAAAGCCGCGGAACGCCTCCGTGCCTCCGAAACGACTCCGGATCGCGCCGATCCGAACACGAAAGATGTCCGAAATGAAATTTCGGACACAATGGAGTTGGACACTTCGAAAAACCAGATCCGAAACCCGATAAGAAGGATCCAAAAAACCCGGGGCATTACAGTCATGACCCAGCCGTTACATGAATGTAACGCGTCTGTCAAAGCGCGTTATAATCAACCGTGAAACCCAAATCCAATCAGGGAGAATAACGGTCTGTCGTGGGGCCGTTACATGGAAGTGACAGTCCTTCTATGATGCGTTACAGTCTCTACTAATAGGAAACAACTATAGAAGCTAAGAGATCAACTCACATAATGTCTTTTATCAAAACATCATGAGTTTCTAGATATGTTAACAAAGTAAAGGTTGTCTATATGCATGGGTATTGGTGAATAGATGGATAGTCAAGTCTTTAATCTTTAGTTTGGGCTAAGGGAAACATGATATGCATAGAACCAATAAAACATGAAATTGATGATCTAGCATGCATGAAATCCAATCAAAACAGAGGCTCTTAGTCCTATCAAGTTATTTTTGCCGTTCATGAGATAACCTACCTCTTACTTAGACTGTAGTTCCTAAATTTGGTAGAGAACCTTGCCCTAGATCTCCTCCTTCTCTTGTGACTTTTCCAGCAACTTCCTTGGGCTCTAACTCCACGACCTCTTGACCTAAAGATGAGAAATTCGGAGGGGAGTTAGTCTAAAGTATTGTGAACAAATTATTCTAAAGAACTTACCTGAGATAATGACTCCTTACCTTGCTTCCTTATGCCCAAAAAGTAAGGGTCGCATAGTTCAGAACTATGCCCTATTTATAGAGTTTAGACTAGGTTTTGAGGATTAGATCGAGTTTAGAGTCCTTGTTTCATCAAATCGTAATCCCTAAGAGTCCTTAGAGTCTTTACAATCCTTCCCAAGTCGATCCCTAGTGGATAGGAACATCAAGTTCCAATCTTTTCATGAGTTCCTTTGCTTACGGAACTAACAGGTTTGTAACAGACTAGGACCTATGCGTTAGGGTTATGTGGCGGTCTCGCGATAGACCGTTACATTACTCGTTCCTAGAGTTCAAAGTAAATCAAACTCTTTTAGTTTTCTGGTTCATAGTGTAACGGTCGAGACACCGTGCGTTACACGTCTGTGACGGTCAGGCTATAGACCGTTATATTTGTCGTGGATAGAGTTCAAACAATTTAAAACTCTTTTGATAATTATCCATTAACTTATCTTATATATTCTAGTATTTATCCTTAATATCCGTGGATAGACTTAATTACCTTCTAGAATGTGGGCTAAACTTAATGGGCCAGAGTTAAAACCTTTTGGACTTTAATTAAGTGGGTTGGGTTAATTGATTAACACCACTTGGCCTCATAATGACTTATTAATTTTAAATAAACCATTTATAAATTTATTTAGGCCTTTATAAATTCTTGAAAATTATTTAAAATTTCTGGGGCACTACACTAGTGCTCGAGTATGGACCTCGCATTAGCCCATCACCTCATTCTGGAAGGGTCATGGACTTCAATTAAACAAGCAATTGGCCCAAATAACTTCAAAACTCTCAACAGAATCTTAATGAACTTAAATGGTTTCAAATTTCATCAAAAAATAAGCTAAAATGGCGCGGCCCTAATCCGGCACGCCCTAATGCGGTGTGGTACCCCCCCGCGCCAGATTAACACTAGACTCATGATTTCCTCTTTTTATTTGGCCCGTTCTCGGCGTGCCCTAAACCGGCGCGTCCCGTGCCCGTCGCACCGTATTAACCATTTGTCATAACCGTGCCGTATTAAGACCATTCACCTACGTTTGGCCGCGCCGGGGAAACCTACCCCTACGCATGGCCGCGCCGATTTTGAACCCTTTTGCTATTTTAATCGCTCACTCACCTCCGGAGCGATCCTCGTCTCCTGTGGTCGGAGTTAATAAACCCTAATTAGTAATAAACTGAATAAGAGAAGGGCTGTTCGAGTCCGAGTCATCTTGTTATCATGCTTTCACTACCATGTCCGTCAGCACTTTGCTCTCGTTATCATGCTTGTGTTACCATTCTCTCCCCTTGGCGGGGATTAATAAATGTGATTGAGCACTGCTTGTTTCCATAACTCTATTGCCATGCTTAGCATAGTCACGAACATCATGCATGCATGCTTGCATAGATCCTCAGATATATCAAATGGCGTTGACAGAAGGCCGGGTTATGCCCGATTGGAAGTCTCCGCTATGCGCGATGGTGGTCTTCGGACCTACGTCCTCCGCCACGTACCAAGGGTCTCCAATTCAACGAACCATGTCTCTTTTGCATGATAGATAAATGCATCTCATGTGATCTCGTCATGTTCACAACATCGCATCTTTATTCCGGCCTCGACAGCCCACTATCTCGGTAATTAATCAAAGGTTTTCCCTCCTCGCGGGGGATGTAATTAACGCCATATCCTTTATGGTGTGGCAGACTGCTGGTCCCGATCGAATCTCACTTTCACCCGACACGGGTCAGAATGAGCGCATAATAAATTTGTCACTCACGTGACTGGCACGCCCGCACAGTCAATCAGTCAATTAATTGCCAGTCAGTTAATTGATTTATCGACACGTGAAATAAACCAAATAAACCCAAATGATAATCATAAACAAACAAAGAAAGAAGACCGGAGTAGAATGGGAAGAATCCCATCGCAAACAGTCGACAGAGGGAGGAATAAAAGAATCTCCGTGGTGACACAACCCACGGTGCACACGGAGGTAATGGACCCTAAGGCCGGATGGGTGAAGCTAAGACTAGTGGGTTGGTCGAAACCTCGGGCCAATAAGTGTGTCAACTTCCATTGCGAGTCTAATTCCATAATAAGGTCATCCAATGTATCAACATGGTGACTAGACCGAAAGGTAGTGTGGTAGGAGTTGACGGGCACTAATGGTAAGGTGGGGTCCATGGATAGGTAAGGAGGTGGGACCAAGCCATCCTTGAGCCAACTAAAAAGCGGCTCGGCTATTAAAAGCGTACCCGTTCGAAACATGGGTGGCTCGGGCTTTGGTGGCTCCAAATGAGAGGGCTCCGAAATAAGATCGGAAGGTGAGGGTGATGGTAATAGAGCTCTCATGGGTGGGGAAGGATTCCCCGACTGGGGTGGGGGCCCAAGTGGGGGTCCGACCGGATCGAGAATCGGCTGGGAGGTAGATGCTCACCGAAGGGCGGCATTGGCTTGCTGTATGGCAGCATCAAACCGAGACTCAAATGGCTCGACCTCCAGAGCGACCTTATAGGAATCCCCCAAAGTTTTCATGTGGCGGCAAAATAATTCAAATTGGAAATGAAGTCGTGAACCCTTCCAGAATTGAGTTCTGGCCTTGATGTTATCCAGCCCGACTTCAAATCTTAACCGGTACACTTCGAAGTCCCTAATGTACTCAGACACGGACATGTTGCCTTGGTCGGGCCTGAGGTATGGGTTGACCATAGCTGCCAAAAGATGGGAACGGATCCCTAGGAATGGTCATGCAAGGTCATTTTTTTGTTTTTATTTTATAAGCAAAATGTTATGCCAACTAATGCAAGCACATAGACACAACTTAGAATGCGATGTAAATGCAAAGTTGAAATGAGACTCGACTACACACCTAGACACGACCAAGATTCGGTACCTGGCGGAGGTTCGATCCGAAGAACTCCTCACGTGAGTGAATCACCTCTCCGATAGGCGTAACCTACGGTCGGGCGACACCTTTTTATATACAGAACAATGGTATGCGGATGCAACCTTAGACCGACTTAGACGATGACTAGACGTAAATGACATTTTTTTTGTTTGGAGTTTTGTAAATGACTACCCTAGACTCAACTAGCGCTCTGATACCAAATTGATGCGGGACGGACACGCGACCTGGGACTCTAGCTCACGATCGCCACTAAGAGAGGGAAGACATGGGACCGTGCGTGGTTGAGAAACCGACAGTGAGTCTAAGATATCGACTTTTCCGTGTTAACTCGGATTGAGTCACGGGACGAATCGCACTCACTCTCTCGCAGCGGTGATAAAATTGATATAACGGGATAATAACCTATCACATGCAGCGGCATATACGAATAAATACGAGTAAAGCAAAGCCAAGTAAGAGAGTGAACATGATACCTCCACGCTCCGGGCGTGGGGAAGATGACCCCGGCCAGTTACGGTAACTCCCGGTACAATGGTAAAAACTTAATTACAACAGTGAATTTTATTGCCCACTCCACACAGGGAGGTAAATGGCTACAAGTGGGCCCGGGAGGACCGACCCTGGGTTGACGGGCAGCAATCTGGAGGTGCGTTCGGAGCGAACTTGGCCTGCTGGTCCAACTCGGTCCTGCGTCGACTCGGTACTGCGCCGACTCGGTTCTGACTCGCTCGACAGCAAGGCACGGATTCAAAAGGAACGTCACCTTCCTGAGATCTTCGGAAGGCGCCGCTTGGCTGGAACATTGACAGGACGTCCATGGTCGACTCCTGGGAGTGGCGACTCTTGAAGTTGATTTTTGATATTTATTTCTGAATTTTTCCCGTACTAAAATTTCAGACCTGCACAAGGAATAGATCTGCACGCCTCGGTTGCACGAATTCATTCTCTCAGATCTGAAATCAGATCTAGGCAAGACCGGTGGCGTTGGAACGAGGACTCCAAGATCTACAACATATATTGTTTCCAATGCGATCCAACAAAAGGATGAGAATTGGGAGACTTTGCAAGACTGTTTTTTTCTATGGATCGGTTTACAGACACTCAAGACAGAAGGTGATCTGCCTGAAACTGACCTTTGACTGAGGGCTAAATGATTTTTCCAGGGGCTGACAAAATTATGGGAGGTAGGGGGGAACGTGAGGAACACTGAGGAATTTTTGTGGATTTTCTGGAAATTTATAAGGGGGTGAGAAAAATACGAAAAAGTGACACTATCCTGTGGATATGTAGAATGACAGATTATAGGGGGAAACAAGAAATATGGGAAAAATACTAAACGATGTCCAATGACACAAAATTTGAACTGGAGGTTAAGGGAGATAGGTAGAACAAGCCCTCAAAGTTTGGGCTCGACCAGACAACAAGAACCTAAGATAAAAATCTGGAGATGAGGTTCTATCTTGATTTGGATAGAATTCCAGCATTGATGGCGGCGGCGGTAGAAATAGAATTCAGAGGATAAGAGGGGGAGGTAGAAAGAGTCTCACACCCTGGAATGCTGGCGAAAGAAGAAGAACAGAAGGGAGAGAGGGGAGAGGGGCGCACCCTCCTTGGAGCTTCCAACCAATTTCACAAAATTTTCACTTCATTAATTCTTACAAAACACTATACATGGGCTTATATAGAAGGGGAGGAAGGGGGAGGGGGTTGGGATTTCGTGGGAGAGAGGGGAGGGGTAGCATTTTCTTCCCTCATGTAGTGAATTGGCCTAAAAAAATAAAATACAAAATGTCGTTTTAATGGGGGGGGGGGCACCCCCTTGACTATGAAGAAGCCATTTGGGATTTTTTAGTCCATTTGTCCCCCATGTGTCTAATTGAATGTCAAACCATCTAGAAGCCACCCAAGATGGTTGACCAGCCCCGCATGGTTTAGGTGGACCAATGGGGAAGGAGTGAGGGCCCCCTTGCTGGACCTACTGACATTTTACAAATAAACCCAAAGATCCTTAGGGAATGACACATTGGCTTATAAAGCCTTACAATTGTAAACATACTTTCCCAAAGATATAAAAGTAAACAAAAGGACACAAATGTAAAATAAAATGTTAGTGCTCTTGCTCTGATGTCCCCATCAGAAACTCGCACACCACCGGAATGTCCTCCACATCTGGCTCCGACTGGTCCATCACGACCACAGAAGCGACAAAACCTTGACAACCAGCGTCAAGCAATCGACGAGCCCTAAGAGCTGAAATAAGAAAGCGGGAAGAGGAAGACATGATACATTGGAAATAGAAGGTAGGTCCATGAAGTCACTGGAAATAAACCTTCTTCGAGCCATAATCCACCAAGGCATGATGGGCCTCGAGCCAATCCATGCCTAAAATCACATCAAAGTCCTGAAGTGGCAACGCATAAAGCTTGGCCGGTAAACTCCGCCCTTCCACCCACACAGGAACCTCCTCTAAACAATAGGGAGTGACCATAAAATTACCATAAGGCAACTCCACGGCCAAATCACAGGACAACTGGGTCACCGGCTCCTCAATACTCAGCGCGAAATCCTCTGAAATAAATAAATGCGACGCGCCAGAATCAAACAAAACTCGAGCCGCACAATCCAAAATCATAACGGTACCTTCCACGAGTTGCGACGCCTCTGCCTCTGCCCTGGTCATGTGTGTAATCTGGCCTCGGGACCTCTGCCTGCCCCCCACACTCGCTGACCGGGGTAGTGGCGGATACTGCCCCTGTTGCTGATGCGGCTGCTAAGGATACTACTGGGGTTGAAACTACTACTACAAAGGGTACTGCTGTTGTCACTGTTGGGGATGCTGTTGCGGTGGCTGACGCGGCCTCTGAGGACAGTCACGCGCCATGTGCCATGGTTGGTCACATCTGAAATAAATCACTAGCACCGTGCACTGCCTGCCTGGATGCAACTCACCACACTGGGGACAAGATCCCCGTGATCCACTAACTGATCCCTAACGCTGATAGGGTATCGGCTACTGCACACTACCTGAAGACGCCTGCCTCTGATCCTTACGCTTCTTATAGAAACCTTTCTTAAGAAACTTCTTGACCTTGGAGCCAAAAGATGCAGATCTTGTCGCTGACACCGCTGGTGCTGAAGTTCCCGTACTACCCGAAGAGTGCTGAAAGGTGCTCTACTGTTGGGTAGCCATCTGCTGACTACGGCCCGACTGGGTCTGCCCCTAGCCACCCTATCCTCAGATCTTTTGCATATCCAGCTCCAAAGATGCCGCCACATGAGATGCTGTCTCCAAATCAGTAGCTGCGTTCGCCATCAGAAGGTGCCTCAGCTCCTGCCTCAAACCATGAACAAACTGCTCAGTCTTCAACCCCTCATGCTCCATGATATGGGGCGCATAATGGCCTAACTCAACAAACCGAGACCTGTACTGCAACACTGACATGTCGCCCTGCACCAGCTCCAGAAACTGACGCATCTTCTGCGTACCGACATAGGATGGGCAGTAAGTATGCTCGAAGTCCATAACAAAGTCCTTCCACACGATCAGCTGGAGGGAATGTGACTGAAAGGATATCTTCCACTCCGAAGACCACCAAGATCGAGCCGTACCTTGCAACTGGTTGCAAGCCAACATCACCTTGACCTCCTCGGCGCAATTCATGGAACTGAACACTCTCTCCATCTCATCGAGCCAACCTCTAGCCACATCCGGATCTGGATGGCCGCCATAGTAGGGTGGATGGAACTGCAAAAAGTCCCGCACTGCACGACTGGGTCCACCCCTAGACGACGAGCCCTCACCATCATCTCTGCCAAACTGCTGAGTCATGTACTGAAACATGCCCCAAAAGAAATCCTCTACCCCCGAAACTCTCGCTGTATCCCCTGCCTGGGTGGCAACTGGTGGCACTCTACTCAGCTCCGCCTGCTCATCCTGCTCCTCAGTTGACTGTCCCTGCTGAGAGCGAGTCCTCCGCGTCGGCGCCATAATCGCCTACTGGAAAAAGACAGAAGACACGGAAAATGGCGAAATCAATAAAACACACGATGCCCTAAGCCAGTGCCCACTGTACATCATCATTGTGGACTAGTGGACCACTGTAATTATTTATAATTCTTATATATATCCACAACCTTGGCTATGATACCAGCTGTAATGACCCAAGATCCGAATACCGGGAGAGACCCGATAACTCGAATCCCGAACTGCCACCCACGAGCCCGAAGACTCGGAAGGGTTAAAGGGATGGTGTGGAAATATACAAGAATTTAAAATAATTGTAGAATGACACAAGAATAATGAATAAGCAGGAAATTAATAATTAACATTAAGCAAATTACATGGTCCATGATATAACAACATGCTAAAATATAACGGTAGTCCACAACTAGTACAGCGCAGAAAAAGAAGGTACAACTACACGAGGCATACCCCGGCCTGGCAACTAATCCTGGGCACCCGAACCACGTGGAGCCTCGGAAGCGCTCTCCTGAAGCCTTGTCTCACCGGAAACGTGGGAAAACACGTAGGGAATGAGCCTTATAACGAAAGGCTCAGTAGGGATCATCTGGTCCCTACCTCGTAAACTGGGAAACTGCGCGGAAAGTAGCTAAAGGCTAACACTGGCGAGACGTAGAACGGGAAGCTACATGAAAAAATAAACGGAAAAGCTCTGCTACGTCTAGTACCGAACACACAGCACGAAAACTGAGACAACATGTCAGGAATCTAAGAGTCGCTACCAAATAAAGACAGGAGTATGGTCCACTAGAAGTAAGGCCGGATGCGTCCACTGACAGCTTAGATTGCGCCTCAGGTGTCCCCCTCGACCCCTGGTGGAACGGGGACATTGTACTAGTAACTACAGAACAAGGACTGGTCAGGGTCACGCTCATCAACGTGGGTCCACTGCCCCCGACCACGTGTGTACACACAGACTGTACGTCCTAGGTCAGGCCTTCTGACAGGTTTTCCCCTCAGCCGGACTCTGGCGTCAAACGTGGGGCCCTACAGAAACCAGTCTAAAAATCATCTCTCGGGGTAGCCTTGCCACCACTCCCTGGTGGGACCCCTCGCGTGTCGGAAGGCTACGACTAGTGGAGGGTCACTGAAGGAGTAGACTCTCTAGTCAACAGAAAATAATGTCTAAACCGGACAAGGTACAAGGACCGCTCCTCGTACCGACACAGACTCAAGGTGACATGAGCCGAGAACACCACCTCCCGGGACCCCACGGCACCCACGTATAGTCCCCACATGATGCCTAGCATCATTCGGACCGTAGGTCAACACAGGGATCGAGACCTACTCACCCGGGATTGGAATCGGCATGAAACGAACTCCTGTTGGTCTAAACACAGGAAGCGGTCCACCCTGGACCGTTTCTGATAAAAATGGTCCACAGCTGGACCGCCCAAAGAACATAGGCGGTCCACTCTAGGCTGCTCCAGGGAGCTAAATGCTCCCCATGGGACCGCCCAGTCCTGCATTTACAACAAGGTGAAATGGTCTCCCTATGACCGTTCAAAGCAATAGCGGTCCATTCCTGGGTCGCCTCAGGGTGGAAATGGTCTCCCCAGGACCGCCTCACCCTGGGACTGAGGGAACTAGAAACGGTCACCTAGTGGCCGTTTGGGCATGAGACGGTCCCCCTCGGACTGCATGGAGGGGTTAAAACGGTCTCCCTATGACCGCTTAATCCCAAAAAGCTCCAATGGTCAAAAGCCAACAGTGGTCATCCTCTAGGCCGCCCAAGGGGGAAAACGGTCCGACGATAGACCGCGTACTCCACCGATACTTCCTAGTCAGTAGGCGGTCCTTCTTAGGGCCGCCTGGGCTGAAAACGGCTCCTGTTAGGATCATTTTCTTCCCAGAAAATTGAGAACGGCGAACCTCCATGGAATTCGCCATTCCACGCCCCAATCACCTTCGGGTGATGGGGAAACAAGGGGGAAACTTGTCTCCATGATCCTAGGCACCAAATGGTGCCCTCAAACCACTGATTAACGCGGTAAATCACTAGATCGGCCCTCGATCCCTAAAAAATGGTTTTCCCTTCCCGGTTCAAAATAACCCACTCTCGACCTCGCCTCGGCCTAGAAATCACGAGAAAGGTAAATGATGAGTTAAGGATCGTCACCCTACCTCGGGGTAGCTCGAGACACGGCGGATCACCGCCGACCGCCAACCGCCAAAATACTGCTTGAAACTCGGGTTCTTCCCGAGCTTTCCATGAGCCACGCACGCCACCAAGATCACCACACCGCCACCGTCGTCGTCGCGCGATTGCCTCGCGGCCGTCTGCAGCCGGAGGGGAGGTCGCCGCTGCGTCCACGGGAAGGGGGAAAGAGGGGGTGCCGATCGCGATCGCACGGGAGGAAGAAGAAGAAAGGAGGAAGAAGAAGAGAAAAATAAAAAGAAAATAGGGGGGGGGGTATTTATAGAAAATCTTGATTTCCCAAAAAATATGAAAAAATAGAAAAATTCATTTCCGCGATCCTCGGAACACGCTGGTCGCACTGGTACCATCCCGGAGTATGTGAAAGACTCGGTTCACCCACTACGGGGTTCCGTAGGTTCACTGGAGAAAAACACGTTGAAATTGCGGAACATGTTCCGGGACCTCCTAAACTGATTCGAAACTCACGGATCCGATCCCGAAAAATGTCCGAAAAATAATTCCGGGTGTAACAAAAGTAAATTCTCTGAGAAAATAAATTCGGGACCCAAGAAGAAGGATCCGAAGGGTCCAGGATATTACAAAGAGCGTTATATTGGCTGCTTTACCAAGAAGTGTCGACACTTTCTTTACAGGAGGTCGACACCTCTGTTCTTCCAGAAGCTTTCAAGCTAGTTGACTGTCAAGTCAATAGAAGATCCAGAGAGAGAGAATAGGTACCGTAAATGTCTAATTTCACGGATTTTGAGGTTTAGAAGGGGTACCCATGTTTGACTTTTTGTCCATACCAACATGTCACTTTCTTGGAGCTACTTTTGTCAAAAATCCAGCTGGAGAAAGGACACCTCACAGTCTGCCACTGGGAAGAGTCAACACAGTCTGCCACCTTTTTACTGTCACCTCATGTGACTCCGGTCCTAGCAGTCCTCAGCAAGATAGAAAGTAAATTTCAGCCAATGAGAGGACCACATGCCTAAAGGGCATTTAAGTTGAAGATCTTATGATCTGCCATCAGTCTGCCACCATCCTATCCTTGGACAAGAAGCAATGCCAGCTCAAACCAAATCCTGCATAGTATCTTCCTCAAAGATTAGAAAGGCTTTTGGAGGAAAAATTTGGAGGGAAAGTTTTTCACCACATTTCCTTGTGGCTCGGCTATAAATATCAAGCTTCCTCAAGAGAGGAAGCTGTTGCTGCCCAGAGAGTGCCATGCCCTAGAGCATCTACAAAGAAAATCCTTGAAAGGCCTGAGAGAGCAGCCATGCACTGACACTCAGTTCAGTGCTGTGAAAGAAGAAGAAGAGAGAGCAGCCTTGAGAGAGAAGAGAACACCCCTGCAGTCTTCCTGAGATTGAAGAATCAAATCTTAAGATCCGAAATATATAGCTACAGTCCCCAACTGGCAAATCATCATCTAAAGCTCCAGCTGGCGTTTATCTTCTTGTTCTTGTGTTTCCCCCACTGCACTTGCAGTGTCTTCCGCTTGTGTTTTTCATTCCACTCATTTGAACCTCACACCTTGTTCCATCCCTACTGCTTGTGTGTAGGAAGACAGACGGAGGTTTTCTCTGGTCTGTGGAGAACCGCCCCTACTGGTTTTGTGTGTAGGAAGACAGACGGAGGGTTTTCCGTTCTGTGGTTTTTGGGCGTGTCCCCTGTCAAGCTGTGAGTCAGCAGGAAAGCATCACCGAGTTTGGTGAGGGGTGGACGTAGGTTGTGGGTTTACAACCGAACCACCTTAAAATCCTTGTGTTGTGGGTTGATCATCTTGTGGGTTTGCTCCGTATCTTCTACCCCCATTCACAGGTGTGTGTGTTTGCTGTTTCAATGGAATCCTAATTGCATTCTATAGAACACATCGTCATATTGTTCACACACATACACACGAGGTTCAACAAGCAGCCAATCTCAATTCATGAGATTCTGGTTGATCTCTAAAGTTCACACATACATCTAGTTATCACTCTTAGCTGATATGTGTTGAGATCCTTGCTGTCCAGAGCGATATATTCTCTTACCCTTTAACCACGTTGCAGCAGCATCAACCTCGCTATTGTGCAGCGTTGATCTTAGCTGTCTACCTAGGTGTGCTCCATTGGGCTTAAGCTTCTACCTGTGTAGTCCTTGGACCTGCTTTGCTCTCTTCACTTAAGCCACTTCATCTAAATCCGCGGTGTTTTATGTCTAAGTGTTTTATTGTCTTTATAGGA
Organism: Amorphophallus konjac; assembly: GCA_022559845.1. NCBI lineage: Eukaryota > Viridiplantae > Streptophyta > Magnoliopsida > Alismatales > Araceae > Amorphophallus > Amorphophallus konjac. Next base: position 186,242,889 of record CM040125.1, read on the forward strand.
GTGATTTATGCTTTTGGCAGTCAAGTTTTAAATATGTCATAGGTCGTGAGAGGATCTATTCAACCCTCCATCTAGATCCCATTGCACCTCAAGGGACCCAACAAATGGTATCAGAGCAAGGCTCTACTATTCCCAGATCCTACGATCTGCAGGGAAAGATCCCAATGCATTTTGAGAAAATGGCTTCATCTGCTGTACATGCTTATATGGCTTCTCCGCCTATGTATGATGGTTCAGATTTTTCAATATGGCTAGGGAGAATGTTCATCTATGTCAAATCCATAGATCCACAATTGTGGAACCTCATATACATTGGTCCTCATGAGCTGCCATCAAACACAGATGAATGGTCTGTTGAATAAGAGACCAAACATATTGATAACCTTGCTGCATTTAACTTGATAAAAGTAGCAGTTGATTTCAGGTTATCTCATCATGTGTCCACTTGCAGCACAGCCAAACAAATCTTGAACAGATTGATGAATAGCCATGAAAAAGGAGAACAAAGGAATATATGCTTCAAGGCCGACCAACCAGAACAGTCAAGCAATTCATCCTCAACTCAGGTAAGCTCTGAATCTGAGGACTTTACTTTTAAAGAACTTATAGAAGCCTATGATGATTTAACCAAGCACTTCAAAAAGCTAAAATCAGAAAATAAAAAATTGAAAAAGGATTTGAAGAAAAACAATCAAGGTGAGAGTTCCTTCTGTAAAAATTGTTCAGCTTTTGAAGAGCTTAATGATACTATTATGGTTGATATGGATGTACATAAAGAAACCATTGCTTGCATAAAAGATGAAAATAGAATCCTTCAAGCTGAGATCAGTAAATTAGAAGAAATAATAAGAAGGCCTAAAGATAAGTCTAAATCTACATCAAATGATCAAAGCTTGACTGAAAACAAAGCTTTCAACGAAGTAAATCAAAATCTTAAGAATGAGATGAAAATCTAAAAAATGAAAACATTGAGTTGCTTGAAAGACTGTCTATCTGTGAAAAAGCCAAGGGCATTGTTAATGATAGCCCTGAGAAATTGAATGAACTTCAATTCGAAATTGAAAATTACAAGGGGGTGAATGCCATGCTCAATGAGCAATTGGCTGAGTGCAAAGAGGACCTTACTGAGTCTGAACTACATGTTTCCTCATTGGAGAGTAAAAACAAAGACTTAAAGAATTCTCTGTCAAAGTTTGATCAGGGCAAAGATAATTTAGACAGAGTTCTGGGAACTAGGGTCAACGTTCAAAGAGAAGGTTTGGGGCATAAACCTGTGAACAAAAAGTCCCTTGGAAGCAAGGTGTATACCTCATTTGTCACTGGCTCACTTGAAGCCAGCACTTCTTATGGTCATCCAAAACTGCATGCTACTCAAAAGGAAAACCAAAATCAAAATGGCAATCTGAAAAAGAATGTTTCCTGGCATAAATGAAAATATGATTTTGCTAATGTGGAAATGCATGCTAGGAAATCTCATGCTAAGTACCATGCTACTCATAAAATGAATGGTTATTGTTTCTATTGTGGTATGCTTGGTCACACTGTGCATAATTGCCTCACCTTGAGTAATGATGAACTAAGAGCAGGCAAAAATAGAAGATTTGTTACTGAAAATAATGGCAAGGGACAGTTCAACACTGGGAGGAAGCATCTTCTGCACACTCATGCTCAAAAACCCAGGTATGACCCTGCGTGTTGACACACTCATCTGAATAGGTCGACACACTCTAAGGCTGAACAGTCAGCAAATAGAAGAAACCGCCCTCGTTGCTGCTTCCACTGTGGAAAGATTGGCCACACAGTCAAAGACTGTTGGCGTTTGAAAGGTAAGACTCACCCTCATGATCAACACAGTGGTATCCATGCTTACCCACCAAGATTCAATGCACCTATACAAAAAAAGAATGGTAAATTCCTTGTGCGTTGCTTCTACTGTGGTGAATATGGACATACATCCAATCACTGTCCTTAGACGATAGTTGGTGACTAGAAAGCAGCAAAGAAAATAAAGTCATTTGCGAGAATTGCTGCTAACGAACCAGGACCCAAGCAAGCTTGGGTACCAAAAAAATTCAAATGAAAATTTTGGGTGTAGGGTGCCTTGGAGCTGAACATTGGATGCTTAAGTAAATAAAAGCTCAAGGCATAGGTATGTAAATAAGGTTTTTTTCAAATCTTGCATGATAGGCTTGCATTTTAGTTTCTGCATCATAAGTCTGTCTTGCTATCAATAAGTGCTGAAAACTGAATTGATCTCCTTGAACTGCTAAAGTTTCCCCCATGGTGTGAGATGATCAACTATGCTAGATTACTTGCTTACACCATGTTTGATCCTTGGTATATTAAATGGTGCAGAGTAGAAAGGCAAGTTAAGCTTGCTCGGAACTCTCACTATGCGTGAGCAGGATCTCAGATCCAAACCTCCGCCATGTACCAGAGATCAAGTAATTCAGCTATGTAATCCATGAAAAATTTGTCACGCTGATGGAATTGCTATGATGATGTATTGTTGTTTGATTCATGCTATCTTTTAACAGCCACGTGAACTTCTTGCTTAGCATTGTGGATCATTATTTTTTTATGATGTCTTCCATGGCTGCATATATCTTAATTCATCACTCTCATAGATAAATAACATGCTGAGTGTCTATCTGAACTTCCATGAGCATTAAACAGAGGGGGAGTTTAAGAGTTTTCACCTAAGGGTAGAAATGCATTGCATATGGATGAATATGTATGTGTTGTGGTCTTTAAGCATCATCTTGAAATTTCATGCACTATCATGCATTTCATGATCAAGGGACCCAACTCTACATGACCTCTTGGTATATAAAATGGTAAGCTGGGAGAAGGACAGATCTCTTCTATCTGGAAACCCACATCATGCGTGAGGTGGTCTTAAGACTTCAGTTCTCCGCCAAGTACCAAGGGTTGACCCATCATGAGAACAGTCTAGACGTTCATGTGAATAATTCATAAAATTTCCTGCATTGATTCCATTGCATGTGCTGCACTCAGAATTTGGACATTCAATGCACAAAGTCAGGGGGAGTTCCTGCATTTCATAGTTTACCCATGTGCATTTATTATCATGCATATGCTGATTTCAGAATTGATTGCATACCATATTGAAATCATCAAAAAGAGGGAGTAAGTAGCAAGTATCCATCTGCACATGATAAAATACAATTTGCCTCTCAGTACAGAATGCATAGCAAATAATCCATGATTGTATCATATTGTGGTCTCATATACGCCAATGCACACCATGTTAAAAGAGACCCAAAGATTGCATATTAAGTGGTACCATTTTTAATGCATCTTGTGTTCACTTAAGTCATTGGTTGCATACTACATTGTCAACCCATGCACATGTTTAAGGGGGAGTCAACATCAAAAATTTAGTCTATATTCATGCATTCATTCTTGTTGACCTGTGTACAGTCTTTACCTTCTTAGGGGGAGCTTGACTAGGTTAAAGATCCTTGTTGATCAGGCAGACCTTAGACCTACTCAGGTCAAACTCTCAACTCATTCTGTTTGAAAACTGTTCTCTGTTTGAGCTCAGTGTGTCGACATCATGAAGTGCAAGTGTCGACACTCCTTTGATGTTGCTGGTCCTATTTCACTTATTTCAGCCTGAGCTTACTGCATATCCTAAGGGGGAGTGTTCTTTATTTCATCTCACTATGTAATCATCTGTCCTCTCTGCTGAAATCAGACCCTGATTCATAATGATGTTACACCAAATTTCATCTAGGGTCAGATTGCTTTGGATTATCTGGAATCTCCCACTTCTTGAATCATTAGTAGAATGTTTCTAGAATTCCTTGAATGCCTTGAACTTCTTGGAGGACTTCGGTCTGATTGTTGAATTCATTTATCAGAGTAAATCTTCTAGAAGAATCTTCCGTTATGGAGCTTTATGACTACCTTGAATATGAAAACTATTGGTTTATGATTAATGATTTCTTGTGCTTTAACGTCTAATTGCCCTAAAAATGGTTGCACTCGATCTTAATAGGCTTAAACCAGTTTTTCATGTTTTGACATGATATGCCTTCTTATATCTAAATGTTTATCTTTAGTACAAAGGCTTTCTGTTTGAGAAACTTAAGCTAAGTATTGCACTTAAACAATCTGATTTGCTGGAATTTATAAGAGCTAATTGTGTCAGAGCAATGACACTGGTTCACTGAGAAATATGTCTCCTCATAAAAAATGAGGTAAGATATGTCATGAAGTGCCATTGTTATCTCTGGAGTAATGTAAAAGAAAAATCAAGGCAGAGCAATGGCAAAGTTGTTAAAAAATATGTCCCCTCATCAACAATATGAGGTTCGATATGTCATGATATGACAAAGCTATCTCTGTTCTAATTGTGGCATGACAGTCAGTCACACCAAGTACCTAGGGATACTGGCATCTAACCAATGTGTATCCTCAAGATACAAGGCATGACTGGACTTAAATGCTCGTAAAACTCCTTTCGTGCTCAATGAAAATTATGAGTGTGATAGCAAAAGTTAAAAGCATATCTTATGAAACTCTAAAATTCCATTTAGTTTTCATGTTTGTTTAATCTCAATATTTTTTGTAGTAACTCTCAAGGAGTTAATGGAATTGAATGGGTAAGGTAAGAGGAGTTTAACCTTGTTTCAGTATGCATTTCTGGTTCATTTCTATTAATACTGAATGCAGATGTTTTCAAGCGGTTTTATTGAAAAGATTAGAATTCATCAATGTTAAACCAATTTTACCGTAAGGGTTGCTTTACTAAAGCTCCACCACTGAAAATTCTAAAAAATCTGTAACTCTGTATTTATAAACTTGGCTTCAGAATGAGGAACCCTCATCTTATCAGTTCTTGGATTCTCTGCCTCAAAAATCTCCAAGTGTCAACCCCTTGCAACCAGAATTCGGTCTAGCTGTCCTGATATCTGCCATTAAGGCAAACTGGCCTCATGTCGCTTCATGCTCCAATGATTTCTGCCCTATCTGGACATCTACATAATTGATTCAGGCTGCCATGAATGCATCTTAATTCTTAACAAGTGGTATCTGAATTCATTGATGTGTCCATCATGCCCTTGGGCGGCCTACATTTCTCATCTCCATGCATCGCATAAAGAATCTGAAATCCCTAAAAATCTAAAAACCAAGAAACCATTAAAAACTCAAAAAATCTAAAAAAAACAAATTTTGTTTATGGCTGCTACATCTCTCACATACTGCATCATGCCTCTAATGACTCAATTCATGCTGATGTTCGTGATCTACCCCTACCATGCCAAGGGACATAACCTTGTACTATAATTGCTCATCAACAAGTGGTATCATGTCCCTAAAGCTATTGACTTCAGTTCATCCAGCATATGGTTAGTGTGCACTTTCCATTTCCATGCGTTGCATAGAAAATCTTTAAAATTTAGAAAATAGAAAACTAGTAAACATATGAAAAACCTTCAAATCAAATTTACTTTCTGGCTACTGTGTCTCTCTCATACTGTATCATGATTGCCATGGTTAAATGTCCTGCACATGTCTACCTCTCATGATTCACTATATGTTGTTGTGTTGTGCCTTTATGGCATATGATATCTAATTGTGTAAATATGTTTCTACCATGCCAAAACACCTAACAATTTACATTGTACTGATCATTAACAATTGGTATCACTTGCTCTCTAAACACTCAGCATCACTCCCTAACAAGTGGTATCATCTCCTTGTCTGCACGGTCTCCTCTCTGTATATTACTTGCGTTACTTGCATTCACAAGGGACCCAACTATATGTTGTTGTGCTATGCCTTCAATGTACAACCATTGGCATGTATTTCCACATCAATTTGTGTACACTGACAAGGTATCTCAGGTTGCTGCACATTTCTTTGCTACCCATAGGTATATACTCACTTTCACTCTGTACATCCTGTGCTAATAATCTCCTACTTTACTCCTTACCTTCCTAACTGTGCCATATATTCTCTCTATTGTGGTATTTTGATGATGTCAAAGGGGGAGAGAATTATATGTGTCATTAACTAGGGTATGCATAAAGGGGAGAGTCTTATATGGGGAGAGAAAGTCATTGTGCTTCAATTCATGCTTATATTTCCTTGCACTTTGACTAATAATGACTCATAGTTGCCATCATCAAAAAGGGGGAGAATGTAGGAAGAATGTTGGGCATGTGTGTAACATGCTTAATTTTATTGTTTTGATGATGTCTGACTATGACTCATTGATAAGTCTCACCTACATTTGATAAACACATATTCATACATTTTAGGTCATGACAACATAAGCAAGAAGATACATCTCTGTGCTATCACTAATAAGTGTAAGAAATCAAGGCATTGGCAACATAGAATTCAAGGGAACAGGTTTCATAGAAGTCCATGCAGTCAGGTCAGTGCAGCTGCTAAAGTTGGTGCACATACAGAAGAAAGAAGGTGTTATAAGAGAAGTGTCGACACCTGCTACAGAAGTGTCGACACCACAACCATTCCTCAGCAAAGGAAAGTCGATGCTACATTGTTGTCAAGGTCGAAGCACACAAATGGTCAATGCAGGTCAACACAATAAAGTCTATGCATGTTCATGACTTGGTCATCAATAAGGTCAGTGCTTGTTTGCTTCTCAACGCAGCAATGGTCGGTGCACTTCCAAGACTAGCACATACCATGGTCGATGCAAACTTCTGGCTAGCGCAATCAAGGTTGGTGCACATCAGTCAAAGTCGATGAACATTTGAAATCAAGGTCCGTGCACGATGCTGAAAGTCAGTGCACGCTTGGGTTCAATGTTCCAAGGTCGGTGCTGGTTTTGCTTCGGCATACAAAGTCTGAGCACATGTGACTTCAAGGTCGGTGCAGGTTTTGGTGTCAACACTATAAGGTCCGTTCACATTCACTATTTGACAAATCAAGGTCGGTGCATGTTCTCCTTCAACACTAAAAGGTATGTGCATGTTTACTGGAGAGGGGGATTTCTGTAGCCCATTTAAGAGTGGCCAAACTAGGTCCAACGAGACCAAACGAGGCCCAGCTCATCTAAGTGACCGCCCCGCAGGGCCCACTTAGCACAAAAGCCCAATAAGTTCGCTCGGGATCAAGCACTTCCTAGGTGGACATTAGGCTCGGAAGGCCGAGCATCGGTCCGGTCGGAGGAAGACCCACGCCCGACCTATCCCCCTCGTCGGGATAAAGGCTAGCGCTCAGAGCCCACTCCTACCGACTCTCACCCGAGCTATGCCTATCGCCCGGGACATTGCTGGCCCTCTTCAAGCTTGGGTCGACCGATGGATTGCTTATCCACGCTGCCGTTGAGAGCCCTTTCTGAGTAGGAGTTACGAGGATAAGGGAACCCACGAATCCTCAAGGCTTTAAAGAGCCCATGATGAGGACGTAAAGAGCCCACGTCGAGGACGTAAAGAGCCCACGTCGAGGACGTACCCCCCCCGCCTGAAGCTCCTCAGCTTACGGGACTCATAAGGCTGGCACACTATTTAAACCAGGGACTCCCTCGAGCAAAAGGTAAGGCCAACATACGCCTACACTCCCTGAGTAGGAGCCACTTCACCACCTTGGTGGAGAGGGATCTCGTGCATCTCCTTCTTCCTCCCTTCATAGCTTCCACCACTGCTCTGCTGACTTAGGCATCGGAGGGTTTTCCCCAGGGAACCATCACTGGGCCCCCTGATCCGTTTCCCTCCCTTGCAGTTCACTGTTCGGTGATCATCTCCCCCAACTCAGGACCAGCGCGAGATCGCCCCTCTTCATCTGGCGCCATCTGTGGGAAACGATCAAAGAGCTAGCATGGTGTGAAGGAGTACAGGGGGGAGGTCTGTCGAAAATAGGGGAAAAGCCGTGGTGGTAGTGGGAGAAGGCCCCTCTCAGGCTACACAGAACCCCCCCTCCAATGCCAGCGCCCCAGCCGATGAACCACCTCCGCCCGCGGTGGTAGAGCAACCATCCAACGGGGGTGCTGACGCTTTCCAAGCCCTCAACGCAAAACTTGACATCCTCGTGGAACTCATGAGGACCCAGGCGGCCAGGGAAGGAAGGTCACGTGCCCCTCCGAAAAGCCCACCCTGCCGAGACGTGTCCCAACACACCGCCAGAGGCCGCTTCACCCTCCAAGGACGGTGGCTTATTCACAACAGGTCAGGGGGACCTTCACAAGCCCCTCCTCCAGAGCAAGTGACTCTAGCTTTATGCCATGCTGAGTGCGAAGAAGTTCTCAGCGCATGCCAAGGCGCAACCGGCTCGGGTCGGGAGGGGGACAAGAAGCGAGCACCCGAGTCAATCTCGGGCAAAGGATAAAGGCGGAATCGGGATGGGGAGCACAAAGAACCATCTTGGAAGTACGAGCAGTACACTCCCTTAACCGCTCCGGTGTACGAGATCTATGAAGATATCAAAGGCTCGGGCCTCCTCCGCCAACCCGAGCCAATGAGGTCGAAGAGCCGCAATCGTACTAAGCACTGCCTATTCCACAGTGACCACGGGCATCATACCGGCGACTGTCGCCAACTCCAGGATGAGATCGAGCGGCTCGTCCGCCAGGGACACCTATCCCGATTCGTGGCCGGGTATAAGGAAGATCGGGGCGCCCCGGAGGAGATCGACAATGCCCCTCGTGGGTGTTGACACCCGTTTTGTGACCAATAAGTTGGGTCATCTCTTTATTCATTTTAAATGATGCTCCAAGTTGTTCACCCTTATGGGGATATCTTGGTCAATTTAAGGTCTGTTTCGTGGGTCATGTCTCCTTGGTTGGGTTTGGTTCCTTACCTCTTTCTGCTGGACGAAGCTTAGCAAACTTTCATTTCATTTTGCACTCCATTGTCTCTAACGGTCTTTTGATGGTGCGTTACAATCCTCTAACGTATCTACCTTGGTCCGTTACATCATGCCAGAGTCCTTGAGTCAAAGGCTTCTTTCAAAGCTTATCTCGTATCCTATCCGTCGATTGTGATGGTTTATCGTGCGGCCGTTACATTCATTGTGACGCGTCTATCCTTGACCGTTACATTCATCTAGAGTCATGTGTTCGAAAACTTCGCCCGTTGGCCTTATCTGTTAATGGATAAGGTTTTGTGACAGTCTCTTCCTAGGGTGTTACATCCCTGTGGCGGTCTATCGTGCAGCTGTTACGTTAAACAGAGAGTTCTAGCAGAACTGCTCTTTCTCTGCTACTCCGTGGTCGAATTAAGAGTTTGATCTGAGGATTTCTCCCTCAAATCTGATCCTCAGAACCTTCTATTTGTTTCTATGGACTCTTGGGAGTATTATCTTCAAGAGTTTGCTAAGAAACGTCCTACTTTCTAGCTGGATTATCCTCTACTCGACCAGAGAGTTGGAGGGTCTATAAATAGAACCCTTGACTTCATGGGTTGAAGAGAAGACATCTGGAGTTTGCATCGAAGTGCTGCCGCATCCTGGAGCTAGAACCAACCAAGGAGAGCTGCTTCCCACGTCTATCTGCTTCCAAAGTCCAGGGAGTATTGATTCCAAGTGTTTAGTTCAGTCAACGTTTTCTTCTCTAGCATCTTTTCCATCTTCCAAGCATCATAGCATTGTCCCTCTTCCTCTACCACGTTCTTGCATCCCCTGCATCCATTAAAACATCATTCCTATCTTTTAAAACGGCCCAGAGGGGTTAAAAAACCAACCTCCTCGGTATTTCCCTTTCCTTTTGCATGTTCTTAAGTTTCTTTGATTTATTGATACTACTTTGACCAAGGGCTAATTTGGGGTTGTTTTTCTTGTGATCTACACTCTTTTGTAGGTTTATAGAGCTCCTAGCACGAGGCCCAAGCTTCCTGGCCGGTTGGAAAGCTTTGAGATGAAAGATTCTCAATTTTTATTCTGCAGAAGCTCTAACGGTCTACCATAGATGCGTTATATTCCCGTAGCGGCTTATCATGAGGCCGTCACAGTTCTGTGACGCATCAGTCTTCAGCCGTTATATCTGACAGAGCTGTAGTTTTTCTGGTTGCTTTCTCTCTCCCGTGGGCGGGTGCATCATTCTCCTATTCTAAGGTATTTACTAGGCCTTTGGCTAGTTTTTACATTATTGGCGATCACATCTTTCTTTAGTTTGGGCATTAGCTCTCTCCTTCTTCATATTTTCTCTCTATTTGCTTGTTCCACCTATACGGTGTGTTTTTCTTTATCTCCTTATTCCACGCCCCGGTGTGTGTTTTTCTTTGTTTGCTTAACTTAGTTCTGATTGAGATAGCATGCCCATGCTAGTATTCATTCTGGTTGCCTAGGTTCATGTTGCACATGTTCATTGGTTGATTGATTCTACTATTTGCTCATACTTTCATCATAGTTGGCATGATAGCCCATCTTGCAAAAGAAGGGACACATTATAACCAACAGAATTTTTTGGCGATCACGGTGGGACGTCTAGTGCCAATCGTGCTTTGAATCTATGTTAAAAACCTGTTGTCCTTTGTTTGCTTTAAGTTGCTCTGGTTTTCCCCGGATTTTCCCTTTATTTCTCTGCTGTTTCTGGCTCTCTGGCTACTCTAACGGTCGCCTCTTCACGCGTTACGTTATATCTAACGGTCCAGTCTTGTACCGTCACATTCTTATGGCGCGGGTATTCTAGACCGTCACATACTCCAGATAGGTACGCATCCCGAGGTGCAGTTTATTTCCACAGTTTTTACTGTGATTTTCATGCTTGGGTGCTATTTGGTCTCCTCCTTGGTTGGTTCACATATTCATATCATTGTGTGCATATTTGATTGCTAGATTTTAGGCTAGAATTTGCATGCACTCCGGTGCACATAGGGCCATTCATATATTCATACTTTAGATTGCATCTTCCTACCTTGGTGTGTGGACCTCTCGTCTCCATATTCCTTGGGGCCGACCAGGAAATCACATCAGGGACCTCCATAAGTCCCCGCGAGCCGTGGATTCCCACGCGGACGCCGGGCCGGTTGTACCACTTCCCACCCCGTGTCTAGGATTGCATAAGTGAAGGAGTGATTACATTTTGAGTCAACCAAGCCACATATTTTTCTCCTATTAGGAACCTATTTTGGAGAGCACATTTTAATCAAGTCGCTAAGGTTCTAAAGGTAATAACCATAAAAATCTTGTTGCATCATCTAAATAACTTGGTTGACCTTGATGTTGTTATCTCTTTTTCACTTACATCTTTGTTAAAATCATCTAAGTTTAGTCACTCATTGTGTGTTTATTGTGTGTTGTTTGCATTGTTCTAAGGTCTTTCATTGTATGTGGAGTTTCTTCCATCCTCTAGAAGCTTCATCACCTAGGGGCGATTCCCTTTCCACATCCTACTTCAATCAACTTTTTGAATCCACCATGGCTTCTTTCGATCTTCCCCATTCCCAAGAGGAGTCTCTTCCTCATGGGCTTCTAGAGGATCCCTCTAGGGTTATCTCATTCCAACCTAGGGAGGGGCCCATCCCTCCTTCGTCCTCCATCCCTATGGAGGGCACCCAATCCACTCAATCTCTTCTTCCTCCTTCCGCTAATTCTATTCTTCAAATGATGGCCCAATTAGACCTGGCACAACTTCAGGTGGTTTATCAGGCCATGCAGGGGTCCAGCACCCCACCTTCCCCGATTATGCAAGGTCAGACCAATCCTTCCATTGCTCAGCCTAGGGCCGATGGGTCCGCCGTCCAACCCATTCCCATTGACCTCACTCCGGTCCAACCCAGGACCCTCAGATTCTCTAATCTAGAGATGGGGCAGTCTTCTAGTTCGGCCCAATAATTTTTGGATAAGGGAAAGACCATTGTCCCTCCTTCTTCTATGTCGGATCATCACATGTCCGGCCCATCAGTGCCGCAGGTCCTTGTCGGCCCAAATGATTTTATGTGTTCTCATCAAGGGGCAGCCCAAGTTCACACCAATATGGGTCATCCTTCGGCCCAATACCCTTCCTATGGGCCGCCCCTCCATCTGCTTACCCCTCTGCTCCTCAAATTCTTTCTTTCACTATCCCTACTCCATCCAGAGAGCAAGAATTACTCGATAAATGGGCCGCCATGCAACAACAACTTGACTTCCTCCATAAGTGGGTTGGCCCACAATCCTTGGCAGACGTTCCGGTCCCAAGTTCCCAGAACATCCGATTCCCTCCGCAATCCGAGCTCCCCAATTACCAAAAGTATGATGGGAACAGTAATCCCTTTATCCATGTGAGGCACTTTTTATATGAATCGGCCCAGTTTCAGTATGATGATTGCCTCATGGCGTATCTTTTCCGCCGATCGTTAGATGGGGTCGCGCTTGAATGGTTATACTCTCTGCCATTAGAGGATGCCGAAAGCTTCAAGATAGTGAAAGATAAGTTCATTCAACGGTTTCAAGACAGGGTCGGCCCAGAATATTCCTTCATAGACTTGGTGGCCGAGAAAATGAAACCCGATGAGGAGTTTGCAACCTATGCTGACAGGTGGAGACAGATGGCCGCCAGGGTACCAGGCCACATTCCGAAGGAAGAGAAGGTCAAGCTACTCATTTCCAATGCCACTCCGACCTTCCGTAACATCCTTGCCATGAATGATATAGCAAACATGCATCAATTATATAGCCGAGCGCGCTTTATCCAAACCCAATTCAAGGACTCTCCTATCCATTCACTTTTTGAAAACCAAAAGCCCAAATACCACAAGAAACCTCAAGGCCCTGTTACCGAGGGAGTCCAAACAAATGAGCAAGTGCAAGCCGTTAACTTTCCCTCCGCCAACCCAAATAACCAAATTCGCTTCCCCCAGAACTTCCGCAACACTCAATACGCTCCACAAAACCCTCCGCTAGCCTACTCCACCCCACAAAACCTTCCGCAAAACACCTTTGCCGCTCCACAAAACCCCTTTGCCACTCCGCAACAACCTCCACAGCCTCCTCAATACCATAATGTCCCTCCACCAAACTGCTACAACAACAACAATAAGCGCCCGGCTCTGAAGAGAGCACAGTACCCACCTCTGCTAGAAACCCTCACGGACATCTTCTCAGCTCTTATGTCCATTAATGCTACACAACTCCCTCCGGAATGGCCCAATTGGAACCCGACCGTTGATCAGACAAAGTATTGCTTGTTCATTGAAGGGTGTTTTCAGTTCAGAGACTTGGTCTATGACCTCCATGAAGGGCAAATGATTGATTGGGCCGAAATGCATAGGGCCAATACAGAAATTAAAGAGAAAAGGAGGCAGCTGCCAAGGCAGCAAGTGTAGCAACAACAAGCACCGCAGCCGTAGCAGTAGCCGCAATAGCAACCGCAGCCGGTTCAAGACTTGGGGATCCACCAGAACCCAATGCTGAACCATCCTCCCGCTCTACAGCCTAAGCCGCCGGCACCAGCCCAGGTCAATGTAGTTCAACCCTCGGCACCTGACGTCGGGTGGTCCTTTGACGATGACGGCTCCGCACCACAAGTCATGGCCCTCCACCACAACTACCCCACTCCTTCCACTCCCACCATCCTTACACCCACACACCAAAACCCTCCTCCGCCTGCTAGACCACTCATCCTTTCACCTGTTCCTACCCCACCACCCGTCTCTCGCCCGTTACTCACCCCCACTATCACCACGCCTCCATCTAACCCTCCGCTCATTACACCTCCGCTTACCACCCCACTTTCACTCACCCCTGCTACCACCATACCCACAACTAACCCTCCACCCATTATTATGTCATCACAACCTATTACCTCCATTCCCACTCCCATTATTACCTCCACACCCTCCTCCGTACCATTCATTCACTCCACCGGGCCTGTTAAGTCACTTATTTTGAGCCCATCCGAGGCCACGATCGCCTATAATTTCGCCCTTCGGAGCGGGCGTATGTTTCATCGTAATTTTGCTCCTACCTCAAATCCCCAGTCTTCCGAACCCGCTGCTGAGCAGGAAGAGGCTGAGCCACTGCCGGGTACCCAGTATGATTTGCTACATCATTTGGATAGGGTGCCTGATAGTTAAAATGCATGCCGTTAATACATTCACTACCAAATTTAATTATCGGCTCACAAATTAATTAAAGGAGAATAGATAAGCAGTGAGTCCGAGTCGAATCCACAGGGAAATGTTGGGTCCCGTGAGGTGTAAACGGATCTAGAAGGGGGGGTTGAATAGATCCTATCAAAAGCTTTAGCCTATTTAAAAACTCTTAGCTAGCGGAAGCTTAAACCACTCTTATAAAGTGAATGAATCACTTAGGCACAATGCACAACGGAATTAAGTAGAGTGGCTCAAATAAAAAGACTTGAATTACAAGCTATGAAACGTCCACACTTCTTTAAGTGAATTACAAAGCATAACACATAGATGAACATGCAATAGCTTGCAACAACCGTGCGCGTGTGTGTATGCTATGTTGATCACTCAAAGTGCATATGTATGTGAGCAAGATAACCAAGTATAGAAGCACACGAACCTGCGAATGGGGTTAGAAGATATAGAGCAATCACATAAAATAAACAACCCACAACACAGGGATTTTAAGGTGGTTCGGTTGCAACCCCGCAATCTACGTCCACCCCTCACCAAAACCCGGTGAGGCTTCCTTGCTGACTCACAGCTTGACCCGGGGACACGCCCCAAACCACAGAACAGAGAAAACCCTCTTTCTGTCTTCCTACACACAAAGCCGGCAGGGACGGCTATACCGCAGATCGGAGAACTCCCGATTGCCTTCCTACTAACCACCTGGTAGGGACGTCAACCGTAAATTGGAACACCCTCCAATTGCCTTCCTACTAACCACCTGGTAGGGACGAATCACAACTTCAATGTTTAACAATATTGAAAGTAAAACAGATGTGAAGTAATTAAAACAAGAGATTGAGTAAGAAGGAATTGGCCCTTGTATCGATATGCTTTGTTGATCAGCAGCAGGGATCTCTTCTTCTTGCAAATCAATCTTCTTGTAATCACCCTTGAATGGATGATTGTTCTTCACGGAGTACTGTTCATGTGAACAGTAACTGTTCTTCCAATCTCCTCTCTTGATCTTCTCTCTTTGATCTCTTTGATTGGATGAAGAAATGAATAGATGCTACCTTGATCCTTGCTTCCTTCTTCACAGATCTTGGAAGATGATTTCTTTGATATGAGCTTGAATACCTTGGATTGGATGAAGATGTTCTTCACGGAGTACTGTTCACGTGAACAGTAATTCGAACTCCTCTTGCTTTGAACACCCCTTTGAAGCCTCCTTTGATCTTCCCTCTTAGCCTTACTTGCTTCTACTCTTTCTTGGAGGATGCTGGATTGAGATATGAGCTTGAATCACCTTGAGTTGATGGAGAGGATATTGGATGTAGCTTTAATCTTCTCTTGATCCTCTTGAGTTGATGAAGAGGTGTATGGATGTAGCTTTGATCACCTTTGCAAGCCTTGATTGCTTCTTGCTTGATTGGAGGTTGCTTGGCTTCAGATCTCACCTTGAATCACCTTGGAAGGATGAAGAAGTTCTGCTCGAAACACTGTTCACGGAGGTGCTATAGTGCTCTCGAAATGGCCTCCCTTGATTCACTTCATCAACTCCATCAACTAGGGTTTCCAACCCTCTTGTAATGGTTTTATAGACTTTGAATGGTCTATAAACAAGCCCCAGACCAGATCCACAAATCATGGGAAGTTAGGTGAGGTTTGATTAAACAAAACCATGGAAAGGGGCTGGCCACGAGGTGGATTTCAAAGTCAAATAAGGTTGGCTCGGGGCTGGCGGTCGACCTAAGGTTCCTGGCGGTCGACCGCTACTGTAAAACTTTCATTCGGGTGATCCCTGGGAATTTCGGTCGACCGCCACTGGCTGGCGGTCGACCGCTACTGAAAAAGCCTGTAGACGGTGAGGCTCTGGCTGGGGCGGTTGACCGCCCCTGTGCTGGCGGTCGACCGCCAGCTGGGTAGAACCCGGCCCATCCCGGGTTGGTCCGTTATCTGCGTCAGCTCCGTCGTTCAACTTCTTTAGCAGCCCGGTCATGTCCGTGGCATCTTCCTTTACTGTCTTGAAGATTTTATTATTGAGTCTTCAATCAAATTTTTGTTCCGGGGGCTCCGCCCCCGAAAATCCCCGCGACCTGACCGCGCAGGTCGATCCGCGTGCGAGGGCGCAACATTGAGCTTTCACATTTGCATTGAGCTTTGACATTTGCATTGAGCTTTCACGTTTGCCTTGAGCTTTCACATTTGCCATGAGCTTTCACATTTTCCAATTCCACTTCATTCCTTGGATTATCTTGTAGCATGCTATCGAGAAATTGCACCGACCTTGAATCATCCATAAGGTAAGACATGCACTGACCATATGAAGAATATGCAATGACCTTATGTGTGATGCTATTCAGCTTGATTTCTGTGCTTGAAACATGCTATATTTTCGTGCATCCAATATTATCATATGCCTTGACATCTGTCAATTCAGTTGTCTAGATTGGTGTGCCATTCTTGAGCTTTGTCTAGATTGGTGTGCCATTCTTGAGCTTTTACACTGGAAGTATAATGACCTGAAATGTATGAATATTAACATTATCAAATGCAGGTATAGTTCATTAATGACTAAAGAGGAAGACATCATCAAAACCAACTAAAGAGGCAGACATCACCAAAACCAACTAAAGAGGCAGACATCATCAAAACCATAAAATGATTTAATCATGTTGCACACATGTTCAACAGGAAATTTAGATTTTACGGTAGAAAATCTTAAGTTTTTATAATTAAATAAATAATGACAAATGGACACTAAAATAAAAGTTAACAAATTGATTTCACTAACCTAAGTAAATGGACTTAGAACTAAGATACCAATTAATGTAATCAATTGCAAGGATAACAGTAAAAGAAAGGCACCACGTCAAAAGAAGAGGGAAGATAGAGATCATGAACAAAACACTTGCATTAAATCGATATGAAAGTGTAAACGTGCGCTGGTATTGTAGTTAACAACATTGAAACAATTAAGACTAATGAACTAACTAACTCAAACCAAAAAGCTCCAATTGATAACAGAATACTGAAATGATCAACATGCAAATAATAATAAATAAAAGAGCATGGAGGGCTTCTGCTCCCAGCGAACTTCCTAACAACAGCCAAGGAAAACTGCTACAGCAACAAAGGGGCCGGCAGCTTGGGGACTGCACGGACGCTGCACTTCACGCCAAGGAGGCTCGTGACGCACGGAGCTAACCAGCAGAGGAGTCGCGGCAGCACGGGACCTTCTCCAGAGACAGACGGACGCTCGGAGAAGCCTGCTGTGGCACCGGGAACACAGCTGCGGCAGAAGAAGCTCGCCGAGGACAACACCCGGGGATGCTGCTAACAGAGCAGCAGCGCACGGAGCCGAACCCAGGTGCAGTCGCCTTCACGGACGGCACCCTGTGGTCTCGTGGCAGCGGACAGGGCGCTGCAGAAGGAAGCTCGCGTCACCGACTACTGCTCTCCTCGACCGTCTGCACGTTAGGTGATGCAGGAAAGGAGTTCGGCTAGCTCCCGTCCCGGACGCCACAAGCATAGCAGAGGAGATTCACCGTCTCTCGGAGCGAGCCGAGAACCTCCCAAAGAATGGCCAGCAACCCAAAACTAAAAAAAACAACAAGAGAGAGAACCAAAAATCAAAAGCAAAGCACGAACTCAAGCTCAAAAGAAAAACCAAGCACGCCCCGCGCCGGTTCCCTAAAACTCCCTTTTATAGGGACATGGGTGACGCCGGCTTCACTACGGAACCTCCTCCACTATCTTCGTCGATTCTTTCTATCCCGCCGGAGTCGTCCACCGTGCCCCACACGAGCATCTCGCCACGAGCGAACGGCTCGCGAAGCCTGCGCTGCCCACCGTCGCACACGGAGTGAACTCCTCTTCGCTGCGTCTTCACCTTATCACGTCGACTACGTCTTCTGTTGAAGCCCTGGAGTTAGCGAACTGCCTCCGTCATCTTCGCGTTATCCATGCACACCTTCCTTATCTCATCGGCGGTATTCACGTGGTGTGCATGCAGCAGACGGCTTCGCAGCCCTCATGCTCATGCAAATAAGCCATGCATGGTTAGCCACGCATTATCCTCATCTGCTAAAGCAGATGTTAAGCACGAGTGGCCCCTTCTTATTGCATTATCAACGCACCCAGCTTGCCATGCACGTGGTGTCCACTTTATGCATTGCCTCTTGCAATTCCATTCTCATGGTCATCTTACGTGAAGAAAGCCCAATACCACTATGCATGTGTTTCATGCATACGACAAGCCTTTGAGTCTTGTAATGCATATTGCCTTATGTGATGCTCTTTATAACCTTATGCATTTCATGTTTATATTGATGCCACCTTGCTGCCTCATGCAACCCACCTGGGCCTTTATGTTGATGCAGGCCCAATACATGCACCTGCCATTTAGAAAGAGTGCATAAGTGACACCAAGATAAAAAATGTTGTAACAAAAAATATTAATCAATGAAAAAAACTTATTCATATATATGCATTGAATTCTGCTTACAAATTCTTCCCCAAGATTTATCATTTTTCATGAAAACTCCAAAATTCATCAAAACCTATTTCTGTGGATATTTTCACACATAATCAACAATTTACTTTGAATTTTCTCTAAAACATGTGAAATTAATATGTGAAAATATGAAGTTATCACACCCCCCAACTTACTCATTGCTAGACCCTTAGCAATGCAAACAATTATAGAATTAGGACTAACAAGAGTTCAAAAATCACGTTTCATGACATGAATGCTGAGCATTATGATTTGAACTATAGAATATTACGAGTTCAAGCAATAAATGTCAAGAATAAACTTCGTCAATCCATGTAATTTAGATACTTCCCCATGTTACACTCATAAATTTTTGTATCTCTTTGTGTAAGTGCTCTAATTTGATTAGTGGACATCAGACAACTGGATGCATGAGCTTTCTAATTATCACTTTAACGATGATTTCCAATTCTACCTATTGCAAATCAGACTCTCGAATTACAGGTAGCTTCACTCTGCCTTATTTCATCATCATTTTTTTTCTCATATTTTTTTCTATCATGGTGCTGCACATTCCTTCACCGTTTGACGCAAACCTCAACTCTTACCTTAGGAGAAGCAGGCCCGGTTACTAAGATCCAGAGCATTTTCCATGATTTGTTTCACCTTTTTTTTTCTTTTGGTGCTTTGCACTTATTCGTAGGCAGGTAGCTTTTTCCCCACGATTGATCTTCAATGACTAGGTAGAATTTTCAATCCTCGTCTAAGTTTTAAGCAAAGAACTCATCATCCTTGTGTTTAATACCTACTAGTCTCATTAGTGTGTAGACGTGTGTGAGTTCAAAAAAATCTGAGTGTAATCTGAGGACGATGCTAAAAACATAGCAAACTAATTCACCCCTTAACTCACTACTATCACAAGTGGATATTCTAAGCCTTATCATTTTGACAAGTTTCTTATCATGAAAAATGATCCTGAAGCACTTGTTAGGGGTGTCATGAAGGATTACAACATTTTGATGAAAATTTAAGCTTAACCTTGAAATTTAAGCACAAGCTACCCCCCAACTAAAGTGACATTGCCCTCAATGACGTGCTTAAAATAGAAAATTAGGACAATCTAGAGTGAATGTTTTGAGAGGGAAAGGTACAACCTGAGCAAGATGAAATGTTGCTGTAGAGAGAGATGCTGCCCATTCTCCATGTTTCTAGAAAGAAAAGCAATCAGTCATTCTCCTTTATTTATGAAAAAAAAGAATTGGGTTGCCTCCCCTCTCAAAACATAGCAAACTAATTCACCCCTTAACTCACTACTGTCACAAGTGGATATTCTAAGCCTTATCATTTTGACAAGTTTCTTATCATGAAAAATGATCCTGAAGCACTTGTTAGGGGTGTCATGAAGGATTACAACATTTTGATGAAAATTTAAGCTTAACCTTGAAATTTAAGCACAAGCTACCCCCCAACTAAAGTGACATTGCCCTCAATGACGTGCTTAAAATAGAAAATTAGGACAATCTAGAGTGAATGTTTTGAGAGGGAAAGGTACAACCTGAGCAAGATGAAATGTTGCTGTAGAGAGAGATGCTGCCCATTCTCCATGTTTCTAGAAAGAAAAGCAATCAGTCATTCTCCTTTATTTATGAAAAAAAAGAATTGGGTTGCCTCCCAATTAGCGCTAAGTTTAATGTCTTCAGCCAGACATCAGCGAATTCAACTTGGTTCAATTAATGCAATTTCTTCCACAATCAATTCATTTGAGACTCCTTCAATGAAGGGTTTGAGTCTCTGGCCATTGACTTTGAAAGTGTTGCCACTTTTGGGGTCACAGATCTCAACAGCACCATGGGGAAATGAATTAACTACAATGTATGGCCCATCCCATCTAGATCTAAGCTTCCCAGGGAAAAGTTTCAATCTAGAATTGAACAACCAGACCTTTTGATTAGGTTCAAATGTTTTCATGGAGATGTGTTTGTCATGAAAAGTTTTCATCTTGGCCTTATAGATTTTGGAGTTCTCATAGGATTCCTCACGAAGCTCCTCTAACTCACTTAATTGCAAGGCCCTGTGTGATCCAGCTTGGGTCAGATCCAGGTTAAATTGTTTGATTGCCCAATAAGCCTTGTGTTCCAGCTCCACTGGGAGGTGGCAGGCTTTTCCATAAATCAATATGAAGGGTGACATCCCAATAGGGGTTTTATAGGCCGTTCTGTAGGCCCACAATGCATCATCCAATCTCTCAGCCCAGTCCTTCCTATCAGTCCTCACAGTCTTTTGCAAAATATTTTTGATCTCTCGGTTGGAAACTTCCACCTGCCCACTCGTTTGGGGATGATAAGGTGTGGCCACTTTATGGGTGATCCCATACTTTTTCAGCAAGCTTTTGAATTGGTAGTTAGTGAAGTGACTACCTCCATCACTAATTATGGCCCTAGGGAATCCAAACCTAGAGAAGATGTTCTTTTGCACAAATTTCATGACCACCTTGTGGTCATTGGTTCTAGTTGCTACAGCCTCAATCCATTTGGAAACATAATCCACAGCAACTAGAATGTATGCATGCCCATAAGATGGTGGGAATGGTCCCATGAAATCAATTCCCCAAACATCAAAAATTTCGACCACAAGAATGGGGTTTAAGGGCATCATGTCTCTCCGAGAAATATTCCCCATAGTTTGACATTTTGGGCAAGATTGACTAAAAGCATGGGCATCCTTAAAGAGAGTGGGCCAATAAAAACCGCATTGGAGGACTTTTGCAGCAGTTTTCTTTCCAGAAAAATGATCTCCGCAAGCAAGAGTGTGGCAGAAGGTGAGAATGCTTTGATGCTCATTTTCAGGGACACACCTTCGAATGACATTATCCGCATAGATACGGAATAATTCTGGATCCTCCCAAAAATAGTGTCTTATCTGAGTATAGAATTTATCCTTCTCATTCTTAGACCAACCTTCAGGGGTCAATCCAACAGCCAGATAATTGACAATATTGGCATACCAAGGGGGTTGGATGTGGCTAATGGACAAGAGTTGTTCATCAGGAAAAAAGTCTCTTATGGGCTCCTTTTCTTGCATAAGAATTCTAGAGAGATGATCAGCCACCACATTCTCAGACCCCTTTTTATCCCAAATTTCAATATCAAATTCTTGCAAGAGTAAGATCCATCTAATCAAACGGGGCTTGGATTCTTTCTTGGACATGAGGTATCTCAAGGGTGAGTGATCAGAGTAGATGATGACCTTGGATCCTAAGAGATATGATCTGAATTTTTCAAGGGCGAACACCACAGCCAAGAGTTCTTTTTCAGTGGTGGTGTAATTCAGTTGAGCATCACCCATAGTGCGACTAGCATAATAAATCACCACAGGGCGTTTGTCAATCCTCTGCCCTAAGACTGCACCTATAGCAAAATCAGATGCATCACACATGATCTCGAAGGGAAGAGACCAATCAGGTGGCTGAAGAATTGGAGCTTTGGTCAGAGCCGCCTTCAAAACATTGAAAGCCTTTAAACATGATTCATCCAAATGAAAAGGGACATCTTTGGCTAGGAGAAGGGTTAAAGGTCGGGCAATTTGAGAGAAATTTTGGATAAACCGGCGATAGAAGCCGGCATGGCCAAGGAAAGACCGAATTTGCTTAACTGAGGTGGATGGGGGAAGATTAGAAATGAGGTCAATTTTGGCCTTGTCCACCTCTATACCCCGCTCAGAAACTATGTGGCCCAACACTATGCCTTCTTTTACCATGAAGTGACTCTTCTCCCAGCTTAGAATCAACCTCTTTTCTATGCACCTCTCCAAAATTTTTGTCAAATTATCTAGGCACACATCAAAAGAATCTCCAAAGACTGAGAAATCATCCATAAAAATTTCTAAGAAGTTCCCCACCATATCTGAAAAAATGGCCATCATGCATCTCTGAAAAGTGGCTGGAGCATTACATAACCCAAAGGGCATTCTCCTAAATGCAAATGTCCCATAAGGACATGTGAATGTGGTCTTTTCTTGATCCTCTGGATAAATGGCCACTTGGTTATATCCTGAATAACCATCTAAGAAACAGAAGTATTGTTGGCCAGCTAATTTCTCCAAGATTTGGTCAATGAATGGTAGGTGAAAATGGTCCTTCTTAGTGGCCTCATTCAATTTCCTATAATCTATGCATACTCTCCACCCTGTGGGTAATCTAGTGGGTACTAATTCTCCTTTGTCATTGCTCACCACAGTGAGCCCAGCTTTCTTAGGTACCACTTGAGTTGGACTAACCCATGGGCTATCAGAGATTGGGTATATGATTCCTGCATCAAGCCATTTGACTACTTCTTTCTTAACCACTTCTTTCATGTGAGGGTTCAGCCTTCTTTGCATCTCCCTAGATGGCTTTGCATTGTCTTCTAGATAAATGTGATGCATGCATACTGATGGACATATTCCCTTAAGATCGGCCACAGACCAACCTATGGCTTCCTTATGTCTTTTGAGGACATCAATCAGTTGGTCCTCCTGAGTGGGTGTCAGATCAGATGCTATTATGACAGGCAAAGTCCTCTCATCCCCTAAGAAGGCATATTTCAGGGAATCAGGTAGGGGTTTCAATTCTAGGTGTGGTGGGGCATGGATGGAGGGAAGTGAAGGTTCATGTTTCATATCAGACAAATGTTCAAACTGATGAAGAGCATTGACCTCTGAAATGGGCTCTTTGTCTTCAGCTTTGTCAAAGTTTTCTATTCTGGTCACGGGAGGGTCATTTTCTACCATCTCATCAATCACATCAATGATGTAACAATCTTCTTCCTCCCTTATTTGTTTAGATGCCTTGAAGACATTTAGTGTCATCTTCTGATCTCCAAAAGAGATGTCCATAAGCCCAGACTTACAATTGATGTTGGCATTGGCTGTGGCTAAGAAGGGACGGCCCAATATAATTGGGCTTTGGGCTAAGTCTGATTTACACTCCATGTCAAGGATTAGAAAATCAACTGGAAAATATCAAGATTCTATCTTGACAAGGACATCTTCTACCAACCCCCTAGGTGTCTTAACAGATCTATCAGCCAGTTGGAGAATGACAGGGGTTGATTTGAGTTCTCCCATACCAAACTTTTGGTACACAGATGTTGGGAGGAGATTGACACTTGCTCCTAAGTCCAACAGAGCATTTTCAAAGGTGACCCCCCCCAATGACACAAGATATGAGTGGGGTGCCAGGATCTTTCATTTTCTGGGGGAGTTGATTTAGTAGGACAGAACTAACATCCTCTGACAATAGAATTCTTTCCAGATTCACCTTTGGTTCCCTCTTTTGAGTGCACATTTCCTTGAGAAATTTAGCATATGCAGGTACATGTTGGATTGCATCTAAGAGGGGAATGTTGATGTGGACTTGTTTGAACAATTTCATCAATTCATCATTCTGAGCTTGATTGTTCTTCTTTTTCTTTTCTTTCCTAGCGTCCAAGGCATTAGGGAAGGGAATCTTAGGTTTGTAGCTTTCAGGTGATTCATCTATCTTTGCCTTCCCTTTCTCTTTGTTGATTGCCTCACTATCCACTATAGGAATGGAAATGGGTTCTTCTTCTTCTTGGGTTTGACTAGATGAGGCTTGATTGTATTCGTCAATTTGGTGTGGGTCTGATAAGATTTTACCACTTCTTAAGGCCGAAATGGCCTTAGCATTCTCAAATTTTGGGCCCTTTGGAGGATTTTGGCCTTGTTGGAATTGCCCTTGAGGGGCGAGTGGAAGGGGCTACTGAAAACCAGGAGGATAATTTCTAGGGTTGGGAATGGGTTGACTTGGAAGTTGACCCAGATCTCTCCTTACATTGGTTTCCAAGAGTTGGCCAATCTGGGCCTTCATTTCAGCCATTTGGGTTTGGAAAGATTGGTTTTGGGCCAAAATGAGTTGTTGTAATTGATTGATTTTGTCATCATTTTGGGCCATTGGTGGAGGTTGCATAGGTGGTTGGTAAATTGGAGGAGGATGTGAAGATTGCCCATATGCAGGCTGAGCAAATAAGGGTTGGCCATAAGATGATTGGCCATAAGGGAATTGAGGGTGATTGGGTAACTGTTGTGACAATTGGCCCCTATGGAAAGTTTGATTTTGAAAATGGGCCTGAGGTTGGGGCTTGGGTTGAAAATTTTGGGTTTGCTGAGGCTTCCAAGAGAAGTTTGGGTGATTTCTCCAACCCGGATTGTATGTGTTTGAAAATGGGTCATTGTTGGGTTTAGAGAGTCCTTGGGCTGCATAGACTTGCTCTTGGATAGCAGGTGGTAATTGAGCTGCAGCAGGGCATTCATCCACTTGATGGGCTGGGCTTTCACAAAGCACACATGCCTCATGGACTTGGTGTTGGCGAGAGTGGAAAGATGGTTGTGATTGAGTATTGAGCGATTGTTTATTCAATTTAATGAGTTCGCCAACTTGTTGAGTCAGCAGGTCAACTTTCTCCAATTTTTGGGTCAAGGCATTCACATCTAATCTAGGCTCTAATTCTCCCCTCTCTTTGACCTCATATATCCCAGCTTTTCTAGATGGCCCTACTGATTTTTCATATGAAGAAAGAGAGGCATGGTTGATGGAGTTCTCACTTAACATTTCAAAGAGGGCATATGCTTCTTCTTCACTCTTACTCATGAAAGCGCCTCCACAAGAGGCATCAACCATTTGCCTATAAGGTTCAGTCAATCCTTCATAAAAAGCTTGCACAATTTGCCATTTTGATAGCCCATGATGTGGGCATTTTCTTAATAACTCCTTCATTCTTTCCCAAGATTCATGAATCAATTCCCTGGATTTTGGACAAAACCAATGATGGCTCTTCTCATTGTATTGGTCCGACCTATAGGATAAAATTTCTTCAAGAATTCTTTTTGCATTTCTTCCCATGACCGAATGGGTCTTCCTAAGGTCCCTAACCAATATTTGGCTTTATCTTTCAAGGAGAATAGGAATAGAGTCAACTTTAGGGCATCGTCTGTGAAATTCTGAATTTTCACAGTGGAACATATCTCCAAGAACTCATCTAAGTGCTTATATGGGTCTTAATTTGTAAGCCCATGGAATGAAGGGAGCATTTGGATCGTGCTAGATTTGATCTCATATTGGGCTGCTGGCACTTCCGGAAGATGGATACATGTGGAAGGTTGATAGCTAGAAGGAATGAAGTATTCCTTCATCTACTTGGGTAATTCTCCTTGATTAGCCATTTCTTGAATGGGATTTTGGGCTTGATGGATCACCCTCTCTATTTCTTGGATAGGTTCAACTAAATGTGGAACTTGGGATCTTCTACCTTGCATGAACTCCAAAAATTGATTCAATTTTTTTTTTAATTTTTTGCAAACACTTGTTCAACAAATTAACCTACAAGACTTAGGGCTCCTTGGACTTAAGAGCATAAATAGTGAGAATTCCCCAAAGTTCAATTGCAATCTTGCACACACCGACCTTCAAGTTGGCCAGGTAAGAGGTAGGATCGTGGGAGGTTCCCCTTGCTTTCGCAAGCTCCTAATTAATGAACCACGGATCCACTTAGGCGTAACCTTTTAACCTCTTGCCTAGACACCAGCCTTTAGATGGTGATACACGCACAATTTCCCTTAAGGTTCAACCACTAAGTGGGCTCAAATGTTAGCTTTCTCACAAATCAACTTAAATCCAGCCCAAGTTCACTACCAAATCTGTCCACTAGCCAGGAAAGAGGTGGGGTTGTGGGAGGCTCCCCCTACTGATGTAGGGTCCTAATTAATAAACCACAATCCCACTTAAGGCGTTTGCCATTGGACCTCTTTCCTAGACACTAGTTTTCAAATTGATAATGGACCTAAGTGGACCCAAATCTCAATGTGAACCCTAGGGCCAATGTCTACTGAATTTTATTAGACTTAGGAAATGCAAAATGAAGAGTTGTGGTTTGTGGGCCAAGGAAGGGTGATCAAATCCCCACCTTATGTGATTATGGGTTTTGCCCTTAAGATAGTTTAAAATGAAATGCAACACCACATAGTCAAACAAGTGGTTCTATGCAAATTTGAATGTCATGTGATTAATAAAAAGATAGAAGAACTCACCTTGCCCCCGCAATCTTCAATGATGCATTTAACAAAATTAAATAACAAAAACAATTCTAATGATGAGGACATCAAGAGCTTATGGGTTGTATTGTATATATTGGCTTAAAAGTGTGTAATTTTTGATTTCTTTCATTTGGGCTCTCTTTGTAAGGTTTAATTAAGCCATTGGGCCACATTTCTAGGAAGAGTCCATTACTAGGTATCATGGTTTAGGTCCACTTAAGGGTGCTACTTCATATTGGGTCATTTGGTTTTAAATAGGTCATTAAGGCACTTAAGGCCCAAATTGGGTTCCACTCTCCCATGGGCCATCTAAGTGGGAATGGCCCATGACTAGCATGATATATTGGGTGGCTCTTAGCCCATGAATGGCCCTTGGCCCATGAAGGGGGGCGCCCTCTCTTTTGGCCTTATTAGGCTTGTTAGGTGTGATTTAGGTAGAGTTGGAATGGAATTAGTCTAAGTTTGAATAGAAATGGTCGAATTAGATTAAAATATGTTTTAAGTGTGTTGATTCACATTGCATCCCAGCCCTTCAATCCCCTTCCCTAGATCCTAGGGTGCACAATTGATTTCGTTAGAGTCATATATAACCTTGTATTTTCATATGAAATTCAATGGAAAAAATCAGAAAATTGTTGAGTTGTTTGAAGCTTGGTGCGCCCCTCTCTCTTCTCCTGCTGTTCTTCCATCCCCAACCCCAGATCTAGAGTGTATTCTATCTTCTTTCATCTCCTCTCAACCTCCGGTGATCGTCTGTGCCGCCGCCGCCGCCGTTCGTGCCGCCATCGAGCCGCCTCTGCAGTTCTATCTTCATCCGACCACAGCAGCTTCAGCGAATTGTCTGTCTCAGCCACGAGCATGGATTGATCTGAATTTTTTATGGTGTGTTTAGCCCTTGCATCCCAAGATCCACCTAAAGTTTCACGCCAAAATTCCATCTTTTAGTATTTTTACATTTTCGTCCAACCTGTCATCCCAGATCTGCCAGGTTTCTATCTACAGTGATAAAACCTCTGACTTCTCCCCCTCCGACCATCTTTGTGATTTATTCAAGCCCTCCCAATTTTACTGGGAGTTCTTTCCATCACCCTCTACCTCCCCAAATATTCTTAATGTTTTATCAGCCTTCTAGCTATTTTTAGAAATTCGTGTTCTTCCTATGATATAGTGTTTTTAGTCAGATCCCAGATCCGACCACCCTCCACTTCAAAAATCAGAACTAATCACCACCACCTCCAAATCCAAATCCCAAAATAGACCTGATTTTCTTGTTCAATTTCCTACACCCTTGAAGAAGAACACATCTTCAAATTCGGACATCTACTTCACGGTCAAAGGCAATCAACAGGGAAGTTGTCTGTAGATCTGAGTCTTCGGTTACTGTACAACAGTAGCATATAAAATTCGCCAACACTAAGTACAAATATGGTGAATCTTTTTAAAGGCCACTAGATTGTAGTACTTCGAAGCAGCTTTCCAACGGCTCTGATCTCGTCACATTCCGACACCGGTGCTGATCGTAGCATCAGTTCTCGCCGGAGCGCGCGTTGAAATACAGAACCGGCAGATTTTCGATCGGTTTTTTCGACCGGTGCCGAACGGAGCCGCCCGGCCTCCGGCCGGCGAACCAGCGTGCCGCCAGCCCGGGGAGCGCTTCTCCAAGTGTCTCCACTACAGCGGTACCATCGGGTCCCACACGGCCCCTCCGGACAGCACGTGGGCCCCATGGTCGTGAACACGCGTGTAGCCGAATCAACACCCGAAGCTGCCCGTCAACCCGAATTCGGTCCTCCCGGGCCCATTTGTATAGCCCTTTACCTCCCTGCGTGGAGTGGGCATGTTCCCATTGTAGATCTCTAATAAATCCACTTAAGGAAAAAAATAAGAAAAGACATGCAATAATCATCAATATGGAGGAAAATATATGCACGAGGTGCACAAGGGGAATTTGTGATCGCCAGAGACGCTAGGTCTCAAAAATATAATCAATAAGAACATGGGAGGAATGATCGCGAAAAGTACCTCAAAAGATGCGGGGATGTGAGTGCTTCCTTTCTCTTCAAATCGGTCGGCCGATGAAGAGAGTTCTTGCTTTTATTACCCTTGCAAAAAAGACAAACACCAATAAAAAAAATATGGATTAGAATATGGTGTGTAGCATCAAATTCTATATGTAAAGATGAGCATGAAAATTATGCAAGAACACACCTTGTGGGTGTTGGCCCTTAAATCCCTATGCAAAAAGGGTGGGAAGATATGAATGAATGCAAATAATAAAAGAGTGCAAGAGATGCACTAAGGGGAGATTCTCACATGGTTAAGAAGAAAAAATTAATAAAACAATGATGCAATATATGATGCATGAAAATAAGGAGACGTGCAAGAGATTGCACTGTGGGGAGATTTCTCACATAGTTGAGAAGGGGAGTTAATAATATGATGATGCACGCATATGTATGTGTGCTGCAATAATGAGAGGAAAATAAAAATAAAAGAAGCCTGTGCGTCGTGGCTTTAATATTCAAGGGGGAGAAGCTTGAAGAAGATGATGAAGCTTTGCGCGGGCGCTCCTCCTTCTGCCGAACGACAGCAACAGCAACCTGCAAGCACAAAACAAAAAAAAGGAAAAACAAACAGAGAAGAAGGAGAAGAAGAAATACGTGGGAGGAAGAAAGGGGGATCGAAAAGGAGGGATCCGAAGAGGAGGAGTCCCTCCAAACAACAGAGCCAATGGCTCTATTAAATAGGTTGAGGAAGAGATAAACATGGGCAAGAGTTCCAAGAGGGAAATGATAAGAATGGGCAAGAGCCCAAACCAAGCAGGTATCTAACGAAGCAAGGACTCTCTGGGGAAAGGGCTGCGAAGACAGAAGATAAAACACACCTTTGGTCAGGGCGTCAATTCAAGAATTGACGACCTGTCATTGGGCGTTAATTCAAAACACGCCCTGGGTCAAGGCGTTTCTTCCTGGATTAATTTTAGAAATAAATATTTCTTTTATTTGGAAATTGTGAAAGACGCCTCAGGGAGAGGCGTGAATTGAAAAACGCCCCATGGTAGGGCGTGATTCAACATTTTTCAAACATTTATTCTTTTTTCAAAAATTAGATAATTCTAGGAATTGCCGCCCTTTCCAGCGGTCGTCACTTCTTTAAGAAACGCCCCAGGTCAGGTCGTGATTCAAAAAAGCACCCTTTCCAAAGGCGTTAATTTCAAAAAATCATAAAAGGGGAGATAAATGCCCAAAAAATGGGAAAAAAGGAAAAATAGGGGAAATTAGGGGAAAATTCATGAAAAGTGGGAAAAAAATACTCAAATAATGCTGATTTGAGGGTCAAATGGGGCATCGTAGAGCGAAATGAAATATACTCAAAATAATGTCAATTTTGGCGTGTCTACAGCTGCCCCGCCTTGGCGTCTGCTTTGCAAGGGAGCGTAGCAAACTGAAAAGTAGATGCCAAGGTGTGATGAGACACGCAATCAACATCACTTGATAAGAAATGAAATCAAAAGCTCGAGATGAAGCAAATCTCGGGAAATCCAACGAAATCAACAATGTTTGGATAAAAGGGGAGATGTGCACGCGGTGCATGAAGGAGATAAAATAAAATGATCAACTTCCAGCGCGGTGGAAGTATCCCAGGTCACAAACCTGTAGATTTCACCATTGGGGAGCGGTTACCAGTCAATGTGGACGTGCTGCAGCCAAGGTGGATCAAAGGGAAATGATTAAAAATAAGATGATAAAAATCCAAACAAGGAGCTCTCGAGAAAAGACCCAAAACAGCGATAAAACGAACTGAGGATCCAATTCGACAATGAAAATCTCATATCGAGAAAGATTAAGATCAATTCAACTCTCAACATTAGCTTATCAGAATGATTTTCCAATGTTAATTCAAAGTCCTACATGAATGCATGCTGGGCTAAAGAGAAAATAACAAATGAAAATATAATATAATCAAGGATAATATTGTTAAACTGCCCAGACTGGGTCAAGAAACCAATTCTGCAAGCTGATACTAAGCCGAAGCCCGTTTATCCACGCACCAACTCGTAAAAAGGGAACCATCGTCCCCAGTCTTGGACGGCTCAACGACCTATCCGTGTGACTAAGATGCCTCTGGAATCGTCATCGTTTTTGATGAAGGGGAACTCAAATTCCAGATTTACCAAAGCCACAAGGTCCTTGATATAATCTAGTAGCATATGTAACATATAGTAAAATGCTTACAGGAGGATGGTGATATCAATAAGCATGGGAACTGAGAAATGAGCTGCAAGCACCGTGGGACTTTGAGTGATGATGCCCTGCCGGCCGGACCAAGAGCCTCTTCCTGCGCTCAAAAATTCATTAGCCAAGATATAACAAGAAATGAATAAGGCATTTAATCATAGCATGCATAGCATGAATCAAAGCAACCAATCATAGCATATATCATGAACAGCATAAGTCAAATCATGGCATAGCAAAGTATCATTATTTGTTGTTTGTCATGAGGATGACAATCTGGCAAATCAAGTTTTGGAGTTAAATAATCAGGATCTGATAATGCCCATCGGCGGAGTAATCAGATGAAACGAGCATGAGTTGATTGAAAGATTTGGAGATGAATAATCATGAGATATGATAATCAGAATGATATAGGGAGATGATGCCCCTGGGTGGCATGTCATGAGAATATCGGGAGAATCAATAGATTGATAGCAATAAGTAGAGAGAGGACCCATCTCGTGCTTTTGGTCTCTACAAAGCTGTTCCTGCAAAACACCATCAGAAAATACAATGCAAATTTTTGGATTTTGAAAATATGTAAATTTTTATGAGTTTTGGAATATGCAAATTTTTATGAGTTTTGGAATATGCAAATTTTTATGAGTTTTGAAAATATTTGAATTTTTATGGAGATTTTTGGAAAATATTTTGAATTTTTGTTGGGATTTTGATCGGGAAATATTCAATTTTTTTTTGGATTTTGGCTTAGACATTGTTAATGCAGCATCAAAGGGTTGTTTTGAACCACTGGCTAGGGGTCCTCATTCCTTCCCTTTTCGCTAAAACTGCCCAAAGCTGGACGTGCATTGAAAGTGGCATCCTATAACCGACCGTCTTTGATCAACGGTGCCCCTACCAAGGCCATACCCGAGAAACATTCGGTCTTAGAGGGAAAAGAGAAGAACAATTGTGACAAGCTTTGTGCAGGATGGGAGATATCGGGACTTGAATTCCTTCCAAGGTGTTCCCTTCAAAGAGGTAGTCTGTTGTGCCGGGGCTTTGTGCCTTTAATTTTTAGACCCTTGACATGCATACGACTAGGGTTTTCCCTGCGGGGACTTTGCCACTCTTGACATGCCATAATTCATACTTTTGCTTTTATCGAAATTTTGACTTGATTTTCATAATAGCCCTTTTGGCGAAATGTATATCATGAAAACTCATATTGATTTTGGGTCAAGACTGCCCCTATTTGAGACTCCTCTCGTATTGGGGATTACCTAGGTTGGTCATCTCATCCGTCAACCTCTTGCCCCTGCACGTGGCCAAGTAAAGAAGAGAAAAGACTTTCAGATATACTCATGGCATGGCCAAAGTAGCAACGATGTCTAACCAAGGAGACGGCTAAGGACGCCGTGAAGTGTGTGCGGTGCCCAGCTAATGGTTGCTCTTAACAAGCGGGGAGAGAATATTGAATTCCCAGCGCGGGTTTTTATTAACCAGAGGTGCTGCAAAAAACAAGCCTAAAGGACTCTTTTGAGAATGATTTCAATTAAACAAAAGCTTAAGATAAAGGTTTAAAACACCACTCTTAATCTTGTTAAGAAGCACTTGATTTTGAAAATCATGCGTGAAGTAATGAGAAAATGATATCATTAAAATGCATACTTATGCCAATATGTTACCTTGCAACCTTTGTAGAAGCAGCTGTCAAAGGCGAGGTTGATGATCGTGGGATTTGTCCTCTTTGGCAGTCAAAAGGATTGGAAGCAAAGGATTTTGGGAGTGGCTTAACAAGAATGAGTGGTGCTCAAACCAGACTCAGACGAATAAGGAGAAAAGGAAAAGAGGCGAGGGCTAGAACTCCCTCACTAAGGCGCGGAGACCCTGATCACATGGAACAGTCTACAGAAGAAGCGGAAAATCAAGAAGAGGGGTGAGGACTAAAGTCTCGGAAGCAATGGGAGAAAGGGCAGATGCCCAAGGCAGTGGATGTGGAAGAAGTTGGGTCGGACCCAGAATTAGGAGGAATCAGAAGAAGAAATTGGTAGATGGAAAGAGGTGGATCCGGAGGGTCCGGAGGCAGAGGAGGAGAATCATGATAGGAGGAATCCGGAGGCTCCGGAGGAATATTGAAAGAAGGGATACGATGCCCTGGGGAGAAATAGGAAAAAGATGATGGAAAAGGAAGAAGAAAATGAAGGATGTGATGTCCCGGAGGAGTAGAAAGATGAATCGAAAGAAAGATGGAGGGTCTGGAGGTTCCGGAGGAGGTAAATGCCGAGGGACGCGATGCCCAGAGAGGAGAGAAAAATCCGGAGGTTCCGGAGGAATGAAATCAGGATGGAGAAGGTGGAAAGGGGCGTCGTGCCCGAGGGAAAAGTCCGGAGGTTCCGGAGGAAGTAAATCAGGAAGGAGAAGATGGAAAGGGGCGTCGTGCCCGAGGGGAAAGTCCGGAGGTTCCGGAGGAAGCAAATCAGGAAGGAGAAGATGGAAAGGGGCGTCGTGGCCGAGGGGAAAGTCCGGAGGTTCCGGAGGAAGCAAATCAGGAAGGAGAAGATGGAAAGGGGCGTCGTGCCTGAGGGGAAAGTCTGGAGGTTCCTTAGGAGGAAAGTGGAAAGGGGCGCGATGCCCGAGAGAATGGTCCGGAGGTTCCGGAGGAGGAGAATGGAAGGGGGCGCGATGCCCGAGGGAAAGATGGAGACAATCAGGTGGAGAATCCGGAGGTTCCGGAGGAAGAATATAGAAAGGGGCGCGATACCCAAGAGAGAGGAATGAAGGAGGATCAGGAGGAAAATCCAGAGGTTCCGGAGGTAGCAAATGAGAAGGGGCGCGATGCCCAAGGGGAAAATCCGGAGGTTCCGGAGGAGGAAGGTGGAAAGGGGCGCGATGCCCGAGAGAAAGGTCCGGAGGTTCCGAAGGAGGAGAATGGAAAGGGGCGCGATGCCCGAGGGGAAAGTCCGGAGGTTCCGGAGGAATAGAATCAGAAAGGGCGAGATGCCCAAAGAGGAGGGATAAAATTCCTGGAGGTTCTAGGGAGATAGCAGGAAAAGGGACGCGATGCCCCAGGGATAGTGGATAAAAAGATGAAGATGAATAAGATGGGAAGTGCGGAATATCCGGAGGTGCCGGAAGGCGGGGAAGATACGGGTTTGGAAACCCGGGAAGCAGGAGGTGCAAATGCATGCAATGGGATGGATGCGATGAATGCATGAAATGCAAAGAATATGAAGAATGTGAAGGGCGAGAGGATGAGATCCTCCTCCTAACCCTGGGAATGGCCCATGAAGAAAAAGTGATAGAGATGGATGAATAGAAAGTGGAACAAATAAGGGATGGCCCCTTAGCATTAAGATAACTGCCCCTCCACGGTAGTGAAAGTGTATGAGAAATAGCCCCTGCCGAAGCTTCAATGGTGAATGTCAACTCCCTTGGAGAGTGCAAAGTAATGGTGTGAGGGAGTTGGAAAGTTGGGCTCGGAAGCATTATGTTGCCCAAAGATTCAAAATTTGGAAATTGGAACAAAGGGTGCCCTGCCCGGCCCTTACACAGCATCAATGCTTGGCATGGCGGAGACTTGGCTTCTTCGACCGTGCTTGGCACAATAACCCAGATTGGCATCCGGCAAATGAATTCTTGAATCTTGAATGGCGCGGCCAAATCCTTGCTGCCCGGCTCTTGATCGTCCTCGGCACCTGTGCTTGTAGAAGGCCCCCCATTCCGAGTAGTGAGGGGAGGTGAAGCGGAGGCGTAAGGCTCCATGAATGGTGGAGGCATGATGGAAAGCGTTGGCAAATGGGTGAGCGTAAGCGGGGTTCAAACACGTCGAGTTTCTCCCTTTGCTCGGAAGCAGTTGGGATTGGCTCGGGTGCAAAAAGGGGTGGATCCTGCTCAGGATTAGCCATGGGTAAGGGTAAAGGGTTAAATGGTGGAATAGGCAAAGTGGGTTTTAAAGGGATAATGGAAGGCCGAGGTGGCGGTAATGGGAGGTTAATTGGGGAAGGTTCAATGGTGGGTTCGATGGAGGCTAATGGTGTGGAGGTAGATGGCTTAACGGGTGGAGGTTTAATAGTGGAAGGCTTGGGGGAGGCCAGTGTTGCGGAGGTTAATGGTGTAACTGGAGGAGGTGTAATGTATGCGGTGTCAAGGATAGGAGGAGACTTACAATGTGCCGGTGTGGGTGATTGAAGTATCGACCCATCATCGTAACACCAATTAGTCTCATAAATAGGGGTTGGATCAGGGATGGTTTCATCCTCAGCAGGAGGTTTATCAAATGATAGTGGAGGGAGCGAGAAATTAAGGAAACTCGGAAGGGGTGCCTGCAGAGCTTCATCATCATCGTACACTGCCTTGGATTCTTCAAATGCCAGCTCCTGCTTGCTTGAAATGCCGAAGTCATAATCATTTCTCCTATCTTTCCATTCATTCTCCATCTTGGTAATACCATCCAGGAAAGCATGAAGAGGATTGACTGGAGTAGGAGCGGGC
This sequence comes from Amorphophallus konjac, assembly GCA_022559845.1. NCBI lineage: Eukaryota > Viridiplantae > Streptophyta > Magnoliopsida > Alismatales > Araceae > Amorphophallus > Amorphophallus konjac. The sequence continues at coordinate 186,278,180 of CM040125.1, forward strand.
CGCGGGCTCGTAACCCTCTTTAATTGTTCCTCCATCAAAGTGATTTTATCGAGGAGAGTTTACTGGAGGGGTGTGACCTGAGCAACAGAAGGTTGGCAGGGCCTTGAAGGAGGAAGGGCCGTATAAAAAGGCCGTGGAGGGGAAGTAATGGGCCGACCCATAGAAGAACCCGGATGGGCCGGATTGCAATGAATAAATGGGCCTTGGGGCCGTGATCGAGAGGGAATAGAAGGAGGCGGGTGATGGGCCACCCGAGTAGAATGAACATGAGGAGATGGTTAATGGGCTACCCGATCAAGATTGGAAGGAGGAGATGGGTGATGGGCCACCCATGTAGAATTGGAGGGAGATGCATGAGATGTACCCTCAACGGCGGCCTTAAGGGCTTGGATCTGTTGAGGGGTAAGATGATCTAATGCATGCAAAATCTGGGAGACCTTCTCATCATTGGGACGAGAGGGCTTAATGGGAATAGTGGCTCGAAATTGAGTTAAAGGACCATTGGATTGGACATTGCCCAAGGGTCGGGCAACACCATAAGAGTGAGGACGTGGTCCTTTGAAAGTATGGTGAGAATTTTGAACATGTTGAAAGTGAGGATTATAAGAAGTGCTAGGTTGTGCATCCTCATGAATTGAATTAAACATGTTATCTTGTTTATAGTAAGCCATCATGCAATCAAAGTTCAAAATAATATGCAAAGAAGCACACAAAAGAGATGGTTATCTTGATTTGATTTGTTTGAACCTTGGTGAATTAAGGATTTTATCAAAGTTTTGAATGATTCACACAAGGGGGGGAAACCTAGTTTCAATATGGTTTGAACTCCAATGCCAACTAGGAACCCTCTCTCACCACGTATAGGCCAACTAACTCGGGACTTCAAAAGGGTACAACCTGCCCGGCGTCCGTGAGGGAATCCACGGGTGCGGGGACTTACGGAGGCTTGGAAAAGGGATTTCCAGTCCAAAGAGACGGAATGCTCAATGGAGGGTCGTCCCAATTCCAAGAGGGTGTGTAGATCCTAATGAAGAGGAGGGGGCTCCCAAACCAATGCAAAGAATGAATGCAACAGGGGAAATCAGGCCAACCACAGAATATGATCAATCAATATGAAATATTATGAAAACTCACCCACGGGAAGGGTTCTGGAAACCCACAGTAAAAACATGCCCTGGCAGGGGGCGCTACTAAAAAAAGACACGACAGTGTGACTGTCGTGACTCAAAGCGAGGTGCCAGGGGCAGTAAAAACACGCCTTAGGGTGAGGCGCTATAAGGGGAAAGGACGCCCTTGATCGAGGGCGTCAAATCAAAAAAAAAATGCCTTACTGAGGGGCGCTAATCAACAAAGAAACGCCCTGGCGCAGGGCGTGAATTCTCAGGCAACGTAATAAAACCAGAAATATCAGGAAATATGCTGGAAGGCGCCCTGTCAGTGGGCGTAAAATACGAATAAGACGCCCTGAGTTAGGGCGTGAAATCGAAAAAGCGCCTCTGACAGAGGCGTTAATTCCTCAGGAAAGCACGGCCAGAAATATTAAACAGGCACACTCACAACCACATAAATAAGGCAATCAACAGGATAAGCATGCTCATCAAGAATTTTAAATAAGTGGAGATTCTAAGGAAAAGACAACAAAATGGCAAATCACTTCAGGGAAGAAAGCAAAGCCAATGGAGGGTGACCGAGGGGCACAAAAGGAGACGCACTGAGGGTGCAATAGGGGAGACGGCACACGCGGGTGCCTAAGGGGAAAAGGGGTAATAAAGAGAACGCAAAGCGTCCCACCGTGATCGCCAATTTGTAGATCTCTAATAAATCCACTTAAGGAAAAAAAATAAGAAAAGACATGCAATAATCATCAATATGGAGGAAAATATATGCACGAGGTGCACAAGGGGAATTTGTGATCGCCAGAGACGCTAGGTCTCAAAAATATAATCAATAAGAACACGGGAGGAATGATCGCGAAAAGTACCTCAAAAGATGCGGGGATGTGAGTGCTTCCTTTCTCTTCAAATCGGCCGGCCGATGAAGAGAGTTCTTGCTTTTATTACCCTTGCAAAAAAGACAAACACCAATAAAAAAAATATGGATTAGAATATGGTGTGTAGCATCAAATTCTATATGTAAAGATGAGCATGAAAATTGTGCAAGAACACACCTTGTGGGTGTTGGCCCTTAAACCCCTATGCAAAAAGGGTGGGAAGATATGAATGAATGTAAATAATAAAAGAGTGCAAGAGATGCACTAAGGGGAGATTCTCACATGGTTGAGAAGAAAAAATTAATAAAACAATGATGAAATATGTGATGCATGAAAATAAGGAGACGTGCAAGAGATTGCACTGTGGGGAGATTTCTCACATGGTTGAGAAGGGGAGTTAATAATATGATGATGCACGCATATGTATGTGTGCTGCAATAATGAGATGAAAATAAAAATAAAAGAAGCCTGTGCGTCGTGGCTTTAATATTCAAGGGGGAGAAGCTTGAAGAAGATGATGAAGCTTTGTGCGGGCGCTCCTCCTTCTGCCGAACGACAGCAACAGCAACCTGCAAGCACAAAACAAAAAAAAGGAAAAACAAACAGAGAAGAAGGAGAAGAAGAAATACGTGGGAGGAAGAAAGGGGGATCGAAAAGGAGGGATCCGAAGAGGAGGAGTCCCTCCAAACAACAGAGCCAATGGCTCTATTAAATAGGTTGAGGAAGAGATAAACATGGGCAAGAGTCCCAAGAGGGAAATGATAAGAATGGACAAGAGCCCAAACCAAGCAGGTATCTAACGAAGCAAGGACTCTCTGGGGAAAGGGCTGCGAAGACAGAAGATAAAACACGCCTTTGGTCAGGGCGTCAATTCAAGAATTGACGACCTGTCATCGGGCGTTAATTCAAAACACGCCCTGGGTCAGGGCGTTTCTTCCTGATTAATTTTAGAAATAAACATTTCTTTTATTTGGAAATTATGAAAGACGCCTCAGGGAGAGGCGTGAATTGAAAAATGCCCCATGGTAGGGCGTGATTCAACATTTTTCAAACATTTATTCTTTTTTCAAAAATTGGATAATTCCAGGAATTGCCGCCCTTTCCAGCGGTCGTCACTTCTTTAAGAAACGCCCCAGGTCAGGTCGTGATTCAAAAAAGCGCCCTTTCCAAAGGCGTTAATTTCAAAAAATCATAAAAGGGGAGATAAATGCCCAAAAATTGGGAAAAAAGGAAAAATAGGGGAAATTAGGGGAAAATTCATGAAAAGTGGGAAAAAAATACTCAAATAATGCTGATTTGAGGGTCAAATGGGGCATCGCAGAGCGATATGAAATATACTCAAAATAATGTCAATTTTGGCATGTCTACAGTTGCCCCGCCTTGGCGTCTGCTTTGCAAGGGAGCGTAGCAAACTGAAAAGTAGATGCCAAGGTGTGATGAGACACGCAATCAACATCACTTGATAAGAAATGAAATCAAAAGCTCGAGATGAAGCAAATCTCGGAAAATCCAACGAAATCAACAATGTTTGGATAAAAGGGGAGATGTGCATGCGGTGCACGAAGGAGATAAAATAAAATGATCAACTTCCAGCGCGGTGGAAGTACCCCAGGTCACAAACCTGTAGATTTCACCATTGGGGAGCAGTTACCAGCCAATGTGGACGTGCTGCAGCCAAGGTGGATCAAAGGGAAATGATTAAAAATAAGATGATAAAAATCCAAACAAGGAGCTCTCGAGAAAAGACCCAAAACAGCGATAAAATGAACTGAGGATCCAATTCGACAATGAAAATCTCATATCGAGAAAGATTAAGATCAATTCAACTCTCAACATCAGCTTATCAGAATGATTTTCCAATGTTAATTCAAAGTCCCACATGAATGCATGCTGGGCTAAAGGGAAAATAACAAATGAAAATATAATATAATCAAGGATAATATTGTTAAACTGCCCAGACTGGGTCAAGAAACCAATTCTGCGAGCTGATACTAAGCCGAAGCCCGTTTATCCACGCACCAACTCGTAAAAAGGGAACCATCGTCCCCAATCTTGGACGGCTCAACAGCCTATCCGTGTGACTAAGATGCCTCTGGAATCGTCATCGTTTTTGATGAAGGGGAACTCAAATTCCAGATTTACCAAAGCCACAAGGTCCTTGATATAATCTAGTATCCTATGTAACATATAGTAAAATGCATACAGGAGGATGGTGATATCAATAGGCATGGGAACTGAGAAATGAGCTGCAAGCACTGTGAGACTTTGAGTGATGATGCCCTGCCGGCGGGACCAAGAGCCTCTTCCTGCGCTCAAAAATTCATTAGCCAAGATATAACAAGCAATGAATAAGGCATTTAATCATAGCATGCATAGCATGAATCAAAGCAACCAATCATAACATATATCATGAACATCATAAGTCAAATCATGGCATAGCAAAGCATCATTATTTGTTGTTTGTCATGAGGATGATAATCTGGCTAATCAAGTTTTGGAGTTAAACAATCAGGATCTGATAATGTCCATCGGCGGAGTAATCAGATGAAACGAGCAGGAGTTGATTGAAAGATTTGGAGATGAATAATCATGAGATATGATAATCAGAATGATATAGGGAGATGATGCCCCTGGGTGGCATGTCATGAGAATATCGGGAGAATCAATAGATTGATAGCAATAAGTAGAGAGAGGACCCATCCCGTGCTTTTGGTCTCTGCAAAGGTGTTCCTGTAAAACACCATCAGAAAATACAATGCAAATTTTTGGATTTTAGAAATATGCAAATTTTTATGAGTTTTGGAATATGCAAATTTTTATGAGTTTTGGAATATGCAAATTTTTATGAGTTTTGAAAATATTTGAATTTTTATGGAGATTTTTGGAAAATATTTTGAATTTTTGTTGGGATTTTGATCGGGAAATATTCAATTTTTTTTTGGATTTTGGCTTAGACATTGTTAATGCAGCATCAAAGGGTTGTTTTGAACCACTGGCTAGGGGTCATATTCCTTCCCTTTTCGCTAAAACTGCCCAAAGCTGGACGTGCATTGAAAGTGGCATCCTATAATCGACCGTCTTTGATCAACGGTGCCCCTACCAAGGCCATACCTGAGAAACATTCGGTCTTAGAGGGAAAAGAGAAGAACAATTGTGACAAGCTTTGTGCAGGATGGGAGATATCGAGACTTGAATTCCTTCCAAGGTGTTCCCTTCAAAGAGGTAGTCTGTTGTGCCGGGGCTTTGTGCCTTTAATTTTTAGACCCTTGACATGCATACGACCAGGGTTTTCCCTGCGGGGACTTTGCCACTCTTGACATGCCATAATTCATACTTTTGCTTTTATCAAAATTTTGACTTGATTTTCATAATAGCCCTTTTGGCGAAATGTATATCATGAAAACTCATATTGATTTTGGGTCAAGACTGCCCCTATTTGAGACTCCTCTCGTATTGGGGATTACCTAGGTTAGTCATCTCATCCGTCAACCTCTTGCCCCTGCACGTGGCCGAGTAAAGAAGAGAAAAGACTTTCAGATATACTCATGGCATGGCCAAAGTAGCAACGGTGTCTAACCAAGGAGACGGCTAAGGACGCCGTGAAGTGTGTGCGGTGCCCAGCTAATGGTTGCTCTTAACAAGCGGGGAGAGAATATTGAATTCCCAGCGCGGGTTTTTATTAACCAGAGGTGCTGCAAAAAACAAGCCTAAAGGACTCTTTTGAGAATGATTTCAATTAAACAAAAGCTTAAGATAAAGGTTTAAAACACCACTCTTAATCTTGTTAAGAAGCACTTGATTTTGAAAATCATGCGTGAAGTAATGAGAAAATGATATCATTAAAATGCATACTTATGCCAATATGTTACCTTGCAACCTTTGTAGAAGCAGCTGTCAGAGGCGAGGTTGATCATCGTGGGATTTGTCCTCTTTGGCAGTCAAAAGGATTGGAAGCAAAGGATTTTGGGAGTGGCTTAACAAGAATGAGTGGTGCTCAAACCAGACTCAGACGAATAAGGAGAAAATGAAAAGAGGCGAGGGCTAGAACTCCCTCACTAAGGCGCGGAGACCCTGATCACATGGAACAGTCTACAGAAGAAGCGGAAAATCAAGAAGAGGGGTGATGACTAAAGCCTCGGAAGCAATGGGAGAAAGGGCAGATGCCCAAGGCAGTGGATGTGGAAGAAGTTGGGTCGGACCCAGAATTTGGAGGAATCAGAAGAAGAAATTGGTAGATGGAAAGAGGTGGATCCGGAGGGTCCGGAGGCAGAGGAGGAGAATCATGATAGGAGGAATCCGGAGGCTCCGGAGGAATATTGAAAGAAGGGATACGATGCCCTGGGGAGAAATAGAGAAAAAGATGATGGAAAAGGAAGAAGAAAATGAAGGATGTGATGTCCCGGAGGAGTAGAAAGATGAATTGGAAGAAAGATGGAGGGTCCGGAGGTTCCGGAGGAGGCAAATGCCGAGGGACGCGATGCCCAGGGAGGAGAGAAAAATCCAGAGGTTCCGGAGGAATGAAATCAGGATGGAGAAGGTGGAAAGGGGCGTCGTGCCCGAGGGAAAAGTCCGGAGGTTCTGGAGGAAGCAAATCAGGAAGGAGAAGATGGAAAGGGGCGTCGTGCCCGAGGGGAAAGTCCGGAGGTTCCGGAGGAAGCAAATCAGGAAGGAGAAGATGGAAAGGGGTGTCGTGCCCGAGGGGAAAGTCCGGAGGTTCCGGAGGAGGAAAGTGGAAAGGGGCGCGATGCCCGAGAGAAAGGTCCGGAGGTTCCGGAGGAGGAGAATGGAAAGGGGCGCGATGCCCGAGGGAAAGATGGAGACAATCAGGTGGAGAATCCAGAGGTTCCAGAGGAAGAATATAGAAAGGGGCACGATACCCAAGAGAGAAGAATGAAGGAGGATCAGGAGGAAAATCCGGAGGTTCCGGAGGTAGCAAATGAGAAGGGGCGCGATGCCCAAGGGGAAAATCCGGAGGTTCCGGAGGAGGAAGGTGGAAAGGGGCACGATGCCCGAGAGAAAGGTCCAGAGGTTCCGGAGGAGGAGAATGGAAAGGGGCGCGATGCCCGAGGGGAAAGTCCGGCGGTTCCGGAGGAATAGAATCAGAAAGGGCGAGATGCCCAAAGAGGAGGGATAAAATTCCTGGAGGTTCCAGGGAGATAGCAGGAAAAGGGACGCGATGCCCCAGGGATAGTGGATAAAAAGATGAAGATGAATAAGATGGGAAGTGCGGAATATCCGGAGGTGCCGGAAGGCGGGGAAGATACAGGTTTGGAAATCCGGGAAGTAGGAGGTGCAAATGCATGCAATGGGATGGATGCGATGAATGCATGAAATGCAAAGAATATGAAGAATGTGAAGGGCGAGAGGATGAGATCCTCCTCCTAACCCTGGGAATGGCCCATGAAGAAAAAGTGATAGAGATGGATGAATAGAAAGTGGAACAAATAAGGGATGGCTCCTTAGCATTAAGATAACTGCCCCTCCACGGTAGTGAAAGTGTATGAGAAATAGCCCCTGCCGAAGCTTCAATGGTGAATGTCAACTCCCTTGGAGAGTGCAAAGTAATGGTGTGAGGGAGTTGGAAAGTTGGGCTCGGAAGCATTATGTTGCCCAAAGATTCAAAATTTGGAAATTGGAACAAAGGGTGCCCTGCCCGGCCCTTACACAGCATCAATGCTTGGCATGGCGGCGACTTGGCTTCTTCGACAGTGCTTGGCACAATAACCCGGATTGGCATCCGGCAAATGAATTCTTGAATCTTGAATGGTGCGGCCAAATCCTTGATGCCCGGCTCTTGATCGTCCTCGGCACTTGTGCTTGTAGAAGGCCCCCCATTCCGAGTAGTAAGGGGAGGTGAAGCGGAGGCGGAAGGCTCCATGAATGGTGGAGGCATGATGGAAAGTGTTGGCAAATGGGTGAGCGTAAGCGGGGGTTCAAACACGTCGAGTTTCTCCCTTTGCTCGGAAGCAGTTGGGATTGGCTCAGGTGCAAAAAGGGGTGGATCCTGCTCAGGATTAGCCATGGGTAAGGGTAAAGGGTTAAATGGTGGAATAGGCAAAGTGGGTTTTAAAGGGATAATGGAAGGCCGAGGTGGCGGTAATGGGAGGTTAATTGGGGAAGGTTCAATGGTGGGTTCGATGGAGGCTAATGGTGTGGAGGTAGATGGCTTAATGGGTGGAGGTTTAATAGTGGAAGGCTTGGGGGAGGCCAGTGTTGCGGAGGTTAATGGTGTAACTGGAGGAGGTGTAATGTATGCGGTGTCAAGGATAGGAGGAGACTTACAATGTGCCGGTGTGGGTGATTGAAGTATCGACCCATCATCGTAACACCAATTAGTCTCATAAATAGGGGTTGGATCAGGGATGGTTTCATCCTGAGCAGGAGGTTTATCAAATGATAGTGGAGGGAGCGGGAAATTAAGGAAACTCGGAAGGGGTGCCTGCGGAGCTTCATCATCATCGTACACTGCCTTGGATTCTTCAAATGCCAGCTCCTGCTTGCTTGAAATGCCGAAGTCATAATCATTTCTCCTATCTTTCCATTCATTCTCCATCTTGGTAATACCATCCAGGAAAGCATGAAGAGGATTGACTGGAGTAGGAGCGGGCCGCGGGCTCGTAACCCTCTTTAATTGTTCCTCCATCAAAGTGATTTTATCGAGGAGAGTTTACTGGAGGGGTGTGACCTGAGCAACAGAAGGTTGGCAGGGCCTTGAAGGAGGAAGGGCCGTATAAAAAGGCCGTGGAGGGGAATTAATGGGCCGACCCATAGAAGGACCCGGATGGGCTGGATTGCAATGAATAAATGGGCCTTGGGGCCGTGATCGAGAGGGAATAGAAGGAGGCGGGTGATGGGCCACCCGAGTAGAATGAACAGGAGGAGATGGTTAATGGGCTACCCGATCAGGATTGGAAGGAGGAGGTGGGTGATGGGCCACCCGTGTAGAATTGGAGGGAGATGCATGAGATGTACCCTCAACGGCGGCCTTAAGGGCTTGGATCTGTTGAGGGGTAAGATGATCTAATGCATGCAAAATCTGGGAGACCTTCTCATCATTGGGACGAGAGGGCTTAATGGGAATAGTGGCTCGAAATTGAGTTGAAGGACCATTGGATTGGACATTGCCCAAGGGTCGGGCAACACCATAAGAGTGAGGACGTGGTCCTTTGAAAGTATGGTGAGAATTTTGAACATGTTGAAAGTGAGGATTATAAGAAGTGCTAGGTTGTGCATCCTCCTGAATTGAATTAAACATGTTATCTTATTTATAGTAAGCCATCATGCAATCAAAGTTCAAAATAATATGCAAAGAAGCACACAAAAGAGATGGTTATCTTGATTTGATTTGTTTGAACCTTGGTGAATTAAGGATTTTATCAAAGTTTTGAATGATTCACACAAGGGGGGGAAACCTAGTTTTAATATGGTTTGAACTCCAATGCCAACTAGGAACCCTCTCTCACCACGTATAGGCCAACTAACTCGGGACTTCAAAAGGGTACAACCTGCCCGGCGTCCGTGAGGGAATCCACGGGTGCGGGGACTTACGGAGGCTTGGAAAAGGGATTTCCAGTCCAAAGAGACGGAATGCTCAATGGAGGGTCATCCCGATTCCAAGAGGGTGTGTGGATCCTAATGAAGAGGAGGGGGATCCCAAACCAATGCAAAGAATGAATGCAACAGGGGAAATCAGGCCAACCACACAATATGATCAATCAATATGAAATATCATGAAAACTCACCCATGGGAAGGGTTCTGAAACCCACAGTAAAAACATGCCCTGGCAGGGGGCGCTACTAAAAAAAGACACGACAGTGTGACTGTCGTGACTCAAAGCGAGGTGCTAGGGGCAGTAAAAACACGCCTTAGGGTGAGGCGCTATAAGGGGAAAGGACGCCCTTGATCGAGGGCGTCAAATCAAAAAAAAAATGCCTTACTGAGGGGCGCTAATCAACAAAGAAACGCCCTGGCGCAGGGCGTGAATTCTCAGGCAGCATAATAAAACCAGAAATATCAGGAAATATGCTGGAAGGCACCCTGTCAGTGGGCGTAAAATACGAATAAGACGCCCTGAGTTAGGGCGTGAAATCGAAAAAGCGCGTCTGACAGAGGCGTTAATTCCTCAGGAAAGCACGGCCATAAATATTAAACAAGCACACTCACAACCACATAAATAAGGCAATCAACAGGATAAGCATGCTCATCAAGAATTTTAAATAAGTGGAGATTCTAAGGAAAAGATTACAAAATGGCAAATCACTTCAGGGAAGAAAGCAAAGCCAATGGAGGGTGCCCGAGGGGCACAAAAGGAGACGCACCGAGGGTGCAATAGGGGAGACGGCACACGCGGGTGCCTAAGGGGAAAAGGGGTAATAAAGAGAACGCAAAGTGTCCCACCGTGATCGCCAATTTGTAGATCTCTAATAAATCCACTTAAGGAAAAAAATAAGAAAAGACATGCAATAATCATCAATATGGAGGAAAATATATGCACGAGGTGCACAAGGGGAATTTGTGATCGCCAGAGACGCTAGGTCTCAAAAATATAATCAATAAGAACATGGGAGGAATGATCGCGAAAAGTACCTCAAAAGATGCGGGGATGTGAGTGCTTCCTTTCTCTTCAAATCGACCGGCCGATGAAGAGAGTTCTTGCTTTTATTACCCTTGCAAAAAAGACAAACACCAATAAAAAAAATATGGATTAGAATATAGTGTGTGGCATCAAATTCTATATGTAAAGATGAGCATGAAAATTATGCAAGAACACACCTTGTGGGTGTTGGCCCTTAAACCCCTATGCAAAAAGGGTGGGAAGATATGAATGAATGCAAATAATAAAAGAGTGCAAGAGATGCACTAAGGGGAGATTCTCACATGGTTGAGAAGAAAAAATTAATAAACCAATGATGAAATATATGATGCATGAAAATAAGGAGACGTGCAAGAGATTGCACTGTGGGGACATTTCTCACATGGTTGAGAAGGGGAGTTAATAATATGATGATGCACGCATATGTATGTGTGCTGCAATAATGAGAGGAAAATAAAAATAAAAGAAGCCTGTGCGTCGTGGCTTTAATATTCAAGGGGGAGAAGCTTGAAGAAGATGATGAAGCTTTGCGCGGGCGCTCCTCCTTCTGCCGAACGACAGCAACAGCAACCTGCAAGCACAAAACAAAAAAAAGGAAAAACAAACAGAGAAGAAGGAGAAGAAGAAATACGTGGGAGGAAGAAAGGGGGATCGAAAAGGAGGGATCCGAAGAGGAGGAGTCCCTCCAAACAACAGAGCCAATGGCTCTATTAAATAGGTTGAGGAAGAGATAAACATGGGCAAGAGTCCCAAGAGGGAAATGATAAGAATGGGCAAGAGCCCAAACCAAGCAGGTATCTAACGAAGCAAGGACTCTCTGGGGAAAGGGCTGCGAAGATAGAAGATAAAACACGCCTTTGGTCAGGGCGTCAATTCAAGAATTGACGACCTGTCATCGGGCGTTAATTCAAAACACGCCCTGGGTCAGGGCGTTTCTTCCTGGATTAATTTTAGAAATAAACATTTCTTTTATTTGGAAATTGTGAAAGACGCCTCAGGGAGAGGCGTGAATTGAAAAACGCCCCATGGTAAGGCGTGATTCAACATTTTTCAAACATTTATTCTTTTTTTGAAAATTAGATAATTCCAGGAATTGCCGCCCTTTCCAGCGGTCGTCACTTCTTTAAGAAACGCCCCAGGTCAGGTCGTGATTCAAAAAAGCACCCTTTCCAAAGGCGTTAATTTCAAAAAATCAAAAAAGGGGAGATAAATGCCCAAAAAATGGGAAAAAAGGAAAAATAGGGGAAATTAGGGGAAAATTCATGAAAAGTGGGAAAAAAATACTCAAATAATGCTGATTTGAGGGTCAAATGGGGCATCGCAGAGCAATATGAAATATACTCAAAATAATGTCAATTTTGGCGTGTCTACACCCATTGCTGTAATTATTGTGTGTTAAGTTTCCCGGGAGTACGAGTTTTCGGCCGGGTCCATCTTTCCCACGCCGAGCGCGTGGAGGTATCGCCTTCGCTCCCTTACTTGGCATTTTGCTTAATTTCATATATGCTTGTTTATGCCGCTGCTAGAGAGCATGATAGGGTAATTAGCTCGCTTTCTATTTATATCACCGCTGCTGCGAGAGAGAGCGTTACCGTCCCGTGACCCGATCCGGGCACGAAAGAGAGAGCCGACCACCCTAGCTCTTGCCGGTTTCTCAACCGCGCACGTCCGACGCTTCCCTCGTTAAGGGACGATCGCGAGCTTGTCGTGTCCGTGTCTCGTCCCGCATCATCTAACCTATATGATGCATGACCTAAGACATGGAAATATGGTTGCCAATTCTTGAGATGATGATTTTTATTAAAGTTCAAGTGAATTTTTTTTTTTAATTAATGATCCTATCTAACCACAAGATATGAAAAATAAAGAAAATAAACTCAAATGAAGGAGGGAAATGTGAGTACTTACTTGAAAAAGCGTTCCCTCATTTTTTTTTTGAAATAAATGACAAAGAAAACTGACCACTTTTTTTTTATTTTCCTGCAAAAATAAGAAAAGAGAAATTATTAGTGTCAAATTATGTACAAAAACATAAGATTAACAACCTAAAAATCATAAACTTCCTCGGCAACGGCGCCAAAAATTGATAGTTAAAATGCATGCCGTTAATACATTCACTACCAAATTTAATTATCGGCTCACAAATTAATTAAAGGAGAATAGATAAGCAGTGAGTCCGAGTCGAATCCACAGGGAAATTTAGATTTTAAGGCAGAAAATCTTAAGTTTTTATAATTAAATAAATAATGACAAATGGACACTAAAATAAAAGTTAACAAATTGATTTCACTAACCTAGGTAAATGGACTTAGAACTAAGATACCAATTAATGTAATCAATTGCAAGGATAATAGTAAAAGAAAGGCACCACGTCAAAAGAAGAGGGAAGATAGAGATCATGAACAAAACACTTGCATTAAATCGATATGAAAGTGTAAACGTGCGCTGGTATTGTAGTTAACAACATTGAAACAATTAAGACTAATGAACTAACTAACTCAAACCAAAAAGCTCCAATTGATAACAGAATACTGAAATGATCAACATGCAAATAACAATAAATAAAAGAGCATGGAGGGCTTCTGCTCCCAGCGAACTTCCTAACAGCACCCAAGGAAAACTACTACAGCAACAAAGGGGCCGGCAGCTTGGGGACTCCACGGATGCTGCACTTCACGCCAAGGAGGCTCGTGACGCACGAAGCTAACCAACAGAAGAGTCGCGGCAACACGGGACCTTCTCCAGAGATAGACGGACGCTCGGAGAAGCCTGCTGCGGCACCGGGAACACAGCTGCAGCAGAAGAAGCTCGCCGAGGACAACACCCGGGGATGCTGCTAACAGAGCAGCAGCGCACGGAGCCGAACCCAGGTGCAGTCGCCTTCACGGACGGCACCCTGTGGTCTCGTGGCAGCGGACAGGGCGCTGCAGAAGGAAGCTCGCATCACCGACTACTGCTCTCCTCGACCGTCTGCACGTTAGGTGATGCAGGAAAGGAGTTCGGCTAGCTCCCGTCCCGGACGCCACAAGCATAGCAGAGGAGATTCGCTGTCTCTCGGAGCGAGCCGAGAACCTCCCAAAGAATGGCCAGCAACCCAAAACTAAAAAAAACAACAAGAGAGAGAATCAAAAGCAAAGCACGAACTCAAGCTCAAAAGAAAAACCAAGCACGCCCCGCGTCGGTTCCCTAAAACTCCCTTTTATAGGGACATGGGTGACGCCGGCTTCACTACGGAACCTCCTCCGCTATCTTCGTCGATTCTTTCTATCCCGCCGGAGTCGTCCACCATGCCCCACACGAGCATCTCGCCACGAGCGAACGGCTCGCGAAGCCTGCGCTGTCCACCGTCGCACACGGAGTGAACTCCTCTTCGCTGCGTCTTCACCTTATCACGTCGACTACATCTTCTGTTGAAGCCCTGGAGCTAGCGAACTGCCTCCGTCATCTTCGCGTTATCCATGCACACCTTCCTTATCTCGTCGGCGGTATTCACGTGGTGGGCATGCAGCAGACGGCTTCGCATCCCTCATGCTCATGCAAATAAGCCATGCATGGTTAGCCACGCATTATCCTCATCTGCTAAAGCCGATGTTAAGCATGAGTGGCCCCTTCTTCTTGCATTATCAACGCACCCAACTTGCCATGCACGTGGTGTCCACTTTATGCATTGCCTCTTGCAATTCCATTCTCATGGTCATCTTACGTGAAGGAAGCCCAATACCACTATGCATGTGTTTCATGCATACAACAAGCCTTTGAGTCTTGTAATGCATATTGCCTTACGTGATGCTCTTTATAACCTTATGCATTTCATGTTTATATTGATGCCACCTTGCTGCCTCATGCAACCCACCTGGGCCTTTATGTTGACGTAGGCCCAATACATGCACCTGCCATTCAGAAAGAGTGCATAAGTGACACCAAGATAAAAAATGTTGTAACAAAAAATATTAATCAATGAAAAAAACCTATTCATATATATGCATTGAATTCTGCTTACAAATTCTTCCCCAAGATTTATCATTTTTCATGAAAACTCCAAAATTCATCAAAACCTATTTCTGTGGATATTTTCACACATAATCAACAATTTACTTTGAATTTTCTCTAAAACATGTGAAATTAATATGTGAAAATATGAAGTTATCAGTGCCCGTCAAGATATTTGTACTGGAACTCATTAAAAGATCTACCCTTCACCAAGATGCTCTCAGGAACTTTTTTCAGAAGGTGATGGTTAGTGAAGATGTGGCAGCCGACAGTTTACCCACACCACTGGCAACTATTTCCAAAGGGCCGGCAATCACCTTCTCTGAGACCGAGCTTGCACCACCGGAAGCTCGGAAAATGCCGCTTTGCATCACAATAATCTTGAACAAAGTCAGTATTGATGCGGCGCTAGTTGATACAGGGGCATCTATCAATGTATGTCCACTCAGCACTCTCAGGACCTGTAACTTATCAGAGGAACTTTTACGGCCGACCCCTACAACTATAGCTGCATATGATAACTCACGGAGAGCATGTCACGGGATTGTTACTATTCAAGCTGAGCTTGGGCCTCTCACTATGCCCATTGAATTTTATGTGCTGGACATTGACCCTATGTTTAAGGCTATCTTGGGTCGTCCGTGGATCGATACTCTCAGTGCCGTGCCCCCCACCGTGCATCAATGTCTTAAGTTTTCTTTTCAAGGGAGGGTGGTTAAAGTAAAAAGCTTATCCACGGTCCAGTCTGCCTGTTATCTCAGAGAAGATCTTGCCTACGCTATGGCCCAACAATCGGCATGTTATCTCGATATTGGATCTGGACTTTCCTTGGGCTTACGCACCTCGCAGGCCTGCCACTACACATGTTGATATCAAAGCGAAACCCCAGATCCAAGATTCCAAGGGTTGGGATATTATTTTGAAATTGGGCTACCAATTGGGGAGAGGCCTTGGTGCGCAATTACAAGGGCGAACTAAGCCCATTCCCATGGGTAGAAAAATGAGTAGACGGGGTCTCGGCTACCGAGAGTCTGCACTTTCAATGATGGAAGACTCAGGATTGCTTACATGGGACTATCACCAACACTTTGTTAAAGGCCCTCTCCAGCCAGGAATACTTCAGCCGCAGCCAGCATAGTCAGAGAAGGATAATACAGCATGTACGGTTGCCAGTCCGCCTCTGCTGCCAAAAGGGCCTGTTGATGATATGTCAGATTTCGGTCAGTCGTTTGTGAGAATGTTCAGCGAGCCAAATGGTTATGGTCAGAAGAAGAATCAGGAGGTACGGCTTGTTTAGTGGAAGCCGAAGCCAGCATACCATCCACGGGGAAGGGTGATCTCTCCAATTGTTGTTTCTTTATCTCCTTCCCGCCTGCGTGCATTGTTCCATACGCTGAACTTTATTCCCCATCCTCCTTCAATTGTGATTAATCCACTTTGTCCAAAATCTCCGTTTCGGTACGACCTGCTGACGGAATTCTCAATAAGTCACTCTCCTTATGGGTATCCTCTTAATTCCCCCTCTTCTATCTTTTCATCATCCGATTCTCCCCTCAATCTTCTCTATTCCTCTCTTCTTCCGCTCGCACTTACTCCACCATCTCCTCCATCCTGCTATATGATCTCCACTGATCTCCAAAAAAAACGTAAAATTTGAAACGGAGATTTCAGTGGAAGATTATGCTATCTTGTCTCCATCATCCTCCTAGGGGCACGAGTCCCTTGTTCCTTCCTTTCTACTAGATTTCCTTTAACCTAGGTTAGATGTAGGGTCCGTCCAGTCTAGGGAAGTAGAGACAGTTAGGTCTAGAGAAGTAGGGTCCTGTTCTAGGTCATCCAATCCTTCCGAGCCTGAGCCGCTCTCGCTTGCGCCTCATTCCAAATCAATCCCTGATAGGTTCTTGCAGGATCTAGCTCAGCGATGTCATGCTCTTTTGAAGTGCCCAGAATTTGTCGCTACGGCAATTGTGATAGAGGACAATGAGGAAGTAGACGGGGTGTGGAGCGATGATGAACTGGGTGTGTACGAAGTCCTGGATGAAAAGGACCCAATCGATGATGAGGACAGCAACGTAGATGACACTGCCGATCTGTATGCGCAAGGATTAAAGAGATTCGATGAGCCATCATCGGCAGTGGATGAACCTACAAAGGAAATAAATTTGGGAATTGAAGAAGACCCAAGGCCCATTATTATTGCCGCTAACCTCCCTCCGCAAGTAGAAGAAGATCTAATCAAGGTTCTAAGGGAGTATAGTGATTCTTTCGCCTGGTCTTATGAGGACATGCCGGGTCTTGACCCCTCTTTAGTGGAACACCGACTCGTACTTAAACCAGGGGCAACACCCGTTAAACAAAGATCGAGAAGATTTCACCCCTACATGGCCTTAAGGATTAAAGAAGAGGTCGATAAGTTATATAAGGCCAGGTTCATTAGAGTCATCTTATATCCCCAGTGGGTGGCGAACATAGTCCCTGTCATCAAGAAAGATGGAAAGGTGCACATGTGCATTGATTTTAGGGATCTTAATAAGGCATGTCCCAAGGGTGACTTCCCGCTACCTCACATAGATGTCTTCATGGATAATACCATGGGGTATGAAGCTTTATCATTCATGGATGGTTACTCGAGTTATAACCAAATCCGTCTTGCTCCGGAAGATCAAGAGAAAACCTCCTTCACCACGCCCTGGGGCACGTATTGCTACGTGGTTATGCCGTTCGGTCTGAAAAATGCAGGTGCCACCTACCAAAGGGTGATGATGGCCATCTTCCACGACATGATGCATATCTATATGGAAGCCTACGTAAATGACATCTTGGTGAAGTCGAGAACAAAAGAAGAACACCCCTCTATTTTGGCTAAGGTGCTGCAGAGAGCTAGGGAGTATAAGCTCAAAATGAATCCAAAGAAGTGTGTTTTCGGAGTCTCTTTAGGGAAGCTGCTAGGCTTTATCATTAGCAAACGGGGGATCCAGATTGATCCTAATAAAGCAAAGGCCATCATGGAAATGCCCCCGCCTAAGAACATAACGGAACTTTGAGGACTGATTGGTAGATTGCAATTCATCAGAAGATTCATATCCCAACATTCTCAGAGGTGCCGTCCATTTTATGAATTGCTAAAGGCGGGGGTCAAATTTGAATGGAATGAAGATTGTCAAAAGGCCTATGAGGACCTAAAGGAATATTTATCCAATCCCCCGGTTTTGCAACCCCCTGTCCCTGGGAAGCCCCTAATCCTGTACATCTCGGTCATTGATGACACCCTAGGGGCGGTTTTAGCACAAGTAGACGATGAAGGGAAAGAGCGGGCAGCTTATTACCTCCCCAGGTTGTTTAACCCGGCTTAAGCTAAATATACCGCTATGGAGAAGACTTGTGCCACCTTAGTGTGGGTAGCTCAGAAGCTCAAACACTACTTCCTAGCCCACCCAGTTAGGTTGATCTCTAGAATGGACCCGATCCGCTATCTCTTAGAAAAGCCTATCCTTTCTAGTAGGTTAGCTCGCTGGCTGAGCTTCCTATCTCAGTTCGATATCACCTTCGTCGTTCAGAAGGCGGTCAAAGGATACGCCATCGCTGAGCATCTTGCCCATCTTCCCATTCCCTGCACAGATTCTATTCAGGATGATTTCCCTGATGAACATCTCTCTATCCTTACTCATCATCCCTTTTGGTCTCTGCACTTCGATGGTGCACTCAAATCTCAGGGCCAAGGGATAGGCGATGTTCTGCTCACTCTGGAAGGGTGACGATTCCCTTTGCTTATCAACTCTGATTTCCTGCTACCAATAACATCACCGAGTACGAAGCTCTCCTAGCTGGATTGAAGCACGCCTACCTCTTAGGCGCGCGCTACTTAAATATCATAGGGGACTCTCAGCTCATCCTGCGGCAAGTTTTTTCCACTTACCGCACCCGTGACCCTAAGCTCAAGCCATATCAAGATTTGGTCACGCTCCTAGCGAGGCAATTCTGCAAGTTGATCTATATCCATACTCCCCAGTCTTAGAACATTCTAGCCAATGCTTTAGCATCCCTCGCTTCCTCTCTATCTTTCCCTCTCAGTCGGAGTACTAAGACTATCGTCATTCAGAGATTGGATGCACCCTCTCCTCAGGATCCTTGGTATGCTAACCTTAGGAAGACTGTAGTGGCGAGGGCTGAGAAGGAAGAGCTGAAGGAAGTATCTTTGATGGAATTAGAAGAGATCTTGGAGGAGGAAGAATTGCCCTGGTATCATGAAATTGAGCTGTATTGCAAGGATGGATCATTCCCATAAGTGGCAAGCGCTGAGTAGCGTAAGTCAATAAGAAGAGCCGCCTCATGGTATACTATCGTCGCAGGTGAACTATATAGGCGCGCTACTAATGGGATGCTCATGAGATGCTTAGAAGACGATGAGGCTTGGAAGGTGGCCGAAGCAGCCCATTCTAGTGAGTGTGGAGGTCATGTTAGTGGCCAGGCTCTAGCAAAGAAAATCCTTAGGCAGGGCTACTACTGGCCCACTCTAGAGGAAGATTACTCCCTCTATGTCTGGAGGTGTCTTAAGTGCCAACTCCATGCTGATAAGATCCACGCTCCAGCTTCCTCTCTTCATCCTCTTTCTGCTCCTTGGCCATTCTCTATGTGGGCTTTTGACGTTGTCGGCCCGCTCGGTGATCCCAACTCTCAAATCAAGCAAAAATCCTTCATCCTTACCGCCACTGAGTACTTCACCAAGTGGGCTAAAGCCGAAGCGTACGCGGAGATTAAAGCTACCACGGTGTGCCGCTTCATCATGAAGAACATCATCTCGCGGTTCAGAGTGCCAAGCAGCATCGTCACCGACAACGAACCCCAGTTCGTTTCTCAAGAGCTCAAGGACCTATGTAAGAAGTTCAATATTGCATTGCACCATTCATCTTCATATTACCCACAAGGCAACGGCCAGGCCGAAGCCACTAACAAAACCCTTCTCAAAATCATAAAGAAAACATGTGAATCTCACAAAATTTCTGATTGGCCAGAACGATTAGTGGAGGCTCTATGGGCTTACCGCACCTCCGTCCGCACTCCCACGGGGCAAACCCCCTATGCTCTCACTTATGGGATGGAGGCAGTGCTCCCATATGAAATCCTGATCCCTTCCCTAAGGGTATAGCTCGATAAGGAACTTGATCTCGATGAACGTCGAGAGGCGTTGCCCGTCCAGCTGGAACTCTTAGACGAAAAGAGGATGAATGCGGCCGATCACGTATCCGTTTATCAAAAGAGAGTTTCGCGTTATTTTCAAAAGAAGGTCGTTGAGCAAAATTTTTAAAAAGGTGATATGGTTTTGAAACGCAAATTCATACTGTCTGCAGGTCCTAGGTTTAAATTACAACCTAACTGGGAAGGGCCGTTTGTTGTCAAAGAAGCTTATCTGGGAATGTTTATCGCTTAGTGAATGCAGAAGGTGAGGAGCTTGCTCACGCTTGGAATGGGTTGTATCTTAAGCATTTCTTTCCTTAGAGTCTAAACCAGTGCCACCCAGGTAGCAAGGTGTCATTTCCATTTTGACGTGAAAGAGGACCCCGAGCGCGGCAATCACACACGACACGACATCCCTGGTAGGGTTTCCTGCTTTGTAGACACTGTTTCTCCTTGGCCATGCTTGGGAGAAAGTCAATGTCCTTGTCCGTTTCTCTCTTCGGCTGAATCTAGGGGCAAGAGGTGAATAAGGAGGCGACGACCAATCTAGGTACCCTGACGAGAGGAGGTCTCAAATAGGGGTAGTCTGTTATGACCTGACGCCACAAAGAAAAGAAAAAAGAAAAAAGTAAAAGAGAAGAAGCAATCTTCTTGACAAAAGCAAAAGTCTATCTCGAAAGTCCATCAATCATAATTCAAAGCTCCAAAAAAAGTAAAAGGCTAGGCATGGCAAGAGTGGCAGTACAGTTTCCCCACGGGACACATGAGCCCGGTCGTATGCGTGTCTAGAATGGACTAAGGTTCGATGACGGACACAAAGCCCCGGCACAATAGACCATGTCTCTGAATGGGTTGTCTGGGGAGGAACTCAAGCCCTGAACACTTCTATATCTGGCCTAAGCTTACCCCCACATTCTATTTTCCTTTTCAGGAGTAAAACAAATACCCTGGGTATGGCCTTGGTAGAGCCACCGTCACGTAAGTTAGGCCCTGGCCAAGGGTTGTCACCTCTATTGCACGCCGACCTTGGGAACTCTCAATGGAATGGGGAGGACCCACGTTTCTAGGGAGGCACTGGCGTTTTCAAAATCCAAAAAAAATCATCATATATTTCAAAATCCAAAAAAAAATCATCATATATTTCAAAATCTAAAAAAAATCATCATATATTTCAAAATCTAAAAAAATCACATATTTCAAAATCCAAAAAATCACATATTTCAAAATCCAAAAAATCATATATTTCAAAATCCAAAAAATTATATATTTCAAAATCAAAAAAAAATCATATTCCAAAATCCAAAAACATCAGATATTTTTAAAATCTCACAAAAAATCTGAGTATTTGCAAAAATCCCAAAATACCATCATGTGCATCGCATGCATCGCATTGTTTCCATTCTGTTTGCCGCCTATTTAATAAGGCTCACCCCTTGACCAAATATCAAGAATGGTCATTTTCTAACTTGTTTCAAGCAAGGGGTTGAGTCTAAGAGCAGATCTAACTTGTTTCTTATCTAAGTGTGTGCAGAACGCAGATTCAAGCCCAAGATTTGAAGCTTACAAACCCACGAGTTCTGGCTCTATAACGCTCCATTTATGGACCGTCATAGTCCTGTGACGGTCCATCGTTCTGCCGTCACCTTCTCCCGAAGGTTAAGACTCCTCTGTTCTCAGTGAACTCTCTCTGACGCATCCGCGATGGACCGTCACCCCTCTCTAACGCATCTATATTAGACCGTTAAGCCCTCTCGAGGACAGAAACTCAGTTTTTCTGAGCCCATTCACTCTAACGGCCCATCGAGAGACCGTCATGCTATTGTGGCAGTCCTACTTAGGACCGTTACACTCTCAGAAGCTCTATTTTCAAGGACATTTGGGTCCAATCAAGCATCAAATTTATATTCCATCAATTAAAGGCACTTCCATGTCATTCAATTCTTCAATGATATATAAGATTGGTTGGTAAACTTCAATTGTCATTACATTCAAGAAAATTCAAGCTACATTCAGTTTTCTATTCGCAAGAGGCCGGATCTTGCGTAATTCCTTCACATAGCCACAGCATCCCTCGTCGTCTTCTTCCACCTCTTCTTGCCACGGGCGCACTTTGCTGATCTCCCACATGGCCAGGGCGCTCCGGACTGCTCTCTCATCCTCCTCGGTCCCCATCTTCCTAGCTTGAAGGGGAGGGAAATGCGATAGTGCAGGAACTACAGTACGGGGTAGCCCGATCTGAAGATAGCACCGGTGTGGGTTGTAGATCGCCATAGTGGTGTTCCCCACTAGCTGAAGATCAAGACCTGGTCGCCGTGGTACCTTGAGCTAGGTTCTCCGAAGAACTCTTGGACGTATCATGAACTTCTCTATTGGCAAGGTGTTGAGGAAGAGGCACCAATCGTCCCGCATTTTCTTGTCCGCCGTCCGGCATTCAACCTGTGAAGAGAATCCAAATGCACCTCCGATAAAGAACAAAGGCTGGCTCCTGAAGATCCGGCTAGCTGAAGGTATGTCCTCCTTGGGTTGGAACTTGATTCTCACGCCCATCCAACACTGAAGGAGTATCATTGAGCCAAATAGAGGTCCTCCAAAGCAAGCTGAGCTAAGTCCTTCATATAGGTATGAAAGGACCGCTTGAGAAATCGATAAACCCTGCCACAACCTGCTGACGATGCTAAGGTTTTGGATATCTAGGAGGTGGTCGGTGGTGGTGAAAAGGAAGACCCCGCATAAGCAAACCGACACGGCTTTGGCAATGGCTTCATATCTTTCCCACTTGTTTTTGCAATGAGAGACTATCCATTGAGCCATGGGTATCAAGTGAATATGGCATGGGCTGATCATGGTCCTCACGTCCTTCAGGTTGTGTATGAAATCACTTAGAATCAAGGATGGGTCAATGAGTTCAATCGTATGGCACACTAGATCTTCATCCCCCACCTTAGTCTTAACAAGGGATAGGTAGGTCTCTACCTCCTCCAATAGGACTGTAGCTTCAAAGGTAGGGAAGAGGAAGGTGTGTGTTTGTGGATGCCATAGCTCTATGAGGGCTGAAATGCTTGCCCAATCTAAGGACAATTTCTGGAAATTCTTGGTCAAAACTAACAAAGGTTGGAGGTGCCATGCTGTAAGGATCGACAAGACTTCTAATGGGAGTTCTTTGACCATGGGAGCCACCCACTTTAAGTTGGAATAACACCTTGGGCTAGGCAAAGGCTAGAGAGAAAAGGAAGAGAGAAGGAGAAAGAAGGAAGAATCATAAGAAGCATGGAAAGTACAGAAATTGATGAACTTTTGAATTCAATTGGAACTTACCACTCTTTGGGCACTTGAGCTCAGATGCTTGGGGATGGATGTCAATCTTTACAGCTCCCCATGTTCTCTCTTAGCTGCTTTGGGACCGGTGTAGACTCTCTCCTCCATGCCCAACTCTCCGGAGCTTCTCTTCATGGTGTTCCTTACCTTTCGATGAAGTTTTTAGCCCTTGAAGTAGAGGATTAATGAAAGCTGCAATTTTTGGGCTTGTTCCTAACTTATAAAGGCTTGATTTTGGTGCTAGAATGATAAGACTGGGGTTAGAAAGCCTTATCCTAAGCCTAGAAGGGTTCTAGTGTGGATTAAGGTCTCCTTGCCTCGAGTTCGGGCTCTCACGGCAGAATCCGTCTCGGATTACAGTTTTTTCTCTGACGGTTCATCGTAGGATTGCCACAGCTCCCTGATGCTCCATCACTGGACCGTCACATTTCCTGCTACACGTTTTAGCTCAATTTCGTTGTCATCTCTGACGGTTCATCGTAGGACCGCCACAATTCTCTGACGCTCCATCATTGGACCGCCATATTTCTTGCAACAAATTTTCAGTCCACTTTCGCTCTGTCATCTCTGACGGCCTAAGCTTGATGCGTTACATAGCCCTGATGCTCCACCATTGGACCGTCACACCCTCTGCTACAGGTTTTTATTCTTTCCATCATCCTTTGGTCTAACCTGCCAGTCTTACACTTTGTCCCATGTTTACATTCATTTACACCTTCATTTACATTCATCCACACATTCACATCCATTTCATCCACACATCCATTCATTCATCCACATAAACAAAACAAAAAAGAATTTTCATTCAGTTTTATCATTCCATTTCATTCACATAAGTCATGTACAAGTGTGGGTGTCAAGAAAATACAAAGTCATTCGGCCGGCTTGTTTCCCGGGCCGTCACTATCACCAGCACCCTCAGGTCTCTTCGCTGGTGGGGCTATGGAGACGCTCCCCTCCTCTCCCTGCTGCCTCTGCTCTGCCTCCTCGTTCCTCCGCTGACCAGAGGAACTGATCTGCCACTGATCCGCTCGGGGTGACACTCCTCCGTGCTCCACTCTGTGAGGCACTCCGCTCCAGTCCGCGGCCCATCATCCGCACCATCCGCTCCATGGTCGTAGCTCGATTTTCAACTCGAAGATCTGATGCCGGGTCTCGCTCCGGTAACGCTCCAAGTCCGCTGTCCCGGTACAGAGTCTCTCCACTTCGGCCCATGCCTGAGCCAACTCTATCCAGAGTCTCTCTGCCTCCGACCGTCCTCACTCTACCTCCGCTCGAGCCTGCTCTACCTCGGCTACCGCCGCGGTTAGCTCTCTCACGTGCATTTTGCTTTTTGCATAGTAAGTCCATTAGGCATTTGCATAATCAAAAGCATTTTAAGTCTAAGGAAATTGGGTTGATTCTTACCCACTCCACGAGGGTGGTCTCCGCCTCCTCGGCCCGAGCTATTGCCCGAGCAAACTCTGCATCCCGCTGAGCTCTGCCACCGATAGGCTATGACGATGAGGACGGAGCATCCGGTCCTGCTCTTTGGGCTCCCTCAGCCCGCTACACTTAGAAGTCAAGGTCAGTCACATTCGCATCATAAGCATAAGCATTTAAGTCTAAGGTTTAGGGAAACTCACCAAGAGCTCCAAGGCAGCCCGGTACTCATCCCGCTACCGGATGGTGGCATGGAGGAGTCCCTCGAGCTCGACGATCCATCCCTGTGGGTCTAGCTGCATTAAGAAAATAATGTTAGTTCATATAGAAAATTAATTGGAGTAGACAAGGGTTTTTGAGTTTAGAAGTTCATACCGATCATCGGGTGCCTCGAAACACCTGGTCGTCGTACCGCTGCGAGTAGGCC
Source organism: Amorphophallus konjac (assembly GCA_022559845.1). Classification (NCBI taxonomy): domain Eukaryota; kingdom Viridiplantae; phylum Streptophyta; class Magnoliopsida; order Alismatales; family Araceae; genus Amorphophallus; species Amorphophallus konjac. Next base: position 186,303,093 of record CM040125.1, read on the forward strand.
TTGAGGTAGGCCTCATCGCTATCTGCTTGATCCTTTATGGCCCGGCCTTTCTTGTTCCAATCATGCACATATTTTGCCTCTAGGGCGCACCAATCGACGTCTCCGCTAATGCCCTTTGAAGATTTGCCCGGGCACTCATCATCTCTGCGGGGGAATGTCACCTCTGGCTGATGAAGTCCCCGTGTCCTCAGGATCAGGTGATAGTGCAGCGGCTTGATCACGTTGATGCAGTGTAGCCAGACATCTCGCCCGCTGTATGATAGGGACGCCTTGACCCATGGCTGTCCCTCGTAGCTCTCATCCCGGTACGGTGTCCAGTGCACCTGAAAAAGGTAATTGAGTCCATGTCAGCATTTAGAAGGCATTAGAAAACATTTAAGAAGCATATAGAAAGTTTGAGTTCGTTGTTTACCGCTGTGTGTGGGAATGAATCTAGATCATCCTGGATGGCCCGAGTCAGCCTGTTGATCGACCCCGTGTCCCTCGTAACCATCCATCGCCTCGCGATCGGGATCCGCCCATGATACATCTGAGTGCCTCGCCCAATCCCCGGGAGATAGACGAAGCTCCAAATCTGCATTTTACAAGTCAAGTATTAGCAAATTGCATTCATATTCATAATCATAAGCATATAGAAGAGTTCAACGTTTACCTGTAGAAAAGGTGAGAAGCCGCCTAGCATCGTCTGCCGGTCGGTCGTGCTCAAGGACTCAAATAGGAAGGCCAGTTCTGTCGCTCCCCATGCATATTTTCCTACTCTGCCCAAATCCTCTAGCAATGGTAGGAGCCTGCAGCTGATCACATCTGCTCGGGTCGGGAATAGCAGCTTCCCGAATAATAAAAATAGGAATCGCCTCAAAACTCTGTCTCCCTCTAGTCCCGCCTCCGCTGCTACCCTCGGGCAGACCTGCTCAATCACTCGGTCTAGGTGCTGCTCTAGGAGCTCTGCTATAGCTGCTCCCCGAAGGCCCAGGCTCTCCTGGAGTATCGATCGTGATAGCTGGGATGATGGATGTCCCGATCTCACAAAATCCAGCCCTAGCAACTCCTGGGCTATCACTCTATAATCGCCGTAGGTCCAGCCAGTCACCGCTGCTCCATGGACTCTCAAACCTGTGATCCTCGCCATGTCCTCCAATGTTGGGATCATGTGACCCCAGGGGAAGATGAATGCTCGGCTGACCGGATCCCATCTCTCGTGCAGCGCGTATAGCAACGGCGTATCCATCCGTATCACCTCAATGCTAAGGACTTCTCCGAAGCCCATAGCTGTCAGCCTTTCCTTCTGATAATCTAGCAGTGCCTAGTAGACCGCCCTTATCTGTAGCCAGGAAATCTAGGTTCTTCTTTTCCCCTGCACACATGTAGAACATATGTTAGTCATCTCATTAGGTTAAGTTCATTGCATATAATATGAATAAAACAACAAAAAAATTGAATAAGCAAAAATCCAAAAAAAAATCAGTTCTGGCTTTGGTTCATCTGACGGTCGTACCCTGACGCGTCAGAGTTCTCTGACGCATCAAGGGTGGTGCGTCAGGTGTTGTGACGGTCACTGCAAGGACCGTTATGCTCCCAGCGCGTGGGCATCATCTCCTTCGTTCCCCTATCACGTGGAAATGGCCAAAATGGCCTACAATTGATTTCAATGGGTCCCCAGACCCATTCCCCCCCCCCCCCTCAATCACACATGCACACACATAAAAATTGAAAAATGGAGTTTTGGGGTGAGGGACCTACCTCGCGGTCCTGCCCTCTTTTTCTCTGCTCTGGTGCCGTGGATCCCTCTTCGCCACCAACAGCCTCTTCTCCTCCTTCCTCAGCCATGGGAGGGTCCTCCTCTGCCATCTCTTCCCCCGCCGTCACCGGTTGCTCGGTCGCCGACGGGGGGACCTCTTCTTGGTACACCTTTGCCCTAAATCTCCTTACGGCCTTGCGCTTAATCGCCTTCGTCTTCTTCCCTTTCTCCCTTCGGAGGAGCTCGTAACCGGTCATGGGTGCCGGTGGGGTTTTTTGCGTCTCGATTGTTTGGGCGTTTGCATTTTTTGGCGTTTGAACGAATATAAGAGGGGAACGACCGTTCGGTTTATTTTTTTTGAACGCCCAGAAACTATAACTGTCTATCGTAAGACCGTCACAGTCTCTGACGTGTCTCTCTTGGGCCGTCAGGTGAAATAGCAATCTATTTTTAAAAAATGTGAACTGACGTTGTGTGACGCGTCTATCTCAGACCGTTACAATTTTCTGACGCACCTTCCATGGACCGTCAGAGGATTTAAAACATTTGATGAATGATAATGCCCTATTTTATGATTGAATGATCATTATGCTTTCATGCCTTATGTTATCAATGAAGTTCATGCTTGAAGATGATTAATTGTTGTTGGCTGATCTCTTTTCTATGGGTGAAAATCATGAATGCCATTTAGCCATTATGCTTCGTCATTTGCCGCACAGGTAAGTCAGGTACAGTATCTCGATCCCTTATCCCTTAATGCATTACTATATGCTATATATAATATATTATCTCGAGAACTGGCTGGTCATTACCCTTAAATAAAAATGATGATGATCTAGGTGCACATGTTTAATCGTTGGATAGGCCGTTAGGTTGGAAAAGCTTGGGGACGATGGTTCTATCATGCACGCTGTGGTTGCAGATGGTTTCTTGACCCTAGTTTCTCCAGTCTAGCAATACTATTCTCGAGTATCTTGTTATTTTATCTTTTTTTTGCATTCGTTTTGAAGATTTCCTTTTCTTTTAGCCCAGCATGCATCATGCGCATCTGTGAGCATTCACGCACCTTCATCCGTCCAGGTATTTCAGTAATAGTGAATAGCTGTATCCATGGTCTTAAATAAGGAGAGTCATTCCCTCTGAATTGGAAGGTTTTCTTCGACTTGTTCACTGGATCTGGTTAGCTGAAGATTCCTCTCTAGAGTTTAGTTAATCAGTCTCTTTCCTTTCCGTCGCTTCGGCCGTTGGCCGTGTTTTCCTTTCCTTAGTTGTTAGTTCCTCTAGACATGTGTCATTTGGTTTGCTATTTTCTTGTGATTAGTCCAAGGTTTTCCGGAAGATTCCCGTCGCTCGTTGGTTGAGAACGGGTGTCGTTTGCCTTAACGCCCGCTTTTCAGTCCGCTCCGCTTCATTCCCGCTTCATCTCTATGTTCCATTTCGCTTTCGCTTCACCTCCGCTCGCTCCCTTGCAAAGAGGACGTTAAGGAGGGGCATCTGTTGACACCCATTTTGTGACCAATAAGTTGGGTCATATCCTTATTTATTTTAAATGATGCTCTGAGTTGTTCACCCTTATGGGGATATCTTGGTCAATTTGAGGTCTGTTTCGTGGGTCATGTCTCCTTGGTTGGGTCTGGTTCCTTACCTCTTTCTGTTGGATGAAGCTTAGCAAACTTTCATTTTATTTTGTACTCCATTGTCTCTAACAGTCCTTTGATGGCGCGTTACAATCATCTAATGCATCTACCTTGGTCTGTTACATCATGCCAGAGTCCTTAAGTCAAAGGCTTCTTTCAAAGCTTATCTCGTATCCTATCCGTTGAGTGTGACGGTTTATCGTGCGGCCGTTACATTCATTGTGACACATCTATCCTTGACCGTTACATTCATCTAGAGTCCTATGTTCGAAAACTTCACCCGTTGGCCTTATCTGTTAATGGATAAGGTTTTGTGACGGTCTCTTCCTGGGGCGTTACATCCCTGTGGCGGTCTATCGTGCAGCCGTTACGTTAAACAGAGAGTTCTAGCAGAACTGCTCTTTCTCTGCTACTCCTTGGTCGAATTAAGAGTTTGATCTAAGGATTTCTCCCTCAAATCTGATCCTCAGAACCATCTGTTTATTTATATGGACTCTTGGGAGTATTATCTTCAAGAGTTTGCTAAGAAACATCCTACTTTCTAGCTGGATTATCCTCTACTTGACCAGAGAGTTAGAGGGTCTATGAATAGAACCCTTCACTTCATGGCTTGAAGAGGAGACATCTGGAGTTCAAGTCGAAGTGCTATCGCATCCAGGAGCTAGAACCAACCAAGGAGAGCTACTTCCCACGTCTATCTGCTTCCACAGTCTAGGGAGTATTGATTCCAAGGGTTTAGTTCAGTCAAAGTTTTCTTCTCTAGCGTCTTTTCCTTCTTCCAAGCATCATAGCATTGTCCCTCTTCCTCTACCACATTCTTGCATCCCCTGCATCCATTAAAACATCCTTCCTATCTTTTAAAACGCCCCAGAGGGGTTAAAAAACCAACCTCCCCGGTATTTCCCTTTCCTTTTGTATGTTCTTAAGTTTCTTTGATTTATTGATACTACTTTGTCCAAGGGCTAATTTGGGGTTGTTTTTCTTATGATCTACACTCTTTTGCAGGTTTACAGAGCTCCTAGCATGAGGCCCAAGCTTCCTAGCCAGCTGGAAAGCTTGGAGATCAAAGATTCTGAGTTTTTATTCTGCAGAAGCTCTAACGGTCTACCATAGATGCGTTATATTCCCGTAGCGGCTTATCGTGAGGCTGTCACAATTCTGTGACGCATCAGTCTTCAACCGTTACATCTGACAGAGCTGTAGTTTTCCTGGTTGCTTTCTCTCTCCCTTGGGCGAGTGCATCATCCTCCTATTCTAAGGTATTTACCAAGTCTTTGGCTTGTTTTTACCTTAGTGGCGATGTGGGGATGGTTTTATTTTTTTTCATCGTTTGTTTATTTATTTTATTATGTGTGTTTATTGGTTTATTGGTTGGTTTGTTAGGCGTGCCAGTCACCGGAGTGAAAATTTTATTGTGCGCTCGACCTGACTTGGTCAGTCGATTGTGAGGTCCGAGTCGGGACCAGAAGTCCGTCATACCATAAAGGCTATGACGTTAATTACGCCCTTCCAAGGAAGGACAACCCTTGATTAAACACCAGAATAGGAGGGCACTCGGGGCGGTTGAAAATGACCGTGCATAATATTAAAGCTCTTGTTATTCTAAGAAGGTGATTGAATAAAGACAGACTTATTAAATCAACATGACCTCCTCTTGTGTGGGTCATGCCGGGTAGAAATAGGACACCGTCCACGCAGTGGTGAGACGGGGCCTGAGCAATCATCGGAGACATATCCCCGTTCACGTTTCTCATCCGGCCGAGAGCCTCTGATGGGGACATCAGCGACAACCAGCTCACTTTGTGTTTGCATTTATGTCCTTTTGTATTTGTATGTACGCCCTTGTGATATATGCGTACACAATAGTAGGTCTTAGTGGGTTTATTTACAAAAGGCCATTGGGTTTCTTTGCAAATATGCTTGTAGGCCCTGCAGGGGCCCCCTCCCTCCTCCTTATTGGTCCACATGGACTCTTGGGTCCAAGGTGGCTGGTCCATGGTCCAAATTTGGACTTGGACCATGAATTAAATAAAGAAGACAATTCCAAATTGTCCTCTTTAAGGGGGGGGGCGGACCTATTAGTTTATTTGGGTTTAATGTGGTGTTCACACCACATCTCAACCCTCCATTCTTCAACCCTTGATCCAAGGGCTCATATTAGATTAGAACCCTTTCATATAAATACTTGTATTTTCTTATGGAAAGAATTAATGAAGAAGAAATTAGCATTTTGCCTCCTTGAAGCTTGTGCCCCTCTCCCCTCTCTCCCTGGTGTTCTTCCACCTCCAGCCCAGTTATAGAGTGAGATCCCTCCCCTCTTGATCCCCTCCAACTTCTGAAGCAGCTCCGGTGATCGCCGCCGCCGCCGTCTCGCCGCCGACGCGTCTTCACCAACGAATTCGGTTTTCTGTCCACTCTGGACAGACCTCTCTTCTCCGAATTGTCCCTCTCTCTTCCCTCATCTTCTGAAGCTCCAATTTGCAGGGCCCTAAGTCGAAGTATTTGGAGTCCTCTTTCCAACGGCGCTGAGCTCGTTGCATTCCGACGACGGGGTTGATCACAGCAGCCGATCTCGCCGGACAGCGCGCGAGAAGACAGCAAGTGCAGACTTGTGGCCGGTTTCCCGCGAGCGTCGTCCGAGGGCCGCCCGGCGTCCGGCGGTCGTTCCAGCAACTCGCCATCCTAGGGGAGCGCTTCCCAAGTGTACCCACACCAGAGGAGGCATCAGGTCCCACACGACCCCTCCGGTCCACACGTGGGCCCCACTAGCACGAGTACGCGCGAAGCCGAAGCCGTGCCCGGAAACCGCCCGTCAACCCGGAATTGGTCCTCCCGGGCCCCCTTGTGTCGCCCGTTACCTCCCTGCGTGGAGTGGGCTTACTTGTATTGCTGTAATCTTAATGTATTAAGTTCCCGGGAGTACGAGTTTCGGCCGGGTGCCATCTTCGCCACGCCGAGCGCGTGGAGGTATCGTATTCGCTCCTTGCTTGGCATTCCGCTTATTTCTATATATGCTTGTTTATGCCGCTGCTAGAGAGCATGTGTAGGGTTACCTAGCTCGCTTTTAATTTATCATATCACTGCTGCGAGTGAGAGAGTGACCGTCCCGTGACCCGATCCGGGCACAATTGAGAGCCGACCACCCTAGCTCACTGCCGGTTGTTCAACCGCGCACATCCGACGCTTCCCTCGCTAAGGGACGACCGCTAGCTTATCGTGTCCGTGGTCCCGTCCCGCATCAATTTGGTATCAGAGCCAGTTTGAGTCTAGGGTGTCAAAAAGCAAAAAAAAAAAAAAAAAGAGTGTCATTTACGTCTAGTCATTAGTCGGTCTAAGTCGTGTTTAGAATCATCATATTTTTAAAACAACAAAAAGAGTCATTTTTGGGTCACATACATCCCTTTACTCGGTATATAAAAAGGTGTTGTCCGACCGTTAGGTTACGCCTATCGGGAAGGCCGCACACTTGTGCGAGTGACCTTCGGGTCAATTATCTCCGCCGCGTACCGAGTTTTGGTTAAGTCTAGGCGCATCATTTTGCATTAGTGTGTTTTGCTTTAGTCGGTGTCCTCTAGTCGGTGTGTTTGCATGCCCACTCGTCGGGGTACTCAGTACTCACCCCCACCCCCACCTATGGCCAACCCACGGGATACCTCGGGAGACTTCCACTCCCTACAAGAGGCGATGATGGCCATTATGGCTAGGTTGGACCAATCCGATGCTAACTTTCGGACCTTCTCCGAGAATATGGATGGTCGCCTTAGGGCCATGGAGGGACGCATGGAGAACTCCGATAGGTCGGTCCAAGACCTCGTTGGGCGATTAGATAGGATGTCACACGGGGACCCTCCTGGGGCAGCCCAAGGTCCACCCGCACCTCCTCCCGCGGGGGCCCAAGTCCAACCCGCTCCCATGGCTCAAGTCCAGGCCGCTCCCGCGGCCCAAAACCAGCCACCACTGGTTCCTCCACCCGCCCCTCCTCGGGTTCCCCAACTACCACACCGTGACCTTGGTCTCGAGGACTATGGGTCCGACAATGCCTACGAGGGGTATGGTCAACGCCGTCATGGTTTTCAGCCACAACGAGATGAGGATGATGATCGGGTCCTTAAGACCGTGCGAGCGGATCCTCCCGCTTTTTACGGGTCTTTGGATCCGAAAGTCTACCTAGATTGGGAGTTTGGCATGGACCGTTATTTTGAATGGTATGATATGTCGGAGCGTCGAAGGGTCCGATTTGCCACCATGAAACTTATGGGGCAGGCACAAACTTATTGGAAGAATGTGGAGAGCCTGCTACTTCAGCGGCTAGAACCCCCGATCGACACATGGGCCGAGATGAAGAATAAACTTCGGCAAAAGTACCTTCCTCCCACATACCGCCAGCGACTCATCGATAGATGGCAAAGTCTTAGCCAGGGAGACCGGTCCGTCTCCGAATACATCGCGGAGTTTGATGAGTACTTTCTACGATGTGGTGTCACGGAGGAGAGTACCATGCCCGTGTCCCGCTTTCGACGTGGTTTGCGGCCACACTACCAGTATGAGCTTTTCCGCCGCAATGCCAAGACGTTGGAAGAGGCATACCAGGTTGCTCTCGAGATGGAGCAATTTGAGGGAGAGTTCGAGTCTAGCCATCGGTTGGGCCCCACCCCTCTCCGTAGTACCGAGCCCCGTCACTCTATAGGCCCACATCAGCGGCCTCCCATGGCTCGACCTCAGGAGCCCACCCGTCAGGAGCACTTCACTCCACGGCCTCGCCCTCCTCCACCCCGGGATCTATTTCCATCCCAACCACCGGCACCCTTTGCCCGTCCCCCAGCTCCTATAGCCCGTCCTCTGGCACCGGCACCCCCGCCACTCTTGTCCAAGGCACCTACACCTCCCCCATTGTTGCCTACACCCCCTACCCGGCGGGATGATAAGGGTAAGGCCCCTCTTATCGGGGAGAGTAGTCGATCGCGAATACAATGTTTCCACTGTCACGGGTACGGCCACATTACTAGTGAGTGTCCCGCTCGCACCACCCTAGCCTTAGGTGTTGGAGGATCCGCACCTCCCGAGCTTGAGCATGTCGATTACGAGGCCGACGAGGCACTGGCCGATGAATACTATGCCATGGGGGAAGAGCTGGGCGACCCTTTTGCCGCCCAGGATGTCGCCACCTAGTGGGTTTGATGCTACCACCTTAGTCTAGAGTCATGCATGAGTCAGTGTGCTTTCTTTGTGTGGTTTGTTTGTGTGGTGATTTTGAGTCGATTGTTTGTGTGATTTTCATTCATGTGTCAGTGCATGGTGAGTCTGCATGTGTCTTCTGCAAGCTCGTGTCGTTCTCTTATGAGTGTGAAGCGAGTCGACTCACTTGATGAGTATGGGATCGGTTCTACATCTATACCCGGATCAGTCACCTATAGGGACTCAGCAGTGATTCCTAGTGAGTCTTTGAGCTGTTTCCTTCCGTTGAGAGTGCCCCTTCGGAGTGACCACCTTTGGCCATAGCAGTGCGCATATCGAGTATATGTGGAATGAGCAGGTGTCGATCACTTGGAGTGGAGCATACCCGCGCTACTTGGCACGGTGACGGATCCGCCGGAGACCTGAGCAGCCGCACCCTTTACTCGACGGGGTCGAGTTCCTCCCACCCGGGGAGAATTGATGGGGACATCAGCGACAACCAGCTCACTTTGTGTTTGCATTTATGTCCTTTTGTATTTGTATGTACGCCCTTGTGATATATGCGTACACAATAGTAGGTCTTAGTGGGTTTATTTACAAAAGGCCATTGGGTTTCTTTGCAAATATGCTTGTAGGCCCTGCAGGGGCCCCCTCCCTCCTCCTTATTGGTCCACATGGACTCTTGGGTCCAAGGTGGCTGGTCCATGGTCCAAATTTGGACTTGGACCATGAATTAAATAAAGAAGACAATTCCAAATTGTCCTCTTTAAGGGGGGGGCGGACCTATTAGTTTATTTAGGTTTAATGTGGTGTTCACACCACATCTCAACCCTCCATTCTTCAACCCTTGATCCAAGGGCTCATATTAGATTAGAACCCTTTCATATAAATACTTGTATTTTCTTATGGAAAGAATTAATGAAGAAGAAATTAGCATTTTGCCTCCTTGAAGCTTGTGCCCCTCTCCCCTCTCTCCCTGGTGTTCTTCCACCTCCAGCCCAGTTATAGAGTGAGATCCCTCCCCTCTTGATCCCCTCCAACTTCTGAAGCAGCTCCGGTGATCGCCGCCGCCGCCGTCTCGCCGCCGACGCGTCTTCACCAACGAATTCGATTTTCTGTCCACTCTGGACAGACCTCTCTTCTCCGAATTGTCCCTCTCTCTTCCCTCATCTTCTGAAGCTCCAATTTTCAGGGCCCTAAGTCGAAGTATTTGGAGTCCTCTTTCCAACGGCGCTGAGCTCGTTGCATTCCGACGACGGGGTTGATCACAGCAGCCGATCTCGCCGGACAGCGCGCGAGAAGACAGCAAGTGCAGACTTGTGGCCGGTTTCCCGCGAGCGTCGTCCGAGGGCCGCCCGGCGTCCGGCGGTCGTTCCAGCAACTCGCCATCCTAGGGGAGCACTTCCCAAGTGTACCCACACCAGAGGAGGCATCAGGTCCCACACGACCCCTCCGGTCCACACGTGGGCCCCACTAGCACGAGTACGCGCGAAGCCGAAGCCGTGCCCGGAAACCGCCCGTCAACCCGGAATTGGTCCTCCCGGGCCCCCTTGTGTCGCCCGTTACCTCCCTGCGTGGAGTGGGCTTACTTGTATTGCTGTAATCTTAATGTATTAAGTTCCCGGGAGTACGAGTTTCGGCCGGGTGCCATCTTCGCCACGCCGAGCGCGTGGAGGTATCGTATTCACTCCTTGCTTGGCATTCCGCTTATTTCTATATATGCTTGTTTATGCCGCTGCTAGAGAGCATGTGTAGGGTTACCTAGCTCGCTTTTAATTTATCATATCACTGCTGCGAGTGAGAGAGTGACCGTCCCGTGACCCGATCCGGGCACAATTGAGAGCCGACCACCCTAGCTCACTGCCGGTTGTTCAACCGCGCACATCCGACGCTTCCCTCGCTAAGGGACGACCGCTAGCTTATCGTGTCCGTGGTCCCGTCCCGCATCAGCCTCGAAGCATTTGTATCCCCCGAGAGATCGAGCCGGCCGGGAGGTGTATGATGTGCACTTCCCGGGGCTTATCGGGGTTAAAACGTCGATCGACATTCCGACAGCATCTCCCCATAATCAGGATTATGCCCAGGAGAGAATAGGCTATCACCCACGGAGTGCCGGGATGAAAGCCGAGAGAAAGAGAGGACGAACCTCCCGAATTGCATATGTATGCCCTGGGGCGATGTCCGATTCTTCCCTTATAGAAGTCGGTGGCACTCATGCAGTGGCAGAGCTCACCTGCGCTAAAGGAATTGCTCATAAATCAGATGTGGAATCAGTGGAACATAAGGGAGTCTGACTCCCTTTAAATTTATCCCCAGGACAGGTTTGGTGACTCATGGATATCCCTGGGTGAGTTTGATCTAGGTGCTGGGGGTTCAGTTGGATGGCAGGGCAGCTTCTCGGCACAGCTTTGAATGGGCATATAGGTTCCCGACGCGAAAACCACCGCGCCGGGAAGGGTTCTTTATAAGGTCCTGTTTGGGGCGCCGGGAAGCTAGCATTAGTGAAGTTCTCAGCGCGAAGGTGAAGATTAGGGGGATAGGGTTCTCGGCGCCAGAAGATGCCAAGGAGTTGGGGTTCCCGGCGTAGGCAAGGAGGCCAAGGAGTTAGGGTTCTCGGCACAGGCAAGGAGGCCAAGGAGTAGGGTTCTCGGCGCCAGAAGGCTAGGCTGAGGGAGTTCCCGGCGCACAGGAGATGAGGCCAAGGGGGCAGGCTTCTCGACGTGCCAACAAGGTGGCCAAGGGAAGGGCTTCTCGGCACAGGTAAGAAGATGGGGTTCTCGGCGCGGGAACGCTTGCGCCGAGGACTATTCACCTATTCTACTGTTCGTGAAGCCGAGATGGATGAGGGCGCCGGGATGAGTTTCAGAGTTTTACGGCACCCTGTTTTGGGTTTCTTGATGGTCCAGACCAGGATAGAGGGTTTCTTTGGGATAAAAGTGAATCAATTCATCAAATTGGAACTGGATTAGGTTTAGGCTCCAAAGGAAGGCCATGATCGATGAGGAATTGGCGAAGATCAGGGTCTAGAGGATCCCTATCACCATTACTGTATAAAGTCCCCGGGGACAGTTTTTATGTTATCTTTTGTCATCCTGGGAGCCAAGAGATGGCTGTCTCTGGCCCAGGCTTGACTTCGATGACAAACATGAACATCTAAGACTCCGGAATTCCATGAATGGCGGTCATCGTATAGCTCTAGTTTGTCCCGTAGGCCAAGGGATGGTCTGTCCCTGGCTCTGGAATAAGCATAGAGAGCATTTGAAAACCCGGCGAATCAACAGACTATTGACCAAACTGGGGAGGGGGATAGCATGCTATAAAATCAAAATAAGGCAGAAGACATGGGGGATGGCAACAAGGCTTCAGAGAGACAAACAGCAGGCGTCAACTACAACCTGTCATATCCATTCATTCAACACTGATACTCCGCCTGACTCATACATCGGAGGAGATACACAAGAAGAAAGCAACAGCAATACATCATCCTATCGGTACGAAACCGGTTACAGCACTGCAGGGCACATCAGAGGAAGAGGAAAGAGAAACAATCGAAATTAAGAATATGAACTACAGAAAGGGGGGGGAGGGTGGAGCATTGACTCCTCTCCCTCCCCGGGTGCCCACCTTCGATAGGCCTCGACTTCCCTTCTCTGCTTTTCTTTTCTCTTCTCTATCTCTCGCTCTTTTCTTTCTTTCTGGAGGAGGTAGGTTCCCGCTTGCCAAAACCCTTGCTCGCCTCCTCGCCCTCTCCCTGCTTCTTCGAATGAGTGGGTTTTCATATACCCAGCCCTTCCTGACCTCTCGGATGATGGAAGTCGATGTGCCTTCTCACCTTCACGGCGCGCATCAGTCGAGTGTGGCAGCTCCCGGCGCGCTAGGTGGCATTAGTAGAGTATCCCGGCGCCGCTCTTTCGTGAGCCCATTTGGCAGGCCCATTTAGGGCTTCTAAACCTCACATATGCCTTGGCCTTTCTTAGTCCTTCAAATATATATATATCAGAACCGGAGAGGGCCCTTTATTGGTGGCATAGCTTTTATTTAGATCATTCTGAGATTTCATCAGTCGGTGGACCGGGATTTCATCAGCATTGCCATCTGAACGATGACAAAATCGGGTATCATTTCATCAGCATTGTCACCTGAATGATGACAAGACAGAATAACATTTTTTTAGCCTGGTACAGTTCTTCCTCCGTTCTGACTTTGCAGGAGTCTTTAAAATCTTTATTTGCTGGTTCTGGCTTCATCTTTGTCTGCTCATATCTTATCAGTCAAGTGACTGCAACTTTATCAGTGCTGCCGTCTGGCCGACGATGACACCGGATATCAGCTTGGCCTGAAGAGGCTTCAGCCGGGCAGATGGTTGACGAGCTTCCCCATCAATCTTTCGCTGCGAGTCTGATCTTCTTTTCAATTCCGTTTCCACCCTTGATCATTTTCAAGGTGTCAACAAATGCCCCCCACCTGCGGACGGCGTAAGCGCAAAGCAAGCGGCACGGGGTCTGCAGGTGCCTTTTTAGCATTCGAGGGTATCTTCCTCGATTTCTCTTTGACATTGTCCTTCAGCTTGACCATGTTGCTGTAGCAATATGGTGCACACATACTTTTTATTTCTATGCTCTTTTCTAATGAGTTTTCTTTTCTTTTCAGCACTTTCGAAACCTTCTCGGCACGAGGGTCACAGGATTCAAACAAAACGGAGCCCTATTCCGGCCAGACACATAATCACCTGGTCCGCATCCCGGCATGCTCTAGAGGCGACCCCGCAGCATATAGCTAGTGTGGAGATATCCTCGGGCAGCTCTGAGACCGTCCCTGATAATGAGGAGGAAGTGACTTTCAGCGACAGTGAGGAGGAAGTTCTAAAATCAGAAGCCTTGCCCGTATTTGCAAAAGGCCTTCCACCTTTTCAGCCTCCTAAGCTGCAGATGCTATCTTCTGAGGAGGAATTGCAAGAGGAGTTTGCCGGGCTTGACACCGAGGTTGACATAATCCCTCCATTTGCTGCTTCAACTACGGAGCTTTCTCCCCTTTTGTCTCATTTCAAGGGTATAGACCCCACTTTAAAGGTAAGCTTCTCTTTTTTTGTTTGCTGTTCTATTTATTTTCTTTCATTCATTGCTGAAGGTCATTCTGCTTTGTCCTCAGGACCCTGTCATCATCCGCTCAGACGCGGCCGTAGTTTCTATGGCCGTTTCATCCGTAGACTTGGCCATTATCCCTGCTTTACCTTTAACTTGCATGGGAATTTCTGAGGTTATCCGCCCTGTGCCAGTAAGGATACAATCTTCAATTGACTTAGCATCATTGGACTTGGGGGCCTCAGGAGAAAGATCCGTCCCTGTCAGGGCCTCAGATTTTAGAGCCGAAGCAGACCTAGCCAGGAGCTCGGCTTTTATACCGGCAGCAGTAATGTCCATTGCGCCCGAGTCAGCAGTCCCTGCCATAGTGGCTACAGAGACTGGAGTTCTGCCTCCACAGACTAGGGCACCTTCGTCCCCATTACAAGAAAGAGCAGTTGAAGATGAAGCCCCCACTCAGGAGACCCATGAAGAGATAGCTCCATCATTTATTGATTCTCCTCCTGCGGGTGTTCAAGCCATAACTCCTGAGGCAGCGGTAGCAGAGGAGTCTTCGGCTCGGCAGGAGAGTATAGAGAGGGACCAGCCAGCTCTCCCAGTAGATTTGCCGTCTTCGTCCTCCCGGCCGGCTATTGCGCTGTGGGCGGACATTGATAGTGAAGTGACCTTTGAAGTGATCCCCTCCACTTCTTTTGGTTTCGTATCGTCTGAGAGCTTTGTCTGGCAGAACCTGGATATGCTGCGCCAGCTAGTAGAATCCCAGCCTGGCTTGACACATTTGCAGCTGAAGGAAATTGCTGATCGCTTCACTGCCGGCCTGCAGGCCATGGGCTGCCCTTTGGACATATGGGTTCAGCGTGTTCTGCTTCTACTGAAATTCGTGCATCGGAGGGATTTCCTAGCACGGACTATGACCAACAAGCTGACGGCATTGAAGTTGCAGAGGTCAGAGTGCAAATCTGAGCTGGAGAAGCTGACGCTTGCCCTTGACGAACGCCAAGCTGAGCTACAGAGTGTTGTTCAGCGGGAGGAAGCTGTCCAGGACCGGATAGCCATTCTGGAAGCGAACTCGCTGGACTTCGAGCCGAGCTGCAACAATTATCCTCTATTCGGCCACAATCCACCAAGGAGGTGGCCTTGTTGGAGGGACGGGTGATGTCTCTCCAGGGTATGACCGTGAAGCTTCAGGAAGAGGAGGCACGCCTTCACGAGCTAAGAGCCGCTCCCGATGTGGGTCTTTTGGCCTTTGAAGATATCTTCCGGCGGCCTTGAATTATCTCTTCTTTGTTTTCTTCTGCCCTCTTTTGTGATACAGTGTCCCCTCGGGGCTCTTTGTGTACTCCTCTTTTAATGAAAAGGAATCTTCGGCTTCATGTGTATCCATCGTCTTTTCTATGTGGTTTCATCACTTTGGGAAGTGGGGTAGTGGTTCTAGCAGTCCCTCCTGTGAATGGCCCGTACCTGGCAGGAGAGCGTCCATCCCTTCATAGAAAGGATCGGGAACTCGCTCCACCGCGTGACGGCATCCGGGGGGCGTGCTTAAACCGAATTCTGTTGGTAGTAGCAAACGTCTTCTTTGGCCATATGTGCCGCAAGGGAGACTATTTGCGGGAATGTGAATGAAAAGGCCTAGAGCATCATCCGGAACGGGCGAATGGTCCATCCCGGGTAGGTTTCAAAGCCAGTTAGGGCAATGTGCCAATCGACCAGTGCATGATTTCATCATCGATATTGGGCTCATATCGATGCAAAGAAATTTTATAGGTTTCATCAGAGTAGGCGTAAGGCCTAGACTGGGTAGAGGTTATCACAGGTGGGACATGAGAGGATATGCAGTTTCATCAGAACAGACGTAAGGTCTATCCTGGCAGGGTTTCATCACTGATCGGGCGAGGTGTCGGTCGATCAATAGCTGGTTTCATCATCGACATTGGGTTTATATCGATGCAAAGAAGTTTCATAGGTTTCATCAGAATAGACGTAAGGTCTAGACTGGATAGGATTTTATCATTGATCGGGCGGGGTGCCAGTCGATCAATAGCTGGTTTCATCATCGACATTGGGTTTATATCGATGCAAAGAAGTTTCATAGGTTTCATCAGAATAGACGTAAGGTCTAGACTGGGTAGGATTTTATCATTGATCGGGCGGGGTGCCAGTCGATCAATAGCTGGTTTCATCATCGACATTGGGTTTATATCGATGCAAAGAAGTTTCATAGGTTTCATCAGAATAGACGTAAGGTCTAGCCTGGATAGGATTTGATCGCATGTGGGACTTTGCTAAGCAATACGTAGGTTTCATCAGGATAGACGTAGGGTCTATCCTGGTAGAGTTTCATTACTGACCGGGCAAAGAGCCGATCGATCAAGAGAAGGTTTAAGAGTTTCATCAGGACAGACGTAAGGTCTGAACTGGCCAGACTTTATCAGAAGGGTGATGGGTTTTATTGTCGGTGGGACATTTGTAAGAGGGTATGCAGATTATATCAGGGTAAACGTAAGGTCTGCCCTGGAAAGGTTTCATCGTTGACCGGGCAAGGAGCCAAACGGTTAACGGAAGGCCATATCAAGGGAAGGAAGTATGGAATTTCTCAGAATTACCACATTACTGGCCCAGGCGCCCTTTTGGGTTTTCACCGGAGCCAGCCCCCTCTTGCTTTTGCCCACGCGCCCTTTCGGGTTTTCACGTGGCGGGGTACCCGATTTTGCCTGCAGTGCCCTTTTGGGTTTTCACCACAGCTGGGTTTTAGCCATTCTTGCCCTTGTCCAGAATGCCTGAACAAGTTTGGCGGGGTATCTCTATTTTTAACCCCACTTTTCATATATATATTTTTTATTCTTTCTCTTTTCTTTTGTCATCGTCTTTCCTGGAACTAGAACTTTCATTCTATGAACCATGGGGCCATATGTTTATTGTGGATACATGATCATTGATGTGGGTGTCAACATCAATGCAAAGGGAAATAGGGTTTCATGATCTATCCAGACGAAAGGTCCGAATTGATTTAGAGGATATAGATAGCAGCTCAGGCACGAGGCCATTTGCTGGAAATGTGAGTTTCATCGTTAATGTGGGGTTTGACATTAACGCAAAGGAATAGAGTTTCATGATCTATCCAGACGAAGGGTCTGAATTGATTAAGACAGCTGTGTCGTGTTTGTCAGAGCAGACGGAAGGTCTACCCAGGATGGGTTTTAGCATAGATCAGGCAGTCTGCCAACCGATAAATAGCAGATTTCATCATTAGTATTGGGCTCATACCAATGCAAAGGTTTCATATGTTTCATCGGGATAGACGTAAGGTCTAAACCAAACAGATTTCATCGCCGATCGGGCAGTGCGCCACTCGATCAACAGCAGGTTTCATCATCGGTACCGGGACGTGTGGTAGGTTTCATCAGAATAGATGTAAGATCTAGACTGGATGGGATTCATCGTGGTGGATCTTAGACAAAGACAAGTGGAAGTGTTTCATCAGAACAGACGAAAGGTCTATTCCGAGGTGGGCCCCTCTTTTTTTTGTGTGTTGCTCTCTGAGCAGGTGCCATTCATCGATGTGGGGTGAACATCAACGCAACGGAGAGTAGGGCTTCATCATGCAATTCAAACGGAAGGTCTGAACCGAAGCTGGTGGATGGCGGCTTAGGCATGAAGCTGTTGCCAGGAATGTAGACTAGCTTAACAGGGATGAAGAGTCCAGGTTGAAGAAACAGATCGGCCTATCTTGTCGATGATGACAAAGGCCGAGGAATTGTTTAGTCAGGATTTCCGGCGGGACTTTGTGATGATTGTCCTTCTCGGAGTTTTATCAGGAAGGGTGAAGAAGGGAACTTTAAATTACCACATTACTGGTTTAAGCGCCCTTTCGGGTTTTCGCCGAAGCCAGCCCCCTCTTGCTTTTGCCCACGCCCCCTTTCGGGTTTTCATGTGGCGGGGTACCCAATTTTGCCTGCAGTGCCCTTTCAGATTTTCACCACAGCTGGGTTTTGGGCCATTTTTACCCTTGTCCCTAATATAGGAGCAAGTCTGGCGGGGTATCTCTATTTTTAACCCCATTTTTACTTTCTTTTATTCTTTCTTCTTCCTTCCTCTCTTTTTTTTAGAGGGTGACAGGTCGGAATGCCACTAGATCAGGATAAGGGTAGCTTGGGTAGGGCGGAGTGCCGCCAGACCAAGAAAGGGGTAGCTCGGCTAGGACGAAGTGCCAGACCAAGAAAGGGGTAGCTCGGCTAGGGCGGAGTGCCGCTAGACCAAGAAGGGGTAGTTTGGCTAGGGCGGAGTGCCGCTAGACCAAGAAAGGGGTAGCTCGGCTAGGGCGGAGTGCCGCTAGACCAAGAAAGGGGTAGCTTGGCTAGGGTGGAGTGCTGCTAGACCAAGAAAAGGGTAGCTCGGCTAGGGCGGAGTGCCGCTAGACCAAGAAAGAGGTAGCTCGGCTAGGGCGGAGTGCTGCTAGACCAAGAAAGGGGTAGCTCGGCTATGGCAGAGTGCCGCTAGACCAAGAAAGGGGTAGCTCGGCTAGGGCGGAGTGCCGCTAGACCAAGAAAAGGGTAGCTCGGCTAGGGCGGAGTGCCGCTAGACCAAGAAAAGGGTAGCTCGGCTAGGGCGGATTGCCGCTAGACCAAGAAGGGGTAGCTCGGCTAGGGCGGAGTGCCACTAGACCAAGAAGGGGTAGTTCGGCTAGGGCGGAGTGCCGCTAGACCAAGAAAGGGGTAGATCGGCTAGGGCGGAGTGCCGCTAGACCAAGAAAGGGATAGCTCGGCTAGGGCGGAGTGCCGCTAGACCAAGAAGGGGTAGTTTTGTTAGGGCGGAGTGCCGCTAGACCAAGAAAGGGGTAGCTCGGCTAGGGCGGAGTGCCGCTAGACCAAGAAAGGGGTAGCTCGGCTAGGGCGGAGTGCCGCTAGACCAAGAAGGGGTAGTTTGGTTAGGGCGGAGTGCCGCTAGACCAAGAAAGGGGTAGCTCGGCTAGGGCGGAGTGCCGCTAGACCAAGAAGGGGTAGTCTGGCTAGGGCGGAGTGCCGCTAGACCAAGAAAGGGGTAGCTTGGCTAGGGCGGAGTGCCGCTAGACCAAGAAAAGGGTAGCTCGGCTAGTCGGAGTGCCGCTAGACCAAGAAAGGGGTAGCTCGGCTAGGGCGGAGTGCCGCTAGGCCAAGAAAAGGGTAGCTTGGCTAGGGCGGAGTGCCGCTAGACCAAGAAAGGGGTAGCTCGGCTAGGGCGGAGTGCCGCTGGACCAAGAAAGGGGTAGCTCGGCTAGGGCGGAGTGTCGCTAGAGCAAGAAAGGGGTAGCTCGGCTAGGGCGGAGTGCCGCTAGACCAAGAAGGGGTAGTTTGGTTAGGGCGGAGTGCCGCTAGACCAAGAAAGGAGTAGCTCGGCTAGGGCGGAGTGCCGCTAGACCAAGAAAGGGGTAGCTCGGCTAGGGCGGAGTGCCGCTAGACCAAGAAGGGGTAGTTTGGCTAGGGCGGAGTGCCGCTAGACCAAGAAAGGGGTAGCTCGGCTAGGGCGGAGTGCCGCTAGACCAAGAAAGGGGTAGCTTGGCTAGGGCGGAGTGCCGCTAGACCAAGAAAAGGGTAGCTCAGCTAGGGCGGAGTGCCGCTAGACCAAGAAAAGGGTAGTTTTGCCTGATCACTCGGGGAATGTCGGTTGTGCTGCATGATACAACTTTAGATGTCTTCCGTTGAGTGGTGAGAATTGAATTTCCCCTCGATGGTTGACAACCACGTAGGCTCCTCCTTCATAGACCCTCTGTATCACATAAGCACCTTCCCAATTAGCATTCAGCTTCCCTTTTGGGTTGGACGCCATGACTTCTCTTTTCTTGACCATGACGAGGTCACCTTTCTTGAATTCTCGTCCTCTTACGAGTTTGTTAAATGCATTAGCCATGCGGGCCTGATACATTTGGATATTCTTCTGAGCTTGGAGGCGTTTCTCTTCCAATTCAGCCAATTCTTCTAATCTTCTTTCTGCATTGGTCTGTTCGCCACGGGCCAGGCCATATTGGACTGCCACTCTGAGTGACAGGACTTCCAGCTCTAGCGGAACTACTGCCTCTGAGCCGTATACCAGTGAGTATGGTGAGCACCCTGTAGGTGTCTTGAAGACGGTGCGGTATGCCCACAGAGCTTCATACATTTTTTCTTTCCAGTCCTTTTTATTGGAACTGACGACCTTGGCCAGTAGGGTGCAGAGAGTCTTGTTAAAAGCTTCCGCTAACCCGTTTGCCTGTGGATTGTAAGGGGTGGAAGTCCTCCACTCGATTTTATATTTCTCGGCAAGCCGATAGACCTTCTGATTTCTGAAATGACTTCCGTTATCAGATATTATTCGGCTGGGGATTCCGAACCGGAAGATAATATTCTGCTTGATGAATCTAGCGACCAGCTCACCAGTCACTTCTCTTAATGCCACAGCCTCCGCCCATCGGGAGAAGTAATCTGTTATGGCCAGTATGTACTTATGTCCGGTCGAGGAAGTCGGCAGTGGCCCGACTACATCAGTTCCCCATTGTGCAAATGGCCAGCTGGGAACTGTAGGGTGCAGAGTCGTAAGAGGCCTTCTAGGCACAGTAGCATGCTCTTGACATTTTTGGCATGACTTTGCGAATTTACAGCAGTCTTCAAACATGGTGGGCCAATAGTAGCCCAGCTTCTTGATTTCTATCTTCATCTTGGGGCCAGCCTGGTGGGCACCTGCAGTTCCGGCATGTATTTCTTTCATTGCTTGCCAAGCTTCCTCAGTGGACAGGCAGCGGAGTAGAATCTTCTTGCGTGCATCTGCCATTATTCGGAACAAAGTTCCATTCCTGAATTCATAAGAATCTTTGATTCTCAAAAGTTTTATCTTTTCTTCTCTTTTCTGCGGCAGCTGTTGGTGTAGAAACCACTGCAGCAGGTGCTGTCTCCAATCAGATGCCTGTACCGTGCTGATAGTAGCAACTTCGTTTTCTTCGGGGCACCCTTCTAGCATACTAGGGACCTGTCGCCGGTTCATAACAACAATGTTCAGTGTCTCATTTGGTGGGACTGCTAGTGAGCTGGCCAGCTTTGCCAGTGCATCAGCTTGGGCATTGTGCCCCTGGCCCACATGCTTGAGCTCAATATGATAGAATTTCGCGATAAGGCGCACAGCTTTCTGGTGGTAGGGATTCAATTCTGGCTTCCGCACTTCGAACTCCCCTTGGATTTATTTTATGATCACCATCGAATCCCCGAATATGTGAAGCATTTGGATATCCATGTTGAGGCTGATATGCAGACCGATTATTAGAGCTTCGTACTCAGCTTCATTATTGGTGCAGGGCTTGTTTATAGAACAGGAAGTATGCACGACCTCCCCTTCTGGTGACTTCAGCACAATACCAGCCCCGGCCCGTATTCTAGTCTTTCCATCGGAGTCTGTCTCTGTTCTAGATGCTCCATCAAAGAATAGCTGCCACATAACTGGCCGAGCTTGGCAAGCTTCGAGCGTCTCGTCATCGGGTAACTCAGTCCCTAGCATGTCATTTTTCGGCACATGATGCTCTGCGAAGAAATCAGCCACAGCCTGTTCTTTTATCACCCTCTGGGGTGTATAGGTAATATCAAATTCTATCAGGATCACTGCCCATTTGCCCAACCGGCCCTTCAGTACTGGCTGAGTCAATATGTATTTGAGCGGATCTGCTGCAGATATCAACCTGATTTCATGTGACAGCATATAGTGTCGGAGCTTTTTGACAGCAAAGACTAGTGCCAAGCATGTCTTTTCTATGTAACTGTAGCCTTCTTCAGTTCTAATCAGCCTCCTACTCAAGTAGTACAAGGCTCGTTCTTTGCCTTCTTCATTTATCTGTGACAGCATTGCCCCCAGGGAACAGTGTGTGGCCGCGATATACAGTATCAAGGGCCTGCCCTTAATTGGTGCCCCCAGCACTGGAGGGGTCTTGAGATATTCTTTCAGCTTATCAAAGGCTTCCTGACATCCATCGTCCCAGAGGAACGGTACATCTTTCATCATGAGCTTGTGAAAGGGGTGGCATCTTCCCGACAGATTCGATATAAATCGTCGGATATAGGCCAACCGCCCTTGCAGAGATCTTAGCTCAGGCAGACTCCTTGGTGGAGGGAGCTCCTAGATAGCCTTAATCTTGGATGGGTCGATTTCAATGCCCCTATGTCGGACAATAAACCCAAGGAATTTTCCACTGGACACGCCGAAGGCACATTTCATAGGATTCATCTTGAGTTCATATTTACGCAGCCTCTGGAATACTATCCTCAGGTCTTGCAGATGGTCTTCTCTTCTGCTAGTTTTTACTACCAGATCATCAATGTAGCACTCTACTTTCTTGAAGAGCAAATCATCAAAGATCTTGGTCATAGCTCTTTGGTAGGTAGCGTCGGCATTCTTGAGGCCAAACGGCATCCTTTTGTAGTGGAATATCCCCTTCGGAGTGCGGAATGCAGTGTGCACTCTGTCTTCTTCAGCAATCCAGATCTGGTTATATCCGGATGACCCATCCATGAATGACAGGGCTTCATGACCAGTAGTCGCATCGATCATCACTTCAGTGATTGGCATTGGGAAATCATCTTTCGGGCAGGCCTTATTAAGGTCCCGGAAATCAACACATATTCAGATCTGCCCATTTTTCTTCTTTACAGGCACTATATTGGCTAGCCATGTAGTATACTGATTTTCTTCAACAAAGCCTACATCAATCAGCTTGTCGACCTCTTTATTAATTTGATTTATCAATTCAGGGCGCATTCTCCTGGGTGGCTGCTTTACGGGGTTAGCCTCTGGGTTTATTGCCAACCGATGCTGTGCCACATCAGAACTCAGTCCTGACATTTCATCATATGTCCATGCAAAGTAGTCTCGGAATTCCTTCAAGAACTGTATATACTGTTCCCTGGCAGCTGGCTCCAATAGTGCACTAAGGAATGTCAGCCTTGGCTCATATGCAGTCCCCAGATTTATTTCCACAGGCTCATCGACGGTGGCCTGACCTCCATCTTCGACCTCGGGCGGGGCTTCTTGCAAGTCAATGAAGCCTCCCGGGATATAGTCCTCTTCGGTCTCATGATTTTTGGTTCCGTCATACTGGTCATCAGCATATGTTGGTTCATCATATAAGGCCGATACTGTCGGATTCTGTTTGGTCTGCCCCGAGGACGTGACCGGTTCAGCAGAAAACCCAAAGGTGGACTGTTCCGCCCCTAGAGGCCCTTCCGGTGTAGGCTCCCCCGAGAGATCATCATTCTGTAGGGCCCGGACTTCTTCTAGAATGCGCTCAAACTCCAGGCGTTCTCTTAGCTCATTAGCTATTTGGTCTTCATCCGGGGTTCCCGTATCAAACTTTGCTTCAGCATGGAACAGATCCTCTTTGCAGGGTAGGTCTTCCCGGCACCAACCTTTCTTCGTTTCATCAGATGTCCCCGTCTCTGCCTGACTGTCTGGGGCTTCATTGTTCATTACGGATTGATAAATGATTTCTTCATCTTCCGAGGGGTACTTGTCATATCCCACCTCGGGAGGGTCTTCATGCTGGTAGGAGACAGAGATGACGTCCACCTCAGCTTCATAGTATTCTTGAAGGGTATAACCCAATCCCGGGTGCTGAGTGATCTTCCTCAGTTCTTTATTATCTCGGGGCGGATCCCATAGCTCCTGGAACGCCTTCTTTTGGGCAACAGGTTGTAGTGATGGCATCTGCATCTTAGAGAACATCTGCGAAACCCGTCGGGTAGTATAGTCCAAGCCCGTGATCGGCACCATCCGGTTTGTAGATTCTTCATGGACCATGCAGTCTTGATCATCGTCTTCGACTGACTCCCCGGTGTAGAATATGATAGGAGGCTCGCAGAAGCGAGGGACTTCCATAGTCTTTAATGGTAGCACCGTCTGGTATTCTATGCTGGCAATGGGCTTGACTAAACCCTGCGAAACTCCCACCTGTATGTACTTTTCCTTCATTTCTTTGCCAGTATCATCTGGGTGGATGCTAGGAGGGGTGATCCGAGCAAAGTCACCAACATAAGAAATGTGAGATACTTCATGTTTCTTAATATAGCCCCTTGGTGGCAGTGGAGACCAATTTCTTGCCTTTGTCACCGGCTTCTTCTGGTTGACCCCAGCCTCTTTCTCTTCACCCTTTTACGACACCTCCGTGTATTAGGATGCATCGAGCATATGGCACTCGAATACTTCGAAGGGATGCAGATCCGCAAACACCCTTTCTTTTTTTCCTTTGTGGCAGTATTTAATGCATTGATGCAGTGTGGATGGCACTATCTGATATTCATGCAGCCACGGTCTCCCCAGCAGGGCCTTATATGTGGTGTTGGAGTCGATTACATAGAATCGTACCACGGTAGTGAGGTCCCCCAATGTGAGGTTAAAATCAGCCACCCCAAGGGGCATCTCACATT
Organism: Amorphophallus konjac; assembly: GCA_022559845.1. NCBI lineage: Eukaryota > Viridiplantae > Streptophyta > Magnoliopsida > Alismatales > Araceae > Amorphophallus > Amorphophallus konjac. The sequence goes on from CM040125.1 coordinate 186,327,136, forward strand.
TCTGGTTGAATCCCGCAATTTTCATGTCTCTGACCTTGGTAAGCTGCAGATCAAAGTAATATTTTTGGTAGATGCGGTATGGGAGAATGTTCACGGCAGCCCCGGGATCTATCAGTATCCTGCTCAGTGGCTGACAGTTCAGGGAGCCCCTCATATACAACGGTCTGTTATGGCCAGAATTCGGAATCAGCATATCATCTTCTGTGAATGTGACTGACGGCCCAGAATTCACTTCTGTCAAGAGTGCTTCATACTGTGCCGGCGACTGCAGGGCATCAACAATTGCTTGACGAGCCTCTTCACTCAGGGAGAGAATCTCCCAGATGGAGAATCTGGTAGGGAGCTTCTTTAGCATTTTCATGATCCGACTGCCCACCCGGACATTAGACAGTCTCATTTCTTCCGCCCATCAGGGCTTTGGAGGTTCATGTGGTCCCCGTGGCCTCTGCTGCCCAGTGCTGGTTTCATCCTCTGGACTGATTTCTTGGGGGGCTTCTTCTATAGCAATGGCCCCTGGTGTCGTCGGAGAGTTATCCTCTTCTTTCTCATTCTGCTTGTAGGCTACAGATGCCGATTACTGAGGTCTCTTGCCTTTATCTGGCCCAGCCTGTATCGACTGCCCATTTTCCAGACTGGACAGAAATTCTGGAAATGTTGGAGTTTGATCTCCCTTCTTCTCTTCTTGGTACAAGCTAACAGGGGGAGGAATCTGAACACCCCGCACCTCTGGTTCAGGAATCTGGTAGGGTTGTTCCCCTCTGAACATGATGTTATGATTAGCTGGTGGTGGGCGCCCCCACCTTCTTCCGGAGCGTGTTGCATGTACTGAGGTTGAGGCCTCGGCATGGTTGGCTTCTAGCGGGGCATTTGATGTTTCATCCTCATCATTCTCCCCGGGCGAGGCAAAGAGTGCCGACAGGGTGTTGCATTGTACTGTCACGACTTCCTTTCCCTTTTTGCATTTAGACCATCTCTTCTTTTTCTGGGAATTTGGCTTCTTTGGTTCTTGCCCCCAGAAAGGCTCAGCCTCATCTTTTCCCTGTTCTGCCCCCGGTTGCTCTTTAATTTTTAATTCTTCGAGCTGTTCCCAGAGTATACAGTCTTTCACCAGCAGGTGCCCGGGCTTTTTCTATTCATATTCATCGAGCCCATTAATATACTGCTGTAAACGCCTGGCTGCAGGACTTACTTCCTTATGTGCAGGTAGGGGGACTTGTCTTCTCCGGTTATGAGTGGGGATCCGGATGACTGGCCCTGTTTCAGCTGTGTGCCATACTGGCTTTACTGGAGGTGGTTCGGGCCTTGGTGTGACACCGCGGATAACTACTCCACTGATACTGGCTGCGGGAGTTTTCTTTCTATTCTTTATTGGCTTCATCTGCCACCCTTCTTGATCTCTCAGCGGGGTGAGGAAGCAGGCTTCATAAGTATGCCTGGTGCATTCTTCGACGGCTTCCTCAGGCAGCTGCTGGTAGACTGAAATCATATTGGCGGCCATTCTCAAGGTCGGAGGCTCATGTGGACGAGGTGGCTCCACCTGGTAATCTCCCAGCTGTAGCTCGCCCTTTTTGACCATGCCTTCCATAATATCTTTGAAGACGTAACAATCTTCAATTGCGTGCCCCAGCGCACGGTGATATGGACAGAACAGTGGATCACCTTTCTTTGCCGCGTCCTTGGGTCTCTTTGGCTCAGGCAATGTTACCTTGTTGAACTTGTATGCCCAGTTAAATAGTGCGGCTTTCTTATCTTTCGGGAAAGAGTATGGCTTTCTCATTTTGTTTCTCAGAGAGACCTTATCTTTTCTTTCCGCTGTGTCTGCTGGCGGGGGAGCTTCATCTGCCCCCTTCTTCCCTTTCTGTTGCTCGAAGGTTCTGAAATCGACGGTGTTAGACTCAGAGTGCGATGGTCGTCGATCATTAGATTTACCTTTCGGCACAGTTGGAGCATTGGCCGTCGGACGCTTGGACAGGAACGTCTCGACTTCCGCCACTATATTGTTCAGCCGGTCAAATGTTCTGACATCTGCACCAATCATCTTTTCCAGTATCTCTCTCCTGAGGCTCTGCTTACATATTTGCACTGCATCTTCTTGATAAGGAGGTCTTTTGCATCTCATAGCTAAGTTCCTCCACCTTTTGATGTAGTCCAGTGCTGTTTCATCTTGCTTTTGCCTGGTTGCATATAGTTCTGCTATTGTAATTTCTCTTTCTGTGACGTGAAATCTGTCGCGGAACTTTCTTTGCATATCAGGCCAATCGGCCACTGACCCAACCCGCAGGCTTGAATACCATTCAAAGGCTATCCCAGTGAGGGATGAGCTGAAGAACTTAAGCAAATAAGCTTCATCAGCTGCCAAGTCACCCATAATGGTGGTATAGTAAGCTATGTGCTCCCTGGGAGAGCCCTGGCCATTAAATTTTTCAAACTTTGGCGGCTTACTGACGCCTGGCGGTAGTCTCTTAGCAGCATACTGGGGAGGATACGGTACCTTGTACACATCGTAGGTACCAGCATCATCACCAGTCTTTTCAGACAGCTTCATTTCCACAATCTTTTCAATCATCAGCTTGTGGGCTATGGCTGGATCTATGTTCTCCGGGAAGAAGTGAGCTTGTTGATGACTGTAAGGAGTTGTCATCACAGTTGCACGCAAGGTGGGCACGGTGGGCTGTGTCTGAGATACAGAGGGTTGAGCTGCTGTTTGCTACAGAACAGGTTGGCTCGGTGCTTTACCCTTATCGGCCGGGAGAGGATTAGCTGGGATAGCCATTTCTGTTGAGCTGGAGGTCTGCCCCACGGGCTCGACTTGCTTGGAGACCGGTGTAGCCTCATGCCTTTCATTTAGCTGTCTTCTGAGAGCACTGATGTCTTGTTGATATCGTCTAAACATCATCTGGATCATGGGATCCATGGTTGACGGGATCTGTATCTCTTCTGAAGTCCCTTCAGCGTCATCGACGAAGGGATTGTCTTCCTCTTCTGTTGTCACCACATTCACTGTCATGGTGGTGATCTTTCGGACTTCATCATCAATCTTTATTTTTTCTTTGGCCGCCTGACTTCTCTTTGTGACGGGGCCTGGCCTGGTTGCCAGTCTGAGCAGTTCATCTGGCTGTGTCGGTAACATATCCTGCCCTTTGACAAGCCCGGCCATGTTGCAGGCAAAGATCTGCATCTTTTCCCTCTGCCTGTAGACTTTCCTTTTTACCTGGTCGGGATATTTGAGCCGGTCAAAGACCGATATTCTTTCTTCAGCTTCTTCCCCGTGCAGGTCTTTTTTCCCATACCCGGCTCTGTGGCCTTCTTCATAATCATTGGAATCGGAGGAGGAGACTCCGATCATTGCTTCTTGAAAGGCTTCTTTTTCTTCCTCTATGGTGCCCAAGGCACGAGATAATCTTCGCTGCCGGAGGGAAGAATTCCCCAGGTAGTGGAAGTAGTCTTGAACCACTTGTTTCATCTCCTCCTGATTGTGCCTTCGTGGCTCTGGTTGGAGCATCAGTCTTTCCTAGCCTTTCTGTTGATAAGCCAGCCTTGCCACCTGAGCAGTCAGATGCTCGGCTTTGGAGTACTTGAATATATCGGCCTGTCTGGCACAGGCTCTCGGTCTTCTTGGAATGACAGTAGTGACTGGTTCACTTATTCTCATTTTCTCTTCCTCCCTGAACCTTCTGCTCCCATCTGGGTAGCGGTCGGCAGCAACAGCATAATCCTTCCTTTCCCATCTTCTGCCCTCGGCCATGGGGTGGGTGACCATGCGGTCTTCTTTTTTCTCATATCTTCTGCCCCTCATCCTGGGGCGAGTAGCAGTCATATTTCTTCCCTCATTCTCTTTCTCACCTCTCCTACCCCGAGCCCTGGGGTGAACAACAACAGCATCTCTTTCGTCTTTTCTTTCTCCTCTTCTGCTCCCTGCTCTGAAGCGGGCAACAACATCATCAGAAATTTTTTCTTCATCTTGAGCTAGGGCCCAGCTCTGGATTTTCTTCGGCCGCCAAATCTGCCTGAATCTGGGCAGCTTTGGTGCCAGTGGCCTTCTATCTCTATGTTCCATGTCGACCCTCCTAGCAGCCAGTACTCGGAACCTATCGGTGGTAGGTACCATTGGGACGATCACATCTGGCTTGACCTCCCTTGGGCAACCGTTGAGGTTCGCCCGGATATTTCCAATCAGCATTGTCTTCCCCGAATTGGATATCCGACGACCCGCAGCAGTGGATCGGGCTCTCCGATCGGATCTTCCTCCTTTTCCAGTAGCAGCAGAGAGTGCGCTCCGCCTTGCCTCGTGATGGACAAAGCAGGACACGACCCCAGGAGTATTCTTCAACACCGGGCTCTTCTTGGGACCGGTAGCTTGTTGCGGTGTCTCGACAACAGCTTTTGGCTCCTGGTTGTCAATCTCGAGCAGGTCAGTGAAGATGAGGCCCAGGCATTTGGGCATTCCGACAGCACGCGGCATCGATCCGAACGAAAGAGGTACCGCCAGGTAGCCCTCTCGAACATGCGCATCGACCGCTTGCTGGTCAAAGCACACAGACATTATTCCAGCCATCATCGTAGCTTCCTGAAAATAGAGAAAGCACACAAAATCAGAAATTTGAGGGGGGGCCCACCGGGCCTCCTATTTTGGCGTGGAGATGAAGGGAGACTAGGTCCCACCAGGAGTGCCAGACTTGTGGGGATGGTTTTATTTTTTTTTCATCGTTTGTTTATTTATTTTATTATGTGTGTTTCTGGTTTATTGGTTGGTTTGTTAGGCGTGCCAGTCACCAGAGTGACAATTTTATCGTGCGCTCGACCTGACTTGGTCAGTCGATTGTGAGGTCCGAGTCGGGACCAGAAGTCCGTCATACCATAAAGGCTATGACGTTAATTACGCCCTTCCAAGGAAGGACAACCCTTGATTAAACGCCAGAATAGGAGGCCACTCGGGGCGGTTGAAAATGACCGTGCATAATATTAAAGCTCTTGTTATTCTAAGAAGGTGATTGAATAAAGACAGACTTATTAAATCAACATGTCCTCCTCTTGTGTGGGTCATGCCGGGTAGAAATCGGACACCGTCCACGCAGTGGCGAGACGGGGCCTGAGCAATCATCGGAGACATATCCCCGTTCACGTTTCTCATCCGGCCGAGAGCCTCGAAGCATTTGTATCCCCCGAGAGATCGAGCCGGCTGGGAGGTGTATGATGTGCACTTCCCGTGGCTTATCGGGGTTAAAACGTCGATCAACATTCCGGCAGCATCTCCCCATAATTAGGATTATGCCCAGGAGAGAATAGGCTATCACCCACGGAGTGCCGGGATGAAAGCCGAGAGAAAGAGAGGCCGAACCTCCCGAATTGCATATGTATGCCCTGGGGCGATGTCCGATTCTTCCCTTATAGAAGCCGGTGGCACTCATGCAGTGGCAGAGCTCAACTGCGCTAAAGGAATTGCTCATAAATCAGATGTGGAATCAGTGGAACATAAGGGAGTCTGACTCCCTTTAAATTTATCCCCAGGACAGGTTTGGTGACTCATGGATATCCCTGGGTGAGTTTGATCCAGGTGCTGGGGGTTCAGTTGGATGGCAGGGTAGCTTCTCGGCACAGCTTTGAATGGGCATATAGGTTCCCGGCGCGAAAACCACCGCGCCGGGAAGGGTTCTTTACAAGGTCCTGTTTGGGGCGCCGGGAAGCTAGCATTAGTGGAGTTCTCGGCGCAAAGGTGGAGATTAGGGGGATAGGGTTCTCGGCGCTAGAAGATGCCAAGGAGTTGGGGTTCCAGGCGTAGGCAAGGAGGCCAAGGAGTTAGGGTTCTCGGCGCAGGCAAGGAGGCCAAGGAGTTAGGGTTCTCGGTGCCAGAAGGCTAGGCTGAGGGTGTTCCCGGCGCACAGGAGATGAGGCCAAGGGGGCAGCCTTCTCGGCGCGCCAACAAGTTGGCCAAGGGAAGGGCTTCTCGGCGCAGGTAAGAAGATGGGGTTCTCGGCGCGGGAACGCTTGCGCCGAGGACTATTCACCTATTCTACTGTTCGTGAAGCCGAGATGGATGAGGGCGCCGGGATGAATTTCAGAGTTTTACGGCACCCTGTTTTGGGTTTCTTGATGGTCCAGACCAGGATAGAGGGTTTCTTTGGGATAAAAGTGAATCAATTCATCAAATTGGAACTGGATTAGGTTTAGGCTCCAAAGGAAGGCCATGATCAAAGAGGAATTGGGGAAGATCAGGGTCTAGAGGATCCCTGTCACCATTACTGTATAAAGTCCCCGGGGACAGTTTTTATGTTATCTTTTGTCATCCTGGGAGCCAAGAGATGGCTGTCTCTGGCCCAGGCTTGACTTCGATGACGAACATGAACATCTAAGACTCTGGAATTCCATGAATGGCGGTCATCGTATAGCTCTACTTTGTCCCGGAGGGCAAGGGATGGTCTGTCCCTGGCTCTGGAATAAGCATAGAGAGCATTTGAAAACCCGGCGAATCAGCAGACTATTGACCAAACTGGGGAGGGGGATAGCATGCTATAAAATCAAAATAAGGCAGAAGACATGGGGGATGGCAACAAGGCTTCAGAGAGACGAACAGCAGGCGTCAACTGCAACCTGTCATATCCATTCATTCAACACTGATACTCCGCCTGACTCATACATCGGAGGAGATACACAAGATGAAAGCAACAGCAATACATCATCCTATCGGTACGAAACCGGTTACAGTACTGCAGGGCACATCAGAGGAAGAGGAAAGAGAAACAATCGAAATTAAGAACATGAACTACAGAAAGGGGGGGAGGGCAGAGCATTGACTCCTCTCCCTCCCCGGGTGCCCACCTTCGATAGGCCTCGACTTCCCCTCTCTGCTTTTCTTTTCTCTTCTCTGTCTCTCGCTCTTTTCTTTCTTTCTGGAGGAGGTAGGTTCCCGCTTGCCAAAACCCTTGCTCGCCTCCTCGCCCTCTCCCTGCTTCTTCGAATGAGTGGGTTTTTACATACCCAGCCCTTCCTGACCTCTCGGCTGATGGAAGTCGATGTGCCTTCTCACCTTCACGGCGCGCATCAGTCGAGTGTGGCAGCTCCCGGCGCGCTAGGTGGCATTAGTAGAGTATCCCGGTGCCGCTCTTTCGTAAGCCCATTTGGCAGGCCCATTTAGGGCTTCTAAACCTCACATATGCCTTGGCCTTTCTTAGTCCTTCAAATATATAAATATATCAGAACCGGAGAGGGCCCTTTATTGGTGGCATAGCCTTTATTGAGATCATTCTGAGATTTCATCAGTCGGTGGACCGGGATTTCATCAGCATTGCCATCTGAACGATGACAAAACCGGGTATCATTTCATCAGCATTGTCACCTGAATGATGACAAGCCAGGATAACATTTTTTTAGCCTGGTACAGTTCTTCCTCCGTTCTGACTTTGCAGGAGTCTTTAAAATCTTTATTTGCTGGTTCTGGCTTCATCTTTGTCTGCTCATATCTTATCAGTCAAGTGACTGCTACTTTATCAGTGCTGCCGTCTGGCCGACGATGACACCAGATATTAGCTTGGCCTGAAGAGGCTTCAGCCGGGCAGATGGTTGACGAGCTTCCCCATCAATCTTTCGCTGCGAGTCTAATCTTCTTTTCAATTCCGTTTCCGCCCTTGATCATTTTCAAGGTGTCAACATGCGATCACATCTTTCTTTAGTTTGGGCATTAGCTCTCTCCTTCTTCATATTTTCTCTCTATTTGCTTGTTCCACCTATACGGTGTGTTTTTCTTTATCTCCTTATTCCACGTCCCGGCATGTGTTTTTCTTTGTTTGCTTAGCTTAGTTATGATTGAGATAGCATGCCCATGCTAGTATTCATGCTGGTTGCCTAGGTTCATGTTGCACATGTTCATGGGTTGATTGATTCCACTATTTGCTCATACTTTCATCATAGTTGGCATCATAGCCCATCTTGCAAAAGAAGGGGCACATTATAACCAACAACGGGGTCCACACCAATGTCATCGCTGGAGGAGCTGCATCAGGAGGAGACAGTAGCCGAGGAAGGAAGCGTCATGCTGAGCGGGCGAGCCGAGCCATCGAGCCTCCCAAGGCCGCGCCAAGTGAGTCCCAGGTCATAGTCTTCTCCGACCAAGACCTGGAAGGGATGACCACCTCGCATGACGACGCCCTAGTTATATCGGCTACGATAAACCATTGTAACGTAGATAGGATTCTAGTTGACAATGGAAGCGCCCCTGATGTATTGTCTTATGAGTGTTTTCTTAAGATGGGGGAAAATCTATCTAAACTCCACCCGATCCGAACCCCCCTTTGCGGGTTCAATGGCCAGGCCACTTATCCCGAGGGAGCCCTGAGCCTACCGGTTACTCTCGGCACCCCACCCAAAACCGTTATGATTATGGTGGACTTCATAGTGATCAAGGGTATGATGGCATACAACGCAATCTTCGGCCGCCGGATCCTTAGCCGAACGAAAGCGGTGCCCTCTACCTATCACCAAAAAATGAAGTTCCCCACTAAGCATGGGGTGGGGGAAGTCCGGGGCAACCAGGCATTGGTCAGAAGGTGCTATAATATCTCAGTTGAAGCCACAAGGTCAGACAGGAAAAACAAGGGCCCCTGGGAAGTCGAGGAAAAACACGTAACATCCGAGCCTGGAGGCGAGTTGTTAACGATTTTCCTAAACAATGACCCGACCCTAAGAGTAAGGATTGGAGCCGACCTACCATCTGAGGTTCAGCAGCAATACAAAGATTTTCTTTCTGGGTACATCCGAGTCTTTGCATGGTCTGATGATCAACTCCCCGGAATATCGGGAGAGACGGTAGTGCATAAACTCAACCTTGACTCGACCGTGAAGCCCGTACAACAACGCAAGAGGAAGCACGCGCCAGAGAAGCATATGGTCATCAAGGAGCAAGTCACCAAGAAGTAAAAGATTGGACTTTTTAGATCGGTCCTATACCCGACGTGGCTGGCTAACGTCGTCCTGGTGCCAAAAGCTCCGGGAAAGTGGCGAATGTGCATGGACTTCACCGACTTGAACAAATCCACACCGAAAGACTGCTATCCGTCGCTGAGCATTGACCAACTGGTTGACACAACGTCGGGCAACGAGATACTCATCTTCTGGATGCCTATTCATGATACCACCAGATCAGAATGGATCTAGAAGATATCGAGAAGACCACCTTCATCACTGACTTTGGCGTGCACTGCTACACCCGGATGCCCTTTGGGCTGAAGAACGCCGGAGCCACGTACCAGAGGCTGGTCAACCATATGTTCAAGAGACAGCTCAGTCAGAACGTCGAGGCCTACCGGGTTGCAACTCCCACTATCGATGATCACCTTACAAACTTGCTTGCCCAGCCTACAGAATGTATGAAAGATAGTGGTCCGACGCCAGTCATCACTGGCCTGTGGCTGGGTGAGAATACACCTGACGACCCCCAAGTGGGTATAGTCCGGATGCTGGGCACCCTGGCCATCACCTTCTGCCTCATAATACTCGCCAGCTAGCTCCAGATCTGCTTCATAGCGGACTAACACGAGATCCATAGGGGTGGCGTCCTCGGCCTGTGTGTCCCCTATGACAAGAGAAGGGCGAGTGGGACACTGGTTGGCGAAATGGCCAAACCCATTGCAGCGATAACACTGCTATCGTGATCCACTAGGCTCCCCAATCAAAGGTCCTTTCCCTTTATTCTCCCGACGGATAGGAGGTGAAGGCAACAAGGGATGAGCAGGAGGTGCGGGTGCTGGTGGACGGGCGATGGGTGCCGTAAGTTGTTGGGGACGAGGAAGGTCCCTCGGAGGTGGAGGGCGAGGCCTAGGAGCGAACGGCTCGGGGCGAGTGGGCTCTTGAGGTCGGGCTATGGGGGCCCTCGGGTACGTGCCAGAAGAGCCAGGGGGCTCGACACTACGAAGTGGGAAGAAGCCCAACCGATGGGTAGACTCGAACTCGGCCTCGAATTGCCCCAATTTGAGAGCAACCTGATACGCCTGTTCCAAAGTGGTCACATTGCGGCGAAAAAGTTCATATTGATAGTTTGGCCGCAGACCTCTCCGAAAGCGTGATATGGTCATGGTGCTCTCTTCCGTAACTCCACACTGCAAATAATACTCATCAAACTCGGCGGTGTACTCGGTCACGGATCGGTTCCCTTGGGAGAGACTTTGCCATTTGTCTATGAGACGTTGGCGATATGAGACAGGAAGGTACTTCTCCCTCAATTTCATTTTCATGTCATCCCAAGTGTCGATCGGGGGTTGACGTCGCTGATTTAGCAGGCTCTCTACATTGGTCCAATAAGTTTGGGCCTGCCCATGCAGCTTCATCTTCGCATATCGAACTCTCCGGTGGTCCGGTATCTCAAACCACTCGAAGTACCGGTCCATGCCGGCCTCCCAATCTAAATAGACCTTCGGGTCCAAGGACCCGCTAAAAAGGGGAGGGTCCGCACGCACGCTCCGAAGAACGCGGTCGTCAGCATCGTCATCACGATTCCGTCGTTGGTTACAACGACCATATCCCCCTTGCTCATTATCAGATGCATAGTCAGCCACCTCATGCACCTGTTGCCTCCCAACATCTACCGCCTGAGCTCTTGGCGCAGCAGGTTGCTGAGCCGGCTCCTGTTGACCATTAGTCGGAGCGGGTTGCGCCGCCGCTGTGGCCCCCTCGAGGACGAAAATCCTCCCGACAAGACCCTGGATGGACTGGTCTGAAGATTCGGCCCGATCCTCGAGGGCTTTCATCCTCCCTTCTAGACGTGTTCCTACGCCATCTAGACGCGTCCTAACGCTATCCATACACGTATCGAGACGATCTATGAGGGCACAGAACATCTCGGCCGTTTAGGGCTTGTCGGAGCTATGGGCTCGGGAATCCGCCATAGGTGGTGGTGGCGAGTATTTGGTACCTCGACGAGTGGGCTTGCAAAGACACACGAACTCGGAGACACAAACTAATGCAAACACCCACTAATGCACCTAGATCTAAACCAATAATCGGTACGTGGCGGAGTTAATCGATCTGAAGATCACTCGCACAAGTGTACGGCCTTCCCGATAGGCGTAGCCTAATGTTCAGACAACACCTTATAAAATACTGAATTATCGGGATGAAATGCAATTTTAAAACACTTTTTTTTGTTTTGAAAATAATGATGATCCTATACTAAACTTAGACCGAGCAAGGCTTATGCAATGACTACCCTCGACTCGACTTGGCTCTGATACCAAACTGATGCGGGACGGACACGGGAACAGATTCTAAGTGATGCGGACCTCGGACTCTAATGCGGACACGACCAGCAACATACAACAATGGAGACGCTTTGGCCCGACACTAAGAGTTCCTATGGGCTATACGTCGCTAACAGAAACGCAAGCTCACTCGTCGTCCCAAGCGAGGGGAAACGCGGATCCGCGCGGTTGAGAAACTGACAGAGTCAAGGGTGGTCGACTCACTTCCGTGCTCGGATCGAGCCACGGGACGGGTCACTCTCTTGCTCACAGCGGTGACATGGACTCACGGGCTAGGTTCCTATCGCACTCAGCAGCGGTACACGACCATATACTAGCTAAGGAAGTAGATGCCAAGAAGTTAAGATTGTTACCTCCACGCTCCCGGCGTGGGGAAGACAACCCCGGCCAATCCTGTACTCCCGGTTAAACAAATACACTACGGTACAAAGATTTGGGCCACTCCACGCAGGGAGGTAATAGGTCACATGTGGGGCCCGGGAGTAGCGAGAATTGGTTTGACGGGCAACATCTTGATGTCGTCCATCGGCGCCAAAACCCGTGTTTTAGTGCTGTCCGGATGGCACGATCTACGGGTTTGTGGGGCTCACGTGCTGCTCAGCCCACCGGATCTGACGGGGTGGGTCCCGCTGTAGTGGGGACACCTAGAGGTGCGCCTCCCTGGACGGCGGCAGGGCTGGAATGTCGGTCGGAGGCCGGGCGGCTCCGATCACCACTTGTTGGAAGTGCTGTCCACGAATCTGCAACCTCTATTTTCTAGCACGCGACCTGGCAAGATCGGCTAATGCGATCAGCACCGATATCGGATCGGCACGAAACCAGCGCTGTTGGAACGCTGACTTGAAATCCTTCGACCTTGTGGAACTCAAAAAAATTCACCGGAGCCGTGCTTCTGATTGGTGATTTTAGAACCGGCCTGTTCTCAGTTTCAGATATGGCCAGGCAGAACTGAAGTTTCCCTGAATGTTTGGGCTCCAGATGAACTCGTGGCTGAGGGCTAAAATTTTGAGAATGGCCTGCTGTCACCCGATTGGCAGAATACCGACGGAGGAGGTGGCGGTGCAACGGCGGCTCGATGGCAGCGGCAACGACGAACTTCACACCAGATAGATGAGGCTTCCCACCTCAGAACACAGCCTTCCCAGCTGTAAGAAGAAGAGAGGAGAGAGAGAGGGGCGGCCCTTGCTAGGCTCCAACAAAATGTAAGATTTCTTATGCATTAATTCCCTTCAAAATGAAAATACAAGCAATATATATGAAATACAAAAAGACATCAACTAAACCTAGATCTAGGGTTGGGGAGGGGTAAAAGAGGGAGTCCATATTTTATTCTCCCATGTGGTTAGGACCAAATTAAAATAAAAATACAAACCAAATAAAATACATTAAAAGAGGGGCGCCCCCTTGACTTTGGGTGATTCCACTTTGGACTTTGTTAACCTCTTGTCCCCCCCTTGGTCCAACTCTTCTAGAAGCCCACAATGGAAGGTTGACTGACCCCACATGGGCCCTAGAGGTGAGGTGGATGAATGGGAGAAGGGGTTGGGGGCCCGCGGGACCCAGGTTGTCCCAAATTACAAATAAACCCATGTTACAATCCGAATAAAATACACACTACACACAAACAAGTCCCAATAAATACTATAAATACCGAGACTCAAGGGGGAGTCTCCAAGCTATCTCCGAGCCAGATGGAAGCCGAGGTAGCCCGAGTGGTGCTCCGCGTACGGTACCGACGGCTCACCGGATCGTGCTTCTCGCTCACTCTGGTGTCTGCACCAATTCTCCCCGGGTGGGAGAAACTCAACCCTGTCGAGTAAGGGTCTGCATCGCTCTGGTAGCATTCCAGTAGGTCCGGACCTATCCGCTGCAACTCTCCATGGGTGATCCAAGTATCATCGGTGGCGGGTCGCCCTCTCCAACGCACTAGGTAGCGCGGGTAGGATCCACTCCTGGTAACTGTCACCTGCTCATCCAGTATATGATCGATATGCTCTCACTGCTGTGGAAATAGGGCCGGTGGTGGATACTCAGGTGTGGGATCACTCTCAATGAGAGGAGATGGCTCAAAAGGCTCACTAGGGATCACCGCTGGGTCCCTATATGCAACTAGATCTGACACATTGAAAGTTGAGCTTATACCATATTCCTCGGGCTGGTCCACAACATACGCATTGGATCCAACATGTTTCAACACTCTAAATGGACCGGCTCGACGAGCTTGCAATTTCTTTACGGTTCCAGAGGGAAACCGTTCAGGTCTTACCCTGATCATGACATATTCACCCTCTTGGAACTCACGGTGGTGTCGATGGGCATCGGCTAACTCCTTATACCGTGCATTGCTGGCCTCAATGTGACGACGGATGTCGTCATGCAAACTCCTAACATGCCTAGCAAAAGACTCCGTAGACTCAGACGCTCATGCATGAATGGGCATGGGAACAAGATCCACTGGCTTCCTAGGCCTACGACCTGTGACAATCTCGAATGGACTCATGCCGGTAGACCTGTTAACCGAATCGTTATATGCAAATTCTGTCAGTGGTAGTCTGAGATCCCAATCCCCTACACGATCCCTGACAAGACACCTTAAAAGGTCACCCAGACTCTTATTGACCACCTTGGTCTGACCATCTGTCTGGGGATGATATGCAGTGGAAAACTTGAGGTGAGTTTCCAACATATGCCACAATGTCTTCCAGAAATAGCTGGTGAATCTAACATCACGGTCAGACACTATGGTACGAGGCAACCCGAACTTGCATACCACATGAGTAAGGAATAGGTGGGGTACCCTCGAAGCATCCGAAGTCTTCGAGCAGGGAATGAAAAGGGCCATCTTCGAGAATCGTTCAACCACCACATAGACCGAATCATGCTTCCTAGAGGTACGTGGCAATCCCAAAACAAAGTCCATGCTAACATCATGCCACAGAGCATCAGGCACGGGGAGAGGCATATAAAGAACCGAGCTTTGCTTCTTCATCTTGGCCGTAACACATGTACTGCATTGGGCCACAATATGAGCAACATCTCTCTTCAAGCTCGGCTAATAAAATCTATTCTCAACAGTCTCGATAGTCTTGTTCCGACCAAAGTGGCCGGCTAGACCTCCTGCATGTAGCTCCCAGACAAAGAAGTCTCGAATCGAAGTTCGGGGAACACAAAGCCTGCCTCCTCGAAAGAGGTAAACCTCCTGAAGCACATAATCATCATGGTCTCTCGAGGGTCTGGTCTGGAGAGTGGTATAGATCTGACCGAAGTCAGGACAGTCAACATAGGCCTCTCTCATCTTTTCTTACCCTATGACCTCGACGCTCATGGTGGGCAGTAGACAAGCACGCCGACTCAAGGCATCGGCCACCTTGTTCTCCACTCCAGCCTTATGTTTAAGCACAAATGTGTACTGCTGGAGATACTCAACCCATCGGCTGTGACATGCATTAAGCTTCTTTTGGGAATGGAGGTACCTCAAAGCCTCGTGATCGGAGTACAAGACAAACTCCTGATGTAATAGATAGTGCCTCCAATGCCTAAGAGCCTGAACAACTGCGTAGAATTCCTTATCATAAGTGGAGTATCACAGTTTCGCGTCATTCAGCTTCTCACTGAAATATGCAATCGGGTGGGCCTCCTGACTCAACACTCCTCCTATCCCAACACCTGACGCATCACAAGAGACCTCAAACACCTTCGAGAAATCTGGCAATCGAAGGATCGGTGTCTGGGTCATGTGCTCCTTGATGTCCTTGAAGGCAGCAGCTGCGGCCTTCATCCATACAAAGGTGCCCTTCCGAATACAGTCCGTGATCGGGGCAATGGCATAGCTAAATCCGTGGATGAAGCAACGATAGAACATCTCAAGGCCATGGAAGCTGTGGACATCATGGACCGTACGGGGTTCTGGCCACTCAATAATGGCCCGGACCTTCTCCGGATCGGCGGGGACCCCAGTACTAGACACAATAAAACCCAAGAAGATAAGCTGAGGTGTCATGAAGGCACACTTCTGTGGGTTTGCAAACAACTGCTCTCGCCTCAAAAGCAGACAGACCTGCCATATATGGCCCAAGTGGTCCCCTTTTGTGCGACTATATATAAGGATATCATCAAAATACACAACCACAAAGACTCCAATGAATGGTCGAAGGACCAGAGTCATGAGTCGCATGAAGGTACTAGGGGCATTGGTCAACCCAAAGGGTATAACCAACCACTCATATAGACCATCCTTGGTCTTGAATGCGGTCTTCCACTCATCACCTGGCCTAATCCTCACCTAGTGGTAACCACTTTTAAGATCGATCTTCGAGAAGATAGTGGCATCGTCCATCATGTCTAGCATATCATCTAGGCGGAGAATAGGGAACCTGTACTTCACAGTGATTTTGTTGATGGCATGACTATCAATGCACATTCTCCACGTACCATCCTTCTTTGGGGCGAGTAATGCGGGAACAGCACACGGACTCATGCTGTCCTGGACAAACCCTCTCTGCATCAACTCATTGACCTACCGTTTTAGCTCGGCATGTTCCGTGGGACTCATGCGATAATGAGGAAGATTGGGCAATGAGGAGCCCGGAATCAGGTTGATAGTATGCTGAATATCCCGCATGGGTGGGAGTCCCTCGGGAAGCTCCTCGGGAAAAATATCAGCGAACTCCTACAGAATAGGAATGACATCGGGTGGGAGTTCACCCTCGGACTTCGGCTCCACCTCTCAGACCGTAATAGCAAACATAGGGCAGCCCCTACTAGCCTCCCGCTCCATTTCCCGGGAGCTAGTCATCATCAATCTCCTAGTCGAGGGCTCGCCTGGGCCAGATGTAACGGTCATAGCTCGAGCTGGGGGTGGGGTACTGGGCCCGGGGATGGAAGGCTCCGGAGTACTAGGACCAGTAGGACCCCTAACTGAAGGCTTCTTGGGCTGAGAGGGTTGGAGGAGAATCCGTTGGCCAACATGGTCGAAGGTACAGGTGTTCGACCGGCCATGAAGTGTGGCATCCCAATCAAATAACCAAGGCCTACCAAGAATAATGCTGCCCACCTCCATGGGGAGGACATCACACCAGATCTCGTCACGGTAGGCATGGAATTACAGTGGGACCAGACACCGCAGCCTGATCGGAATGGAGGTGGATTCCACCCATGATACTCGATAGGGGCAAGGATGGTCCCCGGGTGTAAGACCAAGACTGGAGACAGTGCCCGTGGAGATTACATTGATGCAACTCCCACTATCGATGATCACCTTACAAACTTACTTGCCTAGCCTACAGAATGTATGAAAGATAGTTGTCCGACACCAGTCATCACTGGCCTGTGGCTGGGTGAGAATACACCTGACGACCGCCAAGTGGATATCGTCCCGATGCTGGGCACCCTGGCCATCACCTTCGGCCTCATAATACTCGTCAGCTAGCTCCGGATCTGCTTCATAGCTGACTAACACGAGATCCGTAGGGGTGGCGTCCTCGGCCTGTGTGTCCCTTATGACAAGAGATGGGCGAGTGGGACACTGGTTGGCGAAATGGCCAAACCCATTGCAGCGATAACACTGCTGCCGTGATCCACTAGGCTCCCCAATCAAAGGTCCTTTCCCTTTATCGTCCTGACGGATAGGAGGTGAAGGCAACAAGGGACGAGCAGGAGGTGCTGGTGCCGGTGGACGGGCGATGGGTGTCGTAAGTTGTTGGGGACGAGGAAGGTCCCTCGGAGGTGGAGGGCGAGGCCTAGGAGCGAACGGCTCGGGGCGAGTGGGCTCTTGAGGTCGGGCTATGGGGGCCCTCGGGTACGTGCCAGAAGAGCCACGGGGCTCGACACTACGAAGGGGGAAGGAGCCCAACCGATGGGTAGACTCGAACTCGGCCTCGAATTCCTCCAATTCAAGAGCACCTTATACGCATGTTCCAAAGTGGTCACATTGCGGTGAAAAAGTTCATATTGATAGTTTGGCCGCAGACCTCTCCGAAAGCGTGATATGGTCATGGTGCTCTCTTCCGTAACTCCACACTGTAAATAATACTCATCAAACTCGATGGTGTACTCGGTCACGGATCGGTTCCCTTGTGAGAGACTTTGCCATTTGTCTATGAGACGTTGGCGATATGAGGCAGGAAGGTACTTCTCCCTCAATTTCATTTTCATGTCATCCCAAGTGCCGATCGGGGGTTGACGTCGCTGATTTAGTAGGCTCTCCACATTGGTCCAATAAGTTTGGGCCTACCCATGCAGCTTCATCTTCGCGTATCGAACTCTCTGGTGGTCCGTCATCTTAAACCACTTGAAGTACCGGTCCATGCCGGCCTCCCAATCTAAATAAACCTTCGAGTCTAAGGACCCGCTAAAAAGGGGAGGGTCCGCACGCACCCTCTGAAGAACGCGGTCGTCATCATCGCCATCACGATTCCGTCGTTGGTTACTACGACCATATCCCCCTTGCTCATTATCAGATGCATAGTCAGCCACCTCATGCACCTGTTGCCTCCCAACATCTACCGCCTGAGCTCGTGGTGCAGTATGTTGCTGAGCCGGCTCCTGTTGACCATTGGTCGGCGTGGGTTGCGCCGCCGCCGCGGCCCTCTCGAGGACGGCAATCCTCCCGACAAGACCCTGGATGGACTGGTCTGAGGATTCGGCCCGATCCTCGAGGGCTTTCATACTCCCTTCTAGACGCATTCCTACGCCATCTAGATGGGTACTAAGGCCATCCATACGCGTATCGAGACGATCCATGAGGGCTCAGAACATCTCGGCCATTGAGGCCTCGTCGGAGCTATGGGCTCGGGAATCCTCCATAGGTGGTGGTGGCGAGTATTGGGTACCTCGACGGGTGGGCATGCAAAGACACACGAACTTGGAGACACAGACTAATGCAAACACCGACTAATGCACCTAGACCTAAACCAATATCCAGTATGTGGCGGAGTTAATCGATCCGAAGATCACTCGCGCAAGTGTGCGGCCTTCCCGATAGGCGTATCCTAACGTTCGGACAACACCTTTTAAAATACCAAATTATCGGGATAAAATGCAATTTAAAATACTTTTTTTTGTTTTGAAAATAATGATGATCCTAGACTCGACTTAGACCGAGCAAGACTTATGCAATGACTACCCTAGACTTGACTTGGCTCTGATACCAAACTGATGCGGGACAGACAGGGGAACCGATTCTAAGTGATGCGGACCTCGGACTATAAATGCGGACACGACCAGCAACATACAACAATGGAGATGCTTTGGCCCGACACTAAGAGTTCCTATGGGCTATACATCGCTAACAGGAACGCAAGCTCACTCGTCGTCCTAAGCGAGGGAAAACGCGGATCCGCGCGGTTGAGAAACCAGCAGAGTCAAGGGAGGTCGACTCACTTCCGTGCTCGGATCGAGCCACGGGACGGGTCACTCTCTTGCTCACAGCGGTGACATGGACTCATGGGCTAGGTTCCTATCGCACTCAGCAGCGGCACATGACCATATACTAGCTAAGCAAGTAAATGCCAAGAAGTCAAGATCGTTACCTCCACGCTCCCGGCGTGGGGAAGACAACCCCGGCCAATCCTGTACTCCCGGTTAAACAAATACACTACGATACAAAGATTTGACCCACTCCACACAGGGAGGTAATAGGTCACATGTGGGGCCCGGGAGTAGCGGGAATTGGGTTGACAGGTAGCATCTTGATGTCATCCGTCGGCGCCGAAACCCGCATTTTAGTGCAGTCCGGATGGCGCGATCTATGGGTTCGTGGGGTCCACGTGATGCTCAGCCCACCGGATCTGATGGGGTGGGTCCCGCTGTGGTGGAGATAGCTGGAGGCGCGCCTCCCTGGATGGCGGCAGGGCTGGAACGCCGGTCGGAGGCCTGGCTGCTCCGATCACCACTTGTCGGAAGTGCTGTCCACGGATCTGAAACCTCTGTTTTCTGGCACATGACCCGGTGAGATCGGCTACTACGATCAGCATCGATGTCGGATCGGCAAGAAACCAGCGCTGTTAGAACGTTGACTTGAAATCCTTCGACCCTATGGGACTCAAAAAAATTCATCGGAGCCGTGCTACTGATGGGCGATTTTAGAACCGGCATGTTCTTAGTTTCAGATCTGGCCAGGCAGAACTGAAGTTTCCCTGAAAGTTTGGGCTCCAGATGAACTCGTGGCTGAGAGCTAAAATTCCGAGAATGGCCTGCTGTCACCCGATTGGCAGAATACTGACGGAGGCGGTGGCGGTGCAATGGCGGCGGCGGCGGAAACGACGAACTCCACACCAGATAGATGAGGCTTCCCACCTCAGAACATAGCCTTCCCAGCTGCAAGAAGAAGAGAGGAGAGAGAGAGAGGGGCAGCCCTTGCTAGGCTCCAACAAAATTCAAGATTTCTTATGCATTAATTCCCTTCAAAATGAAAATACAAGCAATATATATGAAATACAAAAAAACATCAACTAACCCTAGATCTAGGGTTGGGGAGGGGTAAAAGAGGGAGTCCATATTTTATTCTCCCATGTGGTTTGGACCAAATTAAAATAAAAATACAAACCAAATAAAATACATTAAAAGAGGGGTGCCCCCTTGACTTTGGGTGATTCCACTTTGGACTTTGTTAACCTCTTGTCCCCCCCTTGGTCCAACTCTTCTAGAAGCCCACAATGGAAGATTGACTGACCCCACATGGGCCCTAGAGGTGAGGTGGATCAATGGGAGAAGGGGTAGGGGGCCCGCGGGACCCAGGTGGTCCCAAATTACAAATAAACCCCTGTTACAATCCGAATAAAATATACACTACACACAAACAAGTCCCAATAAATACTATAAATACCGAGACTCAAGGGGGAGTCTCCAGGCTGTCTCTGAGCCAGATGGAAACCGAGGTAGCCCGAGTGGTGCTCCGCGTACGGTACCGACGGCTCACCGGTTCGTGCTTCTCGCTCGCTCTGGTATCCGCACCAGATGGTCAAATACCTCCAACTGGTCAAAACTGTGGCGCAACAGTTCGAGAGTTTTGAGGTAGTCCGAATAGCTCGGGAGGAAAACTCCCGTGCAGATGCCCTCTCTCGGCTAGTCTCCTCTCTTGACCCCGAGGGTACTCGATCGGTCCTTCTCGAAGAGCTAGATCGACCGAGCATTGATTCGGAGCTCATGACTGTTGACTCAGCCTCACCAAGCGACTGGCGTGCCCCCTATCTGTCGTGGCTCCAAAACTCGCAGGAGCCTTTCGACCCTTGGGAAGCCCATAGATTAAAATACCAAGCTCGGCACTTCAGCATTCTTGATGGTACTTTGTACCGTAGACCCTTCTTTGGTCCCCTCCTAAAGTGCATCAGTACTGACGAAGCCAGCCGAGCGATTCAAGAGGTTCACGAAGGCCTGTGCGGGGCGCATCTAGGAGGAAGGTCGCTCGCCAGGATCTTACTTCGGCAAGGTTACTGGTGGACCACTCTGTAGCGCGACTGCTCAACCTACGTACAATAGTGTGACCGATGCCAGCGATTTGACCACTTGGTCCATCAGTTGGCAACGAAGCTCGTCAGCCTAGCCGAGCCTTATCCTTTTGCTCGGTGGGGGATCGACATCCTTGGGCCGTTCCCTATGGCTCAAGCCCAGAAGAAGTTCGTCATCGTCGCCATCGACTACTTCACCAAGTGGATCGAGGCCGAAGCTACAGCCAGGATCACCGAGACAGTCGTGTGGAGTTTCGTCTGGAAGTCGATCATTTGTCTCTACGGCATCCCCCGGGTGATAGTGAGGGATAATGGTCGGCAATTTGATTCTCGTTATTTCTGAGACAAATGTGCCGACCCAAACATTCGCAATCACTTCACTTCGGTCACCCACCCTCAGGTTAACGGGCTGGTCAAAAATACCAATAAGACTATCTTAAAAGGCATCAAGACTAGGCTCGACAAAGCCAAGGGCAGCTAGCTTGAGGAATTGTCGAACGTACTTTGGTCTCATAGAATGACCCCCAGAACGGCAACCGGTGAGAGTCCCTTTCAGCTAGTGTATGGCACCAAGGCCGTGATCCCGCTGGAGATTGGCAATCCCTCCCTCCGAGTCATCTGCTTCTCACCCGAGGCAAACGACCAGAAACTGCTTGAAAACCTCGACCTAGCAGATGAAGTCCATGAGATTACCAGCATCCGAGCAACGGAATATCAACGCCGTCTCACTCGATACTACAATGCCAAAGTCTAAAACAGACTCTTCCAGTCAGGAGACTTCGTTCTCAGAAAAGCCGAAGCCTCTTGACCACTTGAGGCGGCGGGCAATCTATCCCCTAATTGGGAAGGCCCCTACCGAGTGGTCGAGACGCTCGGGAAAGGAGTGTACTGGTTATCTACTATGGAAGGAGAACCCATCCCTCGGGCGTGGAACACAACTACACTACGCAAGTTCTACTTCTGAATACTTCAGTCGTGTAAGCAATATGAAATAAAATAAAAATTTATTTACTCTTTCATTCAAAGAATTGTTCGTACATCAGAAAGGCAAAAGTCAATACAACACATGCCAAAAAAGGAAAAATCCATCTGGCACCGCCGTACGATCCCATCGCTCGACTGACTCGGTTAACCTTCATGCGTCCAGCCACTGACTCTGCCTCGTGCGGAAACTGGCTCGGATAAAGGATAGTCGACCCCGTTGGCTCGGGTAACTCGGAACAAGGGTGACAGAGGAAGGCTACCTTCCAAGTTGCACATGGAAGATAAAGGGGAAGAGGAAGTCAACTAATAGAAGAGGATGTCAAGAGGCACCCTCCAAAGAGTGAAAGAAATGATAAGAAGAGCAAAAGAGAGAGAAAGAGGCTGCGAGAGAAGAGAGGAGAAGCAGTAAGTGGAGAGGAATCTTGAGGGATCCTCTCCAAAGAATGAGCGGGAAGGGACGAGCGAAAGGGGTACCTGATTCCCCCCTCCGTCCGCCGTCACGCCCCTCCCAGCAAGCACCGACCGGAATTGATAAAAGAACATGACATGCTTTCACATGTCGAACCCCCTTCTAACTTACCCGCCGGGCGTCGAACTCCCTTCAAACCCGAAGCGAAAAAGACTCTCTGCCCTCCATCGTCGGCAGCTTCGTCTTCCAGAGCCTCTTCCATGCTTCAAACTTCACAGCACAACGCTTCATGAAGAAGGAGAGAGGAAAGACTATCAGAGAAAACCCTAAGCGATGAAGAGGGAGAGACGCCCTTCAGACCTTTTATAGGCGAAGGGAGGCTACTTGCCCTAAATGATTCTCCCCTCAAAAATTTGCTAAAGGGACTTCTCCCTATGAACGGTCACCTCAGACTTCTCGGTTCCATCCTAGTGGGACACACGAAGCGGCATGGCAGTTAAAGCATGAGAAAATGAAAAGACACCCTGTCAGACGCTCACCAAACCATCATGCGAGATCCACGTAGAAAGTATCAGCACTTTCCAACTACTGCGGATACGCTGGTCAAACCACGGCAATGGCGGTAAAAGATAGTCAAGTCTTTATCATAACGCTACTACCTTACGTTTTTGACCTTCCTTTACACAAAAAAGAAGCTTTTCTTTGAAAAAGGAATAACGTACAAGGAGGAAAAGAAAAATAGATACATCAAGCCCCTGGGCCATCCTGAGGCTCGGAAGTTGAAGGCTTGGACGGTCTACCCCCGGCATCCTCGGTGACGACCGACCCTGGCACTGACCCCACCTGCGTGGGAATTGCCATGGTTGCGCGCCCTCCCAAGGCATCCAGAGTTGGTGACCCCTCGGATAAAGACGAGTCCTCCTGGTCTCCTTCTTCCCCCGACTCCGAACTAGAGGAATCGGAGGATGCCGAATTCGAGTCGTAGCGCTGCCCGGATGGAAAATCAATTGTCCCGGATGCCTGCTCCTCCGCGTAGGAGATGGCCCGGTCGTAGCCTTGCTTGAACCCCTTGCGGATGCCCCGGCGAAGTGCTAACTCGCAGTAGGGGAGGGCAGCCACCTTAAGATCGACCTGGTAGGCCTCCGAGCATTTGTATTGCTCGAGTGCTTCCGCCCCAGCCGATCCCACCCTACTGGCAAGCTCGGTCTTCTCCCACTCCGCCTCGGCCAACCTCCACTCTACCTCGGCTATCTGCTTCTCCGCCTTGGCCCGATCAGCCTCGGCCCCCAACCGAAGACGTGTGGCTCCCTCCGCTCGGTCTAATAGCTCGGCACGCTCAGCCTCCCACTAGCCATCCAGCTAGGCGCGGGCCACGCGCTCCTCCTCCAGAAGCCGACTCTTCCTCTCGAGCGACACGCGAGCCTGAGCTAGTTACTCGGTCAGCGTCTGGGCCTCCGCTTGGCTCGCCCTCGCCAGCTCTCTAACCAAGGAGAGCTCCCGCCGAAGCCCTTCATGCTCCTCAGTGAGTCGAGCTACCTTCCTGTCGGACGCACCAAGGGTCCATGCAAGGTTCGCCCGTTCGAACTCCAACCGAGCGTAAGCTTGGGCCAGAGAGGCCCCCATCCGGGCCAGGACCAGGCCACCCTCCATAACCATCTCAAGGGACGCAGGTGGGGAGCATTGCTTGTCTCCTCCCCTCACCACCTTCGTAGCTATGTTGCGACATCTCTGATATAGAGGACCTTGGATGCCCATCCCTTCCAGGGCCGCCAGAATAGGGTCCCCCCCTCCGAGTGGCATCCCCGCGGGAGCCCCATAGGCCGGCCCAGATCGAGCTGCTGCTTCATCCACCCCTCTTGCCTCGGTCGGTTGGGGCTGTGTCACCTCTCCTTATGACCCTCCGGCCTCGACCGGCTCAGCCCGGGCGTCGCCACCCAGAGCGCCGCCTGCCTCGCTCGACGCTCCAGTCTCGGCCGTAGTCCTGGAGTTGCCCGCTTCGGCCCTGATCCCCTCATCTCCGGCAGAGGGGAGAGCCGGGCCATCGCCGCCGCCAACTGTAGAAACGGCCCTGGCTTCCTCGGCCCCCTCTTGCTTGGTGGATGGGAGAGCCTGCCTAATAGTGTCAGCCCCATTACGCTCGGTAGAGGGGAGAGTCGAGCCAGAACCACCTTCGGCCACAAGGACGCCCTTGACCTTCTTGGCTCGCTTCTTGGCCTTCACGGCGTCCCGTATCATCCTCTCCATGGGATCCTTGCGTTTGGACCCCCGCGGCATGGAAGACCCCTCCCGGGTCACCCCCTTGCCCCTATCTCGGGCTTGGGAGCGACCCTCTGGAGCTCGCGACTCATCGACAGCCGAGTCATCGCCTAGGTCGATCACATCCCGCTCGGTCACAGGCTCCTCTGCAGTCGGCCACCTGACGTCTGCGTAAAAGAAGATATGGTCAGGAAGAGAAAAATGGCTTCATCACCTGACGAGAAAGTTGATTCATGATGCCCTTACCTGTAGGTCGTAGCCGCTGGAGAAGGCATTGCTCGATGTTCTCCGGAGTCACCAGCTCCTCCGTGGACTGGCGATGCTTCATCAGAAGGGCCGCATATTTCTCCACATCCGGAGAGAACTTATCTTGTCTCGGAGGAATGTTTGGGTGAAAGTTGGGGATTACAGGACACCTCCAAGACTCCTCCACCGAAAAAATCCCCACCCAGAAGAACTGAGTCTTCCACCCCTTGTGAGAAGAGTCCTTCACGGCTAAGGAGACACAGCTCCATGTTCCGCCTAGCCTGGATGAAATAGAAGCCCTTCCCAACCGAGGAATGACCCTTCCACTCAAAAAAGTAATGAAAGAGGTCCAAGGAAGGAAAAACCCCACACTGGAGGCAGAGAATACGGAAAGCGGAGAGGAGAAGATATGAGTTGGCTACCAACTGTATGGGAGCCAACTGGAAGAAATTGAGAAGCTTAAGAATAAAGGGCTTGAAGGGAAGATGAAACCCACCCTTCCACGACAGAAGGAAGGAGCAGAAATGGCCCGTATGAGAATCCAAGCTTGTCTCGTTCGGAGTGGCCGCGGTGAAGTAATACTAATAGGGCATGCAAAACTGGTGCTCCAGCCGTTTCACCTCCGCCTCCCCCAGCTCGCTGCAGTTCGGAGCCGACGGTATCACCATCGCCCTCGCCTCAGGCTCACCCTCCAACTCTTCGACCTCCGAACGCTGGTCTGCCATGAAATCTGAAGAGGATCTTGAAGAGGAAGGCTCCTGAGACTCTAAAGGCTCTGGAGGAAGGGGAAGCTGTCGGACCACCTCTGTGGTTATCTCCGCCGACTCTGTAGACGCCGCAACGAGTCTCTGCTCTTCCGCCATATCCCCACGGCGCATCAGAGAGCCCGGAAGCAAGTGCAAAGGATGGCAAAACCCTAAAGAGGAGGGAGTATGGAACTACAGCAAGCATATAACGCTTATATCCCCTCGCGGGAGGCGGCGCGTCGTTCCGACCTCGGAGAAAGGGGGGCCCCTTCATTTTAAATCCGTCAGGATTATCATTATTACGGGCCCAGGTGACCACGACACGTGGCTTCTTAACACCGCCAGATTTCCGCCCACCCAAGCCACGCTGGTCCAAAACCCTAACGGCTACTCTCTGAGCCTGTCAAGGCTCAGGAGTAGGACGGGGACAAGTGGAGAGGGGGATTTCTGTAGCCCATCTAAGAGCGGCCAAACTAGGTCCAGCGAGACCAAATGAGGCCCAGCTCATCTAAGTGACTGCCCCGCAAGGCCCACTTAGCATAAAAGCCCAATAAGTTCGCTCGGGATAAAGCACTTCCTAGGCGGCCATTAGGCTCAGACGGCCGAGCGTCGGTCCGGTCGGAGGAAGACCCACGCCCGACCTATCCCCCTCGTCGGGATAAAGGCTAGCGCTCAGCGCCCACTTCGATCGACTCTCGCCCGAGCTATGCCTATTGCCCGGGACATGACTGGCCCTCTTCAAGCTTGAGTCGACTGACGGATTACTTATCCACGCTGCCATTGAGAGCCCTTTCTGAGCAAGAGTTACGAGGATAAGGGAACCCACGAATCCTCAAGGCTATAAAGAGCCCACGATGAGGACGTAAAGAGCCCAAGTCGAGGACGTAACCCCCACCTGAAACTCCTCAACTTATGGGACTCATCAGACTGGCACACTATTTAAAGTAGGTACTCCCTCCAGCGAAAGGTAAGGCCAACATATGCCTACACTCCCTGAGCAGGAACCACTTCACCACCTTGGTGGAGAGGGATCTCGTGCATCTCCTTCTTCCTCCCTTCATAGCTTCCACCACTGCTCTGCTGACTTAGGCATCGGAGGGTTTTCCCCAGGAAACCATCCCTGGACCCCCTGATCTGTTTCCCTTCCTTGCAGTTCACTGTTCGGTGATCATCTCCTCCAGCTCAGGACCAGCGCGAGATCGCTCCTCTTCATTTACCTTCTGGCAAGATAAGGTCTGAGCACTTATTAAATCAAGGTCTGTGCAAATGTCTGCTTCCAACCTCAAAAGGTCTAAGCATATTCACAAGAAGGTCGATGCACATCTGCAAAGAAGTGTTGACACTTCACTTATAGAGTGTTGACACCTTGATAGTTCCAAATGTTGAAGGCAAGATCCTTAAAGAAGTGTTGACACCTCAGTTATCACAGGTCGACACTTTGGGCTTCCAGAGATAGTCATACCAGAAGACTCCATAAGAAGTATCGACACCTCCTTCTCAGAAGGTCGACACCTTGATGATCCCAGAAGCTAAAGACTAAGGAGTGTCGACACATCCTTCACAGGAAGCCGACACTATGGCATTCAGAGAGCATTAAATTGGCTGCTTTACTAAGAAGTGTCAACACTTCCTTCACAGGAGGTCGACACCTCTGTTCTTCCAGAAGCTTTCAAGCTAGTTGACTGTCAAGTCAATGGAAGATCCAGAGAGAGAGAATAGGTACCGCAAATGTCTAATTTCATGGATTTTGAGGTCTGGATAGGGTACCCAAGTTTGACTTTTTGTCCCTACCAACATGTCACTTTCTTGGAGCTACTTTTGTCAGAAATCCAGCTGGAGAAAGGACACCTCACAGTCTGCCACTGGGAAGAGTCAACACAGTCTGCCACCTTTTTACTGTCACCCCATGTGACTCTGGTCCTAGCAGTCCTCAGCAAGACAGAAAGTAAATTTCAGCCAATGAGAGGACCACATGTCTAAAGGGCATTTAAGTTGAAGATCTTATGATCTACCATTAGTCTGCCACCGTCCTATCCTTGGACAAGAAGCAATGCTAGCTCAAACCAAATCTTGCAAAGTATCTTCCTCAAAGATTAGAAAGGCTTTTGGAGGGAAAATTTGGAGGGAAAGTTTTTCACCACATTTCCTTGTGGCTCGGCTATAAATATCAAGCTTCTTAAAGAGAGGAAGCTACTGCTGCCTAGAGAGTGCCACGCCCTAGAGCATCTGCAAAGAAAATCCTTGAAAGGCATGAGAGAGCAGCCCAACACTGACTCTCAGTTCAGTACTGTGAAAGAAGAAGAAGAGAGAGCAGCCTTGAGAGAGAAGAGAACACCCCTCCAGTCTTCCTAAGCTTGAAGAATCAGATCTTCAGATCCGAAATATGTAGCTGCAGTCCCCAGTTGGCAAATCATCATCTAAAACTCCAATTGGCGTTTTTCTTCTTGTTCTTGTGTTTCACCCACTGCACTTGCAGTGTCTTCCGCTTGTGTTTTTCGTTCCACACATTTCAACCTCACACCTTGTTCCATCCCTACTGCTTGTGTGTAGGAAGACAGATGGAGGTTTGCTCCGGTCTGTGGAGAACAACCCCTACCGATTTTGTGTGTAATAAGACAAACGGAGGGTTTTCTATTCTGTGGTTTTGGGGCGTGTCCCCTGTCAAGCTATGAGTCAGCAGGAAAGCCTCACCGAGTTTGGTGAGGGGTGGACGTAGGTTGTGGGTTTACAACAGAACCACCTGTGGACATGCAAAATTGCACGCCCATACGTCCCAACTAGTCTAGCATTAACAACAACCCCAAACTGAAGAAACTGTATGGAAGAGGGGCCATCCGGACTGTCACGCCCCGAGCGCGGAAGATACCCGGAGACGCGTGACGAGTTTATATCAATCATGTCAATCAGAGTAGTCGTGTATTCGACACAAAGACAGAGATGCGCAAAATAGCAAGATAACCCAATCCTTTATTTCATAATGGATAGACTATTACAAATCCAATACTCTGTTTAATAAAAAGGAAAAGAATACATATTTGACTCAAGAAACTATAGAAAAGACTAGATGACACTTGAGCAGCTCTATCACTTTCACTCTTGACCATTCCCATCCGATTGACTTCCATCGTCGTTGGACTTACCTGAAAAGTAAAAAGGGACAAACGGAATGAGCGAACGCTCAGTAAGAAATTATATCTCAAGTACTAGCAAGGGGTTTAAGTAATTACATCTTTCATGAATGCAATAAAGCTATGCATGCTCGCATAAAATGACAAGATAGAGAGAATGTAATATCAAAGAATAAGATGAACTAATCATGAACTTCCAACAAGATGACAAGTTTATTCAAGATATTCAAGCAAGTACATTTAACAAGTCATGTCAAGAACTTTTGGCTATCATGTATCAAGCAAGTAAATTACCCTTTTTCGGGCCACGCATTTCATGTCAAGTCAAGTACGATTCAAGTACAAGATGTGTATGGAATGTCCAATCAAGCAAGTCAAGTACTCGGTATAATGCCAGATACCTTATCATTTTAACTCCCATGGGCACAAGTACTTTCGGGTGCTCCTCCCAGGACCAGATCGGGCCCTATATGCGCAGGCATTTATCATGTGTTTTGACATCCACTCTTGTTTATAGCCAACATAGAATTTCAATAATCAAGCTTGTAGATATGTATGACAACTTTGATAGAATAGAGTCCAAAATATGACAAATAACATAGAATGGCAATAATAACGGTATAATCACGATATCGATAAAACTAGGTAGAATATGGTTCCCTTAACTTGGGTACCATGATAAATCAAGATGGACATTCTTTATATAGAATTGAGGTCCACATGAATAGTATATCAAAGGTAAGATACCCTCATTCTTATCATAGAATTGAGGTTTACAAGAATGACATTATATGGCATGATATCACCATCCCATTAAGAATTTTCTTATGATATACTCTTTGTATAATCATAAGGGCCGGTATACCATGTTTCTTTAGATTGACATGGCAAAGATCGTGTAATGGGTTTTTAGGGTACAACCAGCTCAGTCGACCTTGAGGGAATCCAAGGTACGAGGAGTCTTACGGAGGTCTCTATGACTAACTCGCTAGTCCAAAGGAACGGAATGTCCAATGGAGAGCTTGTATGTCAATGAGAGTTGAGTGTGATCGATAAAACAACGTGAAAAGTGGGACTATACTCACGGAGTGGAGAATAGTGCCGATATATACGTATATGTATAATATGAAACCATCGGTTAACAGAATCAGGATAAAAATCAGTTTACAGAAAATAACGACTTAGGTCAAGTCGTTTCTCAAGTAATTAACGCCTAACATAAGGGCGTTTACACATGTTTCCATTTTGCAGAATTTTCATTAATTCAGTAATTTATCTAAAACGCGCCCTGGGCAGGGGCGTTTCTTCACGATTTGACGACTATACCAGAAGGCGTCCTTTTTATTCACAATATTGGACAGGATATAATTAATTTCAGGAATTATCAAAAACACGCCCTGGGCAGGGGCGTTACTATTTAATTCTATTTTTCAGAATATATAAATTTTAGGATTTTAACCGATACACGCCCTAGGAAGGGGCGTTATCTTTCAGATTCACGCCCTGTTCTGGGGCGTTAACATATGGAAAACGACTTTGTCCAAGTTGTTAATTCAAGTTTCTTCAGAAATTTTAAGGACAGTAATAATTCCAGGATAACAGAGGAACGAATATAATATCATGACAGTAAAGTTAGCAGGTTGAAGACAGAGGATCATGCATTATTTTATAATCATGATTTCATAGATAATCAGTTCTTAAGATGGGTGATTAACGGTTTTAAGAAATTAACGCCTGAGTACAGGGCGTTAAATATGAAATTAACGACCTGGGAAGGGTCGTTTCATGTGAATTAGCGCCCTTGCCAGGGGCGTCTCTTTCAAAATATTTCAGAAAATGTATGGAAACTATAATAACCGTATGCATGACATGCTTATATATATATATCTTGCATTAATTTCATTTGGGCTACAATAACTTGAGAAAACCTACCTGAAGATTTGAAGATTGATATGAAAGGGGACGTTGTTGCCTTACAGCAACAATAACAGGAGGACGAGAAGGCTTTGATGAAGAACCTTGTTCTTCGGTTCTGTAACTCCTACAAGAACAGAAGAAGAAACATTAGTATTTCTTCATACTACTTGATCGAAGGTAAAAAGGGAAAAAGAACAATACCTTTGTTCTTCACGTCGTGTGCTCTCTTCAACCTGTAAGAAGAGAAGGGGATGAAGAGTTAGTAACTCTTCATTTGACAGTAAAATAAAAAGAAAAGAACGTTCAGTTCTTTACTCACCGTAGCAGCGATCGATCAAATAGGTTTAGGGTTCGACCGGACAGGTTTATTTATAGGATTTTTTTTGGAGTCCTAACAAAAGTAGTGTTTTATTGAGGGTAATATATCCCTAATAGAGTCCTTACCCTAGTAGACACTTACTGGATTAGGTTAATCCTT
Organism: Amorphophallus konjac; assembly: GCA_022559845.1. Taxonomy (NCBI): domain Eukaryota; kingdom Viridiplantae; phylum Streptophyta; class Magnoliopsida; order Alismatales; family Araceae; genus Amorphophallus; species Amorphophallus konjac. The sequence goes on from CM040125.1 coordinate 186,357,992, forward strand.
CCCTGGATAAGCTCTGGGTTCGAATGGTTCACAAATGGAATTAACGACTTCGGTCAGGGCGTCGATTCTTGAATTGACGACCTTGTTCAGGTCGTTTCTTAAGAAGCGCCTTTAGTAAGGGCGTTCCTTGTTTTAAAACACGCCTAAGAAAAGGGCGTTTCTTGTCCTTGCCCTTTTTGGCGTTTGGAATTTGACGTCTTGTGGTGAGGGCGTCCTTTCTTGAATAACGCCTTAGGTAGAGGTGTTTATTATAAAATTAACGCCTTAATGAGAGGCGTTATTTGCATCTTGGGTTTTATTCCTCCATTTAACCCTCTTCTTATTATCTGTATTATATATATATATTTTAATTTATTTCAAATATTTATTTATCAGGGTTGCTACACCCTCCCCCACTTAAAAAGAATTTGGTCCCCAAATTCAATTACATATCATGTATACACGCGGAGTGTGTAGAGTATATACCTCTTAGAACAACTTGGGAAATCGTTTCTTCATAGATTCCTCGGTCTCCCATGTCGCTTCGTGTTCAGGATTCTTATTCCATTGCACTTTAAGCATGAGAATAACCTTATTCCTTAGAGCTCGTATTTCTCGATCTAAGATCTTCTTAGGCTTCTGTTCATAGGTGAGATCTTTCTGGATCACCAGATCTCCATGTTCAATAATGTGTGATGGATCGTGCACATACTTCTTCAACATAGATATGTGAAACACATTATGCACTTCGGACAATTGAGGAGGCAACGCGATGCGCTAAGCAACCTCGCCAACTCTTTCGAGTACCTCAAATGGTCCGATGAATCTTGGCGTAAGCTTGCCCTTAACACCAAATCTTCGTATGCCACGTCCAGGCGATATTTTAAGAAATACATGATCTCCAACCTGGAATTCAAGATCTCTTCTTCTTGTGTCAGCATAAGCCTTTTACCTGGTCTGAGCAACTTGCAATCTTTCTCTGATTACTTGTATCTTCTCAGTTGTATCCCTTACCATGTCTGGACCTAATAGTTGTTTCTCTCCAACTTCGTTCCAGCATAAGGGTGATCGGCAACTCCTTCCATATAAAGCTTCGAAAGGTGCCATTTGGATACTAGCTTGGTAGCTATTATTATATGTAAATTCCACTAGTGGCAAGTGATCGTGCCAGCTTCCTCCAAAGTCAATGATGCATGCTCTAAGCATATCTTCAACAACTTGGTTAGTTCTCTCGGTCTGACCATCCGTTTGAGGATGAAAAGCAGTACTAAAGTTGAGCCTTGTTCCCAACGAATGTTGTAGTCCCTTCCAAAAATGAGAAGTAAAACGGGGATCTCTGTCAGACACGATTGAGACAGGAATTCCATGTATCCTGACTATTTCTTTGATGTATAGTGCAGCTAGCACATCCATTGACCATCAGCTTTTTATTGGCAAGAAATGCGCCGATTTAGTTAGACGGTCAATAATAACCCATATTCCATCATGTCCTCCTTTTGATTTAGATAGACCCATGATGAAATCCATACCAATATCCTCCCACTTCCACTTAGGAATATCTAGAGGATGTAGTTTTCCAGCAGGCTTTTGGTGTTCTGCCTTGACCTGTTGGCATGTGAGACAGCGGGATACATAGTCTGCTATTTCTCTTTTCATGTTGGGCCACCAAAAGTTCCTCTTTACATCTTGGTACATTTTGGTTGATCCTGGATGAATAGTGTACCTTGATCTGTGAGCTTCATCTAAGATCTTCTTCTTTAATTCCGGACAATCAGGTATACAAGTTCTATCTTTGAACAATAATCTTCCATCAGAAGCAATCTGAAAGTTAGATTGTTCTTCTAATCTGCCTTTGATTTCCACTAATATAGGATCATCATCCTGAAGTGTTTGTATCTCAGATAATAAATCTGACTGTATGCTTATATGAGATATTGTGACAAATTTGGCTTCCTTGTCCAAGCTTATATTGAGCTCGGAGAATTGTTCTAGCAACTTCCATTCTTGTATCATACAATTGGCTATCATTGCTCTCGGCTTTCGACTAAGGGCATCAGCAACATAATTACCCTTTCCGGGATGGTATTGTATATTGAAGTCGAAGTCCTTGAGATATTCTAGCCAGCGTCTTTGTCTCATGTTTAGCTCCTTTTGTGAGAATAGATATTTGAGACTCTTGTGATCGGAGTATACAGTAAACTGCACTCCATATAAGTAGTGTCTCCATATCTTTAGGGCAAATACCACCGCGGCCAGTTCTAAGTCATGGACGGGGTAATTCTCCTCATGCTTCTTCAGTTGACGTGAAGAGTATGCTATGACCTTTCCTTGTTGCATTAGGACACATCCGAGGCTAATGCCAGAAGCATCTGTGTAGACCTCGAATCTCTCTCCTTCTATTGGTAGAGCTAACACCGGAGCTGTAGTAAGATGATCCTTGAGAGTTTGGAAACTTCTTTCACATTCCTCACTCCATTCGTATCGGATCTCCTTGCGAGTTAACCTTGTGAGGGGCACGGCGATCTTGGAGAAGTCTTTGATGAATCGCCGATAATATCCTGCAAGACCTAAGAAACTTCTGATCTCGCTTGCATTGGTTGGTTTTTCCCAGTTTCTAACAGCTTCAACCTTTGACGGATCAACAGATAGGCCATCCTTGGATATCACATGTCCGAGGAAAGTCACTTCTTCAAGCCAGAATTCACATTTGCTGAGCTTTGCATATAATTGATTTTCCCTCAATACTTGCAATGCGATCCTTAAATGCTCCTCATGTTCTTCCTTAGTTTTGGAATATATCAATATATCATCAATGAAAACCACCACAAATTGATCTAGATAAGGCCTGAATATGCTATTCATTAACTGCATAAAGGCAGCAGGGGCATTTGTTAGTCCAAAAGACATAACAACAAATTCGTAATGGCCATACCTGCTTCTGAATGCAGTCTTATGAATGTCATCATCCTTGATTCTTAATTGATGATATCCCGACCTGAGATCAATCTTGGAAAAATATTTGGATCCTGAAATCTGATCAAATAATTCATCGATCCTCGGTAGTGGATACTTATTCTTGATAGTGAGATGATTCAACTGTCGATAGTCGATGCACAATCTCATGGATCCGTCCTTCTTCTTTACAAATAAGACTGGTGCTCCCCACGGGGAAGTACTTGGTCTAATAAACCCTTTTCGAATTAGTTCCATCAACTGCTCCTTCAACTCTTTGAGTTCCGTAGGGGACATTCTATAGGGTGCCTTTGAAACTGGACCAGCACCAGGGACTAAGTCAATGGTGAAGGACACTTCTCTTTGAGGGGGTAATCCCGGCAAATCTTCCAGAAATACGTCTGGAAATTCTTGCACTACCTGAATGTCTTCTATCTTAGTGTCCTTTGTTTCCTTAACTGTGACAAATGCAAGGAAGGATACACATCCTTTCCTGATGAGCTTGCTTGCTCGAAGAGCCGAAATAAGAGGGGATTTGCTCCAACTCTTGGGGCGAGTAAAGACTAACTCTGGAAAATCTTTGAAAGCAATTTGGCTATTGCGGCAATCAACCTTTGCCTGGTATTTGGATAACCAGTCCGCTCCCAGTATAACATCATACTCCTTTAGATCGAGGCATATGAGATCTATAGGTAAATTCCTACCTTGAACCATTACCTCACAGTTTTGGTAGTGATGAGTAATATCATTTTCACTTCCAAGAGGAGTAGTTAGAACTATTTTTATCCATTCTGGTTCTAACGGTAACGGGTCGGCAAACTTCTTAGAAATAATGGAATGCGATGCACCCGTATCAAATAAGACATAAGCATTTTTGGAACAAACTGTTAATGTACCTTCTACCAGTCCACCTTCTTCTTGCTCGGTCTCCTTTATTGCATGAAGTCGAGCGTTCTTTGTCACCAGGCGCTTACTGTCCCCGGCTTGGTCATTAAGTAACGGACAGTCGGGAATCCGATGTTCGCGGCTTCCACAACGGAGACATGCTCCTAATTTCCTCCAGCATTCTTCGGTCTTGTGACCAGCCTTGTCACAATGCTTGCATACTACGTTTGAAGGTGTAGTGGTGATAGAGAAGGGCTTGGTCTTCTTGAATTTCTGATCTTGAGAGGAAGGACCTCCATTACTAGTCCTCTTCTTAAAGTTGGGTTTAAAAGAACCCGAACCTGTGACTTGCTCCTTCTTGTCTTTTCCACGGATCCTATCAGATAGTTCCGTGGCATCTTCAAGTAATTGAGCTCGGCGCACTATTTCAGAATAAACTTGGATGTCCATAGGCACCAGTTGAGTAATATAGTGGGGTCTAAGCCCATTAAGAAATCTTCGGACTTTCATCTTCTCCGTGCTAATAAGATGCTTAGCATATCTAGACAACCTGGAGAACTGAACTTCATAATCTGCTAATGATAAAGATCGTTGCTTTAATGCAGCGAATTCTGCAGCCTTCTTTTCTTGGACTCGGTCCGAGAAATATTTAGCATTGAAGTATTCCACAAATTCTTCCCATGTTACTTGAGTAGGATCGATGGTTGCTTCAATAGACTCCTACCAGCATCTAGCATCTTTCTCTAGCTGGAATGTAGCTAATAGAACTTTGTCCTGATCCGTGCATTGCATGACACGGAATATGCGTTCGGTTTCCCGAACCCAATGCTCGGCATCGTCCGGATCGGTCGATCCCATAAACTTCGGGGGATTCATGTTCTTAAAGGCTTGGTGTAAGCTTCCAGCTCGTGGAGTACCACCTTGTGCTACCTGTTGTAGCACTTGAGTCATCCCTTGGAGGGTACGCTGCATGTTGCGCCATTGAGCACGTTCGGCAGCCATTATCCTACAATTATAATAGCTACATTAGTATTATATCACTGTGATCTTATTAAAAGACTCATTGACTCTTACCCCTTGGTTCTACCCAATCTCACTTGGTTAAACGTTCAACTTATCCTTGGACTTGGGTTTTTCCTAGGAATTGAATACCTTAGGCTCTGATACCACAAAAACTATCACGCCCCGAGCGCGGAAGATACCCGGAGACGCGTGACGAGTTTATATCAATCATGTCAATCAGAGTAGTCGTGTATTCGACACAAAGACAGAGATGCGCAAAATAGCAAGATAACCCAATCCTTTATTTCATAATGGATAGACTATTACAAATCCAATACTCTGTTTAATAAAAAGGAACAGAATACATATTTGACTCAAGAAACTATAGAAAAGACTAGATGACACTTGAGCAGCTCTATCACTTTCACTCTTGACCATTCCCATCCGATTGACTTCCATTGTCGTCGGACTTACCTGAAAAGTAAAAAGGGACAAACGGAATGAGCGAACGCTCAGTAGGAAATTATATCTCAAGTACTAGCAAGGGGTTTAAGTAATTACATCTTTCATGAATGCAATAAAGCTATGCATGCTCGCATAAAATGACAAGATAGAGAGAATGTAATATCAAAGAATAAGATGAACTAATCATGAACTTCCAACAAGATGACAAGTTTATTCAAGATATTCAAGCAAGTACATTTAACAAGTCATGTCAAGAACTTTTGGCTATCATGTATCAAGCAAGTAAATTACCCTTTTTCGGGTCACGCATTTCATGTCAAGTCAAGTACGATTCAAGTATAAGATGTGTATGGAATGTCCAATCAAGCAAGTCAAGTACTCGGTATAATGCCAGATACCTTATCATTTTAACTCCCATGGGCACAAGTACTTTCGGGTGCTCCTCCCAGGACCAGATCGGGCCCTATATGCGCAGGCATTTATCATGTGTTTTGACATCCACTCTTATTTATAGCCAACATAGAATTTCAATAATCAAGCTTGTAGATATGTATGACAACTTTGATAGAATAGAATCTAAAATATGACAAAGGAAATAGAATGGCGATAATAACGGTATAATCACGATATCGATAAAACTAGGTAGAATATGGTTCCCTTAACTTGGGTACCATGATAAATCAAGATGGACATTCTTTATATAGAATTGAGGTCCACATGAACAGTATATCAAAGGTAAGATACCCTCATTCTTATCATAGAATTGAGGTTTACAAGAATGACATTATATGGCATGATATCACCATCCCATTAATAATTTTCTTATGATATACTCTTTGTATAATCATAAGGGCCGGTATACCATGTTTCTTTAGATTGACATGGCAAAGATCGTGTAATGGGTTTTTAGGGTACAACCAGCTCAGTCGACCTTGAGGGAATCCAAGGTACGAGGAGTCTTACGGAGGTCTCTATGACTAACTCGCTAGTCCAAAGGAACAGAATGTCCAATGGAGAGCTTGTATGTCAATGAGAGTTGAGTGTGATCGATAAAATAACGTGAAAAGTGGGACTATACTCACGGAGTGGAGAATAGTGCCGATATATACGTATATGTATAATATGAAACCATCGATTAACAGAATCAGGATAAAAATCAGTTTACAGAAAATAACGACTTAGGTCAAGTCGTTTCTCAAGTAATTAACGCCTAACATAAGGGCGTTTACACATGTTTCCATTTTGCAGAATTTTCATTAATTCAGTAATTTATCTAAAATGCACCCTGGGCAGGGGCGTTTCTTCACGATTTGACGACTATACCAGAAGGCGTCCTTTTTATTCACAATATTGGACAGGATATAATTAATTTCAAGAATTATCAAAAACGCGCCCTGGGCAGGGGCGTTACTATTTAATTCTATTTTTCAGAATATATAAATTTTAGGATTTTAACCGATACACGCCCTAGGAAGGGGCGTTATCTTTCAGATTCACGCCCTGTTCTGGGGCGTTAACATATGGAAAACGACTTTGTCCAAGTCGTTAATTCAAGTTTCTTCAGAAATTTTAAGGACAGTAATAATTCCAGGATAACAGAGGAACGAATATAATATCATGACAGTAAAGTTAGCAGGTTGAAGACAGAGGATCTTGCATTATTTTATAATCATGATTTCATAGATAATCAGTTCTTAAGATGGGTGATATACAGTTTTAAGAAATTAACGCCTGAGTACAGGGGGTTAAATATGAAATTAACGACCTGGGAAGGGTCGTTTCATGTGAATTAGTGCCCTTGTCAGGGGCGTCTCTTTCAAAATATTTCAGAAAATGCATAGAAACTATAATAATTGTATGCATGACATGCTTATATATATATATCTTGCATTAATTTCATTTGGGCTACAATAACTTGAGAAAACCTACCTGAAGATTTGAAGATTGATATGAAAGGGGACGTTGTTGCCTTACAGCAACAATAACAGGAGGACGAGAAGGCTTTGATGAAGAACCTTGTTCTTCGGTTCTGTAACTCCTACAAGAACAGAAGAAGAAACATTAGTATTTCTTCATACTACTTGACCGAAGGTAAAAAGGGAAAAAGAACAATACCTTTGTTCTTCACGTTGTGTGCTCTCTTCAACCTGTAAGAAGAGAAGGGGATGAAGAGTTAGTAACTCTTCATTTGACAGTAAAATAAAAAGAAAAGAACGTTCAGTTCTTTACTTACCGTAGCAGCGATCGATCAAATAGGTTTAGGGTTCGACCGGACAGGTTTATTTATAGGATTTTTTTTGGAGTCCTAACAAAAGTAGTGTTTTATTGAGGGTAATATATCCCTAATAGAGTCCTTAACCTAGTAGACACTTACTGGATTAGGTTAATCCTTCCCTGGATAAGCTCTGGGTTCGAACGGTTCACAAATGGAATTAACGACTTCGGTCAGGGCGTCGATTCTTGAATTGACGACCTTGTTCAGGTCGTTTCTTAAGAAGCGCCTTTAGTAAGGGCGTTCCTTGTTTTAAAACACGCCTAAGAAAAAGGCGTTTCTTGTCTTTGCCCTTTTTGGCGTTTGGAATTTGACGTCTTGTGGTGAGGGCGTCCTTTCTTGAATAACGCCTTAGGTAGAGGCGTTTATTATAAAATTAACGCCTTAATGAGAGGCGTTATTTGCATCTTGGGTTTTATTCCTCCATTTAACCCTCTTCTTATTATCTGTATTATATATATATTTTTTAATTTATTTCAAATATTTATTTATCAGGGTTGCTACACGGACTCTCCGAACGCACACATTGCCGTGAAGCCGTCTCTGGAGTCACGACAGTGAAGAGAAATCAACCACCAAGATCCCCACAATCCATGGGACTCGAAGAAAATCAAATGGGCCACAACTCGCACTCACAATGGGCTCAAAACTGCCCATTTAGCCCTTCAGCGGCACGCCCCTGGCAGCCTTCAGCAGCACGCCCTGGAGCCTTCAGTGGCACGCCCTCAAGGCCCTTCAGTGGCACGCCCTGGCAGCCTTCAGCGGCACGCCCCTGGCAGCCCTCAGCGGCACGCCCCGGCAGCCATCAGTGGCACGCCCTGGCAGCCTTCAGCGACACGCCCTCGCAGCCTTCAGCGGCACGCCCCTGGCAGCCCTCAGCAGCACTCCTTGGCAGCATTCAGCGGCACGCCCCTGGTAGCCTTCAGCGGCACGCCCCTGGCAGCCTTCAGCGGCACGCCCCGGCAGCCTTCAGCGGCACGCCCCGGTAGCCTTCAGCGGCATGCCCCCCTGCAGCCTTCAGCGACACACCCCCCTGTAGCCTTCAGCGGCACGCCCCGGCAGCCTTCAGCGGCACACCCTTTCCCCGCTTCAACGGCACGTTCCGGCAAACAAGATCTTGCGCCCATGCCCTATAGATCCTTGGCGCGCAGTGAGCTGTCCGAGGTGTCGACCGGAGGCTGGGCCACGCAAGCTACTCCTCTGCCACCAAGGACGGAGGAGTCAACTCCCAGTTAATGCCCGTCAACTTCGGACGCTTCCCGCCTTTGGAAGCTCTCGCCGTGGGAGGTATAAAAAGCCTCCGCTGCTCCAAAAGAACAAGAAGGACGGACGAGAGAAAAAGAGAGGAGACACACACATACACAGATAGTAAAGAGAAGAAGAGTGTTGTGTATGTGATTTTGATGATTACAAAATGCCTTTGTTGCTTAGCCTTGTGCGTGAATGCTCTTCACTTGAACTGGTTGTGGAAATGATCATAAACTATTTCTTTTGGGATATCATCATGTGGATGCATTGTAATTCTATAAGGCTTATCATCATGTGGATGAATTGTAATTCTACAAGGCTTATCATCATGTGGATGCATACGTGCTTTGAAGTTAGCACAAACATTGCATATACACTATCTCTAAACTTGGTGAGATTACTTTGTATTTAATGAGAAGCCTCTGTGAAAAATATACTTGGATAAATGTCATTTTGAGCATCATGTCATATTGAGCCACATATCATGAACGTGTACTTTGGTAATGCTAAATGAATGGAGGGAATGATATGTGGTTTGATGAGCTTGTGGATTGATCACATGGAATGTGACTCAACATTGTTATACGTACCTTGATTCCAAATTTGTTAATCATGCAATGGTAATTCAATATTAGAACTCCATGATTCTTACATGAACGATTCAACAAAAGAACAAGCATTTAAGGATAATGTGAAACTCAGGTAAAACAATGTTGTAAGTTCCATCTTTCACTCTTGGAATAGGTTCAACGAAGCAATTTATTGTGAACATGGTCATAGTGTTAATGCTTGATGTAAAGATCTTAATTGTCAACTAACACCTTGCTTTATCATGTTTTTCAGGATGAAAAATCATTGTTCATCTTCATGGGATTATGGTAACATTTAATCAATTGGTTCCCTTTGGTTTGATGGAGGTTTAGTTATTTTTTAAACTCAAACTGTCTTACAGTCTTCACCATTTTCAATCCAACCGTTGGATCTCCCTCTAAAAATTATATGTTGTAGCTCTGGGAGTCCTCCTTCCAACGCCTCCAGTCTTGTTTCGATCGGAGTTCGGAGCTAGGAGAATTAATTCTTGTCGCCGAAGCGCGCAGAGCTATTTTTTTCTTTTTTGTGAAACCTGCTGAAAGGGGTCGACCCGTGGGTCGACCCTGGGGTCGACCACTGTAACCCAGAACCTTAAATAAGGTTCTGTTTCGGTTCTGGAAGCATGAGGGTCGACCCCTGGGGTCGATCCATTGAAAGGGTCGACCCTGGGGTCAACCCATGTGACCCAGAACCAAATTTTTGGTTCTGTTTGGCTTCTGTGTGCCCGAGGGTCGACCCTGGGGTCGACCCCTTCCGGTTGAACGTCCAGCCACCATGTTTGACCGCCGTTTTCTTGCCCCAAAAGTCCTACCAATCACATCCTAATGCCCTATATCACTCCCTAATTCGTGGATCTGGTCTCCAAGCTGTCCCTTGACCGTTCTAAGCTTATAAAACATCCTATTGGAGTGAAACCCTAAGGAGAGGGCTGAAAACTATTCTTTGGTGTGCAGGTTCGGAGTTGAAGCTTTCAAGCCCTCTTCCACCTTGCTCTGAAGCTGAAATCGAAAGGAAGAAGCTTGAATCAAGGCCCAAGATCATATACAACTGAAAGGGGCATCCGAAATCAAGATCCAACCTCTGTTTGTGTTGCATTTCTTCACAATTGCTTCAAGAACGTTCTTCATCATGTAAAAGTATTTCATGAGGGAGTAATCTTGATCTTTCACTTCTATATCTTTTGTTTGAGATTGTTCAAGGTTTTGAATGGGCATCTAAGAAGTGTAATAATCATTTACATGTTCTTTGTTCACTCTCTCTTGCTTATATATATGAGCTATAATCTTTGTGATACAACATCTCTAATGCTCATATATTCTTTTGTATAGGTGAAGAAGAGGGGAATCTCTAAACCATTCATGTCTATATTCTTGTTTGAGATTAGCTTAAAGATCGAACTCATTATGTCTATCTACTCTTTCAGGTGAAGAGAGGAGATTGGAATAAGAAAAATAGAAGCGGCTAGAGGAGAGGAAGAAGATGATGTCAAGATTATGAACATCCGTCAGCGAGCAAGGAGAATCAGATTTTGATGAAGAAGGGGGAGCCTTATACTTGATGCATTCTTCTAGTTTACATATATAGAATTTGTGTGGAAGGTCATAGCATATATTTGTGATTGTTACATATACATTTGACAGAATATTTCGTGTGGGTGTTCGGAGAAAGGGGTCTCCGAGTGTGTGTGTGGTCTCTTGTGTGTCGATTTGTGCGGAGTATATCCGCGTGTGTGGTTGGGAGTTTACTCCCGTGTGGTTGTGTAGGCATTACCCTACGTGTGTGTGGACGGAGTTGTGTCTCCATGTGAGGTATCTTGTTCGGGGTGTGTTTCCCAACGTTGTGTGTGTGTGTGTGTGTGCTGCTGTGGCAGTAGTTTGAGGCAAGGCCTCGTGTGTGGTTTGCTGCGAAAGCAGCGTGTGTGTGTTGGGGTTTGTCCCCGTGTTGCTACATTTTGTAGCATGTAGTGAAGCCTCACCGGTTTGGTGAGGGGTGGACGTAGGGAGCCCGTCGTGGTCCCGAACCACCTTAAAAATCCTCGTGTCTTGTGGTTTGATTTGTGTGATTGTGAGTTCTCAACTTTCTGGTTATGTAATCGTGTGAGCTCGGTGAGATTGAGTGAATTAAGTTTAAACTTGTTTAGATTAATTTCCTCAATATTATCAATCGTGTAAATTCCACTGTGTGGTAGTTTGTGTTTTTAATTGGACATAGTTTTTAGCAGTAGGATTTATTCACCCCCCCTCTGGATCCGTGTTCCTGCACTACGGGACCCAACAATTGGTATCAGAGCGAGGCTCTGTTGTCCCTAGATCTTGCGATCTACAGAGTGATACCAGTGCATTCCACAATCATGAATTTTTCTACTGAACATATATCAATGAACTGTTTGCCAATCATCACTGGTTTGAATTTTAATTCTTGGCTAGGTAAACTGTGTGTGGTGATCAATTATATTAATCCTTGTCTCTGGAAATTGATTTGTCATGGTCCACACATATTACCTCTAGATGAGACCAAGTGGTCTAAACAGGATGAAATGATGCATCATGATAATGTTACTGCTTTAAGTTTATTGAAAGCTTCCGTGAATACTAACAAGTATCCATTTACATCTTCTTGTAGGACGGCGAAGGAGCTAATGGACCAGTTGATCTAAGCTCAAGAAAAGGAAAGATAAAAATGTCTCATGGCCGATGATGTTGATCAACAAAGTGACAAAAATGCAGAGGAGGTAAATTCTGATTCTGAAGAATTTACTCTTGATGATCTTGTTGAAGCTTATGATGAGTTGGAAAAGCAATATAAGAAAATCAAGTCAGAAAATAGAAAATTGAAAAAGAAATCTGAAAATATGTTCCATGAAAATGGTTCCTATGATAAATGTTCTGAGCTTGTTAACTTCAATGAACTTTTAGAGCATGATGTTGAATGTCACAAAAAAACCATTGCATGTTTGAGAAATGAAAATATTGCCCTCAAGAACATGATTGATCAATTGGAGAAAACTGAAAAGATCTAAGAAACAAAATGGAATCAAACTCAATTGATCAGGATATTTGCAATGAATTGATTATGAATGATAAACTTGTAAATGAAAATGAAGAACTCAAAAGGGAGAATAGTGCAATGCTAATTCAGATCTCCCTGCTTGAAAGTAGATTAAAAAATCTTGAAAAACTTGAAAAAGGGAAATCTGTGATTGTTGATGAATCTGACAAGATGCTTGTGTTAGAACAAAAGATGGAAAGCTACCAAATCATCAATGGTCAATTGAATGAAAAAGTCATTTCTTGTGAAAATGAGATCATTTCCTATGAATTGCATATTTCATCACTTGAAAAAGAAATTCTTGATCTGAATGCTTCTTTGTGTAAGTTTGTGAATGGGGAAGAAAATTTGAACAAGATATTGGGGAATAAGGTGAATTTCCAAAAAGAGGGGCTGGGCTATAATCCTGTGAACAAAAAGAACTTTGAAAATAAAGTCTACACATCATTTGTCCATAGTCCTAATATAGCCAGCACATCAAATGGGTCTCCAAATCGATCTGTTCCTCAAACAACAAAGCAATCAAATGAAGGTCTGAAAAAGAAACAAAACTTGCATCAAAAGGCTAAAAATATTGTTGGTGTCACGATGAATGCCATGAAAAATCATGTTGCACACACACATGCAGCCACAAAGAAAATCTCATGTTTTTATTGTGGTGAACTTGGTCATATGATGCATGATTGCTTTTTGATGAAATCTGAAGATCTAGAAGCATGCAAGAAAATGAATGGCTTCACAAAGCCAAGAAAGTTTTTGAACACAAAAAGAACTTTTGATAACTCTTATGTTCATGCAAGAAGACCATTTGAAAGATTTGCTCCATTGAACTGCTTTCATTGTGGAAGGTTCGGTCACAGGATGAACAATTACTTTAGTTTAAAAAATGATAACATCTCTACAAACCCACAGAAATTTCATGCTCATCCTGTTGTGAAGAAGAGAAATTTTCATGCTTATAATGATAACATTCATGCTAAATCACAGAAATGTGATTATCATGTTTATGAGAATTCTGTGAAGTCTCTTGGTTGTTGTCATTATTGTGGTGAGTTTGGGCATACCATGCATGTTTGCTCCTTAATGAATTTTGATGATATACATGCCCAAAAACTGTGGAAGGCACCCTCTAGAGGTGCAACTAATCATCTGGGACCCAAGAAGGTTTGGGTACCCAAAATAACCAAATGAGAATTTTGTTGCAGGATTGTCTTGAGGTCAAGTGGAAGGCTTGGAAGATGATGGATGCTCAAGACACAAATACAGAAAATGAATTGCCATGGAATGCTCTTCTTAAAGTGCTGCTAAACTCCAAAGATCTAAGGAAGCTTGGATACTCAAGTCTGCAATATGAGAACTTTGATAGAGGAATGCCTTAAGGCCAATCCGAGGTCATGGGTGCTTCAAGTCGACATTTGTTGAGGCCTAAGTCGACTTGGCCAGTCTTTGGTGCAATGCCTTGTGCAGGGTTTCTCTTCTTATCCTAGAGGAGTTTTGAAAGGGTTTTGACATGGGGTTCTTGATCTTGTCATATCTTTATGTGTTGCCCTATATGAAATGCGAATTTGGGGTCTTAATGGAACTCTTTTGGCTAATATCGATATACTTCTTGCAGGAGAGAAAGAAATGAGCTTATTGATGCAGAAGACAACAAGCGAAATAAGGTGAAGAATTTAAGAATGCTAATAAAGGTAACTCAAGATAAAGGTGAAAAAAAAGTGTTTGTTTGAAGCTCCTTGGTCTTGATGTTAATGCCATAACTTGACAGACAGTGATTGTGAAGGTTTGAATACCCCTTGGTTGTTCTTGACAATGTGGAAAATGAATGTTTGACTGAATGGTATTGAAACATCTGAGCAGTATATATGAGAGTGTATCCATTGAATGTCTTTTGCTAAACCCCCGATGTCATATGAGAATGTATTGTATTTTTCTGATCATCATTTCAATGATTACATGGTATATAAAATGGTGACATGTGGAAGGGCAGGTCAAGCCTGTCTGAAAGCTATCACCATGCGTGAGAACATTCCTCCGCCCGGTACCATGAATCATCTATGCACATGGCATCCAACTTAAATGAATTTTCTGAAATCATGCATTGATTATGGGGGAGTCTTGCATGCTGAAAATTTTGAAGATGATGTTTTCCATTCTCTCAGCATGATGATATTGTGTTTATGGCTGAACATCTTGAGGACTGAAGTTGATCAATGTTCCATGATCTTTACCAATGTGCTACTCATCCTTCTGGATAAAAGTAAATGTTTTCAACGAAAAGTACTCATGTGATAATTTTGATGCTTTGAATGAATTTCTGAATTCTCTTTTCAGAATAAAATTATCTCCTCACATGTTAACATTTGGTAATGCATGTCCTGCATCAGTTGCATTAGGTGCATATGGAGTGTCATGTGAAATCTGGAATCGTGCATCACATTGCATTTTTGCATATCATTCTCTGCATATCATTCACATATATTTTTGAGAGATAAAACTCATCGTGTGTCGTGTTGCATAGTTGGCATTCCTAGCATGCATATAGTGCCTATCTTTTCATTTTGCATTGCATATGCATATCTCCATTGTATGCTTGCATGTTATTATATGATATTCAACCCCTTCCTTGAAACTTCTAAGACCGTTTACTCCATTGTTAAATAATATTGCATCTGAGTCTTAACAAGTGTGCTTCATGTCAAACTCTAAGGGGGAGCATTTCATGCTTATTGCATTTACATAGGGGGAGCTACACTATCCCGTTCTAAGTTAAATTTTCTCTATACATGTTAAATCAAATTCGTACACTTCATGCACTTTAATGTGAAATTGAGTGTTGTTCATAAGGATATAGGAATTTCATTTCAACACTCTAAAGTAATTCAACTTGCTGCATGGATGATAAGAGACAGTTGAGGAAAAAGCTGCCTGCCTCCACATACAAAAAATGATTGATATGAAAGGCAGAGCAATGCTAAGTCTCACTGAGTAAACTGGGCACATGTCACCTGAGACGTGATGTGGTTCATTTCTGAAAAGTGTTGACTACAGTATCTCTGTTCAAATGCGGTGACAAGGTTCAGTATTCTGAGTAACCGGGGATTCTGGCATGAGCTCCATGTGTCTCCTCGCGTAAAAAGAAATTATTTTGAACCTGATTCTTTTTAGAAAAATTCAGATTGTCAGTATGAAAATTTCTGATGATATATTTGATTGAGGTAGAGCGAAGCCTCCAATACGGTGTCCTCTAAATTGAAGTGTAGTTTGTGAACTTGCTATTGTGTTTACTTGAAAATCCGGTTATCCATATGGCTAAGATTTATACTCATGTTACTCACTTGCACATGGTAATTTGATTTGATATGTATTTTAAAAATTTGATCAATTGCTTGACCTGTTGTACGTCTTCTCCTATTTATCTGCATAACCCTCTAGGTGTAATCATGAGCATTCTGAACTTAATGACTCACTTGTACTTTTCCTACACCTATCCCCTCACTGTAAATCAATTGATATCACTTCTTGTGAAGGAGTTGTGTTACATGTATCTATATATATCAGCTTGATTACATTGTATGCATTTCATGTCTCATCATTTTCATACATCATGTTTCATGCATTTCACTAGAAAACAAAAAATCAAAAATTTGAAAATCAAAAACAGTCATCTAATGTGTCAATGTCAATGGGGGAGCTTTGCATGTGATCTTATCTGCTTAACTCATCAGGTCTTGCATGAGTCAATACTTTTCTATTGGTGTTTGAGTGCTTATTTGCTGGCTCATCATTGTTCATGCCATACGCCATTTCTAATTGCTGCAACTCATGTGCATTTGCATATCGTTTTGGCATCCTGCATTCTACATGACCACATTGTCCACATTTGTATTTCCACTTTCAACATTTGGTATCAGACAATTGGTATCCAACAGTTCTGCCATTAGTTCATGCATATTGTGCACATTGGTTCTCTTTGTAATCCGGTTGTCCATGGGTTCTTGCCCTTCTGGATTCCCCATCATGATCCCCATTTCTGATTATGTCAAAGGGGGAGAGAGAGCATTATAACATAATATTTTGTCATCAACAAAATGGGGGAGATTGTTGTGTATGTGATTTTAATGATTACAAAATGCCTTTGTTGCTTAGCCTTGTGTGTGAATGCTCTTCACTTGAACTGGTTGTGGAAATGATCATAAACTATTTCTTTTGGGATATCATCATGTGGATGTATTGTAATTCTATAAGGCTTATCATCATGTGGATGAATTGTAATTCTACAAGGCTTATCATCATGTGGATGCATACGTGCTTTGAAGTTAGCACAAACATTGCATATACACTGTCTCTAAACTTGGTGAGATTACTTTGTATTTAATGAGAAGCCTCTGTGAAAAACATACTTGGATAAATGTCATTTTGAGCATCATGTCATATTGAGCCACATATCATGAACGTGTACTTTGGTAATGCCAAATGAATGGAGGGAATGATATGTGGTTTGATGAGCTTGTGGATTGATCACATTGAATGTGACTCAACATTGTTATGCGTACCTTGATTCCAAATTTGTTAATCATGCAATGGTAATTCAATATTGGAACTCCATGATTCTTACATGAACGATTCAACAAAAGAACAAGCATTTAAGGACAATGTGAAACTCAGGTAAAACAATGTTGTAAGTTCCATCTTTCACTCTTGGAATAGGTTCAACGAAGCAATTTATTGTGAACATGGTCATAGTGTTAATGCTTGATGTAAAGAGCTTAATTGTCAACTAACACCTTGCTTTATCATGTTTTTCAGGATGAAAAATCATTGTTGATCTTCATGGGATTATGGTAACATTTAATCAATTGGTTCCCTTTGGTTTGATGGAGGTTTTAGTTATTTTTTAAACTCAAACTGTCTTACAGTCTTCACCATTTTCAATCCAACCGTTGGATCTCCCTCTAAAAATTATATGTTGTAGCTCTGGGAGTCCTCTTTCCAACGCCTCCAGTCTTGCTTCGATCGGAGTTCGGAGCTAGGAGAATTAATTCTTGTCGCCGAAGCGCGTAGAGCTATTTTTTTCTTTTTTGTGAAACCTGCTAAAAGGGGTCGACCCGTGGGTCGACCCTGGGGTCGACCCCTGTAATCCAGAACCTTAAATAAGGTTCTGTTTGGGTTCTGGAAGCACGAGGGTCGACCCCTCGGGTCGACCGATTGAAAGGGTCGACCCTGGGGTCGACCAATGTGACCCAGAACCAAATTTTTGGTTCTGTTTGGCTTCTGTGTGCTCGAGAGTCGACCCTGGGGTCGACCCCTTCCGGTTGAACGTCCAGCCACCATGTTTGACCGCCATTTTCTTGCCCCAAAAGTCCTACCAATCACATCCTAATGCCCTATATCACTCCCTAATTCGTGGATCTGGTCTCCAAGCTGTCCCTTGACCGTTCTAAGCTTATAAAACATCCTATTGGAGTGAAACCCTAAGGAGAGGGCTGAAAACTATTCTTTGGTGTGCAGGTTCGGAGTTGAAGCTTTCAAGCCCTCTTCCACCTTGCTCTGAAGCTGAAATCGAAAGGAAGAAGCTTGAATCAAGGCCCAAGATCATATACAACTGAAAGGGGCATCCGAAATCAAGATCCAACCTCTGTTTGTGTTGCATTTCTTCACAATTGCTTCAAGAACGTTCTTCATCATGTACAAGCATTTCATGAGGGAGTAATCTTGATCTTTCACTTCTATATCTTTTGTGTGAGATTGTTCAAGGTTTTGAATGGGCATCTAAGAAGTGCAATAATCATTTACATGTTCTTTGTTCACTCTCTCTTGCTTATATATATGAGCTATAATCTTTGTGATACAACATCTCTAATGCTCATATATTCTTTTGTATAGGTGAAGAAGAGGGGAATCTCTAAACCATTCATGTCTATATTCTTGTTTGATATTAGCTTAAAGATCAACTCATTATGTCTATCTACTCTTTCAGGTGAAGAGAGGAGATTGGAATAAGAAAAAGAGAAGCGGCTAGAGGAGAGGAAGAAGATGATGTCAAGATTATGAACATCCGTCAACGAGCAAGGAGAATCAGATTTTGATGAAGAAGGGGGAGCCTTATACTTGATGCATTCTTCTAGTTTACATATATAGAATTTGTGTGGAAGGTCATAGCATATATTTGTGATTGTTACATATACATTTGATAGAATATTTCGTGTGGGTGTTCGGAGAAAGGGGTCTCCGAGTGTGTGTGTGGTCTCTTGTGTGTCGATTTGTGCGGAGTATATCCGCGTGTGTGGTTGGGAGTTTACTCCCGTGTGGTTGTATAGGCATTGCCCTACGTGTGTGTGGACGGAGTTGTGTCTCCATGTGAGGTATCTTGTTCGGGGTGTGTTTCCCAACGTTGTGTGTGTGTGTGTGCTGCTGTGGCAGTAGTTTGAGGCAAGGCCTCGTGTGTGGTTTGCTACGAAAGTAGCATGTGTGTGTTGGGGTTCATCCCCGTGTTGCTACATTTTGTAGCGTGTAGTGAAGCCTCACCGGTTTGGTGAGGGGTGGACGTAGGGAGCCCGTCGTGGTCCCGAACCACCTTAAAAATCCTCGTGTCTTGTGGTTTGATTTGTGTGATTGTGAGTTCTCAACTTTCTGGTTATGTAATCGTGTGAGCTCGGTGAGATTGAGTGAATTAAGTTTAAACTTGTTTAGATTAATTTCCTCAATCTTATCAATCTTGTAAATTCCGCTGTGTGGTAGTTTGTGTTTTTAATTGGACATAGTTTTTAGCAGTAGGATCTATTCACCCCCCCTCTAGATCCGTGTTCCTGCACTACGGGACCCAACAAAGAGGAAGAAGAAGAGAAGAGAAGAAGAGGAGGGGAGGCTCGGGCTCCCCCCTGTCGCTCCGTCCACCGCCCCTGTGCGAAGAGAGCAAGGAGAAGAAGAGAAGAAGAGTGGAGACCTTGCTGTTCCGCCACCCCGGCCTCTGTGCGAAGAGAGAAGAGAAGAAGATAGAATAGAGGGAGAGAAGAAAGGGAGTGAGCTGTGGGCGGGCAGGAGCCAGTTCCATTCCCTCCCCCCTCTCCATTTTGTCTAGTTCTTCCCTTTCCTCCGTTCTTTTTTTTTGTGTTGTAATGTATTAGCCCCCTTGGGGCACCCCTCTTATGAGAATAAAAATAGGAGAAGTGCGAATGTTTCTTTTTTTTGTGTCTTTCTAAGGTGCTTTTTTTTTCGTGTTTACATCCCTCCGGGTTTTACTCCCCCTGTGTGGTTTTCCACCCACTGATCTTGAGGGCTGCTGCACCCTCAGTCCACCTTCCTTGGCCGCCCAGCGGCACACCCTCCTTGGCTGCTTCAGCAGTACACTCCCCCCCTACGGGCCTTCAGCGGCACACCTGCACTATTGGTTTGCTTAGCGGCACACCCTTAGGCTGCCTTAGCGGCACACCTTGATTGGCATTCCTCCGGTGCATTTGTGGCTTGTATCAGCCTATTGGTTTCTCGACACTTTCTCCGAGTTTCCCGAGGTTTTACTAAGGTGTCGCCGCTCTCGGGCGCCCACCTCCAATTGTTAGGTTCCGCCACTCCATGTGGGCCCGTTCCCTGTATCTCCCCTACGCTCGGGTCAAGGGGAGATACTGCCGAATTTTTTGTTAGAGACAATAACATATTAAAAAGACAAAAGGAAGTAACAAACAAACGGGGCAATAACGAATTAAAAGACAAAGAGAAAGCAATAAACAAATGGAACCAACAACAATAAAACATTCTAATCAACTAAAGGAACACCCCTCAAACTCTCCAGCGGTACACCCTTCAACCCTCCAGCGGTACACCCTTCAAACTCTCCAGCGGTACACCCTTCAACCCTCCAGCGGTACACCCTTCAAACTGTCCAGCAGTACACTTCTTAGCCCCTCCAGCGGCACACTCTTCACCCTCAGCGGTACACTCCTCAGTCCCTCCAGCAGCACACTCTTCACTCTCAGCATACACTCCTTAGCCCCTCCAGCGGCACACTATTCACCCCCAGCGGTACACTCCTTAGCCACTCCAGCAGCACACTCTTCACCCTCAGCGGTACACTCCTCAGCCCCCCAGCGGCACACTCTTCACCCTCAGCGGTACACTCCTTAGCCCCTCCAGCAGCACACCCTTCACTCTCAGCAGTACACTCCCTTGGCCCTCAGCGGCACACTCCCTTGGCCTTCAACAACACACTCTCCACCAACCTCCAGCAGCACACTCCCTTGGCCCTCAGCGGCACACTCCCTTGACCTTCAACAGCACACTCTCCATAACCTTTCAGCGGTACACTCTCCTCTGCCCTCTCCACACACATGCCGAATGTAACAGGCAATAATAATAATAACGGACTCATAAAAAAGGGGGGGATAAATAATAACAACAATAATAAAATTATAATAACAAAAAGGGGTAAATAATAATGATGACAAACCCAATAAATAAATAAATGATAACAATAAAAAAGGAGATAAATAATAACAATAATAATAAAATTATAATAACAAAAAGGGGTAAATAATAATGATGACAAACCCAATAAATAAATAAATGATAACAATAAAAAAGAAATAAATAATAATAATAAAATTATAATAACAAAAAAGGGGTAAATAATAATGATGACAAACCCAATAAATAAATAAATGATAACAATAAAAAGGAGATAAATAATAATAATAATGATAAAATTATAATAATAAAAGGGGGAAATAAGTATTAATAATTACCGATTCAATAAAAAGAATATAATAAATAAATAGGTAGATAATAATAAAAAAATAATAATAAATGAACAATAATAACAAACTCACCAAAAAAAAATATAAAGAAATAACAAATAGTAACGATAAAAATTTAAATAATAATAAAATGATGAGCTCCACTCCACAGCCTCATTCTCCTCAAGACCCGGTATAAAGGGAACATTGACGCCGCCCCTCCAAGTCGGATTCGGACCTTGGGAGCCATCCCAATACGGTCGTAATCCGACATTGCTTTGGGCCGATAGTCTATCAAACCTGATGCTTTCCCGTTGGGATTCGTTCTCGCCCTTTCATTGAGATTGCCGTAAACTCGGCATACATTTGTACGGGTTTATTTTCCGTTTACGTCGCGCCTTCAATACAGATCTTAATCCGAACATAGAGTGGTCCATGAACGACCAACACAATCTGGATGGAACGAGACGGCTCTCGTCATCCCCGAACCCTACGCGTGGGAATATCAATAAGACCTTCGTGAGTCATGTTTAGACCACGGGTTCGCCCTAGTCATGGTCATTGCCTGACCCACATCTTAGGCCTATAGCAAGCCATCTCGGTATGCATCTCTATTTTGGAATCTAGTCTCGGGATACTTTCCCGCTGCCTTTCGACATCGAAAATATTAACAACGCCCACGCAAGCCTCGTTTGGACCGCGGGAGGCGCCCCCGGAATGGTCCTGACTCGATCTTGCACCGGACTGACAAAGTTATTGGTTTTCGACCGCTCTAACCGGGATTTAACCGAATGGCTCCCATCCCTTCGAATAATAAATCTGCCGTGCCCCGGCATACATCTGCTCCGATTCTCTCCGTGACGATTGCGATTTCCTGAAGCCGGACGCTTGTCCGAATATCAAAATGGTCTCTTGAGTGACCGACATATTTCGAATGCTTGCTTCCCTAGACATAGGGCTTCCCGACTGATCCGAGACCGCCATCGGCTTGTTTCTCTCGATATAATTTCTTGGCCTTGAGACCCTGATTTCTGGTGATTAATCAAGGGTGTTCCCTCGTATGGGGGATGTAAATGACGTCGTGACCTTTACGGCACGGCGGGTTTTGGTCCCGACACAAACCACACAATCGTCTGATCGAGTCAGATCGAGCGCACAATGGGCTCTTTGGAGCCCGAATAAATTGTCACTTTGTGACTGGCACACCCACACACTTAATAGACGAACCAACCATTCCCGAATAACAGAACAACATAATAAGTGAACGAAAAGTGCGTCCACAACTCTGGCACGCCCGGTGGGACGGAACCACCCTTCATCTCTTCGCCGGGATTCAGGACCTCGTGGCCCCCTAATAAACGATGTTTGCCTGCTTTGATGAATTGCAGGTGCTGTCTTCGCCAGTCTTATAAAAAAAGCCAGACTCGGTGCAGCTGCCTTCATGGCCTCGAGGACGCTGCTTCGAAGCATATGCGGCTTCCAGGAATCATGGGGGTTGTTATAAAAAAAAAAGAGAACAGAAGAGAAGGGAGGGGAAATCAAACCCCCCTTTTTTCCTCAAAAAGAAAGAGAAGAAAAGAAGAAAAGAAGAAGAGAAGAAAAGAAGAAAAGAAGAAAAAGAGAAAAGAAAGAAGCAAAAAAAAGAAGAGAAAGAATTGGCAAGAGAGGGTTGTACGGCCACGTCTGTCGAGACCCATGATGGATAAAGATTACCATTGTGGGGTTGATGCGGTGGAGCGAACCACTCATCCCCTCCCTGAGGGGGTGAGCGCTCTCCTGCACCTCCACCCTGGTCAATCATACAAAAGAGGAGAAGGGAAGCAGGGACAAAAAAAGGGAAAGAAAGAAGAAAAGAAGAAAAGTTGGCCAGCATCGCCGGTCAAAAGAGCAAGAAGAAACTCGGCATCCCACCCGACTATATGAGGCTCCGAGTCTGCGGTGCAATGACCCAGCTCGTTCCTCCTTCCTGCTGCCTCCATCGGGTACAAAATGGCCCCCCGAGTGGTTGTTAAAAAGACCCAGCAAGCCACAATTGTAGCTTGGTGAATGGCTGCTCGCTGTGGGGAATGCTTTATAGCAATGAGGCCAAGCACGGCCACCACTCCCGAAGAGAGCATGCACATACCCCGCCGTGGGGGATAAGAAGAGGAGATATACTCTGATCTAGGGGTACATGAAGGGAATCTGCCTCGGCTCGGGGGCACAACATACAACAAAGCTACACCCCGGCTCAGGGGCCTTTGAAGAAGAAACGTACCTCGCCTGGGGGCACAAAAGTGAAGAGACATACCCCCCAACCTAGGGGGCGGATGAAGAAAAGCTACACCCCCACTCTGGGGGGGGCATATGAAGAGAAATACGCCCCGCCGTGAGGGGGTAAAAGAAGCAGAACATGTCCCCGCCCTGGGGCATAAGAAGCAGCAAGAATGCACCCCGGCTCAGAGGGTATTTGAAGAAGAAATATACCGCGACTGAAGGGCACATGAAGAGAAATATACCCCTACTCTAGGGGCATATGAGACGAAACTATACCCCGATATGGGGGCACATGAAGCAAAAGACATACCCCGCCATGGGGGCATAAGAAGAAAAGAATTCACCCCGACCTGGGGACACCCCAAAAAAGAGAAACTCACCCTGGCTTAGGGGTATATGAAGAAGAAACGTACCCCGACCTGGGGGCATAAGAAACAAAAGCACACCCCATGCTAGGGGCATATGGGGAGGAATGCACCTCGCCCTGAGGGGCGTAAAAAGCATAAGAACACACCCTTGCTTAGGGGCATTTGAAGAAGCCACATCCCGGCTCGGGAGCATAAGAAACAAAAGATATACCCCACGTCAGGGGGCATATGAAGTCAAGAATCACACCCCCGCCTTGGGGGTATTTGAAGAAGAGGCCTGCCTCGCCTCAAGGGCCTAGAAGCTATAAAGAACACGCCCTGACTCAGAGGCATATGAAGAGAGGTCCACCCCGGCTTTGGGGAATGTGAAGAAGAAACAAACCCCGCTAGTGGGGGCATAGAAGTCATGAAGGACGCGCCCCGGCTTAGGGGAATTTGAAGAAGTTGCATCCCGCTTTGGGAGCATAAGAAAGAGAAGAATACACCCTGGCTTAGGGACGATTGAAGAAGAAACATACCCCGCCTGGGGGCATAGAAGCCATTAAAAATATGCTTCGGCTTAGGGGCATTTGAAGAAGCTATATCCCATCTTGGGAGCATAAGAGGGAAAAAAACGTCCACCTCGGCTTAGGGGCATTTGAAGAAGGAATACATCCCGGCCTCGGGGTCCATGAAGCAACATATATCCCCCCCCTGAAGCAGAACAAACAACATTCCCCGGCTTAGGGGAGCATATGAAGAAGGGAATACACCCCGATATGGGAGCACATAAGTAAAGAAGAAGGGTTTACCCTGCCTTGGGGGCATAAGAAGCAAGAATTACACCCCACCCTGGGGGCATATAAAGTAACATACACCCCACCTGGGGGCATAGAAGCCATAAAGAACATACCCCGCCCGGGGCACAGAAGCAAGGAGGCAGGATCCGCCCCAACCTGGGGGCACACAAAGAGGGAAACCACACCCCGCCATGGGGGCATGAGAAGCTAGGAATATACCCCGCCCCAGGGAGCATAAGAAGCAGAAGCCACACCCCGTCTGGGGGCATAGAAGCCATGAAAGACACACCCCGCCCGGGGGCGCATGAAGAGAATACACTCCATTCTGGGGGCGTAAGAAGCAGGAGAACCCACCCCTGTCTGGGGGCATGAGAAGCGGAGGACACATCCTACCTTGGGTGCAAAGGAACAAAGATCCTACCCTGTATAGGGGCGTATGAAACCAAAGAATACACCCTGGCGTAAGGGAATACAAAGAGAAATATACCCCACTCTGGGGCAGAGGAAGCAGAAGAATACACCCTGGCCTGGGGGCATATGAAGCCAAGAAACACACCCCCGTCTTGGGGGTATTTGAAGAAGAAGCATACCTAGCATCGAGGGCTTAGAAGCTACAAAGGGAAATACACCCCGATATGGGGGCACATGAAGCAAAAGACATACCCCGCCATGGGAGCATAAGAAGAAGAATTCACCCTACCTCGAGTGCATAAAAAGCAAGAACTACACTCCGCCTCAGGGGCGGAAATACACCCCGCCACGGGGGCACTAGAAGCAGAATATACCCCGTGCCAGGGGTAAGTAAAAAAGATACCTCGCTCTGGGGCATCAGAAGCAGCAATACGCCTCGCCCTGGGGGCATCAAAAGTAGCAATACACCCCACCTTGGGAGCACAAGAAGCAAACATTCCCCCCGGTGTGTCTGGGCAGAAGAAAAGAAGTCACCCCGGCCTGGGGACACTCAAAGAAAGAGCCACACCCCGGACTGGGGGCATACAAAGAAAGAAACTCACCCCACCTCGAGGGCACAAGAAGCAAAACACACCCCACCTTGGGGGCATAAGAAACCAATAACATACCCCGCCATGGGGGCATTAGAAGCGGAATGCATCCCCGCCCCGGGGGCATATGAAGCAACATACACCCCGCCTGGGGCATAGAAGCCATAGAGGAGACTCTCCGGCTCAGAAGCATCAGAAGAAGAAGCATGCCCCACCTGGGGGCATAGAAGCCATAAAGAACATACCCCGACTTAGGGGCGTCAGAAGAAGAAACATACACCCCGATCCAGGGACATAAGAAGCAAGAGAATATGCCCTGCGAAAGGGGTATAAGAAACATGAAGAATGTACCCTGGCCTGGGGGCAAAAAAAAATGCACTCCGCCCTTGGCGCATAAGAAGCAAAAGCACCTACCCCAGCCTGGGGGCACAAAAAGTACACTTCGCCCTTGGCGCATAAGAAGCAGAAGCACCTACCCCAGCCTGGGGGGCAAAAAATATATATATACTCCGCCCTTGGCGCATAAGAAGCAGAAGCACCTACCCCAGCCTGGGGGCACAAAAAATATACTCCGCCCTTGGCGCATAAGAAGCAGAAGCATCTACCCCGACCCGGGGCACAGAAGCGAAGGGACATACATCCCGATCTGGGAGCATAAGAAGAAAGATATACTCCGCCCAAGCAGCATTTGAAGAAACAACATACCCTGCTTAGGGGACACAGAAGCCGTAAAGAGATACACCCCCATCTCAGGGGGGGCATAAGAAGCAAAAGATACACCCTCGTGCCGGGGACACATGAAGAGAAGCACTCCTCCGCCTTTAGGGGTAGAAAAAGTAGAATTCACCCCCGCCATGGGGGGTATAAGAAACAAAAGACACGCCCCGTTGTTGACACCTTGAAAATGAGCAAGGGCAGAAGCAGAATTGAAAAGGAGATTAGACCAATAGTTAAAGATCAATGACGAAGCTCGTCAACCGTCTACCCGGCTGAAGCCTTTTCCCGGCCAAGCTGAGGTCCGGTGCCATTGCCAGTCAGACGGCGGCGCTGATGAAATAGCAGTCACCTGACTGATGAAACCCCCTAGCACACTTTAACAAGAGCTACACTACGGCCTCGTATGAAGGTCTGCAGATGACACGTCATATCAAGTCAGATATTGATTTGTTGACAGATGAGATGTGAGCAAAGATAAAGATAAAGCAAGAACCAGCAAATGAAGATTGTGAAGATTCCGGCAAGGTCCGAGCCACGGAAGAATTACCACTGAAACTATTACCCGGCTAAAGCCTCCTCGGGCTAAAGCTGATGTCCGGTGTTATCGTCATCCAAACGACAGCACTGATGAAATCCCAGTCTGCTGACTAATGAAATCTCAAGATGATCTCAACAAAGTTACGTCACTAATACTGGACCTTCTCCAGTTACGATGAATATCAGTTTAAAGAATTAAGAGAAGCCAAGGCACGTGTGAGGCCTAAAAGCCCTAAATGGGCCGGCCAGATGGGCTTCCGGGAGCGGCGCCGGAAACCTCAACAGGAGGCCACTCGGCGCGCCGGGAGCTGCTGCGAGCAGAGTGCCGCGCCGAGTTCCACCCGCCGAGAGGGTAAGAGGATCGGGTCGATAAAAACCCACCCCTTCGAAAAATGAGAAAAAACACAGAGAGACAAAAGTTCAGAAGATCCTCACCCTCACCACCGCCAGAAGGAAGAAGAGAGCCTCCTCCACTGAAAGAAAGAGTGAAGAGACCAAAGGAGAAAGCAGAGAGAAGGTCCGAAGCTGATTGAAGGTGGGCACCGGGGAGGGAGAGGAGTCAATGCTCTGCCGTCCCCCCCACATTTCTGTATTTCATCTTCTTGTAATTTCGATTGATGCTACTTCTTCTTCTTCTGATGTATTCTGCGACATCGTAATCGGTTTTCATGCCGCTAGAACAGGACTTAGTCTTTGTTTACAATTTTCTTCTATGTACTCCGTCCCTCTGATGCATGGATGTAATAGTCATGTCCGAATGAATAAACGAATGGAAAAGGCCGCGATTGTCGCCTGCTATTGTCTCTGTGAAGGTTTGCCCCCCTATTCCCCTCCGCAGTCTGATTATTCATCTGCGTTTTCTTTCTCGAAGATGCTTTCATGCGCTTGTTCCAGAGCCAGGGACAGGCCATCCCTTGGCCTTCGGAACAAAGCCAAGCCACATGACGATTCGCATCTATGAGATTCCAGAGTTTCTGATGCCCGGTTTGCTTATCGACATCATCAGAGTCGTTTCTGGACCAGAGACAGATATCTCTTGGTTCCTAGGATGACGAATGATAACATCAAGCCATCCTCCTGGAATTCTGCATAAGTAATGGTGACAGAGGCTCCTTATGTTCGGGTTTTCTTCCCCAATTCCCCTCAGCTCCTGGCCTTCTTTTGAAACATAAACCAAAATCAGTTGAAACCCGATGAATCCATACGTTTTGATTCCACAGAGCCCATTCACCTTGGCCTGAACCGCCAGGAAACCCCTAATTCATCGACAAATCCAAAGATAGAGTGCCGTAAAACCCTAAATTCATCTCGGCGCCCTCGTCTATCTCGGCTCCACAAACAGTAAAACGGATGAACAGCCCTCGGCGCAAGCCTTCTTACCCCGAGACCCTATCTCCTTAGCGCGCCGGGAGCCTCCCTATTGTTTTACCTCGCGCCGAAAAGCCACCCCACCTCACTATTTCTCCTCGCGCCGAGAAGCCCACGCCGGGAGCCTCCCTGGCCTTCTCTTCCTCGTGCCGGGAAGCCTGTGCCGGGAGCTTCCCTGGCTTGCTCTTCATCGCGCCGGGAAGCCCGTGCCGAGAACCCTTGCCTCCTTGCCACTGGCGCCAGGAGCCCCCCCCCTGGCCTCCTTGCCATTGGCGCCGGGAACCCATGGCCGTTTGGCCCTTGCGCCGAAAAGCCTCCTTGGCCTCCTCATAGTGGCGCCGAGAACCCTTGCCT
Organism: Amorphophallus konjac; assembly: GCA_022559845.1. Classification (NCBI taxonomy): domain Eukaryota; kingdom Viridiplantae; phylum Streptophyta; class Magnoliopsida; order Alismatales; family Araceae; genus Amorphophallus; species Amorphophallus konjac. Next base: position 186,386,543 of record CM040125.1, read on the forward strand.
CCTTGCCACTGGCCCCAAGAGCCCCCTGGCCTCCTTGCCATTGGCGCCGGGAACCCATGGCCGTATGGCCCTCGCTCCGAAAACCCTTCTTGCCACGCTGTTTCGCGCCGGGAACCTATATGCACATCCAAGCTGCCCCGAGAGCCTGCTTTGCCACTCAATTGAACCCCCGGCACCTGGATCAAACCCACCCAGGGATGCCCATGAGTCACCAGACCTGTCCCGGGGATAAATCGAAGGGAGCCAGACTCCCTTATGTTCCATTGATCCGCACCGGATTCATGAGCACCCCCTTTTAGCTAAAGTGAGCTCTGCCACTGCATGAGTGTCACCGGCTTCTATAAGGGAAGAGTCAAACATTGCCCCAGGGCATACATATGCAGTGTGGGAGGTTCGCTCCCTCTTTTTCTCGGCTTTCATCCCAGCATTCCGTGGGTGATAGCCTATTCTCCCCTGGGCATAATCCAGATTATGGGGAGATGCTGCCGAAATGTCGACCGATGTTTAACCCCGATAAGCCCCGGGAAGTGCACGTCATGCACCTCCCGTCCGGCCCAATCCTTCGGGGAATATGAACACTGCGAGGCCTTTGGCCGGATGAGAAACGTGAAGGGGGACATGTCCCCGATGACTGTCCGGACCCTGCCCCGTCGCTGCGCGGACGGTGTCCTATCTCTACCCGGCACGACCTACACAGAGGGGTCATGCTGATTTAATAACCTATCGTTTACCCAGTTACCTCCTTAGAATAATAATAGCTTCAATATCATGCACTTCATTTTTTAGCCGCCCCGAGTGGCCTCCTATTTTGGCGTTTAATCAAGGGTTGTCCTTCTTAGGAAGGGCGTAATTAACGTCATAGCCTTTATGGTATGGCGGACTTTTGGTCCCGACTCGGACTTCACAATCGACTGACCAAGTCAGATCGAGCGCACAATGAAATCGTCACACATGTGACTGGCACGCCAATTAACCAAACCAATAAATCAATGAATCAATAAAACATTCCAAAATCTATTAAAAATAAAAATCCCCGCGTCCACAAGTCTGGCACGCCCGGTGGGACCTAGTCTCCCTTCATCTCTACGCCGAAATAGGAGGCCCAGTGGGCCCCCCCTCAAATTTCTGATTCCGTGCTTTCTCTATTTTCAGGAAACTACAATGACGGCTGGAATCATCTCTGTACACTTTGATCAACAAGTGGTCGATGCACATGTTCGAGAGGGCTACCTGGCGGTACCTCTTGCATTCGGATCGATGCCGCCTGCTGTCGGGATGCCCAACTGCCTGGGCCTCATCTTCACCGACTTGCTCGAGATCGACAACCAGGAACAAAAGACTGTTGTCGATACATTGCCACAAGCTACCATCCCCAAAATGAGCCGGGGGATGTAGGATACTCCTGAGGTCGTGGCCTGCTTCGTCCATCACGAGGCGAAAAGGGGTGCACCCTCTGCTGCTGGAAGGAGGAGGAGATCCGACAGGAAAGCCCGATCCACTGTTGCGGGACGCCGGATATCCAACTCAGGAAAGACAATGATGATCGGAGGAATCCGGACGAACCTCAACGGCCACCCGAGGGGGGTCAACCCAGATGTGGTCGTCCCGAGAGTACCCACCACCAACAGATTCCAAACTCTGGCTACTAGGAGGGCCGACGTCGAGAAAGAGGACCGAAGGCCGTTGGCACCAAAGCCGCCCAAGTTCAGGCAGATCTGGCGGCCGAAGAAGATCCAGAGCTGGGTCCCAGCTCGAGAAGAAGAAAACATTGTTGACACCCTTGTTGCCCGCTTCAGGGTAGGAAGCGGAAGGGGAAAAGGAAGAGACATAAGAAATGCTGCAGCTGTTCACCCCGGGGCTCGGGGTAGGAGAGATGAGGAAGAGAACGAAGGAAGAAATCTGACTACTATTCGCCCCAGGATGAGGGGCAGAAGATATGAGCAGAAGGAAGACCTAATGGTCACTCACCCCATGGCTGGGGGCAAAAGATGGGAAAGAAAGAACTATGCTGCTGCTGCCAACTACTGCCAGGATGAGAGTAGAAGGTTCAGGGAGATAGAGGAAATGAGAATAAGCGAACCAGTCACTGCTGCTACTCCAAGAAGACCAAGAGCATGTGCCAGACAGGCCGATATATTCGAATACTACAGAGCCGAGCATTTGAATGCTCAGGTGGCAAGACTGGCTTATCAGCAGAAGAGCCAGGAAATATTGATGCTCCAACCAAAGCCACGAAGGCACAATCAAGAAGAGATGAAGCAAGTGGCTCAAGACTACTTCCACTACCTGGGGAATTCCGCCCTCGGGCAGCAAAGATTATCTCGTGCCTTGGGCACCATGGATGAAGAAGAAGAAGAAACCCTTCAGGAAGTGATGCTCGGAGTCTCCTCCTCCGATTCCAATGATTATGAAGAAGGCCACAGAGCCTGGTATGGGAAAGAAGACCTGCATAGGAAAGAAGCCAGAGAAAGAATATCAGTCTTTGACCGGCTCAAATACCCCGATCAGATGAGAAAGAAAGTCTACAGGCAGAGGGAAAAGATGCAGATCTTTGCCTACAATATGGCCGGGCTTGTCAAAGGGCAAGATATGTTACCGACACAGCCAGATGAACTGCTCAGACTAGCAACCAGACCAGGCCCCGTCACAAGAAGAGGCCAGGCGGCAAAAGATAAGATGAAGACTAATGATGAAGCCTGCAAGATCACCACTATGACAGTTAATGTGGTAACAGCAGAAGAGGAAGACAATCCCTTTTTTGATGATGCTGAAGGGACTTCAAAAGATCTACAGATCCCATCAACCCTGGATCCCATGATCCAGATGATGTTTAGAAGATATCAACAAGAGATCAATGCTCTCAGAAGATAGCTAAATGAGAGGCATGAAGTTACACCGGTCTCCAAGCAAGCCGAGCCTGTAGGGCAGACTGCCAGCTCAACAGAAATGGCTATCCCAGCTAATCCTCTTCCGGCTGATAAGGGCAAAGCACCGAGCCAACCCATTCTGCAACAGACGATAGCTCAACCCTCTGCATCGCAGACGCAGCCTGCCGCACCTACCTTGCGCGCAACTATGATGACAACTCCTTATAGTCAGCAACAAGCTCACTTCTTCCTGGAAAACATAGATCCGACCATAGCCCAAAAGCTGATGATTGAAAAGATTGTGGAAACGAAGCTGTCTGAAAAGACTGGTGATGATGCTAGTACCTACGATGTGTACATGGTACCGTATCCTCCCCAGTATGCTGCTAAGAGACTACCTCCAGGCGTCAGTAAGCCACCGAAGTTTGAAAAGTTTAATGGCCAGAGCTCTCCCAGGGAGCACATAGCTTACTACACCACAATCATGGGTGACTTGGCAGCTGATGAAGCTTATCTGCTTAAGTTCTTCTGCTCATCTCTCACCGGGATAGCCTTTGAATGGTATTCAAGCCTGCCGGCTGGGTCAGTAACCGATTGGCCTGATATGCAAAGAAAGTTCCGCGATAGATTTCACGTCATGGAAAGAGAAATTACAATAGCAGAACTATATGCAACCAGGCAAAAGCAAGATGAAACAGCACTGGACTGCATCAAAAGGTGGAGGAACTTAGCTATGAGATGCAGAAGACCTCCTCATCAAGAAGATGCAGTGCAAATATGTAAGCAAAGCCTCAGGAGAGAGGTACTGGAAAAGATGATTGGTGCGGATGTCAGAACATTTGACCGATTGAATAATATAGTGGCGGAGGTCGAGACGTTCCTGTCTAAGCGTCCGACGGTCAATGCTCCCACTGTGCCGAAAGGGAAGTCTAATGATCGACGACCATCGCACTCGGAGGCCAACACCGTCGATTTCAGAACCTTCGAGCAACAGAAAGGGAAGAAGGGGGCAGATGAAGCTCCCCCACCAGCAAACACAGCAGAAAGAAAAGATAAGGTCTCTCTGAGAAACAAAATGAGAAAGCCGTACTCTTTCCCGAAAGATAAGACAGCCGCACTATTCAACTGGGCATACAAGTTCAACAAGGTAACATTGCCTGAGCCAAAGAGACCCGATGACGCGGCGAAGAAAGGTGATCCACTGTTCTGTCCATATCACCGTGCGCTGGGGCACGCGATTGAAGATTGCTACGTCTTCAAAGATATTATGGAAGGCATGGTCAAAAAGGGCGAGCTACAGCTGGGAGATTACCAGGTAGAGCCACCTCGTCCACATGAGCCTCCGGCATTAAAAATGGCCGCCAATATGATTTCAATCTACCAGCAGCTGCCTAAGGAGGCCGTTGAAGAATGTACCAGGCATACTTATGAAGCTTGCTTCCTCACCCCACTGAAGGATCAGAAAGGATGGCAGATGAAACCCATAAAGAACAGAAAGAAGACTCCCGCAGTCAATACCAATGGAGCAGTTATCCGCGGTGTCACACCAAGACCCGAACCACCTCCAGTAAAGCCAGTATGGCGCACAGCTGAAACAGGGCCGGTCATCCGGATCCCCACTCATAACGAAGAAGACAAGTCCCCCTACCTGCGCATAAGGAAGTAAGTCCTGTAGCCAGGCGTCTACAACAGTATATTAATGGGCTCGATGAATATGAACAGAAAAAGCCCGGGCACCTGCTGGTGAAAGACTGTATACTCTGGGAACAACTCGAAGAATTGAAAAATAAAGAGCAGTCAGAGGCAGAACAAGAAAAAGCTGAGACTGAACCCTTCTGGGGGCAGGGGCCAATAAAGCCAAATTCCCAGAAAAAGAAGAGACGGCCCAAGTCCAAGAAGGGAAAGAGGGTCATGACAGTACAATGCAACACCCTGTCAGCACTCTTTACCTTGCCCGGGGAGGATGATGAGGATGAAACATCAAATGCCCCGCTAGAAGCCAACCATGCCGAGGCCTCAACCTCGGCACATGCAACATGCTCCGGAAGAAGGTGGGGGCGCCCACCACCAGCTAATCATAACATTATGTTCAGAGGGGAACAGCCCTACTAGATTCCCGAACCGGAGGTACGAGGTGTCCAGGTTCCTCCCCCTACCGGCTTGTACCAAGAAAAGAAGAAAGGAGGTCAAACTCCAACATTTCTAGAATTTCTGTCTAGTCTAGAAAATGAGCAGTCGATACGGGCTGGGCCAGATAAAGGCAAGGGACCTCAGCAATCGGCGTCTGTAGCCTACGAGCAGAATGAGAAAGAAGGGGATAACCCTTTGACGGCACCAGGGGCCGTTGCTATAGAAGAAGCCCCCCAAGAAATCAGTCCCAGGGATGAAACCAGCACTGGGCAGCAGAGGCCACGGGCACCACATGAACCTCCAAAACCGCGATGGGCGGAAGAAATGAGACTGTCTAATGTCAGGGTGGGCAGTCGGATCATGAAAATGCTAAAGAAGCTCCCTACCAGATTCTCCATCTGGGAGATTCTCTCTCTGAGTGAAGAGGCTCGCCAGGCAATTGTTGATGCCTTGCAGTCGCCGGCACAATATGAAGCACTCTTGACAGAAGTGAATTCTGGGCCGTCAGTTACATTCTCAGAGGATGACATGCTGATTCCGAATTCCGGCCATAACAGACCGTTGTATATGAGGGGCTCCCTGAACTGTCAGCCACTGAACAGGATACTGATAGATCCCGGGGCTGCCGTGAACATTCTCCCATACCGCATCTACCAAAAACATTACTTTGATCTGCAGCTTACCAAGGTCAGAGACATGAAAATTGCGGGATTCAACCAGAAATGTGAGACACCCCTTGGGGTGGCTGATTTTAACCTCACATTGGGGGATCTCACTACCGTGGTACGATTCTATGTAATCGACTCCAACACCACATATAAGGCCCTGCTGGGGAGACCGTGGCTGCATGAATATCAGATAGTGCCGTCCACGCTGCATCAGTGCATTAAATACTGCCATGAAGGAAGAGAAGAGAGGGTGTTTGCGGATCTGCATCCCTTCGAAGTATTCGAGTGCCATATGCTCGATGCATCCTACTGCACGGAGGTGTCGCAAAAGGATGAAGAGAAAGAGGCTGTGGTCAGCCAGAAAAAGTCAGCGACGAAGGCAAGAAATTGGTCTCCACCGCCACCAAAGGGCTATATTAAAAAGCATGAGGTATCGCACATCTCTTATGCCGGTGACTTTGCTCGGATCACTCCTCCTAGCATTCACCCGGACGATATCAATGAAGAAATGAAAGAAAAGTACACACAAGTGGAGGTGCCGCAGGGTTTATTTAAACCCATCGTCAGCCTTGAGTACCAGACGGTGCTACCACTAAAGACTATGGAAGTCCCTCGCTTCTGCGAGCCTCCTACCATATTCTACACTGGGGAGTCAGTCGAGGAAGATGATCAAGACTGCATGGTCCCTGAAGAGGCTGCAAACCAGATGGTGCCAATTACAGGCTTAGATTATACTACCCGACGGGTTTCGCAGATGTTCTCTAAGATGCAGATGCCATCACTACAACCTGCTACCCAAAAGAAGGCATTCCAGGAGCTATGGGATCCGCCTCGGGATAATAAAGAACTGAGGAAGATCACTCAGCACCCAGGATTGGGTTATACCCTTCAAGAATACTATGAAGCTGAGGTGGATGTCATATCTGTCTCCTACCAGCATGAAGACCCTCCCGAGGTGGGATATGACAAGTACCCCTCGGAAGATGAAGAAATCATTTATCAATCCATAATGAACAATGAAGCCCCAGACAGTCAGCCAGAGACGGGGACGTCTGATGAAGCAAAGAAAGATTGGTGCTGGGAAGACCTACCTTGCAAAGAAGATCTGTTCTATGCTGAAGCAAAGTTCGACACGGGAATCCCGGATGAGGATCAAGCAGCCAAAGAGCTGAGGGAATGCCTGGAGTTTGAGCGCATCCTAGAAGAAGTCCGGGCTCTACAGAATGATGATCTCTCAAGGGAGTCTGCATCAGAAGAGCCTCTAAGGGCGGAAGACTCCGTCTTCGAGTTTCCTGCTGATCCGGTTACGTCCTCGGGGCATACTGAACAGAATACAGCAATATTGGCCGTATATGATGAGCCAGCAACCGCTGATGACCAGTATGATGAAACAGAAAATCATGAAACTGAAGAAGATTATATCCCGGGAGGCTTCATTGACTTGGAAGAAGCCCCGCCCGAGGTCGAAGATGGAGGTCAGGCCACCGTCGATGAGCTTGTAGAAATAAATCTGGGAACCGCATATGAGCCAAGGCCGACATTCCTCAGTGTACTGCTGGAGCCAGCTACCAGGGAACAATATATATAGTTTTTGAAGGAATTCCGAGACTACTTTGCATGGACATATGATGAAATGCCGGGACTGAGTTCTGATGTGGCACAGCACCGATTGGCAATAAACCCAGAGGCTAGCCCTGTAAAGCAGCCTTCCAGGAGAATGCGCCCTGAATTAATAAATCAGATTAACAAAGAGGTTGACAAGCTAATTGATGTACGCTTTGTTGAAGAAAATCAATACACTACATGGCTAGCCAATATAGTGCCCGTAAAGAAGAAGAATGGGCAGATCAGAATATGTGTTGATTTTCGGGACCTTAATAAGGCTTGCCCGAAAGATGACTTCCCAGTACCAATCACTGAAGTGATGATCGATGCGACTACTGGTCATGAGGCCCTATCATTTATGGATGGGTCATCCGGATACAACCAAATCTGGATTACTGAGGAAGACAAAGTGCACACTGCATTCCGTACCCCGAAGGGGATATTCCACTACAAAAGGATGCCGTTTGGCCTCAAGAATGCCGGCGCTACCTACCAAAGAGCTATGACCAAGATCTTTGATGATTTGCTCTTCAAAAAAAAGTAGAGTGCTACATTGATGATTTGGTAGTAAAAACTAAAAGAAGAGAAGACCATTTGCAAGACCTGAGGGTAGTATTCCAGAGGCTGCGCAAATATGAACTCAAGATGAACCCCATGAAATGCGCCTTCGGCGTGTCCAGTGGAAAATTCCTCGGGTTTATTATCCATCATAGGGGTATTGAAATTGACCCATCGAAGATTAAGGCTATCCATGAGCTCCCTCCGCCAAGGAATCTGTCCGAGCTGAGATCTCTGCAAGGGTGTCTGGCCTATATCCGACGATTTATATCAAATCTGTCGGGAAGATGCCACCCCTTTCACAAGCTCATGATGAAAGATGTGCCGTTCCTTTGGGGCGATTGCTGTCAGGAAGCCTTTGAGAAGCTGAAAGAATACCTCAAGACCCCTCCGGTGCTGGGGGCACCAATTAAGGGTAGGCCCTTGATACTGTATATCGCAGCCACATACTATTCCCTGGGGGCAATGCTGGCACAGATAAATGAAGAAGGCAAAGAACAAGCCTTGTACTACCTAAGTAGGAGGCTGATTAGAACTGAAGAAAGCTACAGCTACATAGAGAAGACCTGCTTGGCACTAGTCTTTGCTGTCAAAAAGCTCCGACACTATATGTTGTCACATGACGTCAGATTGATATCTGCAGCAGACCCGCTCAAATACATATTGACTCAGCCAGTACTGAAGGGCCGGTTGGGCAAGTGGGCAGTGATCCTGATGGAATTCGATATTACCTATACACCCCAGAGGGTGATAAAAGGACAGGCTGTGGCTGATTTCTTCGCAGAGCATCCTGTGCCGGAAAATGATATGCTAGGGACTGAGTTACCCGATGATGAGACACTCGAGGCCTGCCAGACCCAGTCAGTTATGTGGCAACTATTCTTTGATGGAGCATCTAGAACAGAGACAGACTCCGATGGAAAGACCAGAATACGGGCTGGAGCCGGTATTGTGCTGAAATCACCAGAAGGGGAGGTCGTGCATACTTCCTGTTCTATAAACAAGCCCTGCACCAATAATGAGGCCGAGTATGAAGCTCTGATAATCGGGCTATATATAAGCCTCAACATTGGTATCCAAATGCTCCAGGTATTCGGCGATTCGATGTTGATAATAAAACAGATCCAATGGGAGTTCGAAGTGCGGAAGCCAGAACTGAGTCCTTGCCATCAAAAAGATGTGCGCCTCATGGCGAAATTCTACCATATTGAGCTCAAGCATGTGGGCCGTGGACACAATGCCCAGGCTGATGCATTGGCAAAGCTGGCCAGCTCACTAGCAGTTCCGCCAAATAAGACACTGAACATTATCGTTATGAACCGGCGGCAAGTCCCCAGTATGCTAGAAGGGTGCCCCGAAGAAAACGAAGTTGCCACCATCAGCACAGAACAAGCGCCTGATTGGAGACAGCACCTGCTGTAGTGGTTTCTACACCAACAACTGCCGCAGATAAGAGAAGAAAAGATGAAACTCCTGAGGATCAAAGATTCTTATGAACTCAGGAATGGAATTTTGTTCCGAATAATGGCATATGCACGCAAGAAGATTCTACTCCGCTGTCTGTCCACTGAGGAAGCCTGGCAAGCGATGAAAGAGATACATGCTGGGACAGCAGGTGCCCACCAAGCTGGTCCCAAGATGAAGATAGAAATCAAGAAGCTGGGCTACTATTGGCCCACCATGTTTGAAGACTGCTGTAAATTTACAAAATCATGCCAGAAATGCCAGGAGCATGCTACTGTGCCTAGAAGGCCTCCTACAACTCTGCACCCTACAGTTCCCAGCTGGCCATTTGCACAATGGGGAACTGATGTAGTCGGGTCACTGCCGACTTCCTCGGCCGGACATAAGTACATATTGGCCATAACAGATTACTTCTCCAGATGGGCGGAGGCTATAGCATTAAGAGAAGTGACTGGTGAACTGGTCGCCAGATTCATCAAGCAGAACATTATCTTCCGGTTCGGGATCCCCAGTCGAATAATATCTGACAATGGAAGTCATTTCAGAAATCAGAAGGTCTATCGGCTTGCTGAGAAGTATAAGATCGAATGGAGAACCTCCACTCCTTACAATCCACAGGCAAACGGATTGGCAGAAGCTTTTAACAAGACTCTCTACACCTTGCTGGCCAAGGTCGTCGGTTCCAATAAGAAGGACTGGGAAGAGAAAATGTATGAAGCTCTGTGGGCATACCGCACCGTCTTCAAGACACCTACAGGGTGCTCACCATACTCGCTGGTATACGGCTCAGAGGCAGTGCTTCCGCTAGAGCTAGAAGCCCCGTCACTCAGAGTGGCAGTCCAATATGGCCTGGCCCGTGGCGAACAGACCAATGCAGAAAGAAGACTAGAAGAACTGGCTGAATTGGAAGAGAAGCGCCTCCGAGCCCAGAAGAGTATCCAAATGTATCAGGCCCGCATGGCCACTGCATTCAACAAACTCGTAAGAGGACGATAATTCAAGAAAGGTGACCTTGTCATGGTCAAGAAAAAAGAAGTCATGGCGTCCAACCCAAAAGGAAAGCTGAATGCTAACTGGGAAGGTCCTTATGTAATACAGAGGGTCTACGAAGGAGGGGCCTACGTGGTTGTTAACCATCGAGGGGAAATCCAATTCTCGCCACTCAACGGAAGACATCTGAAGCTGTATCATCCAGCACAACCAACATTCCCCGAGTAATCGGGCAAAATCTACCCTTTTCTTGGTATAGCGACGCTCCGCCCTAGCCGAGCTACCCCTTTCCCGGTCTAGTGGCACTCCGCCCTAACCGAGCTACCCATTTCTTGGTCTAGCGGCACTTCACCCTGGCCAAGCTACCCTTTCTTCGTCTAGCGGCACTCCGCCCTAGCCGAGCTACCCATTTCTTGGTCTAGCGGCACTCCGCCCTGGCCAAGCTGCACCCTTTCCCCGGTTTAGCGGCACTCCGCCCTAGCCAAGCTACCATTTTCCCAGTCTAGCGGTGCTCCGCCCTAGCCGAGCTACCCATTTCTTGGTATAGCGGCATTCCGCCCTAGCCAAGCTACCCTTTCTTGGTCTAGCGGCACTCCGCCCTAGCCAAACTACCCTTTCTTCGTCTAGCGGCACTCCGCCCTAGCCGAGCTACCCATTTCTTGGTCTAGAGGCACTCCGCCCTAGCCAAGCTACACCCTTTTCTTGATATAACGGCACTCTGCCCTAGCCAAGCTACACCCATTTCCCGGACTAGCGGCACTCCGCCCTAGCCAAGCTGCCCTCATCTTAAGCTTGTGGCATTCCCACCTGTCACCTTCTAAAAAGGGAGGGAAAGAAAAAGAAAGTAAAAAAAAAATGGGGTTAAAAATAGAGATACCCCGCCAGACTTGCTCCTATATTAGGGACAAGTGCAAAAATGGCCCAAAACCCAGCTGTGGTGAAAACCCGAAAGGGCACTGCAGGCAAAATCGGGTACCCCGCCACGTGAAAACCCGAAAGGGCGCGTGGGCAAAAGTAAGAGGGGGCCGGCTCCGGCGAAAACCCGAAAGGGCGCTTGGGTCGGTAATGTGGTGATTCCAAAGAAAGCCTCACCTCCCACCATAAAACTCCTCGTCGATCGACCGGTGCTTTGCCCGATCAACGATTAAACCCATCCGGAATGGACCTTACGTCTATTCTGTTGAAGCCTTCATGCATTGCTTAAGAAAAATTCCCTCGATAATAAGCCCACCACGGGATAGACCTTCCGTCTGTTCTGATAAAACACTTCCACTTGCTTCTGTCTAAGACCCACCACGATGAAACCTGCCCGGTTTAGACCTTACGTCTATCCCGATGAAACCTATCCTACGTCTCACCGTGATGAAACCTGCTGTTGATCGATTGGCACACTGCCCGATCTATGATGAAACCTATCCAGTTTAGACCTTCCGTCTATCCTGATGAAATCCATGAACTCCTTGCATTGGTATAAATCCAATACCGATGATGAAACCCGTCATTGATCGATCGGCATCTCACCCAGTATCAATGATAAAACCTTATCCAGTTTTGACCCTACGTCTATCCTGATGAAACATATGAAATCCTTGCATTGGGATGAGCCAATACCAATGATGAAACCTGTTATCGATCGATTGGCACGCTGCCTTATCGACGCTAAAATCCATCCAGGGTGGACCTTCCGTCCGCTCTGACATAGCACAACACTGCTCTTTGAATCTATTCAGACCCTCCGTCTGGATAGATCATGAAACTCTATTCCCTTGCGTTAATGTTAAACCCCACATTAACGATGAAACTCATATTCTCAGCAAACGGCCTCGTGCCCGAGCTGCTACTTATATCCTCTAAATCGATTCGGACCTTTCGTCTGGATAGATCATGAAACCCTACTTCCCTTTGCATTACTGTTGGCACCCACATCAATGATCGTGTGTCCACAATAAACATATGGCCCCATGGTCCATAGGATGAAAGTTCTGGTCCCAGAAAAGACAATGAAAAAGAAAAGAGAAAGAAAACGACAAAAAGTATATATATAAAAAAATGGATGGGGTTGAAAATAGAGATACCCCTCCAGACTTGTTCAGGCATTCTGGACAAGGGCAAAAACGGCTAAAACCCAGCTGTGGTGAAAACCCGAAAGGGCACTGCAGGCAAAATCGGGTACCCCGCCACGTGCAAATCTGAAAGGACGCATGGGCAAAAGCAAGAGGGGGCTGGCTCCGGTGAAAACCCGAAAGGGCGCTTGGGTCTGTAATGTGGTAATTCAGAAGTTTCATGCCAACCGGCACGTTGCCTTTACCTCCCCTTCACTGATGAGGCCTTCCGTCGGTCATCTGGCTCTATGCCCCGCCGACGATAAAGCCTTTCCAGGGTAGATCTTACGTCTACCCTGAGGAAATCTACATATCCTCTTTTCACATGTCCCACCGACAATAAAACCGGTCACCAGTCTGATAAAGCCTGGCCAGTTCAGACCTTACGTCTGTCCTGATCAAACTCCTAAAACCATCCCTTGACCGATCGGCTCCTTGCCCGGTCAACGATAAAACCCTACCAGGATAGACCCTACGCCTATCCCGATGAAACCTACGTATTTCTTGGCAAAGTCCCACCCGCAATAGAACCTGTGATCAAGTCTACCCAGTTTAGACCTTACATATATCCTGATGAAACTTATGAAATTCCTTTGCATCGATATAAACCCAATATCGATGATGAAACCAGCTATTGATCGACCGACACCTTGCCCGATCAATGATGAAACCTTATCTAGTTTAGACCTTACGTCTATCCTGATGAAACTTATGAGATTCCTTCGCGTCGATATAAACCCAATATCGATGATGAAACCAGCTATTGATCGACCGGCACCTTGCCCGATCAATGATGAAACCCTGTCCAGTTTAGACCTTACGTCTATCCTGATGAAACTTATGAAATCCCTTTGCATCGATATAAACCCCATATCGATGATGAAACCAACCATTGGTCGATCGGTGCATTGCCCGATCAATGATGAAAACTTGTCCAGTTCAGATTTTGCGTCTGTCCTGATGAAAACCACATACCCTTTTCACGTCCCACCTGTGATCAAGTCTACCCAGTTTAGACCTTACGTCTATCCTAATGAAACTTATGAAATTCCTTTGCGTCGATATAAACCCAATATCGATGATAAAATCCGTCACTGGTCGTTTGATACATTGCCCCGACTAGCTTTGAAACCTGTCCGAGGTGAACCATCCGTTTGTTCCAAACGATGTTCTAAACCTCTTTTATTCAGCTACCCCCAGGATTGGGTTTAGGCACCCTCCGGATACCATCGCGCGGTGGAGCGAGTTCCCCATCCTTTCTCTGAAAGGGTGGACGCTCTCCTACTAGGTACGGGCTATTCCCATAGGGACCGCTGAAACTGCTGCCAAATCGTCGTATATTGACGGTGCGATCGTCAAGAACAAACCACATATGAGACTGGTATAAAGATTCCTTTTCATTGAATAAAAAAAAAGGAATACAAGAAGGGCCCCTGAGGGGGAATTGTATTATAAAAAGGGGAAAACAGATATTCACGAGCGCCGGAATATGTCTTCGAAGGCTAGAAGCCCTACATGCGGGGTAGCCCCCAGCTCATGAAGTCGAGCCTCCTCCTCCTGTAGCCGAGCAGACTCGTCCCGAAAGGATGCCACCTGCCCCTCCAACAGAGCTACTTCCTCCGCAAGCTGCGGTCGAGAAGTTGTTATCTGCGACAGTTCAACCTGGAGGTCAAATAGTTCAGCTTCCAGAATGGTTATCCGGCTGCGCACGAACTGCTCCCGCTGCGCCAGAGACTGCAGTTGGCATTGGCGCTCCTGAAGAACAGAGTCCATCTTCTCCAGCTCAGATTTGCACTCCTTCCTTTGCAACTTCAAAGCTGTCAGTCTGTCAGACATAATATGCGCCAAGAAGTCCCGGTGATTTACAAACTTTAGCAACAATAAAACCCGCTAGGCCCATATTTCCATGGGACAGCCCATCGCCTGCAGACCAGCGGTGAAACGCTCGGCTATCTCCTTCAGCCGCAGATAAGTCAGTCCGGGCTGGGACTTCACCAGCTAGCGCAGTATGTCCAGATTTTGCCAGACGAAACTCTCGGATGAAGCGAAGCCAGGAGAAGGGGCTGGAGCTACGTCGAAAGTCACTTCGCCATCAATGTCTGCCCACAGTGCAACATCCGGCTGAGAGGATGAAGACGGCAAATTTGCTGGAAGAACTGGCCGATCCCTCTCTGTGCTCTCCGACTGAGCTGAAGCCTCCTCCTCTACCGCTATTTCGGGAGCTATGGATTGAACACCTGTGGAGGGAGAACAAATAAATGATGAAGCTATCTCTTCATGAGTCTCCTGAATAAGGGCTTCATCTTCAGCTACTCTTTCTGATAATGGGGGTGAAAGGTCCCCAGTCTGTAGAGGCGGAGATCCAGTCTCTATAGCCACTATGGCAGGGACTGCTGATTCGGGCGCAATCGACATTACGGCGGCCGGTATAAAAGCGGAGCTTCTGGCTGGGTCTACTTCGGCTCTGAACTCTGAGGCCCTAACAGGGATGGAAATCTCTCCTGATGATCCCAAGTCCAGTGATGTTAAGTCCATTGAAGATTGTATTCTCACTGGCACGGGGCGAATAACCTCAGAAATTTCCATGCAAGTTGAAGGTAAAGCAGGGATGATGATCAAATCTGCAGATGAGACATCCATGGAGATTGCGGCCGCATCTGAGCTGGTAGTGACAGAGTCCTGAGGACAAAGCAGAATGATCCTCATCAATGGATGGAAGAAAATGAATAGAACAGCAAACAAAAAAGAGAGAAGAAGCTCACCTTTAAAGTGGGGTCTATATCCTCGAGATGAGACAAAAGAGGAGAAAGCTCCGTAGTTGAAGCAACAAATGGAGGGGTTATGTCGACCTCAGTGTCAAGCCCGGCAAACTCCTCTTGCAATTCCTCCTCAGAAGTTAGCATCAACAGTTTAGGGGGCTGAAAGGGCGGGAGGCCTTTTGCAAATACAGGCAGGGTTTCTGATTTCTGGATTTCCTCTTCGCTGCCGCTAAAAGTCACTTCCTCCTCATTATCAGGGACGGTCTCGGAGCTGCCCGAGGATATCTCCACTCTAGCTATGTGCTGCGAGGTCGCCTCTAGAGCATGTCGGGATGCAGACCGGGTGATTATGCGTCTGGCCGGAATAGGGCTCTGTTTTGTTTGAGTCCTTTCACTTTCCTGCGGCTGAGACGACTCTCCCACTGCTACCATAGCCCTAGTCGGCTCCCTGACTGTCACCTCAACAAAAGGGGGAACTCTGAGGGATATAATGAAAAAGAATAACAACAAAAAGTATAAACAGAAAAGATGAGAAAGCACATTTACCCTCCTCCTCGCCAGCCGGGGTAGGAGAAGGCAGCCTCGTGTCCCTTTCCGCAGGCACTGCAACCTATTCCGGGGATGTATCAGATAAAGAGAAGCTCAGTCTCGAAGGACGCCTTAAAAGAACAGTCAAGAAAATAATGAAGATTGCATCTACAAGATATTTACCGCTGCTCTCGGCAGGTTCCTGGGCAGCCTCCCTCTGAGACCTGAACTCGTCAAAAGAGGGGATGTCTGGAAGAGGGGTCCCGGCGTCCGTCACAACTGGACCTGACTGCTGGACCCGAACAACTTTGGCCCTCTTGGCCTTGACAACTGCAGTTTTCACCGCAGAAGGCTTCCTCTTCTTGCCCGGAGGAAGGGGAGTGGTCGTGGGTGCCGCTGCAGGAATTTCAAAGTAAGCAGGCTTTTCAGCCTGAGCAATAATCTTCATGTAAAGTCCCTGCCGTTTTATGTCCGGTCTATCTGTGCAAGACACAAGAAAGGCAGTCATAGTCGACAGATGCAGAACACAACAATAAAAGAAAGACGCCATGAGCACACAGGAAGGGTCATACCTGCTGGGCCGTCATAGAAGGTGGAAAGCGGCCAATACAGATAAGCCACCTCCTTCGAGCGGGAAGCAGCCTCCTTCACGAGCCAGCACACGTCACCTATGGTCTGGCATTTCTCCGTCAGGGCAGCTAAATCTTTTTGGCCGTGGAAGTCAAGGCAATGAAACAGGCCGAGGTAATCCATGCACCAGCCGTCGACATAATGAAAAGAGATAAAAAGCGGCTTATTCAGAATGCCGGCTATCGGGTTCTCTACTGACAGCCCGTGAACATTCAGCAGCACGAAAAGTCAAGAAGTGTGCTGATAATATGTGCTGGTGCGGTCTTCCCTCCGCACAAATGTCCGATAAGGGTGAAATCTGTCTACCGGGCCCCTCCAGGGGGCTACTGTCGGGAGAGGCTCCTCCGGGGGAAATGGATACTGCGCCTCCACCTGAATACTCCCTATGTGGCCTAGCTGCCTCAGGTCTTTTGTAAAAGCATCTTCATTGATCTCAGAAAATACAGGAGTGGGTATCTCATAGCCTTCCTCTTTTAAGGACCGACGCCTGGCAATGTATGTGTCCGCCTCCCTCGAATGCTGTGAATAGAGCCTTTTCAGATGAACCTCATCAATCTCAAATACAGGCCCTGATTGCCGCTTTAAGAAAGAGCGCTCGGCCACATCCCAGAAGGCGCCTCTGCCATCCTTATAAAAATTGGTGCGGGTATTCCACCACTTGATGTATTCTGAGGTGACCCGGGGAGTACGATTAGAAACGGTCGGGATCCTGAAAGTTACGCCCTCTCGGCGATGAAAGAAATCCCACCATATCCGACCGTCACTGGCAATGGAGGACCCATGCTTGGCACGGCTGTCCAAAGGAAACTGAGCAGCTGATGAAGGAATATGCTGATCGTAGCCGAAGTTTCTGCTAAAACGGAATGGGTAATAGGGCTCCAAGATGAGCAAGCCTCCCTTCCTGAAGACCAATACACTGGGTCGGATAGCCATAGCCCACCTTACCAGTTCTGGTTCTAATATGGACCGGGTGGCATTGGCCCCCGAAACCGGATGGTCATAAACTTCTACCTCTTCCATTCTGCATTCCCTCTGAGGGTCTACTAAGGGAGCCGAGCCTGCTGCCAAGCTTCAAAAATGAATGCTACCAGGAGCATCTACAAGCACTTTTGTCAACCGGCCCCTGATCTTAAACAACTGCTCTGAGAAAAGGCCGGGTTCGGCGCTAGCAAACTCAATCATCCGAGGGAGCAGTGTGTCTGACTGTAAAGTTCTCGGGGCCAGCTCGGGGAAAATGCTGCAAACCCAAGCATTGAAGAAATGAAATGGACCTACAGTCCGTAAAGAACGGGGAACCCGATGTCTATGCAAATCTCCCAGCGATTTGTAAACTAAACACAAAGCCGCCGGGCACAGAGACAGTCTCATCCCTCAGGCCATCTGACAAGCCAGATATATAGCCTCCGGTCTGATAATCGTCTCGTCCCCTTGGGGGAGAGCGAAACTGCACAGCCAGAAGGTCAGATAAGCTGCACAATGAGTAATGGGGTCAACCCCTGCTGGGTTCGGGCCATCTACACCTGCTCGGCGCAGTGAAGCCGGCAATGCTGATTTATAACGAGGGGCCCTGATCTGCTTACTGGGAGTCGGTCCCATGGAAGGGAAGTCTGTATACTTCAAGGGACCCCCGAAGAAGTACTGTATCCACTGTCCTACACGGACTCTCAACCTGCTGCTCTTTTCCCGGGGTTGATATCCTTTGGAAGATCCCCTGCTATAGGACAGACAAATGGTCCGATAAGCCTTCATCAAGTACCGATATGCGTAGCCAAAAGAATATCTGCCCTCTCCATCAGAGGCGTCCTTTACGAAGTCGTCTAGACAGACCTCTTCATATGGCTCCCCATCTATAGGCAGGCCTGAAAGCTGCGCAAGACTCCAAAGATCGAGAGAAGTCTCGCCTTCTGCTGTATATAACGTATTGAACTGTGGGCAGAACACTTCAAGCATGCCGCAACATAATCCCCGAGAGATGGGATAGCGGAACCTGGAGGCAAATATACTATGATATACCCCAGCTCTAATCAGTAAAGGGGCGTATTCCTTCAAGACAAATTCTGTAAACTCCACTGCTCCTACCCTGAAGAGATGGGCGTCTGTCACTTTAGCGTCCCCAAACTAGCCGGCAGCCAGCTGATATTTGAATTGAACGGCCAGACAGTTCAGAATGAACGGCTCGTCCCTATAACCCCACTTCACAGGAGCTAGAAAAAGTCCAAAGTTGGGCTTCTCCCGATGGACACGACCGGCTGCATGATCCCACCTTGCCGGGGTAAACTCTGGAGCCCGGGTCAACATCTTCTTCTCCGGCTCTAATTCGGAAATGCCCAGCACGGCATTCCAGTCCCTCTGCTCGCCTGGGAGATATATAGCTCGGGCTCGATAAACAGAACCCTTCATGCTGTCTCTGTCAGCCAGTATTGCCGCTTCCACAGACCGAGCAAGCAGGAAATCCCTCATTCCGCCTATGGTGAAGGTCTGGATAAATGGCAGTAGATGACGATCCTTCGGCAGGTCCGGACGGTAGTCGGTAGCCCTTCTGAAATCAATCCCTTCTTTGGAAGAATAGACTCCGGAAGACGGCACTGTGTCAGTCTCGGAATCAGAGGACTCATCAACAGTGGCGATCTGGTTATAGCCGAAGCTCAGACTATTCACATTCAGCCAGTTGACTGAAGCCCGAGATATGTCCGGCTGAGCCGATGAACTCGCCCCCGCAGTCATGGAAGCCGCAGTAGAAGCACCGGAAGCCATGTCAGCACCTGTGGTCAGGGAAAGATGAGAAGATAAGCATCAGAAGGATGAATGGGCATGTAACAATGAGGCAAACAATTTTCAATAAATTTTGGCAGCATCTCCCCTTGTCGGGGTCTGCCCAAAGAAAGATAGGGAGTCACCCACCAAGAGGGAGTGATCCCGAACATAAAAGGGGACTTAGTCCCGTATAACGAAGCTACCCGAGACTAAATCGGTCAAAAAGGGGGGGAGATGAAACAAGGCTCTCGGAGCGGGGAAGATCACCACCGCCGCCGAGATGAAGAGAGAGAAGGGATGGTAAGAAATGAGGGTAAAAGCCCTCTCGGGGGGTTAAAAAGAAAGGGAAGGAGGGGCTTCTCGGCGTGAAGGAAAGCGTGCCGAGAACCCTCCATCAGCCGGAAGAAGGGAGGCGCGCCGAGAAGGCCGCGCCGAGAAGCCCGCTGAAGACCCCGCGCCGAGAAGGCCCTTGCCGAAGACGCCCGCGCCGACAACAGTCACGCCGAGAGGGTCACGCCGAGAAGTAGCCCAATTCTAGCACCGAGAAGTCAAAAGGCAGTTGGAAAATATGGAGATAAAAAAACATGAAAATGAAAGATATATGCACAATATTGTTATAGTAACATGAACAAGCTGAATAACAATGACAGAAAGAAATTGAGGAAGATACCCTCGAATGATGAAGGGCACATGCTGGCCCCGTGCCGCTTATTCTGCGCTTACACCGCCCGTAGGTGGGGGGCATTTGTTGACACCTTGAAAATGAGCAAGGGCAGAAGCAGAATTGAAAAGGAGATTAGACCAACAGTGAAAGATCAATGACGAAGCTCGTCAACCGTCTACCCGGCTGAAGCCTTTTCCCGGCCAAGCTGAGGTCCGGTGCCATTGCCAGTCAGACGGCGGCGCTGATGAAATAGTAGTCACCTGACTGATGAAACCCCCTAGCACACTTTAACAAGAGCTACACTACGGCCTCGTATGAAGGTCTGCAGATGACACGTCATATCAAGTCAGATATTGATTTGTTGACAGATGAGATGTGAGCAAAGATAAAGATAAAGCCAGAACCAGCAAATGAAGATTGTGAAGATTCCGGCAAGGTCCGAGCCACGGAAGAATTACCACTGAAACCATTACCCGGCTAAAGCCTCCTCGGGCTAAAGCTGATGTCCGGTGTTATCGTCATCCAAACGACAGCACTGATGAAATCCCAGTCTGCTGACTGATGAAATCTCAAGATGATCTCAACAAAGTTACGTCACTAATACTGGACCTTCTCCAGTTACGATGAATATCAGTTTAAAGAATTAAGAGAAGCCAAGGCACGTGTGAGGCCTAAAAGCCCTAAATGGGCCGGCCAGATGGGCTTCCGGGAGCGGCGCCGGAAACCTCAACAGGAGGCCACTCGGCGCGCCGGGAGCTGCTGTGAGCAGAGTGCCGTGCCGACTTCCACCTGCCGAGAGGGTAAGAGGATCGGGTCGATAAAAACCCACCCCTTTGAAAAACGAAAAAAAACACAGAGAGACAAAAGCTCAGAAAATCCTCACCCTCACCACCGCCAGAAGGAAGAAGAGAGCCTCCTCCACTGAAAGAAAGAGAGAAGAGACCAAAGGAGAAAGTAGAGAGAAGGTCCGAAGCTGATTGAAGGTGGGCACCGGGGAGGGAGAGGAGTCAATGCTCCGCCCTCCCCCCCCCCCCCATTTCTGTATTTCATCTTCTTGTAATTTCGATTGATGCTACTTCTTCTTCTTCTAATGTATTCTGCGACATCGTAATCAGTTTTCATGCCGCTAGAACAGGACTTAGTGTTTGTTTACAATTTTCTTCTATGTACTCCGTCCCTCTGATGCATGGATGTAATAGTCATGTCCGAATGAATAAACGAATGGAACAGGCCGCGATTGTCGCATGCTATTGTCTCTGTGAAGGTTTGCCCCCCTATTCCCCTCCCCAGTCTGATTATTCGTCTGCGTTTTCTTTCTCGAAGATGCTTTCATGCGCTTATTCCAGATCCAGGGACAGGCCATCCCTTGGCCTTCGGAACAAAGCCAAGCCACATGACGATTCGTATCTATGAGATTCTAGAGTTTCTGATGCCCGGTTTGCTTATCGACATCATCAGAGTCATTTCTGGACCAGAGACAGATATCTCTTGGTTCCCAGGATGACGAATGATAACATCAAGCCATCCTCCTGGAATTCTGCATAAGTAATGGTGACAGAGGCTCCTTATGTTCGGGTTTTCTTCCCCAATTCCCCTCAGCTCCTGGCCTTCTTTTGAAACATAAACCAAAATCATTTGAAACCCGATGAATCCATACGTTTTGATTCCACAGAGCCCATTCACCTTGGCCTAAACCGCCAGGAAACCCCTGATTCATCGACAAATCCGAAGACAGAGTGCCGTAAAACCCTAAATTTATCTCGGCGCCCTCGTTTGTCTCGGCTCCATAAATAGTAAAACGGATGAACAGCCCTCGGCGCAAGCCTTCTTGCGTCGAGACCCTATCTCCTTAGCGTGCCGGGAGCCTCCCTGTTGTTTTACCTCGCGCCGAAAAGCCACCCCACCTCACTATTTCTCCTCGCGCCGGGAAGCCCACGTCGGGAGCCTCCTTGGCCTTCTCTTCCTCACGCCGGGAAGCATGTGCCGGGAGCTTGCCTGGCTTGCTCTTCATCACGCCGGGAAGCCCGCGCCGAGAACCCTTGCCTCCTTGCCACTGGCGCCAGGAGCCCCCCCCTGGCCTCCTTGCCATTGGCGTCGGGAACCCATGGCCATTTGGCCCTTGCACCGAAAAGCCTCCTTGGCCTCCTCATAGTGGCGCCGAGAACCCTTGCCTCCTTGCCACTGGTGCCAGGAGCCCCCTGGCCTCCTTGCCATTGGCGCCGGGAACCCATGGCCGTTTGGCCCTCGCGCCGAAAACCCTTCTTGCCACGCTGTTTCACGCCGGGAACCTATATGCACATCCAAGCTGCCCCGAGAGCCTGCTTTGCCACTCAATTGAACCCCCGGCGCCTGGATCAAACCCACCCAGGGATGCCCATGAGTCACAAGACCTGTCCCGGGGATAAATCGAAGGGAGCCAGACTCCCTTATGTTCCATTGATCCGCACCGGATTCCTGAGCAACCCCCTTTTAGCTAAAGTGAGCTCTGCCACTGCATGAGTGTCACCGGCTTCTATAAGGGAAGAGTCAAACATTGCCCCAGGGCATACATATGCAGTGTGGGAGGTTCGCTCTCTCTTTTTCTCGGCTTTCATCCCGGCACTCCGTGGGTGATAGCCTATTCTCCCCTGGGCATAATCCAGATTATGGGGAGATGCTGCCGAAATGTCGACCGATGTTTAACCCCGATAAGCACCGGGAAGTACACGTCATGCACCTCCCGTCTGGCCCAATCCTTCGGGGAATATGAACACTGCGAGGCCTTTGGCCGGATGAGAAACGTGAAGGGGGACATGTCCCCGATGACTGTCCGGACCCTACCCCGTCGCTGCGCGGACGGTGTCCTATCTCTACCCGGCACGACCTACACAGAGGGGTCATGCTGATTTAATAACCTATCGTTTACCCAATTACCTCCTTAGAATAATAATAGCTTCAATATCATGCACTTCATTTTTTAGCCGCCCCGAGTGGCCTCCTATTTTGGCGTTTAATCAAGGGTTGTCCTTCTTAGGAAGGACGTAATTAACGTCATAGCCTTTATGGTATGGCGGACTTTTAGTCCCGACTCGGACTTCACAATCGACTGACCAAGTCAGATCGAGCGCACAATGAAATCGTCACACATGTGACTGGCACACCAATTAACCAAACTAATAAATCAATGAATCAATAAAACATTCCAAAATCTATTAAAAATAAAAATCCCCGCGTCCACACCCGTACCAGGGGCATTTGAAGAAGAAACATACGCCGCCTGGGGGCATAGAAGCCGTGAAGAGCATACCCCGTCCTGGGGGCATTTAAAGAGAGATACACCCCCCCTTGGGGGCATTTGAAGAAGAAACATACCCCGCCTAGGGGCATAGAAGCCGTGAAGAGTATACCCTGTCCTGGGGGCATTTGAAGAGAGATACACCCCGCCTCGGGGGCATTAAAAAAAAACCACATCCTGGTCTGGGGGCATAGAAGCCTTGAAAAATACGCCCCGCCTGGGGGTACAGGAGCAAAGAGGCAAAATACACCCCTCAGGGGGATGCATATCAAATAAAGCTACACCCCAACCTGGGGGCACATTAAGAGAAATACGCTCCAGCGTGGAAGCATTAATGAGAAAAGAAGAGCAGAATAACGAAAAAGACACGCATGAGGCAGACGTGGTCTTCGAGCCCGCCTCATCACACAAAAGAAGAGAAGAAAAGAAAGAATACACATGAGGCAGACGTGGTCTTCGAGCCCGCCTCTCAAAAAAAAAGGGAGAAGAAAAGAAAGAAAAGAGACATGGGGCAGACGTGGTCCTTGAACCCGCCTCTCCACAAGAGAAGAAAAGAAAGAGCAGTCATGAGGCGAACATGGTCTTTGCACCTGCCTCTCCATAAATGAAAAAAAAAAGAGAGCAATTACGAGGCAAACATGGTCTTTGCATCTGCCTCTCTATAAAAGAAGAAGAGAAGAGAAAAGAGACATGAAGTGAATATGGTCCTTGCACCTGCCTCTCCATAAAAAAAAAGAGAAGAAGAAAAAGAGCAATTACGAGGCAAACATGGTCTTTGCACCTGCCTCTCTACACAAAAGAAGAAGAGAAGAAGAGAAAGAACAGCCACGAGGTAAACATGGTCTTTGCACCAGCCTCTTCAAAAAAAAAATTCTTTATGAGGTGAACTTTTACCTCCGACCTCCAGCCACCCAACAAATAGAAACTAATCAGCATTCCGCAGACGGGGCGTTAAACCGAAAAATATCCAGCCATCGGGGCTTCAAGCCGAGAGATATCCCGCCGACGGGGCGTTAAACCGGAAAATATCCCGCCGACGGGGCGTTGAACCGGAAAATATCCAGCCATCGGGGCTTCAAGCCGATAGATATTCAGCCATCGGGGCTTCAAGACGACTGATATTCAGTCATCGGGGCTTCAAGCCGACAGATATTCAGCCATCGGGGCTTCAATCCGATAGATATTCAGCCATCGGGGCTTCAAGCCGACAGATATTCAGCCATCGGGGCTTCAAACCGACAGATATTCAGCCATCGGGGCTTCAAGCTGACAAAACCTTCCGCCGACGGGGCGTTAAACCGACTAAACCTTCCACCGACGAGGCGTTAAATTGACTAGACCTTCCTCCGACGGGGCGTCAAACCGACTAGACCTTCTATCGACGGGGCATTAAACCGACTAGACCTTCCGCCGACGGGGCGTTAAACTGACAAAACCTTCCGCCGACGGGGCGTTAAACCGACTAGACCTTCCACCGACGGGGCGTTAAACTGACAAGACCTTCCACCGACGGGGCGTTAAACCGACTAAACCTTCCGCCGACGGGGCGTTAAACCGACTAAACCTTCCGCCGACGGGGCGTTAAACCGACTAGACCTTCCGCCGACGGGGCGTTAAACTGACAAAACCTTCCGCCGATGGGGCGTTAAACCGACTAAACTAACTAGACCTTCCGCCAACGGGGCGTTAAACCGACTAAATCTTCCGCCGACGGGGCGTTAAACCGACTAGACCTTCCGCCGATGGGGCATTAAACCGACTAAACTGACTAGACCTTCCGCCAACGGGGCGTTAAACCGACTAAACCTTCCGCCGAAGGGGCGTTAAACCGACAAAACCCTCCACCGACGGGGCGTTAAACTGACTAAACCTTTCACCGACGAGGCGTTAAATCGACTAAACCCTCCGCCGACGGGACGTTAAACCGACTAAACCTTCCGCCGACGGGGCGTTAAACCGACTGAACCTTCCGTCGACGGGGCGTTAAACCAGAAAATATCCAGCCGTCAGAGCTTCAACCAACATATATTTCACTTATCGGCCTCCGGGTCGACAGCTGCCTCATCATTGGCATCCCAGCCGACAACTTCCCAATCAAAGAATCAACCTTTCACTCTGGTTCGGGTCCTTCCCCGGCCAGAGAATCAAAGAATCAACCTTTCACTTCGGTTCGGGTCCTTCCTCGACCAGAGAATCAAAGAATCAACCTTTCACTCTGGTTCGGGTCCTTCCCTGGCCAGAGAATCAAAGAATCAATCTTCCACTCCGGTTCGGGTCCTTCCTCGGTCAGAGAATCAAAGAATCAACCTTTCACTCTGGTTCGGGTCCTTCCCCGGCCATAGAATCAAAGAGTAAACCTTCCACTTGAGCTCGGATCCTTCTCCGGCCAGAGAATTAAGAAGAAGCTTTCCACTTTGGTTCGGATCCTTCTCCGACTAGAGAATTAAAAAAGAGACCCTCCACTTTGGTTCGGATCCCTCTCCGGCCAGAGAACAAAATAGACCCTTGACTTCGGTTCTCACATCTCGCTACCCCACGCCATTCGACCCAGCCATTTCGGCCAAGGCCCACTATCAGGATTAATCCATCTGTCTCACTCTCTCGACTTTGTAGCCGACTCCTAACATCTCTCGACTTGTTAGCCCACTCCCAATATCCCTTAGCTTTTTAGCCTACTTTTTAGTACCCTTTGGCTTTTATGGCATGCTTCCCCAATGTCCCTCGGCTTCTATAGCCCGCTTCTCCGATGTCCTTTCGGCCCTCCGTGGTATGCTTCCCTACCACTACACTTATACGTAACGACAATACATTCTTACGCAAAAAAAAGAGAACAAAAAGAGAAAGAAAAAAAGAAGAAGAGAGAATGCTTGGTTACCCTGTTTGTATGCTTGATTGTAATATAGAATAATACACCTCTTTGTAATTTTCTAGGACTGCATTTTCTTGCTAAATAATAATGTTACCTTCATTCCGAATGCACGTGCGTCGCGGCGTACGCTCGAAGAGAACCCAATTATGGCAGGTGCACACGTCAAGGGGAAGAGTCATGGCTGAATTGCTAAGCCCAACTCACAAAATAAACTTGAGGCAGTGCTCCCACACTTAGCACTTAATGTGTTCAATGTCCTTCGACCATAGGGATTGCCCGAATTTCTTCTTAGCACTCTACAGAGACTTGAATTCCTACACTCGCGTGAAAGGTAATCGTGAGGAAAAAGCTGCCTACCCCCATTGTAAAAAAAAAGAAAAAAGAAAAAAAAGAGATAAAAAAAAGAAGAGAGAAAAAGAAGAGAGAGAGAAATGCGGATCCGAGTAGCCGGGAATCCCCATTGAGACACATGAGGAGACTCGCACAAAATGGTGAAGCGAATCACAATAAGGATGAATCCTAGTAGCCGAGAATCCCCATTGAAACACATGAGGAGACTCGCGTCGAACGGTGAAATCCGCTACCAAAATAAACAGATGGGGGCTGTGTGAAGCTACCGAAAGTCGAAAGCATGAAACTAATGTGTAGGCGCTAGAGTGATCCTCGAGTGTCACTAGGAAAACCTGCATATCCCTATGGTTAGGGCCCTTTGTTCACACATTTGCACTGCCATGTCACAGAGAATTGTCTCGGGTGAAATGCGTGAATTTAGCCTGTGCATGCAAGACATGCGATATCCTCTTGACGGGTGCACCACCCCTCAATTGTGCCTCGTGGCCCGCTGCATGTCTACGAATTTTGGGCGATGTCCCTATCCTATCCCCTATAGAGGGAGCTGCCTTACTTATATTTATGTTATGTCTGCTAATGAAGGCTTGCATGCTTGAATAAAAAATATAATAAATAATAAAAATAAATAATAAAAATGTGTATACAATAAACTCAATTTCGGCTATCATAGCCTACTTTCCCATCTCTGGCTCGTAGAGCCCAACCTTTGGCTCTTGTAGCCTACTTACCTTTGGCTCTTGCAGCCTGCTTACCTTTGGCCTCCGCGGCCTGCTTCCCAATTCTGGCTCTCGTAGCTTGCTTCCCAGAACTCGGCCTTCACGGCCCGCTCCATAACTTCGGCTCTTGCAGCCTGCTTCCCAACTTTGGCTCTTGCAGCCTGCTTCCCTTTGGCTTTTATAGCTTGCTTCGCCAATCCGGCCTCCACGGCCCGCTTCCCGTAGCTTTGGCGCTTGTAGCCTGCTTACCTCGGCCCCCATGGCCCGCTTTCCCAATTTGGCTCTGGCAACCCCCCCCCCCCAAATTTTGGCTTTCACAGCCCGCTTTCCTAATTTGTGGATACTAAACAAATCCTTGCCTCATGTTTACATGCAGGGGAATATAGAAGAGGAGAAAAGAGAAGAAGAAGGAAAGATAAAAAAACAACAAAAAAAAGAGAAGCAAGAAAAAAAGAGATAACAAAAAAAGAAAAGATAAAAAGAAGAAGAGAAGAAGATAAAAGAGAGAAGAAAAGAAAGAAAAGAGACGAAGAGACCGACAAACCATGTCAGCTTCTGGCACCCTGTCGGCACTGGCGAAGAGACCAAGAGATCGACAAACCATGTCAGCTCCCGGCACCCTGTCGGCACTGATGAAGAGACAAAGAGACCAACATACTGCTTCAGTTCCCGGCACCCAGTCGGCACTGATGAAGCGACAAAGAGACCAACGTACTGCTTCAGTTCTCGGCACCCCGTCGGCACTAATGAAGAGGCAAAGAGACCAAAATTCTACGTCAGTCCCCCGCACCCCATCGGCACTGATGAAAAGAGAAAGAGACAAATAGACCATGTCAGCTTCCGACACCCTGTCGGCACCGACGAAGAGAAAAAGAGACCAGTACACCCACGGGCACCGCCCGGCTCATCCTTCGCCTGCGCTACCCGTGGGTGGGGGGCATTTGTGGACATGCAAAATTGCACGCCCATACGTCCCAACTAGTCTAGCATCAATAGCAACCCCAAACTGAAGAAACTGTGTGGAAGAGGGGCCATTCGGACTCTCCGAACGCACACATTGCCGTGAAGCCGTCTCCGGAGTCACGACAGTGAAGAGAAATCAACCACCAAGAGTCCCACAATCCATGGGCCTCGAAGAAAATCAAATGGGCCACAACTCGCCCTCACAATGGGCTCAGAACTGCCCATTTAGCCCTTCAGCGGCACACCCTGGCAGCCTTCAGTAGCACGCCCTTGGCAGCCTTCAGCAGCATGCCCTGGAGCCTTCAGTGGCACGCCCTCAAGGCCCCTTAGTGGCACGCCCTGGCAGCCTTCAGCGGCACGCCGCTGGCAGCCCTCAGCGGCACGCCCTGGCAGCCTTCAGCGGCACGCCCCTGGCAGCCCTCAGCAGCACGCCCTGACAGCCTTCAGCGGCACGCCCTTGGCAGCCTTCAGCGGCACGCCCCTGGCAGCCTTCAGCGGCACGCCCCGACAGCCTTCAGCGGC
The DNA here is from genome assembly GCA_022559845.1 of Amorphophallus konjac. Classification (NCBI taxonomy): domain Eukaryota; kingdom Viridiplantae; phylum Streptophyta; class Magnoliopsida; order Alismatales; family Araceae; genus Amorphophallus; species Amorphophallus konjac. The sequence goes on from CM040125.1 coordinate 186,414,957, forward strand.
ACGCCCCCCTGCAGCCTTCAGCGGCACGCCCCGGCAGCCTTCAGCGGCACACCCTTTGCCCTCTTCAACGGCACGTTCCGGCAGACAAGATCTTGTGCCCATGCCCTATAGATCCTTGGCGCGCAATGAGCTATCCGAGGTGTCGACCGGAGGCTAGCCCACGTAAGCTACTCCTCTGCCACCAAGGACGGAGGAGTCAACTCCCAGTTAAAGCCCGTCAACTTCGGAAGCTTCCCGCCTTTGGAAGCTCTCGTCGTGGGAGGTATAAAAAGCCTCCGCTGCTCCAAAAGAACAACAAGGACGGACGAGAGAAAAAGAGAAGAGACACACACATAGGCAGATAGTAAAGAGAAGAAGAGGAAGAAGAAGAGAAGAGAAGAAGAAGAGGAGGGGAGGCTCGGGCTCCCCCCTGTCGCTCCGTCCACCGCCCCTGTGCGAAGAGAGCAAGGAGAAGAAGAGAAGAAGAGAAGAGACCTTGCTGTTCCGCCATCCCGGCCTCTGTGCGAAGAGAGAAGAGAAGAAGATAGAATAGAGGGAGAGAAGAAAGAGAGTGAGCTGTGGGCGGGCAGGAGCCAGTGCTCCATTCCCCCCCCCCCTCTCCATTTTGTCTAGTTCTTCCCTTTCCTCCGTTCTTTTTTTTGTGTTGTAATGTATTAGCCCCCTTGGGGCACCCCTCTTATGAGAATAAAAACAGGAGGCTTGCGAATGCTTCTTTTTTTTGTGTCTTTCTAAGGCGCTTTTTTTTCGTGTTTGCATCCCTCCCGGTTTTACTCCCCCTGTGTGGTTTTCCACCCACTGATCTTGAGGGCTGCACCCTCAGTCCACCTTCTTTGGCCGCCCAGCGGCACACCCTCCTTGGCTGCTTCAGCAGTACACTCCCCCCCCCTACGGACCTTCAGCGGCACACCTCCACTATTGGTTTGCTTAGCGGCACACCCTTAGGCTGCCTCAGCGGCACACCTTGATTGGCATTCCTCCGGTGCATTCGTGGCTTGTATCAGCCTACTAGTTTCTCGACACTTTCTTCGAGTTTCCTGAGGTTTTACTAAGGTGTCGCCGCTCTCGGGCACCCACCTCCAATTGTCGGGTTCCGCCACTCCATGTGGGCGCATTCCCTGTATCTCCCCTACGCTCGGGTCAAGGGGAGATGCTGTCGAATTTTTTGTTAGAGACAATAACATATTAAAAAGACAAAAGGAAGTAACAAACAAATGGGGCAATAATGAATTAAAAGACAAAGAAAAAGCAATAAACAAATGGAACCAACAACAATAAAACATTCTAATCAACTAAAGGAACACCCCTCAAACTCTCCAACGGTACACCCTTCAAACTCTCCAGCGGTACACCCTTCAAACTCTCCAGCGGTACACTCCCTTGGCCTTCAACAACACACTCTCCACCAACCTCCAGCAGCACACTCCCTTGGCCCTCAGCGGCACACTCCCTTGACCTTCAACAACACACTCTCCATAACCTTTCAGTGGTACACTCTCCTCTGCCCTCTCCACACACATGCCGAATGTAATAGGCAATAATAATAATAACGGACTCATAAAAAAGGGGGGATAAATAATAACAATAATAATAAAATTATAATACCAAAAAGGGGTAAATAATAATGATGACAAACCCAATAAATAAATAAATGATAACAATAAAAAAGGAGATAAATAATAACAATAATAATAAAATTATAATAACAAAAAGGGGTAAATAATAATGATGACAAACCCAATAAATAAATAAATGATAACAATAAAAATGGAGATAAATAATAACAATAATAATAAAATTATAATAACAAAAAAGGGGTAAATAATAATGATGACAAACCCAATAAATAAATAAATGATAACAATAAAAAGAGAGATAAATAATAATAATAATGATAAAATTACAATAATAAAAGGGGGAAATAAGTAATAATAAATACCGATTCAATAAAAAGAATATAATAAATAAATAGGTAGATAATAAAAAAAATAATAATAAATGAACAATAATAACAAACTCACCAAAAAAATATAAAGAAATAACAAATAGTAACGATAAAAATTTAAATAATAATAAAATGATGAGCTCCACTCCACAGCCTCATTCTCCTCAAGACCCGGTATAAAGGGAATATTGACGCCGCTCCGCCAAGTCGAATTCAGACCTTAGGAGCCATCCCAATACGGTCGTAATCCGACATTGCTTTGGGCCGATAGTCTATCAAACCTGATGCTTTCCCGTTGGGATTCGTTCCCTCCCTTTCATTGAGATTGCCGTAAACTCGGCATACATTTATACGGGTTTATTTTCCGTTTACGTCGCGCCTTCAATACGTATCTTTATCCGAACATAGAGTGGTCCATGAACGACCAACACAATCTGGATGGAACGAGACGACTCTCGTCATCCCCGAACCCTACACGTGGGAATATCAATAAGACCTTCGTGAGTCATGCTTAGACCACGGGTTCGCCATAGTCATGGTCATTGCCTGACCCACATCTTAGGCCTATAGCCAGTCATCTCGGTATGCGTCTCTGTTTTGGAATCTAGTCCCGGGACACTTTCCCACTACCTTTTGGCATCGAAAATATTAACAACGCCCACGCAAGCCTCGTTTGGACCGCGGGAGGCGCCCCCGGAATGGTCCTGACTCGATCTTGCACCGGACTGACAAAGTTATTGTTTTTCGACCGCTCTAACCGGGATTTAACCGAATGGCTCCCATCCCTTCGAATAATAAATCCGCCGTGCCCCGGCATACATCTGCTCCGATTCTCTCCGTGACGATTGCGATTTCCTGAAGCCGGACGCTTGTCCGAATATCAAAATGGTCTCTTGAGTGACCGACATATTTCGAATGCTTGCTTCCCTAGACATAGGGCTTCCCGAGTGATCCGATACCGCCATCGGCTTGTTTCTCTCGATATAATTTCTTGGCCTTGAGGCCCTGATTTCCAGTGATTAATCAAGGGTGTTCCCTCGTATGGGGGATGTAAATGACGTCGTGACCTTTACGGCACGGCGGGTTTTGGTCCCGACACGAACCACACAATCATCTGACCGAGTCAGATCGAGCACACCATGGGCTCTTCGGAGCCCGAATAAATTGTCACTTTGTGACTGGCATGCCCACGCACTTAATAGACGAACCAACCATTCCCGAATAATAGAACAACATAATAAGTGAACGAAAAGTGCGTCCACACCACCTTAAAATCCTTGTGTTGTGGTTTGATCATCTTGTGTGTTTGCTCCGTATCTTCTACCCCCATTCACAGGTGTGTGTGTTTGCTGTTTCAATGGAATCCTAATTGCCTTCTATAGAACACATCGTCATATTGCTTACACACATACACACGAGGTTCAACGAGTAGCCAATCTCAATTCATGAGATTCTGGTGGATCTCTAAAGTTCACACGTACAACTAGTTATCACTCTTAGCTGATATGTGTTGAGATCCCTGCTATCCAATGCGATATATTCTCTTACCCTTTAACCACGTTGCAGCAGCATCAACCTCGCTATTGTGAAACGTTGATCTTAGCTGTCTACCTAGGTGTGCTCCGTTGGGCTTAAGCTTCTACCTGTGCAGTCCTTGGACCTTCTTTGCTGTCTTCACTTAAGCCACTTCGTCTAAATCCGCGGTGTTTTGTGTCTAAGTGTTTTATTATCTTTATAGGAGTGGTTTATGCTTTTGGCAGTCAAGTTTTAAATAAGCCATAGGTCATGAGAGGATCTATTCAACACCCCCTTCTAGATCCCATTGCATCTCACGGGACCCAACAAAATGCACTTGGTATTGGCACACATATTGGTCTCATTTTCTTTCAAACAAATTGGGCACATATGGATGAATGAAATGCATTTAATTTGCTTGACAGTTTGTTTTGGTTACTGTCCTTAATTCGTTCTAATGACATGATAACGTATTTTCTTTCTAGAGTTTTGTCATCATCAAAAAGGGGGAGATTGTTACGTCTCTCTTAGTGATTTTGATGATAACAAAACCTTGGGCTTAGTTTCTGTCTCGTGCCGTGTCAAAGTGATCAAGAGCGAGCATTGAATGTGTTTAAGGCCATTTTGTGTAATGACGAATGCTCAAATGTGTTGAGCCTTCCAAATACATAAACATAGCTAAATCAAACCCAAAAATGAATGGATTATATGATGACATAAAGCTCTTGTCATATGGATATGTTTCATTGGGCTAGCAATCCATTTTTGTAGGTTTTCCAGAGTCCGATCGACCAATGGGCATGATTTGGTCGACCAATTTTTTCAGGGATCAGAACTCCATAAAAGTTATAGCGTTCGGTCGACCGATTGAGGATTTCAGTCGACCGAAATTGCTAGGGATAACATTTATAGGTTTCTCAGAGTTCGGTCGACCGACCGGAGAATTCGATCGACCGAACCCCTCGAGGCAGCAATTGTTGACTTTTAATTCTTCAATGTGGGAAGCCCTTTCCTTTGGTTTCTTTAATCCTAAAGCCACCAGACATGCCATAATTTGTGGATCTGTATTTTGGCATGTCCCTTGACCACCCAAGTTGTATAAAAACATCTCTTTGGGGCAAGAAACCCTAATCACCCAAAGAGAAATCAAGGGGGCTACCAAGGGAGGAAGAGGGCTGCTACAACACCTCCGTGAACAGTGTTTCGTCCAGGGATTCTTCATCCATCTACAAGCCTTTCAAGATCAATCTGAAGTCAATCAACCTCAAATCAATTGGAGAAGCAAGCTTCATCAAAAATCTGCATCATCTACTCAGGGGGAGCCTAAATCAGAAGTTTTTCATTTATGTTTCTTCTTCCAAATTTCCTGAGCTTCAAGTGTGTGCTATTTGTAATTTGTAAACATTCATGTGTGTATGGATCTACCCAGATCCATGTGTGTGTGTGTCTTATTTCCTTCAGTTTCGTGTGTGCTTCGGTGCGTTTACACCTTCATGGGAGTTCCTATCTCCTTACGAGTGTGTGTGTGTGTGTGTGTGTGTTCTGATCTTGTAATTCTTTACAAGATAGTGTGTGAATCCTCACAGTTTGTGAGGGGTGGACGTAGGTTGCCATCGTTGCATCCGAACCACCTTAAAATCATTGTCTATCATATGGTTTGGTCATTTTCATCTACCCCCATTATGTGTGATTGATATTGCATATTATCTTTTCTGCGTTTGATCTTTTAGATCTAGCATAATCGATCATTTTAGTGATAGATCCTTGGTATATCAAAAGGTGGGTTTGAATTGACAAGGCCAATCTTGTCAAGAAGATAACACCTTGCGTGAGTAGAATCTTCAGATTCATACCTTCGCCACAGTACCAAGGATCCACTGTGTGCGAAAGATTTTGTTAGATCCAATAGTTTCTGTAATTGATTTGAACTTCCTTGTTGTTATTCATTACATTTGTTTAAATCGGCTAAGGTTTTCTTAAAATTTGTAATCACCCAATTCACCCCCCCTCTTCGGTGTCATTGATCGCGGGACTTCAGAATATCCCGCGGAGGGTTCAAACATCATCGAGAGTTAGTTTGTAATCGATAGTATCAAAACAGGGAGTCCATCTACAGATGTGAGATGAGAGTGCCAAATAAACCCACGATATGGGTTGAGAATCGCGATAAAACTGAAAGATAGGAATCTGTGCCTCAGCAAAAGTTGCTATTTAAAGAAATAGTGGCTTTCTGAAAGGTCGTTCAATCTTAATTATAACAGAATTTTCCAAGAAAATAATAAGAATTCACGACACTATAGATGGGCGTTAATTCTAGAATTTCCCAGAAATTAACATGTATAATTATAAATAGCGACTGTGTATGATGGCGTTCATTCTTTAAATGACATCATGATTTAGGTCACTCATTCATGAATTTCAATATAAATTCTATTTACTAGATTTTACAAAACAGCACCACCGTATAGGGGCATTCATTCTTTAAATAGCGACTAGGTGACTGTCGTCCATTCTTTATTTGATGCTACGCATCGGGAATGTCACGCCTCGAGATTTATGCAGCGGAAATAATCGAGAACGTGAACAGCCGACATGGTAAGCCTCTTGCAAGCAATATAATCGGAGCGCCAGACAATCACACAAAGTAATTACGCAAGTAATTCACTAAAACCTTCATCTTTATTTCATACAAATAACCATAAAAAATACATAAGATCTTTGACTCTATTTACTAGACTCAATAAAATAAAGATTACATCATGACTCGACTAAACACTTGGTAACTAAGGCTTCTCTCATTCATATGTCCTTCAATCACTCTCAGACCAGTTACTTGTATAATCCGAAGCCGATCCACTTGTACTTCCTGAAACATTGAGAAAATAGGCAATGAGCACACTTGCCCAGTAGGTATCTTCATATCAACATGAAGGCGAATTTAAGTGATTAGCATTTTAGCTCGAGAGAACAAGATAAATCAAGCAAATACGGTAAATCATGTGAATAAAACCAAAGTAACAAGATATGATCATGATGAGATACGAGAATATGATTGATCAAGTATATAACAAGAATGTAAATTTGGCCTTTTCATGAACAAGAATGTAACAAGATTGTACTTTTCATAACCATGGAGGCTATGCACCAGAAAGTCATGTAACAAGCAAGAAACTACTTTTCGCTTAATAGCAAATACTTCGTGAATTTATGTGGATCTTTATCCATGTCTGTGGATTTTCACTTATTTATAAAGAAAGTACTCCCAGCGTAATGCGACGCTAGTAGCATCATACCCCATGGTTTACAGTATGTTTCCGACAATCAGCCGAGGGGACTAGCATAGAGCCCTTGAACACAATCAGTACTTGAACTGCATATTCAAGTATAAATCAAGCTACTTCCATGATTGTAACAATAATGTGGCCAATAATGTACAAGTTCAATAATAATCCCATGATAAGGTAACCAAGGTATAGAACGTACCACTAATTGATCATGAGAATTCAAGAAATGCATTAATAACTAGGTTATGCTATGAAGAAAATTTGGCAGCATAACGGTACATTCTTTATTTCCATAATTTATTAATGGCTTATTTGAATCAAGAAAAGTTCTAGATAATCAATGGACCATCTAGTATCATAGGATACTTAACCCAAAAGTAAAATCATGGGTTAAACATACTTAAAGTTGATGAAAGAGAAGCTGAAACCATGTGTTCTAGGTCAGAGTCGCTAGGTGTCGCTGGCGGTCGAACAATGGGCCACTAACAGACTCTGGGGGTCATACATTAGGCCGCTAAGGTCCAGAGCTCATTAAAACACTGGTAAAAGTGCTCTCTAGATAATGGTGTTTTTAATGGTACAACCAGCTCGGCGTCCTAGTGGGAATCCCAGGCTCGCGGAGTCTTACGGAGGCCTTGAAACAAGATTTCCTAGTCCGTTGGAAGGAATATCCAATGGAGAGGTTATCAAGTCCAAGATTGTGTACTTAATGTGCAAAGGTGTAACTAATGACAAAATATCGGGATATGTGCCATGTACTTAAGAAAATGATTCTAGAAGAGAGAAATAGTGATAACAGCGATCAAATCATGACTAGTCCATGAATCATATAAATTTAAGTTAATTACGAAAGTATATGATTTGGTCATGAAAATAACATAAGTTTAAAAATAATTCTAAGTGCATAAAGAATCATAAAATCTACTAGAATGTTTTGTTAACATAACTAGGTATATGAAAATATCACTTGAAATAGGAGTAAAACCTACTTAACTAGGCTTAACATACATTAATTTGGACCATTCTGCATTAAGTTTCGGGTTAACTTAAATACAGAATTCAAAAACGTAAACGGTCTAGCGGGTGACCGTCTCTTGTGGCTAACGATCTATCGTGCAACCGCTAGGGTTTCTGGCGGTCTACAGGAAGACCGTTTCTTCCTGTGTTAATAGAAAACTCGATTATAGTAAAATACAATACTCATCTAAAGCACATCATGCCTGAAAATCAACATATATAAACTCTATAGCCTGATAGAACAAGGATAGGTCAGTCAATATGTGTGGGTTTGTGTAACAACCAAGAAATATCTCCTGTTAACTTAATTAGGGCTAAGAATTATGCATGAGGATCACACTAGATGCATAGTCCCAATAAATCATAAAATTCTCGGTGTATAATGCAAGAAATTGGCTGAAATCAGAGGGCTTTTATCCCTGACTTCGAGTTTGAGCCTTTCACGAGATAACCTACCTTTATCTTGGGCTTTAGACTTCGAATTTAGGGCTGGAAGTTAACCCTAGTTTTCTACATGTCCTGTGCTAAACCAGAGACTTCACATCTTCCTAGCTCCTGATTCTCTTGATCTAAGGACGTGAAATTTTGAGGGTAAGAAGAGGGTACTAAAAGGAACAATTTATTCTAAAGAACCTCTATCTAATTACCTCGTTTAAGGCATCCAATTTGCAGATCTTTCTAGGTCGGTCGCACTACTTCCTGGGTTGTTTGCACCGAACCAACGTCTTTACAGAGTTGTATCTCCTTGTAGGCTTGATCTCCTAGAGCGAAATTTTTGGAAAAGTTAGATCTAACTAAAATGATCAAATTCCTAGAAGAAACTTACCTCTAATTCGACCTCTTTACCTTAGTTCTACGCGAGCCAAAAGTAAGGGTCGTGCAGGTGAGATCTGGGTTCTATTTATAGGGTTTTACTAGGGTTTCATGGATTAGAATGATTCTAGAGTCCTAATTAGGTATTAGATTGATATCTGAGAGTCCTAAGCATGCTTACAAATCTACATACTTCGGTCTCTAGGAGTTTAGACACCAAAAACCTAATCTTTTTTCACCTTCTTCCACTCACAGAATCTGCAACGCTTAGCGGTCATTTATGGACCGTTTTCGGTTGCTATGCGGTCTCGCAATAGACCGTTTTCGGTCTTGGGCGCCGAATTTGAAACTAGTTCAAACTCTTGTATTATTATCCACCTCTTTATCCTAAAATTTTCCCACTTATCTCCTTAATTCCGTGATTACACCAATTTTGAGCTTAATATGGGCTAAGGTCCAAAATAGTCTTTTGGGCCAAATGGGTTTATTAGATGGGCCTAATCGATCCTCTTGGATCAGTGTAGGGTCATAATAATTGGACTTAGTTAACCATAATTCATTTAATAGCCCTGTTTGCCCATTCAATAATTAATATAATTATATTTAATCCCAAAATTTTCTCGGGCGTTACAGGGAAGCTACATTTTCAGACACATAACACTGTTTACAGACTTGCAGTTTACATAATCAGGAAAGTAATGACATGAATAGACAGAGAAAAATATAAGGGTTCCAAGAACATGCTCATGCAATAATTTTAACATCAGGTTACATAGATATTTAATTTTAATCATGTGGCATTTATTAAATACTAAAAGAATTAGCGGATTGACAAAGGGTCACTCATTAAACTACGCCCTAGCCACTGTCGCTATTTCCGAAGAATTGGCGACAGCTCGCGCGGGCGTTCATCTAATAGGCGCCCATGCCAAGGCCGTTATTTACAAAAATACAGTAAAACTTCATAAATTGAAACATGAGTTAGAAATCCATTGCTATACGACCTATGTGCATGAATTTACTTTGATTATCATTTTGGGCTTCATATCTTGAGAACACCTACCTGTTTGGCTTGTTCTAGATGACAGATAGAGGTATATGAGAGATTAATAAGAGCAACTGCAACTATGATAGCAACACTTGAACAGCAGACGTTCGGGAGAAAGTGCAGCAGCAGCTTCGACAGCAACTGCAGAAAAAAAGTAAGAAGCAGCAGGCTTCTCTCTTCCCGCTCAACAATAGGAGGAATAAGAGCAACGCAGCAGCAAGCACAACGGCAACTGCAGCGGCAGCAACACACCAGCGGCAGTAGCAGAAGAGCAACAGCAGGAGGAAGGAGAGGAAAAAGCTTTCCCCCTTCACGTTCCGAAGCGAAAGAAGATGAAGACGACGACGTCAACGCAGGGAAGCCAATACGAGCAACAGCAGTAGCTGGAGCTCGTCGATGGAGGGGTTTATTTATAGAGATTGATATCTCTAACTTCTAATGGGATTTAAGTTTCCTTACGTGAATCCTAAGAGGCTTAAACCTTCTCATGTTGATCTTCTCCTTCCCAAATCGCAGCCACCTTCTCAGTTGGGGTTTAAAAACCTTAAATCCTATTCGCATGCTAGCTTCGAACGTAGGGAATAATATGTATATATATATATATCCTGCATTTCCTTTGGACGTAGGAAAGGTTATGGGCTTTTAAGGCCCATTTGGGATTGCTTACTTTATCCAATATGTATATATATAGGAGGCCCATATGTGTGTCTGGGTTAAGGTTATTAAGGCCCACTATACACGTTCATTACAGCTGGGGATTTGGGTTTGAACAAAAAGAGTCTTTATATGTATATACATTTCTTTATTTACCTAGCTGATAAGGCCTTCACTTGGGTTGAGGTTTGGGCTTTAGATTTGGGCCTTTGTCTTATTTATTTGGAGGTTTTATTTAATTAGGAAATTTTTATTTCCCTTAATTTATCCGGGTTGCTACACCCTCCCCCACTTAAAAGAATTTGGTCCCCAAATTCAATTTCATATAGACATGGAGGGTGTATAATACTTACGATGTTGAAATAAGTCGGGGAATCTCTTCTTCATAGATTCTTCAGTCTCCCATGTGGCTTCTTGTTCTGATCACTTGCTCCATTGTACCTTGACCATGGGAATAGTTTTGTTCCTTAGTATGCATACCTCGCGATCAAGGATCTTCAAAGGCTTTTGCTCTTATGTGAAATCCTTTTGTATCACTAGGTTGTCATGATCTATGACATGAGTCGGATCATGAACATACTTCTTGAGCATAGAAATGTGGAATACATTATGGACTTCGGATAGTTGCGGTGGTAAGGTGATCCGATAGGCAACCTCACCGACTCTTTCTAGCACTTCGAAGGGACCGATATATCTTGGTGTAAGCTTGCCCTTAACACCAAATCTTCTAATACCTCGTCCAGGGGAAACCTTAAGAAAGACGTGGTCTCCAACTTGGAACTTGAGGTCTCTCCTTCTAATATCGGCGTAAGTCTTTTGTCTAGACTGAGCCATTTGGAGCCTTTCTCTAATGAGTTGAATCTTTTCAGTGGTGTCTCTTACCAAGTCCAGGCCTATTAGTTACTTTTCGCCAACTTCGTCCTAACATAAGGGGGATCGGCAACTCCTTCCGTATAGTGCCTCGAAAGGTGCCATTCGAATACTTACCTTGTAACTGTTGTTATATGCAAACTCTACTAGGGGCAAGTGATCATGCCAGCCTCCACCGCAATCAATAATACAAGCTCGTAGCATGTCTTCCATGACTTGGTTGGTTCTCTCGGTCTGACCATCCGTTTGAGGATGAAAAGTAGTACTAAAGTTGAGTTGTCCCCAACGAATGCTGTAGGCCCTTCCAAAAATGAGAAGTGAAGCGCGAGTCTCGGTCAGACACGATCGAAATAGGAACTCCATGCAGTCTGACAACTTCTTTGATGTACAAGGCAGCTAGAACATCAACTGACCATCGGCTCGTTATAGGCAAGAAGTGTGCCAACTTGGTCAATCGATCTATAATGACCCATATTCCATCATGTCCTCCTTTAGATTTAGACAGACCCATAATAAAGTCCATGCCGATATCCTCCCACTTCCACTTGAGAATATCTAGAGGATGTAGCTTATCGGCAGGCTTTTGGTGTTCCGCCTTGACTTATTGGCACGTGAGACAGCGAGAAACAAATTTTGCTACCTCCCTTTTCATATTAGGCCACCAAAAGATCCGTTTCAAGTCTTGGTATATCTTGGTAGATTCGAGATGAATTGTGTACCTTGATCAGTGAGTTTCTAAAGTTTTCTTCTTCAATTTCAGACAATCCGGTACACAAGTCCTTTCTCAGAATAATAATCTTCCATCTAATGCTTGCTTGAAATCAGGTTGTTCTTCTAACTTGCCTTTTATTTCTACTAGTACCGGGTCATTGCCTTGAAGTCCTTGGATTTCGGAGAGTAGATCCGGTTGTATCCTCATGTGCGATAGGGTGATACACCCTTTCTCTTTCTCCGTCCTTATATCCAGCTTAGAGAATTATTCCAGTAACTTCCATTCTTGGATCATATAGTTGGCCAATAACGCTATCGGCTTTCGACTAAGGGCATTAGCTACGGGATTATCCTTTTCAGGATGGTATTGTATAGTGAAGTCGAAGTCCCTGAGATACTCTAGCCAACATCTTTGTCTCATATTCAACTCTTTCTGAGAAAATAGATATTTGAGACTCTTACAGAGTACACGATAAACTGCTCTCCGTAGAGATAGTGTCTCCAGATCTTCAAAGCAAATACCACTGCGGCCAACTCTAAGTCGTGCACTGGGTAGTTCTCCTCATGCTTCTTTAATTGTCGGGATGAGTAAGCAATGACTCTCCCTTGTTGCATTAACACACATCCGAGGCCAATGCCAGACGCATCGGTATATACCTCAAATTTCTCCCCTTTAGTAGCTAATGCCAATACCGGGGTGATTGTTAGATGATCCTTCAAGGCTTGAAAGCTCTTCTCGCATTCTTCATCCCACCTATAAGGAATCTCCTTACGGGTCAGCCTAGTAAGAGGGACAACGATCTTGGAGAAGTCCTGAAGAATCACCGGTAATAGCCAACCAGACCTAAGAAACTTCAAATCTCTGTTACATTAGTTGGTCTTTCCCAATTCATCATAGCCTCAACTTTGGACGGGTCAATAGAAATCCCATCCTTCAAGATCACATGCCCTTGGAAAGACATTTCCTTGAGCCAGAAGTCGCACTTGCTAAGTTAGGCGGAAAGTTGATGATTCCTCAATAATTGTAATGCAATCCTTAAGTGTTCTTCATGATCTTCTTCGGTCTTTGAATAAATCAATATGTCATGAATGAAGACCACTACAAATTGATCCAGATGAGGCCTGAATATACTATTCATCAACTGCATAAAGGGTGCAGGGGCATTCGTTAGTCCAAAAGGCATAACAACAAATTCGTAGTGCCCATACCTACTTTGGAATGCGATCTTATGAATGTCCTCATCCTTGATCCTCAGTTGGTGGTATCTTGACTTGAGATCAATCTTTGAGAAATATTTGGATCCACATATCTGATCAAGGAATTCATCGATCCTTGGCAGTGGATACCTGTTCTTGATAGTAAGGTGGTTCAACAGCCGATAGTCGATGCAGAGTCTCATCGATCCATCTTTCTTCTTGACAAATAACACGGACACTCCCCATGGGGAAGCGCTCGGTCTAATGAATCCTTTCTTCAAGAGCTCCATCAATTGCTCTTTTAATTCCTTAAGGTCGACGGGGGACATCCTATAAGGTGCTTTAGAAACCGGACCAGCACTGGGGACCAGGTCGATGGTGAAGGCCACTTCTCTTTGAGGGGGTAATTCCGACAAATCTTCTGGAAACACATCGGGAAACTCTCTAACCACTCGGATGTCTTCTATCTTAGACTCCTTCGCTTTCGTGGCAGTCACAAATGCTATGAAAGTCACACATCCTTTCCTCAAAAGCTTACTAGCTCGGAGGGCCAAAATAAGGGGTGACTTGTTTCGACTCCGAGGACTAGTGTAGACAAGTTCCGGGATTTCTTTAAAAGTTACCTTGCCATTTTGGCAATCTACAACTGCCTTGTGTGTGGATAGCCAATTGGCTCCTAGTATAACATCATAATCATTCATGTCTAGGCATATTAAATCGGCAGGTATATTTTTTCCTTTCACTATGACTTCACAGTTTAGATAATGATGTGTGATCTCAGATTCATTTCCGAGAGGAGTTGAAATAATAAGATCTATCCACTCCGGTTCCGTAGGTAATGGATCAACAAACTTCTTGGAAACAAAAGAATGTGTCGCGCCGGTATCAAACAAGACACGAGTAGATTTAGAGCAAATCTTTAATGTACCTTCCACCAATCCACCTTCATCTTGCTCCACCTCTTGAAGTGTAACGTCCCGAGATCCGATTCCCAATTTATGGGCACAATTTTTTTTTCATCAGACCCTGAAGCATTACTTCGTACGTATCACGGAAGCACAAATATATAAACATGCATACATTCGCATGGGAGAGAGAGAAACCACAATTACAAGAAATGTATATGACATTAAACCATTCATAATCCCAAAATTACATGTCCATTATTCCAAGATAAACATGAGTCCGCACATGCTCGCCACCCCATACCCATACTTATAACAGAGATATTCATCCATAGCCTACCCAGATGAAGTATGGGCTAGTACTACTCCTCGTCCGTAGCCTCCTCCTCGGCTTCCTTCATTATGTCTCCTGAAAACATATGTCACAAGGGGTGAGTGTGACGCTCAGTAGGCATGCTAGTCAAATCGGGGTTAACTCACATTCATATATCCAATCAATGTACATAATTCAAGTGTGCACAATATCATACTCCATTCATTCTCATTTGCTTAAAATAATTCATACGAGAAAATACATGTTCATTAGCTACCACATAAGATACACATGCATGCAACAAAACCATGGTAAATGAGCAGATACACATTATCACATTTTCATGAATTTCACATTTTTGTTATTCATAGAACCGAACAGCTGCCGCAAACACAGGAGGCCCACACGCACAATGAACGATAGAGTACTGCGTAGACCTGGGAGCGAACTCCCACCTAGACACCTGCCGCACAGGGCGTTACGTATCGCCGTCCCCTGGGTTCTGTGGCATTACATATCGCTGTCCCACAGAACGAACCAGTCGAATCAATAGGTTTTTGACCAGGCGTTATGTATCGCCGTCCCTTGGGACCTTTTACTTCCATGGTGTTACGTAGCACCGTCCCGCAGAAGGGACCGAAATCCTACCTCACAGAATGCTGCTATTTTTCATTCATAACATTCACATCGTATCCGCATTCACATTTATACTCATTTTTTGAATATTAGTATGATACTTTATCATAACAAGTAGGCTTCCAAATGGTTTAAGTAGACAAATCACAATCATAAGTTTACTTGATATGGAATAGAGCATGATCAGGTTATTGTATAAAAGAGAGAAGGTTTATTTCTAAGCTACACATGCATAGAAAATGACTTATAACTACAAGTACAGAATTTTTGGGAGCTTGAAATCTTTACAGTGAGGTATTATCTTGGTCTTCTATCATTTTCCATTTTTTTAGATTTTTATGAATTAAAATTCCCTTTCAAAACTCTCTTTTACTAAGTTTCTGGAAATTGGGACAGAACCACAGGTGCATCGACCTAACCACATGAGCATCGACCTTACTAGGGACCTGCACTACATGTGCATCGACCATACCATGGACTGCTCCACAAGTGCATCGACCTTACTATGGACTGCACCACATGTGCATCGACCTTACTATGGGCTGCTCCACATGTATTATGGACTGCTCCACATGTGCATCGACCTTACTGTGGACTGCTCCACATGTGCATCGACCTTACTATGGACTGCTCCACATGTATTATGGACTGCTCCACATGTGCATCGACCTTACTATGGACTGCTCCACATGTGCATCGACCTTATTATGGACTGCTCCACACTTGCATCGACCTTACTATGGACTGATCCACATGTGCATCGACCTTATAGTAACATGTCCCCAGGAACATCGATGTTATACTGACCTGTCCCCTAGGTGCATTGACCTTATACTGACATGTTCCCCCAGGTGCATTGACCGTATATTGACCTGCCCCCCAGGTGCATTGACCTTATACTAACTTGTTCCCCCAGGTGCATTGACCTTATACTAACCTGTTCAGGGAATGCTCTAACCTTCCCAGGGACTACACTTCGATAGAGACTCATAAGAAACTCACGAAAAGCCCGTAACTTGAAAATGAACATGGTGGTCGATCCCACGTACTGTTAGTCCCTTTTAAAAGTATAGACAATATTTTGAAATCGTTCTAATACATTGTTGACCCCTAAAATTTGAGGTTAGGTGCCTATCTTGAAATGTTAAACTGATGATCCGTGGATGATATCCACACCCCAGATTCTCCTAAGCTTCACCTTTCGATTCGGGGATGACATCCACACCCCGGATCCTCCCAAGACTTCGCCCGTCGTCCTAGGACTGCAGGTCCGCCCTCGTACATAGGGCCAAGGTCCCTCACCTCTCTTTCTTACACAAGAGGAACCGTAGATGGCAGGAAATTGAAAATAGGCGTTGCTAAAGGCTTAATACCCCTGAAACCTACCTACTTATATAGATTTCTATCCTCCCAAGAGCTTTTCCCATGTCCTACAAGGCTCAGTCCAGCCCCCAAGGTCGCTGGCTTGAAGAGGAGTTAATGCCAAGCACCCCTTCGGGTTTGAACATGTGTGACCCTTCGACCACTGGTCATAAGTGCTAGTGGGCGTGCTCTTATGTTGGGAATTTGATGCGGGACAAGACTGAAAAGGGCTAGGACCTACGAATGCAACAAAGTGCGGCCAGCACTCGCACGCCAAAGGCAAGCCGGGCGGCTGACCTCCGTAGCGTTCCTCCGGGTGGAGGCGTCTCTCAACAAGAAACTCAAGCCCAACGATCGTCCCTATGAGGGAAGCGTGGGGATCTCAGCGGCTAAGGAACCGCCGTACGTCTAAGGGAATCTAGTCCGAGCTCGGCGCTCGACTAGGGCTACGGGACGGGTGCTCTCAACTCACATCCACGCGGTGACTAACAAATGAGCTAGGAACCTAAACACTCACGCGGCATACTAGAAAGCATACTAGTAAAGCAAAATGCCAACAAAGAGGAGCGTCGCACGTACCCCCACGCCTAGGCGTGGGGAAGAAACCCTGGCCGAGATCAACAACCCCGATACACAAGATGAATAATAATACAACTCCAGCCAAAATGCCCACTCCTCGCAGGGAGATAACAGGCTACAACATAGGGATTCGGGGCTGCCGAAGTACGGGCTGACGGGCGGCACTCGGTGAAGGGTTGGCTGCGAGGAGGACCCGAGCAGGGGTTAGCAGGTTCGCAGCAATGCGCGACTCGGCAGCGGAAGCTCCCACGGCATGGTCCGGTGTCCGATTGAGGCGCCGTCAGTGAGGGTGCGTAGCTAGGTCACGGGAGGAAGCCTCGGCCAAAGGGGGTGTGCCGATTCTTTCCGTGGAAGCCGGGGGCGAACCTGCAAGTCGTGACAGGGATTCTGCTCACAGAACAGCGC
The DNA here is from genome assembly GCA_022559845.1 of Amorphophallus konjac. NCBI lineage: Eukaryota > Viridiplantae > Streptophyta > Magnoliopsida > Alismatales > Araceae > Amorphophallus > Amorphophallus konjac. The sequence continues at coordinate 186,432,208 of CM040125.1, forward strand.
GCTCGAGCGGTAAAAATGATAACTCATTGCTCCGGTAGGCGAACGGGGCGCCGCTTGATGGAGGACGTCGGGGACGCAAAGCAGCAGGTCCTGACCAAAGGGATCGGTCAGATCTGGTCGAGGATGTCCGGGAGAACCTCTGCAAGTCGTTGCTGATCCTGGGGTCAGACTGCACAGGTTGATCTGCGCGGTCCCACGAGAATTGATGCCACACTCAGCACCGACATCAAAATGAGGCATGGTCGGTGGAGTTGGAAAGAGGACGAAGCGAGGTACGATCCCTGAGGAGACCAGATCCAAACTCGGAGTTGTCCATCCTGTGGAATTTTCGCAAGAGGATGGACAGAACCTGGCTCGCAGAGAGAGAGGGTCCTGCGCGAGCTCACGAAGAAAATCGCCACTGGTGATGTAGACCTCGGATCGAGACGAAACCAAAGCCCACGCGTCGCCGACTCGTAGAAGTATCTCCAGAAAAAGGGAGAGGCTCAGATTCGACCAGAACCGGATGGGGGCGCCGCTGCAACTCGGGATAGAAATCTGGCGAGCAGATCCGTGCACCTGTGAAGGAGATAAGGGGAGAGGGAACCTCGGCGTCGCACCGAGGGATGGGGAGTCACACCCCGGGGTTGATCCCGTCGAAGGATCAAAGAGGGAGAGAGAAGGGGGGCACAGCCACCATGGAGTCTTGCTCACAAATATTCTTCATTATCGTTCTCCAAAGAAAAATACATGAGGTTTTATATATGGGGAGGGGAATTAGGGTTCAAAACCCTAGCAAGGGGGGGAAAATTCAAACAAAAAGGGGCGCACTTCTTTCTTTGGGAAGGTGGGGTGCGCTCCTTTCCTTGAATCAAGGAGGGGGGCGCACTCCACTTCTAGAAAGTAGGAGTGGGGGCGGCTACCACCTCCTCCTCTTGGAGGAGATGAAGGGGGCGCCCAAAACCCTAGCCCACGAGGGGGGGGGGCGCAAATCCCAATGGGCCAACTCATGTGGGAAGGTGGTCAGCCCAAATGGGCCAAGAAGGGTGGATCACAAGGTGGCCCACTCTCCCCTTTGCCTAACTAATAAGCCTAACATCACCCAATGGAAGCCTAATTGGCCCCAATTGGGCTACAATGGTCCATAATAATAATAAAAGTGTCCACACAGGGACTAAACCAAGGCCCAGCATGGCCTAAAGTATAAAATAAATGAAGATAACTCCGCTAGTCCGCCAAGTGATCGCCGAGCCAAAGGGATGTTGGCGTGCTCCGTGTGCTCCGTCGAGTAATGCGGCGCGTGTCCTCACCAGAATTAGGTTGGGACGTCTTCATATGAAATCAAGAGGACTTACTAATCTAACTTTGGGTCATGGTTTCATCGAGTTTCATCAATCCTAGCATGAGTTATGGTTTTCACAAGATTAATATTCATTCTCCCCCATTCCAGTCGCGACCCTTCGTCTACCTGGTCATAAATGTGAGTGGGCGTGCTTTTCTGTTGGGATTTGGGTTGGGGTGTCTTTAGATAAATCAAGAGAACTTTCAAATCTAACTTTGGGTTGTGGTTTTATCGCATTTAAGTATCCCTAGCATGAGTTATGATTTTCCCAAGATTCACATTTATTTTCCCCCGTTCCAATCGTGACCTTTCGGTAGCCCAAGGTAATTTGAGTATAACTCTAGTATCCCGATGGACTTTGGCCTCGACCTCAGCATAGAAGATGTGGCTGACACCCCATTCAAAATTATGTAATTTCCGATTAATTACATGCGAATTCATCCAACAGTCACATCTCTTTGTGATAGCTGGCAGCAAAGGGCTCAGAACCTTGGGTTCTGGTGCTAATTGGATTTCCGCCTCAACATAAGAGTTTGGGTTATGGACCCAATCTTTCTAATGGGCTAAGTTTCACCTCATTTGGTTTGCTCTGGGTCAGGATATCCCTATTTCACCGGGTAAGTGTTTTTCTATAACTATTTCGACCCATTATCACCAACTCCCTCCTACACCCTATTAGACCCATTTTTCAGAAGTTATACTCTTCATTAAAGTTGTTCCATATCCAATGGTCATTGCGTGGGCTTTGGTTTCACATAATTCTGACCTCCCCACATTAAGTTACGAATTTACTAAGGATCCTTCTAAAATCTGTCTAGATTTTAGCTTGTTGAGATCATGGGCCCGAATTATACTCAATTGGGCCAGCGCCCAACTGACGGTCATAACATCCTTTCCCCCTTAAAAATAATTTCATCCTCAAAATTGACGTGAGAAATTTATTTAAAATGAAACTTTTACTCACCGAATAGTTGAGGGTATTCCTGGCGCATCTTGTCCTCCGGCTCCCAAGTTGCTTCTTCAGAATGAGAATTCCTCCATAACACATTTACCAGCCGGATGGTTTTATTTCTCAATACCTGTTCCTTCCTGTCTACGATCTCGCTGATCCAAGACTCAGCCACCTCTGGACGACTCTCCCCCTTAAAATAAGGAGGTGCCAACCTCAGGAACCGATCAAGCGCCGACAGGTCATGACGTGGGGTGGGCGCGGGCTGCTGCAGCATCTGTTGCTGCATGGCCTGCATAATCCCTTGGAAACTCTGCATGAACACCTCCATGTTAACCCTTGCATTGGGCACTTGTCCGCTGCCAACCGCCGGAGCTTGGACAGCCCCATCGTTCGCCCCATTTGGGTCATCTACCCCCGATCCCCTCTCATTCGCCCGGGGAAGATCTCTTTGCCTTCTTGGCGGCATAGTTCTGAGAAATTAACAATTATTAAGTGAGAGGGTTTTTAAATATACTCTACCATTTCCCCCCACAAGCTAATCTCTTCTTCTACTACTTTGACATTTGGAATGGTTAAAACCATGGTTTGTCTCTCGTGCTCTGATACCACTCTGTAACGCCCCGAGATCCGATTCCCAATTTATGGACATAATTTTTTTTTCATCAGACCATGAAGCATTACTTCGTACATATCGCGGAAGCACAAATATATAAACATGCATACATTCACATGGGAGAGAGAGAAACCATAATTATAAGAAATGTATATGACATTAAACCATTCATAATCCCAAAATTACATGTCCATTATTCCAAGATAAACATGAGTCCGCACATGCTCGCCACCCCGTACCCATACTTATAAGAGAGATATATTTTTTTTTAATCCAAAAAGCCCTACCTAGGAGCAGATGAGGACCATCGGCCACTAGGGGGTGAATTTATTACTGAATATGATGAAAGAAAATTACATCAGACGGATGCTGGGCATACCCAGCTTATCCATTCGAGCCTCTCCCTTTATAACAGAGGGTAACTCATTATAGAAAAAGAAAACATTACATTTAGAGGAGCAGGCTAAAGAGGCCAGATGATCCGCTACTTTATTTCCTTCTCTGTAAGTATGGACAATCTTTTCAATCTTAGTAAGAGACCTCCAGATCTCTCTTACATAAGATAGAATTGACCATGGACAATTATACTCCTTTTTAACAACCCGAACTAGAACCTGTGAATCACATTCAATATTGGCTGGACGGTCTGAGATTGTATGCAAATAGTGTATTCCATCCATGAGAGCTCTAGCCTCTGCAACAATGCTATTGGCCTGACCATAGAAATGGGAAAATGCTAGGAGAACATTTCCATAATGATCTCTGATGACACCACCTCCTCCAGAATATCCATCGGATTTGCAAGCCCCATCAGTGTTTAATTTTAAGAATGGCCAAGGTGGGGAAACCCATTTAATGATTTTCATCTGAACACCAATTGAAGTTGAGACAGAAATCCCTAAAGAGTTTAGAACCCTTCTTTTGTTAATATCATATTCTTTGTAGGAAGCATGTTTGCAGGCCTGCTGTGCTTTGGCTTTGATTTGGTGAAGGATCTGGCTTTTGGACAATGCGCAGCCATCATATCTCACAGAGTTCCTAGCTCTCCAAACATCCCAGCAGCCAAATCCAATCACTGCTAGCATTAGAAAGCCAAAAGCAGAGTTCAGCCTTATGTGTCGAGCAGCATTTGATATAAAGGATGCAACAGAATTCCCTTCCAAAGGCAGCCCCACAGATTGGAAATAAGACCATATGTGTGAGGCAAGTTCACTATGTATGAATAAATGATTCAGACTTTCCCTCTGATGGGTCTGACAGCATGAGCAAATGGAGCACAATTGAATGCCCAGTCGTTGAATATTTGTGTCTATAGGGAGGCTATTGTGAAGAAGCTTCCATAGATGAATAGATATTTTGGTTGGCAGCCATGGAGACCAAAGCTTTGACCATTGAGTGAATGGCTGGTTGAGGGCAGTTTTAGAAATAACTTTGTAAGTGGAAGCCACCGAGCACTTACCTGTGGATGACAGGGTCCAAACAGGCAGATCAGGATCTGAAGTGAGAGATGTATGCAAAATGGCTGTTTTGAGATGAGCAGGAATGAAACTGTCCATTAAGGCTGTATCCTCACTTGGGGAGTGCAATAGGAAATCCTTTACAGTGATGTTAGAATTTGGAATACTGTTGGGGGGAACAAAATCAGACAAACAATGCATTCCAATCCATTTATCAAACCAAAAATTGGTGAGGTTTCCATCTCCAATAATGAACTTGTGATACTGCAGAAGAATCTGTTTTGCCTTGATCCAGCTACTTCTAGCATGACCAGCCATGTTCTTAAAATGCACATCTCTCAAATGCCTCTGCCCAATATACTTAGCTCTGAAGAAAGTTGCCCACAAGGAGGTTGAATGCATAGCTTGCCATAACATCTTAACTCTGAGAGCAATGTCCATTTGCCTAATAGACATGATATCTAGTTGATGCGGGACGGGACCACGGACACGATAAGCTAGCGGTCGTCCCTTAGCGAGGGAAGCGTCGGATGTGCGCGGTTGAACAACCGGCAGTGAGCTAGGGTGGTCGGCTCTCAATTGTGCCCGGATCGGGTCACGGATCTGGGACACTGTGGAAAAATTTCTCACAGGAACTGGTACGAATTTTGAAAAATACCTAGAGACCTTATCAAAAATTAAGAAAATTCATGATGGTAGACATATGTGGACATAAGTCTCAGTAATTTTTAGAGCCCCAAAAAAATTCAAAACATGGGTCGAACAAGGTAGACTCAGAACTGTTGAACAGTAGACAGAACCTGGACAGAACTGAAATTTGAACTTGGACGAAAATCTAAAAATATCTAAAGGACGAATTTTTGCCTGAAATTTTTTGTGGAGGTAAGGGTTCAAGAGGGGAACCAACCCTGAAAATTGGAGCTTCAGAAGATGAGGGAAGAGAGAGAGACAATTCGGAGAAGAGAGGTCTGTCCAGAGTGGACAGAAAACCGAATTCGTTGGTGAAGACGCGTCGGCGGCGAGACGGCGGCGGCGGCGATCACCGGAGCTGCTTCAGAAGTTGGAGGGGATCAAGGGGGAAGGTATTACACTCTAGAAATGGGCTGGAGGTGGAAGAACACCAGGGAGAGAGGGGAGAGGGGCACAAGCTTCAAGGAGGCAAAATGCTAATTTCTTCTTCATTAATTCTTTCCATAAGAAAATACAAGTATTTATATGAAAGGGTTCTAATCTAATATGAGCCCTTGGATCAAGGGTTGAAGAATGGAGGGTTGAGATGTGGTGTGAACACCACATTAAACCCATTAAACTACTAGGTTCGCCCCCCCCCCCCCCTTTAAGAAGACAATTGGAATTTGTCTTCTTTAATTAATTCTTGGTCCAAGTCCAAGTTTGGACCATGGACCAGCCACCTTGGACCCAGGAGTCCAGGTGGACCAATAAGGAGGAGGGAGGGGGCCCCTGCAGGGCCTACAAGCATATTTGCAAAGAAACCCAATGGCCTTTTGCAAATAAACCCACTAAGACCTACTATTGTGTACGCATATATCACAAGGGCGTACATACAAATACAAAAGGACATAAATGCAAACACAAAGTGAGCTGGTTGTCGCTGATGTCCCCATCAATTCTCCCCGGGTGGGAGGAACTCGACCCCGTCGAGTAAAGGGTGCGGCTGCTCAGGTCTCTGGCGGATCCGTCACCGTGCCAAGTAGCGCGGGTATGCTCCACTCCAAGTGATCGGCACCTGCTCATTCCACATATACTCGATATGCGCACTGCTATGGCCAAAGGTGGTCACTCCGAAGGGGCACTCTCAACTGAAGGAAACAGCTCAAAGACTCACTAGAAATCACTGCTGAGTCCCTATAGGTGACTGATCCGGGTATAGAAGTAAACCGATCCCATACTCGTCAAGTGAATCGACTCGCTTCACACTCATTCGGGAACGACACGAGCTTGCACAAGACACATGCAGACTCACCATGCACTGACACACGAATGCAAACCATGCAAACAATCGACTCAAAATCACCACACAAACAAACCACACAAAGAAAGCACACTGACTCATGCACGACTCTAGACTAAGGTGGTAGCATCAAACCCACTAGGTGGCGACATCCTGGGCGGCAGAAGGGTCACCCAGCTCTTCCCCCATGGCATAGTATTCATCGGCCAGTGCTTCGTCGGCCTCGTAATCGACATGCTCAAGCTCGGGAGGTGCGGATCCTCCAACACCTAAGGCTAGGGTGGTGCGAGCGGGACACTCACTAGCAATGTGGCCGTACCCGTGACAGTGGAAACATTGTATTCGCGATCGACTACTCTCCCCGATAAGAGGGGCCTTACCCTTATCATCCCGCCGGGTAGGGGGTGTAGGCAACAATGGGGGAGGTGTAGGTGCCTTGGACAAGAGTGGCGGGGGTGCCGGTGCCAGAGGACGGGCTATAGGAGCTGGGGGACGGGCAAAGGGTGCCGGTGGTTGGGATGGAAATAGATCCCGGGGTGGAGGAGGGCGAGGCCGTGGAGCGAAGTGCTCCTGACGGGTGGGCTCCTGAGGTCGAGCCATGGGAGGCCGCTGATGTGGGCCTATAGAGTGACGGGGCTCGGTACTACGGAGAGGGGTGGGGCCCAACCGATGGCTAGACTCGAACTCTCCCTCAAATTGCTCCATCTCGAGAGCAACCTGATATGCCTCTTCCAACGTCTTGGCATTGCGGCGGAAAAGCTCATACTGGTAGTGTGGCCGCAAACCACGTCGAAAGCGGGACACGGGCATGGTACTCTCCTCCGTGACACCACATCGTAGAAAGTACTCATCAAACTCCGCGATGTATTCGGAGACGGACCGGTCTCCCTGGCTAAGACTTTGCCATCTATCGATGAGTCGCTGGCGGTATGTGGGAGGAAGGTACTTTTGCCGAAGTTTCTTCTTCATCTCGGCCCATGTGTCAATCGGGGGTTCTAGCCGCTGAAGTAGCAGGCTCTCCACATTCTTCCAATAGGTTTGTGCCTGCCCCATGAGTTTCATGGTGGCAAATCGGACCCTTCGACGCTCCGACATATCATACCATTCAAAATAACGGTCCATGCCAAACTCCCAATCTAGGTAGACTTTCGGATCCAAAGACCCGTAAAAAGCGGGAGGATCCGCTCGCACGGTCTTAAGGACCCGATCATCATCCTCATCTCGTTGTGGCTGAAAACCACGACGGCGTTGACCATACCCCTCGTAGGCATTGTCGGACCCATAGTCCTCGAGACCAAGGTCACGGTGCGGTAGTTGGGGAGCCCGAGGAGGGGCGGGTGGAGGAACCAGTGGTGGCTGGTTTTGGGCCGCGGGAGCGGCCTGGACTTGGGCCATGGGAGCGGGTTGGACTTGGGCCCCTGCGGGAGGAGGTGCGGGTGGACCTTGGGCTGCCCCAGGAGGGTCCCCGTGTGACATCCTATCTAACCGCCCAACGAGGTCTTGGACCGACCTATCGGAGTTCTCCATGCGTCCCTCCATGGCCCTAAGGCGACCATCCATATTCTCGGAGAAGGTCCGAAAGTTAGCATCGGATTGGTCCAACCTAGCCATAATGGCCATCATCGCCTCTTGTAGGGAGTGGAAGTCTCCCGAGGTATCCCGTGGGTTGGCCATAGGTGGGGGTGGGGGTGAGTACTGAGTACCCCGACGAGTGGGCATGCAAACACACCGACTAGAGGACACCGACTAAAGCAAAACACTCTAATGCAAAATGATGCGCCTAGACTTAACCAAAACTCGGTACGCGGCGGAGATAATTGACCCGAAGGTCACTCGCACAAGTGTGCGGCCTTCCCGATAGGCGTAACCTAACGGTCGGACAACACCTTTTTATATACCGAGTAAAGGGATGTATGCGACCCAAAAATAACTCTTTTTGTTGTTTTAAAAATATGATGATCCTAAACACGACTTAGACCGACTAATGACTAGACGTAAATGACACTCTTTTTTTTTTTGCTTTTTGACACCCTAGACTCAAACTCGCTCTGATACCAAATTGATGCGGGACGGGACCACGGACACGATAAGCTAGCGGTCGTCCCTTAGCGAGGGAAGCGTCGGATGTGCGCGGTTGAACAACCGGCAGTGAGCTAGGGTGGTCGGCTCTCAATTGTGCCCGGATCGGGTCACGGATCTGGGACACTGTGGAAAAATTGCTCACAGGAACTGGTACGAATTTTGAAAAATACCTAGAGACCTTATCAAAAATTAAGAAAATTCATGATGGTAGACATATGTGGACATAAGTCTCAGTAATTTTTAGAGCCCCAAAAAAATTCAAAACATGGGTCGAACAAGGTAGACTCAGAACTGTTGAACAGTAGACAGAACCTGGACAGAACTGAAATTTGAACTTGGACGAAAATCTAAAAATATCTAAAGGACGAATTTTTGCCTGAAATTTTTTGTGGAGGTAAGGGTTCAAGAGGGGAACCAACCCTGAAAATTGGAGCTTCAGAAGATGAGGGAAGAGAGAGAGACAATTCGGAGAAGAGAGGTCTGTCCAGAGTGGACAGAAAACCGAATTCGTTGGTGAAGACGCGTCGGCGGCGAGACGGCGGCGGCGGCGATCACCGGAGCTGCTTCAGAAGTTGGAGGGGATCAAGGGGGAAGGTATTACACTCTAGAAATGGGCTGGAGGTGGAAGAACACCAGGGAGAGAGGGGAGAGGGGCACAAGCTTCAAGGAGGCAAAATGCTAATTTCTTCTTCATTAATTCTTTCCATAAGAAAATACAAGTATTTATATGAAAGGGTTCTAATCTAATATGAGCCCTTGGATCAAGGGTTGAAGAATGGAGGGTTGAGATGTGGTGTGAACACCACATTAAACCCATTAAACTACTAGGTTCGCCCCCCCCCCCCCCTTTAAGAAGACAATTGGAATTTGTCTTCTTTAATTAATTCTTGGTCCAAGTCCAAGTTTGGACCATGGACCAGCCACCTTGGACCCAGGAGTCTAGGTGGACCAATAAGGAGGAGGGAGGGGGCCCCTGCAGGGCCTACAAGCATATTTGCAAAGAAACCCAATGGCCTTTTGCAAATAAACCCACTAAGACCTACTATTGTGTACGCATATATCACAAGGGCGTACATACAAATACAAAAGGACATAAATGCAAACACAAAGTGAGCTGGTTGTCGCTGATGTCCCCATCACTAGTCCACCCTTTGAGATAGGTCTGCAGATGATATCCCAGAATCTCCAATGTCTTTTGTTCCCATTTGGTGAAGAGCCCCAGAAAAAATTAGCAAAAGCAGTCTCCAGCAGGTGGTGAGTACCAGAGTGAAGGGGTGCCGTGGACAAAGAATAAATAGGAATAGAGGTGAGAACATGCTTGATGAAAATTAGCTTAGCACCTTGTGAAAGAAGACTGGATTTCCATCCAGAAATCCTTTTTTGAATGGTGTGAATAATACCTGCAAAGTGGACTTTTTTCCTTCGGCCTATAACCAAAGGAAAGCCAAGATATTTAATCGGAAAGCTGTGTCTGGTGAAACCAGTAAGCCTGGAAATCCGATTTGCAATGGATTCATTTGTCTTAGGGTGCAAAAGAAAGCCACTCTTATTGATATTGATAAGCTGTCCTGACCCCTGTTCATAGGTTTTGAGTAGCTTCAGGAGGTTCCTAATGGAGGCCAGACTAGCCTTGCTAAAAATCAGAGTGTCATCTGCAAATAAAAGGTGAGAAACAGTGGGACACCTCCGAGGTCCTTGAAAACTGTCAATTAGTTTATTTAATTGAGCTTCTTTTAACGATCTGCTCAAGCTTTCCTCAGCAATGATGAATAAGGAAGGGGAAATTGGATCCCCCTGTCGAACACCCCTGGAGGATTTAAAGAAGCCAGCAATATCACCATTCAATAAGACTGAGAACCAATAGTTCTGGATCAGCTTTCCAACCAGCTCAATGAAAGTCAGACTGAATCCAAATTTTTGCAAAACAGCAAACAAGAAATCCCATTCTAATCTGTCATAGGCCTTAGCCATGTCTAATTTTAAAATGATGTTCTTCCCTCTAGTTTTTCTACCTAGTTCATGAGTCAGCTCTTGGGCTAGAGCAATATTTTCTGTTATATGCCTCCCTTTGACAAAGGCAGATTGTTCCTGCGAAATAATGTTTGGTAGTATTGTGGCCAGCCGTTTATTGATAATGGATGATATGATCTTATAAAAAAATTTGCAAAGACTGATCGGCCTGTAATCAGAAATCTCCACTGCATTCGGTTTTTTTGGAATAAGGGCAATTAGGGTGGATGACACAAATCTTGGGAGAGGCTGAGAGCTTGTAAAAACCTCTTGAATAGAACTGACAACCACATCAGAAATAATTGACCATGCCTTTTGGAAGAAGGCACCTGTAAATCCATCCGGACCTGGAGCACTGTCAGCAGATAATGTAAAGACAATGTCTTTTATTTCCAATTCAGAAGGGACAGCACAAAGAATAATGTTATCTTGCAGAGTAACCACATTCGGAATACAGCTTAAGGAGGATTCCTCTATGATATGCTGCTGAGAAGAGAAAGCAGATTGAAAGTGGGAAACAGCAATGTCCTTCATTTCTTCATGATCTGAGGTTAGCAAACCAACAGAATTTATGAGCTGTGTGATAAGCTGTTTGTTTCTTTTGACCTTAGTCGAAGCATGGAAGAATTTAGTGTTTCTGTCCCCCTCCTTTAACCATCTAATCCCAGACTTCTGTCTCCAAAAGCATTCCTCCTGTAAAATTCTTTCAGATAAAAGGGATTTGGCTGTTTCTAAGCTGTTAAGATTTTCCAAAGAAGGATGAAGATCATAAGTGTGTTCAGCTTTAAGAACAGTATCCTCAGCTGTTTTCAGATTTAAATGGACATGGCCAAAGGTTTGCTTGTTCCAATTGCGTAGCATATTCCTAAAATATTTGAGCTTCAAGTATAGAGTGGATATAGGTGAAGAAGCCAAAGGGCTGGTATTCCAACAAGTGTTAACATCCATTAGAAACTTGTCATGCAAAGTCCACATTTGCTGAAAACAGAAATGGCTCTTGTAAGTAGTCCGGTGTAACAATCTCACTAATAGGGGTGCATGATCAGAAGCTTCCCTGGATAGATGCTCAACAGAGATTGGGAATAGATTTTGCCAATCTGAATTTATAAGAACCCTGTCCAGCCGAGCCCAAATACCATGACCACCAGATTGGTTGTTATGCCAAGTATACTGAGATCCTATGAAACCAGCATCTACTAAAGCACAATCTGAAGCACACTCAATAAAGTCCAAAATTGCAGTTAAATTAGGTGGATTGCCACCAATTTTTTCACCCACTGCCATAATGCAGTTGAAATCTCCAGCAACTAGCCAAGGCCCTGCAATTTGAGAGTGCACTGCTTGTAGTGACCTCCACAATGCCTGCCTCTCCAGAATAGAGCATTTAGCATAGACAAAAGTAAGATGGAATAAAGGCCTGACAGAACTAGATTGTGTAATGGTTATTTGCTGCTCATCAGTAATGACAATGGAGAAGTCCAGGGGGTCTCTCCAAAAAATCCAAATATGCGCCAGATCATCACAATTAGCAAAACAATTGCTCATTCCTAATTTCCTGCATATATGGTTCATTTTACTGACATGAATTTTGGGTTCCAGCACAACAATGCAATCAATTTTGTGGGTCTGAATGAAATATTTAGCCCTCCCAATAGAAACATCATTTCCAATTCCTCTTATATTCCATATGATGAAATTCATGAGGATATTGATAAAGGAAGAGTACCGGATGATCCAGACCTGGTCATGGATCTAGTTATGACACCCATGTGATCATTAATAGCAGTCCTTGCATTTTCAATTTCTGCTGCAGTTGCAATATTTTGCCTTGTACCTGCCAAATCCAAACTATTCTGTTGTTGCTGAAATGAGGTCCTAGACTCCGAATGACTGCTTAAGGCAAGCAAAGGAAGCTGCATAGTGTTCACAGATTGCTGATCAACAATGGCCAATTCCGGAACAGGGGCAATTAGGCCATTACCATCAATCCTTTGTCCTGAAGGGAGCTCACTAATAGGAGCAATGGGATCTTTTGTACGGATCACTGTGACTCGAGGAGGAGCATGTAAGGCCGTCAATGTAGCTGACGAGTTAAGAGTAGAGTCAACAGTTTTAGATGAATTAGGTAGCGACCTTAATGCACTACCATCCATAAGTGAATGCATTGAATTATACTGATTTACATGGGAAATTTCTTTTGAGATAATGGCATTGACCCCCACGGACTTAGAAGGGGATACCTCTACAACTTCACTGTTTGGTCGAACAGCCAGACAAGGCTCAACAACATCACCACTCGAAGACAGTGTAGCAAGAGAAGGATCAACACTTCCAACATGCCTTTGATCACCTGTATTCATCTGAGCCACTGGTTTCCAAGTCTGCTTGGCCTTTGGGACAGGTCGAGAAATACCCTGTGATCCTTCAGAATTTACCACCGGATTAATTGATTTACCTTTACAATCATGCATAGAGTGGCCTAGTCTGGAACAGCTCGAACAGAATAGAGGCAGCTCAGGGTAAAGAATGTCTTGCCAGATCCCTCCCCCAGACATACCAATCCATATTCTAGAGGGGAGAGGCTTCAGGATATCCAGCTCAACACAAACTCGGGCAGCCATAGTATTAGATAAATTAAGAGTTGAAGAGTCTATTTTTAATACCTTCCCAATATTTCCGGCTATAGAATGCAACAAAGGTTCCACAAAAAAATTCACAGGCAACCTCGGGAAAGAAATCCATAGCCTACCCAGATGAAGTATAGACTAGTACACCTCCTCGGCCACAGCCTCCTCCTCGGCTTCCTTCACTATGTCTCCTAAAAACGTGTGTCACAAGGGGTGAGTGTGACGCTCAGTAGGCAGCCTAGTTAAATCGGGGTTAACTGGCATTCATATATCCAATCAATGTACATAATTCAAGTGTTAACAATATCATACTCCATTCATTCTCATTTGCTTAAAATAATTCATACGAGAAAATACATGTTCATTAGCTACCACATAAGATACCCATGCATGCAATAAAATCACGGTAAATGAGTAGATACACATTATCACATTTTCATGAATTTCACATTTTGTTATTCATGGAACCGAACAGCTGTCGCAAACACAGGAGGCCCAGACACACAACGAACGAAAGAGTACTGCGCAGACCCAGGAGTGAACTCCCACGTAGACTCCTGCTGCACGGGACGTTACGTATCACCGTCCCCCGGGTTCTGTGGCGTTACGTATCACCATCCCACAGAACGAACCAGTCGAATCAATAGATTTTTGACAAGGCATTACGTATCGCCGTCCCCTAGGATCTTTTACTTCCGCAGCGTGACGTATTGCCGTCCCGCAGAAGGGACCAAAGACCTACCTCACAGAATGCTGATGTTTTCCATTCATAACATTCACATCATATCCGCAATCACAGTCATACTCATTTTTTGAATATTAGTATGACACTTTATCATAACAAGCATGCTTTCAAATGGTTTAAGTAGACAAATCACAATCATAAGTTTACTTGATGTGGAATAGAGCATGATCAGGTTATTGTATAAAAGAGGGCAGGTTTATTTCTAGGCTACACATGCATAAAAAATAACTTATAACTACAAGTATAGAATTTCTGGGAGCGTTAAATCTTTACAGTGAGGTACTATCTTGGTCTTCTATCATTTTCTAATTTTTCAAATTTTTATGAATAAAAATACCCTTTCAAAACTCTCTTTTTCTAAGTTTCTCAAAATTGGGATAGAACCACATGTGCATCGACCTTACTAGGGACCTGCACTACATGTGCATCGACCTTACCATGGACTGCTCCACATGTGCATCGACCTTACTATGGACTACTCTACATATGCATCGACCTTACAATGGATTGCTCCACATGCGCATCGACCTTGCTATGGACTGCTCCACATGTGCATCGACCTTATTATGGACTGCTCCACATGTGCATTGACCTTACTGTGGACTGCTACACATGTGCATCGCCCTTACTATGGACTACTCCACATGTGCATCGACCTTACTATGGACTGCTCCACATGTGCATCAACCTTATACTAACCTGTCCCCCTGGTGCATCGACCTTATACTGACCTGTCCCCCAGGTGCATTGACGTTATATTGACCTGTCCCCCAGGTGCATTGACCTTATACTGACCTGTTCCCCCAGGTGCATTGACCTTATACTGACCTGTCCAGGGACTGCTCAAACCATACCAGGGACTGCACTTTGATAGAGACTCAGAGGAAACTCACGAAAAGCCCGTAACTTGAAAATAAACATGGTGGTCGATCCCACATACCCTTAGTCGCTTTTAAAAGTATAGAAAATATTTTGAAATCATTCTAATGCATTATTGACCCCTAAAATTTGAGGTTAGGTGTCTACCTTGAAATGTTAAACCGACGATCCGGGGATGATATCCACACCCTAGATTCTCCTAACCTTCACCTTTCGATCCGGGGATGAGCTCCACACCCAGATCCTCCCAAGACTTCCCCCGTCATCCTAGGACTGCAGATCCGCCCTCCTACGTAGGGCCAAGGTCCCTCACCTCTCTTTCTTACACAAGAGGAACCGTAGATGGCAGAAAATTGAAAATAGGTGTTTCTAAAGGCTTACTACCCATGAAACCTACCTACTTATATAGATTTCTATCCTCCAAAGTGCTTTTCCCACGTCCTACATGGCTCAGTCCAGCCCCCAAGGTCCCTGGCTTGAAGAGGAGTTAATGCCAAGCACCCCTTCGGGTTTGAACAGGTGTGACCCTTCGACCACTAGTCATAAGTGCTAGTGGGCGTGCTCTTCTGTTGGGAATTAGGTTGGAATGTCTTCATATGAAACTAATAGGACTTATTAATATAACTTTGGGTCATGATTTCATCAAGTTTCATCAATCCTAGCATGGGTTATGGTTTTTTCAAGATTAATATTCATTCTCCCCCGTTCCCGTCGCAGCCCTTCGTCTACCTGGTCATAAATGTGAATGGCACGCTTTTATGTTGGGATTTGGGTTGGGGTGTCTTCATATGAAATCAAAAGAACTTTCAGATATAACTTTGAGTCATGGTTTCATTGCATTTAAGTATCCCTAGCATGAGTTATGATTTTCACAAGATTAACATTTATTTTCCCCCATTCCAGTCACGACCTTTCGGTAGCCTGAGGTAATTTGAGTATAACTCTAGTATCCCGGTGGAATTTGGCCTCGACCTCAACATAGAAGATGTGGCGTACACCCCATTCAAAATTATGGCCTTGATGTCAGGTCATTTCATCCACCACAGATGAAGTTATGAATTTCTCATTAATTACATATGAATTCACCCAATAGTCACACCTCTTCGTGACAGCTGGCAACAAAGGGCTCAGAACCTTGGGTTCTGGTGCTAATTGGATTTCCACCTCAACATAAGAGTTTGGGTTATGGACCCAATCTTTCTAATGGGCTAAGTTTCCCCTCATTTGGTTTGCTCTGGGTCAGGATATCCCTATTTCACTGAGTAAGTGTTTTTCTATAACTATTTCGACCCATTATCACCAACTCCCTCCTACACGCTATTAGACCCATTTTTCAGAAGTTATACTCTTCATTAAAGTTGTTCCTTACCCAATGGTCATTACTTGGGCTTTGATTTTACATAATTATGACCTCCCCGCATTAAGTTACGAATTTTCTAAGGATCCTTCTAAAATCTATCTAGATTTTAGCTTGTTGTGTTCATGGGCCCGAATCATACTCAATTGGGCCAGCGCCCAACTGATGGTTATAACATCAAGAGCTTGAAGACGTGCTTGCTTCTTCACCAGGTGCTTCTCGTCTCCGGCCTGATCATTAAGTAAAGGGCAGTCGAGAATCCGATGATCACGGCTCCCGCAATGGAGACAAGCTCCCAATCTCCTCCAGCATTCCTTGGCCTTATGGCCGGTCTTGTCACAATGTTTGCACACCTCTTTGGAAGGTGTGGTAGTGATAGAGAAGGGCTTGTTATTCTTCTTGAGCTTCTTTTCATGGGTGGAATCTACTCCATTGCTTGACCTCTTCTTGTTGAACGAGGGTTTAAAGGTACCGGAGCTTGTGACGTGCTACTTCTTATCCTTTCCACAGATTCTGTTAAACAACTCCGTGGCATCTTCTAGCAGCTGGTGTAATACCCTGGATTCTTATCGAATCTTTCGGATCCTTATCGAAGTGCTTTCGGATCGCTTTTGTGGGTCCTAAGTTGAGTTTTACGATCCGCGTGAGTTTTTCTCTCGTACAAGTTACAGAATCCAGTGGAGAGTTTATTTCTTAGTTCATCGACTCGAGGATGCTACAGCTGCAATGTACTCTTTGAGAGGATCGTTTCGTCTATTTTTTCATATTTTTCTGAATTAGTGCATTTTCGGGCCAAAAATCAGAATTTTGGAAAACCAGGAAAATTTCTAATTTTCTTCTATTTCTTTTCCTTTCCTCTCTCCTCCCTCTCATTTCTCACGTTTCCCTCTCTCTCTCTCATTCTCTCTCCTCTCTGGTCCTCTCGACGCGGGTCTCGCACCATTGGCGAGCTGGGCGAGGCGGGAACGTGATGGAGTGATCGTGGAGCGTGATGGAGTGGTGGATTGAGCGTGGCGTTGGCGTGATCCCTCGGTGGATTCAAAGCCGGCGCGATTCATTGGTTTGGCATTTTTCGGCGGGGTTTAGTCGCTTTGGCGCGCGGAATCTTTAGTGGACGTAGGGAAATGGATCACCTACTTCTCCTCTATGTTCCCTCGCAGTTTCACGCCGAACGGTGCGTATACGAGTGGGTTTCATTCAGTTTCGAGAAAAGCATGCTCGGGGGGTGTGAGTCGGGTTCGCCTGAAAACGGTGACAATTTTTGACTAGATTAGTTTTATTGTGACCCCCAGCATGTTTGTATTCCATTTCTACTGATTTCGTGTCGATTGGTCGTCATTTGGGGCCAGTACGAGTCCGGGAACCCCGGTGACCCAATTAGAGTCGATTCGATATAATCGCCCGTTTCTTGTGATTAAGCTGTTGCATGCATCCCTTCCGGGTTGTGGAAGGTGTTTTTCATCGATTAGGAATGTTTCCCCTTCGTTTAGACATGAATGGGGCGTGGAACGGCCGGATCTGGCCATTCACCCGATTTTCCCGCCATATCGCGCTAGCGGTCATTTCAGAGACCGTCTCTTGTCTCTGGCGGCCCCTCGAATGACTGCCACACTCCATAGTGTGTCAGTTAGTTTAGGTCAGTTTAGGCTGGTGGCCTAAACTTAGACCGCCTCTCGCTGTGGCGGACCTATCGTGGATCGCCAAGCTCCGTGGTTCCTCGTTATTAGTGTAAGTTGGTTCGAGTCTTAGTGGTCTTACGATAAACCACTACTTGCTCTAGCGGCCCTTTCTTAGACCGCTATGGGTCATTGACGTTAGTCAATGGGTTAGGTCGGTTTGGGCTGGCAGCCCAAGCTTTGACCGCCAACGTGCTGTAGCGCTCCTTCCTTAGGCCGCTACGGTTTGTTTGACCGAGTCAATGTTTTAAGTCGGTTGGTCTTGGCGGCCCAACCCTTGTGCGTCTCTTCATTGTAGCGCGCCTTTCATCGGCTGCTACAGTCCGTTTGACTTAGGTCAACATTTTAGGGCGGTTAGTGTGGCGATTTACTCTTAGACCACCTAGTCTGTGTGGCGGTTCTATATTAGACCGCCATGGTGGTTTGACCGAATAGGTCGGTTCAGGGTTGACTGGGTTTAGCAGCCTAATCTATGACCGCTATAGTCTCCTAGCGGCCCATTCTATGACCGCCAGCGTATGTTCATCCACTTAACTTCTGTGTATCGTTTCCCAATGTGTTGGTTTCCAAGTGCCTCAGCTTGACCTCATGGTTTGCCCATTGTCCCGTGGACGTCTTTTGATATCCTATGAGGGCTAAAACCACGATATAAGGTAGCCAGGTATGCCTTGGTATTCCATGCTACGTCAGTGTCATTATTGGTGTCTGGTCAACCCAGTGGGATCTAGTGGTTGACATGTGACCTCGTGAGTGTTTCGACTATTCTAGATAGATCAAGACATGGCTTTGGACACCTAGAGGTACTATTTTACCTCGGTCTATGCGTCCAGATGCGTTGAGGGTCTTGGTGTTCCCTCATGTCTCTCTGAGTCATTTTATACGGTTGTGTGGATCAGATGATCCAGTACTGTTTTCCTCGGCTTAGGATTAGGCTGATTGGCGGCTTGTCACCGTCGTTGTGCGACGATCTTGACTCCAAGTTGTGAGACTCAAGGATTGTTGTGTCAGTAGGTCTAGTTGCCCTGTCCTAAGTCGGTTGGCAGTTTGGTGTGCTGCCATGGTGCTTCGTAGTACGTGTGACAGTGCTTGTTTAGCCTGTCTGTACTTCAGCACTCGTGTTTAGTGAGCCTCCACTAGTCGTAGCCCGACGACCTCGAGTGTCGGCCCACCTGGGAGTGGTGGCGGGGCAGTTCCCGAGATACGATTTTTAGGCTAGTTTCAGTGGGCTCCCTTGCCTTGCAGTAGCGTCCTGTTGGGGGAGAAAACTAGCTAGAGGCCTGGCTCAAGGCATTGAGCTTGTGTGTGCACACGTGGTCAAGGGCGTTTGGACGAACGCCGACGGGCGTGACCCTAACTAGTCACTCGTTACTGTAGTTCCTAGTTCAGTTCTGTGAGTATCTAAGTCTCCGTCGTTCTCAGCGTCCGTAGCGAGATACTTGTGGCGCAGTGTAAGACGTTAGTGGATGCATCTGGCTGTTCTTCTAGTGAAGAGGTGCTTCCGTCACTTGGTGCGTGGCTCTTGTGTTTCTTGGAGTCTATGTTCCCCTTCCGAGTTAGTCTGTTCTTGGCTTCGTCCAAGTTCAGCTTCCCCTTCTGAGTTGGTCTGCTCTTGATTTTACCGAGGATAGCTCTGTGTCGCATGCACTACGCTCGAGTCGTGTGCGTCAGTGTGTATTATCTGTCTAGGTCTCTTGTAGGGATTTTGCCTGGTTTCGTGGGCTTTAGCCTTTGGGCTGATGGTTGGCTGACGGATCGGTAACTCCTGACTTTGTGAGATCAGGGTTCGCCCTTCTGTCACTATTTGGAGTAGCTTAGGGAGCCGTGCCTTGCTCGGTAGCTATGTTCTCGTTCTTTACGGCTTTGCTTTTCCCTTTGCTTTTAGCTGTTCTACTCTTCCAGCTTTCTTTTATAGCTTTCTAGTAGTAGTTTTCCTTGCTTTTCCTGCTTTACTACTACTACTGTTTTTGTTGTTGTTCTGTGTTACTGCGTTATTTTTAAGTGGAGATCGCGTGACCCCTACTGAGCTAGTGACACGAGGCTCACTCCAGCTTTTCAGGTGTGGCGCTCCTCTTCCTTCGCGGTCCCTAGTGTGGCGTGTTCGTAGTTGCCAGCGGTACCTGCGTCGGGCTTCCCTCGACCTCAGTGTACATTTTTCTTTCTGTTAGACTGTACTTATCTTTCCTTTGGACTGGACTCTGGTATAATTGTAAATTTTAACTGTTAATTAAAAAGTAATTTTATTTCTTATACTTTAGCAAACCTGATTAATGAAATTTAATTGCTTACTGTTATATCTGCGACTTCAATGTAGAACACAACAATCCTTTTATCCCTTCAGAGCTTTACAGCTCTTGGGAGGCTTCATGGGTTCCAAGTGGTATCGGGTCTACTCGATAGTCCTATCGGGTATATCCGGTATCTGGAGTCCGGGTCGTTACAGGTGGTATTAGAGCGTTGTTGTGTGAAGGACATGGGAATCCGAGATTTTGTAGTGTACAGAGTCCTGAAAGTCCAGTACAGTCTTTCGCTGGCTTAGGTTTCGTGATTCCTTGTCGCTTTGTTTTTCGTAGGTGGTCTTGTGCATGCTGTGTTGGCACTGTACGAGATGGTTTTGCTCTCGTTAGGATGCGACGGGAGGCTCCTTTTCGTCATGGTGTTTGTCTCGATCGTGCTGTACTTGGCAGAGTTCGCCGGTAGGCTTGAATCTGTAGTACATTGTTCGAGATTTTTTTGTGGCTTGTTCAGGTGGCTGGTGACTTTTCTGGTTGGTGTGATGGCCATGCACATTCTTATGTTGTTTTGGTCATCCCAGCTTGAGTCTGTTCAACTCCTGAGGTGTTTTGCTTCTGTTGAAGTGGTCGATTAGATTCCTTGTTTAAGAAGATGCTCGGGCGAGCCTAGGATTTTCCTCCTGGTGAGCTGCTGTTAGTCGAGCTTGATGCTTCTTATCCCGTTTGGTGGAGTCTTTTCGAGGTAAGCCTTAGAATTGCTATCTTAGTGAGACCTTTGTCCTGTGTCTGCTTAAGTGTGGACATTGTTTATTCTGAGCCTGATCCGCTCTTTGTCTGCGGTTGCTTGGCTTTGGACCTAATCTTTGTGTTGAGCGTTGTGGTGCACCGTGTTCGTCGTGCTGTATCTGGTGGCCGATGTGCTGTGAAGACTCGATAATTCTTTCAAGACGCAAGGGTAAGATGATATTAGCCTTTTTTTCTTTGTGCTTTGTGCTGAAGCTGGTACTGTCCTTCGTTTGCACTTAGGTGACTTGTGATCGATTGTTAGCAGGATCAGTACTCGTGGCGTGTTATATTGCAATTTTCATGAATTGCGATGGCACCGAGTGTGTGCTGAGATGCAGATACCGGGATGTTTATGATGCATGTGTGCGTTGTTTGAGTGCGCAGCGGAAGCATGTGGGCTGGTCACCCTCGGGTCGAGGATCGTTGGTTGTAAGATTCTGACCAGTCGAGAGAATTACTTTTCTCGATGTGACTTGTGCCTTGACATTGTTGTTGCCGTGCTGTTGCTAGAGGTCTTCTGATGTTGGCATCGGTGTTGGTGAGAGTTGGAGAATCTGTCAGCATAATTCCTAGTTGGGTACACTTCACTTCTCTATGTCTTTTCTTGGGTGTTGTGTTCTCGGGACTTGATCTTGGACCTTGAGATGCATTTCCTGGGATCGTTGTCCTTCTTGTTGTCGTGGGTCTTTCCTTGTTAAGCTGCTCGTTACATGACTAGTCCATCGTAGTCGTGTGTTCAGCTGTTATTGTGCCTTGATGTGACCCAGCTTGTGTTGTGCCCATGTGGTCTTGATGATTGGTTTTGATGATAGCAAACACTATAAGTCACCATATGCATGTGTGCATGAAAGACCTTGTTGATTCATTTAAGTGCATTCATATGTGTTCATGGAATTGTGAATGTGTGCTTGTGAATGACATTCCACTATATTTATCTGACATCTGGTCGATGCATTCATATAACAGAGTCAGCACAATTGCATTGAGCATACAGTCAATACACTGCATGCAAAAGTGGGTCGACCCCCTTCTTAGATGGGTCGACCCCTCCTAGACTTCTAAGTCTATACACTGCTTGCATCCTCTTCAAGCCTGTACATTGGTCTTGGCATATGCATTCATAAAGTCTATACACTCTTCGGTTGCCTTCAACTGAAGTCTGTACATCGGCATGCATTACTTCAAGTGTGTACAGAGCCGTTTGCATCGTTCATAAAGTCCATACATTCACTGTAGCTTGCTTAGCTGAAGTGTGTACATCCATCGTCTCATGAAGTGTGTACATTGCGTCACATTGTTAAAGTCTGCACATTGTGCTTGGAAGTTGCGTCTAGTCTAGACATTGTCCTGTAGCAAGCACGAAGCCAAGTCTATACATTCGTCAAGGGGCCAAGTCTATACATTGTGTCGTTCACATCTTCAAGTCTGTACATTGCCCAGTCTGCATCTCGCAAAGTCTATACATTGGACTGTGCTTCGCAAAGTCTATACATTGGACTGTGCTCGTAAAGTCTATACATCCATCGGTTCTTAGTTGGGCCAAGTCTGCACATTGTTGGCCATTGCACATGAAGTCTGTACAGCACTCGCCATCATGCTACTGCTAACTCTGTACATTGGCCAAGTGTGTACAGAATCCTTTGCATCGTGTGCATTCTTCATTAAAGTCTATACATTCTCATCCGTCTTAGTTAACGTCTCACGCTGTTCAAGTCTACAGTGTCTAGAAGTCTATACATCATCCGTCTCATAGAGAGTGTCTCTTTTGAAGTCAAAGTCTGTACAGTCTCTCCTAACGTCTCTACTGAACGAAAGTCTATACATTGCACTGTACATCGGACCAAGTCTGTACAGTCTCATTTGAAGTCTATACAGTGCATCATGTTTGAAGTCTGTACATTGCACTGTAGTTTGCACGAAGTGAAGTCTGTTCATCCACCTGTTCAACTTCGAAGTCTGTACATTGGTACCTTTACCTACGTTACACTCGCAAGTCTATACATTGGTACTTTTACCTACGTTGCACCTGCAAGTCTATACATTGCTCGAGTTGAGGTATGTACAACCATTGTCTTGCCAAAGTGTATACGTTGTGAACCTTCAAGTCTGTACAGACTTTCCCTTGTTCAAGTCTATACATCGTCCAGTTCTTTGGCAAGTCTATACCTTGTGAAAGTCCATACATTCGATTGCTTTGCCTTGGTCAAGTCTGTACAGCCATTTCCTTTGGCAAGGTCTATACATCATGCATCTAGCGTTTTTCAAGTCTATACAACCCTGCTTGTGTTTCCTCAGAGTCTGTACAGCCAGCTCTGTCACTTAGCACCTCATCAAGTCTGTACATACTTAGGCTGCATAACACAAGTCTATACATCCACACGATAGCTAGGCATTCAGCAAGTCTATACACTACATTCATGCATTGTTCTCATCGAAGTCTATTCATTCAAGTCTATACACTGCATCATATGCATACTGCAACATGTTTCTGCAAGTCTATACACTGCATCATATATGCATATTCCAGCATGTGGTAAGAAGTCTGTACACTTGTCTTGCCTCACACGATCAACTCTGTACAGCCATCCATGCTTGCTTTGCTTGCTGAATGAAGTCTGAACATTGCCTTAAGCTGATACTGTCTTCGACTGATTAACTGAAAGGATTGTTGGACGAGGTTAATGTGTCAGGGCACGTGACCCGAGGTGGGCACCTGGCACATGATCCAAGAAGCTGAGATGCTGACACATGGTAGCATCAATTGGGCGGGAGAAGTGGAAAGCACACGCCCTCAGCTATTGCTATATAAATAGAAGACATCTTCCTCAGAAGAAGATAATAATAAAAAAGAAGAGGGCTGATGGAGACAGTGAGTGAAGAAAGAAGAGTGCAGCAGAAGAAAAAGAAAAAGAGAGAGAGAGGTCGTGTGGATTGAGAGAAGAAGAGAAGAAAGTGAGAGAAAGAAGCAGAGAAGTAAAAGAAGAGTAAGAAGAAGAGAGATCGAGAGATAAGAAGCTTCATCAGCAGATCAGTTCATACTGGACCGTGGATCATATCCAGGCCAGTCAGCTCCTGCGAGAGCCAAATTGTGATTTTTCTTTACAGCTTTCTGTTTGCTGTGATTATTTTCATTTCTTGTTTTTATTTTCCTTTGTCACTCTAGTTATCTTTGTTCTTCCGATTCTCTGGATAGAGGTCGGGTCCCTCCTGGTCTTGAGGAAGAGAGGTCTGTGACCTCTGGTTTGCTGGTGACGGGGAGTCACTGGTGTGTCCCCTCCTGGTCTGGAGGAAGAGAGACTTCGGTCTCTGGTTTCCAAGTGGCTGGGAGTCACTTGGGGTGTCCCTCCGGTGTGGAGGAAGAGGGGAGGATGTTCCCCTGGTCAAGCTGTGTGGCAGCATTCTGTTCGCAGACTGAGTCTGCAGTTTCTAGCTTATGCTTGTGGAAGCCTCACTCCGGTTGGGAGTGAGGGGTGGATGTAGGTCTGGAGGACCGAACCACCTAAAAAATTATATGTGTAGTAGTTTTCCTTGTGCGTTAGCTCCATGTCTTCTACCACCTTTCACAGATTGTCTGAGCGTTCATATTGCTATCTTGCAGTAGGTTGATTACCTTCTTCCGCTTCCGCTAGTTGATTGTTTAGGCGCGAGATAGATGTTTGCTCTTCGGTTCAAAAGAAATTCTGATTAGTTATCTAGTTTGTCTCTCTTGTTCTAGTTAGTGTTCTAATTTTCATTGAGCGAAACGTTTTTAAGGGTGGGATTCATTCACCCCCCCTCTGAATCCAGCGCACCGATCCTATCAATTGGTATCAGAGCGGTTTCTGACTTACAGATCCAACGATCTGCAGAGGATCCTGCTAGCGTTTTGGTGCATCATTGTCTTCTACATATTGTTTTAAAAAAATTTCCTGTTGATTTGTCTTCATGGCTCATCCACCGATTTTCAGTGGCACGGACTTTAATGTCTGGTTTAAAAACTTGCATATGTTTGTTACGACTACTGATCCAGATCTGTGGAAACTAATTTCACATGGTCCACATAGACTACCAAAAGATCAGTCCAAATGGACTAATAAGCATCGATCTATGTGTGCAGAAAATCAGAAGGCTTGGAATCTGATGAAGGCAGCTACTGACAAAGCCTTTCATTCATGTTTCCTTGATTGCAGATCTGCAAGTGATATATTGGAGATGATGAAGAGAGCCGGGAAAGGAAATCAAACAAGCTGCATGATGGCTCGAGGAAGTGGACAAAGCAGCAATCAAGAAGAAGAACAGGATGATGAGGAGGTAAATCTCTTCGAGAATTTTTGTCTAGATGATTGGGAGAATGCATATGCTGAATTATTAGAGTCACATGAGAGGTTAAGAAAATAGTATAAAAAATTGAAGAAGGGTACTGGGTTAGATAGTTCAAGTTCTCCATGTAAAAATTGTACTGAATTGAAAAATGTTCATGATGTTTGTATGTCTGATTTTCAAATGCTGAAAAAATAAATTTCGTTTCTAAAAATTAAGAATCAAGATCATGTAAATGAGATATCTGAACTCAAAGAGAAACTCAGTTCAAATAATGACAATCAGACTCTTGTTAACTATCATGACCAGTATGAAAAATTGCTGAAAAATTTCGTAAGTGTGAACTCAGATTTAAACAAGCAAAAATCTGAAAATGACTCTCTTAGAAAATTTGTTAAAGAAAATGAAGAAAAATTAGAGAAACTTAAAAAAGAGAACACATTGCTGATTGAAAAATCTGATGCCATAAAATCTGTAAACATGGAGTTGCAGAAAAACATTGAAAACTTGCAAAGGGAGTATGAAACTCCAAATAATCCAAAAGTATCTCAAGATGACCAGATTCTTCTTGATGAGTTAATTCAAAATGATACTTTGGTTAAAGAAAATGAGAAGTTAAAAGTGATGAACTCCACTATGTCTGAGAGACTTCTAGCCTTAGAAAGAGAAAAAACTGTTTGCATTGAAGATTCTGATAAACTGAGCAATCTAGAACAGGAAGTTGAGAAATATAAAACTGCTAACAAAGTTTTGAATGAAGCTATGAATTGCAGTGAGCAAGAGATTGCCAGTTATGAGTTACACATTTCCTCTCTAGAAAATGAAATCCAAGACTTAAAAGATTCCTTGTCTAAGTTTGTGAGTGGGCAAGAAAACCTAGACATGCTACTAGGTGTAAAAGTCAATGTGAGGAAGGAAGGGTTGGGCTACAATAATCTAAATAAAAATGATTTTAAGAACAAAGTAATGAAATCATTCGTAAATGCTTCAAATGTAGCCTCTACATCAAAAGATAAACAACCCATTGTTCAGAAAATGCTGGGAACAAATGTTAATTGTAAGAAAGAGGGACTGGGTTACAATCCAGTCATGAGGAAGGTTGATGGATCCAACCTGAAAACTATTTTTGTTAAATCTTCAGAATAAGAAAAGCCTTCTACCACATCTCCACCTCAGAACAAGGCTAACAAAACAGAAAAATAAAATAAAAATCATAAAACATCAAAAATTCAATGGAACAATCTGCATGCTAAGAACTCATCACAAAAATGCCATGTTTTAAAGAAATCAAATGGCTCCTGTCATTATTGTGGTAAGCATGGACACTTTATGAGTAACTGCTCTGTGATGAAATAAGATGACAAAAAGCATGCTAGAAAACATGTGTTCGGTCAGAAAAAGGATAATCTGAATGTTAAAGAACTTCATGCTAGAAATCATGTTTTTCAAAATAAGAAAATTCATTGCTCCAATTGTGGCAAGATGGGCCACATTGCAGCTCATTGCTGGCATGTTAAGGGGAAGAAATTTCATTCCGAGTTCGTTAATTTCCATGACAACAAAAATATTTTTGAAAGGAAAACTCTTGCATGTCTTGAGTGTGGTAAGTTAGGCCACAGAGCTAGAGATTGTTGGCATGTTCAGAAGAACTATGTTAACCCCTATGTTATCAAATTCTATGCCAGAAAATCTGTGAGTTTTTCATGCTATAACTGTGGAAAGCTAGGTCACAGGGCTGCAACCTGTTTGCTAGCAGGATATCAAAACCAAACTGGTTTTGGTAAACAGAATTTTTATTCTGTTAACAAAAAAGTTCATGCATATGCACATAGAATTCATGTTAATAAGAATGTGCATAAATCAAATCAGAAATCTTCTGCTTCTTGCCATCATTATGGCAAATCTGGATATTTGATGGATGGTTATCCTCTGATGAAATTTAATGATCATCAAGTTAAAAATGTGCTGAGAAAACCTGCTAGAAGTGATATTGTCATGTCAGGACCCAAGACTTCTTGGGTGCCTATGTGTGTAAAATAGTTTGCTAACTTGCAGGTGTGCCTTGGAAGCTGATTAATAAAGAGGGGATTAATCTAAGACACTCAAGAATGAAAACCCCTTCCTGAACCTTTCAGGTAAATTTCTTGCATTTCCCGTTTTTAGTTTTACTGCATAGCACATTAAATCTGTTTTTGCATATTCATTCATCATCTGCCATTTGCATTAGTTTCTGATCATGCACTTGCTGAGCGTTCTGTGCATATATGAGTTTAAAGGGTTGTCTGCATCTGATGCATACATATGCCAATTGCAGTTGTTTGATAATTATTGATATACATAATCTCTGAAAACAAATTGCAACTTCTGAAAATCTGAATTGCATATGAATGTTGTTTGAAATCTGTCTGTTGCATAGCTCAATGAAAATATGGATTGCATATAGGACTGCATGTTGAATTATCATGATTGACCTCTATGGTATATTAAATTGTAAGCCACTAAAAGGCAGGGACATCTGTCTGGAGGCTTTTACTATGTGTGAGATGGTCTTTTAGACCAAGTGCTCCGCCTAGTACCATGGGTCATTTTGCTTTGATAGGGCAATCTGTATGTGCATGAGTCACAAAGATATATGTTCAATTTTCATGGCAAACATTGCATGTTTTCAGGGGTAGTTAATTGCATGTCTTTGCATAGCAAACAATGTTGAGTCTTTGCATGTCTTGCATACATGTAGTTAATTGCATTACATTTCATGGAAAAATGCCAAAAAGATTGACTGAATGCATATTGTCAGGGGGAGTCAATACATGGCATGTAGGTTGTCAAATACATACACTTGTCAGAATTCATTGCATATCCTTCCTTATTGATTTTGTTGACAAACCTTGATCATATTCTGAAAACATTGAGCTTCAAAATCACTTCTATCATTTGGTATTAGAATTCTATCAGTTCATCATGAAGATTTCAATGGGACTATTTCGATCATAAATCTGAAAACACTTGAACTAGGAATCTTCTATTATACGATTTTATGAATGTCTGAAATAACTCATGTGGTTTAAGTTTAATGTATTCATGGAGATTGTCTGTAATTCTCTTAAAAATATCTGAATCATGTTTAATAAACCTTAACCAACGATTTCATGATGTGCCTTGTAAAACCTTCTGAAATCTGCACTATTGAAGACATGGCTTTAATTGGTTAAGTACATGAAATTATTATTGACTTGAAGCAAATGAATTTGTCTGATTGTCTAAAGGGTTAATTTCAGTCAGAGCAATGACTTTGGTCACTGAGAAACACATGTCCAAAGGACTGTGTCATGAGGTGCCATAGTTAACTCTGCTCAAGAATGATTGTTAATCAGGCCGAGCAATGGCATGCACACTGAGAAATATAACTCACTCATCAAAGAAATGATTTGTAGGGTGTCATGATGTGTAAATGCTACCTCTGTTCATATAAAGCATGACTGTTAGTCACACTAAGTGCTTAGGGATATTGGCCTATGATCAAGGTATATCCTCTAGTTACAAAGTGTACACTAAACGAGAGTGCTTGTAAAATTTGTAGCATGAAAATTTGTTGAACAAATTGTAATATTTGAATATTGATGCAAAAATCAAATTATTATAACCCTAGACAAAATCTCATGACTTCATAATTGCTTGATCTCAATACCAGTGCATGTATTTCTGAAAGAAGTCAATAAATTTGATTGTGTAAGAGAAAGGGAGGATAATCAAGATAAAATTATGAGGGCTTGGTTCATTTTTATTAAACATTGGTTTTAGATATCAATATAAAATTTTATTGATAAACCTTACATACATCATGTTTAAACCATGCTGATCAATAAAATTCATTCATAAGCCCTTATAATGGAAGACTTTGAAAAATTATGTTTTGGATTTATGAGATTGATATCTCCTTGAAAATCTTGTTTTGAACTTCTTGTGTTTGAAATTCTTCTCCTCACTGTCCTTGGTTCATTGACCTGAACTTACCCTTGAATGCCACTATGGTCTCCATCTCAACCACATCAATTGGGAGAAATGCAACAGATGCATATCAATTGGTATCTATTCAGGGGGAGCTTCCTTGTCATATTGAATCATGTTCATATCAATTGTGAGCCTGCATTCATATTCTTAGGGGGAGGTATTGCATTTCTTGCTGCATCTGCATCTCTGCATTCATACCTCTGCATGATTTTTTTAAAAAAATAAAAGGGGAGAAATTGATTTGAGTCATATTGCTCTTTGGGGGAGAATGTGCTTTCATGTAGTTAAAGGGAGAAATGTAATTTCAATTGTTTCATATCTGCTTATTTTTCCTCTCTCAAACTAATGTCTTTTTACTGAAGTCAAAGGGGGAGAATGTTTTGACTTGAGTCAGTGTGACTCATAGTGTTGCCATCATCAAAAAGGGGGAGATTGTTGTGCCCCTGTGGTCTTGATGATTGGTTTTGATGATAGCAAACACTATAAGTCACCATATGCATGTGTGCATGAAAGACCTTGTTGATTCATTTAAGTGCATTCATATGTCTTCATGGATTTGTGAATGTGTGCTTGTGAATGCCATTCCACTATATTTATCTGACATCTAGTCGATGAATTCATATAACAGAGTCAGCACAATTACATTGAGCATACAGTCAGTACACTGCATGTAAAAGTGGGTCGACCCCCTTCTTAGATGGGTCGACCCCTCCTAGACTTCTAAGTCTATACACTGCTTGCATCCTCTTCAAGCCTGTACATTGGTCTTGGCATATGCATTCATAGAGTCTATACACTCTTCGGTTGGCTTCAACTGAAGTCTGTACATCGGCATGCATTACTTCAAGTGTGTACAGAGCCGTTTGCGTCGTTCATAAAGTCCATACATTCACTGTAGCTTGCTTAGCTGAACTGGGTACATCCATCGTCTCAAGAAGTGTGTACATTGCGTCACATTGTTAAAGTCTGCACATTGTGCTTTGAAGTTGCGTCAAGTCTAGACATTGTCCTGTAGCAAGCACGAAGCCAAGGCTGTACATTCGTCAAGGGGCCAAGTCTATACATTGTGTCGTTCACATCTTCAAGTCTGTACATTGCCCAGTCTGTATCTCACAAAGTCTATACATTGGACTGTGCTTCGCAAAGTCTATACATTGGACTGTGCTCGTAAAGTCTATACATCCATCGGTTCTTAGTTGGGCCAAGTCTGCACATTGTTGGCCATTACACACGAAGTCTGTACAACACTCGCCATCATGCTACTGCTAACTCTGTACATTGGCCAAGTGTGTACAGAGTCCTTTGCATCGTGTGCATTCTTCATTAAAGTTTATACATTCTCATCCGTCTTAGTTAACGTCTCACGCTGTTCAAGTCTATAGTGTCTAGAAGTCTATACATCGTCCGTCTCATAGAGAGTGTCTCTTTTGAAGTCAAAGTCTGTACAGTCTCTCCTAACATCTCTGCTGAACGAAAGTCTATACATTGCACTGTACATCGGACCAAGTCTGTACAATCTCATTTGAAGTCTATACAGTGCATCATGTCTGAAGTCTGTACACTGCACTGTAGTTTGCACGAAGTGAAGTCTGTACATCCACCTGTTCAACTTCGAAGTCTGTACATTGGTACATTTACCTACGTTACACTCGCAAGTCTATACATTGGTACTTTTACCTACTTTGCACCTGCAAGTCTATACATTGCTCGAGTTGAGGTATGTACATCCATTGTCTTGCCAAAGTGTATACGTTGTGAACCTTCAAGTCTGTACAGACTTTCCCTTGTTCAAGTCTGTACATCGTCCAGTTCTTTGGCAAGTCTATACCTTGTGAAAGTCCATACATTCGATTGCTTTGCCTTGGTCAAGTCTGTACAGCCATTTCCTTTGGCAAGGTCTATACATCGTGCATCTAGCATTTTTCAAGTCCATACAACGCTGCTTGTGTTTCCTCAGAGTCTGTACAGCCAGCTCTGTCACTTAGCACCTCATCAAGTCTGTACATACTTAGGCTGCATAACACATGTCTATACATCCACACGATAGCTAGGCATTCAGCAAGTCTATACACTACGTTCATGCATTGTTCTCATCGTAGTCTATTCATTCAAGTCTATACACTGCATAATATGCATACTGCAGCATGTTTCTGCAAGTCTATACACTGCATCATATATGCATATTCCAGCATGTGGTAAGAAGTATGTACACTTGTCTTGCCTCACACGATCAACTCTGTACAGCCATCCATGCTTGCTTTGCTTGCTGAATGAAGTCTGAACATTGCCCTAAGGTGGGCACCTGGCACGTGACCCGAGGTGGGCACCTGGCACGTGATCCAAGAAGTTGAGATGCTGACACGTGGTAGCATCAATTGGGCGGGAGAAGTGGAAAGCACATGCCCTAAGCTGCTGCTATATATATAGAAGATGTCTTCCTCAGGAAAAGATAATAATAAAAAAGAAGAGGGCTGATCGAGACAGTGAGTGAAGAAACAAGAGTGCAGTAGAAGAAAAAGAAAAAGAGAGAGAGAGAGGTCGTGTGGATTGAGAGAAGAAGAGAAGAAAGTGAGAGAAAGAAGCAGAGAAGTAAAAGAAGAGTAAGAAGAAGATAGATCGAGAGATAAGAAGCTTCATCAGCAGATCAGTTCATACTGGACCGTGGATCATATCCAGGCCAGTCAGCTCCTGCGAGAGCCAAATTGTGATTTTTCTTTACAGCTTTCTGTTTGCTGTGATTATTTTCATTTCTTGTTTTTGTTTTCCTTTGTCACTCTGGTTATCTTTGTTCTTCTGATTCTCTGGATAGAGGTCGGGTCCCTCCTTGTCTGGAGGAAGAGAGGTCTGTGACCTCTGGTTTGCTAGTGACGGGGAGTCACTGGTGTGTCCCCTCCTGGTCTGGAGGAAGAGAGACTTCGGTCTCTGGTTTCCAAGTGGCTGGGAGTCACTTGGGGTGTCCCTCCGGTGTGGAGGAAGAGGGGAGGATGTTCCCCTGGTCAAGCTATGTGGCAGCATTCTGTTCGCAGACTGAGTCTGCAGTTTCTAGCTTATGCTAGTGGAAGCCTCACTCCGATTGGGAGTGATGGGTGGATGTAGGTCTAGAGGACCGAACTACCTAAAAAATTATATGTGCAGTGGTTTGCCTTGTGCGTTAGCTCCATGTCTTCTACCACCTTTCACAGATTGTCTGAGCGTTCATATTGCTATCTTGTAGTAGGTTGATTACCTTCTTCCGCTTTCGCTAGTTGATTGTTTAGGCGCGAGATAGATGTTTGCTCTTTGGTTCAAAAGAGATTCTGATTAGTTATCCAGTTTGTCTATCTTGTTCTAGTTAGTGTTCTAGTTTTCATTGAGCGAAAAGTTTTTAAGGGTGGGATTCATTCACCCCCCCATCTGAATCCAGCGCACCGATCCTATCAGCTTGCAGTTGTGTTCCGTGGTTCTGTGTTCAATACGGAGTCGAGATTCTGCAAGTGTTGCTGCTGCTGTCATTGTCGTTTTGTCGTTGTTTCCCTGTGATTCTATCTTAGCATCGTGTGGACCATGATCTTATCGGTTAGTAGTGGTGTACTCTTCTTTCCTGGTAGAGTTAGCATGCGACTCGATCAGATGTAATATCTGAGTGAGGACTGACTTCATTGTGTTTGTGGTCCAATGTGGTCATTGGCATCCTGTGTGCCAGGCGTTTGACGTTGCCCTTGGCACTAGAGCCGATGATGTTGTCGAGCTATCAGCTGAAATGACTATGCTTCCTGGTTTAAGCTGACGCTTGTTGTGTCTGTCGTTTTGTGTTATCGGTTGCTGTTGTCGTGGCATGGGTCGTGTCTCCCTTCCTGTGAGACGTAAGCGACGTTGCCTTGTTTCGGAGGTGTCAGATGTATGTTCACTTGTGTACCATGCTCGTTCTGTGGATCAATTTGTCTTGAGATCCAGAGCGTGTGCTTATGATGATGGTCTGGCGGTGTCCCTCTGAACTATGTTTTTCAAGATTTGTGTTGTTCCGAGTTCAGATGTTTAGGTTTGTTCTTCCCTGCTTCTCCTTGGTAGTCCCTTAAATTTCGAGGATGAAATTTCTTGAAGAAGGGGAGGTTGTAATACCCTGGATTCTTATCGAATCTTCCGGATCTTTATCGTAGTGCTTTCGGATCGCTTTTATGGGTCCTGAGTTGAGTTTTACGATCCGCGTGGGTTTTTCTCTCGTACAAGTTGCGGAACCCAGTGGAGAGTTTGTTTCTCAGTTCATCGACTCGAGGACGCTACAACTGCGATGTACTCTTTGAGAGGATCATTTCGATAATTTTTCCATATTTTTTTTGAAATATTGCATTTTCGGGCCAAAAATCAGAATTTTGGAAAATTAGGAAAATTTATAATTTTCTTCTATTTCTTTTCCTTTCTGTTGTGTCCATGAGGTCATTTGAGTCATTCTGTGGTCACTTGGGTCATTCGACATCATTCCATAGTCATATGAGTTTCTTGGTTTTGATAATGGCTAAACACTATTCGTCATTGATATCTTCCACTCTTATGTGATTGACATATGTGATGTTTTTATTCATGACAGATATGCAAATGAATGGACAAGGAATCAAGTGGCAATGACCAAAGTGAAAGCTCATTGATCGTTCCCAAGCAAGGATGCAAATCTCATCTCTCTTACAAGCAAAAGTCAACATTTCATATTCGGCTCGTCACTCATCCAAGGTCAATGCACAAAGAAGTATAGCCAAGAGAATCCAAGGTTAAAGACTCAGTTGATACCTTCTAGACTATCAAGGGCGATGCCACAAACAAGCACAGGCTGCTAATGGAGTTGAACGACGGAGTTCAAGACTTAACGGACCGACCCGGGCAAGCCCGGGTTCTGCCCAGCTGGCGGTCGACCGCCAGCACAGGGGCGGTCGACTGCCTCAGCCAGGGATCGCCAGTCTACATGTGTTTCAGCTGGCAATCGACCGCCAGCCAATGGCGGTCAACATGAAATCCCAGGGACCGCCCGTTTGCAGGTTTCACAGTAGCGGTCGATCGCCAGGAGCTGTAGGTCAACCGCCAGCCCCGATGCAGCCTTGTTTGACTTCGATTTCAACCTCGTGGCCAGCCCCTTTCCATGAATTTGTTTATTCAAACCTTACCTAATCTTCCATGATTTATGGATCTAGTCTGGAGGGTGTCTATGGACCATTCAAGGTCTATAAAGCCAACACTTGAGGGGTTAGAAACCCTAATGCTTCAAGGCTTCAAGAGAGATCAAGGGAGGCCATTTTCGAGGTACTGTAGCACCTCCGTGAACAGTGTTTCGGGAAGGAGTTCTTCATCCATTCCAAGGCATTCATGTCCAGATCTGAAGCCATCTCAACCTCCAAGGAAGAAGAAGCAATCAAGGGGTTCAAAGGTGATCTAAACTGCATCCTTCTTCCTCTTCATCAACTCAAGAGGATCAAAAGAAAGATCAAAGCTACATCCAACACTCTCTCCATCAACTCAAGGTGATTCAAGTTCATATCTCAATCCAGCAACCTCCAAGGAAGAGCAGAAGCAAGAAAGGCTAATAAGGGAGATCAAAGGAGGCTGCAAGGGTGTGTTCAAGGAAGAGGAGTTCGAGTACTGTAGCTGTGAACAGTACTCCGGGAAGAAGTTCTTCATCATATCTCCAAGTGATTCAAGCTACTTCAAGAGGAGATCAACTCCAAGCCAAGTGAAGCATCAGATTCAAGCTCCAGCAAACTCAGACAAGATCTTTTCTCTTTGAACATATTTCATATCTTGTTTGAGTGTTTTCATATCTTGCTCTTTTCCATTTCATTCAAACATTTGGAACTGAAGATCGTCCCTACCGGTGGTTAGTAGGAAGGCAATCGGTGGTCTTTCCGATTTACGGTTCAGTGCGTGGAACTAGTGGAGCCTCACCGGATTTGGTGAGGGGTGGACGTAGGACTGGGGATTCAGTCCGAACCACCTTAAAATCCTTTGTGTTGTGGTATGATTGTGCAATTGATATGTGTTAGATGCATGCTTAAGTTCTAATCGATATAATAGTAATCATCTTGCTAAGCAAATCATTGTGTCCTTCATTTAGCTAGTTATATTCCGCTGCGATTTGTTCTATCTAGCTATTTAGAGGGTTCCATTGAGAAAAGAGGGGCAGATCTATTCACCCCTCCCCTCTAGATCCACTGTCCACTACACAACACTTTCCTCTCTCCTCCCTCTCATTTCTCACGTTTCCCTCTCTCTCTCTCTCGTTCTCTCTCCTCTCTAGTCCTCTCGACGTGGGGCGCGCACCGTTGGCGAGTTGGGCGAGGCGGGAACATGATGGAGTGATCGTGGAGCGTGATGGAGTGGCAGATTGAGCGTGGCGTTGGTGCGATCCCTGGGTGGATTCAAAGCCGGCGCGATTCGTTGGTTTGGCGATTTTCTGCGCGATTTAGTCACTTCGGTGCGTGGAATCTTCGGTGGAGGTAGGGAAATGGATCACCTACTTCTCCTCTACGTTCCCTAGTAGTTTCATGCCGAACGGTTCACATACGAGTGGGTTTCGTTCAGTTTCAGGAAAA
Source organism: Amorphophallus konjac (assembly GCA_022559845.1). Lineage (NCBI taxonomy): Eukaryota > Viridiplantae > Streptophyta > Magnoliopsida > Alismatales > Araceae > Amorphophallus > Amorphophallus konjac. The sequence continues at coordinate 186,467,780 of CM040125.1, forward strand.
GCAAGCTCGGGGGGTGTGCATCGGGTTCGCCGAAAAACGGCGACGGTTTTTGACTAGATTAGTTTTACTGTGACCCCCAGCATGTCTGTATTCCATTTTCACTGATTTCATGTCGATTGGTCATCATTTGGGGCCGGTACGAGTCCGGGAACCCTGGTGACCCACTTAGAGTCGATTCGATAGAATCGCCCGTTTCTTTGTGATTAAGCTGTTGCATGTGTCCCTTCCGGGCCGTGGAAGGTTTTTTTTGTCGATTAGGACTGTTTCTCCTTTGTTTAGACACGAATAGGGCATGGAACGGCTGGATCCGGCCATTCCCCTGGTTTTCCCACTGTATCGTGCTAGCAGTCGTTTCAGAGACCGTCTCTTTTCTCTGGCGGCCCCTCAATAGACCGCCACACTACGTAGTGTGTCAGTTAGTTCATGTCGGCTTAGGCTGGCGGCCTAAACTTAGACCCCCTCTCGCTGTGGCGGACCTATGGTGGACTGCCAAGCTCCATGATTCCTCATTATTAGTGTAAGTCGGTTCAAGTCTTAGCGGTCTTACGAAAAACCGCTACTTGCTCTAGCGGCCCTTTCTTAGACCGCTATGGGTTGTTGACGTTAGTCAACGGGTTAGGTCAGTTTGGGCTGGCGGCCCAAGCTTTGACTGCCAACATGCTGTAGCGCTCCTTCCTTAGGCCGCTACGGTTTGTTTGACCGAGTCAACGTTTTAAGTCAGTTGGCCTTGGCGGCCCAACCCTTGTGCGTCTCTTCGTTGTAGTGCACCTTTCTTCAGCCGCTACATTCCGTTTGACTTAGGTCAACGTTTTAGGGCGGTTAGTGTGGCGGTTCTATATTAGACCGCCATGGTGGTTTGACCGAATAGGTCGGTTCATGGTTGACTGGGTTTAGCGGCCTAATCCTTGACAGCTACAGTCGCCTAGCAGCCCATTCCATGACCGCCAGCGTATGTTCCTCCGCTTAACTTCTGTGTATCGTTTCCCAATGTGTTGGTTTCCAAGTGCCTCGGCTTGACCTCGTGGTTTGCCCATTGTCTTGTGGACATCTTTTGATATCCTATGAGGGCTAAAACCACGATATAAGGTAGCCAGGTATGCCTTGGTATTCCGTGCTACGTCAGTGTCATTATTGGTGTCTGGTCAATGGTTGACATGTGACCTCGTGAGTGTTTCAGCTATTCTAGATAGATCGAGACATGGCTTTGGACGCCTAGAGGTACTATTTTACCTCGGTCTACGTGTCCAGATACGTTGAGGGTCTTGGTGTTCCCTCAGGTCTCCGTGAGTCATTTTATACGGTTGTGTGGATCTGATGATCAAGTGTCGTTTTCCTCGGCTTAAGATTAGGCTGATTGGCGGCTTGTCACCGCCGTTGTGCGACGATCTTGACTCCGAGTCATGAGACTCAAGGATCATTGTGTCAGCAGGTCTAGTTGCCCTGTCCTGAGTCGGTTGGCAGTTTGGTGTGCTGCCTTGGTGCTTCGTAGTACATGCGATGGTGCTTGTTTAGCTTGTGTGTACTTCAGCACTTGTGTTTCAGAGCCTCTATGTCTAGTGAGCCACTAGTCGTAGCCCGACGACCTCGAGTGTCGACCCACCTGGGAATGGTGGCGGGGCAGTTCTCGAGATACGGTTTGTAGGCTAGTATCCGTGGGCTCCCTTGCCTTGCAGTAGCGTCCTACTGGGGGAGAAAACTAACTAGAGACCTGGCTCAAGGCATTGAGCTTGTGTGTGCACACGTGGTCAGGGGAGTTTGGACGAACGCCGACGGGCGTGACCCTGACTAGTCAGTCCATACTATAGTTCCTAGTTCAGTTCTGTGAGTATCTCAGTCTCCATCATTCTCGGCGTCCGTAGCGAGATACTTGTAGCACAGTGTAAGACGTCAGTGGACGCATCTGGCTATTTTTCTAGTGAGGAGGTGCTTCCTTCACTTGGTGCATGGCTCTTGTGTTTCTTGGAGTCTGTGTTCCCCTTCCGAGTTAGTCTGTTCTTGGCTTCGTCCAAGTTCAGCTTCCCCTTTCGAGTTGGTCTGCTCTTGGTTTTGCCGAGGATAGCTCTGTGTCGCATGCACGATGCTTGAGTCGTGTGCGTCAGTGTCTGTTGTCTGTCTAAGTCTCTTCTAAGGCTTTTTGTCTGGTTTCGTGGGCTTTAGCCTTTGGGCTGATGGTTCGCTGACGGATCGGTAACTCCTGACTTTGTGATATCAAAGTTCGCCCTTCTGTCACTATTTAGAGTAGCTTAGGGAGCCGTGCCTTGCTCGGTAGCCATGTTCTCATTCTTTACGGCTCTGCTTTTCCCTTTTCTTTTAGCTGTTCTGCTCTTCCAGCTTTTATTTACAACTTTCTAGTAGTAGTTTTTCTTGCTTTTCCTGCTTTACTACTACTACTTTTTTAGTTGTTGTTCCATGTTACTACGTTATTTTTCAGTGGAGATCCGCGTGACCCCTACTGAGCCATTGACACGAGTCTCACCCTTACTTTTTAGGTGTGACGCTCCACTTCCTTCGCGGTTCCTGGTGTGGCGTGTTCGTAATTGCCAGCAGTACCTGCGTCGGGCTTCCCCCGACCTCAGTGTACGTTTTTCTTTCTGTTAGACTGTACTTGTCTTTCCTTTGGACTAGACTCTGGTATAATTGTTAATTTTAACTATTAATTAAAAAGTAATTTTATTTTTGCTACTTTAGCAAACCTGATTAATGAAATTTAGTTACTTATTGTTATATCTGCTACTTCAATGTACAGCACAACAATCCTTTTATCCCTTCGGAGCTTTACAGCTCTTGGGAGGCTTCACGGGTTCCAAGTGGTATCGAGTATACTCAGTAGTCCTATCGGGTATATCTGGTATCTAGAGTCCGGGTCATCACAGCTGGGCTCGCCTAATCATCTTCGAATAGACTTGAATGTCCATCGGGGATAGTTGGGTAATGTATTTCGGTCTAAGCCCATTGAGAAATCTTATAGCTTTCATCTTGTCGGTACCCACTAGGTGCGGTGCGTACCATGATAGACGGGAAAATTGGGCCTCGTACTCGCCACTGATAAGGTCCTTTGCTTGAGGACGGTGAACTCCGCGGCCTTCTTTTCTTGCATACGGTCTGAGAAATACTTGCTACGGAAGTGTTCAACGAACTCGCCCCACGTGATATATTCATGGGGTAATGAAGCTTCTACCGACTCCCACCAGAATTGGACATCCCGCTCGAGTTGAAAAGTCACTAGCAGGACATTTTCTTCATCTGTGCATTGCATGACACGGAATATACGTTCAATTTCCCTAATCAAGTGCTCGGCATCATCGGGGTCGGTTGAACCAATGAACTTTGGCGGGTTCATGTTGCGAAAGCTACAGTGTAGATCTCCTGCTCCACAATTGGCACCTCCCTGTGCCACTTGTTGTAGCGCCTACGTAAGACCTTGAACAATACGTTGCATGTCGCGCCATTGAGCATGTTCGGCGACCATGATCCTACAATAATTAAGTAACCATATTAATATATGATTAATTCAAGGGCCTAAGTTCCTAAGTTAACTTAACCCATGGCTCTACCCAATCTCACCGGATAAAGGTATAAACATATCCTTGGACTTGGTTTTTCCTAGGAATTGAATATCCTAGGCTTTGATACCACAAAAACTGTCACTCCCCGAGCGCAAAAGGAACCCAGTACGCGTGACGAGTTATATCATTCATGTCAATCAGAGTATAAGGAATTCAACCTTATAGACAAAGATGCGCAAATTGTAAGATAACCAAATCCAATTTATTCATAATAACCATTAAGGTAAATCTTGGAGAGGGGGATTTCTATAGCCCAATTAAGAGCAGCCAAACTAGGCCCATCAGGACCGAACGAGGCTCAGCTCATCCGAGTGACAGCCCTCTAGGGCCCACTTCGGTAGAAAAGCCCAATAAAGATTACTCGGGATCCCATCCTTCCTCGGTGGCCCTTAGGCTCGGAAGGCCCGAACGACAGAACGGAGGAAGACCCACGCCCGAGCCATCTCCCCACCGAGATAAGGGCAGGCGCTCCACGCCCACTCCGATCTGACTGCATCCGAGCTACGCCCATCGCCCGAACAGGGCTGGCACTTCTCATGCTTGGATCAACTGACAAATGCTTATCCATGCAGCCGTTGACAGTCCTTTATGAGCAGGAGTTCAGCGGGATAAGGGTGCCATGATCTCCCAAGGTCATGAAGAGCCCACGATGAGGACGTAACGATCCCATGATGAGGACGTAACTCCCGCCTAAAACTCCTCAGCTTATGGGACTCTTCGGGGGAGCTCGCTATATAAACCAAGGACTCCCTCCAACAGCAGGGAAGGAAGATAGATGCCTAACACTCCCTGAGTAGGAACCACTTCACCATCTTGGTGTTGGGGAATCTCGCGCACCTCTTTCAACCTCCCTCAATACCTTCCACCATTGCTCTACTGACTTAAGCATTGGAGGGTTTTCTCAGGGAACTATCCCTGGGCCTCCTAATTCGTTTCCCTTTCTTTGCAGTTCACTATTCGGTGATCATCCTCCCAGCTCAGGACCAGCGCGAGATCACGCCCCTTCAAATCTATTACATAATCTCCTCTTTAGAAAAGAGTACTAAAGGACATTCTAGACTCAATAAAGAAAATTAAAATGATAGACTCAAGAAATAGGAAAAATACACGGCTAGATAGACGCTTCCATGACTAGGCAGCTCTACGCTCTTTACTCGTTCCCGTTCCCATCTGATTGATTCTCGTCATCGAAATTACATGAAAAATAGGGGAAAACACTAGGTGAGCGAACGCTCAGTAGGAATTATATATCAAGTACAAGCTTGCTTTAAGTAATTACATGTTACTTGAATGCAAGTCTAGCTATGCATGTACGCATGATAATGAAAAGAGAGAGAGTAATAAGAGTTAATAGAGATGAACTAGCAAGATTTCAAGATAATCATGTAAAATGTATCAAGATGGTCAAGCACGTGAATATATCAAGTCATATCACATGAATTGGCTATTATAATATCAAGCAAGTAAATACCCATTCCGGGCCACGCATGTCATGTCATGTCAAGTCAAGTCAAGTCAAGTACGAGTCATGGAATGTCAACAATCAAGCAAGTAGGAGGACCGGAGGCCGCTTCACCCTCCGAGGACAGCAGCTCATCCGCAACAAAGTAGGAGGACCCTCGCAAGCCCCCCCTCCGGAGCAAGAGGCTTCCTCCACGCCGAAGCGGGGCAGGCATGGGGCACTCCGTCCCCTCCCGGAGACCGAAGTCCCCAGGGAGCGCCAAGATAGCCTGCCTTCACGCCCCCTCAGCCCTACGGCGCAGCGACAGTCGGAGCTATCCCTCCGACAGCAAGAATTCGAGAGGCGTTTCGCAGAGCAGGAGCGCGCCTTGCGAGCCCTGCAGAAGACCTCTCCACCAGAAGACGAGGAGAGATCCCCATTCTCCGACCATATCTTGAAGGCAGAGGTATCTCCCCGAACCTCTATCCCGACCTTCAAGCCCTACGACGGCCAGGGCGACCCGGCCGACCACTTTGACAGCTTTGACGCTCTGATGACCCTTCACAAAGAATCCGACGCCATCAAGTGCCGAGCCATTGCGACCACCCTGGTCCAAGGCACCCAAGCATGGTTCCGGGTCATCGCCCCTAGATCCATCCGAGACTTCAAGCAGTTCAGGCGAGTATTCAAGGAGAGTTTCACCGGTAGCGGCCCCCCTAGGTCGGTAGCGGGGCTTTTGGCCCTCAAACAGGCGCAAGGGAAAAAACTTCGGGCCTACATTCTCCGATTCAAATCAGAAGCCCTGAGGATCCCCCGCCTGGACATCGCCTCGGCCATAACCACTCTGACCGGGGCACCTGCGACGAGAACCTCCACCGCGAGCTTGTCCTCTACCCTCCCTCGACCCTTGCTGCGCTAGTGACTCTGGCATTGCGCCACGCCGAGTGCGAGGAAGTGCTCAGTGCATGTCGAGATGCAACCTGCTTGGGTCGGGAGGGGGACAAGAAGCGGGCACCCGAGCCAAGCTCGGGCCAAGGAAAAAGGTGGAATCGAGACGGGGAACGCAAGGAACCGTCGAGGAAGTACGAGCGATACACCCCCCTAACCGCTCCAGTGTACGAGATTTATGAAGACATCAAAGGCTCGGGCCTCCTCCGCCAACCCGAGCCAATGAAGTCAAAGAACCGCAGTCGCAGCAAGCATTGCCTGTTCCACAGTGACCACATGCATCATATCGGCGACTGCCACCAGCTCCAGGACGAGATCGAGTATCTCATTCGTCAGGGGCACCTCTCCCGGTTCATGGCCGGGCACCAGGAAGACCGAGGTGCCCCAGAGGAGATAGACAACGCCCCTCGAGGGGTCCACATCAACGCCATCACCGGAGGAGCTGCATCAGGAGGAGACAGTGGCCAGGGAAGGAAGCGTCATGCTGAGCGGGTGAGCCGAGCCATCGAGCCTCCCAGGGCCCCGCCCAGCGAACCCCAGGTCATAATCTTCTCCGACCAAGACCTGGAGGGGCTGAGCACCCCGCACGATGACGCCCTAGTGATATAGGCCACAATAAACCATTGTAACGTAGACAGGATTCTGGTTGACAATGGAAGTGCCCCTAATGTATTATCCTACGAATGTTTCCTTAAGATGGGGGAGGATCCGTCTAAACTCTGCCCGATCCGGACCCCCCTGTGCGGGTTCAATGGCCAGGCCACCTATCTCGAGGGAGCCCTAAGCCTGTCGGTTACTCTTGGCACCCCACCCAAGACCGTTATGGTAATGGTGGACTTCATAGTGATCAAAGGTATGATATCGTACAACGCAATCTTCGGTCGAGGAATCCTCAGCCGAACGAAAGCGGTGCCTTCTACCTATCACCAAAAGATGAAGTTGCCTACCAAAAATGGATTGGGGGAAGTCCAAGGTAACCAGGCAATGGCCCGAAGGTGCTACAATATCTCGGTCGAAGCCACAAGGCCGGACGGGAAAAATAAGGGCCCCCGGGAAGTCGAGGAAAAATCCGCAACCGCCGAACCTGGAGGCGAATTGCTAGCGGTTTTCCTGAACGACGACCCGACCCTAGGAGTAAAGATCGGAGCCGACCTAACATCTGAGGTTCAACAGTAATGCAAAGAGTTCCTTTCCGCGTACATCTGGGTCTTTGCATGGTCTGATGATCAACTCCCCAGGATACCGGAAGAGACGGTGGTGCATAAGCTCAACCTCGACCCAACCATGAAGTCCGTGCAACAACACAGAAGGAAGCATGCGCCAGAGAAGCAGACGATTATCAAGGAGCTGGTCGCCAAGGGGTGGAAGACTGGCCTTTTTAGGCCGATCTTGTACCCGACGTGACTAGCTAACGTCGTCCTGGTGCCGAAAGCTTCGGAAAAGTGGCGGATGTGCATGGACTTCGCCGACTTGAACAAGGCTACTCCAAAGGATTGCTATCCCTTACCGAGCATCGACCAACTGGTTGATTCAACCTCGGGTAATGAGATACTCAGCTTCCTGGATGCCTACTCAGGCTACCACCAGATCAGAATGCACCCCGAAGACATCAAGAAGACCGCCTTTATCATCGACTTCGACGTACACTGCTACACCCGGATGCCTTTCGGGTTGAAGAATGCCGGACCCACGTACCAAAGGCTAGTCAACCATATGTTTGAGGGACAGCTCGGTCGGAACGTCGAGGCCTATATTGACGACATGCTCGTTAAGACCCCCAAGGCCGAGGACCACTTCGTCGACCTAGCAAAAACTTTCAACACCCTCCTGAAGTACAACATGAAGCTCAACCCCGCCAAGTGCACCGTCGGAGTAAAGTCCAAAAAATTCTTGGGCTTCTTGGTCACTCAGCGTGGGATTGAGGCCAACCCCGACAAGGTCCAGGCCATCCTGGACATGCGCCCACCCACCTGCATCAAAGACATTCAACGCCTTACCGGGCGTGTTGCTGTGCTCAGCAGATTCCTGTCCCGTGCGGCTGAACGATGCCTACCCTTCTTCAAACTGCTGAGGGGGCCCAAAATGGCATCTGCTACATTCACGTGGGACGAGGAATGCCAAAGAGCATTCGCGGAGCTTAAGGAGTTCCTGGCTTCGCCCCCAGTGCTTTCCAAGCCCGTCCCGGCGGAAGCTGTCACGCCCCGAGCCTTTAATTACAGCGGAAGACTCGCTTGGGGAGCGCGAACAGCCGACATGGTAAGCCTCTTGCAAGCAAGAATCAATCAGAGCGTAAGACAATCACACTATTAGATGCAATTGCACAAGATTTAATCAAACTCCAACTTTATTTTATAATGCTCAATATTCAAGATACAATCACTAATTTGATTTTCATTCTACTAGGCTCAAGAAATAGGAAAATTACATTGACTCAATCTAGACAATTTAGACTTCCTATGTCTTCACTCTTGTCATAATAACATTCAATCGCTCTCGGACCCGCTACTTGAATCACCCGAATCCGAATTCGAACTATTTCCATCTCCTAAAAAACATTGGAAATAGGTAATGAGCACACTTGCCCAGTAGGTATCTTCGCATCAATATGAAGGCACTATTAAAGTAATTAACAATTTAGCTCTAAAGAATAAGGTAAAATCATGCGAATGCAAATCGATCACGCGTTTAAACCAAAGTAACAAGATAACCATGTAAGATAGAATGATCAAGAATGAACTAGCAAGAATATAACAAGAACATGATATTGGCCTTCCATGAACAAGAATGTAACGAGATTGTACTAGCAAGCCACATATTCCTCACTTTAGCATCTTATGCTTATGAGCAAGTGCTTCGTGAATTTCTATGGAATATCAAGCAAGAATGTCATGTCGTGCCGTGGATCTTCACTTATTTATAGAAATAGTACTCCCAGCGTAATGCGACGCCAGTAGCATCATACCCCATGGTTTATAAAATAGTATGTTTCTGGTAATCAGCCGAGGGGACTAGCATAGAGCCCTTGAACACAATCAGTGCTCGATCGCATCTTCAGTTATAAATTAAGCTACTTCCACGCAGTATAACAGTAAAGTATGGCCAAGAATATAGCACTTCTAATAATTCCATGATAACTAAAATCAATGAATGAATGCTTCAACATAAGAATGTAGGAGTCAAGAAATAGACTTTAAACAATGTCATGCTCCTAGAAATAAATCGACAACATAACGGTATTTTCCTTAACTTCCATTTCATTTAAATCAATTTAAGCAATATGACAAGTTCTAGATCATCAAGGTTTGTCTAGAATCATTGGAATATCAACCCTTGGTCAAACCTTGGGTTAACAAATGCAAGCTATGTAACGGTCATTTGCTGGGCCGTTACATTATGTAACGTGCCAGTAATGGGCCGTTACAATGATCCGAGTCCAGAAGGATAAAAATAGACTCAGAGGAATGTGACGGTCTGGCACTGGGCCGTTACGTGAGCCTGACGGTCCAGTTCAAGGCCGTTACATTTCAAGAATCAGAACCACGATAGAGTGTTCTAATTAATGGGCTTTCATTGGTACAACCAACTCGGCGTCCTAGTGGGAATCCCAGGCTCGCGGAGAATTACGGAGGCCTTGAAACAATGATTTTCTAGACCATTGGAAGGAATATCCAATAGAGAGGTCCTCATGTCCAAGATTGTGTTCCTATAGTGCAAAGTGTGAACTAATGACAGCATGCCGGAATATGTGCCATGTACGTATAGAATTGACTCTATTGACAGAGAGAGATATGTATAATCAATGTGAAAATCATGATAAAAACTCCGTCAATACAATGTTAAAAAGTCATGTTTTATAGTACAAAACTATAGAATTTGGTTTAACATAACTTAAGTAGAAGTGATAACAAAACATGCAATACCTATCATGAATAATCAAATATCCTTAAAATCACATGATTAGGTTTAAAACTTAGGTAACTAGGCTTTAACTATAATAAGATTGGCAGGTTATATTCTGTCTTAGGTTTGACAGAACACAGATTATAACGGTCTGGGGAGGGGGCGTCACTGTTATTGTGACGGTCAGGACCCAGCCGTTACATGAATGTAACGCGTCTGTCCAAGCGCGTTAGAAACAACAGTGCAATTCAAATATCACAGAGTGTGTAACAGTCTTTTGTAGGGCCGTTACTTGAAAGCGACAGTCCTATGCTAATGCGTTACAGTATCTGCTAACAGAAAATAACTGTAGAAACTAAGAGATCAACTCACATCATGTCTTTGATCAAAACATCATGAGTTTCCAGACATGTTAACAAAGTAAAGGCCATCTATATGCATAGGTAATCATGAATAGATGAATAGTCATGTTTTAATTTCTCAATTTGGCTAAGAGGTGCATGATATGCATTGAGCAGTCAAAACGTGAAATCAATGATCTACCATGCATGAAAATCAATTAAACCAGAGGCCCTTAGTCCTATCAAGCTGTTTTTGCTGTTCATGAGATAACCTACCTCTTAACTTAGACTGTAGTTTCTGAATTTGGTTGAGAACCTTGCCCTAGATCCCTTCCTTCTCTTGTGACTTTTTCAGCAACTTCCTTGGGTTCTAACTCCACGACCTCTTGACCTAAAGATGTGAAATTCGGAGGGGAGTTAGTCTAAAGTATTGTGAACAAATTATTCTAAAGAACTTACCTGAGATAATGACTCCTTACCTTGCTTCCTTACGCCCAAAAAGTAAGGGTCGCACAGTTCAGAACTATGCCCTATTTATAGAGTTTAGACTAGGTTTTGAGGATTAGATCGAGTTTAGAGTCCTTGTTTCATCAAATCCTAATCCCTAAGAGTCCTTAGAGTCTTTACAATCCTTTCCAAGTCGATCCCTAGTGGATAGGAACATCAAGTTCCAATCTTTTCATGAGTTCCTTTGCTTACGGAACTAACAGGTTTGTAACGGACTAGGACCTACGCGTTAGGGTTATGTGGCGGTCTCGCGATAGACCGTTACATTACTCGTTCCTAGAGTTCAAAGGAAATCAAACTCTTTTAGTTTTCTGGTTCATAGTGTAACGGTCGAGACCCGTGCGTTACATGTCTGTGACGGTTAGGCTATAGACCGTTATATGTGTCGTGGATAGAGTTCAAACAATTTAAAACTCTTTTGATAATTATCCATTAACTTTATCTTATATATTCTAGTATTTATCCTTAATATCTGTGGATAGACTTAATTACCTTCTAGAATGTGGGCCAAACTTAATGGGCCAGAGTTAAAACCTTTTGGACTTTAATTAAGTGGGTTGGGTTAATTGATTAACACAACTTGGCCTTATAATGACTTATTAATTTTATAAATTTATTTAGGCCTTTATAAATTCTTGAAAATTATTTAAAATTTCTGGGGCACTATAGAAGCCTTGTATCTCTATCTCTCGGCAACTCCATCCACAGTTAGCTCGGTCCTAGTCAAAAATGACTCGGGAATCGAGAGACCGGTCTACTACACAAGCAAGGTGCTCAACGAGGCTGAGAAAAGGTACCCCGCAATCGAGAAACTCGTGCTAGCGTTGGTTACCTCGGCCAAGCGCCTCCGACCCTATTTCCAAGGGCACTCCATCACCGTGTTGACCGGCGAACCATTGAAGAAGATCCTCGCTCACCCCGAATTCTCGGGACGCCTCGTCAAGTGGGCCATCATGCTCGGGGCCTACGACATATCGTATCGGCCTCGCTCGGCTATCTAAGGCCAGGCACTCGCCGACTTCATCGCCGAGGGCACCATCCCGACTGAGGAGAGATCTTCGTCCGCACCCGGGCTGACCTGGGAACTGTTCGTTGACGGATCTTCCAATTCAGCTGGGAACGGTGTCAGCATCCTCCTGAAGTCCCCCGAACGGGCAGAGCTACAGTACGCCCTGAAGTTCAACTTCCAAGCATCCAACAATGCTTCCGAGTAAGAGGCCCTCATATTGGGAGCCCGCATGGCCCGGCGGTTAGGAGTTGAGCGAGTCAGGATTCACACCGACTCCCAACTAGTCGCTAGCCTGGTCAACGGCGATTATGAAGCTCGGGAGGCACCAATGATCAAATACCTCCAACTGGTCAAGACTGTGGCACAACAGTTCTAGAGTTTTGAGGTAGTCCAGATAGCTCGGGAGGAAAACTCCCGAGCAGACGCCCTCTCTCGGCTGGCCTCCTCTCTTGACCCCGAGAATACTAGATCGGTCCTTCTCGAAGAGCTAGAGCGCCCGAGCATTGATTCGGAGCACCTAGCTGTTGGCCCAGCCTGCCCAGGCAACTGGCGTACCCCCTACCTGTCGTGGCTCCAAGACTCCGAGGAGCCCCCCGACCCTCGGGAAGCCCGAAGGTTGAAATACCAAGCTCGGTGATTCGTCACCCTGGATGGCGCACTTTACCAGAGATCCTTCTCTGGCCCTCTTCTAAAGTGCCTCGATATCGGCGAAGCCAACCGAGCGATCAAAGAAGTTCACGAAGGTCTATGCGGAGTGCATTTGGGGGGAAGGTCACTCGCCAGGATCTTGCTACGGCGAGGTTACTGGTGGCCCACCCTACAGCGTGACTGCTCGACCTAGACACAACGTTGTGACCGTTGCCAGCGATTCGACCACTTGGTCCATCAGCCAGCAACGGAGCTTATCACCCAAGCCGAGCCTTATCCTTTCGCTCGCTGGGGAATCGACATCCTCGGGTCATTCCCCACGGCCCAGGCCCAGAAGAAGTTCATCATCGTCGCCATCGACTACTTTACTTAGTGGATCGAGGCCGAAGCCACTGCAAGGATCACCATGACAGTCGTCTGGAATTTCATCTGGAAGTCGATCATCTGTCGCTACGGCATCCCCCGGGTGATAGTGAGCGATAACGGTCGACAATTTGATTCTCGGTACTTTCGAGACAGATGCGCCGACCTCAATATTCGCAATCACTTCCCTTCGGTTGCCCACCCTCAAGCTAACGGGCTGGTCGAAAATGCCAACAAGGCTATCTTGAAAGGCATCAAGACTAGGCTCGGCAAAGCCAAGGGCAGCTGGCTCGAGGAATTGCCGAACGTACTTTGGTCACACAGAACGACTCCCAGAACGGCAACCAGTGAGAGTCCTTTTCAACTATTGTATGGCACCGAGGCCGTGATCCCGTTGGAGATCGACAACCCCTCCCTCATAGTCATCCGCTTCTCGTCCGAGGCAAACGACCAAAAACTGCTCAAAAATCTCGACTTAGCAGATGAAACCCGAGAGATCACCAGCATCAGAGCAACGGAGTACCAACGCCGCCTCACTCGATACTACAACGCCAGAGTCCGAGACAGACACTTCTAGCCGGGAGACTTCATCCTCAGGAAAGCTGAAGCCTCTCGACCACTTGAGGCGGCGGGTAAGTTATCCCCTAACTAGGAAGGCCCCTACCGAGTGGTCGAGACACTTGGAAAAGGAGCATACCGCCTGTCTACAATGGAAGGAGAACTGATGGGAATCAACTCCGAGCATGTACATTTTATTTTACATTTATGTCCTTTAGTTTATTTGTATATCCACAGGAAAGTATATGCGCAATTGTATGGCATTGTAAGCCAATGTGTCATTCTCACGGATTGTGTGGGTTTCTATGTAATTTGTCAGTAGGACCAGCAAGGGGGACCTCAGCCCTCTCCCATTGGTCCATGTCACCTATGTGGGGCTGGTCAGCCATCCTAGGTGGCCATCTAGAAGGGTTGAATGTCAATTGTCCACATGGGGGACAAATGGACATGAAAGTCCAAGATGCCACCTACCCCCTCCTCCCTTGGTCAATAGGCCGCCCCCTTTTTTTTATTTAATTTTATTTTTTGTGTGTTGTTCACACGTCATCCCAGCCCTCCATTCCCCATCCCTAGATCCAAGGGTCTACATTTGATTTGATGTGAATCATATAAAAGGTTGTATTTTCATTTGGAAATTAATGAAAAGTTAGAAAATTATTGAATGACAAGGAGCATATTGCGCCCCCAGCCCTCTCCCTCTGGTTCTCTCCTTCCCCAACCCCCTTTCTAGAGTGGATTCATCTCTATCCCCTTCCCCCAATCTCAGAGTTCATCTGGTGCCGCCGCCGCCGCCGTTCGTGCCGCCATCGAGCCACCGTCGAAGTTCTATCTTCAGCCAACAACAGCCCCTTCCACGAAACTTCTGTAGTCCGCCCCGAGCTCTTCTTGATGTGAAAATTTTATGAGGTGTTCCTGGCATGTCAGCCACATTCCAAAAAATTTGGTTTGGCATTTAAACTTCGATTCGTATTTTTCAATTTTTGTTCATCTGTTCAGCTCAGATCTGCCTGTTTTCAGATCTGATTTCCAGTCTGCCCGAGTTTTCCATCTTCGACCCCTTTTGTGATTTTTCCTAGGGCTCCCAATTTTACTGGTAGTTATGTCTATCAACCCCTCAGCCCATGCTTTTTCGTGATTTTTTATCCGCCCTCCACCTATTTTATAAAAATCGTGTTCTTCTTTAGCTACAGTACTGTCAGCCAGTTTCCAGATCCAACCCACTGCTAGTATAAAAATCAAAACAATTCGTAGCCACCTCCAAACTTGTCACACAAAATATTGACGTCTTTCTTGTTCCATTTCCTACAAGTTTAATGAAGAACACAACTTCAGATTCTGGCGTCTATCTATCAGTCAACGGTAGTTCTCAGACAAGTTCCCTGCTAATCTGAGAGTTCAGGTACTGTACAACAGCAACCTTCAAAATTCGCCAATCAGAAGTATAGGCTTGGTTATTTTTCTGTAATCCTATAGGGTTGAATCCCTTCGAAGCAGCTTTCCAACGGCGCCAGTTTCGTAACATTCCGACGTCGGGGCTGGTCGCAGTGAGCAAACTCGTCGGGTCGCGGGCTGAAAGATAGAACCGGCAGATCCACGGCCGGTTATTCCGACCGGTGCCGATCGGAGCCGCCCGGCCTCCGGCCGGCGAACCAGCGCACCTCCACTCCAGGGAGCGCTCATCCAGGCATCCCCCACTACAGCGGTGCCACTGGGTCCCACACGGCCCCTCCAGACAGCACGTGGGCCCCACCGTCACGAGTTCGGGTGCTGCCGAAGCTACGCGAGAAGTCGCCCGTAAACCCGAAATTGGTCCTCCCAGACCCCATTGTGTCGCCCTTTACCTCCCTGCGTGGAGTGGGCTGTATCTCATTGCTGTAATCTTCATGTATTAACTGTCCCGGGAGTACGAGTTCGGCCGGGTCCGTCTTCCCTACACCGAGAGCGTGGAGGTATCGTATTCGCTCTTACACTTGGCATTTCGCTTATTTCCTTATATGCTTTATATGCCACTAATAGAGAGCATGTGTAGGGCCGTTAGCTCGTAATATTTATTTCACCGCTGCTGAGAGAGAGAGAGCGTGACCATCCCGTGACCCGATCCGGGCACAAAAGAGAATTGACCACCCTAGCTCTTGCCGGTTTCTCAACCGTGCACGTCCGACGCTTCCCTCGTTAAGGGACAATCACGAGCTCACCTAGAGTCCGAGGACTGCATTCCTCATTCGAGTCGTGTCCGTGGTCCCGTCCCGCATCAATTTGGTATCAGAGCGAGTTTGAGTCTAGGGTGTCAAAAAAAAAGGAGTGTGTCATTTACGTCTAGACATTAGTCATTATCTAAGTCGTGTTTAGGGTCATCATTGTTTTAAAACAAAAAAAAAGTGTCTTTTGCATTTACATCCCTTTACTCGGTATATCAAAAGGTGTTGTCTGAACGTTAGGCTACGCCTATCGGGAAGGTCGCACACTTGCGCGAGTGAACTTCGGATAGGTTATCTCCGCCACGTACCGAGTTTTGGTTAAGTCTAGGCGCATCATTTTACATTAGTGCGTTTGCTTTAATCGGCGTCTTCTAGTCGGTGTGTTTGCAAGCCCACTCGTAGGGGTACTCAGTACTCACCCCTGTTGGGTCCCGTGAGGTGTAAGCGGATCTAGAAGGGGGGGTTGAATAGATCCTATCAGAAACTTTGGCCTATTTAAAAACTCTTAGCTCGCGGAAGCTTAAACCACTCTTATAAAGTGAATGAATCACTTAGGCACAATGCACATCGAAATTAAGTAGAGTGGCTTAAATGAAAAGACTTGAATTACAAGCTATGAAACGTCCACACTTCTTTAAGTGAATTACAAAGCGTAACACATAGATGAACATGCAATAGCTTGCAACAACCGTGTGTGTGTATGTATGCTATGTTGATCACTCAAAGTGCATATGTGTGTGAGCAATATAACCAAGTGTGGAAGCACACGAACCTGCGAATGGGGTTAGAAGATATAGATCAATCACACACAATAAACAACCCACAACACAGGGATTTTTAAGGTGGTTCGGTTGCAACCCCGCAACCTACGTCCACCCCTCACCAAAACCTGGTGAGGCTTCCTTGCTGACTCACAGCTTGACCTGGGGACACGCCCCAAACCACAGTATAGAGAAAACCCTCTTTCTGTCTTCCTACACACAAAGCCGGCAGGAACGGCAACACCGCAAATCGGAGAACTCCCGATTACCTTCCTACTAACCACCGGTAGGGACGTCAACTGCAAATTGGAACACCCTCCAATTACCTTCCTACTAACCACCTGGTAGGGACGAATCACAACTTCAATGTTTAACAATATTGAAAGTAAAATAGATGTGAAGGAATTAAAACAAGAGATTGAATAAGAAGGAATTGGCCCTTGTATCAATATGATTTGTTAATCAGCAGCAGGGATCTCTTCTTCTTGCAAATCAATCTTCTTGTAATCACCCTTGAATGGATGATTATTCTTCACGGAGTACTGTTCATGTGAACAGTAACTGTTCTTCCAATCTCCTCTCTTGATCTTCTCTCTTTGATCTCTTTGATTGGATGAAGAAATGAATAGATGCTACCTTGATCCTTGCTTCCTTCTTCACAGATCTTGGAAGATGATTTCTTTGATATGAGCTTGAATACCTTGGATTGGATGAAGATGTTCTTCACGGAGTACTGTTCACGTGAACAGTAACTCGAACTCCTCTTGCTTTGAACACCCCTTTGAAGCCTCCTTTGATCTTCCCTCTTAGCCTTACTTGCTTCTACTCTTTCTTGGAGGATGCTGGATTGAGATATGAGCTTGAATCACCTTGAGTTGATGGAGAGGATATTGGATGTAGCTTTGATCTTCTCTTGATCCTCTTGAGTTGATGAAGAGGTTTATGGATGCAGCTTTGATCACCTTTGAGAGCCTTGAATGCTTCTTGCTTCCTTGGAGATTGATAGCTTCAGATCTAGCTTGAATCTCTTGGAAGGATGAAGAAGTTCTGCTCGAAACACTGTTCACGGAGGTGCTACAGTGCTCTCGAAATGGCTTCCCTTGATTCACTTCATCAACTCCATCAACTAGGGTTTCTAACCCTCTTGTAATGGTTTTATAGACTTTGAATGGCCTATAAACAAGCCCCAGACCAGATCCACAAATCATGGGAAGTTAGGTGAGGTTTGATTAAACAAAACCATGGAAAGGGGCTGGCCACGAGGTGGATTTCGAAGTCAAATAAGGTTGGCTCGGGGCTGGCGGTCGACCTGCAGCTCCTGGCGGTCGACCGCTACTGTAAAACTTGAAAACGGGCGATCCCTGGGACTAGCGGTCGACCGCCACTGGCTAGCGGTCGACCGCCAACTGCCAGAACTGCAGCTGGGCGGTCCCTGGCTGGGGCGGTCGACCGCCCCTGTGCTGGCGATCGACCGCCAGTTGGGCAAAACCAAGTTCACCCCGGGTTGGTCCGTTAGCCGATCTAACTCCGCCGCTTGACTTCTTTTGCAGCCCATTCATGTCCGTGGCATCTCCCTTGATAGTCTTGAACGTATCAACGCAGTCTTTAGCTTTGGATTCTCTTGGCTATACTTCTTTGTGCATTGACCTTGGATTTGGAACATGTAAACCAAGTGTTTGAACCTTGATCATCTTGGATGAATGCTCGGACCTTGTAGAAGCTTGCTTCCTTTCTTAGACGCGTTCCTTTCATCGTGCCAACTTCATTCCAGTCATTCACCATCCAATGGTTTATCACATGACAAGAGTTCTTCTTTCTTAGCTTTCACCTTGACATCTTCAATCCATTTCTTTTGGCTTAGCTCAACGAGCTTTCACCTTTGACATATGGCTTATCTTGTTGAGCTTCTATCTTGCTGAGCTTCCACTTTGTATCTTGAGTGATCTTTTGCACTTGCATCTTGAGTCTTGAGTGATTTGTTGCACTTCCTTTTCACTTTGCATCTTGAGTGATCTTGGCGCCTTTGGATCTATCTTGATTTCTGTGCGGCCAATTGGTTAAGCGTTGCAAGCCATTCTTGATATGTTGAATTAGCAATATGATGACCTGAAATGTATGAATATTAACATTATCAAATGCAGATATAGTTCATTAATGACTAAAGAGGCAGACATCATCAAAACCAACTAAAGAGGCAGACATCATCAAAACCATAAAATGATTTAATCATGTTGCACACATGTTCAACATTCTCCCCCTTTTTGATGATGGCAACTATGAGTCATTCTGAACTATGAGTCAAAACAAAATGCACATGGCAACTATGAGTCACTCACATGGTTCTCACCCCCTTTGACACACAGAGTGCATTCTGAATAATGACTCACATAATCTTACCACATTCTTTGATTAATGACTCACATGAACACTTCTCCCCCTTTGACAACATCAAAAGATCCAGAAAAGAGAACGAGAGACTCACATTAATGGCGCACACAAAATGACTTACATGATTCTCTATATCTCCTTGTGACATCATTACAAGCAACCATAATGTGGAGAAACATTGCATTGCAGGCAACATTCCAGAAGATGAGGTGGAAATACATGCCAATGGTTGTACACTTATTATGATTGACAAAATAACCAAAGAGAACAACCAATTGTGGAAAGCCAGTTATAGGACTGATACCAATGAATGATATAGATGTATCGAACATGGTGGTGTTCCGTGGCTTGGCAAAGACAATGTAGCCAAAGATCAAGTTTTTTGATTTCTAAATTTGCAGATTTTTAGTGGTTTTCCAATATTCAGATTTTGTTTGAATTTTCTATGCAAGGCATGGAAATGATCAAATTATGATGCAAGCTACAATTGTATGAAGTCAAGACATGCATGCCACCCTAATGCATGAAAACATGATGCCAATGATGCTAGAACTTATGCCACATGCCAATGAATGAGAAAGTAATGTGATGTCACTGGACAGAGGACACAAATGATTTTGGATGCGACTTGAAAAGTGCATCAAGATGATACCACTTGTTGGATTATAGCACTTGTGAAGTATGGTGATGTAATCATGGCAGCCTGAATGATTTATGTAGATGTGACAGATGAAGGCAAACAATAAGGAGCAACAAGATATGACTTCTCAAGAACGAATGGAGGTTCTTTAATCTGAAACCGAGTTCATAAATCAGAGTTATGGATTTTTCAGAATTTTCAGTTATAGAACCCAAATGAACTAGCTCTGACGTTCAGATTGGTTTAATGCTAATGAGTTCTGGCCTACTCAGTAGAATCACATGAAGACATTTGTATGCAAGTTTAATAGTAGTGAACCAGAAATTCATGTCAAAATCAGATTAACCTTCTCTTATCTTACTCATTCAGTTTCATTGGTTCCCTTGAGAGTGACCACAATAAGTATTGAGGCTAAACACTTAGATGACTTAGATTAGATTCATGAGTGCTACACATTCAGATTTTTCTTTTTGAAATCATTTGAAAGATGATTGTCATCATTTTACGAGCAGTCAAGTGTAGCAATCACCTTTTGACGTGAGTGTGCACGTTTACCAGACGCAAGCACCCCCAGTTACTCAGTGTAGCTCACGATTTTGCTTCACTTAGAACAGAGATAGCATAGTCACCTCATGACATATCGAACCTAATTTTCTTTGATGAGGAGATATATTTCTCAGCAACAGTGCCATTGCTCTGCCTTGAGCTTACTTTAAGTATAGCCACTTTTTGAAATATACAGATTCAACAAATGTTTAAAAACAATACTTAGCTGAAGTTTCTCAATCAAGGATGCCTTTAAAAAAATCTTTCAGATTCAAGACGGCATAACAATTCAAAACATGAGTAACTAGTTTAAGTCTATTAAGCCCGACCACAAACATTTTCAAGACCATTAAACTTCAAGACTCAAAAATCATTAATGTTAAACCAAAGTCATTCATGTTCAAGGCAATCACAAGACTCTATAAAAGAAAATTCTTCTTGAAGATTTACTCTGATAAACTACCTCAATAAAAGATAGGGAATCCTCCAAGAAGTTCAAGGCACTTTGAATCCAAGTTGAACTACAAAAGGATTAAGCAATATGATGCAATGGTTTGATATAGAAAGAGAGTGTTACATATGAGTGGAAACTTGAGAATTAATGGTGAACACTCCCCCTGAGGTTATGCACTGAGCTCAGACTGGAATGCAAGAGATAAAGTTATCAGGTGGATAAAGCTGTGGGGTCGACCTGTCAAAGGAATGAGGTCGACCGGCAGAATTTTGACTGGATTTTCATTATGAACAAGCTCCCCCTGAGAAGATGCATTCTATTCCATGATGTCAACAGAATGAAGATGAAGAATATGCATGAATGCTATGACCCGACTCATAGTTGTACACTTATTAAATGCAACATAATGAATATGAAACATATGCACGAATGCCTTAAGAAAACAACTCCCCCTGCCTATATGGCCTATATGCGATAGTGACGCATGGTACGGGGCGGAGATGAAACCTCACGCATATTGAGTGCTTCTAGGCAAGCATAACCTGCCTTTCCATACATCAACATTTGATATACCATGGCCGTGCAAGAGTGAAATTATGTGAAATGATTCAAACTAGATTGATGTTGACTCCCCCTGAATGCATGCATGGGTTGTCAATGAACTATGCAACCTAAGATTTATTTGAGTGCATAATGCAATGAAGATGTTGCATGATGATTGCACATTCTTTGTGTTTTCCTAAACATGATTTGCATAGAAGTACATGAGATCACACGATGATGCAAACACAAATCATTCACAATTGATTTTGAACTGAATGCAACTTGATGATGATGCCAATCGCTAGACTCCCCTTTGAACAATGCTAACATGAATAACGAGTTGCAAATGCAGCCATGGTATGCATTATCAACCCAAAATCCAAGCATTTCATGTGACTGATAGCAAGACTTAAGCAACTCATCATCACATCAACTTCATCAGCATAACAAGTTTTTCATGAGTTAAATAGCTGAAATCAAGCATGGTGTGAATAAGTTATCTAGCTCAAAAGTTCATCTCTCAGCATGGGGGTTTTGCATTTCAAAAAGTAATTCAGTTTACAGAATCTAATGACATTGGGCAGACATATGATGTACTATCTACATGTTAGGACTAAACATGCAAGATGATTGAAATTAAAAGGTTTATGTACATACCTGTGCCTTGAGCTTTTATTTACCTGACCATTCATTTGTTCAGCTCCAAGGCATCCTGCACCCAAAATTCTTATTTGGAATTTTTAGGTACCCAAGCTTGCTTGGGTCCTTGTGGGTTAGCAACAGGTTTAGCATCTTGACTCATCTTTTTCAAGACAATCAAATCATCTTCCCTCATTGTATGGCAACCATACATCTCATGCCCATTTTTACCACAGTAGAAACAACGCACAAAAGATTGATTATCTTTTTTATGTTCATGTGCATGTGCATGTGGACTATGCTTTTGTGGGCGAGCATGATTCTTACCTTTCATGGTATGAGCGTGGTGTCTTTCTTTCTTTCCTTGTTCTTTCACTTGCTGTCCTGCTCTAAGCTCATCATTTCTCAAGATAAAACAATCATGCACATTGTGACCATGTCTACCACAATAATAACAATGGACATTCTTTTTGTGGAAAACATGATATTTAGCATAGAACATGTTATGGTGCATGTTTGGATGAGAATGCTGAATTTTGCTTTTCTTTCGAGCAGTATGCCCTTTTTGGTGACCACATGAAGTGGTGGCTTCCGGTGAGCCAAAATCTTGGATTTGGGCAAACGTTGACAGGAAATCATTCAAACCTTGAATTTCAATTTCAAGTGAGGAAATGTGCTGTTTAGATTCAACAAGGCCCTCTTCGCATGCTACCAATTGCTCATTGAGCATGGCATTTACGGCTTTAAGATTTTGACTTTGTTGTTCTAAAGCATGCAATGTTTCAGAATGATTTTCAATGACAAATTTGCCTTTATCATGTGGAGCCAATTTTTCATGTAATTCTTCTTCAACTTTTTCATGTTCAATTTTCTTTTCCAACAACTCTCTATTCTCTCTTTTAGAGAATCAATCAAATTTTGTTGCCATTCAAGATCATCATGGAGACCGACATTTATGTTTCTCAAGAATGAACATTTTTCATATGCAAAATTAGCAGAGCATGAAACAGAATTTTTATTTTCTTCAATCAACCTCTCATCATGAATAAGCCCATCGGCCATAGTTTGATCATTAGAGATTGCCTTAGGTTGGTTTTGAAGTTTTATTACAATTTCTTCCAACCTAGTGATTTCATCATGAAGATTTTCATTTTCATCTCTTAGACATGCAATGCTTTGTTTATGTGTGTCTAGATCAAAAGAGAGCTCTTCAAACGTAGAACACTTTTTACAAATCAAGATTTCATGTTGGTTAATTTTCTTGAGATCCTTTTTCAACTTTTTATTTTCTGATATTGCCTTTTTGTATTGTGTAAACAACTCATCATAGGATTCCATAAGTTCTTCAAAAGTGAATTCCTCGGAATCAGAATTTACCTTCGATGAGGATGGTTTGCTTGACTCTTCTGCACGGTCGGCCATGAAGCATTCTTGTTCTTGTTCTTTTCCTTCATGGATTTTCACCAACTTGTCCAGCACTTGCTTGGCGGTGCTGCAAGAAGACACAAGATGAGTTAGTCTAAGATCAACTGCAGATGTAATTAAGTTATATGCAAGATGATTATCATTGTGTTTGGTCTCATGTTCGGCTAACCAATCAATTGAATTTGATGGCAGCTCATGAGGACCATTATATATAAGAGTCCACAATTGTGGATCTATGGAGCTAACATAGATGAACATTCTTCCAACCCATGTAGAAAAATCTGAACCATCATAAATGGGCGGAGAAACCATCGAAGCAAGTGTAGCATGTGAATCAATCTAAATAATAAACACCGGGATCTCTCCCTGCAGATCGTTGGATCTGGGAATGACAGAGCTTAGCTCTGATACCACTTGTTGGGTCCCGTGAGGTGTAAGCGGATCTAGAAGGGGGGGGGGTTGAATAGATCCTATCAGAAACTTTGGCCTATTTAAAAACTCTTAGCTAGCGGAAGCTTAAACCACTCTTATAAAGTGAATGAATCACTTAGGCACAATGCACAGCGAATTAAGTAGAGTGGCTCAAATGAAAAGACTTGAATTACAAGCTATGAAACGTCCACACTTCTTTAAGTGAATTACAAACCGTAACACATAGATGAACATGCAATAGCTTGCAACAACCGTGTGTGTGTGTGTATGCTATGTTGATCACTCAAAGTGCATATGTGTGTGAGCAATATAACCAAGTGTGGAAGCACACGAACCTGCGAATGGGGTTAGAAGATATAGATCAATCACACACAATAAACAACCCACAACACAGGGATTTTTAAGGTGGTTCGGTTGCAACCCCGTAACCTACGTCCACCCCTCAACAAAACCCGGTGAGGCTTCCTTGCTGACTCACAGCTTGACCTGGGGACACGCCCCAAACCACAGAATAGAGAAAACTCTCTTTCTGTCTTCCTACACACAAAGTCGGCAGGGACGGCTACACCGCAAATCGGAGAACTCTCGATTGCCTTCCTACTAACCACCGGTAGGGACGTCAACCGCAAATTGGAACACCCTCCAATTGCCTTCCTACTAACCACCTGGTAGGGACGAATCACAACTTCAATGTTTAACAATATTGAAAGTAAAATAGATGTGAAGGAATTAAAACAAGAGATTGAGTAAGAAGGAATTGGCCCTTGTATCAATATGCTTTGTTGATCAGCAGCAGGGATCTCTTCTTCTTGCAAATCAATCTTCTTGTAATCACCCTTGAATGGATGATTGTTCTTCACGGAGTACTGTTCATGTGAATAGTAACTGTTCTTCCAATCTCCTCTCTTGATCTTCTCTCTGTGATCTCTTTGATTGGATGAAGAAATGAATAGATGCTACCTTGATCCTTGCTTCCTTCTTCACAGATCTTGGAAGATGATCACTTTGATATGAGCTTGAATGCCTTGGATTGGATGAAGATGTTCTTCACGGACTACTGTTCATGTGAACAGTAACTGTTCTTCCAATCTCCTCTCTTGATCTTCTCTCTTTGATCTCTTTGATTGGATGAAGAAATGAATAGATGCTACCTTGATCCTTGCTTCCTTCTTCACAGATCTTGGAAGATGATCGCTTTGATATGAGCTTGAATGCCTTGGATTGGATGAAGATGTTCTTCACGGACTACTGTTCACGTGAACAGTAACTCGAACTCCTCTTCCTTTGAACACCCCTTTGAAGCCTCCTTTGATCTTCCCTCTTAGCCTTACTTGCTTCTACTCTTTCTTAGAGGATGCTGGATTGAGATATGAGCTTGAATCACCTTGAGTTGATGGAGAGGATATTGGATGTAGCTTTGATCTTCTCTTGATCCTCTTGAGTTGATGAAGCGGTTTATGGATGCAGCTTTGATCACCTTTGAGAGCCTTGAATGCTTCTTGCTTCCTTGGAGATTGAGATAGCTTCAGATCTAGGCTTGAATCTCTTGGAAGGATGAAGATGTTCTGCTCGAAACACTGTTCACGGAGGTGCTACAGTGCTCTCGAAATGGCCTCCCTTGATTCACTTCATCAACTCCATCAACTAGGGTTTCTAACCCTCTTGTAATGGTTTTATAGACTTTGAATGGTCTATAAACAAGCCCCAAACCAGATCCACAAATCATGGGAAGTTAGGTGAGGTTTGATTAAACAAAACCATGGAAAGGGGCTGGCCACGAGGTGGATTTCGAAGTCAAATAAGGTTGGCTCGGGGCTGGCGGTCGACCTGCAGCTCCTGGCGGTCGACCGCTACTGTAAAACTTGAAAACGGGCGATCCCTGGGACTAGCGGTCGACTGCCACTGGCTAGCGGTCGACCGCCAGCTGCCAGAACGGTAGCTGGGCGGTCCCTGGCTGGGGCGGTCGACCGCCCCTGTGCTGGCGGTCGACCGCCAGCTGGGCAGAACCGGGTTCACCCCGGGTTGGTCCGTTAGCCGATCTAACTCCGCCGCTTGACTTCTTTTGCAGCCCATTCATGTCCGTGGCATCTCCCTTGATAGTCTTGAACGTATCAACGCAGTCTTTAGCTTTGGATTCTCTTGGCTATACTTCTTTGTGCATTGACCTTGGATTTGGAACATGTAAACCAAGTGTTTGAACCTTGATCATCTTGGATGAATGCTCGGACCTTGTAGAAGCTTGCTTCCTTTCTTAGACGCGTTCCTTTCATCGTGCCAACTTCATTCCAGTCATTCACCATCCAATGGTTTATCACATGACAAGAGTTCTTCTTTCTTAGCTTTCACCTTGACATCTTCAATCCATTTCTTTTGGCTTAGCTCAACGAGCTTTCACCTTTGACATATGGCTTATCTTGTTGAGCTTCTATCTTGCTGAGCTTCCACTTTGTATCTTGAGTGATCTTTTGCACTTGCATCTTGAGTCTTGAGTGATTTGTTGCACTTCCTTTTCACTTTGCATCTTGAGTGATCTTGGCGCCTTTGGATCTATCTTGATTTCTGTGCGGCCAATTGGTTAAGCGTTGCAAGCCATTCTTGATATGTTGAATTAGCAATATGATGACCTGAAATGTATGAATATTAACATTATCAAATGCAGGTATAGTTCATTAATGACTAAAGAGGCAGACATCATCAAAACCAACTAAAGAGGCAGACATCATCAAAACCATAAAATGATTTAATCATGTTGCACACATGTTCAACATTCTCCCCCTTTTTGATGATGGCAACTATGAGTCATTCTGAACTATGAGTCAAAACAAAATGCACATGGCAACTATGAGTCACTCACATGGTTCTCACCCCCTTTGACACACAGAGTGCATTCTGAATAATGACTCACATAATCTTACCACATTCTTTGATTAATGACTCACATGAACACTTCTCCCCCTTTGACAACATCAAAAGATCCAGAAAAGAGAACGAGAGACTCACATTAATGGCGCACACAAAATGACTTACATGATTCTCTATATCTCCTTGTGACATCATTACAAGCAACCATAATGTGGAGAAACATTACATTGCAGGCAACATTCCAGAAGATGAGGTGGAAATACATGCCAATGGTTGTACACTTATTATGATTGACAAAATAACCAAAGAGAACAACCAATTGTGGAAAGCCAGTTATAGGACTGATACCAATGAATGATATAGATGTATCGAACATGGTGGTGTTCCGTGGCTTGGCAAAGACAATGTAGCCAAAGATCAAGTTTTTTGATTTCTAAATTTGCAGATTTTTAGTGGTTTTCCAATATTCAGATTTTGTTTGAATTTTCTATGCAAGGCATGGAAATGATCAAATTATGATGCAAGCTACAATTGTATGAAGTCAAGACATGCATGCCACCCTAATGCATGAAAACATGATGCCAATGATGCTAGAACTTATGCCACATGCCAATGAATGAGAAAGTAATGTGATGTCACTGGACAGAGGACACAAATGATTTTGGATGCGACTTGAAAAGTGCATCAAGATGATACCACTTGTTGGATTATAGCACTTGTGAAGTATGGTGATGTAATCATGGCAGCCTGAATGATTTATGTAGATGTGACAGATGAAGGCAAACAATAAGGAGCAACAAGATATGACTTCTCAAGAACGAATGGAGGTTCTTTAATCTGAAACCGAGTTCATAAATCAGAGTTATGGATTTTTCAGAATTTTCAGTTATAGAACCCAAATGAACTAGCTCTGACGTTCAGATTGGTTTAATGCTAATGAGTTCTGGCCTACTCAGTAGAATCACATGAAGACATTTGTATGCAAGTTTAATAGTAGTGAACCAGAAATTCATGTCAAAATCAGATTAACCTTCTCTTATCTTACTCATTCAGTTTCATTGGTTCCCTTGAGAGTGACCACAATAAGTATTGAGGCTAAACACTTAGATGACTTAGATTAAATTCATGAGTGCTACACATTCAGATTTTTCTTTTTGAAATCATTTGAAAGATGATTATCATCATTTTACGAGCAGTCAAGTGTAGCAATCACCTTTTGACATGAGTGTGCACGTTTACCAGACGCAAGCACCCCCAGTTACTCAGTGTAGCTCACGATTTTGCTTCACTTTGAACAGAGATAGCATAGTCACCTCATGACATATCGAACCTAATTTTCTTTGATGAGGAGATATATTTCTCAGCAACAGTGCCATTGCTCTGCCTTGAGCGTACTTTAAGTATAGCAACTTTTTGAAATATACAGATTCAACAAATGTTTAAAAACAATACTTAGCTGAAGTTTCTCAATCAAGGATGCCTTTAAAAAAATCTTTCAGATTCAAGACGGCATAACAATTCAAAACATGAGTAACTAGTTTAAGTCTATTAAGCCCGACCACAAACATTCTCAAGACCATTAAACTTCAAGACTCAAAAATCATTAATGTTAAACCAAAGTCATTCATATTCTAGGCAATCACAAGACTCTATAAAAGAAAATTCTTCTTGAAGATTTACTCTGATAAACTACCTCAATAAAAGATAGGGAATCCTCCAAGAAGTTCAAGGCACTTTGAATCCAAGTTGAACTACAAAAGGATTAAGCAATATGATGCAATGGTTTGATATAGAAAGAGAGTGTTACATATGAGTGGAAACTTGAGAATTAATGGTGAACACTCCCCCTGAGGTTATGCACTGAGCTCAGACTGGAATGCAAGAGATAAAGTTATCAGGTGGATAAAGCTGTGGGGTCGACCTGTCAAAAGAATGAGGTCGACCGGCAGAATTTTGACTGGATTTTCATTATGAATAAGCTCCCCCTGAGAAGATGCATTCTATTCCATGATGTCAACAGAATGAAGATGAAGAATATGCATGAATGCTATGACCCGACTCATGGTTGTACACTTATTAAATTCAACATAATGAATATGAAACATATGCACGAATGCCTTAAGAAAACAACTCCCCCTACCTATATGGCCTATATGCGATAGTGACGCATGGTACGGGGCGGAGATGAAACCTCACGCATATTGAGTGCTTCTAGGCAAGCATAACCTGCCTTTCCATACATCAACATTTGATATACCATGGCCGTGCAAGAGTGAAATTATGTGAAATGATTCAAACTAGATTGATGTTGACTCCCCCTGAATGCATGCATGGGTTGTCAATGAACTATGCAACCTAAGATTTATTTGAGTGCATAATGCAATGAAGATGTTGCATGATGATTGCACATTCTTTGTGTTTTCCTAAACATGATTTGCATAGAAGTACATGAGATCACACGATGATGCAAACACAAATCATTCACAATTGATTTTGAACTGAATGCAACTTGATGATGATGCCAATCGCTAGACTCCCATTTGAACAATGCTAACATGAATAACGAGTTGCAAATGCAGCCATGGTATGCATTATCAACCCCAAAATCCAAGCATTTCATGTGACTGATAGCAAGACTTAAGCAACTCATCATCACATCAACTTCATCAGCATAACAAGTTTTTCATGAGTTAAATAGCTGAAATCAAGCATGGTGTGAATAAGTTATCTAGCTCAAAAGTTTATCTCTCAGCATGGGGGTTTTGCATTTCAAAAAGTAATTCAGTTTACAGAATCTAATGACATTGGGCAGACATATGATGTACTATCTACATGTTAGGACTAAACATGCAAGATGATTGAAATTAAAAGGTTTATGTACATACCTGTGCCTTGAGCTTTTATTTACCTGACCATTCATTTGTTCATCTCCAAGGCATCCTGCACCCAAAATTCTTATTTGGAATTTTTAGGTACCCAAGCTTGCTTGGGTCCTTGTGGGTTAGCAACAGGTTTAGCATCTTGACTCATCTTTTTCAAGACAATCAAATCATCTTCCCTCATTGTATGGCAACCATACATCTCATGCCCATTTTTACCACAGTAGAAACAACGCACAAAAGATTGATTATCTTTTTTATGTTCATGTGCATGTGCATGTGGACTATGCTTTTGTGGGCGAGCATGATTCTTACCTTTCATGGTATGAGGGTGGTGTCTTTCTTTCTTTCCTTGTTCTTTCACTTGCTGTCCTGCTCTAAGCTCATCGTTTCTCAAGATAAAACAATCATGCACATTGTGACCATGTCTACCACAATAATAACAATGGACATTCTTTTTGTGGAAAACATGATATTTAGCATAGAACATGTTATGGTGCATGTTTGGATGAGAATGCTGAATTTTTCTTTTCTTTCGAGCAGTATGCCCTTTTTGGTGACCACATGAAGTGGTGGCTTCCGGTGAGCCAAAATCTTGGATTTGGGCAAACGTTGACAGGAAATCATTCAAACCTTGAATTTCAATTTCAAGTGAGGAAATGTGCTGTTTAGATTCAACAAGGCCCTCTTCGCATGCTGCCAATTACTCATTGAGCATGGCGTTTATTGCTTTAAGATTTTGATTTTGTTGTTCTAAAGCATGCAAAGTTTCAGAGTGATCTTCAATGACAAATTTGCCTTTATCATGTGCAACCAATTTTTCAAGCAATTCTTCTTCAACTTTTTCATGTTCAATTTTCTTTTCCAACAATTCTCTATTATCCTCTTTTAGAGAATCAATCAAATTTTGTTGCCATTCAAGATCATCATGGAGACCGACATTTATGTTTCTCAAGAATGAACATTTTTCACATGCAAAATTAGCAGAGCATGAAACAGAATTTTTATTTTCTTCAATCAACCTCTCATCATGAATAAGCCCATCGGCCATAGTTTGATCATTAGAGATTGTCTTAGGTTGGTTTTGAAGTTTTATTACAATTTCTTCCAACCTAGTGATTTCATCATGAAGATTTTCATTTTCATCTCTTAGACATGCAATGCTTTGTTTATGTGTGTCTAGATCAAAAGAGAGCTCTTCAAACGTAGAACACTTTTTACAAATCAAGATTTCATGTTGGTTAATTTTCTTGAGATCCTTTTTCAACTTTTTATTTTCTGATATTGCCTTTTTGTATTGTGTAAACAACTCATCATAGGATTCCATAAGTTCTTCAAAAGTGAATTCCTCGGAATCAGAATTTACCTTCGATGAGGATGGTTTGCTTGACTCTTCTGCATGGTCGGCCATGAAGCATTCTTGTTCTTGTTCTTTTCCTTCATGGATTTTCACCAACTTGTCCAGCACTTGCATGGCGGTGCTGCAAGAAGACACAAGATGAGTTAGTCTTAGATCAACTGCAGATGTAATTAAGTTATATGCAAGATGATTATCATTGTGTTTGGTCTCATGTTCGGCTAACCAATCAATTGAATTTGATGGCAGCTCATGAGGACCATTATATATAAGAGTCCACAATTGTGGATCTATGGAGCTAACATAGATGAACATTCTTTCAACCCATGTAGAAAAATCTGAACCATCATAAATGGGCGGAGAAACCATCGAAGCAAGTGTAGCACGTGAATAAATCTAAATAATAAACACCGGGATCTTTCCCTGCAGATCGTTGGATCTGGGAATGACAGAGCTTAGCTCTGATACCACTTGTTGGGTCCCGTGAGGTGTAAGCGGATCTAGAAGGGGGGGGTTGAATAGATCCTATCAGAAACTTTGGCCTATTTAAAAACTCTTAGCTAGCGGAAGCTTAAACCACTCTTATAAAGTGAATGAATCACTTAGGCACAATGCACATCGAAATTAAGTAGAGTGGCTCAAATGAAAAGACTTGAATTACAAGCTATGAAACGTCCACACTTCTTTAAGTGAATTACAAACCGTAACACATAGATGAACATGCAATAGTTTGCAACAACCGTGTGTGTGTGTGTATGCTATGTTGATCACTCAAAGTGCATATGTGTGTGAGCAATATAACCAAGTGTGGAAGCACACGAACCTGCGAATGGGGTTAGAAGATATAGATCAATCACACACAATAAACAACCCACAACATAGGGATTTTTAAGGTGGTTCGGTTGCAACCCCGCAACCTACGTCCACCCCTCACCAAAACCCGGTGAGGCTTCCTTGCTGACTCACAGCTTGACCTGGGGACACGCCCCAAACCACAGAATAGAGAAAACCCTCTTTTTGTCTTCCTACACACAAAGTCGGCAGGGACGGCTACACCGCAAATCGGAGAACTCTCGATTGCCTTCCTACTAACCACCGGTAGGGACGTCAACCGCAAATTGGAACACCCTCCAATTGCCTTCCTACTAACCACCTGGTAGGGACGAATCACAACTTCAATGTTTAACAATATTGAAAGTAAAATAGATGTGAAGGAATTAAAACAAGAGATTGAGTAAGAAGGAATTGGCCCTTGTATCAATATGCTTTGTTGATCAGCAGCAGGGATCTCTTCTTCTTGCAAATCAATCTTCTTGTAATCACCCTTGAATGGATGATTGTTCTTCACGGAGTACTGTTCATGTAAATAGTAACTGTTCTTCCAATCTCCTCTCTTGATCTTCTCTCTGTGATCTCTTTGATTGGATGAAGAAATGAATAGATGCTACCTTGATCCTTGCTTCCTTCTTCACAGATCTTGGAAGATGATCGCTTTGATATGAGCTTGAATGCCTTGGATTGGATGAAGATGTTCTTCACAGACTACTGTTCATGTGAACAGTAACTGTTCTTCCAATCTCCTCTCTTGATCTTCTCTCTTTGATCTCTTTGATTGGATGAAGAAATGAATAGATGCTACCTTGATCCTTGCTTCCTTCTTCACAGATCTTGGAAGATGATCGCTTTGATATGAGCTTGAATGCCTTGGATTGGATGAAGATGTTCTTCACGGACTACTGTTCACGTGAACAGTAACTCGAACTCCTCTTCCTTTGAACACCCCTTTGAAGCCTCCTTTGATCTTCCCTCTTAGCCTTACTTGCTTCTACTCTTTCTTAGAGGATGCTGGATTGAGATATGAGCTTGAATCACCTTGAGTTGATGGAGAGGATATTGGATGTAGCTTTGATCTTCTCTTGATCCTCTTGAGTTGATGAAGCGGTTTATGGATGCAGCTTTGATCACCTTTGAGAGCCTTGAATGCTTCTTGCTTCCTTGGAGATTGAGATAGCTTCAGATCTAGGCTTGAATCTCTTGGAAGGATGAAGATGTTCTGCTCGAAACACTGTTCACGGAGGTGCTACAGTGCTCTCGAAATGGCCTCCCTTGATTCACTTCATCAACTCCATCAACTAGGGTTTCTAACCCTCTTGTAATGGTTTTATAGACTTTGAATGGTCTATAAACAAGCCCCAAACCAGATCCACAAATCATGGGAAGTTAGGTGAGGTTTGATTAAACAAAACCATGGAAAGGGGCTGGCCACGAGGTGGATTTTGAAGTCAAATTATGTTGGCTCGGGGCTGGCGGTCGACCTGCAGCTCCTGGCGGTCGACCGCTACTGTAAAACTTGAAAACGGGCGATCCCTGGGACTAGCGGTCGACCGCCACTGGCTAGCGGTCGACCGCCAGCTGCCAGAACTGTAGCTGGGCGGTCCCTGGCTGGGGCGGTCGACCGCCCCTGTGCTGGCGGTCGACCGCCAGCTGGGCAGAACCGGGTTCACCCCGGGTTGGTCCGTTAGCCGATCTAACTCCGCCGCTTGACTTCTTTTGCAGCCCATTCATGTCCGTGGCATCTCCCTTGATAGTCTTGAACGTATCAACGCAGTCTTTAGCTTTGGATTCTCTTGGCTATACTTCTTTGTGCATTGACCTTGGATTTGGAACATGTAAACCAAGTGTTTGAACCTTGATCATCTTGGATGAATGCTCGGACCTTGTAGAAGCTTGCTTCCTTTCTTAGACGCGTTCCTTTCATCGTGCCAACTTCATTCCAGTCATTCACCATCCAATGGTTTATCACATGACAAGAGTTCTTCTTTCTTAGCTTTCACCTTGACATCTTCAATCCATTTCTTTTGGCTTAGCTCAACGAGCTTTCACCTTTGACATATGGCTTATCTTGTTGAGCTTCTATCTTGCTGAGCTTCCACTTTGTATCTTGAGTGATCTTTTGCACTTGCATCTTGAGTCTTGAGTGATTTGTTGCACTTTCTTTTCACTTTGCATCTTGAGTGATCTTGGCGCCTTTGGATCTATCTTGATTTCTGTGCGGCCAATTGGTTAAGCGTTGCAAGCCATTCTTGATATGTTGAATTAGCAATATGATGACCTGAAATGTATGAATATTAACATTATCAAATGCAGGTATACTTCATTAATGACTAAAGAGGCAGACATCATCAAAACCAACTAAAGAGGCAGACATCATCAAAACCATAAAATGATTTAATCATGTTGCACACATGTTCAACAACCCCCACCACCACCTATGGCGGATCCCCGAGCCAGTTGTCTCGATGCGTCAACTATGGTCGAAATGTTCCAAAATCTTATGGGACAAGTGCAAGGATTGCATACGCGTCTTGATGGTTTGGATACGCAAATGGGTGATTTAAGTACCCGGATGGATAGGATGGAAGGAGTGAGTACCCGAGTGAATGGTCTAGGCACCCACCTAGAAGAGAGGATGAAGGCTGTAGATGATAGGGCCACCGGGTCGAGCCAGTCCGTTCAGGGATTGGTCGGGAGAGTCGCCGCACTAGAGAAAGGACCAGCCGAGACACATCCGATTGCCCCCGTCCAGGCACCCGTCCCACCTACACAAGGTCAACTGGAGCCGGTTCAACAACCCGCGACTCCAAGGGTTCAAGGGGTAGCTGTTAGGAGGCACGAAGTCCCCGAGGTGCATGACTATGAGTTCGATAATGAGCATCGGGGACATGGTCGTGATCATCTCCCTACACGGCGTACCCACGACCAAGATATGGATGAACGGGCCCTTCGGACCGTTCGGGCTGACCCTCCCACCTTTGACGGGTCCTTAGACCCAAAGGTCTATCTTGATTGGGAGGCTGGTATGGACCGATATTTTGAGTGGTTCGAGATGTCGGACCAACGAAAAGTCAAGTACGCCTGGATGAAACTTTTAGGCCAAGCACAAACCTATTGGAGGAACATGGAGAACCTATTGTTTCATCGTCAAGAACCCCCGATCGATACGTGGACCGATATGAGGGAGAAGCTTAGGAAGAAGTACCTCCCTACCTCCTACCGCCAGCGTCTTATAGAGAGGTGGCAAAGCCGCACCCAAGGAGACCGGTCCGTCTCTGATTACATCGCCGAATTTGATGAATACTACTTGCGATGTGATGTCACGGAGGAAGATTCCCTTACCGCCTCTCAGTTTCGGCGTGGTCTACGCACGCACCTACGGTATGAACTTCTCCGCCGCAAGGTGGACAAGTTGGAGGATGCATATCAAGTTGCTATTGAGATGGAGCAATTCGAGGGAGAGTTCGAGTCTATTCCATGGTGGAGCCCCGCTCCTCCCCGTAGTGATTCCCGTGGCTCCTTAGGTTCATACCCGAGTGGACCCATGGCTCGTCCTCAGGAGTCCGCCCGTCAGGAGCACTTCGCTCCTAGACCTCGACCTCCCCCACCATGGGATCTACCTCCACCCCATCCACCGACACCCGTTGCCCGTCCCCCGGCACACCTAGCCCGTCCCCTGGCTCCGACACTTCCTCCCCTGTTGCCCACGGCGCCTACACCTCCACCCTTGTTACCTACGCCCCCTACCCGTCCGGAGGATAAGGGTAAGGCCCCTCTTATCGGAGAGAGCAGTCGGTCCTGGCTGCAATGTTTCCATTGTCATGGGTTTGGCCACTTCGCCAACCAATGTCCCACTCGTGCCACACTAGCCCTAGGGTTGAGGCGCCCTTGCCATCTGAGCTTGAACTTGTCACTTATGAGGCCGATCAAGCACTAGCCGTTGAGTACTATGCCTTGGGAGAAGAATTGGACGGCTCTCCTACCGCCCAGGATGCAGCCACCTAGTGGGATTGATGCTACCATCTTAAGTCTAGGGTCATATATGTTTTCTTAGCGTGGTTTGTTTGTGTGGTGTGTTTTGAGTCGATTGTTTGTGTGTATTGCATGGTGAGTCTGCATGTGTCTTGTGCAAGCTCGTTGTCAGTCTCTTATGAGTAAGAGGCGAGTGGACTCGCTTGATGACAATGAGATCGGTTCTACATCTATACCCGAATCAGTCACCTACAGGGACTCAGCGGTGATTCCTAGTGAGTCTTCGAGCTGCTTCCTTCCTTTTTGAGAGTGCCCCACTCGGAGTGTCCACCTCCAGCCCATAGCAGCTTGTGCATATCGAGTATATATGGAATGAGCAGGTGACGGTCACTTGGAGTGGAGCATACCCGCGCTACTTGGCACGGTGACGGATCCGCCGGAGTACTCGAGCATCCATACCCCTACTCGACGGGGTCGAGTTCCTCCCACCCGGAGGGAGTTGATGGGAATCAACGCCGAGCATGTACATTTTATTTTGTATTTATGTCCTTTAGTTTATTTGTATATCCATGGGAAAGTATATGCGCAATTGTACGGCTTTGTAAGCCAATGCGTTATTCCCACGGATTGTGTGGGTTTCTATGTAATTTGTCAGTAGGACCAGCAAGGGGGCCCTCAGCCCTCTCCCATTGGTCCATGTCACCTATGTGGGGCTGGTCAACTATCCTAGGTGGCCATCTAGAAGGGTTGAATGTCAATTGTCCACATGGGGGACAAATGGACATGAAGGTCCAAGATGCCACCTACCCCCTCCTCCCTTGGTCAATAGGCCGCCCCCTTCTTTTTATTTAATTTTATTTTTTGTGTGTTGTTCACACTTCATCCCAGCCCTCCATTCCCCATCCCTAGATCCAAGGGTCTACATTTGATTTGATGTGAATCATATAAAAGGCTGTATTTTCGTTTGAAAATTAATGAAAAGTTAGAAAATTATTGAATGCCAAGGAGCATATTGCGCCCCCAGCCCTCTCCCTCTGGTTCTCTCCTTCCCCAACCCCCTTTCCAGAGTGGATTCATATCTATCCCCTTCCCCCAATATCAGAGTTCATCTGGTGCCGCCGCCGCTGCCGTTCGTGCCGCCATCAAGCCGCCATCGAGCCACCGTTGAAGTTCTATCTTCAGCCAACAATAGCCCCTTCCACAAAATTCTGCAGTCCGCCCTGAGCTCTTCTTGATGTGAAAATTTTATGAGGTGTTCCTGAAATGTCAGCCACATTCCAAAAAATTTGGTTTGGCATTTAATCTTCGATTCATATTTTTCAATTTTCGTTCATCTGTTCAGCTCAGATCTGCCTGTTTTCAAATCTGATTTCCAGTCCGCCCGAGTTTTCCATCTTCGACCCAGTTTTTGATTTTTTCTAGGGCTCCCAATTTTACTGGGCGTTCTGTCCATCAACCCCTCCACCCATGATTTTTCTTGATTTTTGATCCGCCCTCCACCTATTTTATAAAAATCGTGTTCTTCTTAAGCTACCGTACTGTCAGCCAGTTTCTAGATCCGACCCACTGCTAGTATAAAACTCAAAACAATTCGTAGCCACCTCCAAACTTGTCACAAAAAATATTTCCGTCTTCCTTGTTCCATTTCCTACAACTTTCATGAAGAACACAACTTCAGATTCTGGCGTCTATCTATCGGTCAATGGCAGTTCTCAGACAAGTTCCCTGCTAATCTGAGAGTTCAGGTACTATACAACAGCAACCTTCAAAATTCGCCAATCAGAAGTACAGGCCTTGTTATTTTTATGTAATCTCACAAGGTTGAATCCCTTCGAAGCAGATTTCTAACGGCGCTGGTTTCGTCGCATTCCGACGTCGGGGCTGGTCGCAGTGAGCAATCTCGTCGGGTCGCGCGCTAAAAGACAGAACCAGCAGATCCGCGGCCGGTTATTCCGACCGGTGCCGATCGGAGAGGCAGAGAATCAAGTCAGTCCCATAGCTCCTACTCAAAGACCGGATACTTTCTCTTTAGAGCTCAATTCAATCGACCCGGGCTATACTTTGATTTTAAGCTAACGGTTCCAGAAGTTTGGTAGTTTACTTGCGCTTCCTCGAGGAGAGTTTGTATGATGGCCACTTAAAATTACGAGTCAGGGGAGATGGCAGGATAGATAATGCTTACTTTTAAAAATATGGTTTGATTCAATAGGGTTTATCCCAGTTTCAGTTGAAGCTATCCAGTCTTGCCAATTCCTTTGCCCGTGAAAGTAGGCCTACTTGAAAAGTAAGGGTACGTTTTCACAGCTAGATCAGCAGCCCTTTCAATATGCATCAAAACCTTCCTTTCGGAAGTTCTCTTGCGCGTAAGCATTTTTTTTCAGTTCCAGTGAAAGCATATTTTATAGAAATCAAGAAAAGTATTTCAGAGTGTGATATCTAGTAGTTGCTATCCCAACTCTGACGCCGGTGTCTTGCTTTCAGTCCGTATACACCATACCCGGTATAGAAACTATCTTATTTTTATGCTATAGATAGGGTTTCAAAGTAAGCCTGTAGCAGTGGTAGGGAATTAGAGAGTTCCAGTTTCCACTACGCTTGGTACTGAAGTAAGAGCAGATAAAAAAGGCGGGACAAATCTGAAAAGCAGGGGCGAAGCAGCTCAAACTTTATAGAGAGGGGCGATGGTAATTGAGTCGTTGGTTGGGCCTGTTAAGCGTCTTTGTATGCCTGCCGCAAGCGCCTTTTGGTATCCCTATAGAGACTTTTATTTTTATCCCTAACGAAAGGGGCCTATATACTGTCCCCCTGCGCCTGTCCCGAGAGACTCTTCCTTTCGCCGGGGAACACCGGTATTGAAGTCTATGCTAGTGGCCATCAAGCGCTATTGATGTTAGGCAGACAGTACCCCGAAAGAAAGAGTGTAGACAGTGTGATGACTTTTCTAGCTTGCCTCTTCCGAAAGCAAATGCCCCAAGCAAGCCTACGATCCCTGATATGCTAGCAAGTCTCAGTCCCAGTGAGAGAAAAAGGTGAAGTCCGTTCTATTCTACGTGTACCCGATTTCCAGTCAGCTAGTTTAAAGTCTGCTCGCCTAACTCTCTAGCCTGTGCGAGTAGGAGTAGAGCTTATGGCTTTAGCTCTTTTCCTTGTCCAATGCAAGTTAAGTTTTCAGGTTAGGAAATCTAGGGAAGAGATTGAATTCATTTCTTAACTAAGAAAGCATATTTTCCCGTAAGTATGAATTCTAAGGTCTTTCTTTCGCAAGTCAGTAAAGCAAGCCCGTAAGCAACAGTAATACAGTACGGGTTTTTACCAATTGTGTTCTAGCTTGCCTCAGCTATTCTTGGATTTCCAGTGACCAAAGCCATTTTCGATGGAATCAAATAAACGTCAGCGGGTAGTTCAGTGAGTGAGCCTACGTACGGGCTTCTTCGTGAAAGGCTTTAAACGCAAGCGCCTTTCCGGTCTGAAAGTCAAGCACTCACTTGGTAGTGGAATCTCCACCAATGCCAAGGCCTAGTCTTGATGTGTGGCTTAATTAAGTCAAGCAAGCCCCGCAAGCGCCTAGCTTATTTATAACTAATAATTTATGATTTATGTGCATCGACCCTGGAATGATACGGAGAGGAAGGGAGCTCGCTGACTGACGAAAGACCCTTTACTGAATACTTTCAAAATGGATGCTTGATGTCGCTTTTATGAATATTCGACAACTAAATATCTGTGTATTGTATTCCGCCTTTCCCTTTCCAAACCTGGCTTGCGGCACTTTCTTTCGGGCTGAAGCTGGCTTGACTTAAAAGGCAATGGGTTTAGAGGTCCGCCACTTGATCTAACAAGGGCGCAGCTCGAGTACGGGCTTGAGACTAGGGTCAATGGTAATTGAGTTAGTTGACCTACCTTGCCCGTTCCTTCCTGCTTTCAAACAGTAGTTTAAGTTGAAGCAAGAAAGCTGCCTACTTTCACTTGAACTGGAAGCTTGCCCCTAACCTTGACTCCCTTCCTTTCATCTCTGCCCAAACTATCGGAACCGTTAAGTGTTAGAAGGGGCGAAGCGAAGAAACAAAATTCTTTTTCTGGGGCTGATCAACTTGATTCACAAACAGTAAATCTTGATCCAAAAAGAAAGATTCGAGCAACACAGTTCGTGAAAGGTAGTGCACTAAGAATTTATTTTTCCCCTTTCTTTGGCTGGTGTCTTCTGTTGTATTGGCCAGGACTATGCTTTGTATGTAATAAGTAATATATTAAGAAACCGGTAGGGGTCTTATAGCTATAGGGAACGCTTTTCCATCAAAAAGCCAAATTTGTAAATTAAAGGCCGCACCAGGGAACCATTCATTCCTCCGGGGCTGGGCTCTCGCGTGGTAGGGGTCCGATCAGATCAACCAGCGACCGGTTTACGGAAGAAGTCGTGTTGCAAGGGCCAGGAGATTGATGGAAGAACCTGGCCGAAGTCAGTGTTGTGTTCAATTGGAAGGATTGCTTTCTGTCGTCTGTCTTTCCCTTCTCTCTCTCTTCTCTTAGCAAAGTAGGTTCAAGTCAAACGTCGTGGCTTGCTACAAGCTGGGCTCAGGGGCTGCAGTCAGCCGCTTCCCCTGTAGTCGTCAGCTCGTTCTTGACAGATCCGATCGGGTGTTCATAATCTGGAGTAAAAGGATTCGAACCTTTGCATGCCGGTACCAAAAACCGATGCCTTACCACTTGGCTATACTCCATATGGTCGGTCCCTGGGGAGAGGGGGAAGGGAGAAGCAGGGCTCGAAGAACGAGCCGTGCAAGGACGCGGGGATATAGCAAGTAAGCAGCAAGGTTCTCCCTTTAGGACCGACTACAACAAGCTCGTGACTCTAATAGAAACAAACGGTAAGCTCTCTGCTCTATTTGCTTGCAATGCGTTGCCTATCAAAGTAGGCGAACGCCGCAAGCGCCTCCCAAAAAGCTTTGTTGGCTTGACGAGCCTCTCGGGATAGTAGAGGAAGTGGGAGCAAGAAAAGCAAGAATCTCCCCCCGCGAAATCTACATGATGGGGCCGTCCCCAAAAATCATCATTGTCCTGCAATAGAGAACAAAGCCTAGAAAACAAGCAGGCGGCAAGTTCCAAGGTAGCTTCCTAGGGAACCAGGGTGTAAACCTGAATGTAATAACCTCCCAATTCTGAATTCAACCAATGAAGGTAGCCATTCACCCTGCTCATTAATGATCCCATAAAGCTTGGTCTACCAAATCGATATGTATCCACGGAAGTCAGAATAGACCACACATCAGGTTTTGGGGATCCTCGGGATCAAGGACACGATTCCTCCCAAATCATTCATCATTGTCTACCCAGTAATCGCAAAGACCTGAAGGAAGAGGATAGAATACCGCCCGTTAATGTATGCTAGAGTTCTAACATAATGAGGAGATCAAATAGCGGATTCTGGAGTGCTTTAACTGAAGCCCCAACGAGGAAGGAAGGTACCTATCGAAGTCAAGTGTACTTGTCAGCCATCAAAAGGCGCGTAGCGGTGAAAGAAATGCCACTTCTCAGGTAAAAGGTACAGACCATCCCAGCCCATAAAGGAGAGCAGAGCAGAGCGTACCGCCCTGCCAGTCTTTCTTCTTTTTCGCTTCCCCAGGTATCAGATTCCGATGCCGCTGATGACAGCATCCCCTGGTGGACGACTTTGTGTAAAAAGAGAGTAGAAGCGAGTTATTGATACCTGAAAAAAGAGTGTTTGCCCCCACCACTCCTTCCTCCCAAAAACATCAAGACCAGAAGTTTGTGTGACAAAGGGCGCAAGCGCCTCGCCCGAAGGTAGAGGTCGATCCCCTATCACCTTCGTCTAACTTTACCTAATGGAATGTCTCTACCTGAGAAAGTGAGGTTTTCCCCCATTTGCTGTAAGAGTCCCCTGCTTAATCTGGTGATCCGCATCCAAAGAGGTACCATACATAGGGGTGGCAAAATGCTCAGGCTTCTTTTGAGAGCCTAATGAGTTTGGTACCAAACAGTCTCTTCCCTCACTTCTCGTTGGTAATGTAGCAGTTGT
This sequence comes from Amorphophallus konjac, assembly GCA_022559845.1. Lineage (NCBI taxonomy): Eukaryota > Viridiplantae > Streptophyta > Magnoliopsida > Alismatales > Araceae > Amorphophallus > Amorphophallus konjac. The sequence goes on from CM040125.1 coordinate 186,509,025, forward strand.
AGATGATCCACTACCATAAAAGGGGTTCACACGATTGGTGAATGAAAGAAAACCTATTTATTCTCCGAATGACTTGACAATGGAGAACCTGAGAATCTAGTGTGACGTAGGCTTTCCGCCGGAATGGAGGTCCCTATCGCTCTTGGAAATATCATCCGACCAACTCATTGATCCGGAACCATATTTGTCTTAAGGCAACCACTGTACCTCGGCTAATTCTCAACGCTACTGCGTTTACCTTTCGAAGCACTTTCTTTCACGTGTGAACCCAAAAACTTCTCCCTATTCCCTATAACGGGGAGTGACTAACCCCTGATTTTCCCTGTTAAAAGTGAGCCGAGGATCTTCGACAACCTTGATTTGGTGAGCAGCCCTGCCCTACTACGAGATCAGGAGAGCAAAAATAAAACTGGATGATGTAATGGCGTAAAGATCCAAGGCCAGGTGGTGAATGCGTATATGGGGAGTGCGCAATCATGAATAGGCAGGCTTTCAAAGGTAGACGCCCTTGACTCTTCTATAACGAAGTAACTGGTTCTGTGGAGGCAAGTATTTCGAATAATCAATGGGTTTTTTTTGTTATGGAAATCCCGGTTTTTTGGATCGCCTAATTCAATATTTATTTCGGTTCGTTCTTTAGAGAGCTCCTTGTCACCAATAGCCAGTTCACCTAATAAGACAAAGTAGAAACTGAAGAAGGGAGACAGGCTGAAGAGGATCTGGAAGTGGAAGTTTCGGAGTGTAATACATACGCTTTCTTCGTCCGTTCACGTCTAAGGGCGCTAAGCTCAATCGGTACTCCCATGGGAAGTTTGGGATGGTTTCATACCGAGGACGGTACAGTACTCTACGAGATGATACGAGACAATTGAACTTCACGGCATACACAAGGATGGTCACACCAACTTTTTCTTTTTTCTTTCGGTGTCGATCAATTCAGAATTGCCTCGTTGACCAGACTGTTTGATTAATGATGTGATGTACGCCTCACCCGAAAAAAGAATTCCATCGGCGAAGCCTTCCCAGTTTCTAGTGTATGAATGAGTGGGCCCTCGAGTCCCACGAAGTGACAGGATAGGGCTTTGAAGCAATGCTATGATTATGATAAGGCTTGGAAGGACTGCTTGGAGGATGCTTGGGGGAGAAGGGAGTCCGAAATCAAATATGCATACCGCTTCTATTTATATCCTATTCAAATATTGGTACCTCAAGCCCATGTTCAAATGCCTGCCGAGAAGAGTTGAAAAGTCAACCCATGCATGAATGCAGGGGAGGGGAAAGGACAGATGAGTTTTGTCTTTGTCACATGCTTGTCTCCAATAGTATGATTGAGAGGATGGATTGAGTCAGGAGCGGTAGACTGAACACCAACCCTGAATAGCTGCGGCTTTCGATCCAGTGGGCAACCCGGGCGGCCTTTTAGAAGGGGAGCTTGATCAGAAAGCTGTCGGAAGAGCCCCAGCCAGTGCCATGAATAAGCAAGGCAAGGCGCTCTGGACCTTATGTGATTTTCTGCTTTTCAAGTCTGATTTGGAGATGAGTAACTAGACCTACTTACTGTGGGAGACGTGTCCCTGCTTTCACGGTCAATTCTACATCTGTTTTTGGTAATTCCACCAAACACATATGAATGTCCCCAGAAAGACCAGGAAGACAAGATCGGATAATATAGCCAGAAAGAGAAAAGAAACCCATCCCCCCACCCAGTTATATGAACTTGAAAACTGACACTAGGGTTGAAAGCGACTACCCACCATCCATAAGCTCGTCGAACCTCACTACCTGGCACTTTTATGAAACAACCGCCCTTGTCAAGACCGCGCGTAACCAAACAAAGACCTAGCTACAAAGTGGGGAAAGCTTTCCCCCCAATTGATTGCTTCCCACATGGAATCAAAAAGTGTCACTATGACAAATGACAGATTAGGAAAAGAACAGCAAAGGGCGCTAAGCAGGTCTTACTTACTAACAAAAGGCCTATTAATAGTAATTTGTTTCTCTCAAAAAAGAAGCGTTTCCCAGCGGATCTCTAGCTTTCTTCTCTTCCCAAACAATTGAGTGAACACCTAACTGCACCCCGCCTGCCAGATGCTCTAGACTGGACTCTGAATCACCCGTAGCTGCTCTTTCAGTTTCTTTTTCTGAAAGCTGAGGCAATGAAATTGTTGTTGAGCTCTTGGATGAACGACTTCCATTCTCTCTGTGGGCTGGGTAGATTGGGCGACGGAAGCCAACGTTATGAAAGTTTTTTCCTCTTTTTTATTTCGTTTGAAATCAGAGTAGTCCCAGCGGTGTGCGCCCTCTTCTGTTGGGTTGGGGCTAGCGCCTATGGCTTGGCTATCGAAGCAGTAGTGGCAGAGATCGAGCTTATAAGCTTGAGCTCATAGGGCTTTCTTTTGGTCGGATGCGCGAAATCACAATATAAGGCGGATATCTTTGATATAATAAAATTGAAAGATTCTATTTTGTACTGAAAGAGCCCCCTATCTTGATAGAGAATAAAAATGAGTGTGCCTATAGGTGCATGCAAGAGAAGAGGAAGGGGCCGGGCCTTCTTTGAATGTCTGGCACCCATCTTTATTTACTACATCTAGGGAGCTCAGTTGGTAGCTAGTTCGTGACGTGCAGCTGCTGCTTCTTCCCCGTCGAGAGATGTCCCTTCTTTATGCACATCCATATACATAGCCAGACACAAAGGAACCGGTCAAAATCTTCGGTTCTTGAAGTTCATTCACTGTAGGTTCTCTTACTTGCTCTAGTGGCTGGCAAAGGCCAACCGAGAGGTTGACGGGAGAACGAATGGCTCAGGAATCGACCGGGGAATATTAATGCAGACTCGTGGAGCTGCTGCTTGGATTATCGTAGAATAAGAGGAGCCATCTTAGGAAATGACTTAACTTAAAAGACAGATGCCGCCGCTGTGGGGCGAGGGAGCAACTTGTCTGGTCTTGCGGTGCACTCACTCCTGTTACGAGAATGAAATGACGCCCCAGCTCGACTCGAGACCTTCACTCCTTACAACTCGCACCAATAGCGGCACTGAGCGGCCGGAGATTGATTGAAAAGGCAGCCAGCCGCTGATATGTACAGGCTTCAAAGCCGTAGTGCGTTAGCGCCCAAGAACTTGACTCCCCCCCATGCTAACGCACGCCCTTTTTGAAGCTGTAGTTGGCCCACTAAAAGAAGCCGGCTCGCCCCTTTTGTGAACGTGATAAAGAGTACACAAACACTCCCCTGACCTACTAATCATCATCTCATCTGGCGCGAAACAAAAAGAGGGTCCCCCCTTCCTTCCCAGCCCTGCCGTCCCCCTAGCAGCCGCCTACCTACTCGTGCTCGTAGCTCGATCGGAGTTCGGTGTGGTCCGGCGGAAAAACAGAAGTCGTCCGTATCAAGTGATACGTGAATTGCTCAGTAGTGCTTCGCCACTTGACGCTTGACGTTACCCCTTGGCGGAAATAGCTTAATGGTAGAGCATAGCCTTGCCAAGGCTGAGGTTGAGGGTTCAAGTCCCTCTTTCCGCTCCTGGCTTCGTCGTTCAGTGGTAACGAGTGGAGTAGGCAGCGAGTCGAGTGCATAAGCACTCCACGAGCAGCAAGCAGAGAGCAGACTACCGCTTCGACAGTACTCACACGTTGGGGTGGGGCGCCTATGACGTTTTGCAGCATCAAAAAGGGCGTGCGTTAGCACGGGGGGGAGTCAAGTTCTTGGGCGCTAACGCACTACGGCTTTGAAGCCTACGTGTGCTAGATGGGAGCTGCTGCTATAAGAGTAGAGCGTTGAACTATATTGATGTGTTACTGCTATCATCTTCTGAAGAAGATGGTAGGCGCACGTTCTCAAAGGTGGATTTGACACCGTGGATACAACCCTTGCGGGTGGGGAGAGAAGACGGCGTTCAGCACAAAGGAGGGCATGTATGAGTGGCTCGTGATGCCGTTCGGTCTCACCAATGCACGCACCGAGTACCTTTATGCGACTGATGAATGAGGTACCTTTTAAGCAGTGGGGTAAATTCCGAACTGGATTATCTTTGGATTTCCGGAGTGAGGAAGACCTAAACCGTCACTTGCGGGAATTGTTGGATGAAGTTGTATGTCAACTTGGAAAAGAGTGAGGCAACATTATAGGTAGGGGAACTCGTATACCGTTGGTTGATCCCGGGAAGGATTGAAGATAGACCAGTCCAAGTAAGAAAGAGTAAGTGAGGCGGCTATGAAGGCGCTTGCGGCTAATAATCGCCTTCCCGGCTGGCCTATCTTGTCTTTCGCGGAATCACCGGTGACTGCTGACGCCGCGGCAAGATCGCAACGAGCTGGCGCTCCATAAAGTCAAGGCAAGCGCCTTAGCAAATGAATACGCACTATACTCCCAGCAATCAGCATATCGGCCCGGTCCCTTTATTAGCCTAACGGGAAATCTAAGAAGGAACCCAATCAAGTTGTTACGCTTTACTACTTCCATCCTTCCTTAAAGCCAGAGGCTCCATAGATACGCTTTACGACTTGAGTCCTTCCTTAGCTTAAGGACTGGACTCATCTAAAAGTCGGAAAATCGACTCGTAAGAAGCTTAACACACGGCAGTTACGCTTGATTTTAAGTTAAGGCCCAGACGAGAAGAGGAGATCGTTACCTTTAAAGACAAAGCAGGCGCTTGCGAGTAGGGTCACGCTAACAGACAGAGAGAGGCGCTTGCGGCAAAGAATCATTCGGCGCGTAGTGAACTGCCAGATAGATCAGCACAGCTAGGGAAGCCGTTGAAACCCGGCTAATAATCGCAGTACAGACGGACCGAGGGCCTGGTGCCTATGATGCCATTGTCAAAGAACACTCGAATGGGCGAAACACATAGAAAAAAAAGACCCTTCCACCCAGCTTTCAGGTCAAGGAAGATCCCCAATAATAGGGCCTTCCCTTGAGTGAGGTCGAAAGCAAGATTGACAGCGGACTCGTAGCGTGGAAATCATCCATAGACAGAAGATGTTGCAGAAAGGCTTCAACGACTACATTTTTATTTAGTATTGGGTTTTGCTCTTTGGACTTCATTGTCTGGCACAGACCATTGTTCACTCGCTTCCTAGATCCTCCTCCTCGTTTTATTCTTATCATACAGCCCAGACTTTCCACATGAGCCAGGGGGGCCGCAAGCGCCTTGCTCCGGTGGATGGAGTTGATCTTAGGCTTTCGCGTATGAACTGGCGCGATAGATCTTTCCTCTCTCTCTCTCTCGAGAGAGAGAGAGAGAGATTGAATGAGCTACCCTTACGTAGATAGATCGATTGAACCACCCCTGCTTTTGATCGAGTCTGGCGATAGAGTCATGCCCGGCATAAGTACTCTATTGGAGAAAAGGCAAATCCGTCCCCCATATGCCCTTCGTTTTCCTGTCGTATGGATTCCCTCAAAAGTCCCTTCAATGCTGTCGCATTGTTGCTCCTTTCGGTATGGTCCTACCGTTTCATTCAGGCCTTTCCTTATGCATCGATGGTTTCATGATTCGGGTTGCTCCTTGAGTTCCATGTTTGCGAGCGTCAAAGCACCTAACCATACCTACACCATGCACTCCGCCGGTAAGCAGCCCGGACATGAAACCACATTTGGAAGCATATGTGTGCCACTTTGGCACAAGATTTCAACTCTACTTTCATGGTTCTACTGTTCGTCGAGATCCCTTGAGTGCTACTAAATGGCACGTATGTTGAGCTTTGCTTTCGAATGAGAAAAGAGTGAATTGCCACGTGGAAAGTCTGATATTATAGTTGCGTCCCCTCTTGTGCCCGAATCTTCTCGGCTGAATCGTTGAGTGCCACATGAGACGAAAGGTTCGATTCTTTCCCTCTTGGCTGAGTGACCTTGCTCTTCCCTCTGGACCCATATAAGTGAAGTGTAGTGCTCCGATCTCCGGCACAGATTTAGCGATAGATATGCAGCATTGAATGAAGGAAGGTGGCCGCCACCAACCTTGTGGCCGATAACTGGGAAGGCCAGGAGCGCATACACGGATCAAGTTATTGCATGACGATCCCGTCCCCGATGCCCTGAACACCGGGTTAGATTGAAATGAGCACAATCAGATAAAGATAGGCGATTCCTTTAGAGCTTGGCACACCCAATCGCTAATCCAAAGGAGGAACTCGGAACTCGCTGGGCATGCTTTCTTTGAGGCAATCGCTAGATGCAATGCTGCTCTTTCGCCTCATCCGCTACCTTACATTAAGTGATTTCACTGTCGATGTTCATGCAGCAGATGGAGGGAGAGATCAAACTGTCAGCTGTGCCATTAGGAGCCGTTTCCCACTTCTTCTTTGGGGAGAACAGCCAGTCAGAAGGTAGAGCCTTGACTTAGGGTATATCTTTTTATTTCATCCGTGATAACTGATGTCAACATCGGGAAGTGGAGTTCGGGGGCTTGGATTTCCCTTTCATCATTTCACTACTAAGCAAAATAGGCCAACTACAGGCACTAAGGTCAATGAAGTACGTGCCGCACCATTGACATTTAACTGGTGAAAGCTTAATCTCATCTCTAGTTGTACCAACGAGGAGAGTCAATCTCAACTATGCCAAATGAGGATCGAATCGAAGCTGTAATGCCCTTCCCCTTGTGGTTTTGGAGAACATCCTCTTATCGTGATTGATTGGTCACTGGCAATTCAATCTGACTTACGACGTATCTCTGTCGATCCGTACGCGCACAGAAAGCAATCTCGTACGGGTGAACAAGAAAGCGATCCAACTCCTTCCATGTGGCTATCGGTAGACCATTGTGTAGGATGTCGCCCGCTCTTACTCTTTATTATACTCTAATACGGCAAGGAAGACCTATACTATGGATTTTTCGATACCGAGCTGAGTGAATGAGCGCATGAAGGAATGCTTTCACAAGCGGTAGAAAGATACCATGTTCGATACTCACCTAGATGGACAACCAGCTAAAGCTGCCTCGATTCCCTTAGCAGTGGCATTGTGAAAATGGAAAGAGGAACTCCTACCTAGTGGCAAAAGTACTAAAGCCCAATTTCCCTCAATAGCTGGGAATATGCCTTGGAATCGAAAAAGTGTTAAAAATCCTATGGGTGAAATCACTAAAGCTCATTTTCCTTATGGAGTGGGGTCTCATTTCGAACCAGCACTCCTCCACTCCAGGGAGCGCACATCCAGGCATCCCCCACTACAACGGTGCCACCGGGTCGCACACGGCCCCTCCGGACAGCACGTGGGCCCCACCGTCATGAGTTCGGGTGTTGCCGAAGCTACGCGAGAAGTCGCCCGTCAACCCGAAATCGGTCCTCCTGGACCCCATTGTGTCGCCCTTTACCTCCCTGCGTGGAGTGGGCTGTAACTCATTGCTGTAATCATCATGTATTAACTATCCTGGGAGTACGAGTTCGGCCGGGTCCGTCTTCCCCACGCCGAGAGCGTGGAGGTATCGTATTCGCTCTTACACTCGGCATTTCACTTATTTCCTTATATGCTTTATATGCCGCTGCTAGAGAGCATGTGTAGGGCCGTTAGCTCGTAATATTTATTTCACCGCTGCTGAGAGAGAGAGAGCATGACCGTCCCGTGACCCGATCCGGGCACAAAAGAGAATTGACCACCCTAGCTCTTGCCGGTTTCTCAACCGTGCACATCCGACTCTTCCCTCGTTAAGGGACAATCACGAGCTCACCTAGAGTCCGAGGACTGCATTCCTCATTCGAGTCGTGTCCGTGGTCCCGTCCCGCATCAATTTGGTATCAGAGCGAGTTTGAGTCTAGGGTGTCAAAAAAAAAGGAGTGTGTCATTTACGTCTAGTCATTAGTCATTATCTAAGTCGTGTTTAGGGTCATCATTGTTTTAAAACAAAAAAAAGTATCTTTTGCATTTACAGCTCTTTACTCAGTATATCAAAAGGTGTTGTCCGAACGTTAGGCTACACCTATCGGGAAGGCCGCACACTTGCGCGAGTGAACTTCGGATCGGTTATCTCCGCCACGTACCGAGTTTTGGTTAAGTCTAGGCGCACCATTTTGCATTAGTGTGTTTGATTTAGTCGGCGTCTTCTAGTCGGTGTGTTTGCATGCCCACTCGTAGGGGTACTCAGTACTCACCCCCACCACCACCTATGGCGGATCCCCGAGCCACTAGTCTCGATGCGTCAGCTGTGGTCGAAATGTTCCAAAATCTTATGGGACAAGTGCAAGGATTGCATACGCGTCTTGATGGGTTGGATACGTAAATGGGTGATTTAAGTACCCGGATGGATAGGATGGAAGGAGTGAGTACCCGAGTGAACGGTCTAGGCACCCACCTAGAAGAGATGATGAAGGCCGTAGAGGATAGGGCCGCCGGGTCGAGCCAGTCCGTTCAGGGATTGGTCGGGAGAGTCGCTACACTAGAGAAAGGACCAGCCGAGACACATCCGATTGCCCCCGTCCAGGCACCCGTCCCACCTACACAAGGTCAACCTGAGCCGATTCAACAACCCGCGACTCCAAGGGTTCAAGGGTTAGCTATTAGGAGGCACAAAGTCCCCGAGGTGCATGACTATGAGTCCGATAATGAGCATCGGGGACATGGTCGTGATCATCACCCTACACGGCGTACCCACGACCAAGATATGGATGAACGGGCCCTTCGGACCGTTCGGGCCGACCCTCCCACCTTTGACGGGTCCTTAGACCCAAAGGTCTATCTTGATTGGGAGGCTGGTATGGACCGATATTTTGAGTGGTTCGAGATGTCGGACCAACGAAAAGTCAAGTACGCCAGGATGAAACTTTTAGGCCAAGCACAAACCTATTGGAGGAACATAGAGAACCTATTGTTTCATCGTCAAGAACCCCCGATCGATACGTGGACCGATATGAGGGAGAAGCTTAGGAAGAAGTACCTCCCTACCTCCTACCGCCAGCGTCTTATAGAAAGGTGGCAAAGCCTCACCCAAGGAGACCGGTCCGTCTCTGATTACATCACCGAATTTGATGAATACTACTTGCGATGTGATGCCACGGAGGAAGATTCCCTTACCGTCTCTCGGTTTCGGCGTGGTCTACGTCCGCACCTACGGTATGAGCTTCTCCGCCGCAGGGTGGAGGACAAGTTGGAGGATGCATATCAAGTTGCTCTCGAGATGGAGCAATTCGAGAGAGAGTTCGAGTCTATTCCACGGTGGAGCCCCACTCATCCCCGTAGTGATTCCCGTGGCTCCTTAGGTTCATACCCGAGGGGACCCATGGCTCGTCCTCAGGAGTCCGCCCGTCAGGAGCACTTCGCTCCTAGACCTCGACCTCCCCCACCATAGGATCTACCTCCACCCCATCCTCCGGCACCCGTTGCCCGTCCCCCGGCACACCTAGCCCGTCCCCTGGCTCCGACACTTCCTCCCCTGTTGCCCACGGCGCCTACACCTCCACCCTTGTTACCTACGCCCCCTACCCGTCCGGAGGATAAGGGTAAGGCCCCTATTATCGGAGAGAGCAGTCGGTCCCGGCTGCAATGTTTCCATTGTCATGGGTTTGGCCACTTCGCCAACCAATGTCCCACTCGTGCCACACTAGCCCTAGGGGTTGAGGAGCCCTTGCCATCTGAGCTTGAACTTGTCACTTATGAGGCTGATCAGGCACTAGCCGATGAGTACTATGCCTTGGGAGAAGAACTGGACGGCTCTCCTGCCTCCCAGGATGCAGCCACCTAGTGGGCTTGATGCTACCATCTTAAGTCTAGGGTCATATATGTTTTCTTAGTGTGGTTTGTTTGTGTGGTGTGTTTTGAGTCGATTGTTTGTGTGTATTGCATGGTGAGTCTGCATGTGTCTTGTGCAAGCTCGTTGTCAGTCTCTTATGAGTAAGAGACGAGTGAACTCGCTTGATGAGTATGGGATCGGTTCTACATCTATACCCGGATCAGTCACCTATAGGGACTCAGCGGTGTTTCCTAGTGAGTCTTTGAGCTGCTTCCTTCCTTTTTGAGAGTGCCCCACTCGGTCTGTCCACCTCTAGCCCATAGCAGCTTGTGCATATCGAGTATATATGGAATGAGCAGGTGACGGTCACTTGGAGTGGAGCATACCCGCGCTACTTGGCACAGTGACAGATCTGCCGGAGTACTCGAGCATCCATACCCCTACTCGACGGGGTCGAGTTCCTCCCACCCGGGGAGAGTTGATGGGAATCAACGCCGAGCATATACATTTTATTTTGCATTTATGTCCTTTAGTTTATTTGTATATCAATGGGAAAGTATATGCGCAAATGTACGACTTTGTAAGCCAATGCGTCATTCCCACGGATTATGTGTGTTTCTATGTAATTTGTTAGTAGGACCAGCAAGGGGGCCCTCAGCCCTCTCTCATTGGTCCATGTCACCTATGTGGGGTTGGTCAACCATCCTAGGTGACCATCTAGAAGGGTTGAATGTCAATTGTCCACATGGGGGACAAATGGACATGAAAGTCCAAGATGCCACCTACCCCCTCCTCCCTTGGTCAATAGGCCGCGCCTTCTTTTTATTTAATTTTATTTTTTGTGTGTTGTTCACACTTCATCCCAGCCCTCCATTCCCCATCCCTAGATCCAAGGGTCTACATTTGATTTGATGTGAATCATATAAAAGGTTGTATTTTCATTTGGAAATTAATGAAAAGTTAGAAAATTGTTGAATGCCAAGGAGCATATTGCGCCCCCAGCCCTCTCCCTCTGGTTCTCTCCTTCCCCAACCCCCTTTCTAGAGTGGATTTATCTCTATCCCCTTCCCCCAATCTCAGAGTTCATCTGGTGCCGCCGCCGCCGCCGTTCGTGCCGCCATCGAGCCGCCATCGAGCCACCGTTAAAGTTCTATCTTCAGCCAACAACAGCGCCTTCCACGAAATTCTGCAGTCCGCCCCGAGGTCTTCTTGATGTGAAACTTTTATGAGGTGTTCCTGACATGTCACCCATATTTTAAAAAATTTGGTTTGGCATTTAAACTTCGATTCATATTTTTCAATTTTCGTTAATCTGTTCAGCTCAGATCTGCCTGTTTTCAGATCTGATTTCCAGTCCGCCCAAGTTTTCCATGTTCGACCCCTTTGTGATTTTTACTAGGGCTCCCAATTTAACTGGGAGTTATGTCCATCAACCCCTCCACCCATTATTTTTCTTGATTTTTGATATGCCCTTCACCTATTTTATAAAAATCGTGTTCTTCTTCAGCTACAATACTATCAGCCAGTTTCTAGATCAGACCCACTACTAGTATCAAAATCAAAATAATTCGTAGCCACCTTCAAACTTGTCACAAAAAATATTTCTGTCTTCCTGGTTCCATTTCCTACAACTTTCATGAAGAATACAACTTCAGATTCTGGCGTCTATCTATCGGTCAACGGTAGTTCTCAGACAAGTTCCCTGCTAATCTAAGAGTTCAGGTATTGTACAATAGCAACATTCAAAATTCGCCAATCAGAAGTACATGCCTGGTTATTTTTCTGTAATCCCATAGAGTGGAAGAATTCGAAGCAGCTTTCCAACGGCGCTGGTTTCGTCGCATTTCGACGTCGGGGCTGGTCGCAGTGAGCAATCTCGTCGGGTCGCGCGCTGAAAGACAGAACCGGCAGATCCGCGGCTGGTTATTCCGACCGGTGCGGATCGGAGCCGCCCGGCCTCCGGCCGGTGAACCAGCACGCCTCCACTCCAGGGAGCGCTCATCCAAGCATCCCCCAGTACAGCGGTGCCACCAACTCCCACACGGCCCCTCCGGACAGCACGTGGGCCCCACCGTCACGAGTTCGGGTGCTGCCGAAGCTACGCGAGAAGCCGCCCGTCAACCCGAAATCGGTCCTCCCGGACCCCATTGTGTCGCCCTTTACCTCCCTACGTGGAGTGGGCTATAACTCATTGCTGTAATCTTCATGTATTAACTGTCCCGGGAGTACGAGTTCGGCCGGGTCCGTCTTCCCCATGCCGAGAGCGTGGAGGTATCATATTCGCTCTTACACTCGGGATTTCGCTTATTTCCTTATATGCTTTATATGCTTCTACTAGAGAGTATGTGTAGGGCCGTTAGCTCGTAATATTTATTTCACCGCTGCTGAGAGAGAGAGCGTGACCGTCCCGTGACCCGATCTGGGCACAAAAGAGAATTGACCACCCTAGCTCTTGCCGGTTTCTCAACCGTGCACGTCTGACGCTTCCCTCGTTATGGGACAATCACGAGCTCACCTAGAGTCCGAGGACTGTATTCCTCATTCGAGTCGTGTCCGTGGTCCCGTCCCGCATCAAGAACCCATCTCTCGGACCTGGAACGCAGCTACATTACGCAAGTTCTACTTCTGAGTACTGAGTATTGTGTAAACAACGTGAGATAAAACAAAAGGTTCCTTTCTTTTTATTTAAATAACACGTTTGTACATCAGGAAGGCCGAAGCCAATATATTACATGTCAAAAAAAGCAAAAGATCCATCTAGCGCCGTCGTATGAGCCCGTCGCTCGGCTGACTCGGATGACCTTCCTGCGTCTAGCCACTGACTCTGCCTAGTGCAGAAACTTGCTCGGATAAAGGATAGTTGACCCCGTTGGCTCGGGCAGCTCGAGACAAAGGTGACAGAGGGATTAAGAAAGAGAAGGCTACCTTCCAAGTTGAACTTGGAAGAGAAGGAGGAGAGGGAATGCATATGAAAGCATCTTCCCTGCCAAACTACCAACTCTTTGGAAGAAAGAGAGTGCAGGCACCCTCCGAAGAGTGAAAGAAAGGAGGAGCAGAGTAGAAGAGGGAAAAAGAGGCTGCCAGAAAGAAAAAGAAACTAGCAGAGCTAGTTGAGGAGGCAGGGGAAGGCTCGGAAGGGATGGAGCTTAGTTGGCTTCCTCCTCCCATCCGTGAGGCGAGTAGGAAGGGACGGGCAGCAGGGATGTCTGATCCCCCCATCAGTCCTCCATCTCGCCCCCCTGCAAGAGCCGCCAGAACTGATAAAGGGAAAGCGGTGTGCCTCTGCGCGTCGGCCCCTTTTCAAGTCTGTCCGCCTGCCGTCAACTCATTTTCAAGTCCGGAGCAACAGGAACTCCCTGCCCCCCGTCGTCAGTAGCCTCCTCATCTGGAGCTTCCTCCATGCCCCGAATACCACGGCACAACGCAACGTGAAGAAGGAATGAGGAAAGACTGTCAGCGAAAACCCTAAGCGGTGGAGAGGAACGGACGCCCTTCAGTCCTTTTTATAGGCAAAGGGAGGCTACTTGCCTTAAATGATTTCCCCCCTTGAAAACACGCCAGAAGGATTTCTCCCTACAAACGGTCACCTCAAACTTCTCGTCTTCTGCCCCAGTGGGACACACGAAGCGGACAGGCATTTAAAGCGTGGGAAAATGGGAAGACACCCTGTCAGACACCCACCCAACCATCGTGCAAGATTAACGGAGAAAATATCAGCTCTTTCCAACAACCACAGATACGGTGAACAGAATACGGCAACGGCGGTATGGAACAGATAAGTCTTCATCACAATACCACTGCCTTATTTATTTCTACACAAAAAGAAGGAAGTTTTCTCCTTCCAAAAAGAAAAAGATATACAATGAGAGGAAGCAAAGCGGATACATCAGGCCTCCGGCCCACCCTGAAGCTCGGAAGTGGAAGGCTCGGACAGTCTGCCCCCGGCATGCTCAGCGACGGCCGACCCTGGCACTGACCCCACCGGCGTGGGATCTGCCTCGGTTGCGCGCCCTCCTGAGGCATCCGGAGTTGGCGATCCCTCGGGTGAAGACCCCTCTTGATCCTCTTCGTCCGGTGACAAGACAGAGGAGCCCGAGGATGACAGATCCGAGTCGTAGCACTGTCCGGATGGGAATTCAATCCCAGAATCCTGTTCCCTGGCATAAGATACCGCCAGTCGTAGCCCTGCTTGAACCCCTTGCGGATGCCTCGGTGAAGCGCTAACTCATAGTAGGGAAGGGCAGCCTCCTTAAGGTCGACCCAATAGGCCTCTAAGCTCTTGTACTGCTCGAGAGCCTCCACCCCGGCCGATCCCACCATACCAGTGAGCTCGGCCTCCCTCCGCTCCGCCTCGGCTGACCTCCGCTCGGCCTCAGCAGTCCGCTCTTCGGCCGCCGCCACCTGCTTCTCTGCCTCGGCCCGATCGGCCTCGGCCTCCCGCCGAAGGCGCTCGGCTTCCTCCGCTCGATCTACCAGCTCGGCCCGCTCGGTCTCCCACTGGCCATCCAGCTCAGTGCGCACAAGGTGCTCCTCCTCGAGAAGCTTGTTCTTCCTCTCGAGCGATTCACGAGCCTTGGCTAGCTGCTCGATTAGCGCCCGGGTCTCAACCTGGCTCGACCGCATCAGCCCCTTGACTGAGGAGAGCTCCCGCCGAAGCCCGTCATGCTCCTCGGTGAGCCGAGCCAACCTCCTGTCCGACCCACCAAGGGTCCAGGCCAGGTTCGCTCGGTCCCATTCCGACCGAGCATACGCTTCCACCAGAGCAGCCCCCATCTGGGCCAGGGCCAGACCGCCCTCCATAGCCCCGGCCAGAGCCGTAGATGGGTAGTACTGCCTACCTCCCCCCCTCACCTTCATGGCTATACCGCGGCATACCTGGTGCAGGGGGCTCGAGATACCGAGCCTCTCCAAGGCCGCCGGAACGGAGAACCCCCTATCGCTCGACGCCCCACCGCGTGGCTCGGATCGAACCCCAGCCTCGGTCGCCCCTCGCGCCTCGGCCGGATTTTCTTGCGGCCCCTCAACCTGGATCGGCTCGCCGCCTGCACCACCGCCTTTAGCGCCAGCCCCAGCTGCAGTCACAGCACCCCCAACTTCGGCCACGGCCCCCTCGGCTCCGGTCGAGGGGAGAGCCGGGTCAGCCCCGCTGCCGATTGCAGGAGCCCCCTCGGTCCCAGCCAAAGGAGGAACCAAGCCAGCATCATCCCTGCCCGCAGGGGCAGCCCCAACCTCCTCGGCCCCCTCTGGCTCGACTGGTGGGAGAGCCCGCCCGGTACGCTCGGCCCCATTGTGCCCGGCGGAGGGGTGAGCCGCAGTAGGATCGCCTTCGACCGTGGGTACGACCCCGGCCTTCTTGGCCCGCTTTCTGGCCCTCGCAGCTGCCCGGATCATACCCTCCACAGGGTCCTTACGCTTGGGTCCCCGCGGTCCGGAGGATTCGCCCTGGGCCGCTCCCTTGCCCTTATCTTTGGTTCGGAAGTGACCCACGGGAGCAGTCGGTTCGTCGGCAGCCGAGTCATCTCCAAGCTCGATCACCTCCGCGGCCTCCTTCAGAGGCTCCCACCAGGTGTCTGCACAAGGAAGAAGACGTGTTCAGGAAAAGAAAGATGGCCCCCACATCCGAAGGAGGATCTCAGTTGTAGCACCTGAGCTCGACGGATGCAGCCGCGTAAGAAGACACCGCTCGATATTCTCCGGCGTCACCAGCTCTTCGGTGGACTGGCGGTGCTTCAGCAAAATGGCAGCATACTCCTCCACATGAGGAGGGAACTCGTCCTGTTTGGGAGGGATGTTAGGGTGGAAATTGGGGATTACCGGGCACCTCCAGGTTTCCTCCACTAAGCAAATCCCCACCCAGAAGAATTGGGTCTTCCACCCCTTATGCGAAGAATCCTTCACCGCCAAAGAAATACAACTCCTATTTCGCCTCGCCTGGATGAAGTAGAAGCCCTTCCCCGCCGAAGGATGCGCTTTCAACTCAAAGAAAAAGTGGAACAGGTCCATGGAAGGAGGGACTCCGCACCGACGGCAGAGAATACGAAAGGCGGAAAGGAGGAGATAAGAGTTGGCTATCAACTGAATGGGCGCCAACATAAAAAAATTAAGAAGCTGAAGGACGAAAGGTTCAAAAGGAAGGCAGAATCCACCCTTCTACGACAGAAGAAACATACAGATGTGACCTGTACGAGAGTCCAGGCTCGTCTCGTATGGGGTAGCAGCGGCAAAACTGTACTTGTGGGGCAGGCGGTACTGGAGCTCCAGCCTCCTCACATCCGCCTCCCCCAGTTCGCTGTAGTTGGGGACCGGCGCCGTCGCCACCGTCTCATCCTCCCCCTCCTCAACCTCTGGGTGCTGTCCCGCCATGGAGTCAGAAGAAGACTCTGAGGGAAGACGGTCCCGAGACCCTGAAGATTCCGGGGGAGGAGGAAGCTGCTGGACGGCTTTCGCTGTTATCGCTGCCAACTCCTTGAATGCCGCCGCAAGCCTCTGCTCCTCCATCGTGTCCTCACGGGGCATCGAAGAGCCCCAAAAATGAGAACGAAGAAGAGCCAAAACCCGAAGAAACGGAGGGAGTCTGGAATGACAACAAGCGCCCAACGCCTATAAACCCACGCGGGAGGCGACGTGTCATTCTGACCTCCGAGGAAAGGGGGGCCCTTCAGTTCAAATCCGTCAGGATCATCATTAACACGGGCACAGGTGACCACGACACGTGGCTTCCTAAACACCGCCAGATTTTCACCCACCTGAGCCACGCTGGTCCGAAACCCCAAACAGCTACTCGACCGAGCTTACTAAAGCTCGGGAGTAGGAGGGGGACAAGTGGAGAGGGGGATTTCTATAGCCCAATTAAGAGCAGCCAAACTAGGCCCATCAGGACCGAACGAGGCTTAGCTCATCCGAGCGACAGCCCTCTATGGCCCACTTCGGCAGAAAAGCCCAATAAAGATTACTCGGGATCCCATCTTCCTCGATGTCCCTTAGGCTCGGAAGGCCTGAACGACAGAACAGAGGAAGACCCACGCCTGAGCCATCTCACCACCGAGATAAGGGTAGGCACTCTGCGCCCACTCTGATCTTACTGCATCCGAGCTACGCCCATCACCCGAACATGGCTGGCACTTCTCATGCTTGGATCAACTGACAAATGCTTATCCATGCAGCCGTTGACAGTCCTTTATGAGCAGGAGTTCAGGGGGATAAGGGTGCCACGATATCCAAAGGTCATGAAGAGCCCACGATGAGGACGTAACGATCCCATGATGAGGACGTAACTCCCGCCTAAAACTCCTCAACTTATGGGACTCTTCGGGAGCGCTCGCTATATAAGCCAAGGACTCCCTCCGGCAGCAGGGAAGGAAGATAGATGCCTAACACTCCCTGAGCAGGAACCACTTCACCATCTTGGTGTTGGGGAATCTTGCGCACCTCTTTCAACCTCCCTCAATACCTTCCACCATTGCTCTACTGACTTAAGCATCGGAGGGTTTTCCTAGGGAACTATTCCTGGGCTTCCTAATTCGTTTCCCTTTCTTTGCAGTTCACTATCCGGTGATCATCCTCCCAACTCAGGACCAGCGCGAGATCACGCCCCTTCAAATCTATTACATAATCTCCTCTTTAGAAAAGAGTACTAAAGGACATTCTAGACTCAATAAAGAAAATTAAAATGATAGACTGAAGAAATAGGAAAAAGAGACGGCTAGATAGACGCTTCCATGACTAGGTAGCTCTACGCTCTTTACTCGTTCCCGTTCCCATCTGATTGATTCTCGTCGTCGAAATTACCTGAAAAATAGGGGAAAACACTAGGTGAGCGAACACTTAGTAGGAATTATATATCAAGTACAAGCTTGCTTTAAGTAATTACATGTTACTTGAATGCAAGTCTAGCTATGCATGTACGCATGATGATGACAAGAGAGAGAGAGTAATAAGAGTTAATAGAGATGAACTAGCAAGATTTTAAGATAATCATGTAAAATGTATCAAGATGGTCAAGCACGTGAATATATCAAGTCATATCACATGAATTGGCTATTATAATATCAAGCAAGTAAATATCCATTCCGGGCCACGCATGTCATGTCATGTCAAGTCAAGTCAAGTCAAGTACGAGTCATGGAATGTCAACAATCAAGCAAGTTAAGCACTTCGGTGCAATACCACACCGTGATCAATATAGCTCCCATGGACACAAGTACTTTCGGGTGCTCCTCTCAGGACCAGATCGGGCCCTATATGCATAAGCACTGAGTCATATATAATTTAGACATCCACTATAGTTATAGCCAATATAGAGTTCCAAGGATAACCCATTATAGGATGATAAGGTGGATTTCACGAATGAAGGAGTTCAAGGGCATAACTTGAACAAGTAGGACATACTGATAAAATGCACGAAAACCAAGACATATAATGAATCTGGGTAATTGGCGTCTACTCAGTCGCCACTGTTGTGTCCCTGTGATTTTGATGATAGCAAACACTATAAGTCATCATCTATTTGAATCTGCATTTAACTGGTTGGGTTGCATATGTATGTCTCATTGAACATCTTATCTGAACTACATAACCAACGAACTGGAAGAGGCTATGTGCTGTGTGCATTGGTGCATTTCATTTATTGTTGATGCATTTCATGATTACTATTGTTTGTTATCTGGATTTTTTCATGCTAGCCTATTCAATGGGTCGACCCCTCAGTTCATTCATCAGGTTTATACAAGTCCATACATCGGACTGTTTGAGCACTTGTACATCGTTTCATTCATTGGATGTCTATACATTGCACAGCATCCTCCAAGTCTATACATCGGTCCTTCACCGTCTCATGCATTGTCTCTGCCAACGTATCATTTAGAGTCTTCCCTGAGTTGAAGTCTGTGCAGCATCAACAGTGCATCATTTCTCGAAGTATATACATCGGCCTCCTTGCCTAAAGTCTACACATTGGACTGGTTCGTCAAGTGTATACAGTCTTCCGTTGAATCTCTAAGTCTACACATTGGATCCTCTTTCAAAGTCTGTACATTGGATTCATATCATTGAGTCTGTACATTGGCATCGGACGTCTTCATACTCTAAGTCTGTACACTGCCCGACCAGTTAAGTCTGCACATTGCCAAAGTCAGCACAGCTCAACTCTATACAATGGATTGTCAAGCTTCATGTCTATACACTGGTTTGTCTAAACTTTAACTCTATACATCCGATTACTGTTGCAGTGTTCACCAAGTCTATACATCGCCTTCAGACCTTCAACTCTATACACTGTTACAGGAGCCAAGTCCATACGCTCTCCAGTTCAAATCCTTCTAAGTCTGTACATCGGCTTCGCATCTGCAAGTCTATACACTGGACTTTGTTTCACCAAGTCTGTACACTCCACATCTTTTCCTACGCTTGGCCAAGTCTATACACTCATTCCTTTTTCCTACGTTTTTCCTGGCCAAGTCTATACATCGCTAAGTCTGCACATTGTCTTCAGCTCAAGCGTTCAAAGCCTAAAGTCTGTACAGCGCAAAGTCTACACATTGGCTCAGGGTCGTCAAGTCCATACATCCACAGTGGATCATCAAGTCTATACATCCACAGTGGTACTTCCTTGTCTGTACATCGCTGAAGCCTTCACAAGTCTATACACTGCTTGAGCCTCACCAAGTCTGTACATCGCTTCAAGCGATTCAAGTCTATACAGCCTGCCTTCACATTCAGAGTCTGTACATCGGTCCTACAGCCGATCGTCTCATTCAGAACTTTGCAAGTCTGTACAGCCGAGCGTCTCATGCATCGTCTCACTCTGGCAAAGTCTATACACTGGCTCAAGCTTGTCGAAGTCTATACATCACCGTTGGGCATCAAGTCAATACACTGTTCATCGTCTTATTAAGAGTCTTACACTATCAAGTCTGTACATTGCGAATAGTGCATCTCTTCCTCAAAGTCTGAACACTGGCCTCTTGCTTCAAGTCTATACATTGGGTTGTCCGACCATAACTCTATACATTCGGTTGTTATAACTTGAGTCTATACAGTGCTCAGCACACTCGTTCCAAGTCTGTACACTGGTTAGGCTTCGTGAAGTCTATACAGTTGCTGAGCATTGTAAAGTCTACACATTGGTAAGGCTAGTTCATGCATTGTTCATCACAAGTCTATACAATCGTCTCTGAGCATCAAAGTCTGTACAGCCTGTCTGTCTTCATTGGTTCTGTGCTTTTAGTGCGTTGACGCACTTGGCTGACTGCGTAGACGCAATTGTGTGTCTTTCACTTTCTATCTTGTTCACTGCGTCGACGCTGACACTGGATGCGTTGACGCACTGGCCAGTTGCCAAGGGCGTGAGCATCTCGCTTAAGGAGCTGAGGCGACGCTGCACGATAGAAGCGTTGACGCCATGGGCTGATGTCCAAAGGTCTGTTGATCAACATCAAGTCTGTACAGCATGAAGTCTGTACATTGGTGTTGTTTTGAACAGAACGCCTAAGTCTATACATTGCTATGGATTGCCCTGAACTAATTAAGTCCATACACTGAAGACGCTGAAGACCTCCAAGTGTATACACTCTCACATGATACACACTTGGTTAACTATTGTTATCAAGTCGATACACTCGATTCCTTCATGATTTACACTGAAGTCTACACACTCTCCTGTTATGATAATGCATTCTTCAGCAAGTATATACACTGAGCACGCATGAAGACTTCTAAGTCTATACACTCCCTCACACTGTATACACTTGCTATATTGATTTCTATAAGTCTATACATTGCTTAACTATGCACAGCCTGTGTTAGTTTTGTTCATCGACTGAACACTTCTTTAATCATGCAGGTGTCTGGCACGTGATCCAAGGAGCTGAAATGCTGACACGTGGCCAAATATCTGGGTGGGAAATGTGGAGGACACACGCGCCCAGTGCTGCCTCTGCTCGAGCTGCTATAAAGGGGAGTCTCGGTTGTCTGAAGAAGAATGATCGAAGCCTTGAGAGCAATAGCTGAAATAGCAGAAGTACAGAAGTGCTGAGAGTTCGATCCAGCAGAAGAGAAGAGAAGAGAAGAGACAGAGAGAGCCTGCGAAAGAAGAAGAAAAAGAGTGAAGAAGCAGAAGAGAAAGAGAGAGAGAGAGAGAAGGAGTTCGTAGAGAAGAAATGGGAAAAGCTTGAAGATCTGTCATCTGGCGTTTGGATTAAATCCAAGCCAGACCTGCTCCCTTGAGAGCTACATTACTTGTATTTCGTTTCCAGCTTTTGGCGCTGTGATTTTTCATCCTTTCTTATTTTCCTTTTTATTTTACCATCTTTGTACTTCCGATCCTATGGACTGAGGTCGGGTTCCTCCTGGTGGGTCAGGAGAAGGGAGATCTGATCTCCGGTTGCAAGTAGCTGGGTGCTACTTGTGGGTTCCCTCCGGTTTGGAGGAAGGGAGACTTGTCTCCGATTCTGGGCTTCTAGGTTGCAAGTCCAGGGGTCCCTCCGTTCTGGAGGAAGAGAGACTTCGGTCTCTGGTTTCCAAGTGGCTGGGAGTCACTTGGGGTGTCCCTCCGGTTGGGAGGAAGAGGGGAGGATGTTCCCCTGGTCAAGCTGTGTGGCAGCACCTTGTTCGCAGACTGAGTCTGCTTGGTTCTAGCATTTGCTAGTGAAGCCTCACTCCGGTTGGGAGTGAGGGGTGGATGTAGGTCTGGAGGACCGAACCACCTAAAAAATCTATTGAGCAGTGGTTTGATTGCTTGATTTACTTCCGCTAGATGCTTGGATAGGCTCGCTCCACCTGCTTGTTATTTTGCTTAATTGAATTAGCTTAATTCCAGAATTTGCCTAGCATCTGAGTTTTTATTTGGGCATTATTCATAGAAGGATACATTCACCCCCCTCTCTATCCGGGCCTAGCACCCTAACAGTTGGTATCAGAGCGGTGTCTGCATACAAGGTCCAACGAACTGCAGATTCGATCTTGCAGTCTTCGGTGCTAATTTATTTTTAGTGCATCAATATTCCTGTTGCATTTATCTGTTGTGTTCTTATGGCTCATCCACCAATTTTCAGTGGTACGCATTTTAATGCATGGTTCGCTAGTCTGAAGAATTATATCAAATCTGTGAATCCAGACCTGTGGAAAGTAATTTCACATGGTCCTCATGAACTGCCAAAGAAAAAGTCCAAATGCACTGACAGTCACAAGTCTATGCATGAAGAGAATCAGATAGCTATAAATCTAATGAAGGCAGCTACTGATAGAGCCTTTCACTCATGCTTCTTTGATTGCAGTTCTGCTAAAGATATTCTGGATATGCTGAAGGGAACTCAGAAGAGAGATGTGGACAGCTGCATGATGGCTGACAGAAATGATCAAGGCAGCAATCAAACTGAAGAAGATGATGATGATGAGGTAAATGTCTTCGAGAATTTTTCTCTAGAAGATTGGGAGAATGCATATGCTGAATTATTTGAATCTCATGAACTGTTAAGAAAACAGTATAAAAAATTGAAGAAGGGTACTGGTTTAGATAGTTCAAGTTCTCCATGTAGAAATTGTGTTGTATTGAAAAATGTTCATGATGCTTGTAAGTCTGATTTTCAAATATTGAAGAAACAAATTTTATTATTGAAAACTGAGAATCAAGATCATGTGAAAGAAATCTCTGAATTTGAAAAGAAGCTTAGTCTACCTAGTCATGATTCTGTTCAGAGCAAGGATTTGCTGAAAGAAATTGAATGTGTTAAGTCTGAATTAAACAAGCAAAAATCTGAAAATGATTCTCTGAGAGAGTTCTCCAATAAAAATGATGAAAAATTTGAGAAACTTAAACAGGAGAACACATTACTGACTGAAAAATTGAATGTCATAAAATCTGTTAACATAGAATTACAGAAAGATCTGGAGAAACATCAAAAAGAATTAAAGGAATTTGAGACTGGAAGAAAACATGAAGTCAATTCAGAAGATCAACTTTTGATAAATGAATTAGTTCATAATGACAAACTCAAGGAAGAAAATGAGAAGTTAAAAATGCTGAACTTCACTATGTCTGAAAGACTTCTTACTTTGGAAAGAGGAAAAAGTATTTGTGTTGAAGATTCTGATAAACTGAGCAATCTAGAAAATGAAATTGAAAAATATAAAATTGCTAACAAGGTGTTAACTGAATGTGTGAATTGCAGTGAACAAGAGATTGTCAGTTATGAGCTACACATTTCCTCTCAAGAAAATGAAATTCAGGATTTAAAAAACTCCTTGTCTAAATTTGTCAGTGGGCAAGATAATCTGAACAAACTGCTAGGTGTTAAAGTCAATTTTTAAAAAGAAGGGTTGGGCTATAACCCAATAAAGAAAAAGAGTTTTGAAAATAAGATTCAAACTTCAGCTGTTTCAAATGTTGCTTCTGTTAGTTCAGCCAATCCTTCAATGTTTCAATTTGCTGCTCAAAGAATTCTGAAGCCAACTGAAAAATAAAAAGGAAAGAACAAAATGGCTTCTACTACTTACATGCATCCTGTTTTTAAAGCTCATGCTAACAGGAAACTCATGTCATGCCTTAAGTGTCATGAAGCTGGTCATCAAATGCATAAATGCAAACTGAAAGGAAAAGATGACATGAATGCCAATAAAATGCATGTCAGGGAAACTCATGTCAGAAATCATGAGGTTCAGAAAAAGAAAATGCCATGTTATTACTGTCATAAAATTGGTCATTTGATGCATGAGTGTGAATTAAACGAACTGGATGATTTGAATGCTGAAATGATGAATGCTAGGAAATATCATGATAGAAAACCTGCTGTTTATTCAAATAAAAGTGAATGCTCTCATTGTGGTAGATTAGGCCACACCTTTGCTCAATGTTGGTTTGCTAATGGAAAGAAAAAATCACTCTCACATCATGCTAAATCTTATGCTAACCAACATGCTTTTAATATAAACAAAACTGCTTCTCTGAACTAACATGTCAAATGTTTTAATTGTAACAAGCTTGGGCACAAGGCCACTGAATGTTGGGCAAGCTCTTTTAGAAGAAAGTTCCCTTTCTGCTCCCATTGTGGGAAGCATGGCCATGCAGTCAAGGACTGCTGGCATGTCCAGGGTAGGAATAGAAATTCCAAAGAATTTGGTAGGAACAAACTTGTTTTTAAAAGAATTCCTGTTTGCTCAAATTGCAGAAGACCAGGCCACCAAGTTGCTGCTTGCAGGGTAGCTGGTCATGAAAAGAAAAAATTTCATAATAATAACAGAAACCCTCATGCTCACTCTTATAATGCTCAAGTTCATGCTAGTATACATAAGAGGAACATGAAACCTGCTAGGTCATGCCACTATTGTGGGCTATCTGGGCATTCAATGCATAACTGTTTTATCATGAACTCTGATGACTATTTAGCACAGAAAAAGATGCAGGCAGTCCCAAAAGGGGCTAATTACTATGCAAGACCCAAGACCACTTGGGTTCCTGCTAGTGGAAAATAGGAAGGTGCCTAGCAGGTGTGCCTTGGATGGAATAAAGGGGTAATGATCCAAGGCACTCAAGAATGAAAAACCCCATTCTCACACTTTTCAGGTAATCTCTCTGCATTTTCTATTTTGAAATTCATTGCATATCTGGTTTGATGTGTTCTTGCATACCCTGTTCTTAGTTTCATCTAGTGCATGCATATTAAATCTGTTCTTGCATATTCATTCATCATCTGCCAGTTACATTATTTTCTGATCATGCACTCTGAAATTTCTGAAAATCTGAACTGAATGTGAATATTGTTTGAAATTTGTGTGTTGCAATAGCTCACTGAACATTCTGAAGGACAGTCTGAATGTGCATGAATCAAAATCATATGTTCAGTGTCTCATGGCAAACATTGTATGTTTTCAGGGGGAGTTAATTGCATGTCCTTGCATAGCATTCAGTGTTGAGTTTTTGCATACATATAGTGCATTGCATTTCTTTAAACTGAAAATGCCAAAAAGATTGTCTGAATGCATGTTGTCAGGGGGAGTCGATTCATTGCATATAGGTTATCAAATGCATACATTTGTCAGAATTCATTGCATATCCCCTCTTATCATTTTTGCTGACAAACCTTGATCATATCCCTTCTAAGCTTCAAAATCTCTCCTATCAATTGGTATCATTTGGCTTCAGAAATATATCAGTCTGTCATGAAGATTTCAATGGGACTATCTCAATCATAAATCTGAAAAATTCTTGAACTAGAAATCTTCTATTATACGGTTTTATGAATGACTGAAATAACTCATGTGGTTTAAGTTTGATGTATTCAATGAGTTTGGCTTTAAAATCTCTTAAAAATATCTGAAGCATGTTTAATAAACCTTAACCATCTGTTTCATATTGTGTCTTGTAAAATCTTCTAAAATCTGCATTATTGAATTCATGGCTTTAATTGGTTAAGTACATGAAATTATTATTGACTTGAAGCAAAGGAATTTGTCTGAATTGTCTAAAGGGTAATTGTTGTCAGAGCAATGACTTTGGTCACTGAGAAACCATGTCCAAAGGACTGTGTCATGAGGTGTCTTAGTCAACTCTACAGAATAAAATTCATTGAAAATTCAGGCAGAGCAATGACATGCACATTGAGAAATACAACTCACTCATCAAGAAATGATTTGCAGTGTGTCATGATGTGTAAATACTATCTCTGTTCATATAAAGCATGACAGTTAGTCACACTAAGTGCTTAAGGATATTGGCCTCTGATCAAGGTATATCCTCTAGTTACAAGGTGTGCACTGAACTAGAGTGCTCGTAAAATTTGTAGCATGAAAAAATTTATTAAATAAATTGAAATGTTTGAATATTGATGCTAAAATCAAATTGCTACAACCCTAGACAAAATCATATGACTTCATAATTGCTTGATTTCAATACTGATGCATGTAATTCCGAAAGAAGTCAATAAATTTGATTGTGTAAGAGAAAGGGAGTTTTATCAAGATAAATATGAGGGCTTGGTTCATTTTTATTAAACCATGGTTTTAGATATCAATACAGAATTTTATTGATAAACTCTACATACATCATGTTTAAACCATGCTGTTCAATAAAGCTCATTCATAAGCCCTTATAATGGAAGACTTTGAAATATTCTGATTTGGATTTATGAGAATGACATTTCCTTGAAAATCTGATTGAATTCCTTCTGTTTGAAGCTTATCTGAAATTCCTTTGCTCATTGTCCTTGGCTCATTGACCTGAACTTATCCTTGTATGCCCCTATGGTCTTCTTCTCATCCATCTCATAAGATTCCATTTATTGAGGGGGAGCCTTCTTGTCATATGCATCATGCTGCATAGAAGGAGAAAAATTGTGTTCTTGCATTCATATTTCTAGGGGGAGATCTTGCATTTTGGTATCTGTTTATGTTGATTGTTTGCCAAAAGGGAAAATTTCATTCAATCTTTGCATGCAAGCTCCTTTTTGATCATCTCTAACTCATGTTTTTGCTACAACTCTTAAAGGGGGAGCATTTTGTTCTTGCAAGGGGGAGGAATTGACTGATTTCTTATACATGCAATAATTTCTCAAACTATTTTTTTTTTGATGAAGTCAAAGGGGGAGAATAGTTTGAGTCATCAGATTGACTCACTGTGTAGTGTTGCCATCATCAAAAAGGGGGAGATTGTTGTGTCCCTGTGATTTTGATGATAGCAAACACTATAAGTCATCATCTATTTGAATCTGCATTTAACTGGTTGGGTTGCATATGTATGTCTCATTGAACATCTTATCTGAACTACATAACCAACGAACAGGCAGAGGCTATGTGCTGTGTGCATTGGTGCATTTCATTTATTGTTGATGCATTTCATGATTGTTATTGTTTGTTATCTGGATTGTTTGTTATCTGGATTTTTTCATGCTAGCCTGTTCAATGGGTCGACCCCTCAGTTCATTCATCAGGTTTATACAAGTCCATACATCGGACTGTTTGAGCACTTGTACAGCGTTTCATTCATTGGATGTCTATACATTGCACAGCATCCTCCAAGTCCATACATCGGTCCTTCACCGTCTCATGTATTGTATCTGCCAACGTCTCATTTAGAGTCTTCCCTGAGTTGAAGTCTGCACAGCGTCAACAGTGCATCATTTCTCGAAGTATATACATCGGCCTCCTTGCCTAAAGCCTACACATTGGACTGGTTCGTCAAGTGTGTACAGTCTTTCGTTGAATCTCTAAGTCTACACATTGGGTCCTCTTTCAAAGTCTGTACATTGGATTCATATCATTGAGTCTGTACATTGGCATCAGACGTCTTCATACTCTAAGTCTGTACACTGCCCGACCAGTTAAGTCTGCACATTGCCAAAGTCAGTACAGCTCAACTCTATACAATGGATTGTCAAGCTTCATGTCTATACACTGGTTTGTCTAAACTTCAACTCTATACATCCGATTACTGTTGCAGTGTTCACCAAGTCTATACATCGCCTTCAGACCTTCAACTCTATACACTGCTACAGGAGCCAAGTCCATACACTCTCCAGTTCAAATCCTTCTAAGTCTGTACATCGGCTTCGCATCTGCAAGTCTATACACTGGACTTTGTTTCACCAAGTCTGTACACTCCACATCTTTTCCTACGCTTGGCCAAGTCTATACACTCATTCCTTTTTCCTACGTTTTTCCTGGCCAAGTCTATACATCGCTAAGTCTGCACATTGTCTTCAGCTCAAGCGTTCAAAGCCTAAAGTCTGTACAGCGCAAAGTCTACACATTGGCTCAGGGTCGTCAAGTCCATACATCTACAGTGGATCATCAAGTCTATACATCCACAGTGGTACTTCCTTGTCTGTACATCGCTCAAGCCTTCACAAGTCTGTACACTGCTTGAGCCTCACCAAGTCTGTACATCGCTTCAAGCGATTCAAGTCTATACAGCCTGCCTTCACATTCAGAGTCTATACATCGGTCCTACAGCCGATCGTCTCATTCAGAACTTTGCAAGTCTGTACAGCCGAGCGTCTCATGCATCGTCTCACTCTGGCAAAGTCTATACACTGGCTCAAGATTGTCGAAGTCTATACATCACCGTTAGGCATCAAGTCAATACACTGTTCACCGTCTTATTAAGAGTCTTACACTATCAAGTCTGTACATTGCGAACAGTACATCTCTTCCTCAAAGTCTGAACACTGGCCTCTTGCTTCAAGTCTATACATTGGGTTGTCCGACCACAACTCTATACATTCGGTTGTTATAACTTGAGTCTATACAGTGCTCAGCACACTCGTTCCAAGTCTGTACACTGGTTAGGCTTCGTGAAGTCTATACAGTTGCTGAGTATTGTAAAGTCTACACATTGGTAAGGCTAGTTCATGCATTGTTCATCACAAGTCTATACAATCGTCTCTGAGCATCAAAGTATGTACAGCCTGTCTGTATTCATTGGTTCTGTGCTTTTAGTGCGTTGACGCACTTGGCCGACTGCGTAGACGCAATTGTGCGTCTTTCACTTTCTATCTTGTTCACTGCGTCGACGCTGACACTGGATGCGTTGACGCACTGGCCAGTTGCCAAGGGCGTGAGCATCTCGCTTAAGGAGCTGAGGCGACGCTGCACGATGGAAGCGTTGATGCCATGGGCTGATGTCCAAAGCTCTGTTGATCAACATCAAGTCTGTATAGCATGAAGTCTGTACATTGGTGTTGTTTTGAACAGAACGCCTAAGTCTATACATTGCTATGGATTGCCATGAACTAATTAAGTCCATACACTGAAGACGCTGAAGACCTCCAAGTGTATACACTCTCACATGATACACACTTGGTTAACTATTGTTATCAAGTCTATACACTCGATTCCTTCATGATTTACACTGAAGTCTACACACTCTCCTGTTATGATAATGCATTCTTCAGCAAGTATATACACTGAGCACGCA
Source organism: Amorphophallus konjac (assembly GCA_022559845.1). Classification (NCBI taxonomy): domain Eukaryota; kingdom Viridiplantae; phylum Streptophyta; class Magnoliopsida; order Alismatales; family Araceae; genus Amorphophallus; species Amorphophallus konjac. The sequence goes on from CM040125.1 coordinate 186,537,596, forward strand.
TGAAGACTTCTAAGTCTATACACTCCCTCACACTGTATACACTTGCTATATTGATTTCTATAAGTCTATACATTGCTTAACTATGCACAGCCTGTGTTAGTTTTGTTCATCGACTGAACACTTCTTTAATCATGCAGGTGTCTGGCACGTGATCCAAGGAGCTGAAATGCTGACACGTGGCCAAATATCTGGGCGGGAAATGTGGAGGACACACGCGCCCAGTGCTGCCTCTGCTCGAGCTGCTATAAAGGGGAGTCTCGGTTGTCTGAAGAAGAATGATCAAAGCCTTGAGAGCAATAGCTGAAATAGCAGAAGTACAGAAGTGCTGAGAGTTCGATCCAGCAGAAGAGAAGAGTTGCAGAGAAGAGAAGAGAAGAGACAGAGAGAGCCTGCAAAAGAAGAAGAAAAAGAGTGAAGAAGCAGAAGAGAAAGAGAGAGAGAGAGAAGGAGTTCGTAGAGAAGAAATGGGAAAAGCTTGAAAATCTGTCATCTGGCGTTTGGATCAAATCCAAGCCAGACCTGCTCTCTAGAGAGCTACATTACTTGTATTTCGTTTCCAGCTTTTGGCGCTGTGATTTTTCATCCTTTCTTATTTTCCTTTTTATCTTACCATCTTTGTACTTCCGATCCTCTGGACTGAGGTCGGGTTCCTCCTGGTGGGTCAGGAGAAGGGAGATCTGATCTCCGGTTGCAAGTAGCTGGGTGCTACTTGTGGGTTCCCTCCGGTTTGGAGGAAGAGAGACTTCGGTCTCTGGTTTCCAAGTGGCTGGGAGTCACTTGGGGTGTCCCTCCGTTTGGGAGGAAGAGGGGAGGCTGTTCCCCTGGTCAAGCTGTGTGGCAGCACCTTGTTCGCAGACTGAGTTTGCTTGGTTCTAGCATTTGCTAGTGAAGCCTCACTCCGGTTGGGAGTGAGAGGTGGATGTAGGTCTGGAGGACCGAACCACCTAAAAAATCTATTGAGCAGTGGTTTGATTGCTTGATTTGCTTCTGCTAGATGCTTGGATAGGCTCGCTCCACCTGCTTGTTATTTTGCTTAATTGAATTAGCTTAATTCTGGAATTTGCCTAGCATCTGAGTTTTTATTTGGGCATTATTCATAGAAGGATACATTCACCCCCCTCTGTATTCGGGTCTAGCACCCTAACAGCCACCAATTACAGAAATAGCGCCCACTGTCTGGTTGCCAATTCCTATGAATAGTATAGGCTCGGTGAAATAGTGCCCAGACTCAGGTCGCTAAATTAGTGAATAGTGCCACTAACCTGGTCGCCAATTCCTTCTGGCACCCAAGCCATTATCGTCAATTACTAACAGAGAACAGACTTCTGAAAGAGGCCAAGAACAACACTCTAAGTGGGCTAAGGCATCATGTTTCTTCAGAGTGACGTGACAAGACACAATGTTATGGATTTTTAGGGTGCAACCTGTGTAATGCCCTGGATCCTTATTGGATTCTTATTAGGTCTTTCGGATCCTTTTCGGAGAGTTTCAGATCACTTTTGTGGGTCCTGAGTTGAGTTTTACGATCCGTGTGAGTTTTTCTCTCGTACTAGTTACGAAACCCTGTGGTGAGTTTATTTCTCAGTTCATCGACTCGTGGATGCCGCAGTTATGTTGTGCTCTTCCCGAGGATCGTTTCAACTATTTTTATGTATTTTTCTGAATTAGTCTATTTTCGGGCCAAAAATCGAAATTTTGAAAATTAAGAAAATTCCTAATTTCTTTTTCCTTTTCCTTTTCCCTTTTTCTTTCTTCTTCCTCTCTCCTTTCCCTCATTTGCCGCCGTGACTCCTCTCTCCCCCGTTTTCTCTATTCTCTCGCCCTTCCAACTCCGGCTGCAGACGGAGGAGGCTTGGGCAGGTAGAGGTGATGCTGTGGGAGTGGTCGGGTGCGCGATGGGGCGAGGATCGGACCGTTTTTGGTGCAATCCCAAACGGTGGATTCAAAGCTGACGATCGAGCTCGTGATGCAGTTTTCGGTGTGGTTTAGTCACTACAGTGCACGGTTTCGTCGGTGGAGGTAGGGTGACAGAAGCTCTACTTCTCCTCTATGTTTTCCCTGTAATTTTGCGTTATTCAGTGCAAGTTTGCTTCGCTCAGTTTCGGTAAAATCATGCTATAGGGGTGTTCGTAGGGTTCACCAGAAAACGGCGATGGTTTTTAGATCAGTTAGTATCAATCGAACCCCTAGAATGCCAGCGTTCCAGATTCACTGATTTTGTGTCGATCGGTTGTCATTTGGGGCCGGTACGAGCACGGGAACCCCAGTGACTCTAATAGGGTTAATTTGGTGGAATTGCCCGTTTCAATCCATTTGTGCGTCGTTTTGACCCCTTCCGGAGTGTGGAAGGTTGGTATTGTGATTGTAGTTGTTTTCCCCTTCGATCGAAATCGAATGGGGCATGGAATCGGGCTCGAACGTCAAAGTTCTGCCAGTTTTCCGCCGTGACCGATCGACCGGAACAGGTGGGTCAGTCGACCGGCAGAAACCCTCGGGACCGTGTCGGTCCAGCTGTTGGTGCGGTCGACCGGACCACCTGGGCCGGTCGACCGACCCTGCCTGGTCGACCAACCCCAGGGGTTCAGGTCGATCGGAATGCTGCATTTTCGCCCGTTTTGAGTCCCGGTCGGTCCGGTTGCTACCCAATGACCGACCTATGGCCTCGCGAGTGTCCCGGACACCCTGTGGGTTCCGTGTTCGTGTTTTTGGGGTGTCAAAAGGTGCCGTGTTACTTTGATTAGCGTGCCTATAGGTGCGTGTATCTCGGGCTTTATATTACACTCGATCGAGTCACCGTGTATCGGTATGAGTGCGGTGGGGTTCCTCCGCATCTGAGTGGCCTTCCTTGAGTTCCCGTCTTGTGGGAATGATCTCGGCGGCTTGTGGTCTACCTCGATATTCGTGTTATCATGGTCTTAGACCTAGTCAAGATTTTAAGTCAGTTGGCCTTGGGTCAATGTTTTAGGGCGATTAGTGTGAGGGTTATCTCTTGGACCGTCTAGTCCGTGTGGCGGGTCTATGTTAGATCGCTTTGGTGGTTTGTCTGAATAGGTCGGTTTAGGTTTGACTAGGTTTAGCGGCCTAATCCTTGACCGCTATAGTCACCTAGCGGCCCATTCTATGACCGCCAGTGTATGTTCCTTCGCTTAATTTCTGAGTGTTGTTTCCTGATGTTTTGACTTCTGATTATCTCGGCTTGACTTTATGGTTTGCCATTCCCATGGATATCTTTTGATGTCCTATGAGGGCTATGGCCACGTTATGAGATAGCCAGGAGTTTTCTTGCTTGAAGTAGGATTCTCTTCCCTACTGTAGAGTCATCATTGTCTGGTTCCGGTCAACCCGGGGTGACCTAGTGGTTGATAGGTAACCGTGTGTGTGTGTCAACGGTTTTGTCCAATCTGAGACATGGTTTTGGATGCCTCGAGATATCGTCTTACCTCGATTTATGTGTCCAAGTGTGCTGAGGGTCTTGTTGATCCCTCAGGTCTCCGTGTGTCGTTTACGTGGTCATGTCGTTTCCTCTGGCTTAGGATTAAACCGATTGGCGGCTTGTTCCGCTTTACACAACGATCTTGGCTCTGAGCCGTGAGACTCAAGGATCGTTGTAGTAGTAGGTCTAGTTGCCTTGTCATGAGTCTGTCGGTAGTTGTCTTGCTGCCTCGGTGCTTCGTGATACGTGCGACATTGCTTCCTTGTTTGTCTGTACTACAACACTCTTGTTTCAGAGTTCTGTGTCTAGTGAGCCTCCACTAGTCGTAGCCTTACGACACGTTACAGCGTGTCGGCCCATGTGGCGGGCAGTTCTCGAGATACGATTTTTAAACTAGTTTCCATGGGCCCCTGCTTAATAGTAGCGTCCTGCTGGGGGGAAAACTAGGTAGAGACCTGGCTCTAGGCAAGAGTCGGTGTGTGCACACGTGGTCAGGTGTGTGGGATTGACGTCGACGGGCATTACCCTCTCTAGTCACTCGTTACTGTAGTCCCATTCTGGTTCTGAGCATGTCTTAGTCTCTGTCATGCTTCAGGCGGCAGCGTAGACGAGACACTTGTAGGCGCAGCATAAGATGTCAGTGGACGCAGCTAGCTGTTCTTCTAGTGAGGGGGTGCTTCCGTCACGTGACACGTGACTCTCGCGTCTCTCGTGCTTCGTGACCTTTTTGGGTTAGCCCTCTCGTGGTCTTGCCCGAGGTCAGTGTTGTGTCGTGTGCACGACATTCTAGTCGTATGTGTGTGATCGTGTCTAGAAGAGCGTGCATGGCAATCGAGTCGTGAATGCTTTAGGGCGTCCGTGTCTATCTAGATCTTCCTAGGTTTCTTGCCTGTCTCGTAGGTCAGCTTTGGGAGCCGAGGTTAGTTCAGCAGCCATGTTTTCCTTTAGGTATAGCTTTTCCCTTTTCTTTTAGCTGTTCCTGCTTCCTTCCATTTCTGGCTTTCTTTTACAGCTTTGTAGTTTAGTTTTCCTACTGTTTACCAGCTATTTTAGCGTGTTACTGCGTTGTCTTTCAGTGGGGATCCGCGTGACCCATACTGGGCCAGTGACACGAGACTCACCCCTACTTTTCAGGTGGGTGGCGTCGTTCTGCTTCTGCGGTTCCCAGTGTGGCGTGTCCGTAGCTGCCAGTGGTACCTACGTCGGGTTTCCCCCGACCTCAGTGTACGTCTTTCTTTTCTGTCGATAGTACTGCTTGTCTTTCCTTTGGACTGGGCTCTGGTATAATTGTTAAATTTAAAGTGTTAATTTAAAAGTAATTTTATTTCTACTACTTTAGCAAGCCGATCTAATGAAATTTAATTACTTACTATTATATCTCTATGGCTTCAATGTACTACACGACAATCCTTTTTCCCTTCGGAGCTTTACAGCTCTTGGGAGGCTTCACGGGTTCCAAGTGGTATCGGGTCTGCTAGGTAGTCCTATCGGGTATATCCGGTATCCAGGGTCCGGGTCGTCACAGGTGGTATCAGAGCATTGTTGTGTGAAGTACATGAGAATCCGAGATATGCAGTTTCCAGAGTCCTGGAAGTCTAGTACAGTCTTCAGTTGGCATTAGGTTTGTGATTCTTTGTCGCTTCATTTTCCGTGTGTTATCTTGTGCGTGCTGTGTAGGCATCGGCATTTATAAGTATTGAGGAATCTGTCAGCATTCCTGCTGATTGGGTACCTTGCTCGTCTATATGGTGTCTTGGGTCTTGTGCTCTCAGGACGTGATCGTTGTCCTTGAGATGTGTGTAAGTAGATTAATCTACCCCGCCCCCGAACTATGAACATGCACATAAACACGAACATTTAAAACATGAAATATAGACAATGAAGGGCAAAGGGGCAATGATGAAAAGAAAGAAACCGTGATCGCCACCCAAGGAATAGCAGTAGGAAATAGATGCTATAATGAAATCAAATCTACCACGTACCTTGGGAAATGAGGAAGAAGATGCGGCCTCAAGGGAAGCCGCTACCACGTGAGATCGCGCTTGAAAGGATGCGAGGAATCGATCGTGGGTACACCTCCTCTCCTTCCAGCCGGCTAGAGGGAGAGGGCCTCACGTCCTATTGATTGTCTCTTGCAAAACAAAGCCACAAAAATAAGAGAAAACCCATTAGAATATGGTGGTGTAGCACATGTCCCGAAATGATAAAACAGCGTGCAAGAAAGGAGGAGAACGCACCGGGGGAGGGTTTTTAACCCCTATGAATGGGTGCAAATAAAAGGTGGGAGTGTTGTGCATGCATAGGATTTGAAATCACGAGAAATGGTTGAGAGAATAAGGAGAAAAGTGATGTGCAAAACGGATAAAAATGCATAAATGTGCAGAAACAGTGTGATTTGTGATGATTTTAAAAAAGTAGGAGATGAGAACTAAGGATAAGAGCGATGAAAATGAGCCCAAAGAGGTGGAAATCAAAGTTTATACTTCCCTCTTCGAAGTGCGGTCGAAGGTGTGAGTCGATGATCCGACATGGCTTCACCCCGAGTCCAAGAAGCGCCCCCCCGAACTGGGCAGAATTTATAGAAAAATGCTAAAACCCCTAACTTTCCCTCACGATTCCCAAGGATAGAGACCACCATATCTCGAGATCTATGGATCAATCTTGAGATAATGGATAGGATAAGAGCTAAGAATAAATGGGACTCTTTTTGGTGGAAGGATCTGGAAGATAGAGTCCATGGAAGGTGGCCCCGAAGCCTAATCTACCAAGGTTTGTGTTACATGAAAGTGCATAAAACATGAAATTGCGGCCAAGATTCCCGTAAATATATTCCACTAAATTTCGAGTTATATGGCTTAAACTAGAGATAATAGTGGTGGCAAGAGGCAGAAACAAATGGGAAGTGATTTGGTGGAATATTCGAGAAGACAGAGCCTTAGAAAGGTGACCCCGGCGAACAGAAATCAACCTTAGAGTCCAGCGGCGAAGAAAACGAAGTTTAGGGTCATTTGGACTATGTGGGGAATAAACGGTCTATCGCACGAAATTTTTTGAATGGGGCGGTCTAGGGGTAGACCGCCCAATGAACCAGGGGGCGATCGGGAGACTTTTGGCACAAAAACTGAAAAAACGGTCATCCACAGACCATTTTTTGAAAGAGGCGGTCTCAAGAAGAACGTCAATTGACATTTAAAACATAATTAAAATAAAATAAAAAATTAAAAAACGTTACTGGTCACATGGTGAACTGTTGACCGTTTTCTTCATTGAACGGTCCACTTGTGAGCGTTTCTTCATGGGATGGTCAACTGTTGACCGTTTTGCTGTCAGGCTCGCGTGACTTTAGAAATCAGCAAATATCTTGAAAACGGTGAAGAATTAGAGAAAATGGTAGAAGAAGCAATTGTAGATAACTAAAGGATAAACAACTTTCATGAAGAAAGCAAGATGCAAAGACAATCAAAAGGGAGAGAAAATTGGGTGAGAACATAGAAAAACACTGAGACTTAAAAACAGTGTAGAATTGGATAATGGAGTAGAAGAAGCAAATGTAGGGCTTTAAAAATGGAACAACTTTGGTGAAGGACACTTAATGAATAAAGGAGCAGAAGAGGAGGAAAAAGGACCACTTTTCAAGACTGCGCAACGAAAGGGGCCGAATGCTTGAGGGAAGTCGACCTAAATGGGCCGTAAGTCGACTTGGAGAGCCGGAAGGTGATAGATTAGGCTCCATGACTCTAAGAAATAATGATCTCCAAGGCTTAACGGGAATGGAACAATGAAATGGGCTCGAAATCCATCCAAAGAACGCTCCAAAATAACGGATAATTCGAGGCAAAAAAATGATGAATAAGAGAAATGACGCAACTTGCGGGCTAAAAACGGGTGTTAACAGACGCCCCTCCTTGATGTTCACTTTACAAGGGAACGAGCGAAAGCGACGCGGAGGTGAAATGGAAAGGAGATGGAGCAAAAGCGACAACAACGTGAAATGGAGATGACGCGGAGATGAAGCGGAGAGAACTGAAAAGCGGGCATCAAGGCAAAAGACACCCGTCACAACCAACAAGCGACAGGAATTCTCCCGAAATCGTCGAACTAACCACCAGGACTAGATGATAAGAACGAGACATGTCTGGAGAACTAAACTAACAGGAAAAAAAAGGAAACACGACCAGCTTCATCGGGGACACAATCCACATACGATGAGGGGATCGGAAAGAAACACAGCGTAAAAGCTGGAAACGGGACATAAAACTGAGATAAAATCCAGACAAGAATCACGCTGGCCAACCAAACCAAGCGGAAAAATCAGAGAGAACGTTCAAATTTGGAGTGGAATGAGAATCTCTTATCCAAGAGAAATGAAGTGCAATTAACCATTGCTGAGGAATAACCTTGAACGGATCACGAGACGTGAGTGCTCAAAATGACAAGATGCATGCTGGGGTAAAATAAAAAAATCATCAAAATGAATGCAAAGTAAGCTAAAATAGAATGTACTCGAGAATAGTATTGCTAGACCAGAACAATTAGGGTCAAGACACTATCTGCAACCACGGCGTGCATGATAGAACCATCGTTCCCTAATTTTTCCAACCTAACGTCCTATCTGATGGTTAAACATGTGCACCTAGATCATCATCATTTTTGTTAAAGGGGAACGTCAGATCATGGAACACATGAATGACCAGCTGGTTCTCGAGATAATATAATAATATAGATACCATATAGTAATGCAACAATGAGTAGGGATAGAGAGCCATACCTGACTTACCTGCGCAGGCGAAACGGAATTTTTTTTCATTTTCTGATTTTTATGGATTTTCATGTATAAGACAAATATGACAAACAAGCAAGTATAAACCTAGCGAAGATAACATAACGATCAACTGAACGATAAACAACACGACATAATATAACGATCAAATGAAATGGGAGACAATACAACATAACATACCAAAGGCAAACGAGCACATATGCAATGGCATGAACAAACAATATGCGTGCATGAACACGGTGCGAGAAGACAACAATGCGGTGGGATAACACACGGTTGGGACAAGAACATGAGGGATGACCGCACGATCGGGACAAAACACGGGACATAAAGGGGCGACTAACAACATGTGCAAGACAACTAACAACATGCGGCGAGGGACAAGATAACATGCGTGGGATAAAGACACGTGGGATGACACGGAGGGATAAAGGCATGTGTAGGATAACACTGGTGACAGCACGGAGGAACGTAGATATATGCGACAAGGACACAGTGGGACAAAAGATGCGGAGGACCATAGACATGGCGGATCAAAGACATGACAGATACGCTCTTCAATCAAAGCCTAAGATCAGAAGAAGCAGAACCGCCAGGTTCATAATCGTGAGGCAATGCCCTCTCATGGAGACATGATGCAGCGAAGCGAAGTTGAGTTGAGTAGGACATGAGCTTCAGAACAGATCCAGAGATAGGATTGAAGGTATGAGAACAGATTAAGGATATGAGCAAGAGGTAGAGCGAAAGATGGAGCAAAGAAAACTTGAACTTGCAACTTGCAACCTGCATACTTAGCAAACAAATTACGTATATGTCCTTAAGATAAAGAAACAAAGAACACATATTTTTGGATTTTATATTTTTTTTTATTTTTTTTGTTTGATTTTGTTTGGTGTTTTTGAATGTTTGCTTTTTTTGAAATTTTTGACATATTTGATTTTTTTGACATTTTCACATATTTGTTTTTTTTGTTTGATTTTTTTGTTTCTATTTTGTTTTTGTTTTGGATTTGGAAAGTAAAGCTATCTCCAGCAACCAAGGACATGATCAAACTACTGGTCAAGGGGTCGTCATCCTGCCCCCTCTCATTAAATACTTCCCTTGAGCAGGGCGTGCATTTGAGAGTGGCTCACCATAACCAACCGCTTCCAAAGAATGGTGCCCCTACTAAAGCCATACCCAGGATTCAACCCAGCCTAAGAGGGAGAAACATCTGAAAATGGGGGACAAGCTTCATGCAGGAGGGGAGATATCAGGATTCGACTTCCTCCCAAGGCACCACCCCTCAAAGAGTAGGTCTGTTGCACCGGGGCTTTGTGTCTTTGATTTTTAGACCCATACTTATCAGGCACGCATGCGACCAGGCTCATGACGTCCTGCGGAAAACTGTACTGCCACTCTTGCCATGCCTTCCAATCATAATTTTGCATTGAATTATTTTCTCATTTTGGTAGCCCTTATTTGCCAGATATTACATAAAAGTTCACTTTTGAGGGTCAAGATTGCCCCTATTTGAGACCTCTCTCGTATTAGGGAGCACCTAGGTTGGTCATCTCATCCATCCATCTCTTGCCCCTACACTTGGCCGAGCAGAGAAAAGAAAAGACCTTTGTGCATACCCAAAGTATGGCCAAAGCAGCAACGGTGTGCCTAAGAGGAATCGACTATGGCTTGCCGTGAAGTGTGTGAAAAACCCGTACAAAAGGTCACCCTCAACAATCGAGGAAAGAAACTAGACTCCCAACGCGGAGCTATCACCAGCCTAAGGATGCTGCAGAAGCTAACTTTTTTATTTGACACAAAGTTAAGATCTAATTAAACAAAGACTCCTAAAGTCACTCAATCATGTGCAGAAACAATAGAAATAATGGAAATGAAAGCACGTTTCTTGCACAAAATAAAGATACCTTTGCAAATCCATGGCGTGGAAACCGGCATCCTGAAGCGATCTCGATCATCGATCTTTAAGGTGCTTGAGTAGCTTTGTATTCCTTGCTTGCTAGGATAAATGATGAAAGGAGAGCAAAGGATTGGAATCCTCGACACAGAGGAGTGGTAGACATCATATTGGACGAAGAAGGGATACAAAGGAAGACAGACGAGGGCTAGAACTCCCTCATTATGGCACTGAGGCCCTGATAACAAGGAACCAGATACAGAATAAACATGGATTAATTGAGATCAAGGCGGGCTAAAGTCTCGAAAATAGCAAGAAAAAGGGTAATAACCCTAAAAGGGTGAGGAAGAATGAGTAGAAAGATGAGAAGGGAAATCATCTGACGCAGTCGGAGAAGGGGAATGGGAATCACCCGACAAGATCGGAGAATGAGAATGAGAGACACCCGACAGGGTCGGAGAAGAAGAATCGTGGACACCTGACAGGGTCGGGGAAGGAGAATTAGAATCTGGAGATACCAGAGGAGAGGAATCAGAAGAAGAAATCCCTAGATCGGGATGAAAGGATGACATGGGTCGAGGCCTAAGACAGTAAGAATAAGGAGAATTCGGAGAAACCTGATGAGAAGTGTAACGACCCGAGAATCCGATTACCGGGAAGGCCCGATTACCCGAGACTCGCACCGCCACCCACGAGTCCGAAGATTCGGAAGGGTTAGAAGGATGGTGTGGAAACTACACAATTATCACAAATAATTATAGAATTAAACAGTTATATAAATAAGCAGGAAATGAATTAACATTTTACATGGTCCACAATATAACAATAAAATAACAACAGTAGTCCACAACTAGTATAGAGACAAGAAAAGAAAGTACAGCTACACGGTGCATACCCCGGCTCTGACCTCTGGCACTAACGCTGGGCACCTGAACCGCGCTGAGCCTCAGACGAACTCTCCTGAAGCCTCGTCTCGTCTGAAACACGGTGAAAACACGTAGGGAATGAGTCTCGGAACAAGACTCAGTAGGGATCACTCGAACCCAACCTCGCAAACGGAGAGACCGCTATGCTAGCAGTAAGCGAGTACCTCAAAAAGAAAAACCATGCCATCTACAAAGTACCGGTCTCACGGCACGAAAACCGACACACGTGCCACGGTGAAATAACCGGAACACAACGGCCAACACAGCAGAAACCCGAAGGTCAAAGTCGTACGACTGACAGTCTGATACTCCCAACTCGACAGGAGTACCTCCAACTAGAAGCACAGCCGGTAGCGTCCCCTGACGACTTACACCACACCGCAGGTGAACTACCTGATGTGGTAGCATCTACCAGAGGCACGGACACCGAACAAGTATCACAAACAAGTGACTAGCTGGGGTCACGCTCGTCAGCGTGTGTCCAATTATCCCCAACCACGTGTGCACACACAGACTGCGTGTCCCTGGTCTGGCCCTCTTACTGGTTTTCCCCTTAGCCGGACTCTGGCTACAGACGTGGGGCCCGACGAAAACCAGTCTAAAAACCATCTCTAAGGGTCGGCCCGTACACCACTCCCTGGTGAGACCAGCACCACGTACTGGTGGGCTACGACTAGTGGAGGGTCACTGAAGGAGTAGACTCTCAAGTCAACAGAAAACCACGTCCGCATCCGACGACGTACGGGGACCACCCCACGTACCGGCACCGTCGCACGGTGACCACGATCAGAACAGAAACGGGGTTGCAAACCACCCAGGGCAACCCAGTGCCTGACGGTCTACCCTAGACGCGCCACAGGACTCTGACGGTCTAGGCGGGACCGTCACAGACGCCTGACGGTCTTAGGCTGGACCGTCGCAAGACCCTAACGGTCCAACGCAGGCCGTCACACTCTCAGTGTAAAAAAGTATGTAACGCACCTGCCCTGGTGCGTTACACATTGTGACGTGCCTATGCAGGTGCGTCACAGGGAAAATCAAAGGCAAGCTGTGACGCGTGCCACTCGGTGCGTCACAGCATGTGACGGTCCACACCTGGAGCGTCACACGCATGTAACGGTCCAGCCCGGGAGCGTCACATTGCCTGGGGGTCGAATAACCCTGACGCACCCACGCTGGGCCGTCACAAGGCTATGATGCGCCAGCCCTGGTGCGTCACACGCCTTGACCCCCAACGGTCAAACCAACGGTGGATGCCAACGGTCGGGACGCTCTGACGGCCCAACCCAGGCGCGTCACACGCTTGTGGCGGTCTATCGTGAGACCGTCACACTCCCAGATCCCAGTTGGCTAAAGAAGGGCTGTGACGCACCCGCCCAGGCACGTCACACGGTGTGACGGTCACTAGAAGGACCGCCACACCCGCTCGATGGCGAAACGGTGGGGAAAGCCCAAAAAATCCCACCACGCCCCCATGCCTCCACCGGAGAGTGGGAAATCAAAGGGGAAGACCCCTGGGGACACCAAGCATGATACTAGGCCACCAAAACGTGAAATCACGGGCTAAATCCATAGATTGGGCGAGCTCTCCCCAAATCATGGAAAACTCCAAACCCGCTTAATCAAGCCCCTCTCGGCCTCCCATCGGCCTATAAATCATGAAAATGAACGGCGGGGAGCTAGGGAACGTCACCCTACCTCAATGGAGCGAATGCTCCGCCGAATCGTTACCGAGATCACGAAGAATGCTTTGAAAACCCTCGTCCCTTCACGATTCCCCACAAGCTTTATGCCGCCACGATCACCTCGCCGTCGCCCCCGTCGTCACGCCGTTGCCCCGCACCGTCTACAGTCGGAAGGGGACGTCGCCACGGTCGAACGAGAGAGAAAGAGAGAGGGTGGGGCGGTGGTCACGGTGGGGAGAAGAGAAGGAAGAAGAAGAAGAGGGTGGGGAGAGAGAGAGATGAGAGTATTTATAGAAAATCTGGAAATTCCAGAAAATACCGACAAATAGAAAATTACATTTCCAGGATCCTCGGAACGCACCGATCGCAACGGTACCACCCGTGCCCAGGTGAACGACCCGGTTCACCCGCAGCGAAGTTCCGAAGTAATTACCGAAACACACACCAGTAATCGGAAAACACGCGTGAAAAAGTCGCGGAACGCTTCTGGGTCTCCGAAACAACTCCGGATCACGCCGATCCGAACACGAAAGATGCCCGAAACGTAATTTCAGACACAACAGAGCCGGACACTCCGAGAAATCAGATCCGTGACCCACGGAGAAGGATCCGAAAGGTCTGGGATATTATAGCTCTCCCCCCTTAAAGGAATTTCATCCTCGAAATTAAAGACAACCCTAAGGGGAAAGAAGAGGAAGACTCACTCAAACAAGTAAGGGAACTACCGATGCATCTCATCCTCACGCTCCCAAGAAGCCTCACCACCAGAGTGCCGCTGCCACACCACCTTTACCAAGGGGATGACCTTGTTCCGCAGGCGCTGCTCTCGCCTATCCTCAACGCGGACAGGAAACTCTGGGAGAGAAAGGTCTGGAGTCACCTCGGGCCAAACAGAATCCTCAAGAACATGAGAGTCATCGGGCATATACTTCCGCAACATCGAGACGTGGAACACGTCATGCACCGACACCAACTCAGGGGGTAACTGCAACCGATAAGCTACCTCACCGATGCGCTCCACAATGGGAAACAGACCAACATAGCGGGGACTCAGCTTCCCACACCGTCCAAAACGCATCACCCCCTTCATCGGAGAAACTCTCAAGAATACCCGATCGCCCACGGCGAACGCGAGGGGTTGCCGCCTCCGGTCAACATAGCTCTTCTACCGACTCTGGGCTGCCAACATGTTCTGACGAACCACGTGCACAACATCCACACACTGCTGCACCAACTCCGGTCCCGTCAAAACACGCTCACCAACCTCAAACCAGTCAAGTGGAGTCTGACACGGATGCCCATACAATGCCTCATAAGGAGCCATGCCGATGCTCGAATGATAGCTATTGTTGTAGGCAAACTCCACCAACGGCAGGTGGTGAATCCAACTCCCCTGCCACTCTAGGTAGCAGGATCTCAGCATATCCTCCAAGGTTTGGATGGTCCTCTCAGACTGACCATCTGACTGAGGATGGTACGCTGAACTAAACGCCAACTCCGTGCCAGGAGCTCGCTGGAAACTCTTCCAGAATCCAGAAGTGAAGCGCGGATCCCGATCCGACACGATGGAGATGGGAATCCCATGCAATGAAACGATCCGCTCCACATAAAGATGAGCCAACTTGGGCACACTCCAACTGACCTTGACCGGTAACAACCGAGTCACCTTCGTCAACCGATCCACCAGCAACCAAATACTATCCTGCCCACTCGGAGTCCTCGGCAAACCCACCACAAAATCCGTGGTCACGTGGTCCCACTTCCACGCGGGAACATCCAAGGGCTGAAGAGTACCTCCTGGTCACTTATGCTCCGCCTTCACCTGCTGACAGGTCAGGCACCTGGCCACAAATTCGGTAACATCTCTCTTCATGCCACGCCACCAGAACTGCCTCCGCAGGTTCCGATACATCTTCGTCACACTCGACTGTACGGCGTACCTGCTCCCATGAGCCTCGCGCAACACCGCATGCAGAACTCGCTCCTTGGTTGGGATGTACAGCCTGCCACGAAACCACGCAGCACCGTCCTCGCCGAGTTCCACATCAGCTATGGCCAAAATCGGGGGCAACTCGAGGTTCGCATGCTGAGCCTCTGTCACCTGACGGCGCATAGCTGGCGTCACAGTCAGACTCGCAAGCACTACAAATCCTGGCTCTTGGAGAATCTTGAGCCTGAAAGATACTTCGGGCACTTGTTCCCAGAGCCTCCACTTCCTCAACATCAAGGCACTGACCGCGACCTTCCGACTCAAAGCATCGGCGATGACATTCATCCTGCCCAGCTGATAAGATAGGGTGAAGTCATAATCCTTCATAAACTCCATCCAACGCCTCTCCTTGAGGTTAAGGTCCCTCTGCGTGAACACATACCTCAAACTCTAATGGTCAGTGAACACCTCAAACTTCTCACCGTACAGATAATGCCTCCAGATCTTCAATGCGAAAATCACAGTCGCCAACTCAAGGTCATGGGTAGGGTAGTTCTTCTCGTGGGGCTTCAGCTGCCGAGATGCATAAGCCGCCACTCTACCATGCTGCATCAACACAGCACCCAGTCCGACCCCGGAAGTATTTGTACACACCATAAAACCTCCCGACCCAGAAGGTAAAACCAACACCGAGCCGAGGTGAGCAATCTCTTCAGCTCCCTGAAACTCTGCTCACACTCCTCAGACCAGACGAAAGGCACATCCTTCCGTGTGAGTCTAGTCATCAGGGTCGCAATGCGAGAAAAATCCTTGATAAATCGACGATAATAATCCGCAAGCCCCAAGAAGCTCCGGACCTCCGTCACCGACCTCAGCCTCAGCCACTGCATTACCGCCTCGACCTTGGCAGGGTTCACGGAAATGCCATCACCAGAAATCACGTGCCCTAAAAAGTGCACCTCACGAAGCCAGAACTCGCACTTACTATGCTTCGCATACAACTGGTGATCTCGCAACGTCTGCAGCACCACACCCAAATGGTACGCGTGCTCCTCGATAGACCGCGAATAGACAACGATGTCGTCCACAAATACGACCACGAACTTGTCCAGATACGGACGAAACACCCTCTGCATCAAGTCCATGAAGGCTGCGGGGGCATTGGTGAGCCCAAACGGCATCACCAGAAACTCATAATGCCCGTACCTCGAATTGAACGCAGTCTTCTCCACATCGGACTCGCAAATTCTCAGCTGATAGTAACCGGACTGCAAATCAATCCGCCAGAACACTCGAGCAGACTGAAGCTGGTCGAACAAATCATCAATCTGCGGCAACGGATACTTGTTCTTAATGGTCACCTCATTCAGTTGTCGGTAGTCAATGCACAGCCACAAACTACCGTCCTTCTTCTTCACGAACAACACTGGCGCACCCCAAGGGGAAAAGCTGGGATGAATATACCCCTTGGCCAGTAACTCTTGCAACTGCGTCCGCAACTCCCTCAACTCAGCGGGGGCCATACGGTAGGGGGCCTTCGCCAAAGGTCCCGTACCCGGCACAACCTCGATCACAAAATCGATCTCTCGCTGGGGAGGCAATCCAGGTAAGTCCTCCGAGAAAACATCGGGAAACTCGCACACCACCGGAATGTCCTCGACATCCGGACGCGGCTGGTCTACCAAGACCACAGAAGCGAGAAAACCCTGACAACCCGCATCAAGCAAACGACGAGCTTGAATCGCTGAAATAAGGAATCAGGAAGAGGAAGACATGATACCTTGGAAATAGAAGGTGGGTCCACGAAGTCGCCGAAAATAAACTCTCTTCGAGCCACAGTCCACCAACGCATGATGTGTCTTCGAGCCACTGGCACTAACGCTGGGCACCTGAACCGCGTTGAGAATCAGACGAACTCCCCTGAAGCCTCGCCTAGCCTGAAACACGGTAAAAACACGTATGGAATGAGTCTTGGAACAAGAATCAGTAGGGATCACTCGAACCATACCTCGCAAACGGTGAAACCGCTACGCTAGCGGTAAGCGAGTACCTTAAAAAGGGAAACCCTACCATCTACAAAGTACCAGTCTCACGGCACGAAAATTGACACACGTGCCACGGTGAAATAACTGGAACACAACGGCCAACACGGCAGAAACCCGAAGGTCGAAGTCGTATGACTGACAGTCTGATACTCCCGACTCGACAGGAGTAACTCCCACTAGAAGCACAGCCGGTAGCGTCCCCTGACGACTTACACCGCACCGCAGGTGAACTGCCTGACGTGGTAGCGTCTACCAGAGGCACGGACACCGAACAAGTACCACAAACAAGTGACTAGCTGGGGTCACGCTCGTCAGCGTGTGTCCAACTGCCCCCAATCACGTGTGCACACATAGACCGCGCGTCCCTGGTCTGGCCCTCTAACTGGTTTTCCCTTAGCCGGACTCTGGCTACAGACGTGGGGCCCGATGAAAACCAGTCTAAAAACCGTCTCTAAGGGTTGGCTCGTACACCACTCCCTGGTGAGACCAGCACCGCGTACTAGTGGGCTACGACTAGTGGAGGGTCACTGAAGGAGTAGACTCTCAAGTCAACGGAAAATCACGTCCGCATCCGACGACGTACGGGGACCACCCCACGTACCGGCACCGTCGCACGGTGACCACGATCAGAACAGAAACGGGGTTGCAAACCACCCAGGGCAACCCAGTGCCTGACGGTCTACCCTAGACGCGTCACAGGACTCTGACGGTCTAGGCGGGACCATCACATACGCCTGACGGTCTTAGGCTGGACCGTCACAGGACCCTGACGGTCCAACGCAGGCCGTCACACTCTCAGTGTAAAACAGAATGTAACGCACCTGCCCTGGTGCGTTACACACTGTGACGCGCCTATGCAGGTGCATCATAGGGAAAATCAAAGGCAAGCTGTGACGCGTGCCACTCGATGCGTCACAGCATGTGACGGTCCACACCTGGAGCGTCACACGCATGTAACGGTCCAGCCCTGGAGTGTCACATTGCCTGGGGGTCGAATAACCCTGACGCACCCACGCTGGGCCGTCACAAGGTTGTGATGTGCCAGCCCTGGTGCGTCTACGCCTTGACCCCCAACGGTCAAACCAACGGTCGGATGCCAACGGTCGGGACGCTCTGACGGCCCAACCCAGGCGCGTCACACGCCTGTGGCGGTCTATCGTGGGACCGTCACACTCCCAGACCCCAGTTGGCTAAACAAGGGCTGTGACGCACCCGCCCAGGCCCATCACACGGTGTGACGGTCACTGGAAGGACCGCCACACCCACCCGATGGCGAAACGGCGGGGAAAGCCCAAAAAACCCCACCATGCCCCCATGCCTCAACCGGAGAGGGGGAAATCAAAGGGGAAGACCCCTGGGGACCCCTAGCATGATACTAGGCCACCAAAACGTGAAATCGTGGGCTAAATCCATGGATCGGGCGAGCTCTCCCCAAATCATGGAAAACCCTAAACCCGCTTAATCAAGCCCCTCTTGGCCTCCCCTCGGCCTATAAATCACGGAAATGAACGGCGGGGAGCTAGGGAACGTCACCCTACCTCAATGGAGCGAATGCTCCACCGAATCGTTACCGAGATCACGAAGAATGCTTTGAAAACCCTCGTCCCTTCACGGTTCCCCACAAGCTTTACGCCGCCACGATCACCTCGCCGTCGCCCACGTCGTCACGCCGTCGCCCTGCACCATCTGCAGCCAGAAGGGGATGTCACCGCGGCCGAACGAGAGAGAAAGAGAGAGGGAGGGGCGGTGGTTACGGTGGGGAGAAGAGAAGGAAGAAGAAGAAGAAGAAGAGGGTGGGGAGAGGGAGAGAGATGAGAGTATTTATATAAAATCCAGAAATTCCAAAAAATACTGAAAAATAGAAAATTACATTTCGGGATCCTCGGAACGCACCGATCGCAACGGTACCACCCGTGCCCAGGTGAACGACCTGGTTCACCCGCAACGAGGTTCCGAAGGAATTGTCGAAACACACACTGGTAATCGGAAAACACGTGCGGAAAAGTCGCGGAACACTTCCGGGCCTCCGAAACAACTCCAGATCGCGCCGATCCGAACACGAAAGATGCCCGAAACGTAATATCGGACACAACAGAGCCGGACACTCTGAGAAACCAGATCCGGGACCCACGGAGAAGGATCTGAAAGGTCCGGGATATTACAAGAAGAGTGGGGGTTTGCGGCCCTGGGAAGAGAAGAGAAGATCATGGACATGGGATTAGAATAAGGAAGGTACACCACCCAAGGGTGGTAGTTCAGCAGAAGGAAAGATGAATGAACAGACGGGGAAGAGGGAGTGGACCCCTGAGTACACAATCGACGGCCCTTGAACCGGCACCACCACCTCTTCTTAGCTAAAACTTGCTTGTAATGGACCCACCTGGCGCGGATTCGGACCTTTGGGCATCTTACCTTGTAACGTCTTCTCAAATAGCGAGCCCATCTGACAGATGGCCTGGCCCGATTATGAACATGCATCCTCTTTTGGGCGGTTGCCCCTAGACACCTGGTACTAACCATATGATGACATTCTTGAATAGCTGACCCCTCAAATGAATGAATATCAGAAAACCACAGAGTTTTGTAACTTGGCACAAGCAGCATGAGATTCGGCAACTCCATTTGGCACTCAGCCTTGAAGCACAACTCCCGTGATAGAAGAGACGCGTTAAGCTGAGGGAGATCAATGCACGGCGTTGACGTGGCCGGCACACCAATAAACCAAGGGAGATTGCATAGAATATGCAGAATGTCCTTGGAAAGTGTAGAAGATACGACCAATTGCCCCATGAATAGGGAATCCATCAAGCTCTTGGCGGTCGTATGGGTTAGCATAATCTGAGTAAAGAACCCTTCTTGGCCAGTGAACTGAACAGTAATCGAGCGAGGAGTAATAACGGCATCAAGGGTGAACTTCCGGATGAGCAAAGATATTGCTACTGGCCTCGCTTTTGAAGAAATTGGCACCAATGCAAGGGAACTCTTCTTTGCAACCATTTCTAAAAATGCAGGCTCATTATCCCCAAAATAGCCAGGGACCAGGACCCGGATTGGCATGCGGCAAATGACATCTTCAATCTCAAAATACACAATCGAAACCTGGCTTGGCTCATTATCTCCCTGGGGACCAGACCCAAGGGGCACCAAAGATAGCGCGCACCCACTCCGTGGGGTGGAAAGGGATGGAGAAGTGGAGGTAATAGGGTTTGAAGGCGTGGGTAAAGGCTCGGAAGGTGTAGAGGTCTCGGGCGGTGGAGGGATAACGGTGATGATAGGCTCGGGTGGAGTTAAAGGAAAAGGTGGAGGCGTAAAAGGGGGTAAAGGGGAAGGTGGAGGTGTAGGAGTAGGCGCAGCCTGCTCAGACTCGGGCAATGATGGCGAAGGAGATGGCAGAAGCGGTGGAGATGGTGGTAGTAATGGAAGAGGGGTCGCTAGGAGAGGAGATAGTGAGGGTGGTGGTGATGGCAGTAGGGGTAGTAGAGATGGTGATGCGGGCAATGAAGGTAATGGAGGTGAAGATGGTGAGAGTGGTGGTGAGGGGTAGGAATTGGAGGGTCGTGGCGCCCACCTTCGACGCATTGACACGACGCGTCTAGCGGCGTCGGGAGTAGAACCGGTGGTGGAAATGGAGAAAGAAGAGGTGGGAGCACTATCCTGAGTAGAGGCTTGGGTTGGTGGAGGTTGTGGAGGTTGAGTAGGAGATGGTGAAGGTGAGGGGGTAGGTGGAGATGAACAGGGTGATGAGGTAGGCAACGTGGTAGACAAAAGCATAAGGGAAGAGACAGGTGATGGAGTAGGTGGCAGAGCGGGCGCAATGCCAGATAAAGAAATGTAGGGGTGCCCCTGGTCTTGTAGTGGAAACGGCTGCCTGGACGGTGACTGCTGCTGCTGTTTGCTGGAGAGATTTAAGATAGCTTCATGCATGGCGGCCCAATCGATGCTCTTATTATCTTCCAGGCCATAAACAAGTTCCTGAAACTCGGGGCAATCCTCAACCAAATGCCCCTGTTGACGATGAAAATCATAAAATTGGAGCTAATCTCCGATCGCGGGTCGGAAAGGCATAACCGGAGGGAGTTGCAACGCGTGAGTAGCCATCAAAATCCTAAAAATGTCAATAAAACACTCCGGCAACGGAGGATGAGGAACCCGCTTCGGGCACGGGATATGCCGAGGGGTAATGGAAGGTAGTGGAGATGGAGGTGGAGAAGGAAGTGGGGGTTGTGAAGGCAAAGGCGTATGGCAACTGGTGAAGAGACTAGGCGGAGGAATATGTGGAGCAGAGCGAAGAGGTATGTAGACGGCATCCACCTGCTCGGGGTGTAGTGTTTCCTTGACCGGAGGGAGGGACGCTTGCGGAGATGAAACGGCAGAGGGATGACTTGTGTAGGGTTGATATGTGGAAGGATATGTGGAGATATGATGGATAGGAAGCGTACGTGGGCGTAGAAGGTGAAGGAGACTCAGGGTCAAGAGAAACTAGGAGTTGTTGGCGGAGGAAGCGGGCTCGGCTATAAAGCTACTGCCATGAGGTGATGTCATTCAAGGCCAAGATAAACCGATACTCGGGCGTTGCATTAGAAATGATCATTTTGATTTGCTCTCCTTCCGGGATATGCCCTGGGACTTGAGCGGCCAAGCGACGCCAGCGGTCAGCGAAGGTAGAGAACTCCTCGTCGGGCTTCATCTTCTCATGGGCCAAATCAACCAAGGAATATTTGGGCCCAATCTGGTCTTGATACTGCTGAAGAAATTTCTCTTGAATGACATGGAAATACACCACTTGATCTTGCGGCAATGAAAAAAACCAATCCCGAGCTAGGCCTTCTAGAGACAGACCAAACAGATAGGCCATCAAACGTTGGTCATGTCGGAATTGGGTCGACTCACAAAGAAACTCTTTCAAGTGCACATAAGGGTCACCGACTCCACCATAGCGGTGATATGCGGGAATTTGTGAACGCGGTGGAAGCTGAATACCTTGGAATGCGAATGGGACACTCAAAGAAGTTTGGGGATCAATTCAACGCTGAAGTTCATCAAGCTGGCGTTGGGTTTGAGCAATCATCTCCTCAATGGGGAGAGATCGAGAAAGATGTAAGCCAGCCTGAGCAAGAGAGTGTGAATTTGGACCAAGATTGTGGTATTGGGCTGGATAAAGGGATCCGGATTGAGAAGAAGGGAAGCCCATTCTAGGAGTGGCATAATACATGGGCCTGGAAGAATCATGATCATAACAATGAGGACCCATTAGGCCAACAGAAACATGGGTAGGAGGAGCAGTCCCATTAAAAGAAGTGGGCCCATTAGGAGAATAAGAAGGCCCGCTAAAGAAAGAGGGTCCATTAAGAGTAGAAGATGGAGGCCCGTTAGAAGGATGATGCCCATTAAAAGAGCGAGGCCCATTGAAGTGATAAGGCCCAATAAGAGAATGAGACCCATTAAAGGAAGATGGGCCACTCAAGAAAGATGACCCATTAAAGGAATAAGGCCCATTAGATGAATGAGGCCCGTTATGAGAATGAGGCACATTAAGATGATTAACAGTGAGTCTTTGGGCCTGGACCATGTCCATTTAGAAAATAAGAGGTGATAAGTGGGCCATGAGATTTGCTTGTGGGTCGGAAGGGCCACGGGGAGATGGGCCCGCGTGGGAAGAGGAGTCCATGCGGGAATAGGAAGACGAGGAAGAGGAAGGGTAATATACAGAGAAAAATGGAGCTCCATGAGGGCAAATGGAGACTTTATACATGGAAAATCAGGAAAATACAATGAGAGAAGTAAGGTCTCGAGAATCAAGGGGGGGTGACTCAATAATGCAAAGAAAGAAGAAAAGAAACCTAGGACACTACGACTAAACAAACAGACACACAGAATGGACTAGCCTAAATGGGCCTAACAACAAAACTTATATGGATGATGCGGGATGCAACACAAAAAAACACAAGCGGGCTTGGACAAGCCCAAACACCACAAACAATTTGAAGGATTTCACCAAGCCAAACAAGTTAACATGATGGGAAATATTGTAATGTCAAAGTTTCGGGTGGGCCTTTTAATGATTTGGATTGAGATTAATTCCCTCAAGATAGGTATCATATAGGAAATAAGGTCCAAACTTTGGGTTGACTAAGGTTAACTCCTTCACAACATATGCAAATGCAAGCCTAAGTGGTGGAAAGGTACAACCGGCCCGACGTCCGTGTGGGAATCCACGGCTCGTGGGGACTTACAGAGGTCTCAAATAAGATCACCTAGTCGAGCCCAGGGAATATGGGAGCTAGAGGATCACTTACCAAGGGGAATGCAACTACAATATGTGAATATGCATGGCCCTATGTGCACCGGAGTGCATGCAATTTCTAACCTAAGCCTAGCACATCAAAACAATGATGAAATCATGCTAACATCACAAAATGCATGAAAAATGCAAAACAATATGAATAACAATGATGCAAGACCTGAAATAGGGACAACTAGGCACTAAAAGATAAAAAAAATCATCAAAGGACAACGTACCTTTGTGTTTGCCCCCAGACCTACAAGTGAGTTTTATGCATAAAATACAAAAATGAAGGCAATATTTAAGTAGGTAAATGAAGTCCAATGCATGCAAATAATATGTGGATGTGAAGATAATACAAAATACTACCCAATGGAATCAAGAAACAGCCAAAACAGACCGTCGAAGGCAATTTAAATCAGCAAGCAAAATGGCCCTGTGAATCTGCCCCAAATATGCCTAAGACTCGATGCAAAAATATAAAAATAGAGGTAATTTTTAAATATGTAAATGATGTCCAAATGATGCAAATTTTATATGTATGGAAAGACAATACAAAGGACAGAACAACGTAACAAAAATCAGCCCAATCCGACGTCGGGAGACAAAGTTATGCCCGAATGAACAAGGCCCCTATGAATCTGTCCCGAATCTGCCTAAAAACTAGATGCAAAAATTCAAAAATGAAGGCAATTTTTAAATATTTAAATGATTTTCAAATGATGCAAACTCTATATGTATGGAAATACAATACAAAGGACAGCACAACGCAATGAAAATCAGCCCAATCCGACGTCGGGAGGCAAAGTTATACCAAAATGAATAAGGCCCCTGTGAACAGAAATCCTGCCCGGCCAGAACCACTAAAAGGTCCCTAGATGACCGTTTTTACCCTATAAGCAGTCTCCTGGATGACCGCCCAAGTGTTGGACGGTCCTGGGAGGACCGTTTATAACCCCAGAGGGTATGGGCGGTCCTGGAAAGGCCGTTTAAAGGTCTAGGCGGCCCTACGATAGATCGTGTACCCCTGACAGACCCGAAAATGGACTAAATGATAGAAAAACGTGGAAAAGACAACCCAAACATGCGTGAACACCCACCCAACATGCAAGAGACTAAAAATACGATGCGATGGGCACTAGGTGTCCCACCGTGATCACCAAAAAAAGGGTGTAAGTAGATTAATCTACCCCACCCCTGAACTATGAACATGCACATAAACATGAACATGTAAAACATGAAATATAGACAATGAAGGGCAAAGGGGCGATGATGAAAAGAAAAAAACCGTGATCGCCACCCAAGGAATAGTAGTAGAAAATAGATGCTATAATGAAATCAAATCTACCGCGTACCTTGGGAAATGAGGAAGAAGATGCGGCCCGAAGGGAAGCCGCTACCACGTGAGATCACCCTTGAAAGGATGCGGGGAATCGATCGTGGGTGTAGCAACCCTAATAAATGAATAATTGAAATGAATTAAAACATATATATTACAGAAGTAATATATATATAAAAGGAATAGGGTTAATTGGACGAAATAAAACAAATTAAAAATAACGCCTCTTATTAAGGCGTTAATTTATAAATAAACGCCTCTACCAATGGCGTGAATAAAGAAAGGACGCCCACACCTACGGTCGTCAGTTCTCACGCGACCAAATGAGTAAGTAAAAGAAACGCCTCTACCTTGGGCGTGTTTTAAAACAAGAAACGCCCTTTTTAAAGGCGCTTTTTAAGAAACGCCCTTATGCAAGGCGTTAATTCAAGAATACACGCCCTGACCAAAGGCGTTAATTCAGTTCGTGATCCGTTCGAACCCAGAGCTTATCCAAGGAAAGATTAACCTAATCTAGTAAGTGTCTATTAAAGTAAGGACTCTATTAAGGATATATTACCCTCAATCAAACACTACTCTTGTTAGGACTTCCAAAATCCTATAAATAACATGTTCGATCGAACCCTAAAACCCATTTGATCGAACGTCTGCTGCTAGGTACGTGAAGAAAAAACGGTTCCTCTATTCTTTTATTTTTCTGCTTCTATTACATGAAGAACTAATGTTCTTCATCTGATTCTGTTATAGGTCTGTAAGGTGGCGTACGTGAAAGAACAAGGTATGTTCTCCACCATATACCTGTGAAGATTGATTTCATATCTTCATATTCCTTCCTCTCTTTTCCTACAGGTTGATTGAAGGCTATCATCTCCGTCATATTCATCAACTAAAATCTTCCTTCTTCCTGTCCAAGGTGTTCTTCTCAAGTTATTCACCGGTCATCTCCAAATCTATTTTTAAGGTAGGATTTTCTCAAGTTATTGTAGCCCAAATAAGAATTAATGCAAGATATCTATACATACGTATATGAGCATGGCATGCATACTGTTTATAAGGTTTTATTACGTTTTCTGCAAAATTTTGAAAGAAACGCCCTTGATTAGGGCGCTAATTTAAAAGAAACGACCATGCTAGTGGTCGTCAATTTAATATTTGACGCCCTCTACGCAGGCGTTAATTTCATAAGAATCGCATGTGATTAATAATTGATCCTGTTTAAAAATTACAATACATATGAAATATTGATTTTTAATATCTTGCATGACTCTGTGAATTCCTGTTAAATTTTACTGCCATGACATGTCTCCTGTCTCTCGAAATATTATTTATTAAAATATCGTAAATCCCTTGAAATTCACGACTTGGACAAAGTCGTTTTCCATATTCTAACGCCCCAGTACAAGGCGTGAATCTGAAAAGTAACGCCCCTTCCTAGGGCGTGTATCTGTTAAAATCCTGAAATTCACATATTCTGTAAAATGGAATTAGAAAGTAACGCCCCTTCCAAGGGCGCGTTTTTGATAAATTTCTGAGAATAATTATATCCTGTCGAATATGTAAATGATGAGACGCCTGCCTCTGCAGTCGTCAACTTTGAAGAAACGCCCCCAGGAAAGGCGTGTTTTTGATAAATTAATGAAATAATGGAAATTCTGCAAATTGGCAATACATGTAAACGCCCTTCTGTTAGGCGTTAATTATTCAATACACGACTTTACTTAAGTCGTTATTTTACTGTAAACTGATTTTATCCTGATTCTATTACCGATGGTTTCATATTATACATATATATATATATATCGGCACTATTCTCCACTCCGTGAGTATAGTCCCACGTTTCATGTTGATTTATCGATCACACTCAACTCTCATTGACATACAAGCTCTCCATTGGACATTCCGTTCCTTTGGACTAGCGAGTTAGTCATAGAGACCTCCGTAAGACTCCTCGTAGCCTTGGATTCCCTCAAGGCCGACTGAGCTGGTTGTACCCTAAAAACCCATTACACGATCCTTGCCATGTCAATCTAAAGAAACATGGTATACCGGCCCTTATGATTATACAAAGAGTATATCATAAGCAATTCTTGATGGGATGATGATATCATGCCATATCGTGTCATTCTTGTAAACCCCAATTCTATGATAAGAATGAGGGTATCTTGCTTGATCTAATGTTCATGTGGACCTCAATTCTATATAAAGAATGTCCATATTGATTTGTCATGGTACCTAAGTTAAGGGAACCATATTCTACCTAGTTTTATCGACATCGTGATTATACCGTTATTATCGCCATTCTATGTCCTTTGTCATATTTTGAACTCTATTCTATCAAAGTTGTCATACGTATCTACAAGCTTGATTATTGAAATTCTATATTGGCTATACAAACAAGAGTGGATGTCAAAACACATGATAAATGCCTGCGCATATAGGGCCCGATCTGGTCCTGGGAGGAGCACCCGAAAGTACTTGTGCCCATGGGAGTTAAAATGATAAGGTATCTGGCATTATACCGAGTACTTGACTTGCTTGATTGGACATTCCACACACATCTTGTACTTGACTCGTACTTGACATGAAATGAAATGCGTGGCCCGAAAAAGGGTAATTTACTTGCTTGATACATGATAGCCAAAGTTCTTGACATGACTTGTTAAATGTACTTGCTTGAATATCTCGAATAAACTTGTTATCTTGTTGGAAGTTCATGACTAAGTTCATCTTATTTTCTTGATATTACATTCTCTCTATCTTGTCGTTTCATGCGAGCATGCATAGCTTTATTGCATCCATGAAAATGTAATTACTTAAACCACTTGCTAGTACTTGAGATATAATTTCCTACTGAGCGTTCGCTCATTCCGTTTGTCCCTTTTTACTTTTCAGGTAAGTCCGACGACGATGGAAGTCAATCGGATGGGAATGGTCAAGAGTGAAAGTGATAGAGCTTCTACAAGTGTCGTCTAGTCTTTTCCATAGTTTCTTGAGTCAACTATGTATTCTTTTCCTTTTTATTAAACAGAGTATTGGATTTGTAATAGTCTATCCATTATGAAATAAAGGATTGGGTTATCTTGCTATTTTGCGCATCTCTGTCTTTGTGTCGAATACACGACCACTCTGATTGACATGATTGATATAGACACGTCGCGCATCTCCGGGTATCTTCCGCGCTCGGGGCGTGACAGTCTTTGTGGTATCAGAGCCTAAGGTATTCAATTCCTAGGAAACCCAAGTCCAAGGATAGGTTTCAAAACCTTTAACCAAGTGAGAGTGGGTAGAACCAAGGGTTAAATGATCAATGAGTCCTTTATAAGATCATAGTGATATAATACTAACATAGCTATTGTAATTGTAGGATAATGGCTGCCGAACGTGCTCAATGGCGCAACATGCAGCGTACCCTTCAAGGGATGACCCAAGTGCTACAACAGGTAGCACAAGGTGGTGCTCCACGAGCTGGAAGCTTACACCAAGCATTCAAGAATATGAATCCCCCGAAGTTCATGGGATCGACCGATCCAGACGATGCCGAGCATTGGGTTCGGGAGATTGAACGTATATTCCGTGTCATGCAATGCACGGATCAGGACAAAGTCTTATTAGCTACTTTCCAGTTAGAAAAGGATGCTAGATGCTGGTGGGAGTCGATTGAAGCTACTATTGACCCAACTCAAGTTACATGGGGTGAATTCGTTGAATATTTCAACGCCAAATATTTCTCTGATAGGGTCCAGGAAAGAAGGCCGCCGAATTTGCCGCATTAAAGCAAAGATCTTTATCGGTGGCTGATTATGAAGCACAGTTCTCTAGACTGTCTAGATATGCTAAGCATTTAATTGGCACGGAAAAGATGAAAGCCCGTAGATTTCTTAATGGGCTTAGGCCCCACTACATTACTCAACTGGCGCCTATGGATATTCAAGTTTATACTGAAATAGTGCGCCGAGCTCAGTTGCTTGAAGATGCCACGGAACTATCTGATAGGATCCGTGGGAAAGACAAAAAGGAGCAAGTCACAAGTTCGGGTTCTTTTAAACCCAACTTTAAGAAGAGGCCCAATAATGGAGGTTCTTCCTCTCAAGATCAGAAGTACAAGAAATCCAAGCCTTTCTCTATCACCACTACCCCTTCAAACGTAGTATGCAAGCATTGTGACAAGGCTGGTCACAAAACAGAAGAATGCTGGAGGAAATTAGGAGCATGTCTCCGTTGTGGGAGTCGTGAACATCGGATTCCCGATTGTCCATTAATGAATGACCAAGACGGTGAGGGTAAACGCCCAGTGACAAGGAACGCGCGTCTTCATGCAATCCAAGAGACCGAACCAGAAGAAGAAGGCGGATTGGTGGAAGGTACATTAAAAATTTGTTCCAAATATGCACATGTCTTATTTGATACGGGTGCATCGCATTCCATTATTTCCAAGAAGTTTGCTGACCCATTACCTCTAGAACCAGAATGGATGAAAATAGTGTTGTCTACTCCTCTCGGAAACGAGACGGATATCACGCATCATTACCAAAACTGTGAGGTGTTGGTTCGAGGAAAGAATTTTCCTATTGATCTTATCTGCTTAGATCTAAAAGAATATGATGTTATACTAGGAGCAGATTGGTTATCTAAGTACCAGGCAACGGTTGATTGCCGTAATAGCAAGATTGTTTTCAAAGAATTTCCAGAACTGACTTATACTAGTCCTAAGAGTCGAAGCAAATCCCCTCTTATTTCGGCTCTTCGAGCAAGCAAGCTCGTCAGGAAAGGATGTGTATCCTTCCTTGCTTTTGTCACTAATAAAGAAGCTAAGAAACCAAGATAGAAGACGTTCAAGTAGTACGAGAATTCCCAGACGTATTTCCGGAAGAATTGCCGGGATTACCCCCGCAAAGAGATGTGGCCTTTACCATCGACTTAGTCCCTGGTGCTGGTCCGGTTTCAAAGGCACCATATAGAATGTCCCCTGCTGAACTCAAGGAGTTGAAGGAGCAGTTGATGGAACTAATCCGAAAAGGGTTTATTAGACCAAGTACTTCCCCGTGGGGAGCACCAGTCTTATTTGTAAAGAAGAAGGATGGATCCATGAGATTGTGTATTGACTATCGACAGTTGAATCATCTTACTATCAAGAACAAGTATCCACTGCCGAGAATCGATGAATTGTTTGATCAGATTTCAGGATCCAAATATTTCTCCAAGATTGATCTCCGGTCGGGATATCATCAATTAAGGATCAAGGATGATGACATTCACAAGACCGCATTCAGAAGCAGGTATGGCCATTACGAATTTGTTGTTATGCCTTTTGGACTAACAAATGCCCCTGCTGCCTTTATGCAGTTAATGAATAGCATATTCAGGCCTTACTTGGATCAATTCATAGTAGTCTTCATCGATGATATATTGATATATTCTAAGACTAAGGAAGAACATGAAGAGCATTTGAGGATTGCATTGCAAGTCTTGAGGACAAATCAATTATATGCTAAACTCAGCAAATGCGAGTTCTGGCTTGAAGAAGTGGCTTTTCTCGGACATGTCATATCCAAGGACGGTTTATCTGTGGATCCGTCAAAAGTTGAAGCTGTGAGAGACTGGGAGAGACCCACTAACGCAAGCGAGATCAGAAGTTTCTTAGGTCTTGCAGGCTATTATCGGCGATTTATCAAAGATTTCTCTAAGATCGCCGTACCACTTACAAGATTAACTCGTAAGGAGATCCGATATGAATGGAGTGAGGAATGTGAAAGCAGTTTCCAAACTCTCAAGGATCATCTCACCACAGCTCCGGTCTTAGCCCTACCAATTGAAGGAGAGAAATTCGAGGTCTACACTGATGCTTCTGGCATTGGCCTCGGATGTGTTCTAATGCAACATGGGAAGGTCATAGCATACTCTTCTCGTCAACTGAAGAAGCATGAGGAGAATTACCCCGTCCATGACTTGGAATTGGCCGCGGTAGTATTTGCCCTAAAGATATGGAGACACTATCTCTATGGGGTACAGTTTACTGTATACTCCGATCACAAAAGTCTCAAATATCTATTTTCACAAAAGGAGCTGAACATGAGACAAAGACGTTGGCTAGAATATCTCAAGGACTTCGACTTCAGTATACAATACCATCCCGGAAAGGGTAATTATGTGGCTGATGCCCTTAGTCGAAAGCCGAGAGCAAAGATAGCAAATTGTATGATACAAGAATGGAGGTTACTTGAACAATTCTCCGAGCTCAATATAAGCTTGGACACGGAATCCAAATTTGTCACACTATCCATGTAAGCATACAGTCAGATTTGTTATCTGAGATACAAACACTTCAGGATGATGATCCTATGTTAGTAGAAATCAAAGGCAGATTAGAAGGACAATCTGATTTTCAACTAACTTCTGATGGAAGATTATCGTTCAAAGATAGAACTTGTATACCCGATTGTCCGGAATTAAAGAAGAAGATCTTAGATGAAGCTCACAGATCAAGATACACTATTCATCCTGGATCAACTAAAATGTACCAAGATGTAAAGAGGAACTTTTGGTGGCCCAATATGAAAAGAGAAATAGCGGACTATGTATCACGCTGTCTCACATGCCAACAGGTCAAGGCGGAACACCAAAAGCCTGCGGGAAAACTACATCCTCTAGATATTCCTAAGTGGAAATGGGAGGATATTGGTATGGACTTCATCATGGGTTTGTCTAAATCTAAAGGAGGACATGATGGAATCTGGGTTATCATTGACCGATTGACTAAATCGGCACATTTCTTGCCAATCAAAAGCCGATGGTCGATTGATGTGCTAGCTGCACTATACATTAAAGAAATAGTCAGGATACATGGAATTCCTGTCTCAATCGTGTCTGATAGGGATCCCCGTTTTACTTCTCATTTTTGGAAGGGATTACAACATTCGTTGGGGACAAGGCTCAACTTTAGTACTGCTTTTCACCCACAAACGGATGGTCAGACCGAGCGAACTAATCAAGTTGTTGAAGATATGCTGAGAGCATGCATTATTGACTTTGGAGGAAGCTGGCATGACCACTTACCTTTAGTTGAATTTGCATATAATAATAGCTACCAAGCTAGTATCCAAATGGCACCTTTCGAAGCCTTATACGGAAGGAGTTGCCGATCTCCCATATGTTGGAACGAAGTTGGAGAGAAACAACTATTAGGTCCAGACATGGTAAGGGATACAACTGAGAAGATACAGGTAATCAGAGAAAGATTACAAGTTGCTCAGACCAGACAAAAGACTTATGCAGATACAAGAAGAAGAGATCTTGAATTCCAAATCGGAGATCATGTATTTCTTAAAATATCCCCTGGACGTGGCATACGAAGATTTGGTGTTAAGGGCAAGCTTACGCCAAGATTCATCGGACCATTTGAGGTACTCGAAAGAGTTGGCGAGGTTGCTTATCGCATCGCGTTGCCTCCTCAGTTGTCCGAGGTACACAATGTATTTCACATATCTATGTTGAAGAAGTATGTGCACGATCCGTCACATATTATTGAGCATGGAGATCTGGTGATCCAGAAAGATCTCACATATGAACAGAGGCCCTTGAAGATATTAGATCGAGAAATACGAGCTCTAAGGAATAAGGTTATTCCCATGATCAAGGTGCAATGGAATAAGAATCCTGAACGCGAAGCGACATGGGAGACCGAGGAATCTATGAAGAAACGATTTCCCGAGTTATTCTAAGAGGTATATGTCCTACACTCTCCGCATGTATAATTATATATATATTGAATTTGGGGACCAAATTCTTTTTAAGTGGGGGAGGGTGTAGCAACCCTAATAAATGAATAATTGAAATGAATTAAAACATATATATTACAGAAGTAATATATATAAAAGGAATAGGGTTAATTGGACGAAATAAAACAAATTAAAAATAACGCCTCTTATTAAGGCGTTAATTTATAAAGAAACGCCTCTACCAATGGCGTGAATAAAGAAAGGACGCCCACACCTACGGTCGTCAGTTCTCACGCGACCAAATGAGTAAGTAAAAGAAACGCCTCTATCTTGGGCGTGTTTTAAAACAAGAAACGCCCTTTTTCAAGGCGCTTTTTAAGAAACGCCCTTATGCAAGGCGTTAATTCAAGAATACACGCCCTGACCAAAGGCGTTAATTCAGTTCGAGTTCCGTTCGAACCCAGAGCTTATCCAAGGAAAGATTAACCTAATCTAGTAAGTGTCTATTAAAGTAAGGACTCTATTAAGGATATTTTACCCTCAATCAAACACTACTCTTGTTAGGACTTCCAAAATCCTATAAATAACATGTTCGATCGAACCCTAAAACCCATTTGATCGAACGTCTGCTGCTAGGTACGTGAAGAAAAAACGGTTCCTCTATTCTTTTATTTTTTCTGCTTCTATTACATGAAGAACTAATGTTCTTCATCTGATTCTGTTATAGGTCTGTAAGGTGGCGTACGTGAAAGAACAAGGTATGTTCTCACCATATACCTGTGAAGATTGATTTCATATCTTCATATTCCTTCCTCTCTTTTCCTACAGGTTGATTGAAGGCTATCATCTCCGTCATATTCATCAACTAAAATCTTCCTTCTTCCTGTCCAAGGTGTTCTTCTCAAGTTATTCACCGGTCATCTCCAAATCTATTTTTAAGGTAGGATTTTCTCAAGTTATTGTAGCCCAAATAAGAATTAATGCAAGATATCTATACATACGTATATGAGCATGGCATGCATACTGTTTATAAGGTTTTATTACGTTTTCTGCAAAATTTTGAAAGAAACGCCCTTGATTAGGGCGCTAATTTAAAAGAAACGACCATGCTAGTGGTCGTCAATTTAATATTTGACGCCCTCTACGCAGGCGTTAATTTCATAAGAATCGCATGTGATTAATAATTGATCCTGTTTAAAAATTACAATACATATGAAATATTGATTTTTAATATCTTGCATGACTCTGTGAATTCCTGTTAAATTTTACTGCCATGACATGTCTCCTGTCTCTCGAAATATTATTTATTAAAATATCGTAAATCCCTTGAAATTCACGACTTGGACAAAGTCGTTTTCCATATTCTAACGCCCCAGTACAAGGCGTGAATCTGAAAAGTAACGCCCCTTCCTAGGGCGTGTATCTGCTAAAATCCTGAAATTCACATATTCTGTAAAATGGAATTAGAAAGTAACGCCCCTTCCAAGGGCGCGTTTTTGATAAATTTCTGAGAATAATTATATCCTGTCGAATATGTAAATGATGAGACGCCTGCCTCTGCAGTCGTCAACTTTGAAGAAACGCCCCCAGGAAAGGCGTGTTTTTGATAAATTAATGAAATAATGGAAATTCTGCAAATTGGCAATACATGTAAACGCCCTTCTGTTAGGCGTTAATTATTCAATACACGACTTTACTTAAGTCGTTATTTTACTGTAAACTGATTTTATCCTGATTCTATTACCGATGGTTTCATATTATACATATATATATATATATCGGCACTATTCTCCACTCCGTGAGTATAGTCCCACGTTTCATGTTGATTTATCGATCACACTCAACTCTCATTGACATACAAGCTCTCCATTGGACATTCCGTTCCTTTGGACTAGCGAGTTAGTCATAGAGACCTCCGTAAGACTCCTCGTAGCCTTGGATTCCCTCAAGGCCGACTGAGCTGGTTGTACCCTAAAAACCCATTACACGATCCTTGCCATGTCAATCTAAAGAAACATGGTATACCGGCCCTTATGATTATACAAAGAGTATATCATAAGCAATTCTTGATGGGATGATGATATCATGCCATATCGTGTCATTCTTGTAAACCCCAATTCTATGATAAGAATGAGGGTATCTTGCTTGATCTAATGTTCATGTGGACCTCAATTCTATATAAAGAATGTCCATATTGATTTGTCATGGTACCTAAGTTAAGGGAACCATATTCTACCTAGTTTTATCGACATCGTGATTATACCGTTATTATCGCCATTCTATGTCCTTTGTCATATTTTGACTCTATTCTATCAAAGTTGTCATACGTATCTACAAGCTTGATTATTGAAATTCTATATTGGCTATACAAACAAGAGTGGATGTCAAAACACATGATAAATGCCTGCGCATATAGGGCCCGATCTGGTCCTGGGAGGAGCACCCGAAAGTACTTGTGCCCATGGGAGTTAAAATGATAAGGTATCTGGCATTATACCGAGTACTTGACTTGCTTGATTGGACATTCCACACACATCTTGTACTTGACTCGTACTTGACATGAAATGAAATGCGTGGCCCGAAAAAGGGTAATTTACTTGCTTGATACATGATAGCCAAAGTTCTTGACATGACTTGTTAAATGTACTTGCTTGAATATCTCGAATAAACTTGTTATCTTGTTGGAAGTTCATGACTAAGTTCATCTTATTTTCTTGATATTACATTCTCTCTATCTTGTCGTTTCATGCGAGCATGCATAGCTTTATTGCATCCATGAAAATGTAATTACTTAAACCACTTGCTAGTACTTGAGATATAATTTCCTACTGAGCGTTCGCTCATTCCGTTTGTCCCTTTTTACTTTTCAGGTAAGTCCGACGACGATGGAAGTCAATCGGATGGGAATGGTCAAGAGTGAAAGTGATAGAGCTTCTACAAGTGTCGTCTAGTCTTTTCCATAGTTTCTTGAGTCAAATATGTATTCTTTTCCTTTTTGTTAAACAGAGTATTGGATTTGTAATAGTCTATCCATTATGAAATAAAGGATTGGGTTATCTTGCTATTTTTGCGCATCTCTGTCTTTGTGTCGAATACACGACCACTCTGATTGACATGATTGATATAGACACGTCGCGCATCTCCGGGTATCTTCCGCGCTCGGGGCGTGACAGTGGGTACACCTCCTCTCCTTCCAGTCGGCTAGATGGAGAGGGCCTCACGTCCTATTGATTGTCTCCTGCAAAACAAAGCCACAAAAATAAGAGAAAACCCATTAGAATATGGTGGTGTAGCACATGTCCCGAAATGATAAAACATCGTGCAAGAAAGGGGGAGAACGCACCGGGGGAGGGTTTTTAACGCCTATGAATGGGTGCAAATAAAAGGTGGGAGTGATGTGCATGCATAGGATTTGAAATCACGAGAAATGGTTGAGAGAATAAGGAGAAAAGTGATGTGCAAAACGGAGAAAAATGCAGAAACGTGCAGAAATAGTGCGATTTGTGATGATTTTGAAAAAGTAGGAGATGAGAAGTAATGATAGGAGCGATGAAAATGAGCCCAAAGAGGTGGAAATCAAAGTAGAGACTTCCCTCTTCGAAGTAGGGTCAAAGGTGTGAGTCGACGATCTAGCATGGCCTCGCCCCGAGTCCAATAAGTGCCCCCCCCCCGAACTGTGAACTGGGCAAAATTTATAGAAAAATGCTGAAAACCCTAACTTTCCCCCACGATTCCCAAGGATGGAGACCACCATATCTCGAGATCTATGGATCAATCTCGAGATAATAGATAGGATAAGAGCTAGGAACAAATGTGACTCTTTTTGGTGGAATGATATGGAAGATAGAGTCCTTGGAAGGTGGCCCCGAAGCCTAATCTGCCAAGGTTTGTGTTACATGAAAGTGCATAAAACCTGATATTGTGGTCAAGATTCCCGCAAATATATTCCACTAAATTTCAAGTTATATGGCTTAAACTCGAGATAATAGTGGTGGAAAGAGGCAGAAACAAACGAGAAGTGATTTGGTGGAATATTCGAGAAGATAGAGCCTTAGAAAGGTGACCCCGACGAACAGAAATTAATCTTAGAGTCCAGGGCGAAGAAAACGGAGTTTAGGGTCATCTGGACTCTTTGGGGAATAAACGGTCTATCGCGTGGCCATTTTTGAATGGGGCGATCTAGGGGTAGACCGCCCAATAAACCAGGGGGCGATCGGGAGACTTTTGGCACAAAAACTGAATAAACGGTCATCCACAGACCGTTTTTTGAAAAAGGCAGTCTCAAGAAGACCGTCAATTTACATTTAAAAAATAATAAAAATAAAATAAAAAATTTATAAAATTTATAAAATTAAACGGTGTTTATTGTTCACATGGTCAACTGTTGACCATTTTTTTCATTGAACGGTCCACTAGTGACCGTTTCTTCATGGGACGGTGACCTATTGACCGTTTTGCTACCAGGCTCGCGCAACTTTAGAAATCAGCAAATATGTTGAAAACGGTGTAGAATTAGGGAAAATGATAGAAGAAGAAATTGTACATAACTGAAGGATAAACAACTTTCATGAAGAGAGCAAGATGAAAAGACGATCAGAAGGGAGAGAAAGTGTGGTGAGAACAGAGAAAAACACTGAGACTTAAAACGGTGTAGAACTGGATAATGGCGTAGAAGAAGAAAATGTAGGGCTTTAAAAATGGAACAACTTTGGTGAAGGATACTTAATGAATAAAGGAGCAGAAGAGGATGAAAAAGGACCACTTTTCAAGACTGCGTAGCGAAAGGGGCCGAATGCTTGAGGGAAGTCGACCTAAATGGGTCGTAAGTCGACTTGGAAAGCCGAAAGGTGATAGAATAGGCTCCAGGGCTCTAAGAAATAATGATCTCCAAGGCTCAATGGGAATAGAACAATGAAATGGGCTTGAAATCCATCCAAGGAACGCTCCAAAATAACGGGTAATTCGGGGCAAAAAAATGATGAATAAGAGAAATGACGCAACTTGCGGGCTAAAAACGGGTGTCAACAATGTGTTCCCCGAGATTGTCATTCTTGTTGTCATGGGTCTTTTCTTGGTAAGCTGCTCGTTGCATGACTAGTCCATTATAGTCGTGTGGTCAACTGTTAATGTGCCTTGATGTGACCCAGCTTGCAGTTGTGTTCCGTGGTTCTGTGTTCAGTGCGGAGCCGGGATCCTACAAGTGCTGCCATTGTTGTTATTTTATCGCTATTTCTCTATGATTTTGTGTATTTGTCTTGGCATTGTGTGGACCAGGTCTTGTCGGTTAGCTTCGTTGTACTCTCTTCTCCTGGCAGAGTTAGCTTGCGAGTCGATCAGATGTAATATCTAAGTGAGGAATGACTTGA
Organism: Amorphophallus konjac; assembly: GCA_022559845.1. Classification (NCBI taxonomy): domain Eukaryota; kingdom Viridiplantae; phylum Streptophyta; class Magnoliopsida; order Alismatales; family Araceae; genus Amorphophallus; species Amorphophallus konjac. Next base: position 186,574,995 of record CM040125.1, read on the forward strand.
TTATGCTTGTGGTCCAGTGCTGTCATTGGTGCCTTGTGTGCCAGGTGTTCCCTGTTGCCTTTGACACTGGATCCGATGATGTTGTCGAGCTGTCAGCTGAGAGGACTATGTCTCCTTGTTTAAGCTGATACTCGTCGTGTCTGTCAATTTTTTTTTTCCAATATCTGTTGTCGTGGCATGTGTCGTGTCTCCTTCTCTGCGAGACGTAAGCGGCGTTGCCTTATTTTGGAGGTGTCGGACTTGTGTTCACTTTTGTCATGCTTGATCCAGAGCGTGTGCTCATGATTGTACTCTGTCGGTGTCCCTCTGAACTGTGTTCTCTCGAGATTCGTGTCGTTTCAAGTTATGTCTTGGGGTTGTTCTTCCCTGCTTCTCCTTTGCTAGTCCTTAAATTTCGAGGACAAAATTTCTTGAAGGAGAGGAGGATGTAATGCCCTGCATCCTTATTGGACTCTTATTAGGTCTTTCGGATCCTTTTTGGAGAGTTTCGAAACACTTTTATGGGTCCTGAGTTGAGTTTTACGATCCGTGTGAGTTTTTCTATCGTACTAGTTACGGAACCCTGTGGTGAGTTTATTCTCACTTCATCGACTCGTGGATGCCGCAGTTGCATTGTGCTCTTCCCGAGGATCGTTTCGACTATTTTTATGTATTTTTCTGATCTAGTCCATTTTCGAGCCAAAAATCAAAATTTCAGAAATTATGAAAATTCCTAATTTCTTTTTCCATTTTCCATTTTCCATTTTCCTTTTTCTTTCTTCTTCCTCTCTCCTTTCCCTCATTCGCCACCGTGACTCCTTTCTCCCTCATTTTCTCTCTTCTCTCGCCCTTCCGGCTTCGGCTGCAGACGGAGGAGGCTCGGGCAGGCAGAGGTGATGCTGTGGGAGTGGTCAGGTGCGCGATGGGGCGAGGATCAGACCGTTTTTGGCACGATCCCAAACGGTGGATTCAAAGTCGACGGTCGAACTCGCGATGCGGTTTTTGGCCTGGTTTAGTCACTATGGTGCATGGTTTCGTCGGTGGAGGTAGGGTGACGGAAGCTCTACTTCTCCTCTGTGTTTTCCCTACAATTTCACATTATTCAGTGCAAGTTTGAGCGGGTTTCGCTCAGTTTTGGTAAAATCATGCTTTAGGGGTGTTCGCAGGGTTCGTCAGAAAATGGTGACGATTTTTAGATCAGTTAGTATCAATCGAACCCCTGGAATGCCAGCGTTCCAGATTCGCTGATTTCGTGTCGATCGGTTGTCAATTGGGGCCGGTACGAGCCCGGGAACCCCGGTGACTCTAATAGGGTTAATTCGGTGGAATTACCCGTTTCAACCCAATTGTGCGTCGTTTTGACCCCTTCCGGAGTGTGGAAGGTCGGTATTGTGATTGTAGTTGTTTTCCCCTTCGATCGGAATCGAACGGGGCGTGGAATCGGACTCGAACGTCAAAGTTCTGCCGATTTTCCGTCGTGACCCGTCGACCGGACCAGGTGGGTTGGTCGACTGGTAGAAACCCTCGGGACTGTGTCAGTCCAGCTGTTGGTCCGGTCAATTGGACCACCTGGGCCGGTCGACCGACCCCAGGGTTCAGGTCGACTGGAATGCTCCATTTTCGCCCGTTTTGAGTCCTGGTCGGTCCGGTTGAGACCCAATGACGACTGACCTATGGTCTCACGAGTGTCCCGGACACCCTGTGGGTTCCGTGTCCGTGTTTCTGGGGTGTCGAAAGGTGCCGTGTTACTTTGATTAGCGTGCCCATAGGTGTGTGTATCTCGGGCTTTGTATTACGCTCGATCGAGTCACCGTGTATCGGTGTGAGTGCGGTGGGGTTCCTCCGCATCTGAGTGGCCTTCCTTGAGTTCCCATCTTGTGGGAATGATCTCGGCGGTTGTGGTCTGCCTCGGTATTCATGTTACCGTGGTCTTAGACCTAGTCAAGATTTTAAGTCGGTTGGCCTTGGCGGTCGAACCTTCCTGTGTTTCTTCGCTATAGCGCGTCTTTCTTACGCAGCTACATGTCGTTTCACTTAGGTCAATGTTTTAGGGCGGTTAGTATGACGGTTGTCTCTTGGACCGCCTAGTCCGTGTGGCGGGTCTATGTTAGGTCGCTTTGGTGGTTTGTCTGAATAGGTCAGTTCAGGGTTGACTGGGTTTAGCAGCCTAATCCTTGACCGCTATAGTCACCTAGCGGCCCATTCTAAGACCACCAGCGTATGTTCCTTCGGTTAATTTCTGAGTGTTGTTTCCTGATGTTTTGACTTCTGATTATCTCGGCTTGACCTTATGGTTTGCCATTCCCGTGGATATCTTTTGATGTCCTATGAGGGCTATGGCCACGTTATCAGATAACCATGAGTTTTCTTGCTTGAAGTTGGATTCTCTTCCCTATTGTATAATCGTCATTGTCTGGTTCTTGTCAACCCGGGGTGACCCAGTGGTTGACAGGTAACCTTGTGTGTGTCTCGGTGGTTTCATTCAGTCCGAGACATGGTTCTGGATGCCTCGAGATATCATCTTAGCTCAATTTACGTGTCCAGGTGTGTTGCAGGTCTTGTTGATCCCTCAAGTCTCCGTGTGTCGTTTACGCGGTCATGTCGTTTCCCCTGGCTTAGGATTAGACCGATTGGCGGCATGTTTCGCTAGCGCAACAATCTTGACTCCGAGTCGTGAGACTCAAGGATCGTTGTAGTAGTAGGTCTAGTTGCCTTGTCTTGAGTCTGTCGACAGTTGTCTTGCTGCCTCGGTGCTTCGTGGTACGTACAAAAGTGCATCCTTGCCTATCTGTACTATAGCACTCTTATTTCAGAGTTCTGTGTCTAGTGAGCCTCCACTAGTCGTAGCCTTACGACACGTTACGGCGTGTCGGCCCATGTGGCGGGGCAGTTCCCGAGCTATAGTTTATAAGCTAGTTTCCATGGGCCCCTACTTAATAGTAGCGTCCTGCTGGGTGGGAAAACTAGCTAGAGACCTGGCTCTAGGCAAGAGTCAGTGTGTGCACATGTGGTCAAGGGCGTTGGAGTAACGTCGACGGGCGTTACCTTGTCTAGTCACTCGTTACTGTAGTCCCATTCTGGTTCTGAGCGTGTCTTAGTCTCTATCGTGCTTCAGGCGACAGCGTAGATGAGACACTTGTAGGCGCAGCATAAGACGTCAGGTGATGCAGCTGGCTATTCTTCTAGTGAGGGGGTGCTTCCATCACGTGACACATGACTCTCGCGTTTCTCGTGCGTCGTGACCTTTCTGTGTTAGCCCTCTCGTGGTCTTGCCCGAGGTCAGTGTTGTGTCGTGTGCACTACGTTCTAGTCGTGTGTGTGTAGTCGTGTCTAGAAGAGCGTGCACGGTAATCGAGTCGTGTATGATTTAGGGCGTCCATGTTTGTCTATATCTTCCTAGGTTTCTTGCCTGTCTCGTAGGTCAGCTTTGGGAGCCGAGGTTAGTTCTGTAGCCGTGTTTTCCTTCAGGTACGGCTTTTCCCTTTTCTTTTAGTTGTTCCTGCTTCCTTCCGTTTTCGACTTTCTTTTACAACTTTGTAGTTTAGTTTTCATGCTTTACTACTCCTGCTATTTACCTGCTGTTTTAGCGTGTTACTACGTTGTCTTTCAGTGGGGATCCGCGTAACCTCTACTGGGCCAGTGACACGAGGCTCACCCCTATTTTTCAAGTGGGTGGCGTCGTTCTGCTTCCGCGGTTCCTGGTGTGCCGTGTCCGTAGCTGCCAGCGGTACCGACGTCGGGTTTCCCCCGACCTCAGTGTACGTCTTTCTTTTCTGTCGACTGTACTGCTTGTCTTTCCTTTGGACTGGACTCTGGTATAATTGTTAAATTTAAACTGTCAATTAAAAAGTAATTTTATTTCTACGACTTTAGGAAACCGATCTAATGAAATTTAATTACTTACTATTATATCTCTGTGGCTTCAATGTACTAATCGATAATCCTTTTTCCCTTCGGAGCTTTATAGCTCTTGGGAGGCTTCATGAGTTCCAAGTGGTATCGGGTCTGCTCGGTAGTCCTATCGGGTATATCCAATATCTGGGGTCCAGGTCGTCACAACTTGCCTGGCTGCCTTGAGGGAATCCAAGGCTAGCGTAGACTTACGAAGATATCCATGATGAAATCACCAGTCTGAAGGAAGGAATATCCCACGGAGGTTTCAAACATCACCGAGAGTTAGTGTGTAATCGATAGTATCAAAACAGGGACTCCATCTACAGATGTGAGATGAGTGCCAAATAAACTCGCGATATGGGTTGAGAAACATGATAAAACTGAAAGACAGGAATCTGCGTCTCAACAAAAGTTGCTATTTAAAGAAATAGCAGCTTTTTGGAAAGTCATTCAATCTTAATTATAACAGAATTTTCTAATAAAATAATAAGAATTAACGACACTATAGACAGGCGTTAATTCTAGAATTTGCCAGAAATTAATATTTATAATTATAAATAGCGATTGTGTATGATGGCGTTCATTCTTTAAATGACGTCATGATTTAGGTCGCTCATTCATGAATTTCAACATAAATTCTATTTACTAGATTTTATAAAACAACGCCACCGTATAGGGGCGTTCATTCTTTAAATAGCGACTAGGTGACTATCGCCCATTCTTTGTTTGATGCTACACATCGGGCAACTACATTTTCAGACACATAACACTATTCAAAGACTTAAAGTTTACATAATTAGGAAAGTAAAGACATGAATAGATAGAGAAAAATATAAGGGTTCCAGGAACATGCTCATGCAATAATTTTAACATCAGGTTACATAGATATTTAATTTTAATCATGTGGCATTTATTAAATACTAAAAGAATTAGCTGATTGACAAAGGGTCACTCATTAAACTACACCCTGGCCACTATCGCTATTTCAGAAGACTTGACGACAGCTCACGCGGGCATTCATCTAATAAGCGCCCATGACGGGTCGCTATTTATAAAAATGTAGTAAAACTTCATAAACTGAAATAGGAGTCATGGAAATCCATTGGTATATGACCTATGTGCATGAATTTACTTTGATTATCATGTTGGGCTTCATATCTTGAGAACACCTACCTCTTTGGCTTGTTATGGATGACAGACAGAGATATATAAGAGATTAATAAGAGCAGCTGCAACTATGAGAACAACACTTGAGCAGTAGACATTCGGGAGAAAGTGCAGTAGCAGCTTCGGCAGCAACTGCAGAAAAAAAGCAAGAAGCAGCAGGCTTCTCTCTTCTCGCTCAGCAGTAAGAGGAATAAGAGCAATGTAGTAGCAAGCACAACGGCAACTGCAGTGGCAGTAGCAGAAGAGCAACAGTAGGAGGAAGGGGAGGAAAAAGCTTTCCCCCTTTACGTTCCCAAGTGAAAGAAGATGAAGACAATGATGTCGACGCAGGGAAGCCAATACGAGCAGCAACAGTAGCTGGAGCTTGTCAATGGAGGGGTTTATTTATAGAGATTGATATCTCTGACTTCTAATGGGATTTAAGTTTCCTTACGTGAATCCTAAGAGGCTTAAACCTTCTCATGTTGATCTTCTCCTTCCCAAATCGCAGCCACCTTCTCAGTTGGGGTTTAAAAACCTTAAATCATATTCGCTTGCAAGCTTCGAACGTAGGGAATAATATGTATCTCTCTCTCTCTATCTCTCTCTCTCTATATATATATATCCAACATTTCTTTTGGATGTAGGAAAGGTTATGGGCTTTTAAGGCCCATTTGGGATTACTTACTTTATCCAATATATATATAGGAGGCCCATATCTGTGTGTAGGTTAAGGTTATTAAGGCTCACTATACACGTTCATTACAACTGGGGATTTGGGTTTTAACAAAAAGAGTCTTTATATATATACACATATCTTTCTTTACCTAACTCATAAAGCCTTCAATTGGGTTGAGGTTTGGGCTTTAGATTTGGACCCTTGTCTTATTTATTCGAAGGTTTTATTTAATTAAGAAATTTTTATTTCCCTTAATTTATCCGGGTTGCTACAAAACCTATGAGGTTCCTCAAGGTTTCATTTAGTATGAGGGAAGCTACACTCCCTCTCATCCTCAATATCCTCCTCCTCAAGTCTATGTGGTGGACACCACCACCCAAGTGGTTGAGGCATCCTCTCAAGCCCAACCCGTTACTCAATCCACATCCGGGGAAGCTTCCCTATCTTTTGATTTAAATCAACTCATCAATGTCTTGACCCAACTAGACGATACTCAACGTCAAGCGGTCCAAGCCGCTCTTAAAGGCAAGTCTGTCCCCTCTTCCTCCTCAAATCCCCCTCAGGCTGCGGGTGGCCTTCAAGCCAACACTACCAATGACCAGGCGGTCTCACAGAAAATTCCATCCCGTCCACAAACTCCCGTTATTGTTGCGCCAGCCCAACCGGCAAGCCATTCCATGGTTATACCACAACATCCTCCACCTCCTCAATTTTAAAGAAGGCCTATGCCAAACCTGTTCCCTACCAATCTGGCCCCGGTTGAGTCTGACACCAACTCCCTTCTCCTCCAAAAGATTGCTAGCATGGAGGAACAACTCAGGATGGTCTCGGCCCCCAAAGACACTCCGGAAGTCACTCTCCCAACTCTGCCGGTCTTTCACTTGCCTCCATCCGAGATGCTAAATTTTCAGCGCTGCAATGGAGTGGGCAACCCATTCATTCATTTAAATGATTTTATGTACGAGGCATCCTTTTGGCAAAACAATAAAGCGTCTCTGGTTTATCTCTTTAGAAGGTCTCTTGATGGCCCGGCCCTTGAATGGTTTTACTCTCTGGAGCCAGCTGAAGCTAGTGATTTTGATGTTGTTCAATGAAAATTTCTACAAAAGTATAAAGACCGTATGGGTCCCTCTTTGTCTGTCACAGATTTAGTTGCTGAGAAAATGAAGCCTAAAGAGGACTTCACACAATTTGCCGATAGATTGAGGTCAATGGTCGAGAAACTAAGAGACACACTTTCGGAATTGGAGCAAGTTAAGATGATTGTTTCAAATGCTACTCTGTAATTCCATCACATTCTGGCCATGAATAACCTGAACACAATGGAGGAACTTTATGAACGGGCCCGTTACATTCAAACTCAGATGAAAGATTCTCCCATCATGGGCATGTTTGAACAAAAGCCTAGGATGATAAGGAAGAGCAACAACGTAAATAATAATGGCGGAACAACCGAGGGTATGGTCACTAATGAGCAAGTGGACGTGGTTGGCAATCCCACACATTTTCACAATCCTTCCAACCCAAGACCCCCATAGCCACAACAAAACCCCTCATTTTCCAACCCAACTCCGCAAGCAAACAACCCCACTCAGTCCTTCCATTGCCCTCCACAAAATCAAACACCCCAACAAAACTCTCCAGTTCCCCAGCAATACCACCAAGCGCCACCTCCTGCAAACTATGGTCCTCAGCAGCCAAGAAGACCACTAGGCCCCAAAAGAGTCGAATATCCTCCACTATGTAGAACTGATGTAGTGGTGTGATCTGAATTTAGAGGGGGGGTGAATGAATCCCCTCAATGATTCATGACAATTTTAGAGTTCTGAACAACAAAACTTATCTATGCAGAAGTGGAAACTTATCTACGCTGAATTAAAACATATAGACTTAGAATCTGCAGTATAAACCGAGCCTAAACATTCATCTAGCACTGAAAACACAAGAATACAAACCACGCAATGCTCAAGGATTTTTAGGTGGTTCGATCGTCCAGACCTACATCCACCCCACACTAAACCTGAGTGTGGCTTCTGCTGACACACAGCTTGAACCGCTGGGCTTTACAGCTTGCTTACAACAACTGGGCATCACAGCTTGCCATCCGCTGGGCATCACAGCTTGCCATCTACTGATTCACAGCTTCAACCGCTGGGCATTACAGCTTACGCCTCTGCTGATACACAGCTTCGCCGGGCCTTACAGCTTAGCCTCCGCTGACTAACAGCTTGCTACAAGAATATAAGAAAATAAAGGAAACTTGAATGAACTAGTGATATAAAGCTAGACAGTAAAGCTCAAAGAATATAGCTCACTAAGGAGCAGTCGTGAACTGGATTTGATCCAAGCCACAAACGAACTGTAGAGACTCCAAGCTAGGATCCCTTCTTCTTTCACTTCACGAGCACTGAACCTTCTCTGCCACTCTTTTCTTCTTCTCCTGACGATACTTTGCTTTTTCCTCTCTTCTACTTTCTTCACAGCCACTCTCTAATTCTTCAGATCTCATCCTCAGCTCTCTACTTCTCTAATTATGATTTCTCACGCTTGATCCTCACTTTCTGGTGGCTACTTCTTCTTCAGCTCACTTCTCCTTTTTCCTTAGTTCGCTTCGTCGCCCAGATCTGGAAGCTCTGCTCTCCTTTTTATGGATAGCAGATTAAGGGCTCGTGGACACACGTTTCCCACCCATCTTTTTGATCGGATATGGTTTCCAAAACTCCACGTGTCAAGATCTGATCTTCATTGCTTTCCACATGGCAATATCTCCTCATTATGGCGCGTCTTGAATCATGAGCCAAGGACTTGGTTTGCATGACTTTCGTTCAGGCCAGAACAATCTAATTAAGTCACACTCCCTTATTCTTACTATCACGTGGGACTTTAGTTCCTGAAAGTAGATTGAAGGACATTTCATCAAACATATGGTCTTCATAGTAAACAAACAAAATTCAATGGCCATATATGAAATCAAGATATATAATGCGTATATGAAAGTGTGCACAGGCCTTACTAAGTTTGTATGAAAAAACATGCACAGACCTTGTGATGCATAATGGACATATGCACAGACCTTATATGCAGTTCTAAGAAAATGTGCGCCGACTATATGAGAAATATGCACTGACCTTGTGTTTAGTGCAAGAACGTGCACTGACCTTGTCTTAGTACAAGGCAAAAGCTGCATCGACTTTAGTCAAGCGCAAAGGCAACCTTGTACCGACTTTAGTCATGCGCAAGTCAAATGTGCACTGACCTTGGTGAATCGTGCACGGACCTTTGAAACACATGTGCACAGTCCTTGTGTGAAGGAGGAGAACATGCACCTGACTCTGAAGACATATAAGCACATACCTTGAACATAGAGAGCTGCATGTGCACAGACCTCATGCGCTATGCAACATAATGTGCACAGACCTTACATGTCCATGGCAAACCTGCACGGACCTCTTCCATACGAAAGGCAAAGCATGCACTGACCTTGTATCACACAAGGCAAATGTGCACGGACCTATATATATGCAAACTGGTAACTAGCACCGACCTGGCTTACGCAGATACAGTAACTAACACTGACCTATTTAAATGCAAACTGGTAACTAGCACCGACCTTGATATATGCAAACTGGTAACTAGCACCAACCTGGTAACTAGCACCGACCTTGATATATGCTAGCACATACTTTTTGTACAGACGGCTATAACTAGCATAGACCTTGTTGTGCAAACAACACTGACTAACGTAGACTTGGATGCATACAAGCACAGGGTAGCACAGACTACATATCAATGAGTCCTAGCTAACGTAGACCCTGGTGTAGATAAACACAAGGTGACTCAGACCTTGAAATGTATAAGACCTTACTAACGTTGACTCTAGTGAATGCACTATGCAACTAACGTCGAGTTTATTTCACAAGAGGTGTAGACTAGCTCAGACTAACTTAGACTTAGCTCAGACTAACGCAGACTTACAGAGTGAAACAAATGCACTGACTCAGACTTGACAAAACATGAATGCTGACATAGTACTTATGTGAAAAATGATTATTTGACCAAATCATAATCTGATGCAAGAGTTAACTGCGCGTTGACCAACAGTTAACAACATATTATATTCAAGCACATATAAGCACATATGAACTGTATCAACACATCATATGAACCCTTAGCATATTCAAGCACAAATGAACCATGAATCATGATTTACACTACACACATGATTCATAGTATGTCATTATCAAAACTAGGGTTCCAACATTCTCTCCCTTTTTGATTATGACAATACTATGAGTCATGTGTGCTTATTCAGACAACTCAATTACTCCAAGCATTCAGTCAAGAATTGAGACCAATTGTTAACAACCATTTCATAGCAAACAAGCATTTCATTCAAACAAGTATGAGGATAATGTCTAAGCATTTCTCATTCCAAAAGATTTCAGCAAACAACCAGTGCACAGTCTCTCCCCCTTGTTATAATTTCAGCTGCTTTTCATATGACTCATCATCTCTCCCATTTTTCATCTCATTTGCAGAACAGTACTCTAAACAGCTTCCCAGAAAGAACATATGACTCATACCAATTTCTACCCCTTTGTCATTATCAAAAAGAAACATGGAGAAGGTATGATCTCAACCAATCTCTCCCCCATTTCTCTAGTATCATTGGCTGCTTCTTTGTCATCTCCCCCTTTGTGCATTAAACATCAGCAAAGGTACGAATAGAGATAGTAGCACTTCTTGCATGACCTCTTCTTCTTGCAATAGATAAGGCTCTGCTAGTACTTGATGCTCCTCTGAGTGGAACTGCAGTTGCAAAACCCTTAGGATTCAGCTTACCAACCTTGACTCCAAGGGCTACTGACAAACACTAGAAGTGGACTGCAAGAAATTCTTCAACTGCTCATTGAATCTATTTCTGTCAAATAAGTATTTGTACCAGGTACTGTTGACTGTCTGTTCTAAGTGTAGGCATCTTTTAAATGATCAAGTGAAGCATGTACCAATGCAAATTGATTCATCATTAGACTTACAAGATTAGAGTCAGGTGCAGAAAGAGCATACCTAGTTTTAGCTGCCTGTGGGATAGGTTGCTCTTCAGGTAAAGAAGCATGTTGAACTTCCACACAGACAATGGCTCTAGGCGTTGGTTCATAAACTAGGCCAACTTCAAATGATTCAGCATGTTCCATTTGTTCCATAATAGGCTGAGTTTCTTCAACTTGTTGTTCTAACTGCTCCTTAATTTAATGTGCTCTATCTGCTGATGCTCTAAATTAGACTCAATTTGCTCTATAGGATCATCAATTTGTTGATCAAGTTTTTCAATAATCTGTTTGCTAGTCTGAAAATGATCTTCCATGTCATTCAAACTTTGCTCAATCTGAGCATTGCTTTCTTCCTTAAGTAAATTAATCTGTTGCTCTTTTTCCAAATCCATCTGAATGTCATCTTGATGAACTTCTTCTAATTCTATACCTTCAGTCTGCCTTTCCTCATCATGCTGAACTGTTTCTATTTGCTACAATTCTAGCTGCTGCTGCTGCTGCTCAAGAATAATTTAAACATTCTCATTATTTGCCATTATAAGATCTGGTATAGTGGATACCTCATGCAGACACTCTTCCACTTCTTGACTAGCTGGAAGAGTCTGCTGCTCCCCCTGAATTGGAGTTTCCAGTAAGACTTGTTCTTGCCTTTCTTCAGGTACTACAGCAGGTGGTCTCTCTACCAATCTTTTCGGTTCCAGGCTCAGCACCCTTTCTCTTCAATTTCTTTTCTCTTCTTGCAGATATTTCCTCTTCACTCAATGATCCACTGGAGTCTGAGCTTCTCTCCTCTGTCGCCATGCCTCCAGGAACCTTTTAGCGGCCGAAAATGTGGACGAGGGACACAAGGGACAGGTGAGGGCGAGAAGAAAGCAGAGAACATGTCAGAGGACCTCGCAGAAGAAATTGATAAAGGGAGACAAGAGCATATGGAGTGGAGGAACGTAGGGGTGCGCATACTTCTCCCGAAAATGACGCAGACATAAAAAAAATTTAATGCAGACAATAGGGCTTTAAGTGCACGACAGAAAGAGTAAAGTGAATTTCATTTTAACTTCACCAAAATATCCAGATGAAATTACTAAACTGCCCTTTTCTTATAAACAAGCCCCTTTTCTTTTTCATATAAGAACTGTGATTTTCAGGATTTAAATCTTGACACATCTTAGTTCTTTGATTGATCCTTTGATGCAAAAACAATGAAAATAAACCAAATTTACTAATGTACTCAATTTAATCTAATTACCCATCAATCTTACTCAACTTTTTCATTAGACACAAATGATGAGAAAATGCCCCTTATATTAAAAATGAATGGTTTAAAGCTTCTGAATTAAGCCAGAGTCAACCATTTTTATTATTATCAGTATTTATTTATATATTTTTATTTATTTGAACAATCAGGTATGATCAGTCTTTTTACGTAAGGGTACACGTTTATCAGACGCAGGTACCCCTAGTTACTCAATAAGATGAACCATCCTGCCTCTGATCAAACGCAGTAGGGATGATTTGCACCTTTTTGTATGAAGGTACACGTTTTCTAGGCTCCAGTACCCCCAGGTACTCAGTGAAACCACCCATACTATTTTGACTATATGAACAAAGATATCTAAGGCACTTCATGACATAAGTGTTCTGCATTTTTAATCGTCCACTCAGTTTCTCGGTGCTTACTCAGACATTGCTCTGCCATATTTTATTTTTAATGGCGTATTCCCTGGTTAAAATCAGACTAACTTTAAAACCAATTTAGGATCATTGTATGAGGATTATTTTCAATCAAGTAATGTTTTATCACTCAAGTTTTTCAGATTTCAAGTAACAGATCAGAAATTTCCAAACTCAATGTGGTTTAAGAACATTGTTGCTACAATTAGGATAACCTCTGAACCTCAGGTTAGATTTAATGTCCTTCCAATCAATCAACTCTTGTTATGTAAAGATGGAAATTTGTTTTCAGATCTAGGTGTTCCGAATCTCATCCTTTTAAATGGTAGGAATTAAAAGACTTCACTTAAACTCCCCCCGAGATAGACAATCTAACAGAAGGAATATGAAGTGATAAATGAATTTGAAGGTATTTGAACAGAATGATAGGACATGTTAATGAGACAGTGGCCTTAAGAGTTCTGGAAGCAATGTTGACAGATTTGCTAGACTCAGACCCATTCCTATCATATCTCATAAATTTTAGAATAAATCCTTCAGCCAATTTGAACCAATTTGAACCTTAAATTCTAAGGGATCAGTAGACAAATTAACTTACATCAGGTAACCTCATTTTTTCCATTGACATGATCAACAATCATTTGTTCAACGAGAATGAACAATACTATCCAACAAACTAGCAGAATTCCAATCATAATTCAGATACTAATTAACAATAACCATGAATCAACTAATCAGAACTTTCCAAACATAAGGATTTCAGCAGATCAATAGTTCAGCAGCATATGATAATTTATCTTTCAATATTCTAAGCAGAACACTATGTCATTCAGCTTTAATCCAACTATCATCTCACATCAGCAATATATTCATCATAATAGCACATTCAGACATGATCATATTTCAGCTTCTCACAAATTTCAGACACATCAAACATTTCAGAATGAACTGATAGATTGTTGCTTAGCATCCATCAAGTTGCAAAAAAACCAACTTTCAGACAGAATCATCACATTTGTACACAATAATGCATCTATATGTATGCAAGTTTGTTTCTAAATGCAATTGATTCCTGAATGCAATGCAATTTGACCCTTGGTACCTGGCGGAGGTTTTCCTTTACGCATGATGTAAGTCTCTAGGCATAACCTGTCCTTCTCCCAACTGATCATTTTATATACCTAAGGGTCATGCATGTATGCAACACATTATTCATGTATATGCAATGAATCAAAAATAACTAATCATGCATGAAAACAGTGTATGAAGCATTTCATATGGAAGTTGCATATAACTAGCATGATCAAAACATTACTTCATCAAAGGATATGACCATTCAAATCAGCCACATACAACCATATCACAGAGATGTTATTCAACTATTCTTAACATGAAAACAGAAATATAAAACAACTAACCTTGTACGCCCCAATTTATTCAGCTTCATTTTATTTATTTTTCAGGAACACACCTGCAACAAGGGGTTAGTTGAAAAATCTTGGAACCCAAGGATTCTTGGGTCCAAGATATTTATTCCATCCGTTTAACCGATGACATTGAGAGAAAGTATGGCCTAATCTTCCACAATTATTGCAACTAGGAGTCCTATGCATAAACATTGAATTGAAAGCACTCCTAAAAGCAGGATTTCTTATATGATCAAATTCATTTGCATTTTTCTTCACAAACCAGCAATCAACTGAATTATGACCATGCTTTCGACAGTTAAAACATTTATTCTTCTGAAACACAGATTTCCTAAAATGTTGATCTACATGACTATTTTGTGTTATGTTAGATGAACGCAGTCTATCTGCACAAAGTGTGGATCTAGAGGGGGGTGAATAGATCTACTGCCTAATTAAAAACCAGTAAGAGGTTCTAATGCGGAATATAGGCCAATTTACTGAATCACTAACCCGAATACTAGAATTGAACAGAAGCGAATCAAGCTGTGAAGATAAACATGAGATCCAGTGGCACACAGTTCATGGACAATCACACAAACACAAGGCACACAAGAATTTTAGGTGGTTCGGTCAGAGACCTACGTCCACCCCACACTCAACCGAGTATGGCTTACTACTGCGCAGTACAGCTTGCGTATGTTGGGAACTACAGCTTGGCCTACAAACCGCTGAGCAACACAGCTTGCTGTCCAAGACAAGTCTCGCCTGCTGAGGATTACAGCTTCACCTGTCCAGTGGAATCCTCCACTGCAACTGCTGGGGTTTACAGCTTACCCGACCAGAGGCAGCACCTCTGCTAACAGCTGACTCACAGCTTGAAGAAACAAGAGTTCGGAAAGTAAAGACAGAAGCAAATAAAAATAGAAAACCCAAATGGGAATGTAGCTCGAATGAGCAAAGGCTCAGCTCTGGTATCTGAACCAAGAGTCTGAGATACAACCTCTCAATCAAACTCTCTCAATCTCACTCTCTCAACTCATCTCTCTTTTCTTCTCTTCTCTCTTTTTCTTCTCTCTGTGGATTGGTGGCTCTCTGCTGCTTCAGGCTTCTACTCTCACTATATAGACTTGCCACTTCTTCAATCGATCAGCCTTCATCTGAAGATGAAGACACTCTTTTATAGCAGTAGCAGGTTGGATAAGGGCGCGTGGCTTCCACATTTCCTGCCCAGAGAATTCGCCAGATCCGAGGCAATTTCATCCACATGGCAGCATCCTTGATGGGCTGCTTCCACGTGTCACCATCACAGCACCTCATCCTCCTTGGATCACGAGCCAGGTTATCAATCCCAGCAAAGAATCCCTGTCAGATAGTCGAAATAGAATCATCAGTTTAAGTATTAAACTCTGTACAGACTTTACAGGATTGAATGCATTGTATAGACTTCACTGTATGGACTTTGTGAGCTCGAATGCAATATACAGACTCTGCAGAACATTCAGTAGCCAACGTATAGACTTAGGCAATGTAACAACTTGGACAGACAACTGATGATGTATGGACTTCAACTCAAAGATGCACAATGTATAGACTTGAATTCATATGATGCATAATGTGCAGACTTGAATGTTGTGCGATGTACAGACTTCATGTTATGCATTAGACTCTAAGGAAGACAGACTATGTATAGACTTAGGCAGCCTTCAGCTTGATGTACAGACTTCAAGAACGATGCATGCAATGCACTGGACAATGTATGGACTTAGCCGATGCAGACTAGTCTGATGTACAGACTTGCTCGTTGTTCAGACATCATGAACAATGTACAAGCTTGCCAAAGGAAACTCTGTACAGACTTGATCAAAGCAAGGCAATCGAGTGTATAGACATTCACAATGTATAGACTTGCCAAGCGAAAGGGCTGTACAGACAAGATGAATGATGCAAGGCAAACGAATGTATAGACTTCCAATGTATGGACTTACCAACTGGGCGATGTATAGACTTGAGCAAGGCAAAGTCTGTACAGACTTGAAAGTGCACAATGTATAGAGTTTGCCAAGACAACTGAACGATGTACAGACTTTCACAATGTCTAGACTTTGGCAACACAACGGCTGTACAGACTTCCACTCAACTGCGATGTACAGACTTGCCAAGGGAAACGACGGTAAAGCTATCAGTGTATAGACTTCGAGTGCAACGTCGGTAAAGCTACCGGTGTATAGACTTACAAGTTGAACTTGTGGATGTACAGACTTGGAAGTTCACTGATGGATGTACAGACTTCATCTCGAGCAAGCAACAGTGCAGTGTGTGGACTTTGAAGAATGATGCATGACGCTGTACAGACTTCACTGATGCATGCTACAGTCCAATGTATGGACTTAGCTTCGTGCATGCTACAGTCCAATGTATGGACTTTGAATGTTGATGCATGAACAGTCTGATGTACATACTTCCAATGTACAGACTTCCAATGAGATGGACAATGTACACACTTAGCCAATGCAATGCAATGTATGGACTTCAAATAAGACGCTGCATGAGACGCTGAAATAATGTATAGACTTGCTAGTTATATGAGCTGCACTGTATGGACTTTACATAAGACGCTCAATGAGATGCTCAATGTACACACTTCGAGTCCAGTGTATAGACATTGCCTTAGACTCTAAATGAGACGGACGTTGTGCAGACTTTAGCCAATGCAATGTATGGACCTGATGCTGCATGAAATCACTAAATAAGACGGACAATGTTCAGACTTAGCCAATGCAATGTATAGACTTTGGGCTCGCCATGCAGTGTATAGACTTAGAGCACAAACGCCACGATGCAATGTATAGACATGCTAGTTGTGTGAGCTGCAATGTATGGACTATGCTATGCATGAAGATGAGTGTATAGACTTGGAAGTCTAGGGGCGTCGATGCATGATGCATGAGACACACTTACTGCGTTGACGCTGCATGAATGTATAGACATGTTCTAAGCGATGCACAAACACAACACAAAGCAGTGTATAGACTCTACGTGCAATGTGTAGACTTTGAGTGTGTGTGCAGTGTGTGAACCTGTAAAATGCATGGAACACATATACAATCTGATAAGAATAATTTCATCAAAGCATAAATAGTTGCCAATCAATCAAAACAAGGTGTTGCTAATAAAGTAAAATATATTGTCAACATCATCAACACAGAGGAGTCACAACAATCTCCTCCTTTTTGATGATGGCAACCCCCTATCATATAGAATAGCAATTACCTATCATACAGATGATGAAAGACATGATTTGTTATTCTGATTGTCATGCAGATGCTATGCATGCATGCTATAAAATGTAAGCAACTCCCTGCTAACAAAATCTCCCCCCTTTGCCATAACATAATGCATACACTTCCCCTGGAATGAATACAGAATTCATACAATATTCTCCCCCTTTGCCATCAACAAAGAGGAGGGAAAGTGAGTACAAGGGAAGGAACAAGAGATATCATCTGACTGGCATTCTGAACAAATAGTTCAGGAATAAGTATTCTAAAGCACAGAGTCTTCAGTCATATGAAGTTATAAACTACTTTCAGATAGAATTCTGGTTTAAAGACTATAAAATTTTGAGTTCATTATGATAAAAATAATAAACCAGAATCACATTTGCATGAGAGATTCAGTTTCAAAATATCTTACTTTCATAGACTCATTAAAAAGATGATTAAGAGATACCAGGTCATGTATTGAAAATAAACAAATTGACATCCAAGAAATTTCTTGTGAAGGAACAACATTTTCAATATGAGTTCATTTAGGGCATTCAGGTACCATTTATCTTTTTGCGTAAGGGTATACGTTTATCAGACGCCAATACCCCTAGATACTCAACATCATGGACCATTCTTCCTATGATCAAACACAATAAAACTAATTTACACCTTTTTGTGTGAGGGTACACGTTTACCAGACGCCAGGTACCCCCAGGTACTCAGTGAAACCAACCTACTGATTTGATCATTTTATACAGAGATAGCTGATACACCTCATGACATGAGTGTTGTCCACTTCTTTGATGGATCACTCAGTTTCTCAGTGATTTACCAGTCATTGCTCTGCCAATATTATTTTTCATGTAGTTTTCAAGATTTTCAACATTATCTTAGCTGTCCTTTATCTGTTTCAGAATGACTTGTTTAAAAATAATACACATGCTAGGCTTCTCTAACATGATTTCAGATGAGTTTTCAGATTTCAGATATAAGTAGCTTTGTCTGACATGAAATAAGAAAAGGGTTGAGAGTTTTATCAATTTTCAGCTTTCTTATTTACTGATTGCAATCTTTAAACTCCAAAAATTATAAAATTTAAACCATTAAGTCAGTCTTTAAGTAATTAAAATTCTTATAATTGAAGAAGTTCATTTTCTATTGCTTAGGAATCAGAACTGACTAACAGATTGCCATATGTCAGACTCAATCATTAAGAGTCAAAGAATGAATGAATTCAAGAAAGTTGATAGCCACTCTGAATTTTTAACAATACTCCCCCTGTCTATATGCATGCAGTTTTGCTAATGAATGGCAAGAATTAAATACCACTGTTATGATATGCATTACTCTGCTCATGAAGACTTGACCCTTGGTACTAGGCGGAGAACTTGGTCACAAGGACCATCTCACTCATAGTAAGAACCTCCAGACAGATTTCCCTGCCCTTTAGTAACTTACCATTTGATATACCAGGGTTATGCGAAGAAATGCAGTGCAAAGCAGTTCTATATGCATGTGGTTTTAGATGAGAGATTGCTTAGACACAGTCATGACTAAATGATATGCAATGATGATCATGAGTATGATAAAAAAAATTTTGAATGTCATGCATGATCATGAGTCTGTTGCAACAATCAACATTCACATGGTTTTAATTCAAGTTATCAGGTCCAAGTCCAAATCAGAAACTTTATTCAAAACAACTGAACAAATTATTCATCATGCTGAAATTTACACAAGCCAAGTTCTCTTCTAAGAAATTTAAACCTTTCATTCCCAAAAGGCTTAGTAAAAATATCAGCAATTTATTTTTCAGTTTCAATAAAGTTCATTTCAATTTCATTTTTATTTACAACATCTCTCAGAAAATGGTGTTTTATCTCTATATGCTTAGTCCTAGAATGATGAACATGATTTTTAGCAAGGCATATAGCACTAGTATTATCACATAACATTGGAATACATCCCAATTTTATCGGATAATCATCCAGTTGGTGCTTGATCCATAGTACTTGGGCAGCACAATTACCTGCAGTAACATATTCAGCTTCAGCTGTAGACAAGGCTATAGTGTGTTGCTTCTTAGATGCCCAAGATACTAGACAACCACCTAAGAATTGACAGTAGCCACTAGTGCTTTTTCTATCTACTCGACACCCAGCATAATCTGCATCAGTGTAAGCTAGAAGTTCTAACTCACACTTGGTAGGATACAACAGACCTAACTCTTGGGTGCCTAGTAAATACCTAAAATTCCTTTTCACTGATTTAAGATGTGATTCTTTAGGACTAGCCTGAAATCTAGAGCATAAACACACTGAAAATTGAATATCAGGCCTAGATGCTGTAAGATATAGAAGAGATCCGATCATACCTCTATATAGCCTTTGGTCCACTGGTTTACCTTGAATATCTTCATCCAAACTAGTTGAGGTACCCATTGGAGCAGTTATTTCCTTGAGGTTGTCTATTTTGTACTTCTTCAATAAATTCTTTATGTACTTGGACTGAGTGATGAAGGTACCATCCTTTGATTGTGTAACCTGCAGTCCAAGAAACAATTTGAGCTCGCCCATTGAGCTCATTTCAAACTCATTAGTCATTATTTGAGAGAATTCCTCACACAATTTGGGGTTAGTTGACCCAAACACAATGTCATCCACATAAATTTGAATGATAAGAATATCTGAATGACTCACCTTGGTAAACAATGTTTGATCAACTACACCTCTTGTGAAGTTCTTATCAGTTAGGAATTTGCTCAACCTGTCATACCAAGCTCTAGGAGCTTGCTTTAAACCATAGAGAGCTTTGCTGAGTTTATAAACATGATTAGAGAAATCTAAACATTCAAACCCAGGAGGCTGCCTCACATAGACATCCTCACAAATTTCCCCATTTAAAAAAGTAGATTTCACATCCATCTGCTGAAGATTAATTCCTAGGGAACATGCATAAGCCAATAATATTCTGATAGCTTCGAACCTAGCTACATGGGCAAATGACTCTTCAAAGTCAATTCCAAATTCCTGATTATACCCCTGAGCTACAAGTCTGACCTTATTTTTAATGACATTCCCTGATTCATCAGTTTTATTTCTGAACACCCATTTAGTCCCTATGACTGTTTCATGATCAGGAGGTGGAACCAAATGCCACACCTTATTCCTGTCAAATTGATTGAGCTCCTCATGCATGGCATTAATCCAATGCACATCTTTGAGAGCACAGTCAATGGATTTGGGTTCAACATTTGAAACAAAAGCATAAGCATTCAATTCATTTTGAATTCTCAAGTGGCCTCTAGTCCTAGGGGGATCATGCAGATTTCCAATTACATTATCTACAGGATGATCTTTAAGATATCTTGTAGCAACCCTAATAAATGAATAATTGAAATGAATTAAAACATATATATTACAGAAGTAATATATATAAAAGGAATAGGGTTAATTGGACGAAATAAAACAAATTAAAAATAACGCCTCTTATTAGGGCGTTAATTCAATAAGAAACGCCTCTATCAAAGGCGTGACTAAAGAAAGGACGCCCACACATGCGGTCGTCAACTCTCACAACCAAATAGGCAAGTAAAAGAAACGCCCATATATGGGGCGTGTTTCAAAAACAAGGAACGCCCTTATCCAAGACGTTTCTTAAGAAACGACCTGAACTAGGTCGTCAATTCAAGAATCGACGCCCTGACCAAAGGCGTTAATTCCATTCGAGTTCCGTTCGACACGGGAGCTTATCCAGGGAAGGATTATGTTAATCCAGTAAGTATTTAATAGGGCAAGGACTCTATATTGGAAGCATTACTTCTACTAGAACACTAACCTTAACAGGACGTCCAAAATCCTATATATAATCTTGATCGAACAAACCCTAAACCTATTTGGACGATCGAACCGCACAGGTACGTGAAGAACATATCTTCTTCTTCTTCTTTTCCTTATGAACGAAATAGCAGTTCATATAAGTTTCTCTTTGCTTCGGTTACATGAAGAACTAATAGTTCTTCATCCTCTTTTCCTCTTACAGGTTGAGGACGCAGCAGCATAAGTGAAGAACAAGGTAACGTTCTTCTAATCTCCTCTGTTCTGATAGGTGAAGAAATTAATAAATGTTTCTTCTTCTGTTCCTGTAGGAGTACAGAACCGAAGAACAAGGGTTCTTCATCAAAGCCATCATCTTCTGCTAGCCAAAAACCCCTCACGGTCATCTCCAAATCAACTCTTAAGGTAGGATTTTCTCAAGTCACTGTAGCCCAAACTAAATTAATACAGTACAATAATTATCATGCATATACATGGTTTGGTTTACTATAGTTTCTGAACGATTTTCTGTTAATTTCTTGAAAGAAACGTCCTTAGCAAGGGCGTGACTATGAAATACACGCCCCAGACTAGGGCGCTACTTTTCAAGTCACGACCCTTCCTAGGTCGTCAATTTCATATTTGACGCCCTGTTCACAGGCGTTAATTTCATGTAAATCTTAAGAACTAATTATCTATGCAATTACATGAAATCAAATCATTGTTAACGGTTAAAAGTCAATAAATATAAAACATCAAATCTGATATACTGCATGTGAATTCCTGCCAATTTTCCTGTCATGACTATATGATTGTTATCCTTGATTATCGTGCAAAATCTTGCTAATTCCTGATATTTCTTGAATTCACGACCTAGACTAGGTCGTTTTCCATTTGGTAACGCCCCATCACAGGGCGTGAATTAAAAATAAACGCCCCTTACTAGGGCGCGTATCTGTTAAAATCCTGGAATATATATTCTGAGAAGATAAGAATTTACGATTAACGCCCCTGCCAAGGGCGCGTTTTTGATAATTTCTGAAAATAAATATGTTCTGAAAAATATTGTAAATAAAAGACGCCTTCTACTGTAGTCGTCAACTCTTGAAGAAACGCCCCTGACGAAGGCGCGTTTTATATAAATTATTGAAATTATTGAAAATTCTGCAAAACGGACCATATGTAAACGCCCTTCTGTTAGGCGTTAATTACTTGAGAAACGACTTGACCTAAGTCGTTATTTTACTGTAAACTGATTTTTCCTCTGATCTGATAACCGATGGTTTTATATATCATAATATATATATATATATCGGCACTATTCTCCATTCCGTGAGTATAGTCCCACGTTTCATGTTGATTTATCGATCACACTCAACTCTCGTTGACATACAAGCTCTCCATTGGACATTCCGTTCCTTTGGACTAGCGAGTTAGTCATAGAGACCTCCGTAAGACTCCTCGTAGCCTTGGATTCCCTCAAGGCCGACTGAGCTGGTTGTACCCTAAAAACCCATTACACTATTGATGCCATGTCACTCTAAAGAAACATGGTATACCGGCCCTTATGATTATACAAAGAGTATATCATAAGAAATTCTTAATGGGATGATGATATCATGCCATATCATGTCGTTCTTGTAAACCCCAATTCTATGATAAGAATGAGGGTATCTTACCTTGATATACTGTTCATGTGGACCTCAATTCTATATAAAGAATGTCCATATTGATTTGTCATGGTACCTAAGTTAAGGGAACCATATTCTACCTAGTTTTATCGATATCGTGATTATACCGTTATTATCGCCATTCTATGTCCTTTGTCATATTTTGGACTCTATTCTATCAAAGTTGTCGTACGTGTCTACAAGCTTGATTATTGAAATTCTATGATGGCTATAAACAAGAGTGGATGTCAAAACACATGATAAATGCCTGCGCATATAGGGCCCGATCTGGTCCTGGGAGGAGCACCCGAAAGTACTTGTGCCCATGGGAGTTAAAATGATAAGGTATCTGGCATTATACCGAGTACTTGACTTGCTTGATTGGACATTCCACACACATCTTGTACTTGAATCGTACTTGACTTTACATGAAATGCGTGGCCCGAAAAAGGGTAATTTACTTGCTTGATACATGATAGCCAAAGTTCTTGACATGACTTGTTAAACGTGCTTGCTTGAATATCTTGAATAACTTGTATCTTGTTGAGAGTTCATGAAAGTTCATCTTATTTCCTTGATATTACATTCTCTCTATCTTGTCGTTTCATGCGAGCATGCATAGCCTTATTGCATTCATGAAAATGTAATTACTTAAACCCCTTGCTAGTACTTGAGATATAATTTCCTACTGAGCGTTCGCTCATTCCGTTTGTCCCTTTCTACTTTTCAGGTAAGTCCGACGACGATGGAAGTCAATCGGATGGGAATGGTCAAGAGTGAAAGTGATAGAGCTTCTACAAGTGTCGTCTAGTCTTTTCCATAGTTTCTTGAGTCAAATATGTATTCTTTTCCTTTTTTTTGTTTGTTGTTAAACAGAGTATTGGATTTGTAATAGTCTATCCATTATGAAATAAAGGATTGGGTTATCTTGCTATTTTGTGCATCTCTGACTTTGTGTCGAATACACGACCACTCTGATTGACATGATTGATATAGACACGTCGCGCATCTCCGGGTATCTTCCGCGCTCGGGGCGTGACAGTCTTTGTGGTATCAGAGCCTAAGGTATTCAATTCCTAGGAAACCCAAGTCCAAGGATAGGTTTCAAAACCTTTAACCAAGTGAGAGTGGGTAGAACCAAGGGTTAAAAGATCAATGAGTCCTTTATAAGATCATAGTGATATAATACTAACATAGCTATTGTAATTGTAGGATAATGGCTGCCGAACGTGCTCAATGGCGCAATATGCAGCGTACCCTTCAAGGGATGACCCAAGTGCTACAACAGGTAGCACAAGGTGGTGCTCCACGAGCTGGAAGCTTACACCAAGCATTCAAGAATATGAATCCCCCGAAGTTCATGGGATCAACCGATCCAGACGATGCCGAGCATTGGGTTCGGGAGATTGAACGTATATTCCGTGTCATGCAATGCACGGATCAGGACAAAGTCTTATTAGCTACTTTCCAGTTAGAAAAAGATGCTAGATGCTGGTGGGAGTCGATTGAAGCTACTATAGACCCAACTCAAGTTACATGGGGAGAATTCGTTGAATATTTCAACGCCAAATATTTCTCTGATAGGGTCCAGGAAAAGAAGGCCGCCGAATTTTCCGCATTAAAGCAAAGATCTTTATCGGTGGCGGATTATGAAGCACAGTTCTCTAGACTGTCTAGATATGCTAAGCATTTAATTAGCACAGAAAAGATGAAAGCCCGTAGATTTCTCAATGGGCTTAGGCCCCACTACATTACTCAACTAGCGCCTATGGATATTCAAGTTTATACTGAAATAGTGCGCCGAGCTCAGTTGCTTGAAGATGCCACGGAACTATCTGATAGGATCCGTGGGAAAGACAAAAAGGAACAAGTCACAAGTTCGGGTTCTTTTAAACCCAACTTTAAGAAGAGGCCCAATAATGGAGGTTCTTCCTCTCAAGATCAGAAGTACAAGAAATCCAAGCCTTTCTCTATCACCACTACACCTTCAAACGTAATATGCAAGCATTGTGACAAGGCTGGTCACAAAACAGAAGAATGCTGGAGGAAATTAGGAGCATGTCTCCGTTGTGGAAGTCGTGAACATCGGATTCCCGATTGTCCATTAATGAATGACCAAGAAGGTGAGGGTAAACGCCCAGTGACAAGGAACGCGCGTCTTCATGCAATCCAAGAGACCGAACCAGAAGAAGAAGGCGGATTGGTGGAAGGTACATTAAAAATTTGTTCCAAATATGCACATGTCTTATTTGATACGGGTGCATCGCATTCCATTATTTCCAAGAAGTTTGCTGACCCATTACCTCTAGAACCAGAATGGATGAAGTTAATATTGTCTACTCCTCTCGGAAACGAGACGGATATCACACATCATTACCAAAACTGTGAGGTATTGGTTCGAGGAAAGAATTTTCCTATTGATCTTATCTGCTTAGATCTAAAAGAGTATGATGTTATACTAGGAGCAGATTGGTTATCCAAATACCAGGCAACGGTTGATTGCCGTGATAGCCAGATTGTTTTCAAGGAATTTCCGGAACTGACTTATATTAGTCCTAAGAGTCGAAGCAAATCCCCTCTTATTTCGGCTCTTCGAGCAAGCAAGCTCGTCAAGAAAGGATGTGTATCCTTCCTTGCTTTTGTCACTATTAAAGAAGCTAAAGAAACCAAGATAGAGGACATTCAGGTAGTGCGAGAATTTCAGACGTATTTCCGAAGATTTGCCGGGATTACCCCCTCAAAGGGATGTAGCCTTCACCATTGACTTAGTCCCTGGTGCTGGTCCCGTTTCAAAGGCACCATATAGAATGTCCCCTGCTGAACTCAAGGAGTTGAAGGAGCAGTTGCTAGAACTAATCCGAAAAGGGTTTATTAGACCAAGTACTTCCCCATGGGGAGCACCAGTCTTATTTGTAAAGAAGAAGGATGGATCCATGAGATTGTGTATCGACTATCGACAATTGAATCATCTTACTATCAAGAACAAGTATCCACTACCGAGAATCGATGAATTATTTGATCAGATTTCAGGATCCAAATATTTTTCCAAGATTGATCTCAGGTCGGGATACCATCAATTAAGAATCAAAGACGATGACATTCATAAGACCGCATTCAGAAGCAGGTATGGCCATTACGAATTTGTTGTTATGCCTTTTGGACTAACAAATGCCCCTGCTGCCTTTATGCAGTTAATGAATAGCATATTCAGGCCTTACTTGGATCAATTTGTAGTAGTCTTCATTGATGATATATTGATATATTCCAAGACTAAGGAAGAACATGAAGAACATTTGAGGATTGCATTGCAAGTCTTGAGGACAAATCAATTATATGCTAAACTCAGCAAATGCGAGTTCTGGCTTGAAGAAGTGGCTTTTCTCGGACATGTCATATCCAAGGACGGTTTATCTGTAGATCCGTCAAAGGTTGAAGCTGTAAGAAACTGGGAAAGACCCACTAATGCAAGCGAGATCAGAAGTTTCTTAGGTCTTGCAGGCTATTATCGGCGATTCATCAAAGATTTCTCTAAGATCGCCGTACCACTTACAAGATTAACTCGTAAGGAGATCCGATATGAATGGAGTGAGGAATGTGAAAGAAGTTTTCAAACTCTCAAGGATCATCTCACCACAGCTCCGGTCTTAGCTCTACCGATAGAAGGAGAGAAATTCGAGGTCTACACTGATGCTTCTAGCATTGGCCTCGGATGTGTCCTAATGCAACAAGGAAAGGTCATAGCATACTCTTCACGTCAACTGAAGAAGCATGAGGAGAATTACCCCGTCCATGACTTAGAACTGGCCGCGGTAGTATTTGCCCTAAAGATATGGAGACACTATCTCTATGGAGTACAGTTCACTGTATACTCCGATCACAAAAGTCTCAAATATCTATTTTCACAAAAGGAGCTAAACATGAGACAAAGACGCTGGCTAGAATATCTCAAGGACTTCGACTTCAATATACAATACCATCCCGGAAAGGGTAATTATGTTGCTGATGCCCTTAGTCGAAAGCCGAGAGCAATGATAGCAAATTGTATGATACAAGAATGGAGGTTACTTGAACAATTCTCTGAGCTCAATATAAGCTTGGACATGGAATCCAAATTTGTCACACTATCTCATGTAAGCATACAGTCAGATTTGTTATCTGAAATACAAACACTTCAGGATGATGATCCTATGTTAGTAGAAATCAAAGGCAGATTAGAAGGACAATCTGATTTTCAACTAACTTCTGATGGAAGATTATCGTTCAAAGATAGAACTTGTATACCCGATTGTCCGGAATTAAAGAAGAAGATCTTAGATGAAGCTCACCGATCAAGGTACACTATTCATCCAGGATCAACCAAAATGTACCAAGATATAAAGAGGAACTTTTGGTGGCCTAATATGAAAAGAGAAATAGCAGACTATGTATCACGCTGTCTCACGTGCCAACAGGTCAAGGCGGAACACCAAAAGCCTGCGGGAAAACTACATCCTCTAGATATTCCTAAGTGGAAATGGGAGGATATTGGTATGGACTTCATCATGGGTTTGTCTAAATCTAAAGGAGGACATGATGGAATCTGGGTTATCGTTGACCGATTGACTAAATCGGCACATTTCTTGCCAATCAAAAGTCGATGGTCAATTGATGTGCTAGCTGCACTATACATCAAAGAAATAGTCAGGATACATGGAATTCCTGTCTCAATCGTGTCTGATAGAGATCCCCGTTTTACTTCTCATTTTTGGAAGGGATTACAACATTCGTTGGGG
Source organism: Amorphophallus konjac (assembly GCA_022559845.1). Lineage (NCBI taxonomy): Eukaryota > Viridiplantae > Streptophyta > Magnoliopsida > Alismatales > Araceae > Amorphophallus > Amorphophallus konjac. The sequence goes on from CM040125.1 coordinate 186,602,347, forward strand.
ACGAGACTCAACTTTAGTACTGCTTTTCACCCGCAAACGGATGGTCAGACCGAGCGAACTAATCAAGTTGTTGAAGATATGCTGAGAGCATGCATTATTGACTTTGGAGGAAGCTGGCATGACCACTTACCTTTAGTTGAATTTGCATATAATAATAGCTACCAAGCTAGTATCCAAATGGCACCTTTCGAAGCCTTATACGGAAGGAGTTGCCGATCTCCCATATGTTGGAACGAAGTTGGAGAGAAACAACTATTAGGTCCAGACATGGTAAGGGATACAACCGAGAAGATACAAGTAATCAGGGAAAGATTACAAGTTGCTCAGACCAGGCAAAAGGCTTATGCAGATACAAGAAGAAGAGATCTTGAATTCCAAATCGGAGATCATGTATTTCTCAAGATATCCCCTGGACGTGGCATACGGAGATTTGGTGTTAAGGGCAAGCTTACGCCAAGATTCATCGGACCATTTGAGGTACTCGAAAGAGTTGGCGAGGTTGCTTATCGCATCGCGTTGCCTCCTCAGTTGTCCGAGGTACACAATGTATTTCACATATCTATGTTGAAGAAATATGTACACGATCCATCTCATATTATTGAACATGGAGATCTGGTGATCCAGAAAGATCTCACATATGAACAGAAGCCTATGAAGATATTAGATCGAGAAATACGAGCTCTAAGGAATAAGGTTATTCCCATGCTCAAGGTGCAATGGAATAAGAATCCTGAACGCGAAGCGACATGGGAGACCGAAGAATCTATGAAGAAACGATTTCCCGAGTTATTCTAAGAGGTATATGTTCTACGCTCTCCACATGTATAATTATATATATATTGAATTTGGGGACCAAATTCTTTTTAAGTGGGGGAGGGTGTAGCAACCCTAATAAATGAATAATTGAAATGAATTAAAACATATATATTACAGAAGTAATATATATAAAAGGAATAGGGTTAATTGGACGAAATAAAACAAATTAAAAATAACGCCTCTTATTAGGGCGTTAATTCAATAAGAAACGCCTCTATCAAAGGCGTGACTAAAGAAAGGACGCCCACACATGCGGTCGTCAACTCTCACAACCAAATAGGCAAGTAAAAGAAACGCCCATATATGGGGCGTGTTTCAAAGACAAGGAACGCCCTTATCCAAGACGTTTCTTAAGAAACGACCTGAACTAGGTCGTCAATTCAAGAATCGACGCCCTGACCAAAGGCGTTAATTCCATTCGAGTTCCGTTCGACGCGGGAGCTTATCCAGGGAAGGATTATGTTAATCCAGTAAGTATTTAATAGGGCAAGGACTCTATATTGGAAGCATTACTTCTACTAGAACACTAACCTTAACAGGACGTCCAAAATCCTATATATAATCTTGATCGAACAAACCCTAAACCTATTTGGACGATCGAACCGCACAGGTACGTGAAGAACATATCTTCTTCTTCTTCTTTTCCTTATGAACGAAATAGCAGTTCATATAAGTTTCTCTTTGCTTCGGTTACATGAAGAACTAATAGTTCTTCATCCTCTTTTCCTCTTACAAGTTGAGGACGCAGCAGCATAAGTGAAGAACAAGGTAACGTTCTTCTAATCTCCTCTGTTCTGATAGGTGAAGAAATTAATAAATGTTTCTTCTTCTGTTCCTGTAGGAGTACAGAACCGAAGAACAAGGGTTCTTCATCAAAGCCATCATCTTCTGCTAGCCAAAAACCCCTCACGGTCATCTCCAAATCAACTCTTAAGGTAGGATTTTCTCAAGTCACTGTAGCCCAAACTAAATTAATACAGTACAATAATTATTATGCATATACATGGTTTGGTTTACTATAGTTTCTGAACGATTTTTTGTTAATTTCTTGAAAGAAACGTCCTTAGCAAGGGCGTGACTATGAAATACACGCCCCAGACTAGGGCGCTACTTTTCAAGTCACGACCCTTCCTAGGTCGTCAATTTCATATTTGACGCCCTGTTCACAGGCGTTAATTTCATGTAAATCTTAAGAACTAATTATCTATGCAATTACATGAAATCAAATCATTGTTAACGGTTAAAAGTCAATAAATATAAAACATCAAATCTGATATACTGCATGTGAATTCCTGCCAATTTTCCTGTCATGACTATATGATTGTTATCCTTGATTATCGTGCAAAATCTTGCTAATTCCTGATATTTCTTGAATTCACGACCTAGACTAGGTCGTTTTCCATTTGGTAACGCCCCATCACAGGGCGTGAATTAAAAATAAACGCCCCTTACTAGGGCGCGTATCTGTTAAAATCCTGGAATATATATTCTGAGAAGATAAGAATTTACGATTAACGCCCCTGCCAAGGGCGCGTTTTTGATAATTTCTGAAAATAAATATGTTCTGAAAAATATTGTAAATAAAAGACGCCTTCTACTGTAGTCGTCAACTCTTGAAGAAACGCCCCTGACGAAGGCGCGTTTTATATAAATTATTGAAATTATTGAAAATTCTGCAAAACGGACCATATGTAAACGCCCTTCTGTTAGGCGTTAATTACTTGAGAAACGACTTGACCTAAGTCGTTATTTTACTGTAAACTGATTTTTCCTCTGATCTGATAACCGATGGTTTTAAATATCATAATATATATATATCGGCACTATTCTCCATTCCGTGAGTATAGTCCCACGTTTCATGTTGATTTATCGATCACACTCAACTCTCGTTGACATACAAGCTCTCCATTGGACATTCCGTTCCTTTGGACTAGCGAGTTAGTCATAGAGACCTCCGTAAGACTCCTCGTAGCCTTGGATTCCCTCAAGGCCGACTGAGCTGGTTGTACCCTAAAAACCCATTACACTATTGATGTCATGTCACTCTAAAGAAACATGGTATACCGGCCCTTATGATTATACAAAGAGTATATCATAAGAAATTCTTAATGGGATGATGATATCATGCCATATCATGTCGTTCTTGTAAACCCCAATTCTATGATAAGAATGAGGGTATCTTACCTTGATATACTGTTCATGTGGACCTCAATTCTATATAAAGAATGTCCATATTGATTTGTCATGGTACCTAAGTTAAGGGAACCATATTCTACCTAGTTTCATCGATATCGTGATTATACCGTTATTATCGCCATTCTATGTCCTTTGTCATATTTTGGACTCTATTCTATCAAAGTTGTCGTACGTGTCTACAAGCTTGATTATTGAAATTCTATGATGGCTATAAACAAGAGTGGATGTCAAAACACATGATAAATGCCTGCGCATATAGGGCCCGATCTGGTCCTGGGAGGAGCACCCGAAAGTACTTGTGCCCATGGGAGTTAAAATGATAAGGTATCTGGCATTATACCGAGTACTTGACTTGCTTGATTGGACATTCCACACACATCTTGTACTTGAATCGTACTTGACTTTACATGAAATGCGTGGCCCGAAAAAGGTAATTTACTTGCTTGATACATGATAGCCAAAGTTCTTGACATGACTTGTTAAACGTGCTTGCTTGAATATCTTGAATAACTTGTATCTTGTTGAGAGTTCATGAAAGTTCATCTTATTTCCTTGATATTACATTCTCTCTATCTTGTCGTTTCATGCGAGCATGCATAGCCTTATTGCATTCATGAAAATGTAATTACTTAAACCCCTTGCTAGTACTTGAGATATAATTTCCTACTGAGCGTTCGCTCATTCCGTTTGTCCCTTTCTACTTTTCAGGTAAGTCCGACGACGATGGAAGTCAATCGGATGGGAATGGTCAAGAGTGAAAGTGATAGAGCTTCTACAAGTGTCGTCTAGTCTTTTCCATAGTTTCTTGAGTCAAATATGTATTCTTTTCCTTTTTTTTTGTTTATTGTTAAACAGAGTATTGGATTTGTAATAGTCTATCCATTATGAAATAAAGGATTGGGTTATCTTGCTATTTTGCGCATCTCTGACTTTGTGTCGAATACACGACCACTCTGATTGACATGATTGATATAGACACGTCGCGCATCTCCGGGTATCTTCCGCGCTCGGGGCGTGACATATCTAATGTTAACAATTGGATTGTCATGAGTTTGATTTACCTCCCCCTGAGCTGTAGGCTCTTCTTCATTAGGCTCTTCATTTCCTTCCTCATTTTCAGATTGGTCTGCAGAATTTCCTTCTTTCAGAATATCACCACTGTCTTCATTCTTGCATTGACCAACATCAGTCTTTAATAAGGATTCATCAAAAACTATATGTGGAGATTCTTCAACAGTTTTGAAATTCAGATTATACACTCTATATGCTCGGGTATTTTCAGAATAACCAAGAAAGATTCATGGTTCACCTTTAGGTTCAAATTTGTCAAGGTCTCTTTTATCATTAATATGAATGAAACATTTACAACCAAAAACTTTGAAATGAGCAATAGAAGGTTTCTTACCATTTAAGATCTCATAAGGTGTTTTCTGGGTAGAAGGTCTTACCATGGCTCTGTTAATTACATAACAGGCAGTATTTACTGCTTCAGCCCAAAACTTTCTTGGTAGACCACCTTCAACCAAGAGTGTATGACCCATCTCCACTAGGGTTCTATTCCTTCTCTCCACTACTCCATTCTGCTCAGGTGTCCTTGGTGAGGAGTACCTATGGTTAATTCCATTTGACCTGCAGAATTCATCAAACTGTGAGTTTTCAAACTCACCTCCATGATCAGTCAAAATATTTTCAATTTTCTGATTTATTTTAACATAGAACTCCTGAAATTCTGAGTATGCATCACTCTTATGTGATAAGAAATAAACCCAAGTATACCTAGAAAAGTCATCTACCATGACAAACCCATACTTCCTCCCTAATAAACTGACAGATCTGGTTTGCCCAAAAAGGTCCATGTGTATCAGCTCATAGGGTTTAGAAGACAGATTTTCTGTTCTAGACTTAAATAACTTTCTAGTTATCTTTGACTGAGTGCATGCATCATAGATTTAATTTCTTTCTTGAAGGAAACTTCAGGAAGTCCTCTAACCATGCCATGCTTATTTAGTTCATGCAAAACAGTGTAACTAGCATGACCTAACCTACGATGCCATAAAAATGCTAAGTCTTCTCTACTAGCAGTAAGACATAGGTTAGAATGTTGAATATCATCTAAATCTATCATGTAAGTGTTATTTATCATCTTACCAGAAAATTTAACAATCTCGGAATCAGGTTCAAAGACCTTGCAACATTAAGAGTCAAAAAGCACTTTGCATCCTTTATCACATAGTTGGCTGATACTAAGTAAGTTATAAGCTAAGCCTTCAACCAACATAACATCCTCAATTCAACAAGTAGAACACTTACCTACCTTACCTGATCCGACAATCTTACCCTTTGTGTTGCTACCAAAGGTGACAAGGCCTCCTTGTTTCTCTGTCAGCATGCAGAACTTGGCCTTATCTCCTGTCATATGCCTGGAGCAGCCGCTATCCAAGTACCACAAGTTGTTCTTGGCTGCTAGGCATACCTACATACACAATTAGGTAGAGAGGTTTGGAACCCAAGACTGATTGGGCACCAGAACAGATGAAATAGAAGCAAAGCAAGAAAGTAGACTTTTCGGAATCCACATTTGTTTAAATGAATTTTGTTCAGTGGATTCTACAGATTTCTTTCTATTGTTGTTCCCTTTCTTCTTGTTGTTTGTCTTCTTATTGTTTGCACCAGCATGATTATTGACAGTGTTTTTTCTTTGCCAGTGCCTTGGCCAGGGTGCATTCATGAAGTTGTGGCCATAGTAGTTCCTGGGTTGGCTAAAGAAATTCAGATTCCTAGGTGTCCAATTGCCATACCCCTCAACCCAATTTCTAGGGTAAGGTCTATAAGACTGTGTAGCCTGATGTCCAAGACCTATAAACCTTCCTTGAGTCCTAGTCCATCTTGACCTATTTGGATAGGTTGACTGTGCAAAGAAGTGGGACTGGGCTCTAGGTTGGTGGAAATGTTTGGGTTCAACTCTAAAAGCATTCTGCCTCCCCTGCACCTTGGACCATGCTGACCTATTCATAGGAGTGTATTGGGTCTTCTTCAGAGGTGGTGGTGATGGTGGAGACTTGGTGACCTTAACATGGGGTTTATAAAACTGTTTAGGTTGACCCCTAACCTGAGACTGAGCTTTGGGATTCTGCTTGGATGTGCTAGCTCTACTAGGCTCACTCAGTTTTTGTTTGCCCTTCTCCTCAGCACTTGGCCTTTTCAGATTAGCAATTTTGTTCATTGAAATGTTTGAATTCATGCTAATTAGAGGTCCTTTTTCTTTTTGTGCAACAAATGAAATAGTTTTCATTCCAAAGGATTTCGTTGCACTTGAATTAAATCCTAGACCATCTTTTCTGAAGTTGACCTTTGACCCTAACAAAGCATTTAGATTATCAGTACCTTGGGTCATCTTCTCAATGGTTTTAATCTTGTCCTCATTATCCTTTTGAATGTCTTCAATGGATTTTTTTAGTTCTGTATTCACACTTAGGACAGCTTGATATTTTTCATTCACAATTTTTATCTCACTTTCATATTTCTGAATTTTCAGCTTCCATTCATCAGCTTCTTTATCTAACCTCTCATTGTCTTCTTTAGAGGCTTTTAACTCATTTCTAATTTCATCTAATTCAGAACATGTGAGTTTCAAATTTTTATTCTCAGATTCTAAACATGCAATTTTATCAATTAGAGTCGTATCATTTTGCATGGAGTTAATCTTTCTTCTTAGATGCCTGTTTTCTTTTCTAATATCATCAGCTCTATTAGCTATGTCATGGTAAGCATCTACCCAATTAGCAATTGTGAAATTTTCAAATCTAGTGATTACCTCATCTGAATCCTCTTCTCTGTCTTCTGAGCTTGTTGCCATAAGGCAAATGGGCTTCTCAGATTCGGCTTCACTGTCTGAGCTGCTACTGAAGGAACCTTCATCTTCATCACTCCAGGTACTCACCATTGCTTTCCCTTTCATGTTCCTTCTCTTTGACTTGTCCTTGTATTTCTGATTCTCTGGACAGTCAGCTTTCAGATGGCCTGGTTTCCTGCATTGATAACAAGTATTAGTTTCAGTTTTCTTAGCAGGGTTGTGTTTATACCTTTTGTCCCTTCGACCGCCACTGTACTTCTTTTGGCTGAATCGTCCTGCTCCTTTCCTGAGAAATCGCCTGAACTCTCTGGTCATCATGGCCATCTCAGAACGAGTTATGTCTTCTTCATTCAGGCTCTCCTCTGATGATGAACTGCTGGAGCTGGATTTGCTGGATTTCCTGGAACCAGCCTTCAGCGCTATCGGCTTCTTCTTCCTCTCAGCTTCTTCTATCTTTGGCATATTAATCTCATATGCCATCAGCGAGCCGATTAGCTCATCAGCCCTTATATTTTGCAAGTCCCTTGACTCCTCCATCACTGTAGCCTTAGTATGCCAAGCATGAGTCAGGGAGCGCAGTATCTTCCTCACTACATCATATTCAGTCTGAGGTTTCCCGAGACCTCTGAGACAATTTGTAATGATAGTTAATCGAGTGTACATCTCCTTAATGGTCTCGTTCGGCTTCATCTTGAAGGCTTCATATTCTGACACAAGGAGATTAGCCTTCTGCTCTCTAACTTGAGAAGTCCCTTCATGAATGACTTCCAGTGCATCCCACATCTCCTTAGCTGATTTGCAGGCTGATACGCGGGAGAATTCTGTAGGGCGCAGAGAGCACTGGATGGCGTTTATGGCACTCCAATTCAGTGTAGACCTCCTTATCTCCTCCTTGGTCCAGACTTCCTCATTAGGGGACAGCTCATAAGGTCCCTTGCTGACTACCTTCCAGATTTCGTAATCCTTAGCCCTCAAAAACACTTGCATACGGTTCTTCCAGTATGCGTAGTTAGATCCATCGAAGAATGGGGGCTTTGTGGTTGAGTGACCTTCAGCTATCATCCCTCAAGCATCCATCTTGCCTTTCCTCTTCGGGCGATGAGTCCCTGTAGAAGAGTATGGCTCTGATACTAAGTGTTATGTTAGATGGACGCAATCTATCTCTACGAAGTGTGGATCTAGAGGGGGGTGAATAGATCTACTGCCTAATTAAAAACCAATAAGAGGTTCTAATGCGGAATATAGGCCAATTTACTGAATCACTAACCCGAATACTAGAAGTGAACAGAAGCGAATCAAGCTGTGAAGATAAACATGAGATCCAGTCGCACACAGTTCATGGACAATCACACAAACACAAGGCACACAGGAATTTTAGGTGGTTCGGTCAGAGACCTATGTCCACCCCACACTTAACCGAGTATGGCTTACTGCTGCGCAGTACAGCTTGCGTATGCTAGGCACTACAGCTTGGCCTACAAACCGCTGAGCAACACAGCTTGCTGTCCGAGACAAGTCTCGCATGTTGAGGATTACAGCTTCACCTGTCCAGTGGAATTCTCTACTGCAACTGCTGGGGTTTACAGCTTACCCGACCAGAGGCAGCACCTCTGCTAACAGCTGACTCACAGCTTGAAGAAACAAGAGTTCGGAAAGTAAAGATAGAAGCAAATAAAAATAGAAAACCCAAATGGGAATGTAGCTCGAATGAGCAAAGGCTCAGCTCTAGTATCTGAACCAAGAGTCTAAGATACAACCTCTCAATCAAACTCTCTCAATTTCACTCTCTCAACTCATCTCTCTTTTCTTCTCTTCTCTCTTTTTCTTCTTCTCTGTTTTTCTTCTCTCTGTGGATCGGTGGCTCTCTGCTGCTTCAGGCTTCTACTCTCACTATATAGACTTGCCACTTCTTCGATCGATTAGCCTTCATCTGAAGACGAAGACACTCTTTTATATCAGCAGCAGCTTGGATAAGGGCGCGTGGCTTCCACATTTCCCGCCCAGAGAATTCGCCAGATCCGAGGCAATTTCATCCACATGGCAGCATCCTTGATGGGCTGCTTCCACTTGTCACCAACACAGCACTTCGTCCTCCTTGGATCACGAGCCAGGTCATCAATCCCAGCAAAGAATCCCTGTCAGACAGTCGAAATAGAATCATCAGTTTAAGTATTAAACTCTGTACAGACTTTGCAGGATTGAATGCATTGTATATACTTCACTGTATGGACTTTGTGAGCTCGAATGCAATGTACAGACTCTGTAGAACATTCAGTAGCCAACGTATAGACTTAGGCAATGTAACAACTTGGACAGACAATTGACGATGTATGGACTTCAACTCAAAGATGCACAATGTACAGACTTGAATTCATATGATGCATAATGTGCAGACTTGAATGTTGTGCGATGTACAGACTTCATGTTATGCATTAGACTCTAAGGAAGACAGACTATGTATAGACTTAGGCAGCCTTCAGCTTGATGTACAGACTTCAAGAATGATGCATGCAATGCACTGGACAATGTATGGACTTAGCCGATGCAGACTAGTCTGATGTACAGACTTGCTCGTTGTTCAGACATCATGAACAATGTACAGGCTTGCCAAAGGAAACTCTGTACAGACTTGATCAAAGCAAGGTAATCGAGTGTATAGACATTCACAATGTATAGACTCGCCAAGCGAAAGGGCTGTACAGACAAGATGAATGATGCAAGGTAAATGAATGTATAGACTTCCAATGTATGGACTTGCCAACTGGGCGATGTACAGACTTGAGCAAGGCAAAGTCTGTACAGACTTGAAAGTGCACAATGTATAGAGTTTGCCAAGATAACTGAACGATGTACAGACTTTCACAATGTGTAGACTTTGGCAACACAACGGCTGTACATACTTCCACTCAACTGCGATGTACAGACTTGCCAAGGGAAGCGACGGTAAAGCTATCAGTGTATAGACTTCGAGTGCAACGTCGGTAAAGCTACCGATGTATAGACTTACAAGTTGAAATAGTAGATGTACAGACTTAGAAGTTCACTGATGGATGTGCAGACTTCACCTCGCTCAAGCAACAGTGCAGTGTTTGGACTTTGAAGAATGATGCATGACGTTGTACAGACTTCGCTGATGCATGCTACAGTCCAATGTATGGACTTTGAATGTTGATGCATGAACAGTCCGATGTACATACTTCCAATGTATAGACTTCCAATGAGACGGACGATGTACACACTTAGCCAATGCAATGCAATGTATGGACTTCAAATAAGACGCTGCATGAGACGCTGAAACAATGTATAGACTTGCTAGTTATATGAGCTGCACTGTATAGACTTTACATAAGATGCTCAATGAGACGCTCAATGTACACACTTCAAGTCCAGTGTATAGACGTTGCCTTAGACTCTAAATGAGACGGACGTTGTGCAGACTTTAGCCAATGCAATGTATAGACCTAATGCTGCATGAAATCACTAAATAAAACGGACAATGTTCAGACTTAGCCAATGCATTGTATAGACTTTGGGCTCGCCATACAGTGTATAGACTTAGAGCACAAACGCCACGATGCAATGTATAGACATGCTAGTTATGTGAGTTGCAATGTATGGACTATGCTATGCATGAAGACGAGTGTATAGACTTGGAAGTCTGGGGGCGTCGACGCATGATGCATGAGACACACTTACTACGTTAACGCTGCATGAATGTATAGACATGTTCTAAGCGATGCACAAACACAACACAAAGCAGTGTATAGATTCTACGTGTAATGTGTAGACTTTGAGTGTGTGTGTGCAGTGTGTGAACCTGTAAAATGCATGGAACACACATACAATCTGATAAGAACAATTTCATCAAAGCATAAACAGTTGCCAATCAATCAAAACAAGGTGTTGCTAATAAAGTAAAACATATTGTCAACATCATCAACACAGAGGAGTCACAACATTTTGAACATGATTCTCTTGTTTCATTAAACTACAGTCATGCATTACGTGACCTTTCTTCCCACAATAGAATCATGCATTAGAAACACTTCTAACAGAATTCTTCACATGATTGTTTTTAACCAATTTCACATGATTACCAGCACTCAATTCATCTTCCCTCAAAATTCTACAATCATCTATGACATGGCCCTTTTTACCACAATGATGGCATGATACTAATCTACCATGGGCATGCAACTTATTCAAGACATGTGCATGTGAGTGTGTGTGAGAACTATGATCATCATGCACAGAATTAGCAGAATTATTCATGAATGAAGCATTTTTATTCATTTTATGTTTTTTAATCTTTTTCTGATTTTTATTCTGTTTTTCTATTTTCTTGGCAGTGAACTGAAAAATAGAAGAACTAGAGGAATTGGCATGTTCTGAACTTTTTACAAACACAATTGATTTCTTCTTTTCATTGACTTTCTTATTAACAGGCATATACCCAAGTCCCTCTTTCTGGAAATTCACATTAGAGCCAAGCAATTTATTCAAATTATCATGTCCATCAACAAACTTAGACAAGAAGCTTTCAAATCTTCAATCTCAGATTTCAAGGAAACTACCTTAGCTTCATACTTAGATAAATCTGATTCACATGAGATCACTTGTTGCTGCAAAGCATCATTCAAATTTTTCAATGATTCAATTTCTTATTGAAGCTTTATTTCATTATCTATTTCCTTCTCCTTTAACACTGATTTTCCTTTTTCAATTGCATGCCATTTTTCAGACAAAACAGTGTTTAGAACCATCAATTTCTTATTCTGATTTTTCAATTCTTCATTTTCTTGTTTCAATTTTTCTTAACTCTTTTCAATTTCCTTCTCATTGAGCAACATTTCTTCATTTTCTTCTTTTAATGAATCAATCAAAGTTTCTTTTAAGCTCAAATCAGATTCCTTGCTGTCACACAATTTTTTCAATGATGAACAATCTTCACATGATCCTTCTTTATTTTCAATTCTGATTTTAGATTTACATTTTCAGCCTTTAGACGAGTGATTTCAACATTTTTCTCTTTTCTTAATTTTCTCTTATCTGATTTGACTCTATCATATTTATCCAATAGATGCTCATGCATGGCAGCTAAATCATCATAACTAATGTCCTCGGTCTTAGAGTTTACCTGGGAGGATGAGCCGTCGGACTGATCTCGAAGATAATATATGGCCATTGAACACATCACCTTATCTCTACATGGTCTTTCCAATATTCTATTGATGATCGCCACTGCGCTCTTGCACTCATTGAAAAATGGAAAATAATTAGAGTCTATTGCCCTTTTGGTTAGATCTAGGGCCTTTTGATTTTCAGCAGATTTCAGTCTATCTGAAGGTTTCCATTGGGATTTGTCCTCTGGAACTTCATGCAGACTGTGAGCTATGAGTGTCCATACATCAGAATTTAAATGCATCACATAGTCTCGAAAAAAACCATACCAGCCATAGAAATCCGAACCAGTGTATACAGGAATTTCAGCCATGAATTCAAGACAAATCAGGTCAGATCAGAATATAGCAATAAGGAAATTGAAACCAGATTATACCACAAGCAATGTAGGACAGATCTGCTGGTCGTTGGACCCTCTGTGCAGACATCTACTCGGATACCAATTCTAGAACCGATGTAGTGCTGTGATCTGGATTCAGAGGGGGGTGAATGAATCCCCTCAACGATTCATGACAATTTCATAGTTCTGAACAACAAAACTTATCTATGTAGAAGTGGAAACTTATCTACGCTGAATTAAAACAGATAGACTTAGAATTTTCAGTATAAACTGAGCCTAAACATTCATCTAGCGCTGAAAACACAAGAATACAAACCACGCAATGCTCAAGGGTTTTTAGGTGGTTCGGTCGTCCAGACCTACATCCACCCCACACTCAACCTGAGTGTGGCTTCCGCTGACACACACTTTGAACCGCTGGGCTTCACAGCTTGCCTACAACAGCTGGGCATCATAGCTTGCCATCTGCTGGGCATCACAGATTGCCATATGCTGATTCACAGCTTCAACCGCTGGGCATTATAGCTTACGCCTCCACAGATACACAGCTTCGCTGGGCCTTACAGCTTAGCCTCCGCTGACTAACAGCTTGTTACAAGAATATAAGAAAATAAAGGAAATTTGAATGAACTAGCGACAGAAAGCTAGACAATAAAGCTCAAAGAATATAGCTCACTAAGGAGCAGTCGTGAACTTGATTTGTTCCAAGCCAAAGATGAACTGTAGGGACTCCAAGCTAGGATCCCTTCTTCTTTAACTTCACGAGCACTACACCTTCTCTGCAACTCTTTTCTTCTTCTCCTCATGATACTTTGCTTTTTCCTCTCTTCTACTTTCTTCACAGCCACTCTCCAATTCTTTAGATCTCATCCTCAGCTCTCTACTTCTCTAATTATGATTTCTCACGCTTGATCCTCACTTTCTGGTGGCTACTTATTCTTCAGCTCACTTCTCCTTTTTCCTTAGTTTGCTTCGTCGCCCAGATCTGGAAGCTCTACTCTCCTTTTATGGACAGTAGACCGAGGGCTCATGGACACCACGTTTTCCGCCCATCTTTTCGATCAGATCTGGTTTCCAAAACTCCACGTGTCAAGATTTAGTCTTCATTGCTTTCCACGTGGCAATATCTTCTCATTATGACGCGTCTTGAATCACGAGCCAATGACTTGGTTCGCATGACTTTAGTTCAAGCCAGAATAATCTAATTAAGTCACACTCCCTTATTCTTACTATCACGTGAAACTTTAATTCCTGAAAGTAGATTGAAGGACATTTCATCAAACATATGGTCTTCATAGTAAACAAACAAAATTCAATGGCTATAGATGAAATCAAGATATATAATACGTATATGAAAGTGTGCACATGCCTTACTAAGTTTGTATGCAAAAATATGCACAGACCTTGTGATGCATAATGGACATATGCACTGACCTTATATGCAGTTCTAAGAAAACGTGCATCGACTATATGAGAAATATGCACTGACCTTATGTTTAGTGCAAGAACGTGCACTGACCTTGTCTTAGTACAAGGTAAAAGTTGCACCGACTTTAGTCAAGTGCAAAGACAACCTTGCACCGACTTTAGTCATGCACAAGTCAAATGTGCACTGACCTTGGTGAATCGTGCACGGACCTTTGAAACACATGTGCACAGTCCTTGTGTGAAGGAGGAGAACATGCACCGACTCTGAAGACATATAAGCACATACTTTGAACATAGAGAGCTACATGTGCACAGATGTCATGCGCTATGCAACATAATGTGCACAGACCTTACATGTGCATGGCAAACCTGCATGGACCTCTTCCATACGAAAGGCAAAGCATGCACTGACCTTGTATCACACAAGGCAAATGTGCACGGACCTATATATATGCAAACTGGTAACTAGCACCGACCTGGCTTACGCAGATACAATAACTAACACCAACCTATATATATGCAAACTGGTAACTAGCACCGACCTTGATATATGCTAGCACATACTTTTTGTGCAGACGGCTCTAACTAGCATAGACCTTGTTGTGCAGACAACACTGACTAACGTAGACTTGGATGCACACAAGCATAGGGTAGCACAAACTACATATCAATGAGTCCTAGCTAACGTAGACCCTGGTGCAGATAAACACAAGGTGACTCAGACCTTGAAATGTATAAGACCTTTCTAACGTTGACTCTAGTGAATGCAATATGCAACTAACGTCTAGTTTATTTCACAAGAGGTGCAGACTAGCTCAGACTAACTTAGACTTAGCTCAGACTAACGCAAACTTACAGCGTGAAACAAATGCATTGACTCAGACTTGACAAAACATGAATGCTGAGATAGTACTTATGTGAAAAATGATTATTTGACCAAATCATAATCTGATGCAAGAGTTGACTATGCGTTGACCAACAGTTAACAACATATTATATTCAAGCACATATAACCACATATGAACTGTATCAACACATCATATGAACCCTTAGCATATTCAAGCACAAATGAACCATGAATCATGATTTACACAACACACATGATTCATAGTATGCCATTATCAAAACTAGGGTTCCAACACACTACCCGAGAGCGTCCCTGATATTTTTAATGCCCTCATGACCGCCAACGCGCTCACGTTGCCAAAAGAAAGGCCAGCCTGGCCTCAAAATGTGGATACCTCTCGGTATTGTGTCTTTCACTGGTAGCCAAGTCATAACATAGATCATTGTTTTCACTTTAAAAATTACATATATGATATGAATGATCAATGAGGTATTGACTAAAACGAAATGAGAAGATTTATTGCAACTCTGAAAGCACGAAGACCTCCTTGGCAACAGGCACCATCGCAGGCTCAGCAACCCGCCCAGCAAGTTCAACAGTAGCAAGCTCCCGCACCGCAACTGGACATGGGAATTGTCCAAAATCTACTACCGGAGCACCCTGCACCCAACCAACAAGTAAACCCTGTCACCTCGTTCCGTGAAGTGGAGAGGGGGCAAGGGTGGCATGAAGAAAATGCCTCCGTCAGGGCTATAACCTAGAACTCAAACCAACCTCCCCATTGGTTGAGAACCTCCCAACCTTCTCCTTTCTTTCAGCCCTCACGTCCCCTCCTATGTCCCATCAACCAAGCTCCTTCCACTCCCGCTAACCTTTCGCCTAGACCGCTCCTCATTCACCCCTCCATAAACCCCCCTTTAACACAAACCCCTCCTCCTTCCACAAATCCCTTGCCGTCTAGGCCACTCCTCATCCGCCCCTCACAGGCACCCTTTCCTCCTACCACCACCGTTAACTCTTTGCCGGCAAAGACCCTCTTGCTCCGACCTTCACCAACACCTACCATACCTCCTACAAACCCGTCACCTCCACCTAGGCCTCTCTTCATTCGGCCTACACCTACTCTAACTACCCAGGCACCGTCTATCCCTTCCAGCCCCCGACCATAGGACCTTCATTACCCAACATACCAGTTTCCACCAATCCTCAACCAGCAAGGCCCTTCATCAAGGTCCCCCAACCGGTTGCTCCCATTCAACCCGTTAATCTTGATATCCCTTCTACATCTACCAATCCTCCGCCTGCCCAAAACCCCATGGAGGCGCAATCTTCACAAACTATGGTGCTCCATAGTGGACGAATATTCCACCGTGTGTTCCCACATCATCAGGAGCAAGAGCTCGTGCATGGGCAAGCAGAATAGACACAAGAGAAGGAGTCCATATCGGGGACTCAGTATGACTTGTTGAAACATCTAAATAAAACTCCGGCAAGGATTTCTATACTGGAGTTAATAAAAAGGTCTAAGACCCAGTTCGAGTGAGATTTGTAGACCAAGTTCTAGTGAGAGCTATATCGGAGTGCAATTGAGTTTATACTTGAAGATCTGCCTGAAGATTGGCCTCGTGGATCAAATCTAGAGCCATCCTACTCCTTGGAGCTATATTTTCCTTTGCTTTTCGTTGTGTTTTTCATTTTGTTCTTTTTCATTTCTATCTTGTAATTCCGATACCCTATTCTAGGTTGGGTTTCCCTCTGAGGTATCAGAGGAAGGGAGAATTGGTTCTCTGGGGTTGCCTTTTGAGCTTTCAGAAGAAGGGAGAAATGGTTCTCCGGGGTTCCTTCTGAGTTTTTAGAAGAAGGGGGGATTGGTTCCTCCGGTCACTGCATGTGGTAGTGGTACTGATCTTGCCTGGTGTGAGATCAGGAGTTGAGGGATTTGTCTCCCTCGGTTTAAACTATGTAATCAGTGTCTGTTGCAAACTGAGTCTGTGCTCTGGCTTGGTGCAAGGGAATCCTCACTCGGTTTGAGTGGGGAGTGGATGTAGATCTGCTAAATGCAGATCAAACCACCTAAAAATCTCTGGTGCATTGTGGTTTATTTCTTGTGTGATTGCTTTCCCTCTTCGATCTACATTTATAGGAATGAATGCTTTAGATTGAGTCAGTTCAAACTGGTATATCAAAAGGTGTGGTCTTACATCTTGCGAGAGGAGAGTTTCTGGACTCAACCCTCCGCCTAGTACCAGTTTATTTGAGTAATTGCTCATGGATGTTTACAGCTGAATGATAACTTGCTTGATCTTAGTTTAATGCCTGTTCAGTTAAACTTAATCTGCCATGTGTTCGACAATAGTTCTGTCTGAATCATTAAGGGTTAAACTGATTTCTGTTTGAGCAGCTTTGTGAAGGCCATAATTTGTTTGAGTTAATGCAATTTCTGTTCAGCACTATTACTATCTTTTAAGTGTCCACAGTGGTTCTGGCAGAAGCATTAACTATTGAGTTGATCCTTGGTTCATTAGTTCTGTCTGACATCTCTTGATCAGTTTAGCACTGGAATACTGCGAAGTGTTCGTGGTTGATTCTGTCGAAACATGTAACCATTGAATTGATGTCTATTACATTGTTTTAGTCAAACATTTGATTGCTTATTGAATTATACTTTCTATTCATTTAAGTGAAGAGAATTCTGAAATATTGATTTCAGTCCTATTTGGATTGGGCGTTTGAAATTTGGGCATAAATTCCTAAAGGGGTCTATTCACCCCCCCTCTAGATCCCACTGTGCACCTAACATTTGGTATCAGAACGAGTTTGTGATTAATCAGATTTAACAATCTGCAGAAAGGATCCTGCTATCTTTGTGCATTTACTGTTATGGATCATTGCTCTAATTTATTTCCCATGGTTTCTCCACCTGTGTTCAATGGTTCCAATTTCTGTTCCTGGCTAGGTAGTATGTGCAAGTATGTCAATTCAATTAATCTGAATCTGTGGAACCTCATCTATCAAGGTCCACATAAATTTCCTAAGGACAAGTCCAAATGGAATGATGTTCACAGATTGAAAAACAATGATAATATTAGAGTTCTTAATATTCTGAAAACTGCGGTTGATCATGGCACTTTTCCATTTATTTCTACAAGTAGGAATGGCAAGGAGATTTGGGAGAAGTTGATGGCCATCCATGAAAAAGAGGGGGATAGATGTCTGATGACTAATGGAAGTGATCATAGTAGTGATCAAAGGATGATGAAGAGGTAAATTCCCCCTTCGAGAACTTCTCTATAGATGAATGGGAATAAGCATATACTATTTTGTTTGAGTCTCATAAAAAATTAAGAAAAAACATAAAGCCCTTAAGAAGAAATTGAATGTTGTTATGAACACCAGTTCAGAAAATGAAGATTTAGAAGTTCTGAAAACTAAGAATAATAGTCTCAGAAAGCAATTGGAAAACTTTGACACTATCAATTCAGAGCTAGATAATATGAAATCCGAAAATGAGAATTTTAGAAAATAGATTGAGGAACCTCAAGAAAAACTTAAAAAACTTGAAAAAGAAAACAAATTGAATGTTGAGAAATTTGAGGCTGTTAGGGCAGTAAACCTGGAACATCATAAAAATCTTGAAAAGTTTGAAACTAAACAAAAATAGGAAGTCACATCTGATGATCAGATTTTAATCGATGAATTAATTCAAAATGAAGAACTTCAAAAAGAAATTGAAAAATTGAAGCAACTAAACACTGCTGTCTGAAAGATTGATGTCCCTGGAAAGAGGGAAGTGTGCGATTTCTGATGAATCTGAAAAATTATCTGTTTTTGAAAAAGAGATTGAAGATTATTAAATTGCCAATGAAATCTTGAAAAATAGGATGGCAGAATGTGAAGAGGAGATTTTAAGTTTTGAACTCCAAATTTCAGAACTAGAAGATCAGGTTTCAGATCTAAACAATTCACTGTCTAAATTTGTGAAAGGAAAAGACAATTTGGACAGACTTTTGGGAAGTAAGATCAATGTTCAAAGAGAAGGGGTAGGATACAATTCTGAGACCAAAAAGGGATTTGAAAATAAGTTGTGTACACATTTTGTTCATAGCACAAAAATACATGGCAATTCTAAAGAATCCCCAAAACAGTCTGAAATACAGAAAAATTCAAATATGAACAAAAAGTAGAAAAATAAACTCAATGGTTCTTATATGCATGCTAAGAACTCACATACTAGATACCATGCTTCAAAAGAAACCAATGTTAGCTGTTTCTTATGTGGTAAGCATGGTCATGTAATTCATGATTGTAAAGTGTGAAGAAAAGATGATATGAATGTTGGTAGAATGCATGCTAGGAGGTTTCATGCTAAAAATCATACTGTTCGAAAAAAGAAAATTCAATGTTCATACTGTAGATAGTATGGACATGCTGTAAATAATTGTTTCATCATGAAAAAGGATAATTTGAGAGCATGGAAAAAAAAAGTTCCTCTCAGTCGTAATAACAAACCCACAGAGATAAGTCATTCTTATCATTGCTATTGCTCTGGTAAAATAGGACATATGGCTGCACATCATTATTATTATTATTATTATTATTATTTTTACCGGGTCACCCACTGGGACCTGAAAACCCAGGGCCTTGTACTCTCCCAAGTAATGAGAGAGCCAAGGTTTGAACTAGGGACCTCATGGTTCCCCACGAGGTGATGAACCAACTCGTAATGCCCCGGGTTTTTCAGATATTTCTCGGATCAGGATCCGTGTGTTTCAGAGTGCCTTTGTGGGTCCCGGACCGCGTTTTGTGATTTACGCGTGTTTTGCCTGTTGAACCTGTGGAACTCTATGTAGAGTGAACCGTTGCGTTCTCCGACTCCGAGACAGTGCAGGCGTGTTGTGCTCTTTCTGATGATCATGAAGATATTTTTCTCGTATTTTTTGAATTTTCAAAATTTCAAGCTCCAAATTAATTTCTGAATATTTTCATTTTTCTTTTCTTTTTCCCTCACCCTCACCCCTCTCTCTCCTCACTCTTGTTCTCTCCCCCTCTCTCCATCGTGCTCTCTCTTCCTCTCCCTTCGCTCCGGGCGGCCGACGGAGGCGAGGCGGGCGAGGCGGCGAGGTCCGTTGGGTGGAGGCCGGCGAGGACGGCGCAAGGATCGAGAAGATGGTGGCAGTTCGCGAGGTCGTGAACCGGCGATGCTTTAACCAGCAATTCTTTGCAGATCGTCATCCTCAGCACGCGGATTCTTTGGTGGAGGTAGGGACATGGATCCCCAGCTTGTGTACTTCCATTTCTGTGAATTTGGTAGCCCGAGGCGAGCCGAGGGGGTTTATTTCCACGTCGGGGTAAAAATGCTTGATTTTGGGGAATGAGCCAGATCTGACATTTTTGGGGTTTAAATGGGTCCTCTCGGTGCTAGATAGGTTGAGGACTAGTTTCCCCTTATTTTCCCCTTTGCGTGGGTGCGGATGAGGCGTGGAATGGAATTTCTGCCGGAAATCACCATTTTCGAGTTTGCTGGAAGAAGGCGGTCCTACCAGGAATCGCCAAGGGATGAGGCAGCTCGCTGGGGACCGCCACGCGACCCTGTAGGGTCAGCCGTGTTGGTGGTCAGAGGGAGATCGCCTGGGGCCTCTTGCGGCCTTGCGACTGACTACTACTCTCTGAGCAGCGGTCAGGCCAGGACCGTCTACGGTCTTCGTCATAACGGGCGTGTGGCTGTCTGGGGGTGACCACCTAAGTTCCACGGCGGCCTCGCGACTGGCCGCTACTCTCCAAATAGCAGCCAGGGTAGGACCGCCAAGTTCAAGTGTAGCCCAGAGTTGACCGCCCCTTTGCCGGCCTATTCCTAGTTAGTTGCGGTCTGATGTAGACCACCGGTCGGGCTTTGCGGTCTAGGGAGGACCACTAGATGGAGCTTTGCGGTCCAAGGAGGACCGCCTTTCATTGTGATGGCGTGGGGAGGACCGCCACTCTGTTTCCGTGTCAATCGTGCTCCGGTTGCGTTGTGTTGACCCCTGGTCGACCCGGTTGTGACTTGTGACCACTAAGAGCTGCCTTGAGAATCATGCTTCTCTGTTTTCCGCGTGGGCCGTGTGTGTGGCCTGTGGACTATGAGTCCAATTATCCAGCATGAGGTTGGAGGTTTCTTAAATTCCTTTTTGAGGGAATGGTCTCGGCGGTTGTGAACTGCTGCGTGAGTCATCGTGCTAAGGTTTCTAACCCTAGGGTTAGGGCAGATTGACGGCATGGAGCCGTTCGGTGCAACGGTCTTGACCCCGAGTCTCATGACTCAAGGACCGTTTGATTTAATAAGTATAGAGGGCTATCTAGAGTCCAGAGGCTCGGCGCCACTTGGTTCTTTGTGACTTTCGTGCAGGGTGCATGCGTGTTTCTTGGAGTTCTCCTCAGAGAGTGGTCACATCAGTGACTCCCCACTAGTTGTAGCCTTTCGAAACGCGTGTGGTCCCACCAGAGAGTGGTGGCGAGGCTTTACCTGAGAGAGACGATTTTTAGGCTGGTTACCGTAGGGCCCCACATCTTGCAGCCAGAGTCCGGCTGAAGGGAAAATCAGTCAGAGGGCCTGACCTAGGATACATGGTCTGTGTGTGCACACGTGGTCGGGGGCGGCGGACCCGCGCTGATGAGCGTGATCCCGACCAGTCCTTGTTCTGTGGTTACTTGTACTGTGTCTCAGTCTCCGCCAGGGGCGTGGTAGGGAGACATCTGAGGCGCGAACTAAGACGCCAGGGGGCACATCTGGCCTTGCTTCTGGTGGGCAGGTACTCCCATCACGTGAGACGTGACTCTCCTATTTTCGGTTTTGTTTTCCCATCGACGAGATGAGGTTTTCCAAACTGTGGATGCGTGTATCTTGAGGTAGAGGTCGGGGTGTCCGTGGCCTTACCGAGGCTTCACCCCGTTAGAGTTGTGTTCACGACACTGTGGTTGTTACTTTGCCTTTGATAGTGTGGTCCAGGTTGGCCTTGTCTGGGAGGACAGGCCTTCACGGTAGGATTGCCGTGAGTTTTACCTCAGTAGGTGGTGTTAGAGTAGTCCGGCTCCTGATGGTGAGATCGGGATTTCCTTTTCCCCCGTTGTGGTAGTAGTAGCTGTAGACCCATGGTTTTACTGGCTAACACGGGTTGGTGAATAGGTTCCCTTCACCGTAGTTGTAACTCCACCGCTGTTGTTGTGGCTTAGCTAGCGTTGCTTTCCTTTCCGCCGTTGTTGTCTCGGTTGGGGTTCCGCGGGACTCCTACTGAGTCTCTATTTGGAGACTCACCCCTACTTTTCAGTTACGGCGGTTCGTTCTCGAGGTTCGAGGGTGCTGTACGGCAGTTCTTAGTTGCCAGCCTGCCACGACGAGTGTTCACTCGATGTTGGGTACGTTCTCTTCCTTAAACTGTACTTCTGTTGGACTGGACTCTATTGTTGTAGTTTATTTATTTATTTTAATTGTTGAATTATCCTACTTTATTTCCTATTTCTTTGTACCTCCACACTCCTTTTAGCCCTTCCGAGCCCTTCCGGCTCGTGGGCGGCGGACCAGGATTCGAATGGTATCGAGTTCTTCCCGGTATCCAGATATTGGGTCATTACAGTAGGTATCAGAGTGTGGTTGTGGACGTAGATAGGAATTCGAGACATTACAGTGATCAGAGTCCATAAGGTCTAGTACAGTCGGCAGCTGGCATAGGGTTTTGTGAATATTTTTTGATTTGTTTCTCGCTTGAGAGCTTGAGTGCGAGACGTTGGTGCTGTGAAGGCGGTTGTAGATTCTGTTGGAGTGCTAGTGTGGGGCCCAAGGGATGTGATAGAGAGATTTCTTCCTGATGGGTTGTGGCCCCGATTGTGCTACATTGGGCAAAGGTTGCCGGCAGGTGCACTACTGCGCTGCTGTGTTCGAGGATTCTGCAGTAAGGTCAGGTGGCTGGTGAGGATTGTCTGTGGTTAAGTAGCCGTGAGCGTGCTCTGAGGGAGCTGTTATCGAGTCTGGCAACTCTAGCTTGAGATTTATCCAGCCCCTGAGGTGTTAAGGCTGTGGTTTGAAGCGGTCGAGCAGATGTTCTGATCGAGAGGTGCGCTCGGGTGAGCGGAGGATCTTCTCAGTGAGCTACTGATCATCGAGCCTGATGTCTTTATCGTGCTTTGTGGTGTCGGAAGTGACGTGTTTGGTCCTGATTATTTTTATGGATTTCGAGGTAGCATTGGGCAGAGATGTCCCAGTGAGTTCTAAGTCTTGCGCTTCTGCGGGTGGATGGGCTGTGTTCGCCATGGATTTTGCTTGAGATGTGAATGTGCCTGGTGGTTTCGGGACTCGAAGATGAGCATTGGCGGTTGCCAATTATGGCTCCTGATTGCGGCTCTTGGCGTGGCATGTTGCAGTTCAAGGAATTACAGTGGTGGTGCATCGAGAGATGCTGTGATCGTGGTCCGACGTGACACTCACTGAGTGTGTCGAAGGCGCTGACCTGATGGAAGCGATGGCTTTCTTGGTGCTGGAATGTGCTGTTCCCAGTGTGCATGAGGTTTGAGGCCAGGTCGAGCGTGGAGATATTCTGTTGGTCGGAGGTGTGATTGGTTTCTCCTTTGGTTGGAGAGAATTCTTGGCTGGTGTTGGAACTTTCTGATGTGTGGCGGATCGGGGCCTATGGAGTTACAGAGGATTGCCAGATTATGAGGGAGAATCTGTGCTTGGGGTTTGAGGTAATGGAGCTTTCCTCACCCTATTTTCTGAAGTTGACCAGCCGAGTTATGGATTATCGGGATGGCGAGTCCCGAGTTGTTGTGTTGGTTGCGCGTGTGGATCAGAGTGTGCAGCGGAAGCCTGGTGGGCCCATGACCCACAGGTCCAAGATCATTGCGTTGGCTGCTACGGGCTGATTCCTGAGGTTGCGTTGAGCATTAGAGGATTGGTTCCTCTGTGTGAGATGTGTTGTTGCCGTGTCGTTGCTCGAGATATTATGGTTCATGGCACTGGCAGGATGGAGTGTTGGGGAAACATGTTGGCAAGTGTGCCACATGAGCACCCTGTTTCCGTGTTGGAGGTTGTGTCCTCGGATGAGATCGTGTTTTGAGGAAGTGATCTCTGACAGATTATGAGGTCCCAGTTGGTAGCTGTGAGCGGCTAGTAGGCCTAATAGCGTGATCGACCACGACAGCGTTTGTAGGTTATGGTCGTGTCAGATTATGGCAGAAAGGACCCAGCTGTGATGAAAATCTATGTCGTTTGAAGACCCGTGTGCATTGGTCGCAGCGTCATCGACCAGGTTGCCGTGGGTTTGGATGGCACTTTCCTCCCCTAGAGACGTGTGCCATGAATTATTCCGGTTATGTCCCGTAGCTCTGTGGTAATGTAACGCCCGGTAATTTTGAAATAGGAATTAATATATTTAAAAAAAAGAAAGGAAAGGTAAAAAAATATATTTACTAGGATCGAACCTGCCTCTGATACCCAGAACAAGGACTAATAAAAGTAAATGAAATTATGAGGAATAAAATCCTTATAGGAAGTATTACTAATATCCTAATGTATGTTGGGACCAACCACACCAAATTAATGAAGTAGATAAAACAGAAATGGAAAACCTGATAGCCGTATGGGCCTTGCATATGAACTTAGCTTAAGGCTAATGGGCCATATATATATATATGCATATACATATGTACATACAAATTGTTAATAGATATAAGCCGCGTATATGAGGGATAGTAAATAACAAATATGTTTAGTTATATATATATATATATATCAAGATATATGAATGATAAATAAAACCCACACACATTATAAGGGCCTTTAGAATACGTATATGAGATATAACAAGCTTTGGGAAAAATGAATAACAACATATTGACATAAATAAGGGCCCTTAAGTCTCAACCCACTAACCATCACCCTTGGATCTTCACTCATCATATATATGTATGATGGAGCCTTGACAAATTTTAACCCCTATACATA
Organism: Amorphophallus konjac; assembly: GCA_022559845.1. Classification (NCBI taxonomy): domain Eukaryota; kingdom Viridiplantae; phylum Streptophyta; class Magnoliopsida; order Alismatales; family Araceae; genus Amorphophallus; species Amorphophallus konjac. Next base: position 186,626,978 of record CM040125.1, read on the forward strand.
TATATAGACATACACATATATTATATATATATATATAAGCTATGGATATTAGAAACCTAAATAGTTAAATAAATCTTATGTACAAAAAAATAGAAGGCCAGTTCACCTTCAGATAGCCAAACTAATATATAAACTAATGTGGGCCTCCCTATACAGAAAGAAAAGTCACCTCAATATATATGTATACGTAAGGTTTTAAACCCATGGTACAAGCTTTATACACACATATATATAAACACATACCTAAAACAATAATGTATTATGTGCTTAAAAGAGAACCCCGTAAGTGCATGTATAAACCCCAAATATAATACAATGCATATAAGTAAACTCACTTATAAATACATAATATATAAATGCAACAGCCAACCTCTGCACATATATATAAAGCCATTAAACTCATATGCCCCATCGAAACCACCCAACCCATGCACGTAGAGGATCGACTTGCATAGCAACCCCGTGATTCCCTAATGAGACTTACAAAAAGATCTCGTAAACCCTACCCTTAAATTTTAAGTGATTATGAATATAACATCATTTTAAGTAGTCATTTAAAATCATGTTGTAATTTTATTTCAATTAATAATCAATAAACCTTGAAGAAAACATCAATTTATATTTTATTAATAATTTATAAATTATAATATTCCATATGTATTACATTATATTTTTATTTGAAGGAATATGGGTATATAGATAAGATTTTAAGACATTAAGATAGTTAAAAGGTAATAGAATGGACATAAATATAATTTTGGTTAAATAAGGGTGAGAAGGAAATGATAAAAAGAAATCACGACCCTCAAATGGTCGTTGGTAAGCAATATACGACATAAATAATGTCGTTAATTATATAAAGGCATGTAGATAACGATAATGGGGATATATCTATAATAATGGTCCTTTGAAGGTTGCATTACAAGGGCAAAACGTGAATAGCGTCCAATACCGAAGCGCATCATTCCAATAAATAGGCATATCCAAAGGCGCTATTTTTAAAACAGCGAATAGTGTCACTATTTATTTTAAAGGAATTTTACAAAACTAATTATATGAGTAAATAGAGAAAAATGGAAGGATCTTACTCATAAAATTTCATAGTAAGACCCCATCGAATAAAAAAGATAAAAATCCGGAAAGATTGCAAATAAATGTAAAGAGTTGAATAGCGCCCGTACCTAAGGCGCTGCTTGTTGAGAAACGCCTATGAGATAGGTGCGACTTATTAAAACGTGGCTTTAGCATGGTCGCGAATTTCTTAAAGTAAAATAAGGAAACTAACTGCCGTATCTCGCTCGAATTGGGAGGTATTGTTATGGGAAGGGATTAAAAGTGGGAAGGTTTGAATTTTAATCGGATTACTACTTGAATATTAATCCCACTCAAACTCTAACTCTCCAAACCCTATAAATACCCACCCCTTCAAGCCAACCTATGGGCTTTTCTCTTCTTCCTCAAACCCACGACCACTGCTGCCCCTTCTCCAACAATAAGAATTTGTTTCTTTGAGCAAAGAGTCAAGAAGAGCCTTTTTCTATTCAGATTACTGCTGCAGAGAAGCCTATTCTTCCTCCATTATTGAAGATAAGCTGTGTTGCCTGCAACTGCTACTCTTCTTCCTCTTCGGCTGATTGAGGAAGAAAGACCTCTTCCTTCCCTTTCGATTGCTAAGGAAAACATCTGTCAATAGAAGCTGCTACAATATTTCGTGAAGCTACAGTGTGAAGAACAATCAACATCTTCATCTGTTGCTGCAGTTTTGGATAATCTGCTATAGAGCATCATTTGCTCTTTTTATTCTTCAATCCCTCTAATCGATTATCAACCACATCGACACCAAAGGTAGGTGTTCTCAAGTATTAAGCCTAACTCAATAAATACATAAATCATGCATGCATATAGATCTTTTTAACCCTATTTTTTATGGCTTTTTGTTAAATTTCAGAATATCAGTGAAATAGCGACCCAGACATGGGTGCTATATTGAATTCATGGCTATATACCAGTTGTTATTTTAATGGTTAATTATTAAATACACATGTTCAAAATTTAATAACTTAAAATCTTTACATCTAACCCAATGCATGGTCATACTACTGGATTCCTGGTATTTTTCTCTACCTATTCATGTACTTGTCCCTGGAAAATTATCTTATTTAGAGAAACGACACTGTTCATGCAAATTTATACACTGGCTTAAATAGCGACAATCACCCAGTCGTCTTATGGAATGGGGCGCCCAGAGCATGGGCACGATTTATTGAAACATGACACGAACTAGGGCGCCAATTTCTGAAACATGGCTATGCCATTGGCGCGAATTGAAACAGAACCAAACGTTGTGCTAAAAGGGTATAAAATTCCAAGATTTATTTACACTAAAATTGGAACATGAAATTAAAAGTAACGGCTGGGTCACAGGCACCATTTAAGAAATAGTGGCTATACCCCAGACGCCATTATTCTATCATGTGAGATTTCCGTTAATTTCATGTACACCCTTCCAATGGGTTACACACAAGGCACTATATTCCAGCCGTGAGTACAGTCCCACATTTTCTCGATGATTTATCGCTTACCCTATATTTTCTCGTGACATACAAGCCCTTCGTTGGACATTCCATTCCTTCGGACTAGTGAGTTAGTCATAGAGACCTCTGCAAGTCTCCTCGAAGCCTTGGATTCCCTCAAGGCCAATTGAGCAGGTTGTACCACTAAAACCCATGAAACTATCTATTTATCATGTCACTCTAGGAACATGGTATACCGGCCCTCATGGTATGCTAAATAGCTACCATGAGATTAATTCTTGAGCTAATAGAATGGAAAACCATGCCATTGCTAATCATCTTGGATTACGTGCCTCCACGTAGACACCAATTCTTTTACATTATCATGTACAACGAACGAGCGCTCATGTGTTTATGAACGCTTATTCGAGTACTCATGGCACCCACTAGGGAGCCAATTCCACCTAGTTTTCTGATATATTCCGCAAGATCTACCTTAAATTCCTACAAGTTTCATTCCCTTGGAATTCCACATTGGCTATAACTATCGTTGATGTCGAAAGTGCATTATACAATGCCTGCGCATATAAGGGCCCGATCTAGTCCTAGGAGGAGCACCCGAAAGTACTAGTGCCCAAGGGAGTTGTAATGATCGCGGTGTGGCGTTGCACCGAAGTACTCGTCGTTCTAGAGACATTCCACTTACTCTCTCGTGACTTTACATGATATTACTTGCGTGCGTGACTCGTCGTTCTAGAGACATTCCACTTACTCTCTCTCGTGACTTTACATGATATTACTTGCGTACGTGACTCGTCGTGGTACTTGCTAGAACTCTAAATAGCCAATATCTCATGCTCGATGCTATCTTTAACTTTTGCTTATCACGTTTTACTAGAACTTCCATATCTCAATTTAATCTATATACTTGCATTCTATTTTTACGATCATTCATGTATATTAGCCTTGCATTCATGTAACATGTAATTACTTGAAGCTAGCTTGGTCTTGAGATATAATTCCTACTGAGCGTTCGCTCACCCAGTTTATTCCAACATTTTTCAGGTAATCAGGTGACTAGCAAGACCGAGACTCATACGAGAAGGGAAAGTGTGCAAGCGAGCTCTGAAAATTAGTGAACCCATGTGTTTTACCTTTCTTGAGTCTAGATAGTATTTCCTGTTAGTTGTCTTGCCTAAGTTCGCTAGTGTGTCTTTGGTCCTTTTCTTTCATAGTGATGTAGTTTTGTCTTCAAGTTTGGAATTTGAAATTTGTAAGAGATTTATATTTGAAATAAACTTTTATTGTTGTTCCAAATTATTTGGTCTCATGTGATTGCTCTTGATCATTCACGACTATTTAACTGCCACGTTCCCAGCAAACGACACGTTCCGCTGCTATCGGTTAGAGGCGTGATAGAGGTGGTATCAGAGCTTCGGCTTTCATATCCTCCAGTTATTAGGTTCCAATGATAGGTCAAGTATCCCTGTCTGTCATATCAGAGCTTCGACTTTCAAATCATTGGGTCATTAAGTCCAAGAGATATGTTGAGTATCCTTGTCGGTCATCCTATAGGAGTTCCGTGAGAGATGGGTAAAACTTGGGGTTAAAGTTATAAAAGAAAGATAAGATATTTACATTTCATTAACATTAATTCTTGAGTCAATAAATTATCTCCCCACTTATCCATGCGGGAACCTAGATAAAATGGAAGCAGCTAAGCCAAGCTTTGTCCGTGAGATGGTACTAGTAGATGTCCAAGCTTATGCGGATATTGTTAGAAGAGTCCAGGAGCTATAGAAGGCGGTGGAAGAAAAAGAGAGAGTTGAAAGGAAAGAACAAATTGATAATTCTGGAAAGTTCACCATTAAACGAGGGTGGTAGCTCACAGAAGTGCAAGAAGTGCAAGAAATGTAAGAAGTGTAATAAGAAGGGAACTTCGATAGATCACTCGCTAGGTAAGTGTAAATCTTGTGGAAGATGTGGTCACTGTAGTGCCCCAGAATTTATATAAAAAATTTTTGGATTATAAATAGGAGTTATAAAGGCTAAATAAGATTAATAAAAGGATTGTTGAATTTATAAGACATTATAAGACATAATTGTGTTAAATAATTAACCTAGCCTATTTAAATAAGATCCAAAAGGTTTAAGGACCAAGCCCATTAAGTTTGGCCCATATTCTAGATGGTTATTTAGCCTATTTACGTATTTTAAGGATAAATACTATTTTTATGGATAATAAATAAAAGAGTTTGATTTATGTTGAATTCTGGGCACATTGGATGTAGCGGTCTATCGTGCGACCGCCACAGCCATATAACGCACCAGTCTTGATGCGTTACACCATGTCAGTTCCGTAAATAGAAGAAAGAGTAAAAAGATAGGAACTTTGGGATCCTATCGGTAAGAGATCGACTTGGGAGAGCTTATAACATTACTAAGGACTCTTAGGGATTAGGTTCTGGCAAATTAAAGACTCTAGAATCGATCTAATCTTCAAACCCTAGCCAAAACCCTATAAATAGGACCTAGTTCTGAACTGAGCGACCCTTACTTTTGGCTCGTGAAGAATCAAGATAAGGAGTTATAATTTCGGGTAAGTTCTTTAGAAGATTTTGTTTAGTATACTTTAGACTAATAGTTTTCCAAATTTCAAGTTAGGAGATCAAGCAACCAAGGAGATTGAAGCTTCCAAATTTGCTGGTTCGACCATAATAACCCAGGAAACTGAACGTAAGTCCCCCGAAGATCAAGAGATTAGGACGTCTAAACGAGGTAATTAGAGTTCAATCCTTTATAACTTTTTGATCACCTTAGTTTCATCTTCTTACCCTCAAAATTTCACATCCTGAGGTCAAGAGGCTGAGGAGTTAGAGCAGCGGGAAATTACTAGAAAATCACTGAAAAAGGAGAACTAGGGAACGGTTTTCAGACTCAAATTAGAAGCTTAAAGTTTAGTTAAGAGGTAAGTCATCTCATGATTGGTAAAAATATCTTGTTAGGGATAAAAGCCCTCTGGTTTTGATTGATTTCATGCATCATAGATCATGAATTTCATGTTTTAGTAGGTCATGCATACATGTATACTCTTAATCCTAACTAAGTTAAAAAAAAGGAACTCTCTTGTCAAATTCACAGAAAGCCTATGCATACTAGTAGGTTAGCCTTCATTCTATCATGTGGAAGTTTATATATGATTTTCAGACATGATGTAAGTTGAAACCTTAGATTTTTATATCTTTTCTGCCAGCAGACGATCTGACGCATTCAGGTAAGACCGTCATAATGATCTAACGCCTTACGATAAGCCGTCACAACCCCTGCTGTATCTTAACTACTCTGTGGTCTCTGACGCACCTTAACAGGAGTGTTACACTACTGTAACGGCCCCTCGATAAATCGTCACAAGCACTGTAACGCGTCTCTCCTAGACCGTCAGACACCTGTGTTCTGTCAGCCCGAGGCAGAATGATAACCAGTTAAGTTTACTCATAAATAAGCTTAGATAGATAAGTTTGGACCTGTTATCATGACTTTAAGTTTAGTTACTGATTCATAATCGAAATTGCATGATTAAGGTGTCTTAAGTTAATTTAAGTTATGTTAATTTCATGTGCCAAAATTCTATAGTTTTGTATCTAAATCATGATTTTCAATGATGTATTGATGAAGTTTATCTTGGTTCCACGTTGCTACATATTCTCTCTCTATCTATAGAGTCATTTCTTTAAGTACATGGCATATATTCAGGTATATGTCCATTAGTTCACACTTTGCACTATATGAACATTATTCTTAGACATGAGGACCTCTCTATTGGATATTCCTTCCAATAGACTAGGAAATCTTGTTTCAAGGCCTCTATAATTTTCCGCGAGCCTGGGATTCCCACTAGGACGCCGAGTTGGTTGTACCATCAAAGCCCGTTTAGTAGATTACACTATTGATATTTCTGGTTCTAGCAATGTAACGGATCTATACTGGACCGTCAGGAGCATCTAACGGCCCAATATACGACCGTCACATTTCACTAAGTCTATTTTACTATTTCGGAATTCAGACTAATGTAACGGCTGAATACTGGAGCGTCACATAATGTAACGGCCCAGTCCTTGACCGTCGCATTGTTTGAGTACTTAACCCGAGGTTTGACCCAAGGGTTGATGTTCCAAAGTTTCTAGATGGATTATTGATGATCTAGAACTTGCCATATTATCTAAAGAAGCTTAATATAATAAAAGTTAAAGAAATGGACTGTTATGCTACCAATTTATTTCCATAAGCATAACCTTGTTTAAGTCATTCTTGACTCTCGCATTATTAAATTGAAGCGTTCATTCATTGAATAGTGTTATCATGAACTTATTGAATTGTATATTCTTGGCCATACTTTATTGTTACATGCGTGGAAGTAGCTTGATTTATACTTGAAGATGCGATCGAGCACTGATTGTGTTCAAGGGCTCTATACTTGTCCCCTCGGCTGATTACCGGAAACATACTATTATAAACCATGGGGTATGGTGCTACTGGCGTCGCATTGCGCTGAGAGTACTTTCTCTATAAATAAGTGAAGATCCACGGCACGACATGACTTTCTTGTACATGACTTTCTTGCTTGATATTCCACAGAAATTCATGAAGTACTTGCTCACAAGTAAAAGATACTAGAGTGATGATTATGTGGCTTACTAGTATATTCTCATTACATTCTTATTCTTGAAAGGCCATAACATGTTCTTGTTACATCCTTGATAGTTCCTACTTGCTCTCATTCTATCTTAAACGATCATCTTTATGACTTTGGTTTAATCGCATGATTGATCGCATTCGCATGATTTTTACCTTATTTCTTTAGAGCTAAAATGTTAATTACTTTAATGATGCCTTCATGTTGATGCGAAGATACCTAATGGGCAAGTGTGCTCATTACCTATTTCCATTCTTTTCAGGAAATGAAAGTGATTCGAATTCGGATTCAAGTTATACAAGTAGCGGGTCCGAGAGTGAATGAAAGTGTTGTCAAGATGAGAGTGAAGACTTAGGAAAGTCTATATTGTTTAGATTGAGTCTATGTAATTTTCCTATTTTTTTGAGTCTGATAGATTGAAAGAAGTTGAAAGTTGTTGTATTTGAATATTGATTATCAATGAAATAAGTTGGAGTTTTGATTAAAATATTATGCAATTGCATTTATGTGTGATTGTCTTGCGCTCTGATCATTCTTGCTTGCAAGAGGCTTACCATGTCGGCTGTTCACGTTTCTCGAGTAAGTCTTCCGCTGTCATAAAGGCTCGGGACGTGACAGTTAAGTTGGTATCAGAGCCTAAGTCTCAAGACTTAGGAAGAAGAGTCATGTCATAGGATAAGTCCAAGGTTTAAGGACCCCTACCTATGAACTAAGGAAGAAATTTTCATACCCACGTGAGAATTGGGTAGAACCTGGGATAAGATAGTTAATTAGTTTTAAGATTGATTTTTCTTTCCAACATCACGAGAAATAACAAGTTGTTATTTTTCTCCCAGGTACCCTATTATTACCATGGATCATCGCGTAGATTGGAATGGTATGCAACAAACTGTTGCTGGCCTTACACATGCATTACAAACCATGGCGCAAGCTGGCGCAGGAATAAGGGCTAGCGATTTGCATCGCAACTTTCGGAGCTTAAACCCTCCGCGTTTCTACAGTTCTTTTAATCCTAACGAGGCAGAGAACTGGATAGACGAAATGAATCGTATCTTTGATGTTATCTAATGCACCGATCAAGAGAAGGTTCGTCTCGTAACCTTTCAACTCAACAAAGATGCCCGTACATGGTGGAAGTCGGTTCCGGCACCTCCGACTGATGCACCTCATACATGGGATGGTTTTCTCACCCTATTCCATGCCAAGTACTTTTCTGAGCACGTAAAAGAGAGAAAGGCTATGGAGTTCGCCGCTCTTTGGTAAGGAATGATGATGGTTGCCGAATATGAACTGTAATTCTCAAGACTTACACCTTACGCACCGCATCTTATCAGCACCGATTTATTGAAGGCAAATCGGTTCATGGACGGGTTACGGCCCGATTTCATTCAGCAGCTCAGGACCCAAAACATCCGTACTTATGCGGAAATAGTTCAACGAGCGTATTTGTGTGAAAGGACCTTAGAGAAGGTCAAAAAATTAAAAGGGAAAGGAGAAGATTCCAGCCGACGCTCAGATCGGCGTTATAAGAAAGAAAAGTTCAGCATCACGGAGCCCTACAAAAGACGTGATAGTAAAAAAAGATCCTGGAATAAGAATGGTGAAAGTTCCCATAAGCAAAAGAAAGTCAAGAAAGAGAAGGAGCAAGTTGCTACCGCTTGCACGTTTTACGAAAAATTTGGCCATTCAACTGAGGAATGCTGGAAGCACCTTGGCGCTTGTTTACGTTGTGGAAGTAGGGAGCATCGCATGCCAGATTGCCCCCTTATGAAAGACCAATCGTCTGGTGGAGGACGTAGGAGGCAAGCTCGCCTCAATGCCGTTTTAGAGGAAGAGGAAGCGCCCAGGGATGGTGGGCTTATGGAAGATACTCTTCAAATTTGTTCTCATCCTGTATTTGTGCTATTTGATACTGGTGCCTCTCTTTCTTTTATTTCCACTACTTTTACAAAAATATTATCAATTACATCAGTTCCCTTACCTTCAGATCTCGCTATTACCACACCCTTAGGTTCTGGAACAAAGCTTACCGACTATTATCCTGATAGCGAAGTGATAGTAGAAGGACATAACCTCCCCGCAAACTTAGTATGTATTGACATGAAAGGTTATGATGTCATTTTAGGGGTAGATTGGCTTGTAGATCATGATGCTTATATCAATTGTCGAAATAGAATTATATCCTTTCGAAAGTCCGGTCTTCCAAGATTTTCCTTCCTTGGCATTAAGTACAAGAAGCATCCTACTATCAGATCTTCTCTTCACGCTTGCAAACTTATCTCGCAAGGATGTGAAGCTTTTCTTGCTTCTGTCATTATTACCGAATCCAAGGAGATTATCTTAGCAGACATTCCTATTGTAAATGAGTTTCTCGATGTGTTCCCATCCGAATTATCCAGTTTACCACCCGAGAGGGAGGTGAACTTCACTATTGAACTCATTCCAGGAGCAGTACCTATTTCTATAGCCCCTTACAGGATGTCCCTCACAAAACTCAAGGAATTGAAGAGGCAGTTGTAGGAACTACTGGATAAGGGCTTCATCAGACCTAGCACATCCCCTTGGGATGCGCCTATTCTATTTGTCAAAAAGAAGGATGGTTCTCTCAGATTATGCATAGATTATCGGCGACTGAATCAACTCACGATTAAAAACAAGTATCCGTTGTCGCGTATCGATGAACTCTTCGATCAGATTTCAGGAGCAGAATATTTCTCTATGATAGACCTCAGATCAGGTTATCATCCGCTTAGAATTAAAGAAGAAGACATTTATAAATCGGCTTTTCGAAGTCGTTATGGCCACTATGAATTCGTGGTAATGGCATTCCGGTTAACTAATGCCCCAGCAGCATTCATGCAACTTGTGAACAATGTCTTCCAGCCATATCTGGACCAGTTCATCGTCGTCTTCATTGATGATATCTTGATATATTCCAAGACAAAAGAGGAACATGAAGAACATCTGAAAATAGCTTTACAAACACTTAGATAACATAACCTCTATGCTAAGTTAAACAAGTGCGAATTCTAGCTCAAGGAGGTTTCATTCCTAGGCCACATTATTTCAAAAGAAGGTATTACTGTGGATCCTTCTAAGGTAGAAGCCGTCAAGAATTGGAGCCGGCCAATGACCGTATCGGAAGTACGAAGTTTTCTATGTCTAGCTGGTTATTATAGAAGATTCATTAAGGATTTCTCAAATATTGCAGTTCCTTTAACTAGACTCACGAGAAAAGAAAATCATTTTATCTTGTCCAAGGAATGTGAAGAGAGTTTTCAAATGCTGAAAAATCATCTTACTACAGCTCCTATTTTATCACTACCAGTGGAAGGTGGTAAATTTGAAGTATATACGGATGCATCTGGCATTGGCTTAGGATGCGTTCTCATGCAAGATGGAAAAGTGATCTGTTATTCTTCAAGACAATTGAAGCGTCACGAGGAAAATTATCCTGTGCATGATTTAGAATTAGCAGCTGTCATTTTCGCCTTGAAAATTTGGTGTCACTATCTCTATGGAGAAAAGTTTACGGTCTACTCGGACCACAAAAGGTTGAAATATTTATTTTCTCAAAAAGAGCTAAATATGAGGCAGAGGAGGTGGTTAGAATATCTCAAAGACTTTGATTTTGTTATTCAATATCATCCTGGCAAGGCTAATGCCGTAGCAGATGCACTCAGCAGGAAACGAATGGGAATGCTATCAAGTCTCATGATCAGTATGACTAATCTTATTCCTCAATTTGCTCAATTGAACTTAGATATTGACAGGAAGGAGGATTGTTTCCGAGCTAATATGCAAGCTCAACCTACATTGATAGAAGATCTGGTCAAGCTGCAAAATGATGATCCTATATTATTGGAGATCAAGGCCAATGTTGAACAAAGGCCGGATTTTTCTATTAAGGATGGAAGATTACTATTTAAAGACCGAGTATGTGTATCGGATCATGAGGATACGAAGAAATTGATTCTAGAAGAAGCACATAAATCTAGGTATACCATCAACCCAGGTAGTACAAAAATATATCAGGATCTCAAAAGAAATTTCTGGTGGCCCAACATGAAGAGGGAAATAGCTGATTTAGTGTCTCACTATATCACTTGTTAACAAGTAAAGGCAAAGCATTTTAGACCCGCAGGTAAACTGCATCCCTTGAATATTCCTGAATGGAAATGAAAGAGTATAGGGATGGATTTCATCATGGGTTTACCTAAGACAAGAGGTGGACACGATGGTATATGGGTAATCATAGACCGATTAACTAAATCTGCACATTTTATACCAATCAAAAGTCGATGGTCTGTGGATATCCTAGCAGCATTATACATAAGAGAAATTGTTAAATTACATGGTATCCCAGTCACTATTATATCTGATAGAGATCCTCGATTCACATCACAGTTTTGGAAGGGTCTACAACAGTCATTAGGGGCTAGATTGAATTTCAGCGCAGCATTTCATCCACAAACTGATGGTCAGACAGAAAGAACAAATCAAGTGGTAGAAGATATGCTCAGGGCTTGTGCTATCGATTTTGGAGGAAGTTGGCATGATCACTTGCCTCTGGTAGAATTTGCATATAACAACAGTTATCAGGCCAGCATACAAAGGGCACCTTTTGAAGCTCTATATGGAAAAAGTTATCGATCACCAATATGTTGGAATGAAATAGGACAAAGATAATTCCTAGGCCCCGATATTATCAGGGATTCTTCAGAGAAGATCAAACTCATTCAAGAAAGAATGAAGATGGCCCAAGATAGGCAAAAGTCTTATGCTGATAATCGAAGGCGCGACTTGGAATTTCAAGTAAGAGACTATGTGTATCTCAAGGTTTCTCCAGGTCGTGGTATTCGAAGATTTGGAATTAAAGGAAAGCTAACTCCAAGGTTTATTGGCCCATTTAAAATTCTTGAAAGGGTCGGTGAAGTGGCCTACAAACTGGCTTTACCTCCACAATTAGCAGGGGTTCATGACGTATTTCACGTCTCTATGCTGAAGAAATATGTATAAGATCCTGACCATATTATCACTTATGGCAATCTGGAGATTCAGAAGGATATGATGTACGAGCAAACGCCAATAAAGATTCTGGAACGGGATGTGCGTCAACTAAGAAATAAAGTTATTCCTATGGTTAAGATTCAATGGAAGAAAACATGGCCATATGAAGCAACATGGGAAACCGAAGCAGCCATGCGGAAAAGATTCCCAGAATTATTTAACTGTAAGTACACTCTCCATAATCCATGTATTAAATTTGGAGACCAAATTCTTCTAAGTGGGTGAGGGTGTAGTGCCCCAGAATTTATATAAATAATTTTTGGATTATAAATAGGAGTTATAAGGGCTAAATAAGATTAATAAAAGGATTGTTGAATTTATAAGACATTATAAGGCCTAATTGTGTTAAATAATTAACTTAGCCAATTTAAATACGATCCAAAAGATTTAAGGACCAAGCCCATTAAGTTTAGCCCATATTCTAGAAGGTTATTTAGCCTATTTACGTATTTTAAGAATAAATACTATTTTTATGGATAATAATATGGATAATTAATAAAAGAGTTTGATTTATGTTGAATTCTGTGCACGTTGGATGTAGCGGTCTATCGTGCGACCGCCACAGCCATATAACGCACCAGTCTTGATGCGTTACACCCTGTTAGTTCCGTAAATGGAAGAAAGAGTAAAAAGATTGGAACTTTGGGATCCTATCGGTAAGAGATCGACTTGGGAGAGCTTATAACATTACTAAGGACTATTAGAGATTAGGTTCTGGCAAATTAAAGACTCTAGAATCGATCTAATCTTCAAACCCTAGCCAAAACCCTATAAATAGGACCTAGTTCTGAACTGAGCGACCCTTACTTTTGGCTCATGTAGAATCAAGGTAAGGAGTTATAATTTCGGGTAAGTTCTTTAGAAGATTTTGTTTAGTATAATTTAGACTAATAGTTTTCCAAATTTCAAGTTAGGAGATCAAGCAACCAAGGAGATTGAAGCTTCCAGATTTGCTGGTTCGACCATAATAACCTAGGAAACTGAACGCAAGTCCCCTGAAGATCAAGAGATTAGGACATCTAAACGAGGTAATTAGAGTTCATTCCTTTATAACTTTTTGATCACCTTAGTTTCATCTTCTTACCTTCAAAATTTCACATCCTTAGGTCAAGAGGCTGAGGAGTTAGAGCAGGGGGGAATTACTGAAAAATCACTGAAAAAGGAGAACTAGGGCATTGTTTCCAGACTCAAATTAGAAGCTTAAAGTTTAGTTAAGAGATAGGTCATCTCATGATTGGTAAAAATATCTTGTTAGGGATAAAAGCCCTCTGGTTTTGATTGATTTCATGCATCATAGATCATGAATTTCATGTTTTAGTAGGTCATGCATACATGTATACTCTTAATCCTAACTAAGTTAAAAAAAAGGAACTCTCTCGTCAAATTCACAGAAAGCCTATTCATACTAGTAGGTTAGCCTTCATTCTATCATGTGGAAGTTTATATATTATTTTCAGACATGATGTAAGTTGAGACCTTAGATTTTTATATCTTTTCTGCCAGCAGACGATCTGACGCATTCAGGTAAGACCATCACAATGATGTAACGCCTTACGATAAGCCGTCACAACCTCTGCTGTATCTTAACTACTCTGTTGTCTCTGACGCACCTTAACAGGAGTGTTACACTACTGTAACGGCCCCTCGATAAACCGTCACAAGCACTGTAACGCGTCTCTCCTAGACCATCAGACACTTGTGTTCTGTCAACCCGAGGCAGAATGATAACCAGTTAAGTTTACTTATAAATAAGCTTAGATAGATAAGTTTGGACCTGTTATCATGACTTTAAGTTTAGTTACTGATTCATAATCGAAATTGCATGATTAAGGTGTCTTAAGTTATTTTAAGTTATGTTAATTTCATGTGCCAAAATTCAATAATTTTGTATCTAAATCATGATTTTCAATGATGTATTGACGAAGTTTATCTTGGTTCCACGTTGCTACATATTCTCTCTCTATCTATAGGGTCATTTCTTTAAGTACATGGCATATATTCAGGTATATATCTATTAGTTCACACTTTGCACTATAGGAACATTATTCTTGGACATGAGGACCTCTCTATTGGATATTCCTTCCAATAGACTAGGAAATCTTATTTCAAGGCCTCCATAATTCTCCGCGAGCCTGGGATTCCCACTAGGACGCCGAGTTGGTTGTACCATCAAAGCCCATTTAGTAGATTACACTATTGATGTTTCTGGTTCTAGCAATGTAACGGATCTATAATGGACCGTCAAGAGCATCTAACGGCCTAATATACGACCGTCACATTTCACTGAGTCTATTTTACTATTTCGGAATTCAGACTAATGTAACGGCTGAATACTGGAGCGTCACATAATGTAACGGCCCAGTCCTTGACCGTCACATTGTTTGAGTACTTAACCCGAGGTTTGACCCAAGGGTTGATGTTCCAAAGTTTCTAGATGGATTATTGATGATCTAGAACTTGCCATATTATCCAAAGAAGCTTAATATAATAAAAGTTAAAGAAATGGACTGTTATGCTGCCAATTTATTTCCATAAACATAACCTTGTTTAAGTCATTCTTGACTCTCGCATTATTAAATTGAAGCGTTCATTCATTGAATAGTGTTATCATGAACTTATTGAATTGTACATTCTTGGCCATACTTTATTGTTACATGCGTGGAAGTAGCTTGATTTATACTTAAAGATGCGATCGAGCACTGATTGTGTTCAAGGGCTCTATGCTAGTCCCCTCGGCTGATTGTCGGAAATATACTATTATAAACCATGAGGTATGATGATACTGGCGTCGCATTACGCTGAGAGTACTTTTTCTATAAATAAGTGAAGATCCACGGCACGACATGACTTTCTTGTACATGACTTTCTTACTTTATATTCCACAGAAATTCATGAAGTACTTGCTCATAAGCAAAAGATAAAGGAGTGATGATTACGTGACTTGCTAGTACATTCTCGTTACATTCTTGTTCTTGAAAGGCCATAACATGCTCTTGTTACACCTTTGATAGTTCATACTTGCTCTCATTCTATGTTAAATGATCATCTTTGTGACTTTGGTTTAATCGCATGATTGATCGCATTCGCATGATTTTTACCTTATTTCTTTAGAGCTAAAAAGTTAATTACTTTAATGATGCCTTCATGTTGATGCGAAGATACCTAATGGGCAAGTGTGCTCATTACCCATTTCCATTCTTTTCAGGAAATGAAAGTGATTTGAATTCGGATTCAGGTCATACATGTAGCGGGTCCGAGAGCGAATGAAAGTGTTGTCAAGATGAGAGTGAAGACTTAGGAAAGCCTATATTGTTTAGATTGAGACTATGTAATTTTCCTATTTTTTGAGTCTGATAGATTGAAGAAGTTGAAAGTTATTGTATTTGAATATTGATTATCAATGAAATAAGTTAGAGTTTTGATTAAAATATTGTGCAATTGCATTTATGTGTGATTATCTTGCGCTCTGATCATTCTTGTTTGCAAGAGGCTTACCATGTCTGCTGTTCACGTTTCTCGAGCAAGTCTTCTGTTGTCATAATGGCTCGGGGCGTGACAGTCACCAATCGGAAAAGTGTTGGTGGAGTTCGGGCGCATGTCTACGTTGCGGAAGCTTAGACCATAAGATAGCAGAATGCCCTATTTTGACCAAAAAGCTTCCATGAGAAACTCAATCTGTGGCTAAACTTGCCAAGAGAGAAGTTGTGGAAGGTACCCCTCACCCGTAATCCTAAACTAATTCTTTTCCATACTTAAGATCTTTTCTTTACATGTATAGAATCATAATAAGTTATAGCTAGTTCCCCATTAGGAATGGAAGGTGATGTGAATTTGGGGACCAAATTCTTTTAACTGGGGGAGAAAAAAAAGAAAGGAAAGGAAAATAAATATTTTTACTAGGATCGAACATGCCTCTGATATCTAGAACAAGGACTAATAAAAGTAAATAAAATTATGAGGAATAAAATCCCTATAGGAAGTATTACTAAGATCCTAATCTATGTTGGGACCAACCACACCAAATTAATGAAATAGATAAAACAGTAAAACAGAAATGGAAAACCTGATAGCCGTATGGGCCTTGCATATGAACTTAGCTTAAGGCTAATGGGCCTTATATATATATATGCATATACATATATACATACAAATTATTAATAGATATAAGCCGCATATATATATATCAAGATATATGAATGATAAATAAAACCCACACACATTATATGGGCCTTTAGAATACGTATATGAGATATAACAAGCTTTGGGAAAAATGTATAACAACATATTGACATAAATAAGGGCCCTTAAGTCTCAACCGACTAACCATCACCCTTGGATCTTCACTCATCATATATATATATGATGGAGCCTTAACAAATTTTAACCCATATACATATATATAGACATACACATATATTATATATATATATATATATATATATATATAAGCTATGAATATTAGAAACCTAAATAGTTAAATAAATCTTATGTACAAAAAAATAGAAGGCCAGTTCACCTTCAGATAGCCAAACTAATACGTAAACTAATGTGGGCCTCCCTATACAGAAAGAAAAGCCACCTCAATATATATGTATACATAAGGTTTTAAACCCATGGTATAAACTTTATACCCACATATATATAAACACATACCTAAAACAATAATGTATTATGTGCTTAAAAGAGAACCCCGTATGTGCATGTATAAATCACAAATATATTACAATGCATATAAGTAAACTCACTTATAAATACATAATATATAAATGCAACAGTCAACCTCTGCACATATATATAAAGCCATTAAACATATATGCCCCATCGAAACCACCCAACCCATGCACGTAGAGGATCGACCTGCATAGCAACCCCGTGATTCCCTAATGAGACTTACAAAAAGATCTCGTAAACCCTACCCTTAAATTTTAAGGGATTATGAATATAACATCATTTTAAGTAGTCATTTAAAATCATGTTGTAATTTTATTTGAATTAATAATCAATAAACCTTGAAGAAAACATCAATTTATATTTTATTAATAATTTATAAAATTTAATATTTCACACGTATTACATTATATTTTTATTTGAAGGAATATGGGTATATAGATAAGATTTTAAGACATTAAGATAGTTAAAAGGTAATAGAATGGACATATATATAATTTTGGTTAAATAAGGGTGAGAAGGAAATGATAAAAAGAAATCAGGACCCTCAAATGGTCGTTGGTCTGCAATATACGACATAAATAATGTCGTTAATTATATAAAGGCATGTAGATAATGATAATAGGGATATATCTATAATAATGGTCCTTTGAAGGTTGCATTACAAGGGTAAAACGTGAATAGCGTCCAATACCCAAGCGCATCATTCCAATAAATAGGCATATCCAAAGGCGCTATTTTTAAAACAGTGAATAGTGTGGGTGAATAGTGTCACTATTTATTTTAAAGGAATTTTTTAAAACTAATTATATGGAAAAATAGAAAAAAATGGAAGGATCTTAATCATAAAATTTCATACTAAGACCCCATTGAATAAAAAAGATAAAAATCTGGAAAGATTGCAAATAAATGTAAAGAGTTGAATAGTGCCCGTACCTAAGGCGCTGCTTGTTGAGAAACGCATATGAGATAGGCACGACTTATTAAAACGTGGCTTTAGCATGGACGCGAATTTCTTAAAGTAAAATAAGGAAACTAACTGCCGTATCTCTCTCGAACTGGGAGGTATTATTATGGGAAGGGATTAAAAGTGGGAAGGTTTGAATTTTAATCGGATTACTACTTGAATATTAATCCCACTCAAACTCTAACTCTCCAAACCCTATGAATACCCACCCCTTCAAGCCAACCTATGGGCTTTTCTCTTCTTCCTCAAACCCACGACCACTGCTGCCCCTTCTCCAACAATAAGAATTTATTTCTTTGAGCAAAGAGTCAAGAAGAGCCTTTTTCTAATCGGATTACTGCTGTAGAGAAGCCTATTCTTACTCCATTGTTGAAGATAAGCAGTGTTGCCTGCAACTGCTACTCTTCTTCCTCTTCGGCTGATTAAGGAAGAAAGACCACTTCCTTCCCTTTCGGTTGCTAAGGAAAACATTTGTCAATAGAAGCTGCTACAATATTTTGTGAAGCTACAGTGTGAAGAACAATTAACTACTTCATCTGTTGCTGTAGTTTTGGATAATCTACTATAGAGCATCGTTTGCTCTCTTTATTCTTCAATCCCTCTGATCGATTATCAACCACATCGACACCAAAGGTAGGTGTTCTCAAGTATTAAGCCTAACTCAATAAATACATAAATCATGCATGCATATAGATTTTTTTAACCCTATTTTCAATGGCTTTTTGTTAAATTTTGGAATATCAGTGAAATAGCGACCCAGACATGGGCGCTATATTGAATTCATGGCTGTATAACAGTCGTTATTTTAGTGGTTAATTATTAAATACACATGTTCAAAATTTAATAACTTAAAATCTTTACATCTAACCCAATGCATGGTCATACTACTGGATTCCTGGTATTTTTCTCTACCTATTCATGTACTTGTCCCTGGAAAATTATCTTATTTGGAGAAACGACACTATTCATGCAAATTTATACACTAGCTTAAATAGCGACAATCACCATGTCGTCTTATGGAATGGGACACCTAGAGCATGGGCGCGATTTATTGAAACATGACACTGTAGATATATATTTCTCCTCTCCTCACTTGGTGGATGATAGGTTATGAATGAAGCAATAATATCAGGAGTAAACAAACAAAGCGCAGTGAGAGGAGGGTGAAAAACAGAGAGTGACCGTGATCGCCACCACAGCGCAGCACGTGACTAGCGTACCGTACTTTGGAAAGGAAAGGGAGACACTCGCCTGGATGCAGCACTGGGAGGATGCGCGGTCGGTGAAGAACCGCCTCAACGATACACGGTCCTACGATAGACCGCCTAAGAGTGCTGCCGAACGCGCGGGAAGAAGAGCTCCTGGAAGATGGATGGCTTTAAGTGAACCGCAGAAGAAAGAAGGGCGGTGCAGAGGACTCCGCCCATCTCCTTGAACGGGCCTAAAGGAACCGCGCCAGCCCACCACGCCAAGAGTTGCAAAAGGGTTCACCTCTACCCTCTCCAGCCGGCCAGAGGGGATGGGCCTCGTGCTGATGGAGTGCTGACCTGCTAAACAATGTGGAGACACAGAAAAGACACCCAGATTAGGACTAAATGACGTGGTACGCGTTCATGTAAGAAGAATTAAGCATAAACGAATGGATATGGGGATACATGGGGGGGTTTAAACCCCTAGGGTGACAAAAACGTGGGTGGGTGTGTGCATGATAATGAGAAGAAAGGGGAACGTAGGGAGAAAATGATGCATGCAATAGATGACGAAGAAATCGAAAAAACGACGCTACGACTCGACACACAAACTACTCCCTGAACCGGAGGCTCGTAGGGACGTAGAGAGCCTCCCTCCTTGGTGCTAGGTCGTTCAGAAATGCGGCAGGGCTCGCCGTCGACCAAAATCTCCCCCCCCCCTTTTGACGTCCGGTCACTAGGGTCTATTTATAGAGCCTAGAAAGCCAGCCTCAAAATTGGGGTTTTTAGATATTTTCAGGTCGAGATTATAAAAGATAAATCATAGATATTATCATAATCTCTTATCTAGTCGAAACGGCATCAAAAATGGTTAATTATCTATGGAGAAAGCATCAAAACAAACTGGGGATAAAGCCATGAATAAAAGAGATAAAAGTCTGTTAAAAAGCCTCATCCGACATGATGAGCGGTTTTACGATAGACCGCGCAAAATTTGAGCGGTCTGGTTCAGACCGTCCAAGCTGTCGGTGGAAATTCGAAAAATCAAAAAATCAACGCAATTATCTCTCTAACCGGCCGAAACGCCCGCCGTTGGACCCTCAAAGATGCACGGTTCTAGTGAGACCGTTCTAGTGTAGGGCGGCCAATAGGCAACCGTGTTACCCTGTCGGTGATAATTCGGATAATTGGATAATTATCTGAGGAAATGGGCGTGCGTAGGACTCTGAGGCATAGGCGGTTGTAATGAGCCCGTCCATTGGTTTGAACGGTCCTGATAGGGCCGCACCACAGCCTGTCGGTGAATATTCAAGAAAAGACCTCAGAAATTAACAAAATGTATGAACGGTCCATATTCAACCGCTCATCATCTGAACGGCTGAGGTTGGGCCGTTTATGCTATGAAACGTTCAATTGACCAAAGCCAAGGCCCATTAAGCCCTAAATCGCCACGGACTTCACCAAGGAGGGAGACGACCCATAAAATGAGCCCAAGACGTGCCACAAAAAATGGCCCAATGAATGATGGACAACTCGAGGCATCAACTAATGGGAGTAAGAGAAACGACTCAAATTATCGGTATAAAACGGGTGTCAACAGATGCCCCTCCTTAACGTCCTCTTTGCAGGGGAGTGAGCGGAGGTGAAGCGGAGGTGACATGGAACATGGAGGTGGAGCGGAAATGCAGCGGAGTAGACCGGAAAAGTGGGCGTTAAGGTAAAACGACACCCGTATTTACCAACAAGTGATGAGAATCTTCCGGAAGACCTTGAACCGAACGCCGTGAATAGTTAACTGAAAGTGACGCCAAATCTGGAGGAACTAAACTAAATGAAACAAATCGACAAGACCGACCTCATGGGGGGACACAATCCCGCGGTCCAATGAGGGGGCCACAAAATAAAAAAGGCTAAAACTCCAGACGGGGACCTTTCAATCAACCGGACCAAACGGATCGACCAAAGAAAACCTTCGAATTTAGAGTGGAATTCGTTCTTCTTACTCGAGCGTCCGAACACATAGCTGACCATTACCGACGGGACATTTCTTAAGCAAACCATGGGGCATGAAAGCTCAAAAGGATGCGTATGATGCATGCTGGGCTAAAACAAAAGGAAATCATTAAAACAAATGCTAAGAAATATTAAAATATAAGATATCCGAGAGTAGTCTTGCTAAGCTGGGAACATCAGAGTCAAGATACCATCCTCAACCCCAGCGTGCGGATAGAACCGTCCTCCTCGTGACATCCCAACTTAGCGGCCTATCCGAAGATTAGGTACATGAGCCTGGATCATCATCATTTTTGTTGAAGGGGAACATCAGATCCTGGGACACGTAGATAACCCGCCGGCTCTCGAGATAATATAATAATATAGATACCATATAGTAATGCAACAATGAGTAGGGATAGAAGGCCATACCTGACTTACCTGTGCAGGCGAAATGGCATTTTTTGATTTTCATTTTCTGATTTCTTTTGATTCTTTCATGTATAAGCCAAATATGATAAACAAGCAAGTGTAAACATAGAGAAAATAACATAACTATCAACTGAACGACAAATAACACGACATAACATAACGGTCAAATGAAATGGGAGACAATGCAACATAACATAACAAAGGCATACGAGCACATATGCAATGGCATGAACAAACAACATGCATGCATGAACAAGGTGTGACAAGACAACAACGAGGTGGGACAACACACGGTTGGGACAAGAACATGATGGATGTCCACACGGTTGGGACAAGAACATGGGACATAAAGGGGTGACTAACAACATGTGCAAGACAACTAACAACACTCGGTGAAGGACAAAACAACATGTGTGTGACAACACGGTGGGACATAAACACGTGACAAGGACACGGCGGGATAAAAGACATAAACAGATACGCCCTTCAATCAAAAACCAAGATCAGAATGAAGCAGAACCGCCAGGTTCATAATTGTGAGGCAAAGCCCTCTCATAAAGATATGATCATTGCAAACAAAAACTGAGAAGGACATGAGTTTCAGAACATATCGAGAGAGTGGATCGAAGAAGGAAAGAACAGATCAAAGATGTGGACAGGAGGCAGAGCACAAAGATATAGCAAGGAACACCTGAGTACTTGCAACTTGCACACTTAGCAAACAGATTACGTATCTGTCCTTAAAACAAATGCAAATGTATGAAAAAGACACATTTTTTGAATTTTTGTAATGTTTTTGATTTTTTTAGATTTTCAACAGTATTTCTTTTTTGGATTTTTTTTGAAATATTTGATTTTTTAGGTTTTTGAAATATTTGTTTTTTTTTTGAAATTTTGAAATATTTGATTTTTTTTTGATTTTTGACAATATTTATTTTTTTAGATTTTTTTGAAATATTTGATTTTTTTTAGACTTTTGGTAATATTTGATTTTTTTTAGATTTTGACATAGCAATCCGCAGCACCTAAAGACGGGCTCAAACTACTAGCCAGGGATCGACGTTCCTACCCCTTTCACTAAAGGCTTCCCTTAAGCAGGGTGTGCATATGAGGGTGGCTTACCACAACCAACTGCTTCTAAAGAACGGTGCCCCTACTAAGGCCATACCCGGGATACAACCCAGCCTAAGAGGGAGAAGCAGAAGATAAATTGGAGACAAGCTTCGTGCAGGATGGGAGATATCAAGGCTCGAATTCCTTCTAGGGCACTACCCCTCAAAGAGATAACCTGTTGCGCCAGGGCTTTGTGTCTTTACTTTTTAGACTTATATTTATTAGGCACGCATGCGACCGGGCTCATGACGTCCCGCGGGGAACTATACTGCCACTCTTGCCATGCCTTTGATTCATAATTTTACATTGATTCATTTTCTCATTTTGGTAGCCCTTATTGGCCAGATATAGTATGAAAGCTCACTTTCGAGGGTCAAGACTGCCCCTATTTGAGACCTCTCTCGTATTGGGGAGTGCCTAGGTTGGTCATCTTATCCATCCATCTCTTGCCCCTGCACTTGGCCAAGCAGAGAAAAGAAAAGACCTTTGTGCATACCCAAAGTATGGCCAAAGCAGCAACGGTGCGCCTCAGAGAGATCGGCTATGGCTTGCCGTGTAGTGTGTGAAAAACCCATATAAAAGGTCACCCTCAACAATCGGGGAAAGAAACTAGACTCTCAGCGCGGAGCTATTACCAGCCTAAGGATGCTGCAGAAAATAACCTTTTTTATTTGACACAAAGTTAAGATCTAATTAAACAAAGACTCCTAAAGCCACTCAATCGTGTTAAGAAATTATGTGCAGAAATAATAGAAATAATGGAAATGAAAGCACGTTTCTTGCCCAAAATAAAGATACCTTTGCAAAGCCATGGCGTGGAAACCAGCATCCTGAAGCGATCTCAATCATCGAGCTTTGAGGAGCGCGAACTTTGTTTTCCTTGCTTGTCAGGATAAAGGATGAAAGGATAGTAAAGGATTGGATTCCTCGACATAGACATCATACTGGACGAAGAAGGGATAAAAAGGAAGAGAGACGAGGGCTAGAACTCCCTCGTTAAGGCACTGAGGCCCTGATAACACGGAACCAGATACATAATAAACAAGGATTAACTGAGATCAAGGCGGGCTAAAGCCTCGAAAACAACAAGAAAAAGGGTGAGAACCCCGAAAGGGTGGAGAGGAGTAAGTAGAAAGAGGAGAATAAGAATCATCCTACATGGTCAGAGAAGAAGAGTAGCGATCACCCGCCAGAGGTGGAGAAGAAGAAGCATAAACACCCGACAAAGTCGGGGAAGAGAAATGATAGACACCCGACAAGGTCGGGGAAGAATCAGAAGTAGCACCCGGAAGTCCCGGGGAAGAATCATAGGAGACACTCGGAAGTCCCGGGGAAGAATCGGATGATGTCCCGTGATCGGGATGAAGGGATGACATAGGCCGGGGCCAAAAATCATGAGAAAATGGAGAATCTGGAGGTTCCGGAGGAGGGGAGAAAGAAGAATGGGGGTTTGCAGACCCGAAAAGAGAGGAGAAAATTATGGAAACTGGATTAGAGGAAGGGAGGTACACCACCCAAGGGTGGGAGCTGAGTAGAAGAAATGATGAATGGAAGAAAGGAGAAGAAGAAGTAGTGGCCCCTCGAGTGCACAACATGCGGCCTTTGTACTTGTGCCGCCGCCTCTTCTTGGTAGAAATCTCCTTGAAATGAATCTGTCTGACAAGGACTCGGGCCTTCAGGCTTCTTAATCTATAATGTTTTCTCAAATAGCAGGCCCATCTGGCGGACGACCTAGCCCGACTGTGAATATGTAGCTTGATCGGGGTGGTTGCCCCTAGACTCACGGTGCTAACATGCTGTGGACATTCTTGAGCAACTGACTCCTCAGGATGATGAGTATCATGGAACCATGGAGTCTTATCTCTTGGCACTAGAACATGGAGATTCGGCAACTCTACTCGGCAACTGGGCACGAAGCCTAACTCCCTTACCAGAAAAGAAGGACAGAATTGAGGGGGAGTAATGTGCGGCGTTGACGTGGCCGACTTCCCAATAAATCGAGGGAGATTGTATAATAGATGCAGAATGTCCTTAGAGAATGCAGAAAACATGGCCAACTGCCCCTTGCATATAGAATTCATCAGGATCTTAGCGGCCGCATGAGTGAGCACCATCTGGGTAGAGAACCCCTCTTGGCCAGTGAACCGAATAGCAATGGAGCGGGGAGAAATAACAGCATTGATAGTGAATCCTCCGGCGAGCAATGAGATTGCCATCGGCCTTGCTTGTGAAGAAACTGGCACTAGTGCAATGGAACTCTTCTTTGCAACCATTTTTGAAAATGCAGGCTCTTTATCCCCAAAATAGCCAGGGACTAGGACCCGTATTGGCATGCAGCAAATGACATCTTGAATCTTGAAAAGCACAATCGAAACCTGGCTCGGCTCATAATCTCCCTGGGGACCAGACCGAAGGGGCACCAAAGATAACGCACACCCGCTCCGTGGGGTGGAAGGGGATGGAGAAGTGGAGGTAATAGGCTTGGAAGGCGTGGGTAAAGGCTCAGAAGGCATAAGTGGGGGTAAAGGCAAAGGTGGAGGCGTAGGAGGGGGTAAAGGCGAAGGTGGAGGTGTAGGTATAGCTTGCTCAGGCTCGGGCAACAATGGCGAAGGGGATGGCAAAAGTGGTGGAGATGGTGGAAGTGATGGAATAGGGGTCGCTAGGAGAGGAGGTAGTGAGGGCGGTGGTGATGGCTGTAGGGGTAGTGGAGATGATGGAGAGGGCGATGCGGGCAATGGAGGTAGTGGAGGTGGTGGAAATGGAGAGGGTGAGGAAGGAGATGAAAGGGAAATGGAAGGTTGTAGGACCCAACGTCGGCGTATTGATACGACACGCCGAGCGGCGTTGGGGGTAGGAGTAGTGGTGGTGGAAGTGGAGGCACCAGCCTGAGGAAGAGATTGGGTAGGCAGAGGTTGCGGAGATGGGGTAGGAGATGGCGAAGGTGATGAGGTAGGTGGAGATGGAGGTGGTAACGGGGTAGGCGATGGCATAGGCAGGGAAGTTGATAAGGGGGTAGATAACGGAGCGGGCGCTATGGTAAAGGCAAAATCACAGGGGTGCCCCTGGCCTTGAGATGGAGACGGCTGCTTAGGCGACACTTCCTGTTGTTACTGCTTACTGCGGAGATATAGAATGACCTCATGAATAGCAGTCTAATCAATCCTCTTCTTCGCTTCTAGATCATAAAGATAATCCTAGAACTCGGGGCAATCCTCAACTAAATGCCCCTGTTGGCGGTGAAATTCACAGAACTGAAGTATATTCCCGACTGCAGGTCGGCAAGGCACAACCGGAGGGAGCTGCAAAGCAAGGGTGGCCATCAAAGCCCTGAAAACGTCTGTAAGAGATTCTGGCAATGGAGAGTGAGAAGCCTGCTTCGGGCAAGGTAGATGCCAAGGGGTATGGCAAGGTAGTGGGGATGGTAGCGGAGGTTGCGTAGGTAAGGGGAATTGCGTAGGTGAAGGCAGAGGGCTAATAAGTGAAGGAGATGGAGGTGTGGAGGGAGTGGGAATGTAATGGACGACATCCACCTACTGAGGGTGTGACGTTTCCTTGACCAAAAGTGGAAAGGTGTGGGGAAATAAAACAGCGGAGGGCTGACTCGTGGAAGGCTGATATGCGGTGGAGTGCATGGAGGTATAGGGGTGTGTGGGAGTGGAAGGTTGACTCATGGTGGGATATGAGGTGGATGACGTATGGGCGGCGTATGCGGGCGTAGAAGGTAGAGGAAATTCGGGGTCAAGGGAAACTAGGAGTTGTTGGCTAATGAAGCGGGCTTGGCTATAGAGTTGCTGCCATGAAGTGATATCATCCAGGG
This sequence comes from Amorphophallus konjac, assembly GCA_022559845.1. Taxonomy (NCBI): domain Eukaryota; kingdom Viridiplantae; phylum Streptophyta; class Magnoliopsida; order Alismatales; family Araceae; genus Amorphophallus; species Amorphophallus konjac. Next base: position 186,653,433 of record CM040125.1, read on the forward strand.
CTAAGATGCATCTGAGCTCGGGCATTACATTAGAAATAACCATCTTGATCTACTCACCCTCTGGAATATGCCCCGAAACTTGCGCAGCCAGACGACGCCAACGGTCGGCAAACGTGGAGAATTCCTCGTCGGGTGTCATCTTCTCTTGGGCCAGATCAACCAAAGAATGTATGGGCCCAACCTGATCCTGGTACAGCTGAATGAATCTTGTTTGAACGGCTTGAAAATTCATCATCTGCTCTTGCGGTAACGTGAAGAACCAATCCTTGGCCGGGCCCTCTAAAGATAGGCCAAACAAATAGGCCATCAAGCGTTGATCATGCTGGAACTGGGCCGACTCATATAAGAACTCCTTCAAATGCACGTAGGGGTCACCGACTCCACCATAGCGACGATAAGCCGGAATATGTTGTCGTGGGGGAAGCTGAAGACCTCGGAATGCAAATGGGATATCCAAAAAAGTTTGAGGACTGATTTGCCGTTGCAATTCATCAAGATGGCGTTGGGCCTGAGCAATCATCTCCTTGGTAGGAAGAGTCCGAGAAGGATATGGGCCAGCTTGAGCAAGATATGATGAATTTAGACCAGGATAATGTTGATGGGCCGGATAAGGGGATCCGGCCTGAGAAGAAGGAAAGCCCGCTTCGGGAATTGAGGAATACATGGGCCTGGAAGAATTACGAAGGTGGGAATGAGAATTGATTGGGCCAGCAGCAACATGGGGCCCATTAAGAGAATAAGAGGGCCCGTTAAAGGAAGGGGCCCCACTAAGAGTAGAAGAGGGAGGCCCGTTATCAGAATAAGGCCCATTAAGATTAGCAATGAACTTTTGGGCCTGGACTGGGGCCGTTTGGCAGGCGACAAATGATAAGTGGGCCACATGATTTGCTTGCAGGTCGGAAGGGCCACGAGGAGATGGGCCCGCGTGGGAAGAGGAATCTACACGGGAATAAGAAGATGGGGAAGAAGAAGGGTAATATACAGGAGAAAAACGGCGCTCATCAGGGCAAATGGAGACTTTATACAGGAAAATCAGGGAAATACAATGAGGGAAGTAAGGGCTCAAAGGAGGGGGACTGACTCAATAATGCAAAGAAAAAGAAAAGAAAAAGAAACCTAGGACAATGAGACTAGACAAATGGACATACAAAATGGACTACCCTAAATGGGCCTAACAATAAAACCTATATGGATGATGGGGGATGCAACACAAAATAACACAAGTGGGCTTGGACAAGCCCACACAACACAAACAATATGAAGGATTTCACCCAAGTCAAACAATTTAATATGATGGGAAGTATTTTATTGTCAAAGTTTTGAGTGGGCCTTTAAATATTTTCAAATTAAGATTAATTCCCTCAAGATAGGTATCCTATAGAGAATAAGGTCCAAAATTTAGGTTGACTAGGGTTAACTCCTTCACAACGTATGTAAATGCAAGCCTATGGGGTGGAAAGGCACAACCGGCCCGGCGTCCGTGTGGGAATCCACGGCTCGCAGGGACTTATGGAGGTCCTCGGCGGGATCCCTAGTCGGCTCCAAGGAATATGGAGACGAGAGGAAACCCCACCTCGGTAGGAATGCAGCTAATATGAGAGCAGGTGAATGTTCCTATGCGCGCTGGAGTGCATGCACAATCTAGCCTAGCAGCTAACAATCAATGAATAAGCACACACACGAGCAATAAAGAAACATGGTGATGCAATGATGATAAGGAAATCAGGGGGATCAATGAATAGCGCCAGAAATAGCAGACCACATGAAATATGATAATCAAAGCATAACGTAAGTACGTTGTGGCAGGAGATGAACGGCTCTTCCTCGACCGCTCCAACAGTAGAACGGTCTATCTGGGACCGTATAATGCAGGGAGAAAGCAAAACTACAACGTAATCACAGGACCTGAACACATGGGGCAGCAGCGGGGGGCAAGATAATACCAGACAGATGGTCCATCAGCAACCGTGCGGCATCCCGAACGGTCCCCCAGCAGCCGCGTACCTACAATAAGAACAAAGCGAAACACACCTGTGCTGGAGGACTGAACAGCTAGACCCAGACCGCTCTAAATATTGGACGGTGTATATGGCACCGTCTTTAACAGGAAAGATCGACGAAGCTGGCTCGGACTGCAGGGTTGAACGGTGGAATGTCAACCGTGTCTGTGTTGGGCGGCTCTGGGAGAATTGCTCAGGTCCCAGGGGACGGAAACGCACCCCAACCTGCAAATCACTCTTGGGAAGAACAAAAAACTTGGACACAAAGAAAGAGGGTCAGCAATCTCAACAGCACGATGGGCATTAGGTGTCCCACTGTGATCGCCACAAAAGGGATGTAGATATATATTTATCCTATCCTCACTTGGTGGATGATAGGTTATGAATGAAGCAATAATATCAGGAGTAAACAAACAAAGGGCAGTGAGAGGAGGGAGAAAAATAGAGAGTGACCGTGATCGCCACCAAAGCACAGCACGTGACTAGCGTACCGTACTTTGGAAAGGAAAGGGAGACACTCGCCTGGATGCATCACTGGGAGGATGCGCGGTCGGTGAAGAACCGCCTCAACGATACACGGTCCTACGATAGACCGCCTAAGAGTGCTGTCGAACGCGCGAGAAGAAGAGCTCCTGGAAGATGGATGGCTTTAAGTGAACCGCAGAAGAAAGAAGGGCGGTGCAGAGGACTCCGCGCATCTCCTGGAACGGCCCTAAAGGAACCGCGCCAGCCCACCACGCCAAGAGTTACAAAAGGGTTCACCTCCACCCTCTCTAGCCGGCCAGAGGGGATGGGCGTCGTGCTGATGGAGTGTTGACCTGCAAAACAATGTGGAGACACAGAAAAGACACCCAGATTAGGACTAAATGACGTGGTACGCGTTCATGTAAGAAGAATTAAGCATAAACGAATGGATAGGGGGATACCTGGGGGGTTTTAAACCCCTAGGGTGACAAAAACGTGGGTGGGTGTGTGCATGATAATGAGAAGAAAGGGGAACGTAGGGAGAAAACGATGCATGCAATAGATGACGAAGAAATCAAAAAAATGACGCTACGACTCGACACACAAACTACTCCCTGAACCGGAGGCTCGTAGGGACGTAGAGAGCCTCCCTCCTTGGTGCTAGGTCGTTCAGAAATGCGGTAGGGCTTCGCCGTCGACCAAAATCTCCCCCCCCCCCCTTTCGACGTCCGATCACTAGGGTCTATTTATAGAGCCTAGAAAGCTAGCCTCGAAATTGGGGTTTTTAGATATTTTCAGGTCGAGATTATAAAAGATAAATCATAGATATTATCATAATCTCTTATCTAGTCGAAACGGCATCAAAAATGGTTAATTATCCACGGAGAAAGCATCAAAACAAACTGGGGATAAAGCCATGAATAAAAGAGATAAAAGTCTGTTAAAAAGCCTCATCCGACATGATGAGCGGTCTTACGATAGACCGCGCAAAATTTGGGCGGTCTGGTTCAGACCGTCCAAGCTGTCGGTGGAAATTCGAAAAATTAGAAAGTCAACGCAATTATCTCTCTAACCAGCCGAAACGCCCGCCGTTGGACCCTCAAAGATGCACGGTTCTAGTGAGACCGTTCTAGTGTAGGGCGGCCAATAGACAACCGTGTTACCCTGTCGATGATAATTCGCATAATTGGATAATTATCTGAGGAAATAGGCGTGCGTAGGACGCTGAGGCATAGGCGGTTGTAATGAGCCCGTCCATTGGTTTGAACGGTCCTGATAGGGCCGCACCACAGCATGTCGGTGAATATTCAGAAAAGACCTCAGAAATTAACAAAATGTATGAACGGTCCATATTCAACCGCTCATCATCTGAACGGCTGAGGTTGGGCCGTTTATGCTATGAAACATTCAATTGACCAAAGCCAAGGCCCATTAAGCCCTGAATCGCCACGGACTTCACCAAGGAGAGAGACGACCCATAAAATGAGCCCAAGACGTGCCACAAAAAATGGCCTAATGAATGATGGACAACTCGAGGCATCAACTAATGGGAGTAAGAGAAACGACTCAAATTATCGGTATAAAACGGGTGTCAACAGACACGAACCAAGGCGCCAATTTCTGAAACATGGCTATGCCATGGGCGTAAATTGAAACAGAACCAAACGTTCTGCTAAAAGGGTATAAAATTCCAGGATTTATTTACATTAAAATTGGAACATGAATTTAAAAGTAACGGCTGGGTCAAATGCGCCATTTAAGAAATAGTGGCTGTACCCCAGGCACCATTTTTCTATCATGTGAGATTTCCGTTAATTTCATGTACACCCTTCCAATGGGTTACACACAACGCACTATATTCCAGCCGTGAGTATAGTCCCACGTTTTCTCGGTGATTTATTGCTTACCCTATATTTTCTCGTGACATACAAGCCCTTCGTTGGACATTCCGTTCCTTCGGACTGGTGAGTTAGTCATAGAGACCTCCGTAAGTCTCCTCGAAGCCTTGGATTCTCTCAAGGCCGATTGAGTAGGTTGTACCACTAAAACCCATGAAACTATCTATTTACCATGTCACTCTAAAAACATGATATACCGGCTCTCATGGTATGCTAAATAGCCGCCATGAGATTAATTCTTGAGCTAATGGAATGGGAAACCATGCCATTGCTAATCATCTTGGATTGCGTGCCTCCACGTAGACACCAATTCTTTTACCTTATCATGTACAAAGAACGAGCGCTCATGTGTTTATGAACGCTTATTCGAGTACTCATGGCACCCACTAGGGAGCCAATTCCACCTAGTTTTCCGATATATTCCGCAAGATCTACCTTAAATTCCTACAAGTTTCATTCCCTTGGAATTCTACATTGGCTATAACTATCGTTGATGTCGAAAGTGCATTATACAATGCCTGCGCATATAAGGGCCCGATCTGGTCCTGGGAGGAGCACCCGAAAGTACTAGTGCCCATAGGAGTTGTAATGATTGCGGTGTGACATTGCACCGAAGTACTCATCGTTCTAGTGACATTCCACTTACTCTCTCTCGTGACTTTACATGATATTACTTGCGTGCGTGACTCTTCATGGTACTTGCTAGAACTCTAAATAGCCAATATCTCATGCTCGATGCTATCTTTAACTTTTGCTTATCACGTTTTACTAGAACTTCCATATCTCAGTTTAATCGATATACTTGCATTCTATTTTTGCGAGCATTCATGTATATTAGCCTTGCATTCATGTAACATGTAATTACTTAAAGCTAGCTTGGTCTTGAGTTATAATTCCTACGAGCGTTCGCTCACCCAGTTTATTCCAACATTTTTCAGGTAATCAGGTGACTAGCGAGACTGAGACTCACACGGGAAGGGAAAGTGTGCAAGCGAGCTCTGAAAATTAGTGAACGCATGTCTTTTACCTTTCTTGAGTCTAGATAGTATTTCCTATTAGTTGTCTTGCCTAAGTTCGCTAGTGTGTCTTTGGTCCTTTTCTTTCATAGTGATGCAGTTTAGTCTTCAAGTTTGGAATTTGAAATTTGTAAGAGATTTATATTTGAAATAAAATTTTATTGTTGTTCCAAATTAGTTTGTCTCATGTGATTGCTCTTGATCATTCACGACTGTTTAACTGCCACGTTCCGAGCAAATGACATATTTCGCTGCTATCGATTCGGGGCGTGACAGGTAAGGGCGGAATCGGGATTGGTAGGTGTCCACTTAGATTAGTTGAGACGAAGGTTTTGATGACACATGATGAAAGAGTGACGCCTGTGGGCGGAGGTCTTTGGAGAGAGATTGGCTTTGGATGGTGATCCTTAGTCTGGTGACCAGCATGGGAGGGTTTCCCTGTAAGTCTGAGTCGAGTGAGGTGCGGACTGGGGACTCTTGAGTCTTGTCATTGGTTTTATCGTGCTCCCCTGAGAGGGTTTAGTTGGTGCGATGATCGAGATCAGATGTAGTGTCCAAGAGAAGTTCAGCTCGAGATGTGGTAATTATCTGTGTGTGAGTCAGCAGATGGCCCATTAAGGTCTGGAACGTGTTTATCGGTTCTGGTGAAGGACCAGGAAAGACGGAAGAAGTTCAGCAAGAGGAGGGTTTCCCGTTGACGAGTAGCTGGTGACCAGCATGTGGTCTTTAATAGACAGAAGATGTTATTGGTTGAACATCGTGAACGGTGAGAGCCGTGTATCGATGAGGCCTTTGGTGGTCATTTCCGTGATGTGCCTTCCGGATGGGATCTGGGCTTTGTCGAAGGTTGTCTTCTGGCAGAGTTGGCACAATGATATGTCTGGCTTTCGGCTTGCAATGTGTGAGGTGATTCTTGGCGCTGAGCTGATGATCTAGTTATGGTCTGTTGAGATGGCTACGTGAGCTGATGGAGACTCTGTATTGGTTGTTCCCTTGAGCAGGGTGTGAAACTAGTCAGCTGGTTATGAAGCTGATGTGTGATTTGTCCGTCGACCATAGGATGGATCGGTAACTATTTCTCGTGACGAGGACTGTGTCTCCTCGGTGAGCGAGATGGTGGCAGTGGTGCCATGATTGATTTTTGTTGTGACTGAGGTGATGCTAGACTGTGCCCTTTGGTGTATGCCTACTCTGATGATCGTTGTGCGTGGCGTGCAGAACAAGGTGGCGTTCATGATTGTAGTCTAGCTGTGTCCCTCGGGATAGGAGCTTTCGTGAGAATCGAGGTTTTCCGTGCTGGGGCTCGGACGGCGTTGTCAGTTGGTTAAGGCATTCTTCCCCTATGTTCCCTCGTTTGTCCTGAATTTTGAGGATGAAATTTCTTTAAGGGGGGAGGGCTGTAATACCCTAAGTTTTTTTGGATATTTCTCGGATCCAGATCCGTGGGTTTCAGAGCAACTTTACGGGTCTCGGACCGCGTTTTGTGATTTACGCATGTTTTGCTGTCAAACCTGTAGAACTCCGTGTAGAGTGAACCGTTGCATTCTCCGGCTCTGGGACGGTGCAGGTGCGTTTTGCTCTTTCCTAGGATCACAGAGGTATTTTTCTCGTATTTTTTTGAATTTTTAGAATTTCAAGCTCCAAATTAATTTCTGAATATTTTCATTTTTCTTTTCTTTTTCCCTCACCCTCACCCTCACCCTCACCCCTCTCTCTCCTCACTCTCGTTCTCTCCCCCGCTCTCCATCGTGCTCTCTCTTCCTCTCCCTTCGCTCCAGGCGGCCGATGGAGGTGAGGCGGGGGAGGCAGCGAGGTCCGTGGGGTGGAGGCCGGCGAGGCCGATGCAAGGATCGAGAAGATGGTGGCGGTTCGCGAGGTCGTGAACCGGTGAGGCTTTAACCGGTGTTTCTTCACAGATCAGCATCCTCGACGCACGGATTCTTCGGTGGAGGTCGGGAGATGGATCCCCAGCTCATGTACTTCCATTTCTGTGAATTTGGTAGCCCGAGGCGAGCCGAGTAGGTTTATTTCCACGTCGGGGTGAAAATGCTTGATTTTGGGGAGTGAGCCAGATCTAGCATTTTTGGGTTTTAAATGGGTCCTCTTGGTGTTAGAGAGGTTGGGGACTAGTTTCCCCTTGTTTTCCCCTTCGCGTGGACGCAAATGGGGCATGGAATGGAATTTTCGCCGGAAATCACCATTTTTGGGTTTGCGGGAAGAAGGCGGTCCTACCAGGAATCGCCAAGGGATGAGGCGGCTCGCTGGGGACCGCTACGCGACCGCTGTAGTGTCGGCCATGTTGGCGGTCAGAGGGAGACTGCCTGGGGCCTCTTGCGGCCTTGCGACTGACCGCTACTCTCTAAACAGCGGTCAGGCCAGGACCGTCTACGGTCTTCGTCATAGCGGGCGTGTGGCGGTCTGAGGGTGACCGCCTAGGTTCCGTGGTGGCCTCGCGACTGGCCGCTACTCTCCAAATAGGGGCCAGGGCAAGACAGCCAAGTTCAGGTGCGGCCCAGAGGTGACCACCCCTTTGACCGCCTATTCCTAGTTAGTTGTTGTCTGATGTAGACCACCTGTCGGGCTTTGCGGTCCAGGGACGATTGCTAGTTGGACCTTTACGGTCCCAGGAGGACCGCCTTTCATTGTGACAGTCTGGGGAGGACCGCCACTCTGTTTCTGTGTTAATCGTGCTCCTGTTGCATTGTGTTGACCCTTGGTCGACCCGGTTGTGACCCAATGATCGACCTTCGGTCTCATAAGCGTTCCGGACACCCTATGGGTTTCGTGTCCATGTTTCTTGGGTGTCTGGAGGAACCGTGTTACCTCGATTAGCATGCCCATAGATTTAGAGGGTCCGGGTGACCTTGTTCATGTGTTCCTGGCTTTCGTGTTACGCTTGATCGAGTCACCGTGCATCAGTGCGGGTGCGGTGGGATTTCCCCATATGTCGTGGGTTTCTCCGGAAGATGGTTCCCGAGTGGGCCGAGTGTATGGCCTTGGACTGTGTGTCCAGTCACCCAGCCTGGGGCTGGAGGTTTCTCGCTTTTCCCTGGGATGGGGAATCGGCTTGGCGGCTTGTGAGCTGCCTTGGGAATCATGCTTCTATGTTTTCCGCGTGGGCCATGTGTGTGGCCTGTGGACTGTGAGTCCAATTATCCAGCCTGCGGTTGGAGGTTTCTTGAATTCCTTTTTGAGGGAATGGTCTCGACGGTTGTGAACTACCTCGTGTGTCATCGTGCCGAGGTTTCTAACCCTAGGGTTAGGGCAGATTGACGGCGTGGAGCCATTCGGTGTAACGGTCTTGACCCCGAGTCTCGTGACTCAAGGACCATTTGATTTAGTAAGTCTAGAGGACTGTCCAGAGTCCAGTGGCTCGGCGTCACTTGGTTCTTCGTGACTTTTGCATAGGGTGTGTGCGTGTTTCTCGGAGTTCTCCTTGAAGAGTGGTCACATCAGTGACTCCCCACTAGTTATAGCCTTCCGACACGCGTGTGGTCCCACCAGGGAGTGGTGGCGAGGCTTTACCCGAGAGAGATGGTTTTTAGGCTGGTTACCGTAGGGCCCCACATCTTGCAGCCAGAGTCCGGCTAAGGGGAAAACCAGTCAGAGGGCCTGACCTAGGACGCATGGTCTGTGTGTGCACACGTGGTCGGGGGTGGCAGACCCGCGCTGACGAGCGCGACCCCGACCAGTCCTTGTTCTGTGGTTACTTGTAGGGTGTCTCAGTCTCCGCCAGGGGCATGGTAGGGAGACACCTGAGGCGCGGACTAAGACGCTAGGGGGCACATCCAGCCTTGCTTCTGGTGGGCAAGTACGCCCGTCACGTGAGACGTGACTCTCTTGTTTTTGGTTTTGTTTTCCCATCTATGAGACGAGGTTTTCCAGACTGTGGATGTGTGTTTCCCGAGGTAGAGGTCGGGGTGTTGGTGGCCTTACCGAGGCTTCACCCCGTTAGAGTTGTGTTCATGACAGCATCGTCGTGACTTTGCCTTGGACAACGTGGTCCAGGTTGGCCTTGTCTGGAGGACAGGCCTTCACGATAGGATTGCCGTGATTTTTACCTCGGTAGGTGGTGTTGGAGTAGTCCGGTTCCCGATGGTGAGATCGGGAGTTCCTTTTTCCCTGTTATGGTAGGAGTAACTGTAGAGCCGTGATTTTACCAGTTAACGCGGGTTGGTGAATGGGTTCCCTTCACCGTAGTTGTTACTCCATCGCTATTGTTGTGGCTTAGCTAGTGTTGCTTTCCTTTCTGTCGTTGTTTTCTCGGTTGGGGTTCCGCGGGACACCTACTGAGTCTCTGTTTGGAGACTCACCTCCACTTTTCAGGTACGATAGTTCATCCTCGAAGTTCGAGGGTGCTGTACGGTAGTTCTTAGTTGCCAGCTTACTGGGCCGAGTGTTCACTCAGTGATGGGTACGTTGTGTTCCTTAAACTGTACTTCTGTTAGACTAGACTCTGTTGTTGTAGTTTATTTATTTCTGTTAATTGTTTAATTGTCCTACTTTATTTCCTATTTCTTTGTACCTCCACACTCCTTTTAGCGCTTCCGAGCCCTTCCGGCTCGTGGGCGACGAACCAGGATTCGAATGGTATCGGGTTCTTCCCGGTATCCGGATCTTGGGTCGTTACACAACTAGGCTACCCAGCTGGTTCCATGGCTACACATTGTTGGTCTGCCAATGGAAGAAAAAAATTCTTATCTTGAATCTGTCAAATTCCATGCAAATAAACATGTTTTTGATAAAAACAAATTTGTTTCAAAAGATAGGCCTCTAGTCTGTTATAACTGTGGGAAGCCAGGCCACAAGGGTTCTAAATGTTGGCTGGCTGATAGAAGAATTTCCAGATTACAAAATGAGAAATTACATGTTAATAAATAGAAGTTAAAATTTTCAATGCATAAGAAAAACGTAAAGTCTTCTATTTCCTATCACTATTGTGGTCAATCTGGGCATTCAATGTTTGATTGTTATTTGATAAAGGTTGATGACCTTAATGCCCTGAAGTCACGGAAAGCACCCACTAGAGGTGCTACTAACCTTTCAGGACCCAAGAAATACCTCTGTGTGCAAAATGAGACTTTTCCTTGCAGGAGTGCCTTGGAGCAAGAAGAGAAATAAAGGAGTTCAACAAATAAAATAAAGCACCCTCTTTGGTAAAAACCCAAATTCATGTTTTCACTATCTTAGTTGTTGATTCTCAATAACTCCCTTGTTGATAGCATGTTCTTAAATTTGTTAGTCTAAATTCATGATTGCTATTATGCTTGATTGACTGAATTGTGTGTTCGTTGGCTAGCTGTATAGCTGTCCATTAGTATATAAAATAGTGATTGGTAGAAAGATAGATCATGTCTGTCTTAAAACCTTCACTATGCAAGAGTTTCTCCAACTCCGCCAAGTATCATGGACTGTGTGTACAGCTGACATTAGGACCATAGTTTGAATAATTAGGGGGGAGTTAAGAGAATTTGATTTGCAATAAAAATTCTATTTAGAATTGAAAATTTGTTGCATATGCTCTCATAACGGCAGATGTCTTCTTGCATTGTCCTGCATACCTTGAAAAACTATTGATCATATTGGAGTACATTGCATGACTATTTTTAATTTTCCAGTGCATTTAGATAGGGGGAGCTTCTGCTTTTCAATATTTTGCTTTATATGTGTGTGTTTTTTCAAAATTTATTGTATGTCATAGATTTTAAAAACTCAAAAAGATCATTTGAGAACATGCACACACTTAGGGGGAGTTAGATTGAATAAATTGCTGGTCTATACAATTAAGTTGCAGGTTTAATATCGTTACTAAGTGAAATAAAACTAGATCTATTCAAAAGAGAAATCTGTTCTTGAAGGCCTTCTGCCTGACCTATGCGTCGACGCACTATTGAGGTGGCGTCGACCTCTCAGTTCAAATTCATCAAATTTTCTATTCTGTGAAGTGTCCCTGAGTCGACTCACTGATGAACACATGTCGACTCATCTGCTAAAAAATCAAAGCTTAAACTATCTTCAGTTGCCTATGCTATCTCTGTGATCAGATCGTGTTCTCATCTCCTCAAACCAATCTGGAATATCATAATTCAGGATAATCTTGTCTACCAGTTCCCTACATTAGCTGAGGGGGAGCTTTGAATGTAAACATTTCTTCTGATTGCTGCACAAATTAGCTTGTTGTGCCATATCCTTGAGCTAGCTACCTTGAAATACTCACATATCTGCTATCTGCTCAATGATTATGAGCATTCTTGAAATCTGGTTCTGCTTGCAGGATAATTGAGTACTTCTTTGAGCTAGCTTTCTTGAAGTATCCACATACCTACTGTCTGATAGTTACTTGTGCACATTCTTGAAACCTTCTGCTTGCTGCTCGGTTGAATACATTTGTCTACTCAATACTTGTGAATATCCCTAAATTCATTTTCTACTTGTTGAACATTTTGGCTTCCTCTTCAACTTTCCTGAATCACCTAAAATTCAAGAGGATTCCGTCTACATACCATGATCATAAATCTAAAAATAATTGGAATTAGGAATCTTCTATTATACAGGCTTATGATCATCCAAAATAATTAGCTAAGTTTAATGAATTCATTGAGTTTAAAGATAAATGTCTTGAAAACATCTGTGTTCAACCTTAATAGACCCTAACCAGCTCTTACATGTTGTGCCCTGGATAATTCTTTTGAAATTTGAAAGTTCCAAAATCATGGCTATCTTTAGTTGAGATACTCAAATTGAGTATTATCTTTAAACATTAGTATAATCTAAAATTCCTAATGGCTAAAATTGACAGAGCAATGACCAATGGTCCACTGAGAAACCATGTCCCTTGACCTTGAAGTTTAGTGGACTGTGTCATGAAGTGCCACTGTTAACTCTGCAGTAAAATCAAGAAAAATCTAGGCAGGGCAATGAAAAACTCACTGAGAAACATACCTCACTTATCAATGAAATGAGTTGAGAGATGTAGCAACCCAAAATTTTGAATAAGTAGAATAATAATATTTATATAAACGGAATAATATCTACTTGACCCAAATTTCAAAAAAATTAATAAAATATGAAAAAATATGTATCTCATCGAAATCAACATTTACAGCAACTTTGTCTTCAGAAGGAGGCCCAAATAAAATTTAGTTTAAGCCTAAATCAGAGAATTGGGCAAAAGTCGAACTTAGAATAATCCCGCCCGAATCCAACCCATTTAGGCCTCAATTCGAACTCTTAGGGGCTGTAATCGATCCCAATCTCTTGGTATAGGCTAGGTGATCATTTTCCCTTGTTAAACCCTAACCCTAGACCAATCATTTCGACCCGGCGGTGGCGGATTTGATCAACCCCGAGTGTTTCGCTATTTTCCCCTCTTTGGACTCTATAGATCGATTCGATCTCTAGAAGCCTCCTTAGACCTTATAAATAGATAGCCATCCATCCCTAGAAACCCTATTTGCTTCGACAGTAGGTGGCGTGCTTGATCACGGGTGTATTTCGACGTTTAGGGCGATCCGTGTTAGGGTTCCGGTGACCTTTTTCCCCTCACTTCTCATCGAGCTAATGTAGGTTTCTCTCAGGCTAAATGAATAATAGAACATGCCATCTTGTTCATCCTTCTCTCGTCTTTCTTTTGATACTAAATTGCCTAATTTTGGTAGACGATGTCGATCGAATTTCTTTGTTTACTCGGAGGTATACCTGAAAGGTTACCTTCACTTCAAGTCCTTTTTATATTGGTTTATCTTAGCCAAAAACCTAATCAAAGCATGCTATTTTATTTATCTTTGAATGCTCTTTTCAATAGTACTATATTGCCAAAATTTTGTTTATTAGTTTGATCGCAATCACCTTTTAATCAAGGTCTATTGGAGTTCGCCGTCGGCAGATCTCAGTTTTAAAAATGGTTGCACCAGTGACCGCTTGACGAAGAAATGGTCACGTGGTAGACCGTTAGGCCACCCTAGTTTTTCAAATATATATATATATATATTTATGGATGAAACGGTCCTGTCCTGACCTTTTATTATATAAAGTGGTCTCCCTCCAGACCGTTTTCTGGCCTCACACAGTAAAAACATATGCTTATTTTCTATGTTTTTTGACTGATGGTTAGCCATGTCCAGCATGTCCTTTTGACCAGTAATGATGCAAAACGTATTGTTGACTTGGTCTAATGAAACTGTAATCAATTTTCATTATCTTCATGATTATTCCTTCTTGATTATCGTCCTTAGACAACCATGTGAAAATAAGTAGAATAAACATGTTTATTAATTACTTGGTTAATTTATTTAAAATTTTCCACTTATAACTTGCTTAATATTGCTCATAATGTTTTGTTTGACAGTCATGCCACTCCGGTGGTATTGACTGACCGCACCGTTCACGTTTTTCATGTTTTCCTAGCCTCAATCTTGTAATAATTGGGACTCTCCACTGGATACTCCTTCCGTCTGACTAGGACCACTTTTATGAGATCTCCAATAGTCCCCGTGAGCATGGGATTCCCACCAGGACGCCGGGCAGGTTGTACCACCAAGACCTGAACCCACCAACTTGCTTGACTCGCGGTTTTGGGCAACCCAACATCGAGACTGTTCAGCTTTGTTCGACCTGCTAGCGGCCCTCCTGGGACCGCTAGGGCTCCTTAGCGGCCCTGGCTAGACCGCTAGGTTCCCCCTGACTTTGTTATGAGCCGAATTGATTAGTTGACTTATTCGTATTCCAAGTCGACCCTACCCTGGTCAAGTCGATCGTAGTCCCCTCTGTCAACTTAGGTTGCATGGGCTGGACCCTAGTCTGGTCCCACCCTACCTTAGGCTGATCGAGGACCCGATTAAGTCGACTGAACAACCTTGCTGTACCCAACATGAAAACGGTCAAGCTTAGACCGTTAGGCTCTTCCTAGCGGTCCAGGTATGACCGCAACCCTTGAGGCAGAATGTGTTTTGCGTGGTTTTATGTGTTGCAGCAGCTGTGTGGAGGATGGCCTAGGACTGCGAAATCTTGCCTTGATTCATGATCATTTTTCATGAACTTTGACTTCCAAGTAACTTTTCCTACGACTTCTCATCTCAACTTACTTGGAATTTCACTTCATCTTAGAGATAAGTTACAAAAACTTAGCCTTGGAACTCATGGCCATTTATATAAGTGAATGTCTAGATTGGGATCTATGATCCAACCCTTCAATGCCAACGCATCACAAAGGGCCCTGTCTGGTCCTGGGAGGAGAGCCCGAAAGTACTTGTGTCCCGGGGAGTTTGTAATGACAAGGTGTGGTATTGCACCGAAGTGCATGGCTAGCGTGATAATCTACGACATTCTACCTTATTCTCTACTGGGAAATTCTTGCGTGACAAGACGTGCGTACTTGATATGGCCATTTCACAAGGAAATTTCATGAAACCTCTGGAAAATTCTTGTTATACTTGCACTTGCCCATTTTAATTTGAAGTCTATGTTTTCTTTCTCCTATCTGTCAGTTATTGCCTGTTATATGTTTATTATTGTTCTTTATCGCATTTTCATACATGGCGAAATGATTAATCACTTAAACTGTGCCTGATGATAGAGATATAAAATCCTTCTGAGTTCTTGCTCACCCTATTTTTCCTCACCTTTTTCAGGTAGTTCGGATGAGGAAACGCAAACGGTTGGGAACGGCCAAGAGTGATTGTCACGCCCTGAACCGATAGCAGCGGAACGTGTCGTTTGCTCGGAACGTGGCAGTTATAGTCGTGAATAATCAAGAGCAATCAAATAATTTGGAGAAGTAATAAAAATCTTATTTCAAATATAAGTGTCTTACAATTTCAATTTCCAACTTAAAGACTCAACTACATCACAATGGGAAGGAAGAAAATGACATACTAACAGACTTAGACATGGCAACTAAATAAGAGACACCACGCAAGACTCAAGAAAGACAAAAGACTCGGGTTCACTAGTTTCCGAAGCTCGCTTGCATACTTATCCCGCCCACGTGAGTCACGGTCTCGCTAGCCACCTGATTACCTGAAAAAAAATGTTGGAACAAACTGGGTGAGCGAAAGCTCAGTAGGAATTATATCTCAAGAACAGGTAATTGGTTTAAGTAATTACATTTTTACATGAAAATACAGTTAAGACTATGCATGTAGAATTAACCAAGCAAGCGAAACAAAACTAGCAAGCTTAACAACGGTATGCAAAACTTCCAAGCGAGCAAGAGATATACAAGTGAAAATTTATAGATTATTGGCTATTTCACGCAAGTACTTTTCCCATTTCAGGCCACGCTAGTAAAGTCACGCAAGTCAAGTCACGCACGCGAGTAACGATAGAAAGAGAGAGTGAGTGTGGAATGCCAAAGATCCAACGAGTCCTGCACTTCGGTGCAATGCCAGACACCGCGATCATTAAAACTCCCATGGGCACTAGTACTTTCGGGTGCTCCTCCCAAGACCAGATCGGGCCCTATATGCACAGCATTTAAAGATAGATCTAGACATCCACGATAGTTTATAGCCGATAAGGAGTTTCAAGAACAAGCTTTAATAGAATGATAAGATAAGATTTTCATGGAATTCAAGGGCAAGACCCTTGAGTAAGGACAAACTTGCGACAAAATTCACGTTAAAGCATAGAAACCATGGCATGTCGATAAACTAGGTGGGAAATTGGCACCTAGATAGGTTGCCATGATACTTTCAATGATTGACTAACTAAAGTCATGAATTCAATGCACATGAAGCAAGCTGAAGAATTGGCACCTAACCATAGGTTATCCAATTTAATAATTCACCTAGTGAAATGATCACCCATTCCACCGGCTAAGAGAATTCTCTCATGGGCCAAGAATAGCACCATGAAAGGGCCGGGTTACCATGTTTCCTTAGAGTGACATGGCAATTAGATAGTGTCATAGGTTTTCGTGGTACAACCCGCTCGGCTGCCTTGAGGGAATCCAAGACTAGCGGAATCTTAGGGAGGTCTCTATGATAAAATCACCAGTCCGAAGGAACGGAGTGTCCCGCGGAGAGTTCATCTATCATTGAGAAATAGTGGGTAATCGATAAAAACAACGTGAAACATGGGACTATACTCACGAGCTGGAATATAGTGCCTATAAAGATATACATATATAAATATAACCCACTGAAATGGGTTACAATAAATCCTCAAAAATCAGAAACCAAGAAAATAGCGCCTTGTGTCAAGTCTTTATTTTTGTAAATAGCGCCATTGTTAGGGTCGTCGGTTAATAATATAACGACTATTCACTTAGTCGTTATATCCAAATTAAAATATATAAGCATTTTTAAATTTTAGTTATTATAAAAATGACAACTTTCATGAAGGCTTCAATGATGTAAACAGCGCCCTAGTCAGGGGCGTCATATATCAAATTAAAGGGGAGTGTGCATGTCGTTATTTGCAATATTATAAACATGTCAATTTTCATAGTTTATCACTAAATTGGCGCCCATGTATAGGGGCGTTCATTTAAATGATGACCTAGTGGCTGTCGTGATTTATTTGTCATATGATTTGCACTGGGCAAGTACAATCATGGACACATGATTTTTGGAGTAGGTCCAATCTAGAATCTAGAGACATGTATAGATACAGAAAAATAACAGAAATTTAATAGTATGATCATGCATTAATTTACATGTAAGGGTTCTCAGTTATTAAAATTTTAAACATGTGTATTTATTAATTAACTAATGAATTGACGACTGTTTGAATAGTCGTTAAATCAAATAGCACTCTAGCCTGGGTCGCTATTCACTAAAACTCAGTAAAACATCACAAAGCCTACGGAAAATGTTCTAACAGACCTACATGCATGTTCATGATCTAATATTAACTAAATTGGGCTTGTTCTTGAGAAAACCTACCTTGGTTTGTTGGTGTTTGATTGGAAACATTGAAAATAATGGAATGAATCAAGGCTCTGTGACCCGTTGTGGAGATTAGCAGCAGGGTATAAAGTCTCTGTTCGTGCTTCAGGATGAAAGGCATCAACAAGATTTTGATCGAAGTTGATGCTCTTTGATAAAAAAAAACTGATGGTTTTTTCTCTCAGTCGAGTCTTGTAGAAGTAGAAGTGGCTACTGTGATTCCCAATTTGGTGAGAAGAACAATAGCAGCTTCAATGCACCTCCGTTCGTTGATAGCAGAAAGCAGAATTGAGCAGCAGTTTGGAGGAAGAAGAGGTAGCAAGCTTCTTCAATTAAACAAATGCAGGTAGCAATCCCTTCCTTCGATGGTGGAAGAACAAGGGTCCCAATCTTCTTAAGAGAAGATTGCTTGCAGGAAGAGCGCGGCAATTCCCCTCGGGACAATTTTAGAAAATTCTTGGAAGTAGGTGAATGTTTGAGCAACCCTTCTAGCCATGGCTTTAATCCGTTTAGCAGAGGTGGGAAGGCTTGGTGGTGGCAGCAATCCTTCTTGGAAGAAATTCTCAAACAACAGTGGGTCGTGGGATTTTTTTAAAGGAGTAACATGGAGTTGAGAAGAGGGGTATTTATAGTGTTTTGGAGACCCTATAGGTTTGGTGTTCGATTGGGACTCAAACCCTTTGGTACAAGTCCTACTAGTATTAGGATTTCTTCTTTTTAAACCCTTCCAAAATACCCTTATTCCCTAGTTAAACCCCTTCTAAATTATCAGTTCGAACCGTTCTCATAATAACATTAATTTAAAGAGTAACAATCTTTAGGTATTTTTATCCTTTTTATTTGAAGAGGTCTTGATATGAAATTTTATGGATATGAATTTTCTATTTTTCTTTATTTTTACGTATAATTAGTTTTCCAAAATTCTTTAATTCAAAAACTGGCACTATTCATTTTAGAATAAAATAACGACTTAGTTTAAGTCGTTTCGTATGTAAACGACGCATGCACACGTTGGCGTCATTTGAGTATTGCCATTTCTCCTTAACCTACAAAGGATCGATATTGTATAAATATCCCTGTTATTTTATAATACCTTTAACTATATACTTTATTTGACTTTTGCTAATTTGTAAATAACGACTTGCATTAAGTCGTCTTTCACGTTGGATACGCCTGTACCAAGAGGCGTCAATTGAGTTTTTGGCCTTTTTTCAATGCCCTTGAATGGACCGATATTGCATAAATATCTATTCTTTTATCTTTTACTTATCTTTAATGTATTTAAAGCTTATCTTTATACCATTTTCCCTTCTAATCAAACATAATATAATACAATGTGAGATATTAAATTTTCTAAATTACTAATAAAATATAAATTGATGTTTTCTTTGAGATTTATTGATTCTTAATTCAAATAAAATTGTGCCGTGCATTAAATTCTTACATAAAAATAACTTGTTATTCTTAAATTTATTATAATATAACGGTAGGGTCTATGAGTTCTTTTTGTGAGACTTCTTAGGATGTAAGGGGGTTGTGTACCGAGTCTGGCCTTGATTATTTACGTTGTATTATATTTATTTATATTACATTATATATATATGCACAGATATATGGATGAGTGGGTTGAGACTTAAGGGCCCTTATTTGTGTCAATATGTTGTTATCCATTTTTTCCAAAGCTTGTTATTTGTCATATATGTATTCTAAAGGCCCCTTACAATGTGTGTGGGTTTCATATATCTTCATATATATATAAACCTATTTGTTATTTACTTTTTTTTAATCCAAAGAAGCCCTACCTAGAGGTAAATGGGGGCCATCGACCTCTAGGGGGTGAATTTTATTGCTGAAAAAATGAATAGATATTACATCATACGGATGCTACGCATACCCAGCTTATCCATTCGAGCCTCTCCCTTTATAAAAGTGGGTAACTCATTGTGGGAGAAAAAACATTACATTTAATGGAGCAGGCTAAGGAAGCCAGAAGATCTGCAACTTTGTTTCCTTCTCTGTAGGTATGAATAATCTTGTCACCCTGAGTAGTAGATCTCCAAATCAATCTTGCATAGGAGAGAATGGACCAAGGACAAGGGAAGTCCTTGTTTATAACTCTAACCAGAACTTGTGAATCACATTCTATATAGGCAGGAAGTTCTGAAATAGTATGCAAATAATGGATGCCATCAGTAAGAGCTCTAGCCTCTGCAACAAGGCTGTTAGCCTGTCCATAGAAATGGGAGAAAGCTAGGAGAACGTTTCCATGATAATCTCTAATGACACCACCTCCTCCTGATGTTCCATCTGACTTGCACGCCCCATCGGTATTTAATTTTAAGAAGGGCCAGGGAGGGGACACCCATTTGATAACTTTCAGGTGTGCACTGCTTGGTCTTGAGACAACAATCCCTAATGAGTCAAGTATCCTTCGGTTATTAGTATCATACTCTTTGTAAGAAGCACAAGAACAGGCCTGCTTCACTTTTGCTTTGATTCGGTGAAGGATGCTGTTTTGGACATAGCATTACCTTCATATCGCACATGATTCTTGGCTCTCCATATTTCCCAGCAGCCAAAGCCAATCACAGCTAGGATTAGCATGCCAAAACCAGAATTCAACTTAATATGAGAGGCAGCATTTGAAATGAGAGATAAAACAGAGTTTCCTTCTATTGGCAGCCCCTCAGATTTGAAGAAATACCAAATGTGGGAAGCTAATTCACTGTGAATAAAAAGATGATTTAGGGTTTCTCCCTGATGAACCCGGCAGCAAGCACACTTGGAGCACATTTGAACACCCAAACATTGGACATTTATGTCAACAGGGAGACTATTATGAAGCAATTTCCATAGGTGAATCGATATTTTGGTAGGTAGCCAAGGAGACCAAAGTCTTGGCCAGAGAGTGAAAGGCTGATTGAAAGCATTTTCAGAGAGCACTTTGTATGTAGAAGCCACCGAACATTTACCTGTGGAGGATAGGCTCCAAGCCGAGAAATCATCATAAGGGGTAAGAGTGGTGTGTAGAATTGCTGAAAGGAGATGAGCAAGCATAAAACTGTTCAGTAGTTCAGTTTCCTCGCTTGGAGAGTGCAGCAGAAAGTCACTCACAGTCAAGTTAGAATTTGGGATGTTGTTGGTAGGGACTAATTCTGACAAACATTGCTGACCTATCCAGTTATCATGCCAGAAATTTGCAATCTTCCCATCTCTAATGATTACCTTTTGGTATTGTAGAACAATCTGTTTTGCCTTTAGCCAGCTGCGTCTAGCATGACCAGCCATATTATTAAAATGCACATCACTCAAATGTCTTTGCCCAAAGTATTTAGCTCTGAAAAAAGTTGCCCACAAGGAGTGTGAGTGCAAGGCTTGCCACAACATCTTTACTCTTAGGGCAGTGTCCATCTGCCTAAGAGACATGATACCAAGTCCTCCCTGAGATATGGGTCTGCAAATAGTGTCCCAGGATCTCCAATGTCTTTTTTTCCCTTTTGGTGAAGAGCCCCAGAAAAAATTAGCAAAAGCCTGCTCCAGCAGAAGGTGTGTACCAGAGTGTAGAGGTGCAGTGGTTATGGAATAAATGGGAATAGAAGTGAGAACATGTTTAATCAGAGTCAACTTAGCACCTTGGGACAGTAGACTGGATTTCCAACCTGAAATCCTTTTTTGTATGGAATGTATGATACCAGCATAATGAACTTTTTTGCTTCGACCTAGAGCCAGTGGGAAACCCAAATATTTAAGTGGAAAGCTGTGTCTGGTGAAACCAGTGAGACTGGTTATCCGATTGGCAATGGATGTATTTGTCTTAGGATGCAGGAGAAAGCCACTCTTACTGGTGTTGATCAGCTGACCGGAGCCCCTTTCATAAGAGTGTAGCAGCTTCATTAAATTCTTGACAGAAGTGATGCTGGCCTTACTGAAAATCAAAGTATCATCTGCAAATAGTAAGTGAGACACAGTGGGGCATCTCCTTGGCCCTTGGAAGCTGTCAATTTATCTATTTATCTGAGCTACTTTCAAAGATCTGCTCAAACGTTCCTCAGCTATGATAAATAAAGAGGGGGCAATAGGATCACCCTGTCGAACACCCCTGGATGACTGAAAAAAATCAGCAATATCACCATTCAGTAAAACAGAGAACCAACAGTTCTTGATCAGCTTGCTAATCAGCTGGATGAAAGACTGACTGAAGCCAAATTTATGCATAACAGCAAAAAGGAAGTCCCATTCAAGTCTGTCATAGGCTTTGGCCATGTCTAATTTGAAAATGATGTTCTTTCCTCTGGTTTTTCTGCCTAGTTCCTGAGTCAAGTCTTGAGCTAGAGCAATATTTTCGGTTATGTGTCTCCCTTTAACAAAAGCAGACTGTTCTTGAGAAATAATATTTGGAAGGATAGCAGCCAGCCTTTTATTGACAATGGAGGAGATGACTTTATAAAAGAAATTGCAGAGGCTGATCGGTCTGTAATCTGAGATTTCCACTGCATTTGGTTTTTTTGGAATAAGAGCAATTAAAGTTGATGACACAAACCTTGGGAGAGGCTGAGAACTTGTGAATGCCTCTTGAACAGCACTGATAATCACGTGAGAAATGATTGGCCAAGCTGTTTGGAAAAAAGCACCCGAGAAACCATCTGGCCCTGGGGCACTGTCAGCAGAGAGAGCGAAGACTGAATCCTTTATTTCCAATTCAGAGGGGATAGCACACAGTATAGAATTTTCTTGCTGAGAAACTAAGTTTGGAATACAGTTTAGGAAGGATTCCTCTATAGCATGCTGTTGGGATGAGAATGCAGATTGAAAGTGAGTAACAACAGAGCTCTTCATTTCTTCATGATCTGAAATTAGCATACCAGCTGAATTTCGGAGTTGAGAAATAAATTGTTTATTTCTTTTGACCTTAGTCGAAGTATGGAAAATTTTAGTGTTTCTATCCCCCTCCTTTAGCCATCTAATTCCTGACTTTTGTCGCCAAAAGCATTCCTCATGAATCAATCTTCCTGCTAGGAGGGATTTGGCCTGCTCTAGGGTGTTGTGGTTTTCCAAGGTTGGCTGCAAATCATAAGAGTGCTCAGCCTGTAGAACTGCATCCTCTGCTGCCAACAGATTAAGATGGACATGGCCAAATGTCTGTTTGTTCCAATTACGAAGCATACCCTTCAAGTATTTAAGCTTCAAGTATAGAGTGGACATAGGGGAGGAAGCCAAAGGACTGGTGTTCCAACAGGTATTACCATCCATGAGAAATCTGTCATGCAAAGTCCATATTTTCTGAAAACAAAAACGGCTCTTGAATAAATTCTTGGTTAGCAGTTTCACCAGAAGGGGTGCATGATCAGATGCTTCCCTGGATAAATGTTCCACTGAAATGGGAAAGGTAGTTTGCCACTCTGAATTAATAAGAACCCTGTCCAGCCGAGCCCAAATACCATGCCTCCCAGATTGGTTATTATGCCATGTATACTGAGAGCCCATGAAACCTGCATCAAAAAGAGCACAATCTGATACACACTCAAGAAATTCTGAGATAGCTCCCAAATTGGGTGGGTTACCACCAATTTTTTCATCCACTGTCATAATGCAATTGAAATCTCCAACAACTAGCCATGGCCCTGAAATTTGAGAATGAACTCATATAAGGGATGTCCACAAAGGTTGTCTCTCCTGTATAGAGCATTTAGCATAGACAAAGGTTAGATGAAAGAGCGGCCAAACAGAACCAGTTTGAGTGAGTGTAATTTGCTGCTCATCAGAATTGAGAATGGAAAAGTTCAGGGAATCTCTGCAGAGAATCCAAATGTGGGCCATGTCATCACCATTTGCAAAGCAGTTATTCATACCTAATTTCCTGCATATGAAGTGCATTCTACTGACAGGAATTTTAGGTTCCAACACAACTATGCAATCAATTTTGTATGTCTTAATAAGAAGTTTCACCCTCCCAACAGAGGTATCGTTTCCAATTCCTCTTATATTCCATATGATGAGCTTCATGAGGAGTTTGATAGAGGAAGATTACCGGAAGATCCAGTCTTAGTCATGGATCTGGTTTTAACACCAGTAAGATCAGTTGACATAAGCCTGGAATTTTCTATTACTGCTGCAGTGGCGATATTCTGCCTTAACATTGACAATTCCTCACTCTGCTTCTGTTGCTGATTAGGGGGCAGTGGATCCGGACGATTGTTTAAGGCAAACATGGGAGCCTGTTGAGTTATCACACTATGATCAACAACAACTAATTCGGAACAGGGACTATAAGATTATTTCCATCCAATCTTTGTGCTGAAGGGAGCTCACTACTGGAAGCAATAGAAGTTACTGGAGGCTGAA
This sequence comes from Amorphophallus konjac, assembly GCA_022559845.1. NCBI lineage: Eukaryota > Viridiplantae > Streptophyta > Magnoliopsida > Alismatales > Araceae > Amorphophallus > Amorphophallus konjac. The sequence continues at coordinate 186,677,042 of CM040125.1, forward strand.
GAGAGGAGTCTGAAGGAATCGTAGAGGAAGAAGCACCACCCAGTTGTACTGCGGTAGAAGAGATTGAGTCATTATGCATACTTAGAACGCAGGTTTCCTTTGGACAATGCATAGGAATTTGCTGGTTAACAGGGGAAGGTACTGTCTGATCAGTATCATTTTCCCCCGTAATCTTTGAGAGAATTACCAAACCACCTTCTCTATTTGGTCGAACTTCTGGATTATCACCAGCATCATTACCACCCGGAGTGACCGATGAAATCACAGCTTTAGCAGAAGTAGGCACATCATTGTCAACAGACCTTTGAATACTAGTATTCTGCTGAGCCACTAGTTTCCACAAATTTTTAACCTTTGGAACAGGCCGAGAGGTACCCTGCGGCAATACAGAGGTCACCACTGTCTGAATAGCTTTTCCTTTACAATCATTCGCTGAGTGGCCTAGTCTGGAGCAATTCGAGCAGAAGGAAGGTAGCTCGGGATAAATAATATCTTGCCAGGATCCTCCTCCAGGGAAGCCAAGCCACAGTCTATGGGGATGAGACTTCAGGATGTCCAGCTCAACACAAACACGGGCAGCCACCGTATTAGAAAGGTTTCGAGTGGAAGAATCAATTTTTAACACCTTCCCAATGTTCCCAGCGATAGATCGCAACATGGGTTCCACAAAAAGATTAGCAGGCAACCCAGGGAAAGAAATCCATACCGGCATTATGGAGGAATCTTCATTGGGTGAAAAGAACATCGTCCACTTGAAGAAACAGAAAATTCTACCATGAACGTAAAGCTGTTCTCTCAGAAGAAGCTGGAGGTAGTCCTCATGATTCCGGAATCGCAGAAGAAGATGCTTAGAGTCCAGGGCACTGATCACAAAATCTTCCTTGAATCGGCACCGGTTAGAAAGATGGGCCCTGATCTCAGGGAAAGCCGGTCTCCCATGGGGCGTACGTGCTACCAGCGCAAATGCAAAAGGCTTCAAGGATGCTGCAAGTTCCTCAGCAGAGAAGAACACGGCTGGTTCGCCGCCGTCGGTGAGCGCTGGCTCGTGAACCTTGCCAGGGACGACAAGCGGCAATAGGGACGCGGCGAGAGCTTCAGCAAAAGTACGGGTACCCCCCACGGAGACAGCAGGGGATACGGCGGGCGGCGAGGAAACAAAGGTGGGACATGGCGACCGAGCGTCTGCCACAGCGGAGGGGGACACAGCGGAGGGGGCCGCAGCGGGCCCCCCCGAGGACGCCATTAAAGCTAGGTCAAAGCACCTGCATGGGGTCTACTCTAGGTCTGCAGTCCTGTTATTTACTAACCCTCATATACCTATTAATAATTTGTATGTATATAGAGATTTTATTCCTCATAATTTCTTTAACTTTTATTAGTCCTTGTCCTAGGTATCAGAGGCAGGTTCGATCCGAGCAACCCTAAAGGAATATCACTTGGACATTTATTTATTTGAATAAATTTTATTTATTAAACATTATATACTTATTTGTAAGAATATGTATTAGGTATAGGTTTTCTTCCTAAATATATTTATTCTTATTTCAAAATTACCGGGTGTTACACCCTCCCTCACTTAAAAGAATTTGGTCCCCAAATTCACATCATCTTCCATTCCTAACAGAGAACTAGCTATAACATATTATGAGCTTATATAAGTAAAGAAGAAATCTTAAGTATGGAAAAGAGCTAGTTTAGGATTACAGGTGAGGGGTACCTTCCACAACTTCTCTCTTGGCAAGTTTGGCCATAGCTTGAGTTTCTCTTGAAAGCTTCTTAGTTAGAATAGGGCATTCCGCTATCTTATGATCTAAGCTCCCGCAACGCAGACACGCTCCCGAACTCCACCAACACTTTTCCGATTGGTGACCATATCTTCCACAAGATTTACACTTACCTTGCGAGTGATCTGTTGAAGTTCCCTTCTTATTACACTTCTTACATTTCTGTCATTTTTTACACTTTTACGAAATATCACCCTCGTTTACCCTTTTCTTGGTAACGGTGAACTTCCCAGAATTATTGCTTTGATCCTTCCCTTCAACTTTCTCTTTCTCTTCCACCGCCTTCTCTAGCTCCTGGACTCTTCTAACTAGGTCCGCATAAGCTTGGACATCTACTAGTACTATCTCGGGAACAAAGCTTGGCTTAGATGGTTCCATTTTATCTAGGTTCCTGCAAGGATAAGTGGGGAGATAATTTATTAAGTCAATAATTATTGTTAATGAACTGTAAATATTTTAGCTTTCTTTTATAACTTTAACCCCAAGTTCTACCCATCTCTCACGAAATTCCTATAGGATGATCGACAAGGATACTCAACCTATCACTTAAACTTAATGACCTATGGATTGAAAGTCGAAGCTCTAATATGACTGATAAGGATACTTGACCTATCATTGGAACCTAATAACTTGAGGATGTGAAAGCCGAGGCTCTGATATGATTGACAAGGATACTTGACCTATCATTGGAACCTAATAACTTGAGGATGTGAAAGCCGAAGCTCTGATATGACTAACAAGGATACTTGACCTATCATTGGAACCTAATAACTTGAGGATGTGAAAGCCGAGGCTCTGATATTACTGACAAGGATACTTGACCTATCATTGAAAACTAATAACTAGAGGATGTGAAAGCCGAAGCTTTGATACCACCTCTGTCACGCCCCGAACCAATAGCAGTGGAACGTGTCGTTTGCTCGGAACGTGGCAGTTACAGTCGTGAATAATCAAGAGCAATCAAATAATTTGGAGAAGTAATAAAAATCTTATTTCAAATATAAATGTCTAACAATTTCAATTTCCAACTTAAAGACTCAACTACATCACAATGGGAAGGAAGGAAATGACATACTAACAGACTTCGACATGGCAACTAAATAAGAGACACCACGCTAGACTCAAGAAAGATAAAAGACTCGGGTTCACTAGTTTTCAAAGCTCCCTTGCACACTTGTTGTGAGGCCCGCGCCTTAATTGATCCCTACTGGTTCGGACCTATAATCCATTCTGTAATTTTCGGCTATTTTCCTGGAATTTTAGGAATTTTTTCGGCATTTTTCAGGATTTAATTGGAATTATTTGAGTTTTTAAAAGGGGAAAATAAGGTTTTTATATAAAATAAATATATTATATATAGCGACCCGGATTCCGGATACCCGGTGTACCCGGTAGGACTACGAATACACGTGATACCGCTTGGAACCCGCGAGGCCTCCCAAGAGCGGGAAAGCTCCGAAGGGAAAAAGGCATGTGTAGAGTACATTGAAGCCATAGAGATATAACAGAAGCAATTAAATTTCATTATATCGGTTTGCTAAAGTAGCATAAATAAAATTACTTTTTAATTAACAGTTTCAATTTAACAATTTTCCACTAGAGTCAAGTTCAAAGCTAAAGACAACAAGTCTAGTATAGTACAGTCGACAGAAAGGAAAGACGTACCGAGAAGTTGGGGGAGACCCGACGCAGGTCCCAGCTGGCCACAACAGCACGCTACGAGCACGCACTCCAGGAACCACGCGGAAGCAGAAAGAATGACGTCACTCCACCTGAAAAGTAGGGGTGAGTCTCGTGTCACTGGCTCAGTAGGGGTCACGCGGATCCCCACTGAAAAACTCGCAGTAACACGGAACACAAAACAACAGGTGGAACAGCATGTGTAGCAAAGCGGGAAAACTACACTACAAAGCTGTAAAGCTACTCTAGAAGCCATAGAGAACAGACGGGGAGTAGGAGTAGGGAACAAGCAAGGAAGGGGAAGAACCCGCGCCAGACAAGCGGCGGCCGAACTAACCTCGGCACCCCAAACTACTCCAAGCAGTGACAGAAGGGCGACACTGATCTAACAAAGTCAGAAGTTACCGATATGCCGCCCCAACACCAGGTCTAAGACGAAGACCTGCAAGAACAGACAAAAGGTTTAGAAAAGACCCACACAGACGACCGACAGACTCGACAACACGCACGATCAGAACATCATGCACACTGCCCCACGCACGACCAGAACAACTTGCACACTGCCCCACGCATGACCAGAACATCATACATTTGACAGGACACTGACCTCGGGTGCAGCCACAGAAAGGCCAACCCAAAAAGGTCATGACGAGCAAGAAACGCGAAGAGCAGTGGAGAGCCACGCGTCACAGACGGACGCACCTCCCCACCAGAGCAACGGCCAGCTGCATCCACAGACGTCTTATGCTGCGCCACAGGTGTCTCGCCTACAATACCGTCGAAGCCATGGTAGAGTCGCAGACACCCGCACAGAACCAAACAACATCAAGTAACCAGTAAGGGTCACGCCCGTCGACGCATGTCCTCAGCCCCTGACCACGTGTGCACACACTGGCTCTAGCCTAAGCCAGGTACTCTGGCTAGTTTTCTCCCTCGGTAAGACGCTACCGTTGGCTGGGCGCCCACGGAACTAGCTTACAAACCGTGCCTCGGGAACATCCCTCCGCCATCACCAGGCGGGTCGGCACTCAAAGGCCTAGGGCAAAAATAATCGGAGGCGTACAAAACACAAAACTCTGAAACATAAGTGCTAGAGTACTGACAGGCGGGCACGCTGTCACACGTACTACAAAGCACCACTGGCAGTACGGCAACTGCCAACAGACTCAGGACTAGGCAACTAGACATACCACGTAACGATCCTGAGTCAGACGACTCAAGGGCAAGATCGTCACAGACAGCGGGACAAGCCGCCAATCGGTCTAATCCTAAGCCACGAGAAACAACGCTCCGCAGAAAATGACTCACAGAGACCTGAGGGGACATCGGAGACCCTCAGCACACCTGGACACACGGACCGAGGTAAGGCAACACCTTGAGGCGTCCAGAACCAGTGTCTCGGACTGGACAAAACCGTCAAGACACCCACACAAGGTCACCTATCAACCACTGGGTCACCCCGAGTTGACCGTAACCAGACAAAGACGCACACAAGAGTAGGATAGAGAATCCTACCCCAAGCAAGAAGACTCTTGGCCACCTTACAACGTAGTCTTAGCCCTCATAGGACGTCAGGAGACATCCACGGGACAGCGTGCAGACCACAGGGACAAGCCAAGACAAGCAGAAACCAAAATGACGGAAATCGGAGCAGAAGGACTGTAACGCACCACCCCTAGACCGTTACGCGAACGTGACGGTCTGGCGCTGGCCGTTACATTCCAACCGTGACGGTCTAAAGCAGACGCGTCACAACCACATGACGGTCACAGGGGGTGCCGTCACACACACCACCCTAACCAATATCTAAAACGCATAAGGCACGTAATGGCCTACACCAGGCGCGTTACGCCACTCTGATGCGCCCGACCTGGGCCGTTAGGGCCAACAAACCTCAACTCAAAACGACACCTGAACCACGTAACGCGCTAGACCAGGCACATTACACAGCCTAACGCCGCAAGGCAGATGCGTCAGGGCCAATAGGCTCAAGTCAAGAAAACCACTGGCCGATAGGCACGTAACGGTCCATCACGGATGCGTTACAAACACCTAACGCATGGGGGCGCGGCCGTTAAATCCAACGACACAGCCACCCACACTCAGCCAAATAGCATGTAACGACCTGGGGCAGGCGCGTTACAACGCTGTGACGCACGGGGACACCACCGTTACACTAACCGACTTAACGGGTCAAAGCTGGTCAAACGGAACGTAACGGCCTAGCTCGAGCGCGTTACACACACCTGACGCACTAGGGCAGGCGCGTCAGGGGAACCGACTTAACCAAACTACTAAACGACAAAACAGGCGTAACGCATCGCACCGGACGCGTCAGGAGGCTGTGACGCGCCACCCCTGGGCCGTCACACTCCCAAAATCATGAAAAGCTTAAAAACGCCCAGACGCTGTGACGGTCTGTCATGGGGCCGTCAGGGACTGTGACGGTCTCTGGAACGACCGCCACACCAGTCACGGTGGGAAAACAGAGGGTTGGCTAAATCGGCCCGTTCCACGCCCCATTCACGCCGAAGCGCAGGGGAAACAACCCTCGACAATGAAAAACTACATTAGAAGGCTAAAAAGCCCACATGCAAGCATTAAAACGAGATATCGGGGCGATTCCAACGAATCCACCCTAAACGAGCCACCGAGGTTCCCGGACTCCTACCGGCCTCGAATGACCACCGATCAACACAAAACAAGCATGGGTGGGATCCAGACATCCCAACGGTCAGTTAGACACTAACCGAGCTAAAAATGGTTGCCATTTTTCGGCGAACCCTGAAAACCCCAAAAACCACGGTTTTCACAAACCCGGCCCGATCTTCCCCGATCGAGCACCAAATCGTGCACGGAAATAGAGGAAACATGAAAAACAAGGTGGCGGTCCATCTCCCTACCTCCACCGAAGAAACCGTGCCCCGAAAGGACTAAACCGCGCCAAAAACCATGTCGCGAGCTCAAACACCGGCTTTGAATCCACCGTTCGGGATCGCGCCAGAACCACTCCATCCTCACCCTATCGCGCACCCAGTCAGCTCCACAGCATCCCCAACACTCGCTCCTAGGTCCTCCGTCTGCAGCCGGAGCCGAGGAAGCTCGAGAGGAGCGAAAAGGGGAGAGAGAGACGGCGGCGGCGAAATGAGAAGGGAGGAGAGAGGAAGGAAAAGAAAAAGGAAAAGAAATTAGGAATTTTCCTAATATCTGAAAAATCTGATTTCTGGCCCTATCTCCGAAAAGTACGCAAAAATAGTCGAAACGACAGGCTCGAAGAGTACATTGTCGCTGCAGTATCCACGAGTCGAGGAACTGATAAGTAAACTCACCGTAGGGTTCCATAACTAGTACGAGAGAAAAACCCACACGACTCGTAAAGCTCAACTCAGAAGCCACAAAAGCGAACCGAAACTCATCGATACAGATCCGAAAGATCCAATAAAGATCTACCAAGGATCCAGGGCATTACATCCTCCCCTCCTTTAAGAAATTTCATCCTCGAAATTAAGGACTAGCAAAGGAGAAGCAGGGAAGAACAACCCAACAGCACAACCACGGAAACAACACAAATCTCGAGAGAACACAGCTCAGAGGAATATTGTCAGATCATAATTACAGGTACACACTCAAGCTTCAAGGACAGCAAGTCCACAGCACGAGCATAGTATCCCCGTAAACACACATCTGACACCTCCGAAACAAGGCAACGTCACTCACGTCTCGCAGGGAAAGAGACACGACTGCCACAACCACATCACGGCAAGCAGCAGCTTACACAAGGAGACACAGTCCTCACAGCTGACCGCTCGACCACATCATCGGTTCCAGTGCCAAAGGCAACAAGGAACACCTGGCACACAGGACACCAATGACAACACTGGACCACAGGCACAACCAAGTCAGTCCTCACTCAGATATTACATCTGATCGAGTCGCAAGCTAACTCTAAGGAAAAAGAGTACAACAAGGCTAACCGACAAGACTTGGTCCACACAGAGACACAAAATCATAGAGAAATAGCACCAAAACAACAACAACCTCGTGGAACGCTACTCAAGGACTACGAACACGCCTGGAGAGCACAACACCCAAGAGAAGAAAATGCAGAGTAGAGGGTACTCAATCAGCAGGAATGCCGACAAATTCCCCAATACTCGCAAATGGCAATGCCAACAGCAGAAAATCACCAGTAACAGCACGGCAACAACAACGTTAAGGCCTAAGAAGGCAAGACGAAGTCACATCGAGAAAGAACAAATCTCTCGACCAGTGGGTGATCAGCCCACACGCTTCAGCTGCACTCTCAACAACGCACACAGGCGTCAGAACAACCTCGGTAGTCGCATCTCAACACACACCAGACGCCTTCGCAATCATGGAAGATCGTAAATAACACGCCACGAGTACCGATCTCGCGAGCAACCGATCGCCAGGAGCCTAAGTGCAACAGGAGAAGAGTACCAGCTTCAGCACAAAGCACAAGGAAAAGCGTTAATCTCAGCTTACCTTCACGTCCTGACAACGATAAATGAGCCTTCACAATACATTGGCCGCTGGACACGGCATGACAAATACGGTACACAACAGCTCTTAACACCCTTATGGAGTCCAAAGCCAAGCAACCGTATAGCAAAGAGCAGATCCGGCTCAAAATAAAGCTGTCAACACTTAAGCAGACACAGGAAAAAGGCATCACCAAGACAGCAATTCCAAGGCAAACCTCGAAAAGATTCCACCAGACGGGATGAGAAGCAATATAGCTCAACCACAAAAGCTCGCCAGGAAAGGGAAATCCTAGCTTGCCTGAGCAACTTCTCCAACACGGAATCTAATCGAGCACTTCAACAGAAACGAGACACATCAGGAGCTGAACAGACTCAAGCCGGGACGACCAAGACAACGTGAGAACGTGCACGATCATCAAACCAAGGCTAAAGGTCAACAACAACCTGAACAACATACGGAGAAAACCTCGAACAACGTACTGTAGATTCAAGCCTTCCGACGAACACTGCCAAGTACAACATGATCGAAACAAACACAACGACGAAAAGAAACACCTCGTCACATCCTGACGAGAGCAAAACCATCTCGTACAGTGCTAGAGCAGCACGCAAAAGACAACATACGAAGAAAACAACGCGATAAACCATCGCAACACCAAAGCCAGCTGAAGACTGTACTGGACTTTCACGACTCTGGATACTGTATATCTCAGATTCCCATGTACTTCACACAACAATGCTTTGATAGCTCAAAAAAGAACTCCGAACATCTCAGAACACTGCTCTGATAGTATTCTGTAGCGACCCGGATTCCGGATATCCGGTGTACCCGGTAGGACTACCGAATACACGTGATACCGCTTGGAACCCGCGAGGCCTCCCAAGAGCGGGAAAGCTCCGAAGGGAAAAAGGCATGTCTAGAGTACATTGAAGCCACAGAGATATAACAGAAGCATTTAAATTTCATTTGATCGGTTTGCTAAAGTAGCATAAATAAAATTACTTTTTAATTAACAGTTTCAATTTAACAATTATCCACCAGAGTCAAGTCCAAAGCTAAAGACAACAAGTCTAGTACAGTACAGTCGACAGAAAGGAAAGACATACCGAGAAGTCGGGGGAGACCCGACGTAGGTACCAGCTGGCCACAACAGCACGCTACGAGCACGCGCTCCAGGAACCACACGGAAGCAGAATGAACGACGTCACCCCACTTGAAAAGCAGGGGTGAGCCTCGTGTCACTAGCTCAGTAGGGGTCACGCGGATCCCCACTGAAAAACTCGCAGTAACACGGAACACAAAACAATAGGTGGAACAGCATGTGTAGCAAAGCGGGAAAACTACACTACAAAGCTGTAAAGCTACTCTAGAAGCCATAGAGAACAGACGGGGAGTAGGAGTAGGGAACAAGCAAGGAAGGGGAAGAACCCACGCCAGACAAGCGGCGGCCGAACTAACCTCGGCACCCCAAACTACTCCAAGCAGCGACAGAAGGGCGACTCTGATCTAACAAAGTCAGAAGTTACCGATATGCCACCCCAACACCAGGTCTAAGACGAAGACCTGCAAGAATAGACAAAAGGTCTAGAAAAGACCCACACAGACGACTGACAGACTAGATAACACGCACGATCAGAACATCGTGCACACTGCCCCACGCACAACCAGAACATCGTGCACACTACCCCACGCACGACCAGAACATCATGCATGTGACAGGACACTGACCTCGGGTGCAGCCACAGAAAGGCCAACCCGAAAAGGTCACGACGCGCTAGAAATGGGAAGAGCAGTGGAGAGCCACGCGTCACAGACGGACGCACCTCCCCACCAGAGCAACGGCCAGCTGCGTCCACAGACGTCTTATGCTGTGCCACAGGTGTCTCGCCTACAATACCCGCCGAAGCCACGGTAGAGTCGCAGACACCCACACAGAACCAAACAGCATCAAGTAACCTGTCAGGGTCACGCCCGTCAACGCATGTCCTCAGCCCCTGACCACGTGTGCACACACTGGCTCTAGCCTAAGCCAGGTACTCCAGCTAGTTTTCTCCCTCGGTAGGATGCTACCGTTGGCTGGGAGCCCACGGAACTAGCTTACAAATTGTGCCTCGGGAACATCCCTCCGCCATCACCAGGCGGGTCGGCACTCAAAGGCCTAGGGCAAAAATAATCGGAGGCGTACAAAATGCAAAACTCTGAAACACAAGTGCTAGAGTACTGATAGGCGGGCACGCTGTCACATGTACTACAAAGCACCACTGGCAGTACAGCAACTGCCAACAGACTCAGGACTAGGCAACTAGACCTACCACGTAACGATCCTGAGTCGAACGACTCAAGGGCAAGATCGTCACAGACAGTGGGACAAGCCGCCAATCGGTCTAATCCTAAGCCACGAGAAACAACGCTCCGCAGAAAACGACTCACAGAGACTTGAGGGGACACTGGAGACCCTCAGCACACCTGGACACATGGACCGAGGTAAGGAAACACCTAGAGGCATCCAGAACCAGTGTCTCGGACTGGACAGAACCGCCAAGACACCCACACAAGGTCACCTATCAACCACTGGGTCACCCCGGGTTGACCGTAACCAGACAAAGACGCACACAAGAGTAGGATAGAGAATCCTACCCCAAGCAAGAAGACTCCTGGCCACCTTACAACGTAGTCTTAGCCCTCATAGGACGTCAGGAGACATCCATGGGACAGCGTGCAGACCACAGGGACAAGCCAAGACAAGTAGAAACCAAAACGACGGAAATCGGAGCAGAAGGACTGTAACGCACCACCCCTAGACCGTTACGCGAACGTGACGGTCTGGCACTGGCCATTACATTCCAACCGTGACGGTCTAAAGCAGACGCGTCACAACCACGTGACGGTCACCGGGGGAGCCGTCATACACACCGCCCTAACCAATATCTAAAACGCACAAGGCACGTAACGGCCTACACCAGGCGCGTTACGCCGCTCTGACGCGCCCAACCCAGGCCGTCAGGGCCAACAAACCTCAACTCAAAACGACACCTGAACCTTGTAACGCGCTAGACCAGGCGCGTTACACAGCCTAACGCCGCAAGGCAGACGCGTCAGGGCCAATAGGCTCAAGTCAACAAAACCACTGGCCGACAGGCACGTAACGGTCCATCACGGACGCGTTACAGACACCTAACGTATGGGGGCGCGGCCGTTAAATCCAACGACACACCCACCCACACTCAGCCAAATAGCATGTAACGGCCTGGGGCAGGCGCGTTACAACGCTGTGACGCACGGGGACACCACCGTTACACTAACCGACCCAACGGGTCAAAGCTGGTCAAACGGAACGTAACGGCCTAGCTCGAGCGCGTTACACACACCTGACGCACTAGGGCAGGCGCGTCAGGGGAACCGACTTAACCAAACTACTAAACGACAAAACAGGTGTAACGCGTCGCACCGGACGTGTCAGGAGGCTGTGACGCGCCACCCCTGGGCCGTCACACTCCCAAAACCACGAAAAGCTTAAAAACGCCCAGACGCTGTGACGGTCCATCGTGGGGCCGTCAGGGACTATGACGGTCCCTGGAACGACCGCCACACCAGTCACGGCAGGAAAATAGAGGGTTGGCCAAATCGGCCCGTTCCACGCCCCATTCACGTCGAAGCGCAGGGGAAACAACCCTTGACGATGAAAAACTACATTAGAAGGCTAAAAAGCCCACATGCAAGCATTAAAACGAGAGATCGGGGCGATTCCAACGAATCGACCCTAAACGAGCCACCGAGGTTCCCAGACTCCTACCGGCCTCGAATGACCACCGATCAACATAAAACAAGCATGGGTGGGATCCAGACATCCCAACGGTCAGTTAGACACTAAACGAAGTACAAATGGTTGCCATTTTCCGGCGAACCCTGAAAACCCCAAAAGCCACAGTTTTCACAAACCCGGCCCGATCTTCCCCGATCGAGCACCAAATCATGCTCGAAAATAGAGGAAACGTGCAGAACAAGGTGGCGGTCCATCTCCCTACCTCCACCGAAGAAACCGTGTCCCGAAGGGACTAAACGGTGCCAAAAACCACGCCGCGAGCTCAAACACCGGCTTTGAATCCACCGTTCGGGATCGCGCCAGAACCACTCCATCCTCGCCCTATCGCGCACCCAGTCAGCTCCACAGCATCCCCAACACTCGCTCCTAGGTCCTCCGTCTGCAGCCGGAGCCGAGGAAGCTCAAGAGGAGAGAAAATGGGAGAGAGAGACGGTGGCGGCGAAATGAGAAGGGAGGAGAGAGGAAGGAAAATAAAAAGGAAAAGAAATTAGGAATTTTCCTAATTTCTAAAAAATCTGATTTCTGGCCCTATCTCCGAAAAATACGCAAAAATAGTCGAAACGATCGGCTCGAAGAGTACATAGTCACTGCAGCATCCACGAGTGGAGGAACTGACAAGTAAACTTACCGTAGGGTTCCGTAACTAGTACGAGAGAAAAACCCACACGACTCGTAAAGCTCAACTCGGAAGCCACAAAAGCGAACCGAAACTCATCGAAACAGATCTGAAAGATCCAAAAAAGATCTACCAAGGATCAAGGGCATTACATTATATATATTAACCATTTTTCCCATTTTCCCCACTCTCTCTTTCTCCCCCTCGTCGATCTCACTCTCGCCCTCTCTCTCCTCCATTGCCCTCTCCCCCCTCTCCTAGGGGAATCGGGTGAAACAGCGGCGGTTCGAGGCGTGGAGCACGTCGTTGGAATCCTTGCGTTGAGTGGAGCCCGTTGACGCCCACCTTGACGTGGTTTGAGGCTCGTGGGAGCGAGACGGGGTGAGGAGGCTCGGTGGTTCCTTTCCCTTGCATGTGGCTTAATCAGCCGTTCCGGCTTGATCCAGGTAGGGGGATGGAATCCCAATCTCGCTAGGATCCTTCCTATAGCATGTTTTCTTAGTTAAGCTCCTGTGGCATGCATAATAGACATTTTTCATTTTTGTGCTTAAGCTTCGTTCCTTGCGTTTAATCCATTGTAAGCATTGTAATCAGATGTTTCTAGTAGTATATTGTTGTTGTGGACGTGTAGTTTGGCAGGAAAACAGGTTTTTCGACGTTACCCGACGATTTCGGTCGCCCGGGAGGGAATTCGGTTTCAAATATAACCCGTCAGTAACCCAGACGGTGTGACGGTCCTACCAGGAACCGTCACACTGGTAACGGTCCCCATGGGATGTGTTACAGTCCTGTGACGGACCTAAGTAGGTGCGTCACAATAAGTGTAACAGTCGAGCCCCCGACTGTTACATTTCATTTGCCTACTCTTGACCTGGTTTGGCAGTTGCCCTGACGGCCCGTCGGGCGGCCGTCAGGGCATCGTAACGTGCCACCGAAAGCGCGTTACACCCTGTTGGAACGTTAAAAACTATGGATATTAACTAGCTTCTGGTGGCTCTAACGGCCAGGGGCGGATGCGTCACAGTCGATGTAACGCACCTTCCCCCGACCGTCACGCCCTTGTGACGCGGTGGCAGCAGATCGTCACACTCCTTTTAGTTTCCAAAAGTCACCTATTCATTCTTTAATGCTTTCCACAATAATCATACGCCATATTTGAGTTATTTTATGAAATAATGGCATGTTTTTAGATCCCAATAGAGTAGCTTTTCTTTCCTTGCGATGGAGCAATTGTTGTAGCCCTAAGGCCTTTGAGTTGCCGACCCGCCTGGGGATGCCGGAGGGGTGTTCCCGTCACACGGTTTGTAAGCTAGTTATGTGGGCTCCCGACCAGCTGTATCGTCCTGCCGAGAGAGAAAACTAGCTAGAGGGCCTGGCTCAGGCGAGAGTCAGTGTGTACACACGTGGTCGGAGGCTTTGGACTGACACAGACGAGTGTCACTCTGACTGGTCACTTGGTTTGGTACTGTTTACGCGCTCAGCTTGTCGTGTTATAGACTGCGAGTCCTTGAGACGCAGTGTAAGCCGTCAGTGGACGCATCTAGTTTCTCTTCCCAGTGGTTGTTCTGTTCCCTGTGGCTTGGTTAGTTGAGGCACATTCTATTGGTAGATTTAGTTTCTGTTGATTAGATTTATTTGTTATTGGCATGTATTAGCTGTTATACCTGTTTAGTTAGATTTACAGCTTTTAGTCTTCAGTTTTAATCATGCCATTGCCTGTTCATTTGTATAAATGCATGCTCTAATTGCTTTATTTTCGCATGATGGCATGTTTGGCACGAGGTAGGGATCCGCGTGACCCCTACTGAGTCTAGCTGTGACTCACCCTTCTCCTTTCAGATGAGCCGCGCCCGTCGTCTCCCGGTGTTTCACGTGTGCTCGGAGACCATCCTTAGCTGCCAGCGGTAGACGGGTCACCTTTTTGGCCTTCTTTTGTACTTTTGCCTGGGTATGCCCCGCGTAGTTGTACTTTTGGACTAGCACTCTTGTGCCTCTGGACTAGTTTATATATTTAGCACTCTGTTTATTTTGAAATTTCTTCCGCACTTCTGTTAAACTTTATTGCTTAAATTCAATTTTGCGCGCTTGTGATTGCAATTCATTATACATCCCCTCGACAAACTCCACTAACCCTTCAGGGGCCTCATTAGCCTCTTAGGTGGCTTCCCCAGTTCTTGGTATCGGTGTATCGATGTTATCGGTATATCGGTATCCGGAGCTCTGGGTCGTCACACTTGTCCCGCCCACGTGAGTCACGGTCTCGCTAGCCACCTGATTACCAGAAAAAAACGTTGGAACAAACTGGGCGAGCGAAAGCTCAGTAGGAATTATATCTCAAGAACAGGCAATTGGTTTAAGTAATTACATTTTTACATGAAAATGCAGTTAAGACTATGCATGTAGAATTAACCAAGCAAGCGAAACAAAACTAGCAAGATTAACAACGGTATGCAAAACTTCCAAGCAAGCAAGAGATATACAAGACAAAATTTATAGATTATTGGCTATTTCATGCAAGTACTTTGCCCATTTCGGGCCACGCTAATAAAGGCACGCAAGTCAAGTCACGCACACGAGTCACGATAGAAAGAGAGAGTGAGTGTGGAATGCCAAAGATCCAACGAGTCCTGCACTTCGGTGCAATGCCAGACACCGCGATCATTAAAACTCCCATGGGCACTAGTACTTTCGGGTGCTCCTCCCAGGACCAGATCGGGCCCTATATGCACAGCATTTAAAGATAGATCTAGACATCCATGATAGTTTATAGCCGATAAGGAGTTTCAAGAACAAGCTTTAATAGAATGATAAGATAAGATTTTCATGGAATTCAAGGGCAAGACCCTTGAGTAAGGACAGACTTGCGACAAAATTCACGTTAAAGCATAGAAACCATGACATGTCGATAAACTAGGTGGGAAATTGGCACCTAGATAGGTTGCCATGATACTTTCAATGAATGACTAACTAAAGTCATGAATTCAATGCACATGAAGCAAGCTGAAGAATTGGCACCTAACCATAGGTTATCCAATTTAATAATTCCCCTAGTGAAATGATCACCCATTCCACCGGCTAAGAGAATTCTCTCATGGGCCAAGAATAGCACCATGAAAGGGCCGGGTTACCATGTTTTCTTAGAGTGACATGGCAATTAGATAGTGTCATAGGTTTTAGTGGTACAACCCGCTCGACTGCCTTGAGGGAATCCAAGACTAGCGGAGTCTTACGGAGGTCTCTATGATAAAATCACCAGTCCGAAGGAACGGAGTGTCCCGCGGAGAGTTCATCTATCACTGAGAAATAGTGGGTAATCGATAAAAACAACGTGAAACATGGGACTATACTCACGGACTGGAATATAGTGCCTATAAAGATATACATATATAAATATAACCCACTGAAATGGGTTACAGTAAATCCTCAAAAATCAGAAACCAAGAAAATAGCGCCTTGTGTCAAGTCTTTATTTTTGTAAATAATGCCATTGTCAGGGTCGTCGGTTAATAATATAACGACTGTTCACTCAGTCGTTATATCCAAATTAAAATATATAAGCATTTTTAAATTTTAGTTATTATAAAAATGATGACTTTCATGAAGGCTTCAATGATGTAAACAGTGCCCTAGTCAGGGCGTCATATATCAAATTAAAGGGGAGTGTGCATGTCGTTATTTGCAATATTATAAACATGTCAATTTTCATAGTTTATCACTAAATTGGCACCCATGTATAGGGGCGTTCATTTAAATGACGACCTAGTGGCTGTCGTGATTTATTTGTCATATGATTTGCACTGGGCAAGTACAATCATGGACACATGATTTTTGGAGTAGGTCCAATCTAGAATCTAGAGACATGTATAGATAGAGAAAAATAACAAAAATTTAACAGTATGATCATGTATTAATTTACATGTAAGGGTTCTCAGTTATTAAAATTTTAAACATGTGTATTTATTAATTAACTAATGAATTGACGACTGTTTGAATAGTCGTTAAATCAAATAGCACTCTAGCCTGGGTCGCTATTCACTAAAACTCAGTAAAACATCACAAAGCCTACGGAAAATGTTCTAACAGACCTACATGCATGTTCATGATCTAATATTAACTAAATTGGGCTTGTTCTTGAGAAAACCTACCTTGGTTTGTTGGTGTTTGATTGGAAACATTGAAAATAATGGAATGAATCAAGGCTTTGTGACCCGTTGTGGAGATTAGCAGCAGGGTATAAAGTCTCTGTTCGTGCTTCAGGAAGAAAGGCATCAACAAGATTTTGATCGAAGTTGATGCTCTTTGATCAAAAAAAACTGATGGTTTTTTCTCTCAGTCGAGTCTTGTAGAAGTAGAAGTGGCTACTGTGATTCCCAATTTGGTGAGAAGAACAGTAGCAGCTTCAATGCACCTCCGTTCGTTGATAGCAGAAAGCAGAATTGAGCAGCAGTTTGGAGGAAGAAGAGGTAGCAAGCTTCTTCAATTAAACAAATGCAGGTAGCAATCCCTTCCTTCGATGGTGGAAGAACAAGGGTCCCAATCTTCTTAAGAGAAGATTGCTTGCAGGAAGAGGGCGGCAATTCCCCTCGGGACAATTTTAGAAAATTCTTGGAAGTAGGTGAATGTTTGAGCAACCCTTCTAGCCGTGGCTTTAATCCGTTTAGCAGAGGTGGGAAGGCTTGGTGGTGGCAGCAATCCTTCTTGGAAGAAATTCTCAAACAGCAGTGGGTCGTGGGATTTTTTTAAAGGAGTAACATGGAGTTGAGAAGAGGGGTATTTATAGTGTTTTGGAGACCCTATAGGTTTGGTGTTCGATTGGGACTCAAACCCTTTGGTACAAGTCCTACTAGTATTAGGATTTCTTCTTTTTAAACCCTTCCAAAATACCCTTATTCCCTAGTTAAACCCCTTCTAAATTATCAGTTCGAACCGTTCTCGTAATAACATTAATTTAAAGAGTAACAATCTTTAGGTATTTTTATCCTTTTTATTTGAAGAGGTCTTGATATGAAATTTTATGGATATGAATTTTCCATTTTTCTTTATTTTTTCGTATAATTAGTTTTCCAAAATTCTTTAATTCAAAAACTGGCACTATTCATTTTAGAATAAAATAACGACTTAGTTTAAGTCCTTTCGTATGTAAACGACGCATGCATACGTTGGCGTCATTTGAGTATTGCCATTTCTCCTTAACCTACAAAGGATCGATATTGTACAAATATCCTTGTTATTTTATAATACCTTTAACTATATACTTTATTTGACTTTTGCTAATTTGTAAATAACGACTTGCATTAAGTCGTCTTTCACGTTGGATACGCCTGTACCAAGAGGCGTCAATTGAGTTTTTGGCCTTTTCTCAATGCCCTTGAATGGACCGATATTGCATAAATATCTATTCTTTTATCTTTTACTTATCTTTAATGTATTTAAAGCTTATCTTTATACCATTTTCCCTTCTAATCAAACATAATATAATACAATGTGAGATATTAAATTTTTGAAATTACTAATAAAATATAAATTGATGTTTTCTTTGAGATTTATTGATTCTTAATTCAAATAAAATTGTGCTGTGCATTAAATTCTTACATAAAAATAACTTGTTATTCTTAAATTTATTATAATATAACGGTAGGGTCTATGAGTTCTTTTTGTGAGACTTCTTAGGATGTAAGGGGGTTGTGTACCGAGTCTGGCCTTGATTATTTACGTTGTATTATATTTATTTATATTGCATTATATATATATGCACATATATATGGATGTGTGGGTTGAGACTTAAGGACCTTTATTTGTGTCAATATGTTGTTATCCATTTTTCCCAAAGCTTGTTATTTGTCATATACGTATTCTAAAGGCCCCTTACAATGTGTGTGGGTTTCATATATCTTGATATATATATAAACCTATTTGTTATTTACTAACCCTCATATACCTATTAATAATTTGTATGTATATAGAGATTTTATTCCTCATAATTTCTTTAACTTTTATTAGTCCTTGTTCTGGGTATCAGAGGCAGGTTCGATCCGAGCAACCCTAAAGGAATATCACTTGGACATTTATTTATTTAAATAAATTTTATTTATTAAACATTATATACTTATTTGTTAGAATGTGTATTAGGTATAGGTTTTCTTCCTAAATATATTTATTCTTATTTCAAAATTACCGGGCATTACAGTGATGGCGAGAGCAAGCCAATTAGCGTCGGTCGTGTCTTTCTTTAGAATTGATGTAAGTTTTAGTGAAGTCCACAAGTTGTCGGTTGTAACGTGTACTTTCATCATTATTATCAATAAAATTTTAGTTATTTACAATTCATTGTTGGCCTTTTGATGTATGGTATCTTGTGGCAATGTATGCTCTGATTGACATGAATGATATAACTGCTACGTTCTGATTTTTCACATCGGGGCTTGACAGTTTTGTGGTATCAGTGCCTAGGTTTTCTATAGACCCTAGGTTTCTAGAAATGTCATAGAACCTGTAACATTGGTAAGGTCTAAAATCTGACCCTGTGAGATGGGGTAGAGACTCGGGTTAAGTTAACCAATCGACTCTAAGAAAATGAATTCGATAGAGCATTCTTAATAATTCTCTTTACGTTGTAGAAATTTCTCGCGATGTCAGCCGAGCGCGCGTAGTGGCGAGATATGCAACACACGGTTCAAGGCCTAACCCTGGCCTTACAATAGGTAGCTCAAGGTGACGCACATCATGGAGCCGATGATCTCCAACTGAACTTTCAAGGCTTGAATCCCCCATGATTTGGTGATTCTGCGGATCCAGACGAGGCCGAGCATTGGGTGAAAGAGATAGCGCAAATCTTCAGAGTTATGTAGTGCGGTGACCAGGATCGAGTCCTCTTGGCTACTTTCCAGTTGGAACGCGTCGCACGTGCTTGGTGGGAAACCGTGGAAGCTACGCTTGGCAATAGGCGTGCGACGTGGGATGAGTTTAAGGAGCATTATAACGGCAAGTATTTCTCAGATCGTGTGCAGGAGAAGAAAGCGGCGGAGTTCACTGCTCTAAAGCAGAAGAATATATTAGTTGCTGAGTATGAGGCACAGTTCACCTGATTGCCTCGTTATGCACCACATTTGGTATCTACAGAGAAGATGAAGGCCAAATAGTTTTTGAATGGGTTGAAGCTTAAGTATATTAACCAATTGGCACCTTTGGAGATCCACACCTATGCTGAGATTGTAAGAAAGGCCCAAGTTCTTGAAGATACTATGGAGATGACGGACCGGATAAGAGGTCGAGACAAGAAGAGGGAGCAGACTACCAGCTCCAGAAATTTCAAGCCCACTAATGACAAGAAGAGGCCCAATGGCGGGCCGAGTTTTTTGAAGGACAAGAATCCGAAGGAAAATGATAATAAGAAGGCAGGATCGACTGCTCCATCCAAAGTAGTTTGCAAGTACTGTGACCGCCCGGGTCACAAGATGGAGAAGTGTTGGCGCAAGCTGGGCGCTTGCTTAAGATGTGGTAGCAGGGAGCATCGAATCCCTGATTGTCCTCTTATTAATAATGAAGCAACATCTAACAAGCCGCAAGGGAGTCAAAGGTGGCAGGGTATGCTCTAAGCCTTCCAAGATGTAGAGACTGACACCGAGGCTACCGAAGAAGGAGGTATTGTCGAAGGTACCCTTACTATTCTTTCCAAGTCAGCATTTGTACTTTTCGACACTGGAGCTACTCATTCTTTTATATCTCAGAATTTTGCTAAGACTTTATCTATGAAACTGGTATTATTGGATTCTCATCTTATGATATCAACTCCTATTGGTTTGGTGTCCGAGATTAACTATTATTACCCCTCTAGCAAAGTTTTGATTAATGAGTGCAACTCATTTGCTGATTTGGTATGCATGATGATGAAGGTTTATGATGTGATTTTGGGAGCAGATTGGTTAACTAGACATGGAGCTAGTGTTCATTGTAAATCAGGAGTAGTGTCCTTCTCTGGATGCCCTGAGCTTTTCTTTTCGGGCTCTAGGAAATCTAAGTCCGTGCCACTTATTTTGGCACTCCGAGCGGATAAGTTGTTAAGGAAAGGGTGTCAGGTATTTTTGGCCCAAGTCTTTTTGACCGATAAGATGGAAGTGGAGTTGAAGGACATCTCTGTTGTCCGGGACTTTCCGGAAGTATTTCCCGAGGATTTGCCAGGTCTTCCTCTTGAAAGGAAAGTGATTTTCTCTATTAATTTAATTCCTGGCGCTTCACCCATTTCTAAAGCTCCATACCGTATGTCCCCTGTTGAGTTAAAGGAGTTGAAAGATCAGTTGTTGGAATTGGTAGAAAAAGGGTTTATTCGTCTGATTACATCCCCGTGGGGTGCCCCTATGCTTTTCGTAAGAAAGAAGGATGGTTCGTTAAGGCTGTGTATTGACTATTGCCAGTTGAACCAACTCACTGTTAAGAACAAGTACCCGCTATCGAGGATCGATGAGTTGTTTGATCAGCTATCTGGAGCCCAGTATTTCTCAAAAATTGAGCTCAGATCGGGGTATCACCAGTTAAGGATAAAGGACGAGGATATTTTTAAGATGGCATTCCATAGAAGGTATGGACATTTTGAATTTGTAGTAATACCGTTTGGACTAACAAATGCTCCTGCAGCTTTCATGCAGCTGATGAACAGCGTGTTCCGACCCTACTTAGATCTTTGGGTCGTGGTATTTATTGATGATATTCTTATATACTCCAAGAATAGGGAGGAGCATGTGGAGCACTTGAAGACGGCGTTGCAGATACTGAAGGATCATCAATTATACGCCAAATTAAGTAAGTGTGAGTTCTGGCTGCAAGAAGTATCATTTCAGTGGCATATTATTTCCAAAGATGGTATTGCGGTAGATCTTTCTAAAGTGGAAGCAGTACGTAATTAGGAAAGGCCTAGAAATGCAACTGAAATCTGGAGTTTCTTAGGCCTAGCAGGTTACTATTGGAGGTTCATCAAGGATTTCTCCAAGATTGCAGTACCCTTGACTAGATTAACTCGTAAGGAGAATCGATTCGAGTGGTCGGAGGATTGTGAGAAAAGTTTCCAAACTTTGAAGGAGTGTTTGACCACTACTGAGAAGGAGGTTTTGAAGTATATACTCTTGCATCAAGAATTGGCATAGGATGTCTATTGATGCAGCAAGGTAAAGTGATAGCCCATTCTTCTAGGCAGTTGAGGAAGCACGAATAGAATTACCCTGTTCACGACCTGGAGCTAGCGGCAGTTGTGTTTGCTTTGAAGATTTGGATGCACTACCTATATGGAGAAACTTTCATCGTGTACTCTGATCATAAGAGCCTAAAATATTTATTTTCCCAGAAAGAGCTGAATATGAGGCAAAGAAGGTGGCTCGAGTACTTAAAGTATTTTGACTTCTCTATGATGAGTGAACGGATGAATAAGTGATCTAGAGGGGGGGTGAATAGATCAACCCCAAAATAAAATGTCCACAATAGTCAATAACAGTGCAGAATTAAAGTAAACTACTGTGAACAGAAACACTAAGATCAATATGAATTATCTGCAAGATAATCTACTATAAATCATAGTAAACACTAAAGCAATTGATCACTCAACTCAGTATAGTACCTGGCGGAGGGTCGATTAGAAAATCTCCTCACGCAAAGGTCAGTTTTCCATATAGATGAAATTTATCCTTCCAACTGAACCAATTTTATATACCACTGAGTTGAAGAGAACACATAAGATGAGGAAAGTAAGTCTGCCAAGTAATTGACAGCAAAGACAATTTGAGATGAATTAATGCAGTTAGATTCAGAATATGCTTAAGCAGATAGATGTAGAATCTGATTGAATACAACAGATGAATCGCATGAATTGGTTAGGAAATAACATATGACGATCCTAAGCATTCATCTATTCACAGAGATGAAAAATTCAATCACACACAGAACAAATCAATTTTAAGGTGGTTCGATCTCAACCTTGAGATCTACGTCCACCCCTTACTCAACCGAGTAAGGATTCTGCTGCCACACAGCTTGAATACCGCTGATCCATAGCTTCGGGGATATACTTCCTACAACCGCTGATCCACATCTTTGGGGAACACGCCCCAGACCGTTGAGCCTCACAGCTTGCTAACCGAGATCACACCTCGCTGCTGAGTACACAGCTTGCTGACCGCTGATACACAGCTTACGAATGATGTCAAAAATAAACAAAAAACAAAATGACAATGAAAAGAAACAATATAGGTCACTACGGAGCAAATTGACTCTGGACCTGATCCAGGAGTCAAGACAGCAACAATTCCACTCAGACTCTCTTCTCACTCAAACAATCTTCACCATCTTACGGCACTCTATTTTTCTCTCTATTCTTTGAATCAGGCTCTTTCTCTCAATCTTCTCTTTGACTCTTCTCTCTCTCTGACTCTAACTCTTCTCAGATCTCTCTTCTCAGCTTCTCTCTTCTCAGCTTCTCTAAACTTTTCTGCTCTTCTGCTTCGTGTATTCCTCCTTTTCTATATCTTCATCCACACGAACAAAACTCTTGTTTGAGAAATCCCCTTTTTATAGGCGCAGGCTAAGCCAGGTGGTCCCCTGAGCTTTTTAAATTTTGGGCGCATGGAAGACACACTCCCACCCAAAGATTTTATCCATAAAGCACACTTCGAGGGGCCACGTGTCAAAGGTGGAGGTTGTGACGATCCACGTGGTAGAATATCAGTTCTGCTCCTTGCCTTGGATCACGTGCCTTTAATCTGGTTCTTTAAGTTCCACGTGAGAATGATGCAGACTGCATTTATGCCACCCAGGTGTTTGATCATAGAGCTGGGCTGGTTCTTCCTGTTTCTGTTCAAAACATAATCCAAGATTTATGATTTCAATAAAGCATGTAATAGTTGTTAGCAAATGCAATTTCAGATGCTTCATGAGGTCAGGCAATTTATTTAAGTGAATGCTCAAAAACTCTTCAAGTGCATAGAAGCATAAATGAAGTGTATCAACCTGTATAGCTAACACATGAAGTAGGTCAGAGTAACAACATCGACCTTATTGGAATACATGTAGACTTTCATTGTCAGACACACTGACTTGAAATAAAGATGCATCAAACTTACCTTATGGTAAATACGCAAGGTGCATCGACCTTGAGAATAATAACTAACAAGCATCGACCTTACTAAGACATGCATAGACTTGTGCTTCAGTCCCTAGCTCAGTAGCATCGACCTTACTAAGACATGCATAGACTTGTCCTTCAGTCGTTAGCTCACTAGCATCGACCTTACTAAGACATGCATAGACTTATCCTTTAGTCGCTAGCTCACTAGCATCGACCTTACTAAGACATGCATAGACTTGTTCTTCAGTCGGTAGCTCACTAGCATCGACCGTACTAACACATGCATGGACTTGTTCTTCAGTCGCTAGCTCACTAGCATCGACTTTACTAACACATGCATAGACCTATGCAACGTTCGCTGTCTTACTAACATCGACCTCATTGAAACATGCTTTGACCTGTGCTTCAATCCTTCTACCTGTGCTCACTAGCATCGACCTATGCAGCAGTCGCTGACTTACTAGCTTAGTCCTTCTAGTGCAGAACTTCACATGTGCATCGACCTTTCAATGCAATACTTCTACGTGTGCATCGACGTTTCAAAATTGAAATGGACATATGCACTGACCTTTATATGCAATAATGTGAATATGCACTGACCTTTACTTGACTAAAAATTTATTCTGACTAAAGGAAAGATATCAAAGTAACAGTGTTGCCAAAGTCAAAATAAAGTCAACTAAACTATTTCCAACAACAAAACCCAGCATTCTTCTCATCAAATCTACAGGAGACACAACATTCTCCCCCCTTTTGATGATGGCAACACAACTATATTTTGATGGTAACACTCATTTCAATATGAGTCAGAATATACAAATATTATAGTCAAGTATAGTCAAGTGCAATAGTGCAGTGGATAGCAGACATGCATGGACGCATATGCAGATATGCAAACTACCACAGACATGCATGCATATGCAAATATGCAAACTACCACAGACATGTATGGGCTCAGACACAGCACAATATACAATCTCCCTTAAATCCTACTCTAAATCTTTCTCTCTCTCCCTCAAATCCTACTCTCTCTTGCCCATCACTTGCCCATCAAAACTCTCTCTTCCCCTTTGCCATCAGCAAACAAGGAAGTGATAGATGTCAAAGTTGGTGGTCAGTTGGTCAGAAGTTGGTGGTCCCTCTCTCCCGGTGGGTGTCGCATCTTCCCCCCGCTCGGCTGGCCTCTACGGTAGCATCCCTTGCGTCTCCGGCGTCCCCACGAACATCGCTGCTCGCCATTCATTGCAGCTGCTAGCTGTTTGACTAGAGTTGACCTTGATGGGACTGATAGAGTTTGTGATACTCTGTTTTCGGTTGAGGGCACCCGCAGGCCTTCTTCGTCCGCTCCGACTGCTACCCTCGCCGTGCCCGTTGCGTTGTCTGCGCCCTCTCCTTCCTTCGTCATCCTCCCTGCCTCTAACGATGCCAAGCTTGCCACAGGGTCGCCTGCGACTCTCACACCCGCCTCCGGTCCTCCACTCCATGGCGCCCTTTCCATCAGTTGCAGGTGGCTTCCGCCATCCCACTCTTTACGGCGTACGGACGTGAGAGGTTTCGGCTACCATCATCATCGGCTCGGGTATGGTTCTACAGTCGAGTCTTGCGCGGTCGTCCTCCTCTCCGACGTGGTTGTAGCGCCTCCGACGGCTGTTGTGGTGGCTGTACGCCTGCCTACTCCCTCCTCTGCCAGCCCAGGCGGTGGAGCTTCGCGCTTCTCCCCCGCGTCTCAACCTCTCGCCTCGCGACACATCTTTCCCCGCCATGCACGCAACTGCCCTCTTCTTTGGATGGCGCTGCCCTCGCCTACACTTCCTCAGCTACGGCAATGAGCTTCACTGGTATGGACGTGCACTCGGGTGCGTCCTTCACCCTCGAGCCTCACCTCCTTGGTGGGGCCCTAGCTGGGTCTGTTCATCTCTCCACCCTCTCCCTCTCCTCCTTTTTCTCTCACCTCATAGCCCCATCGCACCCTCTCTCTCTGTCGGTCGTCGGCAATCCAACCCCGTTGATCGACACTATTCATGATGGGAGAGGGCCAAGAAACGATACTCTGTTTCTTGGTGCCTCCGGCCTACCCCTCGATGGTGCCCCCCTGCCGACCACGGCAGTGGCTCGCTTTTGTTCTGCTGCTCCCCCTCTTAGGTCCATCGCTCTTGCGGCGGCGTCCATGCCCCTTGTGCTCCTCGCGGATGCTCCATCTTCAGCTCTGATAGCCGGCCACCGATCCTCCGATGTTGCCGATCGTTGCCACCCTCCGTGCGTCCTTGGCTTTCCCTCCTTGGGCGCCCTACCCACCCCCGACCGTCGTGGCATCCCTCGGCCGCTTCTACTCCCGCTGCATGTGCTCGCCAGCCGCCCTTGGTTGGCGTTCCCCCCCCTCGGCGTCTGGTGGCACGCATGCTCACCCCGGTGGTCCTCTTGTCCTCCGGGTGTCCACGGCTCCCTAGACGGTGGCCCCCCTTGACGGATCTTCTGCGACGATTCCCCTCCACGCTTCTTCAAGGGACATGCACCCATAACGATGCGGTTTTTCATGGGTTGTCTTCCTCCGCTCTGGCCGTGTTTCCCCCTGTCATGCACGTTACCTTTCACCATCCTTGCCGTTGATGGGACACTCTCTGTATCGATACTGTGCTCTCAGCTCTTGCCCCTCGCGGGTCTCCTTCTCCAGCTCTGAGTGCGAGCTCCACCGGTTTGCGCTCCAGCTTTGCTATGCCCTCCAACCTGGAGGCCCCCCTCCCCTCCTTGGCAGGACACTGCAGGGTTGGACCTCCACGCTTTTCCGCCTACTGGCGCCGGTGCCAGGCCGTGCCCCCCCCCCCCCACGGTGGCGCACCTGCTGTCTGCCGGTGCTCTCGCCTCCTCCATCGCGCCCCTCCCCTCCGACGGGTGACACGTGTTTGGTGGGCGTCCACCCCTTCCATGCTATCCCCTCTGCTGGCGCCCTGTCTGCTACAGCTGCAGCGCTGGCACCTCGTCCTTGGGTGGTTCTCCATTGCCTAGTGTTCGACCCATCTTCTACGCCCTCGCACGTTGCTACTCCAGGGATGTCCCGGTCCCTTCCGTTGGTTTCTACTGTTGAGCTTCTTATCTTTTGGCTGACTGCCTGCTGCTCGCCCATGAGTGTTGGGCTCTTGGTTTCTACTGTTGGGTTTCTTGGGCTACGTCCCTCCTTCCTGTGTTTGCCCACTTGCCCCCTTTTGTTTGGGCGCCTTCCCCACCCCCTTATGTTCCCTTTACTATTTTTCTTAATGAACACATTTGCCTGGAGATCGGCGTGGATCGTCCATTCTCTTTCGCAATGAAGGAGTGTACGGGAATCCTCGCCTAACCTTGCAAGTATTGACTGGAGTTAAAAAAAACAAGGAAGTGATACAGACAAAGAATGAAAGAAGTGTATCAAAAGTAGAACTGGAGAGATCTGATTGACACCCTGAATGATAGTTCATTAATCCAAGCATACATAGCTCAATTCTTTAGGTATAAGGTTCTATATACTGCATTCTTGATAGAATTCTGGTTTAAGAGTAATACAAATTAGAGTTTATCCACTGTACTCTTTGAATAAGTTTGCATTAACCTTTAATAGTAATAAACCAGAACCACATGGAACATGAAGAAGTTAGTCTTACTTTATCCTACTCACTCAAAAAATCAGTGAAGTTCTTTAGGAGTGACTATGATATGCATTGAAGTTAAACAATTTGACATTTCTGAATTTTCACTTTAGGGTTACAGCAAAAACATTTTTTCACCTTTTTGTGTCCAGAAATTAGAACAGTTAGGTATCATCCATGCTTTTTGACATAAGGGTACACGTTGATTAGACTCTAGTACCCCTAGTTACTTAGCAGAAAGTACCATTCTGTTTCATGTATCAGAACAATAGAAATAATTTACATTTTTTGCGTAAGGGTACACGTTTATTAGACGCCAGTACCCCTAGTTACTCAGTGAAGCTAACCATACTGTTTTGACTTTTGAACAGAGATAACTTGAATCACTTCATGACATGAGTTTTTCTCTATTACTTTGATAGAGTACCCAGTTTCTCAGTGCATTCAATCATTGCTCTGCCTATACATATTTTGACTCATTCTTTTAACATTGCTGCCCTTTGGTTTTGTAGAAAGACTTGTTTAAAAACAATACACACTCCAAGTTTATCAACCAAGAAATCATTAATTCGGAACTTTCAGATACTGGAAGACTTTACCAGACATGTTATGAGAGATATGGTTGAGAACTATTAATTGTCACCAACATCCTAGTTCATTTAATTCAATCTTTAGACTCTAAAGTTTGTTAAGTTTAAACCATCAATTCATTCATGAAGCAAAAAAGATTCTTATAAGAGAAGATTTCTGCTTTTAGTAACTTAGAGTGATGAACTGATTATCAGACTGTCATTATTTTAGGGGATAAAAATTGTAAGAACTATTCAAGAGATTGATATCTCTGAATGTACCAGAAAGACTTGATATCAATAATTTGAAATCACAGGATAAGTGAATCTATTGATCAATAATGTAGAGATAGGGTTACATATTCCAGAAAGTAACAATCTGGACATGATTTAACCCAATTTATTCTGAACTCCCCCTGACAACATGTATAAGAAAAAAATATGAGAGCTCACTCCCCCTATCTATATGCATTGTTATTGAGCACAACATTATGACATGTGAAATGCAAGACTCAGACAGACTCTTGACTCAGGGTACTTGGCAGAGGACAAGCCTCTACACATGGTGTGGGTTTCCAGACAGAAGATATCTGCCCTTCTCCCAGCTAACCATTTGATATACCCTTAAGATCAAGAAAGACACAGTGCAAAACATGTTCTGAAAGAATGACCATTGAAATCATGAATTACAGGCACATAACATATCATAGAAAGAGCATTTATTCATGAGAGGAATGAAATTACGAAATCATTCATCATGCTGAAATTTACATAAACCTAGTTCTCTCGTTAAGAATTTAAATCTGTCATTCCCAAGAGGTTTAGTAAATATATCAGCAATTTATTTTTCTGATTCAATAAAGTTCAACTCAATTTCATTCTTACTTACTTCATCTCTCAAGAAGTGGTGTTTTATTTCAATGTGTTTAGTCCTAGAGTGATGAACATGATTTTTAGTTAGAGAAATAGCACTGGTATTATCACATAGAATAGGAATGCATCCCAATTTTATGTGATAGTCAATGAGTTGATGTTTTATCTAGAGTACTTGGGTTGCACAATTCCCAGATGCAACATACTCAGCCTCGGCAGTGGAGTGAGTAACTGTGTTTGCTTCTTAGATGCCCAAGACACTAGACAACCACCTATATATTGATAATACCCACTAGTGCTCTTTCTATCTATCCTACACCCTGTATAGTCTACATCAGAGTAAGCTACAAGTTCAAGCTCACACCTAGCAGGATACCATAGACCTAAATCAAAGGTGCCTGATAGATATCTAAAAATTCTTTTCACTGCACTCATGTGAGACTCCTTAGGACTAGCCTGAAATCTAGCACATAAACACACTGAAAACTGTATATCAGGACGAGATGCAGTAAGATACAAGAGAGATCCCGTCATACCTCTGTATAGTTTGGTATCAACCAATTTACCTTTTGGGTCAGCATCAAGACTAGTTGATGTGCCCATAGGTGCAGCAATTTCTTTGAGATTTTCAAGCTTTATTCAACAAATCTCTGATGTATTTGGACTGTGTGATGAAGCTTCCTTCAGAAGTTTGATTAACCTGCAATCCAAGGAAAAATTTCAGTTCTCCCATTAAGCTCATTTAAAATTCATTAGTCATTAATTTAGAAAATTTCTCACACGTAGAAGGTTTAGGTGACCCAAAAATTATATCATCTACATAGATTTGAACAACAAGGATATCTTTGTTGCTTACCTTGGTAAATAAATTCTGGTCAACTTCACCTCTTGAATATCCTTTACCTGTGAGGAAGAAGCTTAATCTGTCGTACCAATCCCTGGGAGCTTATTTCAGTCCATAGAGTGCCTTGTCTAATTTATACGCATGGTCAGGGAAATCAGTGCATTCAAATCTAGGAGGTTGTTTAACAAAAACATCCTCTTTTATTAACCCATTTAAGAAAGCAGATTTCACATCCATCTACTAGAATTTTATTCCTTTTGGCAAAAGCTAAAAGAATCCTAATAGCTTCAAGTCTAGCTACATGGGCAAAGGACTCTTCATAGTCTATCCCAAATTCCTGATTATATCCCTGAGCTACTAGCCTAGCTTTATTTCTGACTATATTTCCCTGTTCATCAGTTTTATTTCTGAAAACCCATCTAGTGCCTATAACTGAGCCATGTGAGGGTTTAAGGACAAGGTGCCATACCTTGTTTCTTTCAAATTAATTCAATTCATCATGCATGGCATTTATCCAATGCACATATTTTAAGGCACTATCAATGTTTTTGGGTTCTATCTACGAGACTAGAGCAAAAGGATTTAGTTCATTTTCTACCCTAAAGTGTGATCTAGTCCTAGGGGGTTCATTCAAATTACCAATAACATTATCTAATGATTGATTTCTAAGAATTCTGATATTGGTAAGTTCATTACCTGTATATGTATTTACCTCCCCCTGAGCTCTAGACCCATCAGTCTCACCTTCATCTGTAGGTTTTGCATTCTGTTCTTCTTTATTCTCAAGAATTTCTCCATCAGTTTTGTTCCTGCAGAAACTAGTTTCAAATTTATTACAGAATTCATCAAAGACAATATGCGGTGATTCCTTAATAGTATGAGAGTTAATGTTATAGATTCTATATGCTCTGGACTTTTCAGAATAACCTAGAAAAATTCCAGGTTTACTTTTAGGTTCAAATTTATCAAGGTCTCTTTTAGAGTTAATATGAATAAGTATTTACAACCAAAGACCTTGAAGTGTGCTAGTGAAGGTCTCTTACCCTTAAGTATCTCATAGGGAGTCTTTTGAGTACAAGGTCTTACTAGGGCTCTGTTTATGATATAACATGAAGTGTTTACTGCCTCAGCCCAAAACCTTCTAGGTAGATTCCCTTCAACTAGCATTGTCCGAGCCGTCTCCACCAGAGTTCTGTTTCTCCTTTCAACTACTCCATTCTGCTCTGGAATCCTTGGTGAAGAGAATCTATGATTGATTCCATTTTTCCTACAAAATTCATCAAACTACGAGTTTTCAAACTTACCACCATGATCAGACAAAATAGAAGAGATGGATTGCTCACCAGTCTATTTTATTCTGAGGTAAAATATCTGAAATTCTTCAAAAGCATTATTTTTGTGAGTTAGAAAGAATACCCAAGTGAATCTAGAGAAGTCATCTACTAAAACATATCCATATCTTTTACCAGATAAGCTAATTGATCTAGTAGGTCCAAACATGTCCATATGAATTAGCTCAAAAGGTTTGGAAGACATGTTTTCAGTTATGGATTTAAATGACTTTCTAGTCTGCTTGCACTAGGCAAAGGCCTCACAGATCATATTATTTTTCTTAAAAGATATTTTAGGAAGACCTCTTACTAAGCTATGTTTATTCAACTTATGCAGCACACTATAACTGGCATGACCTAACCTACGATGCCAAAGGCAAGCTAAGTCATCCTTATTAACAGTGAGGCACAAATTAGTGTGTGATGCATCATCTAAATCTACCATATAAATGTTATTGACTCTTCTACCAGTGAATTTTACAGTTTCAGAATTAGGTTGAAAAATATTACATGCAAGTGAGTCAAAAAAAACTTTCTGGCCTTTATCGCAAAGCTGACTAATACTAAGCAGATTATAGGCAAGGCCTTCAACTAATAAAACTTCGTCAATACAGCATGAAGTGCACTTACCAACTTTACCTGATCTAATTATTTTCCCTTTGGTATTACCTCCGAAGGTAACGTGACTAGTATCCTTCTCTACCAGCATGTAAAATTTCCCTTTGTGCCTGGTCATGTGTCTGGAACAGCCACTGTCAAGGTACCATCTGTTGTGATTGGCTGTCAGGCATACCGGCAAAGAAAATTAAGTAGAGAATTTTGGAACCCAAAACTGTTTGAGCCCCATAAAAGCATTCATCTCATGCAGACAAGATATCAAGTGTTTTGGCATCCACATTTATTTTTGTGTTTTTACTTATTTTATGGATTTCATAAGTTTTTGCTCAGTCTACTTTTTCTTGCCACTTTGAATTTTTGATGATTATTTTTGTGTTGTGGCATTTTTATCCTTAGAGCCATTGTGAAGATTTCTATGCTAGTGATTAGTCCAGTGGGCATTAGGAGATGTGTGTGCACTGTAGAGTAAGTTCTGAGCCTAGGTTGCATAGATGCAATCCAGTGATAAGGTTGATGCACCTGACTAGTGTATAAGTTGAGGCCATTCTATTGCACAGACCTCTTATAGGAGCTGCCTCGACCTTTCCTACCAACAATGTATAGATAGCAATTATGAAATGATGGATAGGTCGTTGCACTAGTGTGGTAACATCGACCTGAGGTGCCCCTACTCTGACTTGGGTTTCTAAAGGACTTGAACCCATAAGGAGTATGCGTCAATGCAGGTTGGGTGTTGCATCGACCTTTCTATTGAATTTGAGTTATCTTGGTTTTGGGGGTTCCCTGGACTTTGGATTTGGCTGGCATACCCCTAACCTGTCCCTTAGCTTGAAGAGCAGTGGTGTGTGAACTGGATCCTCCTAGCACCTCTACCTTTCCTTTGCCCTTATCCTTGGCACTAGGCTTATTATTTTGCACAGATTTATTTAAGTTTTCTCCACCGTTCATTTTTATCAAAGTTTTGGATTTTCCTTTTTCAGCAACAAAAGATATGGTTTTCACATCCAACCCTTTCTTATTGCTTGGGTTAAAACCCAATGCTTCACTTCTGAAATTTACTTTTGTTCTCAGAAAGGCATTCAAATTTTCAGTTCCCTGTGTCATGGCTTCAAGGGAATGTTGTCTATCTTTGTTTTCTTTTTCTAAGTTTTCAATTGTCTTTTTCAATTCATTATTCACTCCATTAATAACATCAAATTTTTCATTAGCAGTTTTGGTTTCTTCCTCAAATTTTTGCATTCTAATTTTTAATTCATCCATCATGTTTTTTAGATGTTCATTTTCATGTCTCATTTCATTCAAAACAGTTTTGACATTTTCATATTCAGCAATAGAATTTTTCAAACTATTGTTTTCAGTTTCTAGGCATGCAATTCTATCATTTAAGGAAGTATCATTCACTAATGAATTTATCTTTCTTTTCAGATGTCTATTCTCTTTACGCACATCATCATACTTATCTAACATTTCAGCGTAAGCTTCTTCCCAATCACTTTAAGTGTAGTTTCAAAGGGAGAAGTTACCTCATCATTGTCTTTCTCCTCATCTTCTCCTCTGGCCATTAGATAGAGCTTGTTTTCATCCTCACTGTCAGATGTACTGCTCTAACTGCCTTCTCATTCATCACTCCAGGTGCTCACCATGCCTTTTCCTTTCCTGTTCTTTCACCTGGGTTATTTTCCCTTCAGCAACTCAGGACATTCAGCCTTCAGATGTCCTTCTTTGCTACAATTATAATAGACAATAGCATCAGATTTCTTGGCAGTATCAGATTTATATTTCGATTGCCTCTTTCCTGAGAAATATTTTCTTCTGAACCCTTTTCCTTCCTTCCTAAGGAATTTCTTAAACTTCCTAGTGATCATGGCAAATTCATCAGGGTCATCATCTGAACTAGAGGAACTATGCTCACTAGATGACCCTTTGCTACTAAAATTAGCTTTAAGTGCAAGAGGCTTTTTCTTCTTTTCTGTCTCACCGGCCCTCTTAAGATTAAGCTCATATGTCATAAGGGAACCAATGAGTTCATCTACAGTGGTAGTCCCCAGGTTCCTAGACTCTTCCATAATAGTGGCCTTGGTGTGCCAAATTGGTGTAAGAGATCTAAGGATTTTTCTAACAATCTCATACTCACTATAGACCTTACCTAGACTCCTCAAACTTTTGGTTAGAGCCATCAGCCTAGCATACATCTCAGATATAGACTCCTTAAATGTCATCTTAAATGCTTCATAATCTGAGACTAACATGTTTGCCTTCTGTTGTGCCCCTTGTGCTTTGATGATAATGTGGTGTTTTAATGATAGCAACATGAATGAGTCACCATGTTGTTAATGTGGTGTTTTAATGATAGCAACATGAATGAGTCACCATATTGTTTTGCTCCATATTGTTTTGCTAAGAACAACACATTGAGCCATCACATGAATGCATATGTCTGATCTATGTCTGATCTGTTCTGTGGAGAATGCATAAGACTATACATTGCATGTGTCGCAGATATAGCAAGTCTGTACATTACATTTGACGCAGGCATAGGAAGTCTATACATTGATATCTTTACTTACGTTGCACCTGCAAGTCTATACATTGGGTGCTGCATGCTCACACAATCATTAAGTCTATACATCGTGCATTCTCAAGTCTGTACAGCCTGTGAGGTCCGTCTCACTTAGCATCTCATTTGGACATAAAGTCTATACGTTGCATAGACTGCCTTTCAAAGTCTATACACTGCATTGCACGAGCTGAAGTCTACACATTGGCTAGTTGCATAGATTTAAAGTCTGTACATTGTGCATCCTTTGTTTTGAAGTCTGTACATCGTGCATCCTTTGATTTGAAGTCTATACATCGTGCATCTGTTGATTCGAAGTCAGTACAGCCTATGTTCTTCATATATTGTCAAGTCTGAACATTGCACATCCGTCTCACTTAGCGTCTCATGCTAAGTCTATACTTCGTCTTTGAATGTGTTCATGCTAAGGACGTTGTACAGACTTGCCACCAATGTACAGACTTGCTATGCTTACGCATGGACCAAGTCTGTATAGACTTTGAATGCAGTAGACTTTGTGCAGACTTTGAACGTATGTAATGTGCAAACGTTGTACAGACTTTGCCTGCATGCTGTGCAAGATAATGTATAGACTTGATGCAATACATGAACAAGACGACGATGTACAGACTTTGCCTGCATGCTGTGCAAGACAATGTATAGACTTGATGTTCGTGCAACAGTGTATAGACTTGCTCAGCCTGAAGCAGGGCAATGCACAGACTTCTTAACAGACGCATGCAGCAACTGTTATTGCACTGATGCAGTGTATGCTAAACACAAAGACTATAGCAATGAATGCACTACGTATAGACTTAGCATGAGACACTGCATAAGATGAAGTATAGACTTAGCATGAGACGCTAAGTGAGACGGATGTGCAATGTTCAGACTTGACAGTATATAAAGAACATAGGCTGTACAGACTTCGAATCAACAGATGCACGATGTACAGACTTCAAATCAAAGGATGCATGATGTACAGACTTCAAAACAAAGGATGCACAATGTACAGACTTTAAATTTGTGCAACTAGCCAATGTGTAGACTTCAGCTCGTGCAATGCAGTGTATAGACTTTGAAAGGTAGTCTATGCAACGTATAGAATTTATGTCCAAATGAGACGCTAAGTGAGACGGACCTCATAGGCTGTACAGACTTGGGAATGCACGATGTATAGACTTAATGATTGTGTGAGCATGCAGTAGCCAATGTATAGACTTGCAGGTGCAACGTAGGTAAAGATACTAATGTATAGACTTCCTATGCCTACGTCAAATGCAATGTACAGACTTGCTATATCTGCGACACATGCAATGTATAGTCTTATGCATTCTCCACAGAACAGATCAGACATAGATCAGATATATGCATTCATATGATGGCTCAATGTGTTGTTCTTAGCAAAACAATATGGAGCAAAATAATATGGTGACTCATTCATGTTGCTATCATTAAAACACCACATTATCATCAAAGCACAAGGGGCACAATAATCTCCCCCTTTTTGATGATGGCAACATAATGAGTCACATTGACTCGTCAAACTATTCTCCCCCTTTGACATAAGCAAAAAGGAGATGGTTTGAGAGACAAAATTTAGCACACAAATACAGAGAATGAAATATAGTTCCTCCTTATGACAAGAAAACAGCTCTCCCCCTATCAACATGCATGCAGAACTACTCTCCTCTTAAATGCAGATGATCCATAACTTCCCTTGAAGCGCAGGAATGAACTCTAGTTATCCAATAAATCAATCTGAAATCTGCCATTACAAACAATCTGAACTCTGGTTGTGGCACCTCACATATGCATGAACATAATGAAACAGGTGGAAAGTCCACAGAACCAGAACTGGTTGCAAAATAAGATGGAAGATTCCAACAGAGTGGAGAGGAGTACATCTCAGGAGTCAATCAACTGATAATGAAAAAGAAGTAAATGTAGCCAAGGGTAGGGGTGAGAAATAGTCAAAGCACAATACATCTCAAGGAATCAATCAATAGTAAGATTTATGTTGATCAGACTGTCTAGAATGAATCTGATCATGAGGGATTTTAATGCTTGCACCACTACAATAAGTCTTAAGAAGAATAGATTCTTCTATCATAAAGGGTTATGAAGTGGCAACTTAACCAATCTGATTTAATTATGATGTATACCAAATTTGTCAAATTAAACTCAATACTCATATCTAAATCCAAGTTTTAATAAAGGTGAACCAGATAGTCAGTTAACACTCAAAATCAATCATCTTTATCTTACACATATGATCTCAATAGCTCCTTTGAAAGTTACACAGATTAGTACTGTTGTTAAACAACTAACAAGAACATGAGTTGACAGAATTTTCAAAATATTTTCATTTGAAGCACATTATATTTTTTCTGAGTAATTTAGGTTGATCAACACCTTTTTACATGAGGCACAACACGTCTCAGGTGAAGTGACCCAGTTACTCAGTGTGATAACTGTCATTGCCTCTCAACTTCTAGAACAGAGTTAGCAATATAAGTGTCTTTTTACATGAGAAGACACCTTGATCAGAGGCCAGACTCCCCAGTTACTCAACACAGAAATGCCATTGCTCTGTCAGGTTCTCAAAAAATTTTCATTTTAAGATACTATGACACTTCATGACTTGTGTTCACTCCATTTCTTTGATGGAAAACCCAGTTTCTTAGTGAACAAAGTCATTTCATTACCCACTGATTTTATTTCCTGTCAAATTTTTAAAGTTAATGTTTAACAACAATACTCACTCTATGTATCTTGACCAATGTAGCCCTGATTTCAAATTTTCAGATATCTGATGAGTGAGTCTAAGGTTTTTATGACACAGATGGTTAAGATTTATTAAAGCTTATCATTCAGATATTTCTAATTCATTTAATTACAAATCTGAGAATACATTAATCTTATATCAGTCTGATTCAGTGGTAATTCTTAAACCTATATGATAGAAAATTCTACAAAGTTCTCAGACTGAATTGCATGACATGCAACTTAAGTTCCTCAGATCAAATATAGACACAGCTGATCAACAATCAACACTAGACACAATCATTCAAACCAGCTAAGAAGAATGTGAAAGATGAGAGTAAGCTGGTGTAAGAGTCAACACATGAAGGAACAGATATCAGAAGAGTGTATATCAACAAACAATAGCTGAGTCTGGAATTCAGACAGATCAGCTGACAGGTAGTAACATGAAGAAGGTTGAAAGAAGCTCTTCTTTGACAACAATGAGTAGAAGGTAGAATCCATTATCAAGAGAGAGTATGAAATCGGATGAGAGTTATTCAATTACTAGACAAGAGGTGTTCAGAGTGTGACAAACTAAACTCTAATTTAAATGCTCCCCCTGTCTAGATGCATCATGTGAAGGATAAAACATAAGCAGCAATATGATTGATCAAAAACAGTTGGACTCCCCCTGACTATATGCATGAAATGTATTGAAAGCACATCACATGATATCAAATTTTACATTCAGATATGATTCATACAAATTAGACAGAAGAGAATTACCATAAGCATGATTGTGCAATTCACATTTCAGAAAGTTTCAGTTTAACATCAACAAATCAACATGATATGTAATCATTTCAAGTTCACACTTTCATATGATGGAATTTAAGATGAGTATTCAGAACAAACCTGAAAAGTAGAACCCTGGGTCTTCCTATTGAGTGCCTTGGTTTATTTACCCCTCTTTTTCATTCCAAGGCACACCTGTAAAATGTTAATCAATTTGATCCTACAGGGACCCAAACAGCCTTGGGTCCCGAGTTAACTCTGACAGGTGTTCTGAATAATTTTTTAGCAACATCATTATCATACTCCATCAGGTAACAATTATTCATGAAATGACCAAACTTTTCACAATATCTACATGAAACAGCAGATTTTCTGGTCCTATGGTGCATATCAACAGCAGCATGAGACCTATGAAACTGAGAATTAAATGTTCTGTTGTTTACATGAACATTTTGTTTCTTATTACCAGATGACCAACATTCAGCATACTTGTGACCTGACTTGCCACAGTTATAACATGAAAAATTCACAGGTCTTTTGGCACAGAATTTAAAAAATTTATCATTACCATGGCTTCCTTGGGCATGCCAACATTCCTTGATTGTATGGCCATACTTCCCACACTCATAGCACCTTAGGTGCTTACCTCTTGAGTCATTATTTCCCCAATGATTTTCTGACCAGCACTCATTTGCCATATGCCCAGGCTTGTTGCAAGTGAAACAAATAATATGCTAGTCTGAAGTAGATTTATATCTATATGGGCCATCAGCATGTGAGAGAATTTTAGCATGTAGTTTATTGTCTTCTTTCATGATAAAACATGCATTCATTAGGTGACCACGCCCACCACAGTAATAACAAGATGCATCAGATTTCTTCGTGGCATGGTTTCTATCAGATGAATTCCTAGAATGCATTGCTTCACTAGCATGCTCATCTTCAAGCAACAGTCTGCAATCATCCATTACATGCCCTATCTTGCCACAATAATGACATGACACTTGTGATTTCCTGGCAACATGATTACTAACAGACTGACTAGATGCATGTGAATGAGTACATGAGGCATGAGCATTGTGCATTGACCCATCAAATTCAACCGAGTTGGCATATCTTAGGGTGTAACCAGAAATATTCTTTACCTTCATTGTTTGACCCTTCCTTTTCAATTTCTGATTATTTTTAACAATTTTTGTTTGCTTTTCATTTTTCTGGGCTTTGAACTGAAATACAGATGTTGAAGGTGCTTTCTGATTATCCTTTTGTTTTGGGGATTGATTTGAGATACCAGCTACATCAGAGCTTTGCACAAAAGTGGTGTATAGTTGGTTTTCAGTGATTTCCTTAACATCAGAACTGCAACTTATCCCCTCTCTTGAATTGTCATTTTTATCTTTCATGACAGCTTTCATTTTTCCTTCATTTTTAGCAGACTTGGATGTTGAGTTTTCCAGATCATGAATTTTATCTTCCAAAGAAGCAATGTGGAGTTCATAGCTGGTTATCTCCTATTCACTGCAATTAACGCATTCACTTAAGACTTTATTTACAGTTTTATACTTCTCAACTTCTTGTTCCAGATTGCTCAAGATTTTTGATTCTTCATCACAGATAATTTTTCCTTTCTTTAACATGAGAAGTTGCTCGGATATACCAGTGTTTAACCATTTCAATTTTTCAACTTCAGCTTTCAGTTCAGTGTTTTCCTCCTCAAAATTTTTAGCCTGAATTTCATTACCAGCACATCTTTCCCTTCCAGACATCAGCTCCAGTTTTTCAATTAGTTCCTCTTCCCTTTCTTCCACTTTAATTTTCTCAGCAAGCAGATTTCTGTGATCCTCTTTAAGCACAGCAATTTGTTTCTTCATCCATTCATTTTTATTATAGAGATCT
This sequence comes from Amorphophallus konjac, assembly GCA_022559845.1. Classification (NCBI taxonomy): domain Eukaryota; kingdom Viridiplantae; phylum Streptophyta; class Magnoliopsida; order Alismatales; family Araceae; genus Amorphophallus; species Amorphophallus konjac. The sequence goes on from CM040125.1 coordinate 186,716,406, forward strand.
TCATTGCATTCTCTTAGAGCTGAGCACATATTACAGTTTGTTTTTAGAGAGGAAACATGCACACCTTCCTTATTGACTTTCCATATTTCAGCTTCAAGACTTTTATTCTTCCTCTGAATTTCTACATTCTCAGCTTTCGATTTCTTCAGCTCAACCTTAATCCTTTCCAACTCTTCCAAATTCATCATAAGTTCGCCAGTTTTCAGCTCTAACTGAGTCTCTAATTCAAAAATTTTAGTGAAGCATTCTTGGTTTTCATTCTTCAGCAAGCACATTTACTTCAAATTCATTTGAGTCTCAGAAAGACATTTATCATATAATTCATTTATTTTCAAGCACTCTTCAGATGATGAATTAGAATCACTTTTATCAATTTTCTTTTTAATTTTCTTATGCTGTTTTCTTAAATGATCATAAGACTCCAGCAGTTCATTATATGCAACAATCCAATCATCTATGGTGTAATTTTTGAAGATGTTTACCTGATCATCGTCATGTTCTTCATCTTGATTGCTACTTGGTTCACTCCTTTGAGCCACCATGCATCGATCATTATCTCTATCGCAAGCAGTCTTCAATTTATCCAGAATTTCCTTGGCAGACCTGCAGGATGAGACGCATGAGATTAGTGCTTTGTCAATTGATGCTTTTACCATATTCAATGCTCTAGAGTTGATGGAGTCTTTCATTTTATCCTTCTCGGTCCATTTGGATTTATCCTTCGATAGTTTGTATGAGCCGTGAGTCATTACCTTCCACAAATCAGGATCGGTTGTCCTTACATACCGATGCAACTTTTCCAGCCATGGGCCAAAGTCATCACCTCTAAATATCGGTGGATGAGCCATCGAGAGATGAGTTAGACAATTGAGATAGTTAAGAGGTGCACCAGAATCAGTAGAAGTACAGCAAAACACCAGCTCAGAAAAACTGAAGCACCGAGACCAGATGAGCAAATCGAGACACTAAACCGGTGAAACAAAACACAGAACACAAGAAACCCACTCTGAAATGCACCAAAAACTAGCAGGATCCTCTGCAGATTGTTAGATCTGTTAGGTCAGAGACCCGCTCTGATACCAAGTGTTCGGTTCGGTGCTATGATAGAATGGATCCAGAGGGGGGTGAATGGATCTTTAAAAAAAAATATTGCCCAATTAAAATTTCGCTCTCTTAAAATTTCGATCACTTGACAAATTAAAACACTCTAAAAAGACTAATCAAGTCATCTATTGAACCTGAAGCAAACACTTGGAGCGCACCTATGCATTCACCTAGCGAAGACAGAAATAAGCATTCAAACCACTACACAAGGAGTTTTTAGGTGGTTCGGTCCTCCAGACCTACGTCCACCCCACACTCAAACCCGAGTGTGGATTCTGCTGACTCACAGCTTGAACCGCTGGGCATCACAGCTTGCCTACAAACCGCTGAGCCTCATAGCTTGCTGTCCGAGGTATCCACCTCGCCCCGCTGAGCAACACAACTTGCTGTCCGAGGTATCCACCTCGCCCCGCTGAGCAACACAGCTTGCTGTCCAGAGGAATCCTCCTCTGTAAAACCGCTGACTAACAGCTTGATAAAAAGTTCAAAAGAAAAACAAAAGCAAGTAACAACAGCGACTGAAAGCTGGAAATGATGAAGCACAATGTGGATCTCAAAAGAGCTGACTGGAGTGGATCTGATCCAACTTCCAGTAGAAACGATCTTCAGGTAAGCTCCTCTTCCTCTCTCTATCTATCTTTCTCTTTCTTCTTCTCAACTCACGCTTTCTCTTTCTTCTTCTTCTTCTTCTCTTTTTCTTCTCTCTGCTATTCTTCTCTGTGGATCGTGCAGGCTGTAGTTCACTCTCTGTTCTTTTACTCTTCTGCTTCGATCAGCCTCCTTCTGATGGAAGAGGCTTCATATATATAGAGTAGCAGGTAGGGCGTGTGTCTTCCACATCTCCCGCCCAAAAGCTTGGACCACGTGGCAGCATCCAGGCTTGTTGCTGTACACGTGTCACGATCCTGGCACTCCTATTATCCTCAGATCACGTGCCTTCATTAAGCTTCACGAAGAGTACCTGTCAGTCAGTCAGATAGAGTTATCAGTTTAAGACTAACAGCTTGTACAGACTTCATTCATGCAAGCAAGACAGTGCATGGCTGTACAGACTTGGTCGAGTGAACCAGTGGAGGTTGTACAGACTTTGTGTATGCCTGAAGCACAGAATGCAATGGCTAAGGTTATGAGTGTATAGACTCTGCCTGCGTGCTACATCAATGTGCAGACTTGTTGACAATGAGTGTGCAGACTCTGCGTGCAATGTATAAATAATGTGCAGACTTAGAATGCAGCAATGTGCAGACTCTGCCTTGAACGATGCACAATGTATAGACTTGCTAAGGCACTGTGTCCAGACTCTGCGTGCGATGTGCAAACAATGTTCAGACTTGCTAAAATGATGTATGAGCATAGCAGCACACAATGTGCAGACTTCGTGCAATGCATAGACTTGTTAAACGATGCACACACATAGCTGCAATGTATAGACTTGGAATGTAGCAAAGTATAGACTTGGAGTGTAGGCAGACGATGTACAGAGACGCTAAGTGAGACGCTGTACAGACTTTCAGCAACACACGATGTACAGACTTTCTAGGCATGAAGGCAACCGCTGTACAGACTTTCTAGGCATGAAGGCAACCGCTGTACAGACTTCGTATTCAATGGCCAAACAATGTGCAGACTTGATGAACATGCAGCAATGTATAGACTCTAAGTGAGACGGAAGAATGTATAGGCTTGCTCACATGCATGAACTAGTGGCGATGTATAGACTTGGCCAGAGTACAGACATACCACCAAGACGATGCATGAGCAGGCTGACGATGTACAGACTTGCTCGATTATCAACAAATGAATGTATATACATTGTGTGCAGGCATTGGCTGTATAGACTTGAGTTCGTGCAAGCTACAGGGCAATGTATGGACATTCGCTCATAGATTACCTCCAGCTTATCCCACATCTCCTTGGCTATGGAATAGGAGGATGTTCTAGAAAATTTAGTGGGATGGAGAGCACACTGCATAGCATTGACTGCACTCCAATTCAAAGTGGACCTACGGATCTACTCCCTGGTCCAGACCTCCTCATCCTTTGGAAGCTCAAATGGTCCTTTACTAACAACCTTCCAGATCTCATAATCCTTCGCCCGAAGGAAGACCTGCATACGATTCTTCCAGCAAGCATAATTGTTCCCGTCAAAGAAAGGTAGCTTAGTAGTAGAATGACCCTCAACAGTTAACCGTCTAGCATCCATAACTAATTTCTCCGGGATGTAAATACCTTAAGAAGAGTTAGGCTCTGATACCACGTGATGAGTGAACGGATGAATAAGTGATCTAGAGGGGGGGGTGAATATATCAACCCCAAAATAATATGTCTACAGTAGTGAATAATAGTGCGGAATAAAAGTAAACTACTGTGAACAGAAACACTAAGGTCAATATGAATTATCAGCAAGATAATCTACTACAAATCACAATAAACACCAAAGCAATTGATCACTCAACTAAATATAGTACCTGGCGGAGGGTCGATTAGAAAATCATCTCACACAAAGGTCAGTTTTCCAGATAGATGAAATCTATCCTTCTAACTGAACCAATTTTATATACCACTGAGTTGAAGAGAATAGATAAGATGAGGAAAGTAAGTCTGCCACGTAATTCACAACAAAGACAGTTTAAGATGAATCAATGCAGTTAGATTCAGAATAGTCTTAAGCAGACAGATGTAGAATATGATTGAATACAACAGATGAATCGTATGAATTGGTTAGAAAATAGCAAATGACGATCCTAAGCATTCATCTATTTGCAGAGATGAAAAATTCAATCACACACAGAATAAATCAATTTTAAGGTGGTTCGATCTCAACCTTGAGATCTACGTCTACCCCTTACTCAACCGAGTAAGGATTCTGCTGCCACACAGCTTGAATACCGTTGATCCACAGCTTCGAGGATATACTCCCTACAACTGCTGATCCATAGCTTTGGGGAACATGTCCCAGACCACTGAGCTTCACAACTTGCTAACCGAGGATCACACCTCGCTGCTGAGCACATAACTTGTAGACCGTTGATACATAGCTTATAAATGATGTCAAAAATAAACAGAAAACAAAATGACAATGAAAAGAAACAATATAGCTCACTACGGAGCAAATTGACTCTGGATCTGATCTACGAGTCAAGACAGCAACAATTCCACTCAGACTCTCTTCTCACTCAAATGATCTTCACCATCTTACGGCACTCTATTTTTCTCTCTATTCTTTGAATCAGGCTCTTTATCTCGATCTCTTCTCTGACTCTTCTCTCTCTCTGACTCTAACTATTCACAACTCTCTCTTCTCAGCTTCTCTGAACTCTTCTGCTCTTCTGCTTCGTGTATTCCTCTTTTTCTATCTCTTCATCCACATGAACAAAACTCTCGTCTGAGAGATCCCCTTTTTATAGGCGTAGGCTGAGCCAGGTGGTCCCCTGAGCTATATTTTGGGCGCGTGGAAGACGCACTCCCGCCCAAAGATTTTATCCAGAAAGCACACTTCGAGGGCCCACGTGTCAGAGGTGGAGGCTGTGACGATCCACGTGGCAGAATATCAGTTCTGCTCCCTACCTTGGATCACGTGCCTTTAATCTGGTTCTTTAAGTTCCACGAGCGAATGATGCAAACTTCCTTTGTGCCACCCAGGTGTTCGATCATAGAACTGGGCTGGTTCTTCCTGTTTCTATTTAAAACATAATCCAAGATTTATGATTTTAATAAAGCATGTAATAGTTGTTAGCAAGTACAATTTCAGATGCTTCATGAGGTCAGGCAATTTATTTAAGTGAATGCTCAGAAACTCCTCAAGTGCATCGAAGCATAAATGAAGTGTATCAACCTATATAACAAACACATGCAGTAGGTCAGAGTAACAACATAAACCTTATTAAAATACAGGTAGACTTTCATTGTCAGACACACTGACTTGAAGTGAAGATGCATCGACCTTACCTTATGGTACATGCGCAAGGTGCATCAACCTTGAGAATAATAACTAACAAGCATCGACCTTACGAATACATGCATAGACTTGTCCTTCAGTCGCTAGCTCACTAGAATCGATGATGGGGACATCAAAGTGGGCACTTAGTGGACCGGCCCCGTTGGTAGAGGGGTTTCTTTCGTTCCATGGCCATTTAGGTAGGGCCCATCTAATTTTTGGGCTTTTCTCTTTTTAATATGATGTAATTTCCCTTTTATTAGCATTTAGTTCTTAATGGGTCAGTTAATTGGGCCCAAAAGGCCAAGTTAGCTAATGGGTCTAGTTAGGGGTCGTAGGTTGTTTATTGTTACCCCCGGGATAGCGGGGTCTTTTTTCCATTTCTTAGGGATAATTACTGTCTTTGTAACCCCCTGGCTTCTCCTATAAATAGGGGACCAAGGGCTCTCATTTGGTAGAGAATTATTGATTGGAAAAAATTGAGTGATTGTTGCATTTTCCCTCTCCCTCTCTCTTGCTTGTGGGTGCACTTCTCTCTCTCTCTACCTTCTCTCTCTTCCCCCACCACCCTTGGTCGACCAGCCCCTCTCTCACCTCTCTCCAGGTCGCAGCCCACCCTCCCCCACCTTCCCTTTCCCACCTTGCCACATCAGCCATTATCCTCCTTGATTCTCTCTTCTCTTTCCTCATCTAGTTTCCCGATCTCCTCCTTTCCCTATTATCTCTTTCCTAATCCCTCTCAAACTCAATCTCAGCCCTCCAATCCCTCCTATTATCCCTCCAAGAGATTCTGATCCTCCTATAATTTCTCCTCCTTTGAAAAAATTGCCAAAACAAATCAATTTTCTTCCCCCAAAAATCTTAGCCGCACCCCACCCCCATCCTGCCAAGGCCGCACCCCAACCCCCTTCCCTAACTCTAGGGCATCCCTGCCCTACTCCCCACGCCTCCCATCCCCCATCAACCCCTTCCCCGCCACCATCCACACACCCCTATCACCCAGGTTCATCCACGGCGACCCCGGGACCCCACTGCGTCGTCCTCGTCCTCGGCTTTGGAGTTTTCTCTCCATTTTGCTGCTCACAGATCCGTGCCAGAATCTGAGGCTTGGTTTGTAGAGTGTACACCGACGTCCACAGTGTGAATCAGCCCGAGACCCCTTCTGTGGGTTCGTTCTTCTTCGAGTCCTCTTCGCCCCAGAGGTGGTTTCATGTCGTTTCAACTTCGGCACAGATTGTGATGCCCGTTCTCCTACGACTGTGCAGAACCTGTCCGACCCAGTCCTCCCAGGGTGTGCAGCAATTTGCCGATCGCGCCACGCCTTTCCTGTCGACTTTCAGGTCAATCCTTCTTCTTCGAAGTTGTATCCCTCGGTATCCCAAAACCAGCCCAGGTGGTTTCGTCACGTTCCGACCTTCGTGATGAGAGTTCCACCACAGCCATTCTACCCCTATCTGACTGCTCACCCAAAAAACTGAAGTTTGCCACATCTGCGACCATGCCTGGATCGGTGATCCGATGGTGCTCATCTTTTAAGGGTACGAAGATCTTCCTGTCGGCCATCCAACCTCACTGGTCTCACTGCATTATGAGTTCTGTGGAGAGCGCACCATCTGTTGCAATCAGACTACGCAGGACTGTCCTGCGAGGCAGAATCGCGCAGGTCGTCGTTCACGACCTGTCCCGGCCACCAGCGACCTTGGATCTTCACTGAACTTTCCAGAGCTTTGCAGCACTTCTCCAGCAACATTTTGGCCCAAGCGGCATCACGTTTCGAGTCCCGTGCGTGGATTACCAATCAGAACCTTCCAATTCTATCCTACAGGATAGCGTGTGGCATTTGCTTGAGTATTCCCTCCCCTGTGATCCCCCCTCCTGCATGAGGGTAGTTTTGTATTGATACATCCCATCCCCGTGATCCCCTTCCTGCGTGGAGAGTAGTGCCATAAGGCTGTACCCACAGGTTCCCTCCAGATGCCGCCGTCGACATTCCTATGCGTGCGCTCGTCCCGCATCAAATTTGGTATCAGAGCCAGGTTCACTTACTTGTTCTAGCCAAGTCATGTCCTAGGCCGTGTGCGACTACGCCCTCAATGCCGGATGGATCCCGCCTCATTTGCCATTGTCATGGCCAAGTTCGGGGAGATGTCAGCAGCATTGGACTCCCTCGAGGCTCACATCGATCGCAGAATAGCCCACGTCGACCGACTATTCTACCCCAGCTAGTCTCCCCAACCGGAGGTCCACAATGAGCCACCTTACACTACCCTTCAGCCTCCCAAGCCGGCATGTGTTCCCTTTCCACCTGCAACTCCGCCTCCAACGGAGCTAGGAGTCACGGTGATTGAGTCGTTACTGGAAGAGGAGCCGATACCGGTGGAAATATACGATCCAGTTCCGGAGTTGATTGACCGGCATGAAGAGCAAGAAGTTGAGTGGGCGCTGCTGCAAGGCGCCCCAGTTCCCACTCTGATCCACACTGAGCAAGAATCGGCCACCCAAGAGCCAGACGGCACCAAGGCCAGCATGATTGCTATGGAAACTCCATCGATCCATCCTGACGCTCTTCACCAACCTTCGGGTCAGATCCATAGTGACATTGTGTGGCACAAGTTCTGCATGGCCTACGAGAAGCGGCACCCCAACATCTGTCATGTGGTCGATTGGCTCGCACCCTTGTCATACCCTCCGATAGTCATCACGATCGTGTTGCCCGATTTTAAGATTCGAGGATGAATCTTTTCTAACCAGGGGGGTATGATGGGGACATCAAAGTGGGCACTTAGTGGACAGATCCCGTTGGTAGATGGGTCGCTTTCATTCAATGGCCCATTAGGCCGGTCCCATCTAATTTTTGGGCTTTTCTCTTTTTATTATGATGTAATTTCCCTTTTATTAGCATTTAGTTCTTAATGGGCCAGTTAATTGGGCCCAAAAGGCCAAGTTAGCTAGTGGGTCTAGTTAGGGGTTGTAGGTTGCTTATTGTTACCCCCGGGATAGCGGGGTCTTTTTTCCATTTCTTAGGGATAATTACTGTCTTTGTAACCCCCTGGCTTCTCCTATAAATAGGGTACCAAGGGCTCTCATTTGGTAAAGAATTATTGATTGGAAAAAATTGAGTGATTGTTGCATTTTCCCTCTCCCTCTCTCTCTTACGTGTGTGTGCACTTCTCTCTCTCTCTACCTTCTCTCTCTTCCCCCACCACCCTTGGTCGACCAGCCCCTCTCTCACCTCTCTCCAGGTCGCAGCCCACCGTCCCCCACATTCTCTTTCCCACCTTGCCACATCAGCCATTATCCTCCTTGATTCTCTCTTCTCTTTCCTCATCTAGTTTCCCGATCTCCTCCTTTCCCTATTATCTCTTTCCTAATCCCTCTCAAACTCAATCTCAGCCCTCCAATCCCTCCTATTATCCCTCCAAGAGATTCTGATCCTCCTATAATATCTCCTCCTTTGAAAAAATTGCCAAAACAAATCAATTTTCTTCCCCCAAAAATCTTAGCCGCACCCCACCCCCATCCTGCCAAGGCCGCACCCCAACCCCCTTCCCTAACCCTAGGGCGTCCCAGCCCTACCCCCCACGCCTCCCAGCCCCCATCAGCCCCTTCCCCGCCACCATCAACACACCCCTATCACCCAGGTTCGTCCACGGTGACCCCGGGACCCCACAGCGTTGTCCTCGTCCTCGGCTTTGGAGTTTTCTCTCCATTTTGCTGCTCACAGATCCGTGGCAGAATCTGAGGCTTGGTTTGCAGAGTGTACACCGACGTCTACAGTGTAAATCAGCCCGATCCCCCTTCTGTTGGTTCGTTCTTCTTCAAGTCCTCTTCGCCCCAGAGGTGGTTTCATGTCATTTCGACTTCGGCACAGATCGTGATGCCCGTTCTCTTACGACTGTGCATAACCTGTCCGACCCAGTCCTCCCAGGGTGTGCAGCAATTTGCCGATCGCGCCATGCCTTTCCTGTCGAATTTCAGGTCAATCCTTCTTCTTCTAAGTTGTATCCCTCGGTGTCCCAAAACCAGCCCAGGTGGTTTCGTCACTTTCTGACCTCCGTGATGAGAGTTCCACCACGGCCATTCTACCCCTATCTGACTGCTCACCCAGAAAACTGAAGTTTGCCACATCTACGACCATGCCTGGATCGGTGATCCGATGGTGCTCATCCTTTGAGGGTACGAAGATCTTCCTGTCGGGCATCCAACCTCACTGGTCTCATTACATTCTGAGTTCTGTAGAGAGCGCACCATCTGTTGCAATCAGACTGCGCAGGGCTGTCCTGCGAGGCAGAATCGCACAGGTTGTCGTTAACGACCTATACCGGCCACCAGCAACCTTGTATCTTCACCAAACTTTCTAGAGCTTTGCAGTACTTCTCCAGCAACATTTTGGCGCAAGTGGAATCACGTTTGGAGTCCCGTGTGTGGATTACCAATCAGAACCTTCCAATTCTATCCTACAGGACAACGTGTGGCATTTGCTTGAGTATTCCCTCCCCCGTGATCCCCCCTCCTGCGTGAGGGTAGTTTTGTATTGATAAATCCCATCCTCGTGATCCCCTTCCTACGTGGAGAGTAGTGCCATATGGCTGTACTCACAGGTTCGCTCCAGATGCCGCCGTCGACATTCCTATGCGCGCGCTCATCCCGCATCAAATTTGGTATACGAGCCAGGTTCACTTACTTGTTCTAGCCAAGTCGTGTCCTAGGCCGTGTGCGACTACGCCCTCAATGCCGGATGGATCCCACCCCATTTGCCATTGTCATGGCCAAGTTCGGGGAGATGTCAGTAGCATTGGACTCCCTCGAGGCTCACATCGCTCGCAGAATAGCCCACGTCGACCGACTATTCTACCCCAGCCAGTCTCCCCAACCGGAGGTCCACAATGAGCCACCTTACACTACCCTTCAGCCTCCCAAGCCGGCATGTGTTCCCTTTCCACCTGCAACTCCGCCTCCAACGGAGCTAGGAGTCACGGTGATTGAGTCATTACTGGAAGAGGAGCCGATACCGGTGGAAATATACGAGCCGATTCCGGAGTTGATTGACCGGTATGAAGAGCAAGAACATGAGTGGGCGCTGCTGCAAGGCACCATAGTTCCCACTCCGATCCACACTGAGCAAGAACCGGCCACCCAAGAGCCAGACGGCACCAAGGCCAGCATGATTGCTATGGAAACTCCATCGATCCATCCTGACGCTCTTCACCAACCTCCGGGTCAGATCCACAGTGACATTGTGTGGCACAAGTTCTGCATGGCCTACGAGAAGCGGCACCCCAACATCCGTCACGTGGTCGATTGGCTCGTACCCTTGTCATACCCTCCGACAGTCATCACGATCGTGTTGCCCCACTTTAAGATTCCAGGATGAATCTTTTCTAACCGGGGGGATATGATGGGGACATCAAAGTGGGCACTTAGTGGACCGATCCCGTTGATAGAGGGGTCGCTTTCGTTCCATGGCCCATTAGGCCGGTCCCATGTAATTTTTGGGCTTTTCTCTTTTTATTATGATGTAATTTCCCTTTTATTAGCATTTAGTTCTTAATGGGTCAGTTAATTGGGCCCAAAAGGCCAAGTTAGCTAGTGGGTCTAGTTATGGGTCGTAGGTTGCTTATTGTTACCCCTGGGATAGTGGGGTCTTTTTTCCATTTGTTAGGGATAATTACTATCTTTGTAACCCCTTGGCTTCTCCTATAAATAGGGGACCAAGGGCTCTCATTTGGTAGAGAATTATTGATTGGAAAAAATTGAGTGCTTGTTGCATTTTCCCTCTCCCTCTCTCTCTTGCTTGTGTGCGCACTTCTCTCTCTATCTCTACCTTCTCTCTCTTCCCCCACCACCCTTGGTCAACCAGCCCCTCTCTCACCTCTCTCCAGGTCGCAGCCCACCCTCCCCCACCTTCTCTTTCCCACCTTGCCACATCAGCCATTATCCTCCTTGATTCTCTCTTCTCTTTCCTCATCTAGTTACCCAATCTCCTCCTTTCCCTATTATTTCTTTCCTAATCCCTCTCAAACTCAATCTCAGCCCTCCAATCCCTCCTATTATCCCTCCAAGAGATTCTAATACTCCTAGAATTTCTCATCCTTTGAAAAAATTGCCAAAACAAATCAATTTTCTTCCCCCAAAAATCTCAACCGCACCCCACCCCGATCCTGCCAAGGCCGCACCCCAACCCCCTTCCCTAACCCTAGGGCATCCCAGCCCTGCTCCCCACGCCTCCCAGCCCCCATCAGCCCCTTCCCCACTGCCATCCATGCACCCCTATCACTCAGGTTCATCCACGGCGACCCCGGGACCCCATGACGTCATCCTCGTCCTCGGCTTTGGAGTTTTCTCTCCATTCTGCTGCTCACAGATCCGTGGCATAATCTTAGGCTTGGTTTGCAGAGTCTACACCAACGTCTACAGTGCAAATCATCCCGAGCCCCCTTCTGTGGGTTCGTTCTTCTCCGAGTCCTCTTCTCTCCAGAGGTAGTTTCGTGTCGTTTCAACTTCGGCACAGATCTTGGCGCCTGTTCTCCTACGACTGAACAGAACCTGTGCGACCCAGTCCACCCAGGGTGTGCAGCAACTTGAAGATCTCGCCACTCCTTCCTTGTAGACTTTCAGGTCGAGTGTTCTTCTTCGAATTTGTACCCCTCGGTGTCCCGAAACTAGCCCAGGTGGTTTTGTCGTGTTCCGACCTCCGTGCTGAGAGTTCCACCACGGCTATTCTACCCCTGTCTGAATGCTCACCCAGAAAACTGAAGCTTACCACATCTGCGACCATGGCTGGATCATTGATCCGATGGTGCTCATCTTTTGAGAGCACGAAGATCTTCCTGTCGGCCATCCAACCTCACTAGTCTCATCACATTCTGAGTTCTGTGGAGAGCGCACCAGCCGTTGCCATCAGACTGCGTAGAACTGTCCTGCGAGACAGAATCACGCAGGTCATCGTTCGAGACCTGTCCTGGCCACCAGCGACTTTGGATCTTCACCGAACTTTCCAGAGCCTTGCAGCACTTCTCCAGCAATGTTTTAGCGTAAGCGGCATCGCGTTTGGAGTCCCGTGCGTGGAGTACCAATCAGAACCTTCCAGTTTTATCCTAGAGGATAGCGTGTGGCATTTGCTTGAGTATTCCATCCCCCGTGATCCCCCCTCCTGCATGAGGGTAGTTTTGTATTGATAAATCCCATTTCCGTGATCCCCTCTCTGCGTGGAGAGTAGTGCCATAAGGCTGTACTCACAGGTTCGCTCCAGACGCCGCCGTTGACATTCCTATGCGCGCGCTCGTCCCACATCAATCGACCTTACTAAGACATGCATAGACTTGTTCTTCAGTCGCTAGCTCACTAGCATCGACCTTACTAAGACATGCATAGACTTGTCCTTCAGTCGCTAGCTCACTAGCATCGACCTTACTAACAAATGCATAGACTTGTTCTTCAGTCACTAGCTCACTAGCATCGACCTTACTAACACATGCATAGACCTATGGAACGTTCACTGTCTTACTAACATCGACCTCATTGAAACATGCTTTGACCTGTGCTGCAATCCTTCTACCTGTGCTCACTAGCATCGACCTATGCAGCAGTCGCTGACTTACTAGCTTAGTCCTTCTAGTGCAGAATGTCACATGTGCATCGACCTTGCAATGCAATACTTCTACATGTGCATCGACCTTTCAAAATAGAAATGGACATATGCACTGACCTTTATATGCAATAATGTGAATATGCACCGACCTTTACTTGACTAAAAATTTATTCTAACTAAAGGAAAGATATCAAAGTAACAGTGTTGTCAAAGTCAAAATAAAGTCAACTAAACTATTGCCAACAACAAAACCCAGCATTCTTCTCATCAAATTCAGAGGAGACACAACACTCTATTGAGTATCATCCGGGAAAGGGGAATGTTGTGGCAGATGCTTTGAGCAGGAAGCCGATGGTCGAATTAGCAGCTTTGATGCTTCAAGAATGGAAGTTGTTAGAGCAGTTTGCAAGCTTAAATCTTAATGTCACAGAGATAGAAGACCGAGTTATGATCGCTCATGTCCAGCTCGATTTAGAGTTGTTGGCATAGATTAAGCAATTGCAGGATAATGACCCATTACTAGTGGAGATTAAAGGATAGATGGCGAGTCGACCAGATTTTGTGTTGGCAGATGATGGCAGATTATTGTTCCGGGAAAGAACCTGTTTTCCCGATTCTACAGAAGTAAAGAAGAAGATTCTCGAGGAAGCCCATAGGTCCAAGTATGTAATTCATCTAGGAGCTACAAAGATGTATCGAGATTTGAAGAGGACCATTTGGTGGCCGAACATGAAGAGAGAAGTGGCCGAATTTTTAAGCAAATGCTTAGTATGTCAGCAAGTCAAGGCCGAACATTTTAGGCCTACTGGGAAGTTAAATCCCCTCGAAATACCACAATGGAAGTGGGAGAGTGTCAGCATGGATTTTATCATGGGCTTACCTAGAACTCATAGTGGTTTCGATGCCATTTGGGTGGTTGTTGATCGCTTGACTAAGTCCGTGCACTTCTTACCTATTAAATCTAAGTGGACTGTGGATGTTTTAGCTGCCTTGTACATGAAGAAAATAGTAATGTTGCATGGAGTTTCTGTATCCATCATATCTGACAGAGACCCTAGGTTTACCTCTCATTTTTATAAAGGTCTGCAGGTATCCTTAGGAACTCGTTTGAACTTCAGTACCGCTTTTCACCCTCAGACTTACTGACAGACGGAAAGAACAAATCAGATTGTTGAAGACATGTTGCGGGCTTGCATGATCAATTTTGGAGGTAGTTGGCATGAACATTTGCCTTTGATCGAGTTTGCCTACAACAACAGTTACCAATCCAGCATTCAGATGGCACCATTTGAGGCCTTGTACGGCAGAAGCTGTAGGTCCCCTCTTTGTTGGGAAGAGGTCGGTGAGAAGCAATGGTTCGGACCAGATATTATTTCAGAGTCATCCAAGAACATTCAAATTATTAGAAATCGTTTGAAGATTGCTCAGTCCAGACAGAAGAGCTATGCTAATAACAGAATAAGAGATTTGGAGTTTCAAGTTGGAGAGCATGTATTTTTAAAGGTCTCGCCTTCAAGAGGAATTCGAAGATTTAGAATTCGAGGCAAGTTGAGCCCGAGGTATGTTGGCCCATTTGAAATTGTGGAGAGGGTTGGCGAAGTTGCCTATAGACTGGCATTACCACCCCAGTTATCAGGCATTCATGATGTCTTCCACGTGTCTATGTTGCGGAAGTACGTGTACGACCCTTCGCATATCATCTAACATAAGGACTTGGAACTAAAGGAGGATTTATCCTACGAAGAGAAGCTGTCAAGATTCTGGATTACAAACAACAGCAACTCATGAATCAATCCATGCCGATGGTCAAGGTGCAGTGGAGTCAACATGGAATTGAAGAAGCCACTTGGAAATCCGAAAAAGTGATTAGAAAGCTATATCCCGATTTGTTCTAAAGGTTGGTATCCGTTATCTTCATTAGTCAAGAATCGTATGAATTTGGAGGACCAAATTCTTTAAAGTGGGGGAGGGTGTAGCAACCCGAAATTTTGAATAAGTAGAATAATAATATTTATATAAACTGAATAATATCTACTTGACCCAAATTTTGAAAAATTTTAATAAAACATGTAAAAATATGTATCTCATAGAAATCAACATTTCCAGCAACTTTGTCTTTAGAAGGAGGCCCAAATAAAATTTAGTTTAAGCCTAGATCAGAGAATTAGGCAAAAATCAGACTTAAAACAATCCCGCCCGAATCAAACCCATTTAAGCTTCAATTCGAACTCTTAGGGGCTGTAATCGATCCCAATTTCCTGGTCCAGGCTAGGTGATCATTTTCCCTCGTTAAACCCTAACCCTAAACCCTTCATTTCGACCCGGCGGCGGCAGATTTGATCAACCCCGAGTGTTTTGCCGTTTTCCCCTCTTTGGACTCTTTAGATCGATTCGATCTCTAGAAGCCTTTTTAGACCTTATAAATAGATAGCCATCGATCCCTAGAAACTCTTAGTGGCGTGCTCGATCACGAGTGTATTTTGACGTTTAGGGCGATCCATGTTAGGGTTTCGACGACCTTTTTCCCCTCACTTCTCGTCGACCTAAGGTAGGTTTCTCTCAGACTAAACGAATAATAGAACATGCCATCTTGTTCATCCTTCTGTCATCTTTCTTTTGATACTAAATTGCCTAATTTTGGTAGACCATGTCGATCAAATTTCATAATTTACTCGGAGGTATACCCGAAAGGTTACCTTCACTTTAAGTCCTTTTTATGTTTGTTTGTCTTAGCCAAAAACCTAATCAAAGCATGCTATTTTATTTATCTTTGAATGCTCTTTTCAACGGTACTATTTTGCCAAAAAATTGTTTATTAGTTTGATCGCAATCGCCTTTTAATCAAGGTCTATCGGAGTTCATCGTCGGCAGATCTCAGTTTTAAAAACGGTTGCACCAACGACCGCTTGATGAAGAAACGGTCACGCGATAGACCGTCTGGCCTCCCTAGTTTTTCATATATATATATATATATATATATTATGGACGAAACGGTCCTATCCTGACCGTTTATTATATAAAGTGGTCTCCCTCTTGACCGTTTTCTGGCCTCACACAGTAAAAACATATGCTTGTTTTATGGATTTTTTGACTGATGGTTAGCCATGTCCAGCATGTCCTTTTGACCAGTAATGATGCAAAACATATTTTTAACTTGGTATAATGAAACTGTAATCAATTTTCATTATCTTCATTATTATTCCTTCTTGATTATCATCCTTAGACAACCATGTGAAAATTAGTAGAATAAACATGTTTATTAATTACTTGGTTAATTTATTTAAAATGTTCCACTTATAACTTGCTGAATATTGTTCATAATGTTTTGTTTGACAGTCATGCCACTCCAGTGGTATTGACCGACCGCACCGTTCACGTTTTCCGTGTTTTCCTATCCTCAATCTTGTAATAGTTGGGACTCTCTGCTGGATACTCCTTCCGTCGGACTAGGACCACTATTATGATACCTCCGTTAGTCCCCGTGAGCCTGAGATTCCCACCAGGACGCCGGGCAGGTTGTACCACCAAGACCTGAACCCACCGACTTGCTTGACTCATGGTTTTGGGCAACCCAACATCGCGACTATTCAACTTTGTTTGACCTGCTAGCAGCCCTCCTGGGACCGCTAGGGCTCCTTAGCGGCCCTGGCTAGTCCGCTAGGTTCCCCCTGACCTGGTTATGAGCCGAATTGATTAGTTGTCTTATTCCTGTTCCAAGTCGACCCTACCCTGGTCAAGTCGATCGTAGTCCCCTCTGTCAACTTAGGTTGCGTGGGCTGGACCCTGGTTCGGTCCCACCTTGCCTCAGGCTGATCGAGGACCCGATTAAGTCAACTGAACCACCTTGTTGTACCTAACATGAAAATGGTCAAGGCTAGACCGTTAGGCTCTTCCTAGCTATCCAGGTTTGACTGCAACCCTTGAGGCCGAATGTGTTTTGCGTGGTTTTATGTGTTACAGAAGCCGTGCCGAGGATGGCCTAGGACTGCAAAATCTTGCCTTGATTCATGATCATTTTTCATGAACTTTGACTTCCAAGTCACTTTTCCTACGACTTCTCATCTCAACTTACTTGGAATTTTACTTGATCTTAGAGTTAAGTTACATAAACTTAGCCTTGGAACTCATGGCCATTTATATAAGTGAATGTCTAGATTGGGATCTATGATCTAACCCTTCAATGCCCATCATAAAAGGCCCGATCTGGTCCTAGGAGAAGCGCCAGAAAGTACTTGTACCCTGGGAAGTTTGTAATGATAAGGTGTGGCATTGCACCGAAGTGTATGACTAGCATGATAATCTACGACATTCTACCTTATTCTCTACTTAGAAATTCTTGCGTGACAAGACATGCATACTTGATATGGTCATTTCACAAGAGAATTTTAGGAAACCTCTGAAAATTTCTTGTTATACTTGTACTTGCCCTTTTTAATTTGAAGTATATCTTTTCTTTCTCCTATCTGTCAGTTATCGCCTATTATATGTTTATTATTATTCTTTATCGCATTTTCATACATGGTGAAATGATTAATCACTTAAACTATGACTGATGATAGAGATATAAAATCCTACTGAGCTCTCGGTCACCCAATTTTCCCCCGCCTTTTTCAGGTAGTTCGGATGAGGAAACACAAACGGATGGGAACGGGCAAGAGTGATGGCGGGAGCGAGCCAGTTAGCATCGGTCGTGTTTTTCTTTAGAATTGATGTAAGTTTTAGTGAAGTCCACAAGTTGTCAGTTGTAATGTGTACTTTCATCTTTATTATCAATAAAATTTTAGTTATTTGCAATTCATTGTTGGCCTTTTGATGTATGGTCTCTTGTGGCAATGTATGCTCTAATTGACATGAATGATATAACTGCTACGTTTCGATTTTCCGCATCGGGGCGTGACAAGAGATGTCATGAGGTGACATTGCTACCTTTGTTCAATGTGAGGCATGATAGTCAGTCATACTAAGTATTTGGGGATACTGGCATCTAAACAATGTGCATCCTTTAGATACAAGGTGTTTACTGAACTTAAGTCCTCTTAAAATTTTGGTAAACAAAAAGAAAAATTAGAATCTGATAGCAAAAAGATGAAAGAAAAATTATTGAACCCTGGAATAAAATCTGAAAATCATGAATGTTTAACCTCGATACTAACTTTGGTAACTCCTAAAGGAGTCATTGAACTTGAATGAGTAAGGTAAAGAAAGGTTAAACAGGGTTTCAATATGAAAAACTTGGTTCATTTCTATTAAGCTGAAATGCAGACAAATTTACAGAAATTTCATTGATAAACTCAGAAATCATTAGATCTGAACCATGCCGTTAAATAAGGAACATCTCATAAGTGGTTTATAATGAAAGAATCTGAAATTCAGTCACTTTTGATTTATGAAATTAGTATCAGATTGAGAATTCTCTTGGATCATCAACTTGGAAATTCCTATTGGATATTTTCTACAGTCCATTCCTACTGGATTACTGAAATCATTTCATGTCACTTCTGGAAGTCTCTTAGCTGCATTTCTTTATGCTTGTTAAATTCCTTAAATCCATTCACATATGTCTGTTGTCTGAGGTCTCTTGCTGCTCAGGTCATTCTTGTCTGCTGTCTAAAATAATATCTTGTAAGTTTCTGATTGCACTTACTTGCACTGTTTGAACCTCATCTCCAATTTCTCCAATGTTGTGCCCATGTGGTCTTGATGATTGGTTTTGATGATAGCAAACACTATAAGTCACCATATGCATGTGTGCATGAAAGACCTTGTTGATTCATATAAGTGCATTCCTATGTGTTCATGGATTTGTGAATGTGTGATTGTGAATGACATTCCACTATATTTATCTGACATCTGGTCGACGCATTCATATAACAGAGTCAGCACAATTACATTGAGCATACAGTCAGTACACTGCATGCAAAAGTGGGTCGACCCAGACCTTGTTGATTCATTTAAGTGCATTCTTATGTGTTCATGGATTTGTGAATGTGTGCTTGTGAATGACATTCCACTATATTTATCTGACATCTGGTCGATGCATTCATATAACAGAGTCAGCACAATTGCATTGAGCATACAGTCAGTACACTGCATGCAAAAGTGGGTCAACCCCCTTCTTAGATGGGTCAACCCCTCCTAGACTTCCAAGTCTATACACTGCCAGCACACACGTTCAAAGTCTCTACATTTGAAGTCTACACAGCTGTAAGCACTTCAAAGTTCACACACTGCATTGCATGCGAGACCTTAAGTCTGTACATTGGTCCATTGTCGAAGACTAAGTCTATACACTGCTTGCATCCTCTTCAAGCCTGTACATTGGTCTTGGCATATGCATTCATAAAGTCTATACACTCTTCGGTTGGCTTCAACTGAAGTCTGTACATCGGCATGCATTACTTCAAGTGTGCACAGAGCTGTTTGCGTCGTTCATAAAGTCCATACATTCACTGTAGCTTGCTTAGCTGAAGTGTGTACATCCATCGGTCCTTAGTTGGGCCAAGTCTATACATTGGCAGCACTGTGCAAGTCTATACATTGGCAGCGTGTCTGTGTTTCAAGCCATTCATCAAGTCTATACATTCCCAGTCTTTACCTACGTTCAGAAGTCCAAGTCTATACACTGGTAAAGTCTGCACATTGTGCCTTGAAGATGTTCAAGTCTATACATTGGTTTTCACTTCTAAGTCTGTACATTGGCATATGCATTCACTGTAAAGTCTATACATAGCTGCGTCTTATTCAGCGTCTCATATGCATATTTGAGTCAAAGTCTGTACAGCCCAAGTCTGTACATCCACTGTCTCACTTGGACTTGAAGTCTATACAGTGGACCGTCTCTGTCAGCGTCTCAAGCTGCAAGTCTGTACAGAGTCTGGCAGCCTACAGTGCATCGTCTCATCAAGTATGTACAGCCTTGGCGTATGCATCATAAAGTCTAAACATCATGTGCTTCGAAGCTTTCAAGTCTGTACCTGGTCTTGGCATTTGCATTGAAGTTTATACATTGGTCTTCGCAAAGTCTATACATTGGACTGTGCTTCGCAAAGTCTATTCATTGGACTGTACTCGTAAAGTCTATACATCCATCGGTTCTTAGTTGGGCCAAGTCTATACATTGGTGGCTAAAGTCTATACATCGCTAAGTCTGCACATCGCAGTGTTCACGCTTTTCAAGTCTATACAACGCTGCTTGTGTTTCCTCAGAGTCTGTACAGCCAGCTCTATCACTTAGCACCTCATCAAGTCTGTACATACTTAGGTTGCATAACACAAGTCTATACATCCACACGATAGCTAGGCATTCAGCAAGTCTATACACTACGTTCATGCATTATTCTCATCGAAGTCTATACATTGAAGTCTATACATTCAGATGAACGTGGAATTTGACGACCACCAGAAGTGGCGTCACTTTTGAATCAAACGCCTAGGAAGAAGGCGTCTTTTACGTTGTGCATACTTTGATGCCAGAACCTAGTCTATACATTGTGTGCATCTGCTATCAAGTCTGTACATTTTAACTGCATGCCTGAGCATCCTTTGTCATTGTGCGTACTTAGTCAAATGCCAAGTCTGAACATTGCTTCAGCGTTGCCTTCAGCCAAAGTCCATACATGGTCAGACAGCCTGCACAGCTAGTATATACATCCTCTGCTAGCCTACACGCAGCCAAGTCTATACATCGACTGGCAGTCTTCAGCAAAGTCTGAACATTACATCATTGTGTATGCATTGCTTTCTTCAAGTCTATACACTACATCATATGCATACTGCAGCATGTGTCAACAAGTCTATACACTGCATCATATATGCATATTACAGCATGTGGTAAGAAGTCTGTACACTTGTCTTGCCTCACACGATTAACTCTGTACAACCATCCATGCTTGCCTTGCTTGCTGAATGAAGTCTGAACATTGCCTTCAGCTGATACTGTCTTCGACTGATTAACTGACATGATTGTTGGACGAGGTTAATGTGTCTGGGCACATGACCCGAGGTGGGCACCTGGCACGTGATCCAATAAGCTAAGATGCTGACACGTGGTAGCATCAATTGGGCGGGAGAAGTGGAAAGCACACGCCCTAGCACCTGCTGAAGCTGATATAAATAGAATCCTTCATCCACTGAAGAGAAAAAATGAAGTGAGAAAAAGTAAAAAAAAAAGGACTGATCGAGCAAGAGAGATCGAGAGAGTAAAAGAGTAGAAGAAGAAGAGAGCAGTAGAGAGCTCGTGGAGGAGAAGAAAGAAGACTCTATTGAAGATCTATTTCTACTGGACCGTGGATCAAATCCTGGCCAGCCAGCTCCGTTGAGAGCCATCTGTGTGCTTCATCCTTTACAGCTTATAGTCGCTGTGTTTTCTTTTATAATTTCTTGCTTTTCCTTTCGTTACTCTGATTACTATTGTTCTTCCGATCCTCAGTAGTGAGGTCGGGTTCCTCCTGTGGACTCAGGAGAAGTGAGATTCATCTCCGGTTCTGGGCTTGTGGGTTACAAGTCCAGGGGTCCCTCCTGGTCTAGAGGAAGAGAGGTCTGTGACCTCTGGTTTGCTGGTGACGGGGAGTCACTGGTGTGTCCCCTCCTGGTCTGGAGGAAGAGAGACTTCGATCTCTGGTTTCCAAGTGGATGGGAGTCACTTGGGGTGTCCCTCCGGTGTGGAGGAAGAGGGGAGGCTGTTCCCCTGGTCAAGCTGTGTGGCAGCATTCTATTCGCAGACCGAGTCTGCAGTTTCTAGCTTGTGCTAGTGGAAGCCTCACTCCGGTTTGGAGTGAGGGGTGGATGTAGGTCTGGAGGACCGAACCACCTAAAAAATTATATGTGCAGTGGTTTGCCTTGTGCGTTAGCTCCATGTCTTCTACCACCTTTCACAGATTGTCTGAGTGTTCATATTGCTATCTTGTAGTAGGTTGATTACCTTCTTCCGCTTCCGCTAGTTGATTGTTTAGGCACGAGATAGATGTTTGTTCTTCGGTTCAAAAGAGATTCTGATTAGTTATCCAGTTTGTCTATCTTGTTCTAGTTAGTGTTCTAGTTTTCATTGAGCGAAAAGTTTTTTAAGGGTGGGATTCATTCACCCCCCCTCTGAATCCAGCGCACCGATCCTATCAATTGGTATCAGAGCGGTTTCTGAGTTACAGATCCAACGATCTGCAGAGGATCCTGCTAGCATTTTGGTGCATCATTGTCTTCTACATATTGTTTTAAAAAATTGCCTGTTGATTTATCTTCATGGCTCATCCACCGATTTTCAGTGGTACGGACTTTAATGTTTGGTTTAAAAACTTGCATATGTTTGTTACGACTATTGATCCAGATCTGTGGAAATTAATTTCACATGATCCACATGGACTACCAAAAGATCAGTCTAAATGGACTAATAAGCATCGATCTATGTGTGCAGAAAATCAGAAGGCTTGGAATCTGATGAAGGCAGCTACTGACAAAGCCTTTCATTCATGTTTCCTTGATTGTAGATCTGCAAGTGATATATTGGAGATGATGAAGAGAGTCGGGAAAGGAAATCAAACAAGCTGCATGATGGCTCGAGGAAGTGGACAAAGTAGCAATCAAGAAGAAGAACAGGATGATGAGGAGGTAAATCTCATCGAGAATTTTTGTCTAGATGATTGGGAGAATGCATATGCTGAATTATTAGAGTCACATGAGAGGTTAAGAAAATAGTATAAAAAATTGAAGAAGGGTACTGGGTTAGATAGTTCAAGTTCTCCATGTAAAAATTGTACTGAATTGAAAAATGTTCATGATGTTTGTATGTCTGATTTTCAAATGCTGAAAAAATAAATTTCATTGCTGAAAATTGAGAATCAAGATCATGTAAATGAGATATCTGAACTCAAAGAGAAACCCAGTTCAAATAATGATAATTAGACTCTTGTTAACTATCATGACCAATATGAAAAATTACTGAAAAATTTCGAAAGTGTGAACTCAGATTTAAACAAGCTAAAATCTGAAAATGACTCTCTTAGAAAATCTGTTAAAGAAAATGAAGAAAATTTAGAGAAACTTAAAAAGGAGAACACATTGCTGATTGAAAAATCTGATGCCATAAAATCTATAAACATGGAGTTGCAGAAAAACATTGAAAACTTGCAAAGGGAGTATGAAACTCTAAATAATCCAAAAGTATCTCAAGATGACCAGATTCTTCTTGATGAGTTAATTCAAAATGATACTTTGGTTAAAGAAAATGAGAAGTTAAAAGTGTTGAACTCCACTATGTCTGAGAGACTTCTAACCTTAGAAAGAGGAAAAACTGTTTGCATTGAAGATTCTGATAAACTAAGCAATCTAGAACAGGAAGTTGAGAAATATAAAACTGCTAACAAAGTTTTGAATGAAGCTATGAATTGCAGTGAGTAAGAGATTGCCAGTTACGAGTTACACATTACCTCTTTAGAAGATGAAATCCAAGACTTGAGGAACTCTCTGTCAAAGTTTGTTGATGGGCAGAAAAACCTAGACAAGCTACTAGGTATAAAAATGAACCCTAGGAAGGAAGGGCTGGGCTACAATAAGATCAACAAGCAAGAGCTTCAGAGCAAGTTGATAATATCATTTGTAAATACTTCAAATGTAGCCACAACCTCTAAAGACAAACAGCCCATTGTTCAGAAAATGTTGGGAACGAAGGTTAATTTTAAAAAAGAGGGACTGCGTTACAATCCAGTTATGAGGAAGGTTGATGGAACCAACCTGAAAACTATTTTTGTTAAATCTTCTGAACAGGAAAAGCCTTCTACCCCATCTCCAACTCAGTACAAGGCTAAGAAAATAGAAAAACAGGATAAAAATCAGAAAAGGACAGGAAAATAGAAAATAAATAAAAAGGATACATCAGTGCATGTTGATCACAGTCCTCACACACACTCACATGCATCTAAAAAGAAAATGATCTGTCATTATTGTCATAGATTTGGTCATTTGATGCATGATTGTAAATTGATGGAGAAGGATGATATGAATGCTAGGAGATTTCATGATAAAAATCCTTCACCTCAGAAAAGGAAAACTGAATGTCTGCACTGTGGCAAACTAGGACATGGCATTGCACAATGCTGGTTTGTAAATGGTAAGAAAATATCTTTTTCACATCATGCTAAATTCCCTGCAAACCATAATGATGTTGATAGGAATAAATTTGCTGTAAATAGAAAATATTCTGCATGTTTCAACTGTGGAAAGATAGGCCATAGGGCCATTGAATGTTGGTTGAATGTTGGTAGAAGAAATTCTATTTCATGCTTTGAATGTGGAAAGACAGGACACATGGCCATTGAATGTTGGCATGCTCAGGGAAGGAAGTCTAACTATAAATCTGGTAGATTCCCTACAAATAGAAATTTTTTTGATAAACCTGAATTTGTCTTTAACAGAAAGTCTGTTGCATGCTCTAATTGTTGGAAGCCAGGCCATCTGGCTAGAGAGTGCTGGTCACCTTTTAAGAGAAGAAATCACTCTTCTCATTTTGAATATGAAAAGTCTGGCTACAAAGCTGTAAATTACTGGCCGAATGATAACAAAGGACAGAACCTTCATGCAAACAACAGAAACTTTAATTCTCATACACATAGATTTCATGATCATGCTAATGTGTACAATGAGAACAAAAATTCTGTTTCATGTCGTTATTGTGGTGGCTTTGGTCATTCAATGAATAATTGCTATTTAATGAAATCTGATGACCTTCATGCACAAAACTTGTTGAGAAAACCTGCTAGAAATGTCACTGTCAATTCAGGACCCAAGACCTCTTGGGTACCTATTTATGCAAATTAAGCTTTGTGTTACAGGTATGCCTTAGAAGTTGAAGAATAAAGAGGGGCAATAAACCAAGGTATTCAAGAATGAAACCCCTAGGATTGCACTATTCAGGTCAGTTCTGAAAACTTGTTTTTAAACCTTGCCATCTGAAATATCTGGTTTAGATGTTTGCATAATCTATTAAGCATAAATAGCTGCATGTGTCATCTGCACAACTCTGTTTGAATCTTCTCTTGCATAATAAAATTCATTGCATATCTGGTTTGATGTGCTCTTGCATATTTGTCATCTTTTGAACACTATGAATATTCAAGTCTCTCAATGCTCATATTGAATTGTCTGTTTAGACATTGAAATGAGAATAAACTTGCAATATCTGAAAACCTGAACTGCATATGAATGTTTTTTGAAATCTATCTGTTGCATAGCTCACTGAAAATCTGGATTGCCTATAGGACTGCACGTTGAATTATCATGATTGACCACTATGGTATATAAATAGTAAGATACCAAAAGGCAGGGAAATCTGTCTAGGGTTCTTACTATGTGTGAGGTGGTCTTTTAGACCAAGTGCTCCGCCTAGTACCATGGGTCATTCTCTTTGATAGGGCAGTCTGTATGTGCATGAGTCACAAAGACATATGTTCAGTTTTCATGGCAAACATTACATATTTTCAGGGGTAGTTAATTGCATGTCTTTGCATAGTAAACAATGTTGAGTCTTTGCATGTCTTTGCATACATGTAGTTAATTGCATTACATTTCATGAAAAAATGCCAAAAAGATTGACTGAATGCATATTGTCAAGGGGAGTCAATGCATGGCATGTAGGTTGTCAAATGCATACACTTGTCAGAATTCATTGCATATCATTCCTTATTGATTTTGTTGACAAACCTTGATCATATTCTGAAAATATTGAGCTTCAAAATCTCTTCTATCATTTGGTATCAGAATTCTATCAGTCTTTCATGAAGATTTCAATGGGACTATTTCGATCATAACTCTGAAAACACTTGAACTCGGAATCTTCTATTATACGATTTTATGAATGTCTGAAATAACTCATCTGGTTTAAGTTTAATGTATTCATGGAGTTTGTCTGTAATTCTCTTAAAAATATCTGAATCATGTTTAATAAACCTTAACCAACTATTTCATGATGTGCCTTGTAAAACCTTCTGAAATCTGCACTATTGAATACATGGCTTTAATTGGTTAAGTACATGAAATTATTATTGACTTGAAGCAAATGAATTTGTCTGAATTGTCTAAAGAGTTAATTTCAGTCAGAGCAATGACTTTGGTCACTGAGAAACACATGTCCAAAGGACTGTGTCATGAGGTGCCATAGTTAACTCTGCTTAAGAATGATTGTTAATCAGGCAGAGCAATGGCATGCACACTGAGAAATACAACTCACTCATCAAAGAAATGATTTGCAGTGTGTCATGATGTGTAAATGCTACCTCTGTTCATATAAAGCATGACTGTTAGTCACACTAAGTGCTTAGGGATATTGGCCTCCGATCAAGGTATATCCTCTAGTTACAAAGTGTACACTGAACTAGAGTGCTCGTAAAATTTGTAGCATAAAAATTTGTTGAACAAATTACAATATTTGAATATTGATGCAAATATCAAATTGTTATAACCCTAGACAAAATCTCATGACTTCATAATTGCTTGATCTCAATACTAGTGCATGTATTTCTGAAAGAAGTCAATAAATTTGATTGTGTAAGAGAAAGGGAGGATAATCAAGATAGAATTATGAAAGCTTGGTTCATTTTTATTAAACCTTGGTTTTAGATATCAATACAGAATTTTATTGATAAACCTTGCATACATCATGTTTAAACCATGCTGATCAATAAAATTCATTCATAAGCCCTTATAATGGAAGACTTTGAAAAATTATGTTTTAGATTTATGAGATTGATATCTCCTTGAAAATCTTGTTTTGAACTTCTTGTGTTTGAAACTCTTCTCCTCACTATCCTTGGTTCATTGACCTGAACTTACCCTTGAATGCCACTGTGGTCTCCCTCTCAACCACATCAATTGGGAGAAATGCAACAGATGCATATCAATTGGTATCTACTCAGGGGGAGCTTCCTTGTCAGATTGAATCATGTTCATATCAATTGTGACCCTGCATTCATATTCTTAGGGGGAGGTATTGCATTTCTTGCTGCATCTGCATCTCGGCATTCATACCTCTGCATGTTTTTTTTTTAAACAAAAGGGGAGAAATTGATTTGAGTCATATTGCTCTTTGGGGAAGAATGTGCTTTCATGTAGTTAAAGGGAGAAATGTTATTTCAATTGTTTCATATTAGCTTATTTTTTCTCTCTCAAACTAATGTCTTTTTGCTGAAGTCAAAGGGGGAGAATATTTTGACTTGAGTCAGTGTGACTCATAGTGTTGCCATCATCAAAAAGGGGGAGATTGTTGTGCCCCTGTGGTCTTGATGATTGGTTTTGATGATAGCAAATACTATAAGTCACCATATGCATGTGTGCATGAAAGACCTTGTTGATTCATTTAAGTGCATTCCTATGTGTCCATGGATTTGTGAATGTGTGCTTGTGAATGACATTCCACTATATTTATCTCGCATCTGGTCGATGCATTCATATAACAGAGTCAGCACAATTACATTGAGCATACAGTCAGTACACTGCATGCAAAAGTGGGTCGACCCAGACCTTGTTGATTCATTTAAGTGCATTCCAATGTGTTCATGGATTTGTGATTGTGTGCTTGTGAATGACATTCCACTATATTTATCTGACATCTGGTCGATGCATTCATATAACAGAGTCAGCACAATTGCATTGAGCATACAGTCAGTACACTGCATGCAAAAGTGGGTCGACCCCCTTCTTAGATGGGTCGACCCCTCCTAGACTTCCAAGTCTATACACTGCCAGCACACACATTCAAAGTCTCTACATTTGAAGTCTACACAGCTGTAAGCACTTCAAAGTTCACACACTGCATTGCATGCGAGACCTCAAGTCTGTACATTGGTCTGTTGTCGTAGACTAAGTCTATACACTACTTGCATCCTCTTCAAGCCGGTACATTGGTCTTGGCATATGCATTCATAAAGTCTATACACTCTTCGGTTGGCTTCAACTGAAGTCTGTACATCGGCATGCATTACTTTAAGTGTGTACAGAGCCGTTTGCGTCATTCATAAAGTCCATACATTCACTGTAGCTTGCTTAGCTGAAGTGTGTACATCCATCGGTCCTTAGTTGGGCCAAGTCTATACATTGGCAGCACTGTGCAAGTCTATACATTGGCAGCGTGTCTGTGTTTCAAGCCATTCGTCAAGTCTATACATTCCCAGTCTTTACCTACGTTCAGAAGTCCAAGTCTATACACTGGTAAAGTCCGCACATTGTGCCTTGAAGATGTTCAAGTCTATACATTGGTTTTCACTTCTAAGTTTGTACATTGGCATATGCATTCACTGTAAAGTCTATACATAGCTGCGTCTTATTCAGCGTCTCATATGCATATTTGAGTCAAAGTCTGTACAACCCAAGTCTGTACATCCACTGTCTCACTTGGACTTGAAGTCTATACAGTGGACCGTCTCTGTCAGCGTCTCAAGCTGCAAGTCTGTACAGAGTCTGGCAGCCTACAGTGCATCGTCTCTTCAAGTATGTACAGCCTTGGTGTATGCATCATAAAGTCTAAACATCGTGTGCTTCGAAGCTTTCAAGTCTGTACATGGTCTTGGCTTTTGCATTGAAGTTTATACATTGGTCTTCGCAAAGTCTATACATTGGACTGTGCTTCGCAAAAAATATTCATTGGACTGTACTCGTAAAGTCTATACATCCATCAGTTCTTAGTTGGGCCAAGTCTGTACATTGGTGGCTAAAGTCTATACATCGCTAAGTCTGCACATCGTAGTGTTCACGCTTTTCAAGTTCCTCAGAGTCTGTATAACCAGCTCTGTCACTTAGCACCTCATCAAGTCTGTACATACTTAGGCTGCATAACATAAGTCTATACATCCGAACGATAGCTAGGCATTCAGCAAGTCTATACACTACGTTCATGCATTGTTCTCATCGAAGTCTATACATTGAAGTCTATACATTCAGATGAACTTGGAATTTGACGACCACCAGAAGTGGCGTCACTTTTGAATCAAACGCCTAGGAAGAAGGCGTCTTTTACGTTGTGCATACTTTGATGCCAGAACCTAGTCTATACATTGTGTGCATCTGCTATCAAGTCTGTACATTTTAACTGCATGCCTGAGCATCCTTTATCGTTGTGCGTACTTAGTCAAATGCCAAGTCTGAACATTGCTTCAGCGTTGCCTTCAGCCAAAGTCCATACATGGTCAGACAGCCTGCACAGCTAGTATATACATCCTCTGCCAGCCTACACGCAGCCAAGTCTATACATCGACTGGCAGTCTTCAGCAAAGTCTGAACATTGCATCATTGTGTATGCATTGCTTTCTTCAAGTCTATACACTACATCATATGCATACTGTAGCATGTGTCAACAAGTCTATACACTGCATCATATATTCATATTACAGCATGTGGTAAGAAGTCTGTACACTCGTCTTGCCTCACACGATCAACTCTGTACAGCCATCCATGCTTGCCTTGCTTGCTGAATGAAGTCTGAACATTGCCTTCAGCTGATACTGTCTTCGACTGATTAACTGACATGATTGTTGGACGAGGTTAATGTGTCTGGGCACATGACCCGAGGTGGGCACCTGGCACGTGATCCAAGAAGCTAAGATGTTGACACGTGGTAGCATCAATTGGGCGGGAGAAGTGGAAAGCACACGCCCTAGCACCTGCTGAAGCTGATATAAATAGAAGTCTTCGTCCACTGAAGAGAAAAAATGAAGTGAGAAAAAGTAAAAAAAAAAAGGACTGATCGAGCAAGAGAGATCGAGAGAGTAAAAGAGTAGAAGAAGAAGAGAGCAGCAGAGAGCTCGTGGAGGAGAAGAAAGAAGACTCTATTGAAGATCTGTTTCTGCTGGACCGTGGATCAAATCCAGGCCAGCCAGCTCCGTTGAGAGCCATCTGTGTGCTTCATCCTTTACAGCTTATAGTCGATGTGTTTTCTTTTATCATTTCTTGCTTTTCCTTTCGTTACTCTGATTACTATTGTTCTTCCGATCCTCAGTAGTGAGGTCGGGTTCCTCCTGTGGACTCAGGAGAAGTGAGATTTGTCTCCGGTTCTGGGCTTGTGGGTTACAAGTCCAGGGGTCCCTCCTGGTCTGGAGGAACAGAGGTCTGTGACCTCTGGTTTGATGGTGACGGGGAGTCACTAGTGTGTCCCCTCCTGGTCTGGAGGAAGAGAGAATTCGGTCTCTGGTTTCCAAGTGGCTGGGAGTCACTTGGGGTGTCCCTCCGGTCTGGAAGAAGAGGGGTGGTTGTTCCCCTGGTCAAGCTGTGTGGCAGCATTCTGTTCGCAGACTGAGTCTGCAGTTTCTAGCTTGTACTAGTGGAAGCCTCACTCCGGTTGGGAGTGAGGGGTGGATGTAGGTCTGGAGGACCGAACCACCTAAAAAATTATATGTGCAGTGGTTTGCCTTGTGTGTTAGCTCCATGTCTTCTACCACCTTTCACAGATTGTCTGAGCGTTCATATTGCTATCTTGCAGTAGGTTGATTACCTTCTCCCGCTTCCACTAGTTGATTGTTTAGGCGCGAGATAGATGTTTGTTCTTCGGTTCAAAAGAGATTCTGATTAGTTATCCAGTTTGTCTATCTTGTTCTAGTTAGTGTTCTAGTTTTCATTGATTGAAAAGTTTTAAGGGTGGGATTCATTCACCCCCCCTCTAAATCCAGCGCACCGATCCTATCATCCAAGTGGTATCAAACTTTAGTTCTGTTTGCTGATGTCAAAGGGGGAGAAGTTTGATATTGAGTCATCAATTATGGGAGCTGTGTGGTCAGATTGGGGAGAATGTTGTGTTCCTAATGCATGCTAATGTTATATTGTTATGTTCCGGATGCACAATGCATGCTTCTATGAAATTGAATTTGGTCATAATTGTCATATAATGACTCATAGTGTTACCATCATCAAAAAGGGGGAGAATGTTGTATCCCTGTGATTTTGATGATGTCAAACTATGACTCATTTATGAGTCTTTTATTATTCTGATAATGTCAACTTTACATTTTTTTGATGTTGACAGTTTTCTTCTTGAATTTGATACAAAGATCAAGTTGACAGTTTTTCTGAAGTTCAGCAGGAATGTCAAAAAATGGTCAATCAGGTTCACAAATATCTCACTAAGAGCATTAATGTTTTGGAGTCAACTAAAAGCCAAGAAAAGCTCCTCCAAGATGGAGTCGACTCCATGGTGAAAGGGACTCGACACAACAAGCACTTCAACGCTAATTTGTAAAGAGACTTGAAGATAGCATCGACGCAACCAATACCTAGAGTCGACACACTAGAAGAATGAGCAGCAGTAGTTGTCAAGCCAGAAACCATATGGAGTCGACCCGGTGGCCAAATGGAGTCGACGGGATCAGCCAAGTTTTGTTCAAAAATGAGCAAGTGTCGACTCTTAGAGTCGACCCCAGAATTCAAGAGCTCTATCTGGCATCTACAACATCAATGGAGTCTACGCACAGGTGATATGGTGTCGACACAACAAGGCTTAGCAAGAAGATCTACGTGCAGCTGCAGTCAAGCTATCAACAGTGGAGTCGACGCAATGAGGTTATGGGTCGACGCAATGATCTGTATCTACATTTGATATAACAACACGTGAACAACTCGATGAAAATCACGTGGATTCGAACTTAATCATTAGAACAGATCCCTAGGACACCTGGGATACTTCCGGAAGGGAATATTCTCTGGGACAAGTGGCCCAATGATATTTTAGATTGAAGATTATGTCATTTCAGAAAATGGGTCATCCTCTACCTATATAATAGAGCCCTCTCCGTGAGAAGAAGAAAGAGGCGACTGGAGGGCTGCAATAGAAAGACTGCAAGGGTTGAAAAGAGAAGAGCTGCGTAGGTTATTGAAGGGGTTCTAGGTAGTCCAGTTCGAAGAACATATTGAGAGAAAAATCTGAGAGAAGAAGAAGAGAAAGAGAGAGCAAGATCGAGAGCCCAGATTTGTAGACCCAGTTCAAGTGAGAGCTATATCACAGTGCAGTCGAGTTTATACTTGAAGATCTGTCTAAAGATTGGCCTCGTGGATCAAATCCAGAGCCATCCTACTCCTTGGATCTATATTTTCCTTTGCTTTCCGTTGTGCTTTTTTTGTGCTTTTTCATTTCTATCTTGTAATTTTGATACCCTATTCTGGGTTAGGTTTCCCTTTAAGGTATCAGAGGAAGGGAGAATTGATTCTACGGGGTTGCCTTCTGAGCTTTTAGAAGAAGGCAGAATTGGTTCTCTGGGGTTCCTTCTGAGTTTTCAGAAGATAGGAGGATTGGTTCCTCCGGTCACTGCATGTGGTAGTGGTACTGATCTTGCTTGGTGCAAGATCAGGAGTTGAGGGATTTGCCTCCCTCGGTTTAAGCTATGTAATCAGTGTCTGTTGCAGATTGAGTCTACGTTCTTGCTTGGTGCAAGGAAATCCTCACTCAGTTTGAGTGGGGGGTGGATGTAGATATGCGAAATGCAGATCGAACCAACTAAAAATCTCTAGTGCACTGTGGCTTATTTCTTGTGTGATTGCTTTCTCTCTCCGATCTGCAATTACAGGAATGAATGCTTCGGATTGAGTCAGTTTAAACTGGTATATCAAAGGTGTGGTCTCACATCTTGCGAGAGGAGAGTTTCTAGACTCAACCCTCCGCCTAGTACCAGTTCATTTGAGTAAGTGCTCCTGGATGTTTACAGCTGAATGATAACTTGCTTGATCTTAGTTTAATGTCTGTTCAGTTAAACTTAATCTGCCATGTGTTCGACAGTAGTTTTGTCAGAATCATTAAGTGTTAAATTGATTTCTGTTTGAGCAGTTTTGTGAAGGCCATAATTTGTTTGAGTTAATTTTAGTTTATGTTTAGCACTGTTACTATCTTTTAAGTGTCCACAATGGTTCTGGCAGAAGCATTAACTGCTGAGTTGATCCTTGGTTCATTAGTTCTGTCTGAGATCTCTTGATCAGTTCAGCACTGAAATACTGCCAAGTGTTCGAGGTTGATTCTGTCGAAACCTATAACCATTGAATTGATGTCTGTTACATTATTTTAGTCAAACATCTGATTGCTTATTAAATTCTAATTTCTATTCATTTAAGTAAAGAGAATTCTGAAATATTGATTTTAGTCCTGTTTGAATTGGTCGTTTTTAATTTGGGCATAAATTCCTAAAGGGGTCTATTCACCCCCCCTCTAGATCCCACTGTGCACCTAACAGATATATGTGAAGAAGCTTTGGGTACCTATTTCAGATTCTTATCATTTTTAGCTTGTTTTGTGGTTGAGTGTTTGTTAGATGGAATGATTGGGTAAGTTTCTAGTTTTCTTGCTTTCACAAATTTTGACAACGGATATTTTTTAAATGGGTTTGATGGAGGTTCATTTTTAAGTTTCTTGTATCCAATACCTTATTTTTTGAAATTCCTTATATGATAGTTTACGTCTTTTAATCCTTTCTTACCTTTAGTAAATATTTCTACTATCTTTTTGAGATAGGCTTCACTTTCTTTAATTTTGGTAATTTCGAATTCTTTTACTAGTAGTTCATCATTTTTATTTTTGATGATATCTATGTTATCAAATATTTCAGTAGTACTGGCTATTAATTCTTCTTGACATTCTTTTAATTCTTCTTCCATCTTTTTCTTTTTCTTAATTAATATATCAATTGACTTGCTAAAGAATTATAGTGAGTACATTTTCCATCTTTTAGTCTCTGATACTCTTTTTTAAGAAGTTTAAGTTTTTTATTTACTATTTTAAAATTTTCATACAATTCTTCTAAAGCTTCTTTTAATGAATATTTTGAATCTAATTCTGAGCTTGAGTTAAAACTATATACATGTTCCCCGTCGTTGGCCATCAAGACCAGGTTAGCTTCTTCTTCTGATTATGTGAAGAGCAGGAGGTGGAGTCTTGATCATCCTAGGCCGCAACCATGGCCTTCCTTTTAAAGTGCTTCTTATGCTTCTTGGAGTTGTCTGGCTTCTTCCAATCTGTAGCTTTCTCTGTGTATTTTCTGAGTTTTGGACATTCTACTCTTAGATGTCCTAGTTTGCTACACTCATAGCATATAACTTCCTCTTTCTTGTGAGCCTCATCTTTGAAGTGTTTCTTCTTCTTTTGGATTTTGGTGCTCTAGCCTTGCTTCTGCAGCTTCTTTCTTCTCATGATTCTCAATAGTCTTCTAGATAGCATAGCTGCCTCATCATCAGAATCTACAGACGTTTCTTCATCTTCCTCTGATTCAGGCTTGGATTCTTCAACCTTGAGTGCATTGCTACTTCTGCTGGTTGAGGTTTCTCCCAGTCTCTACATATTTATTTCATGGGCCATAAGTGACCCTATCTATTGTGTATATTGTGTTTTGATGATGTCCTACTATAAGTCATTGGCCAATTATTCAAGACACTCATGAATCATCACTTTATTTGGCTAGGTATAAAGGAGCTTAACAAACTTTAAGGGCTGCGTCGATGCCACCATGAAGCCGCGTCAACTCCGTTGCTCAAAAAGGAAGGGAAAAGCCCAAGCAGCTCTTAGCACCATCGACCCCATTGCAAGGCTAAGTCGACTCCTTTTCTCACCAAGGGAAGAACAGCCAAGGCGAACACTCAACTGCGTCGACCTCTCGGCCTCACTGCATCGACTCTAGACGTAGTTCTAGCAAGCACTCAAGCAGCCCTCAACGCTATGTCGACCCCATCAACTCAGGGTGTCGGCGCAAGGTCCTCCCAAAAGCCGTTGTAGAAGCATGTTTCAAAGGATGCATCGATGCACCCCTTCAGTAGCGTCGACACTATCAAGGTCAGCTTGCAAGCGGTACAGGCGGGAAACTGGCTACGTCGACCCCAGACCTTAACGGCGTCAACTCCTCTAAGCAAAAGATATAATAGCCCAAGCAATCCCGCAACGCTGCGTCGACCCCATCAACTTAGGGCGTTAACGCAAGGAGGTTCCCAGAAGCCGTTTCAAGCTCGCCCTCAATGGCTGAGTCGATGCAATGACATTGCTACGTCGACGAACCTGAAGCTTCCTTAGACAAATTCTGTCAAATCTCCCACATTTCAAAGACCATACAGTGACCAAAGACAAGCGACGTAAACCTCTAAAAACATATTTTTTGAGGTTTGGGAAGGGCTCCTAGGATAGATACTATCCTTGTCATCATAAGGTTAGCGGAACAGCTTTTTGGTCAAAGGATCTATCAGTTAGATATTGTAGGAAAAGTCACCTTTCATTGTAACCTCCCTTTTGCACCTAGCCAATCAAAGTTGGGTCCAAGAAAGTTTCTAGGACAGAAGGACGTCCTTCCTAGAGTCAGCCAATGAGGAAGAAGGTGATGCATGTCTCCTGTTCAAACAACACCTTTTATATTCTAGCCAATCAAATGGGAGATCCTTGGAGAGAAATTTTCTACTGCTTGCAGCTATAAATAGGATGCCCCCCTTGCATGATTTGATGATGTTGCCGTTGTTGCTGGTGGAGCCTAGAGAAGACTTGGGCGTGAAGACTAGAGAGAAAAGAAAAAGAAAGAGTGCCCGTCCTGAGCTTCCAGGAGATGATCTGAGAGGAAGAGCAGGAGAAAGTGTCCAGCCAAAAACCAGTCAGCCGTGTTTTTCAGTCTTGATCTGCTTTGCAGTCTTGTTGAGTTTCTCATTCTGCTAAAGTTCAGTTCTTGTTTCTTCTATTTTGTTTTCTTAATCTCAAAACTCCTTTGTGTGTGGGGAGTCATCCCTATCTGAGCTCCGTGTTGCAGCGTGTGCTTTTGGTCTTTTTGTCTTTCCTTTTACTTGGGCGTGTCCCAGTGTGCTGCGTGTCACAGTGTGAGGAGCGTGCTCCTCGTGTATGTGTGTGTGTGTGAGAGGCTTGTCCCCGTGTTCTGCTAGGTTATCCAGCGTGTGTGTGTCTCTTTTGGCCAAAGAGTGGAAGCCTCACCAAGTTGGTGAGGGGTGGACGTAGGCGTGCTTGGTAGTAACCGAACCACCTTAAAATTCCTGGTGTTGTGGCTTGATGCTTGATGTCCATTTCATCTATCCCTTCTTAACATATATTCTGAGTTATCAAGTGTATCACGCTTCATTCACTGATAGCGTTCCACGTCCTAGTTCAGCCCTACATTCGTTTTGGTTCCACGGTCTGTTGTCTTGCTATTTTATCAAACTGGGCAAAGGATTGAGTGTAGGATCTATTCACCCCCCCCTTTAGATCCTCTCATACCATTCAACAGTTGGTATCAAAGTAGGTTCCCTAGAAATGTGGTCCAACGACCAGGGGAGATTCGACGGGAATGTGCCTCGCAGCTACATAGCTGAGGGCCATGCCATCAATCGACCTCCATTCTTCGATGGAACAAACTACTTGTACTAGAAAAATAGAATGGAAGTGTTTCTTCGTGCCCGAGATCATTTGATCTGGCGTGTTGTTAGTAGAGGTCCTTTTGTTCTACCAGAGGTGGATGATACTTGGACCCCTGACCAGGTTATGAAATCCACATTTAATTGGAGCACAATGAGTATAATGCAGTGCGCTATCCACCCTACAGAATACTCAAGAGTATCCACTTGCAAATCTGCAAAAGAAATATGGGATAGGCTTGAGCTAATCTATGAGGGGACATCTGAGGTAAGGGCCACCAAGGCCAACATGTTGATTTCTTATTACGAAATGTTCAGAATGAACCCGACGAATCTATTTCTGAAATGTATGCAAGATTCGCCTAATTAACAAATTGCTTAAAACTTCTGGGAAAAGAATACACTGACAGTGAACTGGTTATGAATATCCTTAGATCTCTCACCCCAGTGTGGCACACTAAGGCCACTATTATTGAGGACTCAAAGGACTTGTCTGTAATGATAGTTGACGCACTGATAGGTTCGCTCATGACATATGAGATCAACCTGAAGAGAAGTGAGGAAGATGCCAAGCACAAGAAGACTGCTGCTCTCAAGGTTTCTGAAGGCACAGATGGATCTGAAGAAGATGATGAAGACAACATCCCAGAGGCAAGCCTAGCTGACCATGCCTTGCTCACTAGGCAATTCAATAAGTTCTTGAGAAAAGGAGGTAAATTTCAGAAGAAGAAGAGGACACCATAGGTAAGTAGAACTCCCAATCTGAAATCAGCTCAAATTAGGAAATCTGACAATGTTATCTGCTATCAATGTAAGAAAGCAATACATATGCGAGGAGAATGTCCTAAGCTGCTCTCGCAAATGTCCAAGGCGAAGGGAAAGATGCCCAAGGCAATGGTCTGCACTTGGAGCGGTGACGAGGAGGAAGATGAAAGCTTCTCCACATTCGGAGATGAGGATGATTTATGTTTAATGGCAGATGAAGATCAGGTAAGCACCCCTTTTGAAAACTTTTCAATTGAAGAATGGGAAGATGCATATGCTGATTTGCTTGAAAAGTATGAGATGTATAAAAAGAAAAACAAGCAGCTAAAAAGGAAAATTAATGCTTTAGCTCATGACAATCCTGTTAACAAGGATCTGGAGACCCTAAGAATAGAAAATGAAGAGTTAAAGAAACAAATCAAGCAATCTGAATTCAACTACTTAGAACTAATAAGCTCAAAAGGAGAAAGTGAAGAACTCAGAAAACAATTAAGTCAAGTCAATTTGAGATGCCAAGAGTGTGAAAAGCAAAGTCAACTTAGTCTTGAAAAATCTGAAGCAATAAAAGATGTTAATGATGAAATGCAGAAAAGTCTTGAGAAGGCAGAAAAAGAATTGAAGGACAAGCAATTTGTCCTAGAAAGAATGACTCGGGGTAAATCCAACCTAGATGCTCTCTTAGGCACTAGAGTTAATTTCAGGAAGGAAGGGTTAGGATTCAACCCCTCTGAAAAAAGGCCTTTTGAATTTAAGACTATCTCATTTTGTCGTAAAAAAGGAAAGGGTAAGCTAATCATGGAAGAGCCAACAAGGCAGAGTGTCTCTGAGCCCAGAACACTCAAAACTCAAAATTTTCAAAGACAAGGACAAAACATCAAAAATCAAAAAGGAAACATTCAAGCTCATCATAAGAAACCAGCTGAACACTCAGGTCGACACATTGCACCACCAGGTCGACGCACCTTTGCAAGGCCACACGTTCAACCAAGATTTGCTAGATAGTAAGGTCGACGCACCTGCCAAACAGGTCGACTCAACACCATCCAGCCAGAGTCGGCTAGGCCCCAGGGTCGACGCAATGACCAATCAGGTCGATGCTGTTGGGCATATGTGTAACATGCTTAATTCTATTATTTTGATGATATCTGATTATGACTCATTGATAGGTCTGGCTTGCATTTGATAAACACATTCATACATTTCAAGTCATTATAAGCAAAGAATAAGAAATCAAGAATGGCATAGAAATCGAGGCAACTCGATGCACAAGAATCAAGGCAGGTCATTATAAGTAAAGAATAAGAAATCAAGAATGGCATAGAAATCGAGGCAATTGGATGCACAGGAATCAAGGTAGGTGTGTGTGATTGGTGCATGAAAATCAAGGCAACAGACTGCACATAAGTTCATGCAGTAAGGTCGGTGCAGCGACTACTGTTCAAACTGACAAGTCGATGCACATTCAAGCATTCAAGAGGTAAGGTCGGTGCACATGCCAACGACCTGCAACTAAGGTCGATGCACATTATGCCAGCACAAGCCAAGGTCGGTGCACCTTCTACCGTTCTGACCACTAAGGTCGATGCACCTCAGAGCAAAGGTCGATGTACGCTGCTGAAGGTCTGTGCACATGTGCAAGTGAAGGTTGGTGCATGCTTGCTTTCGATGTAGCAAGGTCTGTGCATGTTTTTGTCTTCAACGATTACAAGGTCTGTGCACATTGATGCATTGAACCAGAAGGTCGGTGCACATGTTCCTTTAAGTTCGATCAGAAGGTCGATGCACACATGCATTTTGGACTACTAAGGTCGATGCACATCAGCACTTCAAGAACAAAGGTCGATGCACATTGTGCCTGTGCAGAACACAGGTCAATGCACATGCTGAAGTCTTGTACTAGCGTCGGTGCACCTTATGAAGCCATCCAAATAAAGGTCGACCTCAGTCAGCTTCCAAAAACCCAACTGGCGATTGACTAAAGAAATGTCGACACTTCCATCACAGAAGGTTGACACCTTGGGCTTCCAGAGACCGTTATATAACAAGTTTGCATCAGACGTGTCGACACCTTCATCTCAGCAAGTCGACACCTCTGTTCTTCCAGAAGCCTTCAAGCTACTTTTCTGTCAAGTCAATGAAAATCCGGAGAGAGAAAATAGGTACCGTAAATCACTAAAATCATGGAATTCGAGGTATGGAATATGCTCCCATGTTTGACTTTTGCTCTAGTCATCATTACCCTACCAAAAGACACTTTTGGCGGCAGCTATGTTAGTACCCATACCTGGGACATGACCTTGTCAGGACCACCTTTCTGCTGTCATTAAATGGGATATGGTCCTAGAATAGTACAGAGAGCATAAAGTCAACTAGAGCCAATAGGAAAGTAGACAACAAGATATTCTGCTCTGAGGGTCATTAAATGCTCATATTTTGGAGATCAAGAATGGTCTTTATCAAGCACTTTCTGTGGGCTATCAAAAAAGATGGTGTCGAAAACACTCTTTCTTGTCCATGCTGGACCAATTAAAGAACAGATTTTTGGAGGGAAAATCTTCTCTTCTAGGCACACATATCCATGCAAGGTGCTATACCAAGCGGCTTGCATCTGAAGAATAAAAGGGACAAATAAGGTGGGAGCAGGGCAAGGAGAGGTTGCACAAGTATAAATACGCTGCCGTGATTGTGAGTGCACATCATTGGAGAATAGCAGGAGCAAGCGATAGTGTGAGCAAGCAAGTGAAGAAGAAGAAGAAGAAGATCAAAGGCTGAACTGAAGATCTCTTCCTTCTGCTTGTTGCTTTACAAAGATAAAGCCATGGTCAAGAAGCAGCAGATTTCCACGCAGTAGCTCAAGCTCTCCTTATCTCAGACAAAGGACTTTTGCATCTAGCAATTAGCATCACTCTTCCTGTCTGAGGTTCCAATTTTATTCTCTTTAGTTTGATCCTATTTAAAGTAATTTTCAACCATCCCTATCGGTGTGTGTAGGAATACAGACGGAGGTGTGTTCCGATCTGTGGTGAATCATTCACGTCGATTTGTGTGCAGGAAGATAGATAGAGGGTGTTCTCTGGTCTGTGGTTTGGGGCCCGTCCCCGGTTGAGCTGTGTAACATCTTGTTAGTGTTGCGGCACTAGGGAAGCCTCACTTGGTTTGAGTGAGGGGTGGACGTTGGACTTGGGTTTGAGTCTGAACCACCTTAAAGCCCTTGATTCAAGTGGTTTGGTTGTGTGATTCCCGTGCGCTAGATGTTTTGTTAGGCCGTTGCTCATCCTTATCCTTGCATAGTGAGCTTTAGGCTCTTGCTCATTCTCTGCTTCTATTATTCCACTTGCTCACTGTTTGTATCTCCAAAAAGAGGTGCAGATCTATTCACCCCTCCCTTCTAGATCAGCCATTCCCACACAACACGTGGTATCAGAGCCAAACTCTCATGATGGGGTCCAATGACCTTGAGAGAAATGGTGGAATGACGTCCAAGGGTCTTATGCCCGAAGGACATTCTGTTAACAGACTGCCCTACTTCATTGGATCTAACTACCCTTATTGGAAAAATCGTATACAGGTGTTTATCAGCGCTCAAGATTATGAGCTCTGGCGAGTTATTAGCAAAGGCCCCTATGAGCTTCCAGAAGATGAAGATGTCTTGACTAAGGAGCACATAAGAAGATCAACAGTCAACTGGAGTTCTAAGCACATCATGCAGTGCTCTCTTCATCCAGTTGAATTTTCAAGAGTATCAACTTGTGCAACAGCAAAAGAGATGTGGGATCGCTTGGAGGTAATTATATGAAGGCACATCTCAGGGGCGTGAAACTAAGGCCAACATTTTAATTTCTGAGTATGAAATGTTAAGAATGAAGCCTGATGAGTCCATTCAAGATATGTATGCTCGTTTAACTACGCTCACAAATAGTTTAACTGATCTGGGAAAGAAATATACAGAGCAGGACGTAGTGAGAAAAGTTTTGCGATCATTAACCCCGGCATGGCATACCAAGGCTACAGTGGTTGAAGAGTCCAGAGATCTATCAACCACCAAGGTGGAAGAGCTCATAGGGTCACTCATAACCTATGAGATTAACTTGAAGAACAAGGAGATAGAAGTGACCAAGAGGAAGCCTTTGGCTCTGAAGGCCAGACCTAGTTGCCAATCTACCTCCGAGGAAAGTGAGACTTCTACCAGTGAGCAAGATGAGGATCAAGTGGCCATGCTCACATGTAAGTTCAGAAGCTTTCTGAGAAAAGAAGGTAAGGGCTTCATGAAAAGGAAGCCACTGGTAAAGCAAGGTTATAGATCGAGCTCTAAAAATTTTAGGAAAGTTGACAGGATTATTTGTTACTCTTGCAACAAACAAGGATATATAAAGATTGAGTGTCCTGAAAGGGTAAAGAAGGCTGGCCAATGGAAAGGGAAAAAATAACAAAGCCATGGTATGCACGTGGAGTGATGAGGAGGAAGATGATGATGAAACAAGCTCCACGGAGAAGGAAAAGGAAAACTTCTGCCTAATGGCTAAAGGAGACTAAGAATATGAGGGAAATTCTCCTTTTGAGCACTACACTGCTAGTGATTGGGAAGAAGCCTACATAGAACTCATGGATAAGTATGAAATGTATAATAAGGAAAACAAAGTCTTGAAAAAGAAAATTAACTCAACTATGCATGATCAAAGCATGAATGATAAGATTGTCTCCTTGGAATATGAGATTGAAGATCTAAAAAAATCGATTGAAGATCTAGATGATGGTAGAAAAGAAATGGCTGACTTAGAAGTTGAAAATGAAGACTTAAGAAATGAAATTGATGAAATAAAAATGAAGATGTAAAGTTATGAAAATGATAGCAAACTGTGCAATGAAAAATATGAAGCTGTCAAGTAAGTCAATTCTCAACTTCTTGAAAACATTTAAAAACTACAGAAAGAACTTAATGACAAATAGCAATCCTTGGAAAAGTT
Source organism: Amorphophallus konjac (assembly GCA_022559845.1). Taxonomy (NCBI): domain Eukaryota; kingdom Viridiplantae; phylum Streptophyta; class Magnoliopsida; order Alismatales; family Araceae; genus Amorphophallus; species Amorphophallus konjac. The sequence goes on from CM040125.1 coordinate 186,758,089, forward strand.
TGTAGAAAACCTAGATGTATTGCTAGGTACAAAAATGAACTTCAACAAGGAAGGGTTGGGTTTTAATTCCACAAATAAAAAGCAAGTTGGTTTGAAAACTGTCACCTTTGTATCCTCCACTAGTGCTTCCACCTCAAACAAAAAACCCATCCAAAATCAAGAAAAATCAACCAACAAGGGAAAAGAAAAGGTTGAATCAGTTGAAGTGATAACTCCTGGATCCTCCAAGAAAATCTTTCAAAACAACCAGGCATGTCAACCTTATTCATAGCACATGCCTGCACATCCTCAAAATAGAAATGACACAGGTCAAAACTTCACCCAGCACAAGTCTACACACACTAAAAGTAGAAAAAGTCAGAAGGGCAGCACATGTCAACACCATCCTAAGCCAAGGTCGACACCTTCTTGGTCATCACCCAATCAGGCTGCTAGAAACGCCCCAACAGGTTGACACTTTAGTCACAGGAGGTCGACACTTCAGCCAAACATAAACCGTTGTGAATGGGCTGAACAGGGGATAGGTCAACACCCATACCCTCACATGTCGACACCTTCATACTTTTGGGGCAGTCATGACTCATACATACATAGACCTGGTCACACCTACTCTCCTATGGGCCACAACTCCTTCAATCAATCAAAAGCAAGCTATTGGAACCAAAGTCAATCATTCTTAAACTCCCACTACAAGCCAAAGGCTAAAGGCATTCCTAAACAAAAAGCCAATGTGAAAATGGAAAACAAGAATCGAAATTCTCCATCAAGCAAGGAAACCCAATTGAGGAGTAAGATCTGGATTCCTAAGTCTATGATAACATGCCTTCTTGAGATGAATGGTTTGCTGGGACCCAACCATGTATAGGTTCCAAAGGTTGTTGCTTGATTTTCCTTGTAGGAATGTCTTGTAGCCATACACAACAGGTTGTACCTTGATATCGGTTGTACAAGACATATGATAGGAGACAGAACAAAATTCTATCTTTTGGTTGAAAAAGAAGCTGGCCATGTCACCTTTGGAGGGAACAATAAAGGAAAAATAATTGGTTCAAGGAAAGTAGGTAAGAATCCCTCCAATTCAATTGAAAATATTTTATTGGTTGACAGTTTAGAATATAATCTATTGAGTATAAGTCAATTTTGTGATAAAGGCCATAGAGTGATTTTTGATTCTCTCAAATGCAAAATTCTGGAACCAAAATCTGACATTGTTAAATTTTCTGGTAAGAGGGTCAATAATGTCTACATGATTGACTTAGATGATCCAGCACATTTGAACCTATGTCTTGCTGCATCAAAACCTGAACTTGCATGGTTATGGCATCGTAGACTAGGACATGCTAGCTAAAATGTCTTGCATAAACTCATGAAGCATTCAATGGTGAAAGGACTGCCTGAACTTTCATTTAAGCAAGATAATAAAATCTGTGATGCATATGCCCGAGGGAAACAAACAAGAAAATCATTTAAAAATAGATCTTAAAGTCTTTCATCCAAACCACTTGAGCTAATTCATATGGACCTGTTTGGGCCAACTAGAACTGCTAGTCTAAGTGGCAGAAGATTTGGCTATGTCTTAGTGGATGATTTCTCTAGATTCACATGGGTATTCTTCCTTACGCACAAAAATGATGTCTTTGAAGAATTTCAGGCACTCTACAAGAAGATAAAGCAAGACAGTGGGTTCAAAGTTTCTAACATTCAATCAGATCATGGTGGTGAATTTGACAATGCTGACTTATATGATTTTTGCAAGGCTGAAGGAATATCACACAGATTTTCATCACCTAGGACCCTTGAGCAAAATGGGTAGTCGAGAGGAGAAACCGAACACTCATAGAAATGGCTAGAACCATGCTGGCTGGAAGACAACTTCCTAAGAGATTTTGGGCTGAGGCGGTAAATACAGCATGCTACATCATTAACCGATCTATGATAAAGCCTCACACCAAAAAGACTCCTTATGAGTTATACAAAGGTAAGAAGCCTTCTCTGTCTCATATCAAGGTGTTCGGTTCTAAATGCTTCATACATAATAATGACAAAAGAGAATTGGATATGTTTGAGCCCAAAAGTGATCAAGGTATATTTCTTGGCTATTCTGATAGATCTAGGGCCTTCATAATTTACAATATTAAAACTCTAGTTGTGGATGAATATCCCCATGTCACTTTTGATGAACTAAATGATGATGCTAATAGTGACAAACCTTGTAAGGAAAATGACGAAGTTCCTATCAACAAAGGAAAAACATGATCCTCCACAAGAAGAGACAATAGGAAATGATGACTTGGGGGAATCAAGCAAAACAAGAGATCAAGCTACCGGTGAAGGTAATGACTCTATCGATATTAGAGTTATTAAAGATCATCCCTAGGAAAAAGTCATAGGCAGTTTGAATGACCCACCTAGAACCAGGTCACATTTCATAATTGTTGAAGAATTATATCAGATTGATCTTGTCTCACAAATTGAACCAAAAAATATTAAAGAAATATTGAAAGATGAAAACTGGATAAATTCCATGCAAGATGAATTAAATCAGTTTGAAAGAAATAATGTTTGGCATCTTGTTCCTAGACCATCATCAAAATCTGTCATAGGCACCAGATGGGTCTTTAGGAACAAACTTAGTGAAGATGGAAAGATAATAAGAAATAAGGCTAGATTGGTGGCTCAGGGCTATAATCAAGAATTTGGAATAGATTTTGAAGAATCCTTTGCCCTTGTAGCTAGACTTGAAGCCATTAGAATTTTACTTGCATTTGCATGTTCATATGAAATTAAATTGCAACAATAGGATGTAAAGAGTGCCTTCTTGAATGGCTTAATCAAGGAAAAAGTATATGTAGAGCAACCCCCTGGTTTTGAAAATTTCAATCATGAAGATTATGTTTCTAAACTGGACATGGCACTCTACGGCTTGAAGCAAGCACCAAGAGCTTGGTATGATAGACTAAGCTTATTCCTCATCGAGAAAGGGTACACAAGAGGTAAAGTAGATCAAACACTCTTCACCAAAAAGCAAGGTAAAGACATCTTGATTGTTCAAATTTATGTTGATGATATTGTATTTGGATCCACAAAATCTGAAATGTGTGAGGAATTTACAAATCTTATGACTAGTGAGTTCGAGATGAGTTTAATGGGTGAACTTCAATTCTTCCTCGGCCTGCAGATCAGTCAAAGTGCAGATGGGTGCTTCATAAATCAAGCTAAATACATCAAGGAGATGTTAAAAAGGTTTGATATGATAGAGTGTAAGACAATTGCAACTCCTATGGCAACCTCTACATCACTAGATGCAGATGAGAAATGTAATTTTGTGAATGCAAAAACCTACAGAGGTATGATTGGTTCACTGCTATATTTAACTATATCTAGACCAGATATCCAGTTCAGTGTATGCCTATGTGCTAGATTTCAAGATAGTCCAAGAGAATCCCACTTGATTGCCGTCAAACGTATCCTTAGATATCTTGCCGGGACTCAAGACTTAGGATTGTGGTATCCGTCATCCTGTGAGCTTTCACTTATTTCCTATTCATATGCGGACTATGCTAGATGCAAACTGGATCGTAAGAGCACTAGTGGCTATTAGCAATTTCTGGGCGGGTGTTTAGTTTCTTGGGCCTCCAAGAAACAACACTCGGTTGCCCTCTCAACCGCAGAGGTAGAATATGTTGCTGCGGGGAGTTGTGGCACCCAAGTGTTGTGGATTAAACACCAACTCCAAGACTACTTAGTGGATCTTGGTTGTGCCCCAATTCTATGTGATAACACTAGTGCAATCAATCTTGCTAAAAATTTAGTCCAGTACTCTAGGACTAAGCACATTAAAATTATACATCACTTTATTAGAGATGAGGTTTTTAAGAAAAAATTTAAGTTGCACTTTGTTGATACATTGAATCAAGTTGCTGACATCTTTACCAAGCCTTTGTGTAATGTCAGGTTTTCAACGCTTAGAAGATAGCTTGGTCTATGTAGATCTCAAGTCAACAAAAAAATGAAATTATCTTGATATCTCTCACTGATGTTGTTTTTGTTGCACTGAAAATCTGATGCATATGTTTTTCATGTATATACATGTCCTCATGCATTACCATGCATTGTATAAAAAGTCCATGCTCATAGTGCATTGCATTGCTTACTGCATCTTCCATAATTGACCATGGTGTAGACACGCTAAAATTGACGCTATGTTGATCAAATCTCATGTCACTATGTTGACGCCCCAAAGTGAACTTCAATACATTTATAATATGAAGTTTTTCTATTTTTATGTGTTTTTTGGTTTGTTCTTGTATTTTTGTGATTCGCGACCTGAAGAGGGGCATTATTTTAAAAGTGACCTTACCTAGGGCGTGTTCAAAAGAAAGGACGACCAAATGTCAGGGCGTCAATTCCTGGTATTATCCGGTTTCAAAATAAATTCCAAATACTGATTGGCGTCCTTCCTCAGGGCGTGTTTTCAAGTAACACCTTTATCTCAGGCGTTTTCTCATAATTTTTTAAATAAAGAAAGTTTTATTGCTAAATTTAAATCCAAGAAGTGACGCCTTTGTTAGGGTCGTATTTTTGAGTAACGTCTTGATGTAGGTCGTCAATTTAGAATTTGACGCCCTTTTCAAGGTCGTGTTTTATTCTTCAAAGTCGTGTTTGAGTATGCCTTTCCTGAATAGTTCCTTGCCTCCAATGGTCTCCTTGCTTGGATTGAAACTAGAGTCCTGCCTTCATTGATCATTGCCCGTCCTTATCTTCCTAAAATTGAGTTTATCTTCGGTTAAAACCCTATATAAAGGAGCTCTGGTCGATCTTGTGTAAGGTTAACAACAACGAATAATGTGCTGACCATTAGAGAAGGTTACAGATATACGAGAGAAAGAAGCAGAGAGCAGTTTTTTTTAACTTTGTGCGTGCAGAGAAGAGTCTTTCTCTTCCCTTTGTGCGATCTCTTCCCTCTGCTTCCTCCTGCTGTTTCAGGCGAACCAAAGCTTCACCGTGATTCTCCCCTTTACTATTGTCAGGAACAGCAGGGGCTCCTTCTATTGTTTGTTTATTTTCATCATACCATCACCGTCGATCATCATCCACTGTTTTGTTTTCTTGCTTTAGTATCATATTTCTCCTTTCCCTAACTCTTTAGGGGTTTTTAAAAACCAAAAAAAGAGGTGCGCATGTTGTGTTCTCTTTCATCATCATATCTTCTATTTGGGATTGATACTACATTCACTCTTGGCTGATCCATCTTTTTACTTGTTGTTTTGTCTTTTTGCAAGGGTAATCAACAAGGAAAACCCCCTTCATCGGCCGGCCGATAGAAGGAGGAGGAAGGAATTCACAATCCATCCCGCATCCCACTTATCACCAGGTATCCGCGATCATTTATTTTATTATTGAGGTAACCCCTCTGGCGATCACTCTCCTTTATAGCACCACGTGCTTTCTTTTGTCTTTGTTATCATCTCCACCCTTTTATATATCTCATGTGAGTGGTTTGTTCCACTTGTGTGGATTTATCACGATCTACAAATTGGCGATCACGGTGGGACTTCCACTGTTTTTCTTTTGATTACCATCTCCTATTGGCACCCACGTGTGCCCTTTCCTATTGGCACCCACGTGTGCCCTTTCCCCTTCGGCACCCACGTGTGCCCTTTCCCCTCGGTACCCACGGTACCCCTCCTTTTGTGCCCCACGGGCACCCTCCACCGTGCACACTGCACACTCCCGGGATCAGCCAGTTTGTGATCTGAATTAACGCCTCACCCAGAGGCGCGTTTTAATTTAACGCCTTCATCCAGGGCGTCTGATTTATGTTTAACGTCTTCTGATAAGGCGTGCTTCATCATATCCCCTGCTTTTATTACGCTGTTTGTGGATTCACGCCCTGCCCCAGGGCGTCTCTTTATTGATTAGCGCCTCACATCAAGGCGCGTTTCCAGATTTGACGCCCTCTGACGAAGGCGTCCTTTTCACATATAGCGCCTCACACCAAGGCGCGTTTTCTCCATTGCCTGTGGGATCCCCAGGGATTCATGACAGTCTCAGTGTCGTCCTTTTGTTGATAGAGACCGTGGCTAGGTCGTCTCTTTCCTGTGATTTTACAGAACCCTGCTGCCTTTGCTTATTCATGCTGCATTGATTCTTATATTGATTATTTGGCTATATTGGTGTGTCTGCATATCTTGGCTTGCATCTTGTGGCATTTGGTTGAGAGACCTCCTCTCTCTACACTAGGATTCCACACACCTCTCTTGGAATCGGGACAACCCTCCATTGAGCATTCCGTCTCTTTGGACCGGAAATCCCTTTTCCAAGACCTCCGTAAGTCCCCGCACCCGTGGATTCCCTCACGGACGCCGGGCTGGTTGTACCCTTGAAGTACCCGGAGTATAGAGAACCCATCGTTGGTGAAGAGAGAGAAAGAACCTAGTTGACCCGGAAGTCACACTTGGATAAACTAGGTTTCACTTTGCAAAAGGAGTGAATTATTCTGTAAATTAATCCACTCTAATCTCAAGCATAACACTAAAATTTTACGTTCATCTCAACTTGATTGCATAAATTTGGTTGGATTGATTTGCTTAAAGTTTGCTTGGATTGAGTGCTTTTGTGTGATAACCCCTTTCATAAAGCTTTCCCCCTTCTTAAACATGAAACTCCGTTCAGGTAAGATCATCAACATGGCAGGCTACGGGTATTCATATGATGATGAGGATGAGAATGTTTTTGGTCAATATGAAATCCCCCTCCAAGATTCCATCTATCATGAGGGAAATTACCCTCCTCATTCCCATTATCTGCAAGTTCATGTGGTTGACACCACTTCCAAAGAGGTTGAGCCCTCTCTCAGGCTGTACCTTCCAACACCTCGGGGAATTCTTCCCCATCCATTAATGTCACCGATTTAATTCAAGCTTTGTCTCAGTTAGATGATTCCCAACGGCAGGCTGTCCAGGCCGCTTTGAAAGGGAAGTCCGTTCCCTCTTCCTCCTCTAATCTCCCTCCGGCCGAGAGTGGCCATCACCTCACTAATGACCAGGCGATCTTGCACAAACCTCCTTCCCGTCCACCAACGCCCGCTGTGGCTATGCCGGCCCAACAGGCGAGCTACTCTGCGGTTAGGCACCAGTCTCTCCAACCTCCACGAATTCTACGGACGCCTATACCGCATTCTTTCATTCAAAATCCGGCCCCAGTCGAGTCTGATACTAATATTCTACTGCTTCAGAAGTTGGCTAGCATGGAAGAGCAACTTAAGAAAGTCACTGCGGCCAAGAATGCCCCGGAAATCTCTCTCCCAACACTGCCAGTCTTCCATCTGCCACCATCTGAGATGCCGAATTTTCGGCGATATAATGGCACTGGTAACCCTTTCATTCATTTGAAGGATTTTATGTACGAGACCTCCTTCTGGCAAGACAACAAGGCCTCTTTGGCCTATTTATTCAGGAGATCTTTAGAGGGGCCAGCCCTTGAGTGGTTCTATTCGTTGGATCCCGCTGATGCCAGCGATTTTGATATTGTTCAAAGAAGTTCTTGCAGAAGTATAGAGACCGGGTCGGACCTTCCCTCTCAGTCACAGATCTGGTTGCAGAAAAAATGAAGCCCGAGGAGGATTTCATCATATTTGCTGATAGGTGGCGTTCAATGGCCGAGAAGTTGAAAGACACTTTGGCGGAACAAGAACAAGTTAAGATGATAATTTCCAATGCAACTCCTCAGTTCCGGCACATACTGGCCATGAACAGATTAACAACCATGGAAGAGCTCTATGAAAGAGCTCGTTATATTCAGACACAGATGAAGGATTCGCCCATTATGGGCATGTTTGAGCCGAAGCCACGGCTATTTAAGAAAAGTACAAATGTCAACAACAGCGGGCCCACGACTGAGGGCACAATTGCAAACGAGCAGGTTGGTGTAGTTGGCCACCCCCACCATCAATCTAACCCACGGCCTAACCCACCTCCATCACAAAACCCCCATTTCAACTCCACTCCACAACACCAATTCGCACCCCAACATTCCTTTGCTCACCGCAAAACCAAGCGCCCCGCGCTAACCCTCCAGCTCCGCAACAGTACCACCAGGTACCACCACCTACCAACTATGGCCAACAACAACAACGGAGACCACCACTTGGCCCCAAGAGAGCCCACTACCCTCCACTGCCAGAAAGTCTCCCGGATATTTTCAACGCCTTAATGGCCGCCAACTTGCTCATGTTACCAAGGGAAAGAACAGCGTGGCCCGCTAATGTTGACACATCCCGTTACTGCGCTTTCCATCGCGCACCTGGTCACAACCTTGATCGTTGCTTTCACTTCAGAGATTATATTTATGATCTAAATGACCAGGGCGGCATCAACTGGATGAGATGAGGCAGTTTATTGCTACCATGAAAGAAAGAAGGCCTCCTCGGCAGCAACAGGCTCAGCAGCCACAGCAACCAGCTCCACAGCAGCAACAACAAGCTCCAGCGCCTCAGCAGGATATGGGGATTGTCCACAATCCACTGCCGGAGCACCCGCCAAACCAGCACGTAAACCCTGTCACGTCTCTCCCTGAGGTGGAGAGAGGGCAGGGATGGCATGAAGAAAACGCCTCTGTCGGGGCATTTAATCACAATCAAAATCAACCTCCGCGCCTCTTGCGCACCCTTCTTCTTCTTCTTCTACCCCCCAATTGAGCCGATCCCTTCTGCGCCCCGTTAATCCACCTACCCCACCTATTCTCCAACCTTGCCGGTTTGCCCCCTTCTTACCCGCTTACCACCTCCACAGCCTACACCACAACAAACCCCATCCACCACCAACCCTTCACCACTGCCATCTAGGCCACTCCTTAACCGCCGTCGCCAATGCCCGTTGCACCCGCCACCACTACTCCTCCACCGGCAAGGACCCCTCCACCATCGGCTCCCCCACCTTTTATGCCCAGATCTCTCCTCGTTCCACCCACCAATTCCCCCCGCATTCGGGTATCCCTTTCTACTCCTACGCCTCCTACGGGGGCATCTTTATTGAACTCTTCATCAACACCCCCTGTGGGGGCTCCTTCTTCAAACATTCCTCCACCGCTTATCAACACTAACACACCCTCTTCTTCTTCTAACCCTCCTCCCACACTTGCCCCGATAGAGGCGCGTCAAGGCGTGGCGCCGCTCCGCAGTGGACGGATGTTCCACCGCATTTTTCCACAAAGAGAGTCAGAGCCCGCGCAGGGGCCGCAAGAACAGGAACAAGAACAGGAGTCCATACCAGGCACAGAATATGACTTGATAAAGCATTTGGACCGGACTCCAGCAAGAATTTCAATTCTAGAACTGATCAAGAGGTCGACCACTCATCAGATGGCTCTAAAGGAATATCTGCAGAAAGTCATGGTCAATGAGGACATTCCGGTCGAGCAGATAACCGCAGTCTTAACACCTATTGGCAGTCAACCAGCAATAACTTTTTATGAGCATGAGCTGGCACCAATCTCAGCAAGAAAATATGCTCTATGCATCACAGTTGATATCAATAAGGTGGCTGTACAATAGTGTTTGGTGGACACTGGGGCATCCATCAATGTCTTGCTGCCGAGCACTTTGAAGATGTGCGGCATTCCCGAGAATCTGATTCGGCCATCCACCATAACAGTCACTGCATACGATAACACTAAGAAGCCTCCTCTGGGCATGATAATACTAAAAGTAAGTTTGGGTCCTGCCGCCATCACAGCTGATTTTCATATTCTGGATATGGATCCGACATTTAATGGGATCCTAGGACGCCCCTACATCCAGCAACTCGATGCGGTGCCCTCAACAAATCACCAATGCCTTAAATTTCCACACAAGGGCCGCATTATTAAAGTCACCAGTATGCCAATTCTGCCAGAGGAAGATATACATTTAGCATCATCAGTTCCTTCTATTTGGCCTGCCAACAAGCCGTTGTTATCTGTATTGGACGTCCCTCGCCCACAATCGATGCCATCCGAGACTATCACGACAGTTGCTATGACACCCCTACCTTCCAAGGGGAAGAAGAAGAAAAGCATGATAAATACCCCTGGCTGGAATATTCTAATGAAAATGGGGTATCAAAATGGCAAAGGCCTAGGTGTCAAGCTCCAAGGCAGGATAAGGCCTGTAAAACCTCAGAAATTGATTGCAAGAGGTGGTTTGGGCTACAAAGGGCCAGGCAAAAATGAAGATGAAATGTGGGCAATTATGACATCCACTTTGAAGACTGACTGTCAGCCGCTTACCTAGACATTAAAGACACATTTTGTCACAGGTGGCGTTCAGAATAATGAGCAAACTACAATATTCACTTCCACGCTAGACTGTCAAGATGTTCATGCTAGACAGTTTGCTCGCCATATTGCCCCGCTGGCCACTTACAAAGCCCTGGAGTCTTTGAGACCAGATAAAAGAAGGAAAATGGACGATCCGGAATGTGACTGGTACAGGTGGTTCGATATGCAAGACATTACTATTTCCTTGAGCCGCCTCTTTATGCCGACAGATCCGGAATGGCCGCCGCTCATTCATGATTTAAGTGAGAAACCTGCTGTGATTACAGACAAGAGGCAGTTGCTGAGTGACTACACTGATACTGGAGAGCCAGATATTCTGTTTGAGGAAGGTTTCACTGTGGACAGGCTGTGGGCCGGCCTCTTTTCCCTCACTTCATGCATCTATCTCTGCTTTCATCTTTATATTCTCAACTATTTTCTCGCGTGCCGAGACCACCACCGATTATGATCAATTTCTCTCCAAATTCAATCCAAGTTTCTCTCCCCATTCCTCCTTTGCTCCTCGAGCAATTCTCCAGACTCTCAATTACGCCCCCGCGTGGGCCATCACTGATTCAATTTTTCTCCAAACATTCAATCTCCACTCCTCCTGCTATTCTCCCTTCACATTGCTTTCTTTTAGAAAAAGAGAATAAAAATGAAGATAAAAATAAAAATGAAAATGAAAAAAAATGCCAAAATTCCAACTTTCCAATCCTCCATCTCTATTGAGGAGACCTCCTATTTTTCTCCCGAGTGTGTCCCGACCCAGGGGCCACTCCTTCAAGATTCATTGATAAATCTCTTTTCCCCCTCCGATGAGGGGTCTTCATTTGTATCACCTCCTGTATCCGCTTTCTCACCTCCTTCTTCGTCTAATCAAGCTAGTTGTTCTTCTTCTTCTAATAAAATCCATGGGATGGATTTTCATAAGAAATCCAAGGGTAAGCAAATTCCCCGTAGATTTCTGTTGGAGTTAGCTAGAAGATGCCAGGCTTGTTTAGCTCTACTTGAATTTGTAGAAAATCCGATTATCCTGCCAGATTTGGAATATGAGGATACTGTTGTTGCTTATGAGGGTTTGGGTGTCTACGAGATTATGAATGATGAAGACCCTATTGAAGAGGGGGATGAAAGTTATGAAAAATATGAGGACGAGGCTGATGCCTTTTCTAGTGGCATGAGAAGATTCGACGAACCATCAGCCTCTGTAGAGGAGCCTACCAAAGAAGTTAATTTGGGTACCGAGGAAGACCCTAGGATCGTCCTCATCAGCAAGAATTTGCCGCCCTCCGAAGAGGAGGTGCTTATTTTGGTACTTCAAGAATACAAGGACACGTTTGCTTGGAGTTATGAGGATATGCCTGGATTAGACCCTGCGCTCGTTGAACACCGCCTTACACTTAAGCCAGGGTCTGTCCCGGTCAAGCAACGGTTGAGGCGTTTCCACCCTAATATGGCTTTGAAGATGAAAGAAGAGGTTGACAAACTCCATAAGGCTAGATTTGTTAGAGTTGTCCTCTACCCCAACTGGGTGGCTAACATCGTCCCGGTCATGAAGAAAGATGGAAAGGTTCGGATTTGTATAGACTTCCAGGACCTCAACCGTGCGTGTCCTAAAGATGACTTCCCCCTACCTCATATTGATGTTCTGATTGATAATACGGTAGGATTCGAGACTCTCTCTTTTATGGATGGTTTTTCAGGTTACAATCAGATTCGTCTGGCTGAAGAAGATCAAGAGAAAACATCCTTCACAACACCATGGGGAACATACTGTTATGTGGTCATGCCTTTTGGACTCAAGAATGCTGGAGCCACCTACCAGAGGGCAATGGCGATTTTTCATGATATGATTCACATTTTTATTGAGGTATATGTGGATGACCTGGTTGTAAAATGAAGGACAAGGATTGAGCATCCTAGGGTTCTGGCTAAAGTCTTGCAAAGATCACGAGAATATCAATTGAAGATGAACCCCAAGAAGTGCGTGTTTGGTGTTTCTTCTGGGAAGTTGCTTGGTTTCATTGTTAGCAAGAGGGGAATTGAAGTTGATCCCAACAAGGCAAAGGCCATTAGAGATATGCCTCCTCCCAAGAATCTGAAGGAAGTTCGAGGATTAATCGGGAGGTTACAATTTATTCGCCGCTTCGTCTCTCAGCACTCACAAAGGTGTAGGCCGTTTTACGAGCTTACTAAGCCGGGAGTCAAGTTTAATTGGGATGACAAGTGTCAGGCAGCCTTTGATGGATTGAAGGATTATTTGGCCAATCCTCCTGTCCTGAGGCCGCCAATTCCAGGCAAACCACTCATTCTCTATGTCTCAGTCCTGGATGACTCTGTAGGTGCTGTCCTAGCTCAAGTGGATGAAGAAGCTAAGGAGAGGGCAGCATACTATTTGTCTAAACTTCTTAACCCCTGTGAGCAGAGGTACTCAGCCATGGAGAAGACCTGCGCTGCTTTGGTCTGGGTAGTTCAGAAATTAAAACACTATTTCCTAGCTCACGAGGTTCACCTCATTGCTCGCATGAATCCGATCAAATTCCTTCTTGAAAAATCTGTCCTCACTGATCGATTAGCACGCTGGCAAAGCTTCCTCTCTCAATTTGACATCACTTACATTCAACAGAAAGCTATCAAAGGTTACGCCATTACCGAACACCTTGCTCACCACCCTCTTCCCCGATTTGATCCTGTCAATTATGAGTTTCCAGATGAAGAACTGATGTCCATTAATCAACCCCAGGATCCTATGTGGACATTACATTTCGATGGATCTCTAAACTCCCAAGGAAGAGGGATCGGCATGGTTCTTTTAACACTAGAAGGGGTCACCATCCCGTTTGCTGCTCAGTTCACTTTCCCTGTCACCAATAATATAGCTGAGTATGAAGCTCTTTTGGCTGGCCTTCAAACCGCTCATAAATATGGTGTTACTCACTTGCGAATTGTTGGTGACAGTCAGCTTATTCTGTGCCAGGTGCTTGTCAAGTGCCGCACTATCAATCCTAAGCTCAAACCCTACCAGGAGCTTGCTTCAGCTTATGCCAAACTCTTCACTAAGTTGATCTTTGTTCATGTCCCTCGAAGCCAGAACATCCTAGCTGACGCTCTTGCCTCTTTGGCCTCTGCTCTAGTCTTCCCTCCCGAGCATGATTTTCACGTTCCTCTTATTCATCAGCGTAACACTCCAGCTATTAAGGATCGTGCATTCCTCGATGTTAAGGATAGGGTGCTTGAAAAGGACAGACACAAGGAAGCTCTTAAAGGCAAAGAGGTCATGTTATTAGATTGGCAAGAAGAGTTGGCTGACGAAGAAAAACCTTGGTATTATGAGATTGCCAGGTATTGCAATGATCAGTCCTATCCCGAGGAAGCCACTGCAGAAGAAAAGAAAGCAATTAGAAGAGTGGCTCAGCGTTATGTTTTGGTTGGAGGTGTGCTCTACAGAAGAGGGCTCACTAGTGTTTTATTAAGATGCCTCGATGATGATGAATCTTGGAAGGTTGTGGAAGAGGCGCATTCTGGAGTGTGTGGTGGTCATGTGAACAGCCAGATGCTAGCTAAGAAGATTCTTAGGCTAGGCTTCTATTGGCCAACTCTAGAAGAGGATTGCTCCATCTATGTTCGTAGGTGTGTTAAGTGCCAGCTGCACGCCGATAAAATTCATTCTCCTGCTTCTTCACTCCATCCTATGTCCTCCCCATGGCCTTTCTCCATGTGAGCTTTTGATATCATTGGACCTCTTGGTGATTCAAACCTCCTGACCAAACAAAAGTCGTTCATCCTTACGGCAACGGAGTACTTCACCAAGTGGGCGGAAGCATAAGCTCACGTGGAGATTAAAGCATCGACTATCTGCAAATTCATAATGAAGAACATCATCACGAGGTTCGGCATCCGAGTACCATCGTCACCGACAATGGACCTCAATTCATCTCTCAAGAGCTCAAGGATCTCTGCAACAGGTATAACATTGCATTGCATCATTCTTCTCCCTATTATCCGCAGGGCAATGGCCAAGCAGAGGCCACTAATAAAACTTTGATCAAAATTGTTAAAAAGACGTGTGAGGCTAATAAATTTTCGGATTGGCCTGACAAGCTAGTTGAAGGTCTCTGGGCCTATCGTACTTCCATTCGTACCCCCACTGGGCAAACCCCTTTCGCCCTTACTTATGGAATGGAGGCGGTAGTCCCTTATGAGATTCTTATTCCCTCTCTGAGAGTACAATTTGACAAGGAACTCTCTATTGATGAGCGTCGTGATTCACTCCTTGCTCAATTGGAACTCCTAGATGAGAAACGTCTGGTCGCCGCTGAGCATGCGCGCGTTTATCAAAACAGGCTCTCACATTTTTATCAAAAGAAAGTAATTGAGAGAAAATTCAAAATCGGTGAAATGGTAATTAAAAGAATTTTCGTAAAACCTGGCGGGCCCCGCTCAAAACTCCAACCAAACTGGGAAGGACCGTTCATCATAAAAGAGGTTTATCCAAGCAATGCTTATAAACTGATTAATGCTGAAGTAGAAGAGTTAACTCACCCTTGGAATGGTTTGTATCTTAAGAAATACTACCCTTGATTCAAAAATCCAAAAAATATATATATATAGAATATTTTCAAAGTCCAAAAAAAATGAAAATTGATTCAAAAATCCAAAAAAAGTGGAATTTTTCCAAAAAAAAAACCAAAAAAAATAGAGATTCCAAAAAGTAAAAATAGAAATTCTTCAAAATCAAAAAAAATCAAAAATGAAAAGCTTTCAAAATTGGTGCCATGGCACACGAAGGATCAAGGTCCGAAAGGTCAAAATTCAGAATTCATTCATCAGTCTTGTTAAACTAAAATTGGGTCGACACCCGCACACACAACACGCTTTATTCTTGAACTCAAGCAGTGCAAAATCCGATGGGAAGTCAAAACCTGACTAAAAGTGAAAGACAATATCCGTTCTTTTCTTCTTCGGCCCATAAGAGAGGAAGGGAGACCTCGGGGTAGACCCGCCAAGCCTATCCGCGGCCCTAGTAGGTGGAAGTCAGGGACGAAAAGGGAGCAAATGCCACAAAAGCCCAAGTACAATTAGGTTGTTCATCAATGCAAGTCAATTTCAAAGTGAATGTCAAATGGTGAAAAGAAAAGCATGTCAAGAGGGCAAAGTCCCCGCAAGGAAAACCTTGGGCGTATGCGTGCAATATAAAAGAGGCAAAAGGCAATAAAATTTCCCTACGCCAAAGACCGAACCCCAACAGGCATAGGGTAGGGGAGGTAACTTTACCTCGAGTATCTCATAAATCCTTATGGGCTTCCCTTATATTTTCTTCCATCCTTTCTATGTGGTAAGTCATGAACTCGCAGGATGGTCAAGACGGACTTAGGAAATTGCACTGTACGAAATCTCGAATATAAGTCAACTATGATCACGTCGACTCTCTTTTAATTACTCAAGAAAGGTTAATGAATTTTAGATGGTGACCGTGTAGGACCCGTGGTCTTGATGGCCTTGTCAACCCATTTTTGCAGAATAAATTAAATTAACGCCTTTGTCTAAGGCGCGTTTTATAGATTTAACGCCTTTGTTTAGGTCCTCTCTTTAAAAATAACGTCCCTGCACAGGTCGTTACTTTTTCAAAAAAAAAAAATCGAATTCCCTTTTCAAATTCACGCCGTCTTCTAGGGCGTCTTTTATGTGAATCACGACCTACTCTAAGGCGCGTTTTTCAGAAAAATAACAAAAAAAATATAAATGAGTGAAAAAGAAAAAAATGCATTCTCCAAGTATGCTTGCATTTCTGCATGGGCATCTTTATTTATGGTTTGTATATGCGTGCTTGCATGTTGCATCTCCCCGTTATCAGTTATTTCATTTACCTTATTTGATTAAAGGCTTGGCCCCTTGACCCGTCATTAAGGTCAAAATATTGATACCCCTTGCTTATTGAGCAAGGGGCCAAGTCGAATAGATGAATTAACCTGTTTGTTCAAAGTGTGGATTACAGTTGCAGGAACAGGGCAAAGCGAAGCAAAAATGAAGAACGTGGAAAGAGAAAAATACACAAACATAAGTCCACAACAACACAAAGTGCTCAGGTAAACAAAAGCTCAAATCTCATATATATATATATATCTCATGTCTATCATGTACAGGTGTGAGGGTGGAGAAGTACAAGTAAGTCTCTCTCAGCTCTCGCCTCCACCCTCCTCTCTCCTACTCTCTACCTCATCCTCGCCATCCCGAGGTGGCGCTGGTGGAGGGGGCATGGGCCCCCGTGAAGAAGTTGGAACTCGAACCTGGCCCCCTGCCTCACTCCTCTCTCGAAGAGAGGAACCTTCCACGAAGGTAGAGCTGGTGAAGTTGTACCCTGCAACTCGTGCCCGCTCTCGGCCTCGCTGGAGACACTCCTCCGACACTTAAAGCCGCTCCTGAGAAAGGACTAGCTAAGTCCTCAGGTCCGCCAGCTCCTCGTGCTCACGAGCACGCTCCTCGCGCTCACGGGCACGCTCCCTCCTCTCCAGCTCAAGAGCCACCCGCCGCTCGGCCACGTCCTGAGGTAGCTCCTCGCGTCGTCTCAGGGTCCTCTCTAGCTCTAAGATCCGCTGCTCGCGGATCGCCAACTCAGTACGTGCTGCCCGTAGCTGTGTGCTCTGCAAACAGGTAACAAATCATCAACTCAACACTTTATGAAATAAAGCAACACATGACTAAATAAAAACTCACCTGAGCAGTCATCGCCTGTTGTCCCTCGCAGACGCAAGTGAGAGCGGCTCGAAGCTCCTCAGTCTGTAAAATGAATTTCATCAATACACAATGCTATATAATCAATATTTGAATGGATTTGTGTTTTGGAATTTACCCGTGAGGCGAGGTCGCGCTCTGCTGCCTCGGCTCGTGCGGTCGCTCCCGCTAGCTGCTCTGCCAGTGCGGTCACCTCTGCACTGGGCCCCCTCGAGCTGGAGGCCTCCCCTGGGTCTCTCCTCACTGCTCCCTGCTGGGCACGCTGCATTCATTGAAATCGTCAGTGGCTAATCGTCAATAATTCAATAAAAATTCATTTGCATATAGAAATAATTTAAACACTCACCAGGGTCTCTAGGTCGGCCCGTGTGGCGGCCAGCTGGTCCTCCAGGCTGTGTAGATGGGCCTGGGCATCCATCACCGCTATGTCCCGTGCATCCTGCATTCATTTCATTTTAGTCACATAATAGAAACATAAACATTTGCATTTAATTTAGAAATAATTGCATTCATACATACCCCTAGGACCTTTATCTGAGGTCGTCCGGCGTAAACCTCCCAGTAGCGATGGAGGTACTCGGAGCTGTCGGTCGCGTGGGAGGTGACTCGGATCCCGCCTCGCCGCCAGTCGGCGTACTGCTCCTCGAACTGTACCCTCCAGTCGGTCGCCTTTGTACGACCGCGTGTCTTCTTCCCGATGCCGCGTGGCTCGCCGACCTCTACCCACTCCTGGTGTAGGCCCAGGGTCCTCATCACTAGCCTAAGCCGTAACGGCTCGATCTCGCTCAAGCAGTGAACCCACAGCTCATGCTCAAAGCGAGGTCGCCCCGCTACGACCCACGGTTGGCCCTCGTCTGTCATTCCCTCATAGGGTCTCCATCGCACCTGCATTCATAACCATACATATCATCATCGTTTCATCATCATCATGATAAATTCAAATAAACATAAAAAAAAATGCATTCATCATACTAGCGAGGGAGGGAAGTCGCGGAACTCTCTCCGTAGAACCCAGAACTCGTAGCCCAGTGGGGCCCCGAACACCACCGGCAACCAGCACCGTGCTAGAGGGAAAGCTCCCTCACCTCTAGGCCGTGGGTCGACGCGCCCCATCGGCATGTATAGGTGGCTCCAAACCTGCATCCATGCATTGCATTAGTGAGGCATTCCCATGCATAATAAAAGAAAATGAAAAGAAAAGAAAAAGAGAAAAATGCATACCTGAAGAAATGGTGAGAAGCCGCTGACGGTCGTCTCTCGCCCTGTCCCCATGGACAGGTCGGCCATCAAGTGCGCCAGTAGTGCCGCTCCCCAGGCGTAGCTACCAACTGCCTCCAGATCCTCGAGTATGCCCAGGAATCGGCAGTTGATGACGTCTCCCTTCGTCCCCAGCAATAGCCTCCCCAGTAGCAGCAGTAGGAACCTCCTCAGGTCAAGGTCTGCTCTCTCCCTGTCAGCCGGGTCCTGGCAGTAGACCGCCCTAGCCCTGTCTATCAACCTCTGTGAAAACTGCTCTAGGATCTCCCCTGATCTATGCCTAGCATCCCCTAAGCCCATCACCGAAGTCAGGTCGGTGCGGAAGATAGTCCTACACTCGCTGGGTGTCTCGTAGACCAGCTCTAGCCCTAGCAGCCTCTGGGCAAACTCAGTGTAGTCAGGGTAGGTGATCCCACTCACAGCCTCACCGTCTACCCTCAACCCGGTGATCCTAGCTACGTCCTCCAGGGTAGGAAGCATATGCCCCCATGGCATCAGGAATGCCCGGCTGGACCTGTCCCATCTCTCCCTCAGAACCTGGATAAGTGGTAGGTCTGGTCTAACTAGCTCTATGGATAGAAAGGCCCCAAACCCCATGGCATCTACCCTCGCTCTCTGGAACTCGGGGAGGCCGTAATATGCTGCCCGGACCATGACCCAGGAGATGCGCGTCCTCATCAACCCCTGCATGCATATAGAGAAAGAATTTTTGGCTTAATTGTTTTGATTATTCATATGGAAATTCATTTGATTGCCTTGGGTTGAAATGTTGATGTTTGGTTTAATTAACGACCATCCTCAGGTCGTGGCTTGTTCAATTGGCGCCCCTGGGAGGGGCGTGGTTCTTAAGTGTGCTTTGAATTCACGTCGTTGTTTATCTAAGAAACGCCTCTGTATTGGGCGTGGTTTGGTGGTTAATTTCTAATTCCTTAAAGATTTTTCAGGAGACGCCCATCCCAGGGTCGTCTTTTTCTTAAGTCACGCCCTTGTGTGGGACGTTGTTTTCAAATGGGAGTTTTTGGGGCCTCATAATATTTTTTGAAATTAATGATTTGACGTCCGCTGGTTTGGTCGTCTTTAATTGAATTAACGCCCTGGTGGGGGGCGTTGTTTTCATGGTTTTCAGAGAATGAAATAAAAATAACAGCATGCGAAACAAATTCATGAAAAAATATTTGAAATAATTAAAGCATGTAAATTAATGGAAATTAACAGCATGATATAAAGAATGATGAATTTAAATGGGCGACATGTTGTAGGGCGTGTTTTCATGAAATTAATTATTTTGCAGAAAATAATTTGAACTAACGCCCTTGGGATGGACGTTTCATCTCTAAATCACGCCCCCACGGGGGGCGTCTCTTTTCTGAGTTGCAGGGTTTCTACCCCGAGGGCTATGGAAAATGCTGGAAAATAAAAAATAAAAATTGCAAAAAAATTGGAATTGGGGTTAGGGGCCTACCTTCTTATGCTTTGGTTCTTGGGGTTGGGGCCGTGGCTGGCGTGGTCGCCGGAGCTGGCCGGGGCGAGGGCCGGTCGCCACCGTGGACGGTGGCTCACCGACGTCCTCATCTTCTCCATCTTCTTCCCCCTCGCCCTCTTCGTTTCCTCCCTGTCCATCTCCACTGTCTTCATCTTCTTCACCTCCTTCGTGGGCCTCTTGGCCTCCTTCGGCCTCGTCGCCGGCCTCCACGGCATGTTCTTCTTCGGCCGCCATTGGAGCATCCTCCATGGCGTTATCTTCACCGGCGTGGGCGGGCTCGTCCTCGCCCAGGACGACAACTTCTGGGGCAGTCACACACTGCCGCTTGGGTGCGCCACCGGTCATGGCCAGGGCTAGGATGAGAGAGGGGTTGAAAGAGAGAAGATGGGGGAGGGAGTTCTTCGGTTAGGGTTTTGCAGAGAAAGAGGGAAAGAGGACGAAGGAGGAAGAAGAAAGGGGGGAAAAAGCCTTTTGGCATTCGAAACGAAGAAACGCCTTGAGGAAGGGCGTGTGTTGTGGAATTGACGCCCATGAGTATGGCGTGTTTTGACAATTGACGACGCTATCTGAGGCGTTATTTTGTTTTGCATGGGGAATGATAACCGTGGTCAGACGCATTCAATATGGGTTGATTGATTTGATGGAAGTAATAATTGCTGTTTATGATTAACGTCTGAGCTTGAGGCGTTATTTGGGCGAAACGTGGCTTTGCTGAGGGCGTTACTTTTGAGATTTCAACGAATATATTTTGGGAATTTGAATCAATTCACCCCCTACTTTAAGTCGTTATTTAGTTAACGCCCATTTGTGGAGGCGTCAAATTTGTGAGCTAGAATATTGAAAGCGACGTATGCGGAGGCGTCACTTTTAGAATTAATGACATTGCTTGAGGCGTTATTTGCAACAGAATCTCAGGTTATTGGAAGATTTGATCATAAACACTTTGAAATTGGCTCAATAAGAACGTATTATTGATTTATCAGAAAAGGAAGATTACACTGCTTCAATGAGTCATTTTGGGCCTCAAGTTTCTCAAAGCAATAACATAAGACTTCCATTCATCTCTGTCTTCTTCCAAGCTTTCCACAGGTTGATGAGCTTTATTGATTTTCCACAGAGCTTGGATGGTGGTTGTTTCTTCTCCATCTTCATTGCCGCCAAGGTCCCTTGTCTTGATAGGAGGGAGGTGTGATGGATCCTCGAATACTTGCCGTGGAAGCCCGAGTTGAGGAAGGCACCAATATGAATTGTATAGCACGAATTCTGAAGCGCCTATGAGTCGAAGGTCCGTTCCGGGAGAAAATCTTGCACGGAGTTCTTGAGTCTTGAGTATTCCCGGGGCGCAAGTGAAAAGGTTCTTTGGCATCACTTTGAGGTGTTCCCTCCATTCCACTCTCTTCTTGATTTGAGGAATTCGATTCATCACTCTATTGCTTATCCCAAGTGAACCGGTTATGTAAAAGAGTGGGCTTTTTGAGAAGATTCTTGAGGATTGTTGGGCTTCATCATATGGATCAAATTTGTAGTGAAGGTCTACCCAACTAGAGAATGCTAGCATGCATCCGTAGATGGGCCTTCCCATTGCCGCCGAGGTAAGCCCACTATAGAGATAAGCTAGAACAGTCAGTCCAACTCTCTCTCTTTCCCATAGGCTAACCACGGCGCTTAATTGGGCTTCTTCTAGAAAGTCCTCCGTGGATGGGAATAAGAGTGCTCCTGCTAAGCATATCACGAAGGCCTTGGTTACCTTTTCTATCTCTTCTTCTTCTTTAGCTTGATCCGCTCTCTTGTACACCCATGAAGCGAGCTTTAGAAGATTGATTCCTTTGGTAACCTTGATTTGATTCACTAAGTTCGGGCTAGGTATCAATGTGGTTAATAGCTCGTGAGAAGAAATTGGTTTTGGCATGATGGCCATCTTTTCGTCATCCCCTTGCTTCATTCTCTTCAAGCCTAAGATCAATTCTAATTCTTCTAATAGGATGGTGGCTTCAAAGGTAGAGAAGAGAAAGGTATGAGTAGAAGGATGCCATGTCTCTACAAGAGCTCCTATGGCAGCCCAATCAAGATGGATTTGATCATAGTGTTTGGCATGGGTAACTAGACCTAAAAGGTGCCATCTTGCTAGGTAGACCCTCATATCTGAAGAAAACTTGGAAAGGATAAGTGGCAGCCACTTAATTTTTGTAAATCTCCTAGCTCCTGGGACATTTGGATAATCCTGTGGAAGAAAGAGAAGGAGAATGCATGAGCGACAGAAGTAGTTCAGTGAAGATAAGAAAAGAGAAGAACAGAAGAAATAATACTTTACCTGGTTCATGGAGATTCTACTGCTGATATGCCCATTAATCTCAGTTAATCTGGGAGTTGAGGACTTTGATCTCTTAATTACCCTTTCCATCTCCGGTTTGCGAAAAGAACACGAACAGCAGAAGAAGCAGCAGAAGAAACAGAGCTCCGAAGGATTGCTTTGATTGATTTGAGGAAGTGCCTTCCCTTTATAGAAGTCCGGGGGGGTCTTAAGGCTGTTCGGAGTTAGAAAGTTTATGGCTATTAGGACTGGGTTTAGCTTTCGAATCGGAAATGGAAGCTTGTGCTTAATTAACGCCTTCTGTTAGGGCGTCAATTGTTGAATTGACGACCTGACCGAGGTCATGTTTTATTTCACGCCCTTGAGTGGGTCGTTTGCTTCTTGAACTCTTGGTGAATTTAACGCCTCAGTGAAGGGCGTGTTTCTTTTTTTGACGCCCTCATGTCAGGCGCCTTTTATGTTTTGACGCCGTTCTATCCAGGCGTGAATTTGTGAGCTTATGAATTTGCTTCCCTACATGCTTTGATGAACTTAAGTGCTATTATTTTATTGGAATTGTTTTTAATTTAGCACTTATAATCATGTCATGCTTTGAATTGAGGGTTATTCATATTGAAATTATGGGAGGGCTAATGAACTTTCAAGTGCAGAAGATTGTAGGTTTCAAGATGCCCGGATCACTGTTGGAGTAACATCATGTTGTTCTTGTATTTCATTCCTGTAAGCATTGTTACTATATGGTATCTACGTTATTATAATATATCAAGGACCTTGTGGTTCTGATGAAGCTGGAATTTGAGTTCCCCTTCATCAAAAACGGTGATAATTCCAGGAGAGTCTTGATCACACGGATAGGCCGTTGAGTCGTTGAAGGTCTGGGACGATGGTTCCACTTTCTGAATTGATGCGCGGACAAACGGGCTTCGGCTTAGTGTCAGCTCAGAGATTTGGATTCTTGACCAAATCTAGATGGCTTAACAATATTATCCTTGATTATTTTTTATCTTTTAGTTTGTCTTATCTTTTTCTTTTAGCCAGCATGCATCATGTAGGACTTTGAGCTTCATGATGAAAATCTTCATATTATGGCGATAATGAAAGTCACTCATTCTTGATTGAGTTGACATGAGATATTCCACTCCAAATTGAGTACTTTATTCTCTCTAAAGCCGCTTAGGCTGGTTCCTTGAAAATGTTCCTTTGCTGGGTCTCTATCTCAATTCCCTTTATTTTTCTACAAATCCACCTTGGTTGTAGCACGTCCACGTTGGCTGGTAACCGCTCTCCAATGGTGTCTCCTTATCGTGCCGCGTGCACATTTTTATTTGCTTAGTTTAGTCTCTTTTATCCAGCAAATCGATGCTTCCTTGGAATCACTCGGAGTTGTTTCATTCAGAATCTTGGAAAGATTTCTAATACTTGGTGTCTGAGGCGTGTCACATCACACCTTGGCGTCTACTTATCAGTTCATTCCACTTCATTCCGCTGGTTGCACTTTCGCTTCATTTTCGTCTCACTCCCTTGCAAAGCAGACGCCAAGGCGGGGCAGCTGTAGACACGCTAAAATTGACGCTATGTTGATCAAATCTCATGTCACTATGTTGACGCCCCAAAGTGAACTTCAATACATTCATAATATGAAGTTTTTCTATTTTTGTGTGTTTTTTGGTTTGTTCTTGCATTTTTGTGATTCGCGACCTGAAGAGGGGCGTTATTTTAAAAGAGACCTTACCTAGGGCGTGTTCAAAAGAAAGGACGACCAAATGTCAGGGCGTCAATTCCTGGTATTATCCAATTTCAAAATAAATTCCAAATACTGATTGGCGTCCTTCCTTAGGGTGTGTTTTCAAGTAACGCCTTTATCTCAGGCGTTTTCTCATAATTTTCAAATAAAGAAAGTTTTATTGCTAAATTTAAATCCAAGAAGTGACGCCTTTGTTAGGGTCGTGTTTTTGAGTAACGTCTTGATGTAGGTCGTCAATTTAGAATTTGACGCCCTTTTGAAGGTCGTGTTTTATCCTTCAAAGTCGTGTTTGAGTATGCCTTTCCTGAATAGTTCCTTGCCTCCAATGGTCTCCTTGCTCGGATTGGAACTAGAGTCCTGCCTTCATTGATCATTGCCCGTCCTTATCTTCCTAAAATTGAGTTTATCTTCAGTTAAAACCCTATATAAAGGAGCTCTGGTCGATCTTGTGTAAGGTTAACAACAACGAATAACGTGTTGACCATTAGAGAAGGTTACAGATATACGAGAGAAAGAAGCAGAGAGTAGTTTTTTTTAACTTTGTGCGTGCAGAGAAGAGTCTTTCTCTTCCCTCTGTGCGATCTCTTCCCTCTGCTTCCTCCTGCTGTTTCAGGCAAACCAAAGCTTCACCGTGATTCTCCCCTTTACTATTGTCAGGAACAGCAGGGGCTCCTTCTATTGTTTGTTTATTTTCATCATACCATCACCGTAGATCATCATCCACTGTTTTGTTTTCTTGCATTAGTATCATATTTCTCCTTTCCCTAACTCTTTAGGGGTTTTTAAAAACCAAAAAAAGAGGTGCGCATGTTGTATTCTCTTTCATCATCATATCTTCTATTTGGGATTGATACTACATTCACTTGGCTGATCCATCTTTTGCTTGTTTGTTTTGTCTTTGTGCAAGGGTAATCAACAAGGAAAACCCCCTTCATCGGCCGGCCGATAGAAGGAGGAGGAAGGAATTCACAATCCATCCCGCATCCCACTTATCACCAGGTATCCGCGATCATTTATTTTATTATTGAGGTAACCCCTCTGGCGATCACTCTCCTTTATAGCACCACGTGCTTTCTTTTGTCTTTGTTATCATCTCCACCCTTTTATATATCTCATGTGAGTGGTTTGTTCCACATGTGTGGATTTATCACGATCTACACATGGTATATCAAATGGTGATTTACAAAAAGGCATGCTATGCTTGCCCGGATGCACTCACTATGAGTGAGGACACACCTCCGCTGAGTACCATGAGCCAACATTGCATTAGGTCAGTATGTCAGGGGGAGAAAATTGGGTTGAGATGCTCTTGCATCCATGTTGTCTTCATTTTGTCAACTTTAATAAGTGTACAACCATTGGCATGCATTTCCACATCATTTTCTGGAACTGTCTGTATTTTGTTAAGGGGGAGTGTCAGCTATCTATCTTCTTGTCTTCCGCATCTATCTCTGGCTATTTTGACTCCTTCCCTCAAAAATCTGAAAGTCAGTTGCTTCCAATCTGGATACTGTGATCATAAAACAGAGTGAACTTCCTTGTAAGAATCTCTTATTATGTGACACTGTGCTTGTCCATCCAATAAAATCGGTTCAAAGTTAATGACTTCATTAAAATCTGAGATAAACATTTTTAAAATCATCCTTGTTTGTTAGCGCAGCGAAGAGTGATATAGAAGGGGGGGATGAATAGATCACTTCCGATTTGGAAAACTTCAGCGGAAAATCACTACTTCGAAATACAACCCTTCAGAAATAGCTAAACAATATAGATAACGCAGTAAGAAACTAAGATAGCATAATAAGGTGCGATTGGAAGAGGCCGTCCACACACAAACACAATGCCAAGCAGAAGGAGAGCACAAATGATAATAGCAAACCACAGAGGAGACAAGAGATTTTAAGGTGGTTCGATTGTAGTCCACAATCTACATCCACCCCTCACTCCAACTAGAGTGAGGATTCCACTAGCCACTGCTAGAAAACTGCAGACTCAGTCTGCGAACAATATGCTGTCGCACAGCTTGAACAACCAAGGGAAACAAATCCCTCAACCAAACTCTGCTACCCACAGAGCTTGACACCTGGACCTGCTACCAGCAAGACCAGAACCGGAGATGGCTCTCCCTTCCTCCAACCCGGAGGGAACCTGCTAATGACAACCCGTCACTGGCAAAACCAGAGATCACAGATCTCTCTTCCTCTGCAGCCCAGAGGGGAACCGGAGTAACTCTCCCTTCCTCCAAACACTAGAGGGTAACAACTCGGAATCCGATATATGAAGAAATGAAAGGAAAAATAGAAATGTAAACAAGACCAACGATGAACAACAATCATTTCAGAAAACCAAAATCAAATGTAGCTTCCGAAGAAGCAAATTAGACTCTTCTCTCTCACTCAGACTTTTCTCTCACAGCAATACTCTCAGATCTTTTCTCTCTATCTTCTTTCTAGAACGTGGAGGCTCTCTCTCTCTTTTCTTCTTCTGCTCAGGGATTCTTCTCTTCAGATTTTTCTCCAGTTCAATCCATCTAATCGCAGAAGACACCTTTTATATGGCATTTGACCTGACTTTCAGGTCTTCACACGAGTGGGTCTCGTTCCCTCCTTTTCCAGAGCATCCTCAGATCACGTGCCAGGCATCATCCTCGGTTCACGTGCCCAATCATTCACCTGAATCATCTGCATGCAGAGACAAGGAAATGTGATTAGTTAGTTCAGTCATATATCAACGAATGTATATACTTTAGAAGCAGTAACTGAGTAAGTGTGTACACTGAGAGACTGTATAGACTTGTAGGTCTTCATGCGACCTCAGTGTACATACTTGCTAAAGAATGCATTATCATAACAGGGGGAATGTGTGGACTTCTGCAAAATGTATGAAGCCATCGAGTGTATAGACTTAGAGATGTCAATTAGGCAAGTGTCTCAAATATGAGAGTGTATACACTTGAAAACAACATATAGGCAAGTATGAACAACAAGAGAGAGTATACACTTGAAGGCCTTCAGCGTCCTCAGTGTATAGACTTGAAATCTGATGCATTAACGAGCCTATCCAATGTATAGACTAGAAACATTTGAACACATGGACAATGTATACACTTGGCCTTTGAGGAATGGTGTATTGACTCTGAACGTGAAGGCATGCTGTATAGACTTGGAGAATATTGAAGCACTGTATAGACTTGGTAAATATTGAAACACTGTATAGACTTGGTAAACTTGAACCAATGTACATACTTGGAACGCCTGAGGACCAGTGTACAGACTTGGAATCAATGAAAGCGTTGGCTGTACAGACTTGCATGAATGATGTATACACTTTGCCAATGTGTAGACTTAGGGTGTAGCTAAAGCAGCGAACGTAAGAATAGGTTGGAACGTATAGACTTACGTTCGATCAGCAATGTACAGACTTCAACTAGGGAAGCTACAGTGCTATGTCTAGACTTAATGATGCAAGCCTTGTATAGACATTGGAACGCTTGAAGCGATGTACATACTTGGTGAGCGCCAAGCAATGTACAGACTTTGATGAACGCCGCTCGCTGTACAGACTTTGAATCAAGACATGAATAGTGAATCAATGTCTAGACTTGGATGCCCAAGCCAATGTATGGACTTGTGCAGTGCATCGCAGTGTACAGACTTTGAAGTGTGACTAGGCAGGATGTGTAGACATTGAACGCAACTAGAATGTCTAGACTTGTTATGAAGCAATGCACAGGCTGTACATACTTGAAGTAATGCTTGCAGAAGGCGATGTATGGACTTGGTTTATGGCTAGAGGCTGTACATGTAAGGTTTCGCACAGCACCTACGGGTGACGCAGCGGATAACAAAAATTTCATTTGCCCGATCTCGGTGTTATGGAAAGCTTAATGTGTGCTCTAATCGGTGTTTCTAAGACCCTAATTACGGGTTGCGTGTTTCACCTTGCGCGGAACGACGCTGTCCGCGATGCCCGATGCAGAATATCGAGCCGCACAGCTATACGGCCTCTAGAGCAGATCCACACGGACCCTTGCGCAGCGACGGTACCTCCCCGGCACGACCTTCCCCGGCTCTATCACCTTTGAGAGAGAGAGAGAGAGAGAGCAAGAGGGAGAAAGGGGGAGGCTAATCCTCTCCTTTAAGCTTTAATGCTTGATTAGCTTAAAGGGTTGGAAGAGAAGGCTCGAATGAGCTTCACGTAGGTGCCATATATATAGAATTTGGACCCTTTTCTAAAGACCTCCAAAGGACCAAAATTGTATATATGACCTTTCCATTATTATACATATGTATTAAGCCCAATTTACACTCCTTTCCAAAAGGAATTAAAGGGAATTAATACATACACTTGTATAATAATAATCCGTCACCCAAGAATTCATTGTGTGTGATCCTCTAGGCCCATAGTCACTCTAGTTTAAGGCCCATTAACTTCTAATTTCCAATTAGAAGTAAATTAAACATATTATTCGCTTCTACTAGAGCCGAATAATAGTTTAATTCATTCCGAACCTTCGATCACGTTGGGTCAAGTAAATCCGCGTGATCCTAGAGGACGCAGGGTTTAAACCAGCCTGTCTGGTACCTGTAAGTCCACAGTTACCGCATCGATATAATCCCTCGCTCCTTCTATGAGTCTGGTACGATCGAGGGTATGGTTTCTGTCAAACCCCATGATCGTGCCATTTGACTATGACCTCCTTAAAGTGTATGACGTCCGTCCTAAACGAACTCATACGACCCTGGTCAGGGATTTAACGGAGCGTCAATGTCATGACCCATTAACTGTCTGATATATACCCGACAGTGAGCGATCCCTTCTTGACCATTGACGATCTTCACACGTATCATGGAGTAGTTAACGACTCGGCAACTCATGACTTATGGTTAAAGTCACTTAGCCAAGCAATTAAACCAATCCAGTCCTCGTGTAAGATCCGATCAATGTCTTATGTCAAAGGACCAACGATGCTACTGAGACAGTTCGATCTTCAGTTGACATTAGGTATAATCAACCATCTGAAGATCCAATAGCGGATCAGTTCAGTGTACATCCTCCAAGGACATACACCTACATATATGTGTTGGGGCCCCGCACCAATGACCGTGAGACTGGTCACTGACACATCGTATGTACTGGTTTAATAGGTAATCAAAGTCCCCGAGTGATTACCCTCCAACCAGGAACAGTTTAAGGCATGTGTACATGTAAAGTCAATCTCATGTTCGAGATCCCATCTCGAGCAGACTTTACAACCACATATCCTAGGGACAACGTAAAGTAACACAATCGCATATTTACGCTCAAACACCACTTTATTAATAATGAACAAGATCGTACAACTATTGGGCCTACCCGACCCAAAATTGGCCTGTAGCACACCCACACTAACAGTACAGACTTTGGGACATGATGCGTGAGACGAAGGATAATGTATTGACTTTGAAATGGCAGACGATGTATAGACTTGGGGTTCAACTGAGGATGTATAGACTTGGGGTTCAACTAAGGATGTATAGACTTGGAAGATGTGAGGCGATGTGTAGACTTGGAAATGAACGGGAGAATGTATAGACTTGGCCCCTTGAAGGATGTATAGACTTCAGATGTGCAAGCTACAGTGCCGTTGTATGGACTTGATCTCAAGGAATGGTTGTACATGCTTTGAATATGAAGACCAATGTATGGACTTGGAAAGCAAAGGCCAATGTATTGACTTGCAAAACTGGGGGGTCGACCCATCAGAAGGGGGCGTCGACCCACAACTGTCCAGACTATGCAGATAGAGTGTAGACATGATCAAGTAGTGCATATCTATCTGACAACCATATGAACTGCACTGTCCTACATGATGAAGCATGAATTAATCTAGAGATAGAAGATTGATTTATAGTGTGAGACATCATCAAAACCGTAGGGATGCAACAATCTCCCCCTTTTTGATGATGGCAACACTATGAATCAAGCAATATCAAAGCTTAACAAGAAATTAACTGCAGTTTCAACAATCAAAGCAAATTCAAAGCAAGTGCAAGCACAGCCAAATTAAACACTACTGTAGAAGCACTTCTTTCTCCAAAACCACTCCCCCACAACTCACTCTCAGCTCCCCTACAACCCATTCTCAGATAAAGCCATCACATGACAAGGTAATCTCCCCCTTAGCTCATGAACAAAACTCCCCCAAAACTCATGACAATACATGATCTACTGATATTGCAAAACCTCTCTCCCCCTTTGACATCAGCAAAAAGGAAATGCAGAATATATGAAAGTGCTGGAGACATGAAGAAGAAGTACAGTAACTTCTTAGTGCAGAAAGACACAAGCAAGTCTTAAGAAAATAAGTGAGGTGCTAAACTCAAGTGAAGATTCTTGAACTCCAGTACACACTAGAGAAATAGAATGATAGAAAAGTTTATCAGCATACATAGAGTATGATTTAGAGCAGGAGTTAACATGTATGGCCAGATATAGCTGAACTGTCAACAATCCAAAAAGACAACAAGAGACAAAGTCAGAGAGGTGTTCTCAAGGTATTGAGGACAAGCAATCCATTAGTTGCATAACAATAAGGAATTTTTGAGATGATTTTCAAGAAGATCAATGAGTAAGTTGGTAATTCATTATTTTGACATTAGGGAGACACCTTGATTAGAGGCCTGAATCCCCAGTTACTCAGAGTGAGTACCTCATTACTTCCTCCTTTTTTTTATTAAAGGAACAGAGTTAGTAACTGTGGCTTTTGACATGAGGAGACACCTTGATTAGAGGCCAGAGTCCTCAGTTACTCACCAGCAAGCCACCATTGCTCTGTCATGTCTTTTTCATTCATTTTAAGCATTTGACACCTCATGACATAGGAGAAATATTCATTTCATTGATGAAGCTCCCAATTTCTCAGTGAACAAAACAAGACATGTTTGTTTAGTTAAGCCCTTGTGTTGAAGAGATGGAATGATTGAAAATAATACCAGAAGGACTATTACTTGAAGTGAATCTTGAAGTCTAGATTTCAGGCTGATTGGGTCAGATATCAAGACATACAGGTTTTGGCCTGAACCAGAATCATTGACAATGTAGGAAGATATACTTTTTATAATTAATCCAGATCTCTGAAGGAATACCAGAGGAAAGATTCTAACTGGACTTTAGTATCACTGACTTATAGACTTAAGAATTAAGTGACCTTCTACTGTCTGAGAGAACCACACTAGATCTGTCATGAAAATTAGCAAAGACACACATCTGGTCAATCTTTTTGAATCTGTCAAAGAACACTTCCTCTCACAGCTCAACCAGCTCCCCCTCACTCACAGCATTCCTGAAATCTAACCAACAGTCATACAGAACTCCCCCTCACAAAAGGAACAGACTACACAATTAAGACAACTTGTATAAGCCTAATTCTCTTCTCAGTGTTGTGAATTTTTCATTATCCAGAGGTTTAGTGAAGATGTCAGCAATCTGATTATCTGTGCCTACATGAATCAGTTCAAAATTACTTTTAGAAACCTCATCTCTTATGAAATGATACCTTATCTCTATGTGTTTGGTGCGTGAATGCAAAACAAGATTTTTGGCAAGATTAATGGCACTGGTATTATCACAATAGATAGGTGTGCACCCCAGGTCTACTTGGTAGTCTTGAAGCTGGTGTTTAATCCAAATGACTTGTGTTCCATAACTCCCTACAGCCACATATTCAGCTTCTGCAGCAGAGAGGGCCACAGAATGTTATTTCTTGGAACCCCAAGACACTAAACACCCACCCAAAAATTCACAATGACCACTAGTGCTTTTCCTCTCTAGTTTACATCCTACATAATCAACATCTGTGTATGCAACTAAGTTAAATGTATGTGATGCAGGAAACCATAAACCAAGAGAATGAGTAGCTGACAAATATCTGAAAATTCTTTTCACTGCAGCTAAATGTAATTCAGTAGGTCTAGACTGATACCTTGCACACATTCCTACACTGAATTATATATCAGGTCTGGAAGCTGTCAAGTAAAGAAGAGATCCAATCATACCTCGATAGAGCTTGGCATTTACTTCTTTACCTGTCTCATCTGCATCCAGTGAGGTATTGGTACCCATGGGTGTTGTAATGTGCTTCAGGTTTTCCATACCAAACCTCTTGAACAGTTCCATTGTGTATTTGGTCTGGTTGATGAAGCACCCATCCTCTAGCTGTTGTACCTGCAAGCCAAGAAAGTACTTTAGTTCACCAACCAAACTCATCTCAAATTCAGCAGACATCATTTTAGAGAATTCAACACATAGTTCATGCTTAGTTGATCCAAACACAATGTCATCTACATATACCTGAACTATGAGGAGATCTTTATTTGTACCCTTGGTAAATAAAGTTTGATCTACTTTACCTCTTTTGTAGCCCTTGCTGATCAGAAATTCAGTCAATCTTTCATACCATGCTCTTGGAGCCTGCTTTAGACCATACAAGGCTTTGTTTAACCTGAAAACTTGGTTAGGTTGAGGAGAAAATTGAAATCCAGGGGGTTGTTCAACAAAAACCTCTTCTTTAATGACTCCATTTAAAAAGGCACTTTTAACATCCATTTGTTGGAGTTTTATGTTCTTTGAACATGCAAACGCAAGCAACATTCTTATAGCTTCCATCCTAGCAACTGGTGCATAGGATTCATCGAAATCTACACCAAATTCCTGACAGTAGCCCTTGGCTACTAATCTGGCCTTATTCCTAGAAATGATTCCATCTTCATTCATTTTATTTTTGAACACCCACTTAGTTCCTATGATATTAACATTATCTGGTCTTGGAACAAGTTCCCAGACATTATTTCTTTCGAACTGGCCCAATTCCTCACACATAGCATTGACCCAAGCTTGATCAGCCAAGGCCTCTTCTATTGATTTGGGTTCAATTTGTGAGACTAAAGCAATTAAGTCTTCATTATTCACATTCCTAAAATGAGACCTAGTCCGAAGAGGATCTTCAGGATTGCCTATGACATTATCTATCGGATGATCTTTAAGAAATCTAACATTTATTGAAGACTCACCTGCTTCTCTTGGCTCTTCCTGGTTGGGAGGATTTGCTGTTCCACTTGGCTGAGTCTTCTCTTCTTCTTGGTCTTCTAGGAATTCCCCATCATGATTGGAATCCCTGTCAAAATTTTCAATGTTAGAAACATCTTTCTTTTCACTAAAAATAATGTGTGGAGACTCTTCAACCTTTTTGTCTGTTATGTTAAAGACCCTATATGCCCTAGACACTTTTAAATATCCCAAAAATATTCCAGGGGAGCTTTTAGCTTCAAACTTGTCTAAATCTTTCTTGTCATTGTTATGAATAAAACATTTTGCTCCAAAAATTCTAAAATGAAACAAGTTTGGTTTCTTACCTTTTAGAAGCTCATAGGGTGTTTTCTTGTGAATGGGTCTTACCATGGCCCTGTTGATTATGTAAGTTGCTGTATTGGCCGCCTCTGCCCAAAACCTCCTTGGTAATTGACTTTCAATTAGCATGGTTCGGGCCATCTCCACCACAGTTCTATTTCTTCTCTCCACAATTCCATTCTGTTCAGGTGTCCTGGGAGAAGAAAATTTGTGTGTTAGTCCCTCTCTTTCACAAAGATCAGAAAACATGGAGTTTTCAAACTCACCTCCATGGTCAGATTGAATAGAACAGATCTTGTGTTTTCCTTCTTGTTTGACCTTATTGAAAAACAGATTAAACTTTTGAAATGCATCACTTTTATTTACTAAGAAAAAGATCCATGAATATCTAGAGAAGTCATCTATGATGACATAGCCAAACCTGTTCCCATTAAGACTCTGAGTTCTATAAGGACCGAAGAGGTCCATATGGAGAAGTTCCATTGGTCTAGAGGACAATGGCTCAGATCTTAATTTGAAAGAATTCCTAGTCTGTTTGCCTAGAGCACATGCATCACATGATTTTGAAATAGA
The DNA here is from genome assembly GCA_022559845.1 of Amorphophallus konjac. Classification (NCBI taxonomy): domain Eukaryota; kingdom Viridiplantae; phylum Streptophyta; class Magnoliopsida; order Alismatales; family Araceae; genus Amorphophallus; species Amorphophallus konjac. The sequence continues at coordinate 186,791,875 of CM040125.1, forward strand.
ATTGAATTTAATTCTAGGCATGCCTCTCACTAAATCATGCTTGACCAATTTATTTAAAGTAGTAAAGCTAGCATGACCTAGACGTCTATGCCATTCAAAAGCATCATTTTCAGAATTACCAGATAAACAAATATTAGATTCAGATTCCTCATCTAAGTCTACCATGTAGACATTATTAATCCTGTTGGCTACAAATTTAACCACATCAGAATTTATTTCAAAGATTTTGCATGAATTATCATCAAACACAACCCTGTGACCCTTGTCACATAACTGACTAATGCTAATCAGGTTGTGTTGAAGACCTTCCACAAGTAGAACTTTTTCAATGGAGTTTGTGGAAGACTTACCTACTGTACCAACTCCAATAATCTTACCTTTGTTCTTTCCTCCAAACTTGACCAGACCCCCTACCTTCATCTCTATCTTGCTGAACTTGGATCGGTCTCCTATCATGTGCCTGGAGAAGCCACTGTCGAGGTACCACTTGCTGTCTTCAGCTGCCAGGTCGACCTACACAAATAACATCAAGCAGAGTGATTTGGAACCCAAGATGAGTTGGGTCCAAGGACATTATTCAAATCTCTAATCAAATGTTTAGGAATCCAAATTTGCTTCAGCATGGATTTCCCTGGCACCTTTTCTTCTAGTTTATTGAAATTAAGTCCAGCTGGTCTGGACAAGTAAGTTTTATTCCATTCATTAGGCTTTCCATTCCTAGGATATCTCCTGTAAGTTTGTTGATCAACAGATTTTTGAAGATGATGATCATTTCTCCAGTAGGTCCTCTTTGGACCCATCTGATTGTAGTAATTCCAGCTTTTCTTCTGATCCACTTGCTTGGTCCATTTACCATTTATGTTCTGATTGGTAGGCTTAGTGAAATTCTTCACAAAATTCATTCCCATTTTAAATGGTTGACTAGCACTGTTTTTAGAACTTTCCTTCTGACCTTGAGTTCCCTTACTGCTGTTTGAGCTGGATGGTGTGTCCAGCTTTTCTTTTCCCTTCTCTGGGCAGAAGGTAATGGTTTTGAATTGTAAGGGTCTTTTGTTAGTTGGGTCATAGCCTAGACCCTCCTTATTGAAGTTAACCCTAGCCCCCAGTATAGCATCTAGACTAGATTTTCCTTGGACAAATTTTTCCAAATTTTTCTGTTTGTCTTCCAGCTCCTTTTGAAGGGACTTAGAATTTTTTAGAAGTTCGCCATTGACTTTCTTAACAGCTTCATATTTTTCTGAGTTCACTCTAATTTCATTCAAGCTTTCTTCAATTCTTATTTTGAGTTCATTGAGCTGATTTTGACTTTCTTGGTTTTCTCCCTTGAGCTTATCATTTTTTTTCTTAGTGAGGTCATTTCTTCTAGTTGCTCTTTTAGTTTCTGATTTTCCTCACAGACCTGGGTTTGTTCTTCAACATTAGTATTAAATTTTCTTTTCAGTACCCTATGCTCTTTACTAAGAGAATTAAACTTATCTAATAACTCAGCTTAAGCATCTTCTCAGTCATCAATCGTAAAATTTTCAAAAACATTGGTTACCTCATCTTCACTGTTTGCCATTAGGCAAATTCCTTCTTCATACTCCTCTGAGGAAGTGTCTTCGAGATCTTCTTCCTCCTCGCTCCATGTGCAGACCATCGCCTGTGGCTTCTTCTTCTTCTGCACCTTTGTGTTCTTCTTCTGGAAGTAGGGACCCTTCTTCTGAAGATCTGGGCATTCGCCTTTCATGTGTCCCTGTTTGTTACAATGATAACAAGTCAGTCTCTTAGGATTTCTATCCTTATGATTGGAAGATTCAACATTCTTGTTAAAGGAGTATGGCTTTTTCTTCCTAAAGGTCTTCCCCTTTCTCCTTAAAAATTTACTGAACTGACGAGTGAGCATTGCCTGCTCCTTCTGGTCGAGATCGGAGAAGCCATCAGACTCATCGCTACTGCTGCTGCTGCTGCTACTGCTACTCTTGTTGCGGGATGCCTTGAGAGCTACATTCTTAGCCTTCCTCTCACTTCCTTCACCACCTCCTTTGAAATTCATCTCATAGGTCATGAGGGATCCTATGAGTTCATTCACTGTCAAGGTCGTCAGATCTTTTGACTCTTCAATCACGATGGCCTTAGTGTGCCATGCTGGGGATAAAGATCTAAGAATTTTCCTGACTATATCTGCCTTAGCTAGATCCTTCCCTAGCCCCTTAAGAGTGTTTGTGATCAAGGATAACATGGCATACATTTCAGTAATATTCTCCTATGCATTCATCCTAAACAGTTCATACTTAGAGGTGTAGAGGTTTACCTTCGAGGCTTTCACTTGAGCTGTACCTTCGTAGATTAATTGCAGCTCATCCCACATTCGCTTGGCAGTCTTGTAGGCAGATATACAGGCATATTCCTCTGGGTGAACAGCACACTGGATGATGTTCAGCGCCATCCAGTTGAGTGAAGATAGCTTGACATGGTCATCTGTCCACGCGTCCTCGTTGGGTGACAGATCATACGGCCTAACAGTAATTACCCTCCACAGCTTGTGGCTATGTGCCCTGATAAACACTTCCATCCGGTTCTTCCAAAAGAGATAGTTATTACCATCAAAAGATGGAGGGCGACTAATGGATTGACCTTCAGCCATGATGCTTCTAGGACCATTAGCATTTCCCTGACCGTTCGTCCACATGATGCAAACCTGCTCTGATACCAAATGTTAGCGCAACGAAGAGTGATATAGAAGGGGGGGATGAATAGATCACTCCCGATTTGGAAAACTTCAGCGGAAAATCATAATTCGAAATACAACCCTTCAGAAATAGCTAAACAATATAGCTAACGCAGTAAGAAACTAAGACAGAATAATAAGGTGCGATTGGAAGAGGCCGTCCACACAAACCCAATTCCAAGCAGAAGGAGAGCACAAACAATAATAGCAAACCACAAAGGAGACAAGAGATTTTAAGGTGGTTCGATTGTAGTCCACAATCTACATCCACCCCTCACTCCAACTAAAGTGGGGATTCCACTAGCCACTGCTAGAAAACTACAGACTCAGTCTGCGAACAATATGCTGCCACACAGTTTGAACAACCAAGGGAAACAAATCCCTCAACCAAACTCTGCTACCCACAGAGCTTGACACCTGGACCTGCTACCAGCAAGACCAGAACCGGAGATGGCTCTCCCTTCCTCCAACCCGGAGGGAACCTGCTAATGACAACTCGTCACTGGCAAAACCAGATATCACAGATCTCTCTTCCTCTGCAGCCTAGAGGGGAACCGGAGTAACTCTCCCTTCCTCCAAACACTGGAGGGTAACAACTCGGAATCAGATATATGAAGAAATGAAAGGAAAAATAGAAATGTAAACAAGACCAATGATGAACAACAATCGTTTCAGAAAACCAAAATCAAATGTAGCTTTCGAAGAAGCAAATTAGACTCTTCTCTCTCACTCAGACTTGTCTCTCACAGCAATACTCTCAGATCTTTTCTCTCTATCTTCTTTCTGGAACGTGGAGGCTCTCTCTCTCTTTTCTTCTTCTGCTCAGGGATTCTTCTCTTCAGCTTTTTCTCCAGTTCAATCTATCTAATCGCAGAAGACACCTTTTATATGGCATTCGACCTGACTTTCAGGTCTTCAAACGAGTGGATCTCGTTCCCTCCTTTTTCAGAGCATCCTCGGATCACGTGCCAGGCATCATCCTCGGTTCACATGCCCAATCATTAACCTGAATCATCTGCAGACAGAGACAAGGAAATGTGATTAGTTAGTTCAGTCATATATCAACGAATGTATATACTTTAGAAGCAGTAACTGAGTAAGTGTGTACACTGAGAGAGTGTATAGACATGTAGGTCTTCATGTGACCTCAGTGTATAAACTTGCTGAAGAATGCATTATCATAACAGGGGGAATGTGTGGACTTCTGTGAAATGTATGAAGCCATCGAGTGTATAGACTTAGAGATGTCAATTAGGCAAGTGTGTCAAATGTGAGAGTGTATACACTTGAAAACAGCATATAGGCAAGTATGAACAACGAGAGAGAGTATACACTTGAAGGCCTTCAGCATCCTCAGTGTATAGACTTGAAATCTGATGCATTAACGAGCCTATCCAATGTATAGACTAGAAACATTTGAACACATGGACAATGTATACACTTGGCCTTTGAGGAATGGTGTATTGACTCTGAACATGAAGGCAGGCTGTATAGACTTGGAGAATATTGAAGCACTATATAGACTTGGTAAATATTGAAGCACTGTACATACTTAGAACGCCTGAGGACCAGTGTACAGACTTGGAATCAATGAAAGTGTTGGCTGTACAGACTTGCATGAACGATGTATACACTTTGCCAATGTGTAGACTTAGGGTGTAGCTAAAGCAGCGAACGTAGGAATAGGTTGGAACGTATAGACTTACGTTCGATCAGTAATGTACAGACTTCAACTAGGGAAGCTACATTGCTATGTCTAGACTTAATGATGCAAGCCTTGTATAGACATTGGAACGCTTGAAGCGATGTACAGACTTGGTGAGCGCCAAGCAATGTACAGACTTTGATGAATGCTGCTCGCTGTACAGACTTCGAATCAAGACATGAATAGTGAATCAATGTCTAGACTTGGATGCCCAAGCCAATGTATGGACTTGTGCAGTGCAGCCAGTGTATGGACTTGTACAGTGCAGCGCAGTGTATGGACTTGTATAGTGCAGTGCAGTGTACAGACTTTGAAGTGCGACTAGGCAGGATGTGTAGACATTGAACGTAACCAGAATGTCTAGACTTGTTATGAAGCAATACACAGGCTGTACATACTTGAAGTAATGCTTGCAGAAGGCGATGTATGGACTTGGTTTGTGACTAGAGGCTGTACAGACTTTGGGACATGATGCGTGAGACGAAGGACAATGTATTAACTTTGAAATGGCAGACGATGTATAGACTTGGGGTTCAACTGATGATGTATAGACATGGGGTTCAACTGAGGATGTATTGACTTGGAAGATGTGAGGTGATGTGTAGACTTGGAAATGAATGGGAGAATGTATAGACTTGGCCCCTTGAAGGATGTATAGACTTCAGATGCGCAAGCTACAGTGCCATTGTATGGACTTGATCTCAAGGAATGGCTGTACAGGCTTTGAATATGAAGACCAATGTATGGACTTGGAAAGCAAAGGCCAATGTATTGACTTGCGAAACTGGGGGGTTGACCCATCAGAAGGGGGCGTCGACCCACAACTGTCCAGACTATGCAGACAGAGTGTAGACATGATCAAGTAGTGCATATCTATCTGACAACCATATGAACTGCACTGTCCTACATGATGAAGCATGAATTAATCTAGAGATAGAAGATTGATTTATAGTGTGAGACATAATCAAAACCGTAGGGATGCAACATTGTTTATCCTTTTAATAGACCTTAATTAGTGCTTACATGGTGTGCCCTGAATGATACTTTCTGAAATATGCCAATTCTGATCTTAAGGCAAGTTTGGTTGAGATACTGAAATTAAGTTGTTGTGACACCACCTTGGGGTGATGACCACAAGACAATATGACCCTTGGACCTAAGGTTGCAAGCAAGTAAAGTGGCGATGATACCACTCGAGCAGCTCACTCGCTTGGTGCACACTTGTGCCCATGGGCAACTAAACGATAATGGAGAGGGTCCGGGGTGGGACAATGATGCTCCGGTGCTTGGCAAGCTTGGGGAGAACCCCAATTGGGCCAGGGATGCCCACTCACGGGTGGCCGTCACACCATGGGTGTGGGTTGAAATGGCTCGCTCACAACTCGCCCGCGATAGACACTCACGTGTTCGGCAATTTGGGCCGAGCCCTCGCTCTCCGTCCGACGCAGCAAAGCAAGAATACTAAGCTAAGCAAGTGATATTGACCAGCAAGGAAAGGGGGACCGAGGCTCACCTAGCCGGCGTGAAGACGCCAACTCCGACCGAAGACGGGGGCGAGTGGGGAGGCAAGGGTTTGCGCCCGCAAGCCGCGTCGGTGTCGCTTCAAATCTGCGAAAATATTATTACATGAACTACACCTCTCGCAGGAGGGGGGCTCTTGGGGTGGGGGTTAGACTTATTACAACCAAGATTACCTCCACGCAGGGAGGGGCCTTCAGCCGGCCAAGCGGGGTGGGGAAATTATGAAGAGAACGCCGACTCTCCAAGCTTCGCCGGTTCTGCCACTCTTCAGTTTTGCTGAATAGGTTGTCGATGAAGATGCGGCCACGGACTCAACCAAGCTCCAAATTTGATGAAACTTGTGCCAAAAGTTCCCCAGCTGGCCGAGGATGATGCTTGAATTTTTTGGGAAGCTCTGGAACTTGGGGCTGATCGGACCGATGACTGGAGCAGGACAGCAACACTCTGCCTCTGACTGATGCATAACTGATACAGTGGATTGCAGAAGGCACTGCGGTCGCTCCCGAACTCCAAATCAAACGAAACTGGCGGTGTCGTAATCGTGGTCGGAGTAGCTTCTGGCAGAAATTGACGGGAACACAATCTGAGGTCGGAGAGGAGAATGGTGGCTGGAGAAGTGAAGATAGGTCAAACCTGGACCTGCAGGGGGCAGACTGCACACTCCGGCGAAGAAATTCAGAACAAATAGCTCGGGGGGGTGATTGGCATCGTTCCTTCTGCTACTAATGGAGGACTAGACGAAGAAGAATTTTGTAGAAGGAAGCGTGATCGACTTCCTCCAAGGTTGGCCGCTGAACGGCTTCCAAGATTGCTCTGGCCTTCAGTCTGGGACAGATTGCGTAGTCGTTGAAGATGACGTTCCTTCGGACAGCTCCGAACTCGGATGCAGACAGGAGTACCACCATTGGAAAGAAGACTTGGTGATGATTCCAGCAATATAAGATATGCTATCGGGAGCCTTCAGGGGAAGTCGTGGCTGCTACTGCAAATCACTACTTTTCTAAAAACCTGCAACAGGGACAGAATAGGTGGAGGAGAGGGTGTAGGGAAGGGCATGAACAAGGGGTTATTTGGTGGATGGGGAAGGGGGGGTGCGACCTTGGGTGGTTAGGGAGGTGGGGAGATGAAAGGGCACAGCCCAAGGGAGAGGGAAATTCGAAATTTGGCCTAGGGAAGGGCTCTTTCAGTCTTGGGGAGAGGGAGGGTTGCTTGGGAGAGTGGAAAGGTGCCTAGGAGAAGGGGTTTCCACCTAGGGGTTGGAGGCGGAATTGAATGAGTGCATGGGGAAGGGGCCTTAATGAGGGGTGAATGGGGAGGAGAGAGAATGAATTTCGAAATTGGGGTGGGGAGGAGAGAGAGAGGGGGGGGTACAACCCACTTAGAGAGAGTGATAGTAAGAGAGAGAGAGAGAGGGAGATATTGAGAGGGAACTAGAAGGTGTGGAAATTTTCTGGATTCAATATTCAAGCATAATTGTTACAAATGAGAGAGGGGTGGGGCTATTTATAGACCCCACACTATTCCTAAGACCAAACTGACCCTAACAAACTAACTAATGACCAAACAGTCCAAGGGAGGGGCGCCCCTGGGCCTAGCCCAATGAATTGGGCCCATTAACCTATCAAACCAACATAATGACTTCAAGACTTAGGAAAATGACTTTCTAACCTAGGTACATGACTCAATAAAGGGAAAATTACATGTTTAAGACTCAAATAAAAATAAGAAAATTACATGACTCGACTCACAAACACATGAGGAACATAATGGCGTACATCGACGATCAATCCGAGCTTCAGAAAATGTGGAGGGGCAATGGATGTCCCCATCATACCCCCTGGGTGGGGAAAACTCGACCCTGTCGAGTATGGGTCCACCGGGGAAGTAGCATCCCAAACGCAGTTCCGGGCGAACCTTGTTCTCCAAACTCGACCCATGTCCATAGCCGAGGAACGGTGCTTCCACTCGACAAAGTGGCTCGGACACACCCTTAGGCTGGCGAAGAGATCTTGCTTTGCTTAGTATTGCCGCCATGTGCTGACGTCGGGCTCTCGGGCTAGTTTGTGGTGGCACTCCGAGGGTGTCTCTCACAAGGATAGGTGTAGGCTCAAGCCACTCACTAGGATCCACCGCGGTGCCCTTAGAGGGTGCCGGATCCGCCACATGGGAAGTGGGGTGAATCCTAAAACCCATTTGAAAGTCCAACCCATAAGCTGGGTTGCCAAAGCCACTCAGATCTTGGCAAGGTCCAAGTCCTCGTGCCCTCAGATTGGAGGTGACCCTAAAGTAGAGCCACTCCAAAGCCATCATCACCAAGTTGTCAACTTGGAACTCAAAGTGGTGCCTAGGAGTTTATGCTCGCTTCTTATGAATCCCACCGCTTGTTGCTTGATACTTGCTTGAATGCATATGCCATGCACTATGATGCGATGTGAGTTGACAATGTATGGTATGCAAAGGTGGTCCAGGACAACCACATATAGACCTATCATGCATTGATGTTATGAGGACGTTGAATGATTTGGGAGGACCGGGGCATCCATAGGTATGCATGGTGGTGACAAATGCTGGGGGACCCGGACATCCATGTATGCTCCTTTCATGCTTATGACTCATGATGAAAGAGGGTGGACCATTACATCCAAATATGGTCCACTTATGCTTCCTACTTGACATGTGGGTGATGTGGATGAATGTACCCGACGGACTAATCATGCCAAGTGGTGTGATATGCCAAGATATATGAATTCTTTTCCCAAAGATGACTTCCTCATGTGGGATGGTGGGGTTGCCTTTGAGCTTCCACTCAAAAGGGTCGAAGGGATCTAGGTAGGTGGATATGGGGTGGGGCACTTTCTTGATCTCTAGGTGGGTGTTGCCTAAGGTCATGATTTCTATGGTGTAACCTGGGTCATGGATGAGATGGGCTTGGCCCAACATGGTGGGTGAGGGTAGGAAAGGGTGGGTGGTGGGTGATGTGGGTGGGTCACATGGGTACCCATACTCCCAAAGGAAGGGATCAAAGGGGTCATGGACTGGGTTTCCTAGAAGAAGAGACTCTATGCCCACATGGTCTTCACACGGTGGGTCCTCCTCGCTCAAGGTAATTGGACCAAGGTCGTTAGTGGGCCAGTCGATCAAGGTACTTGGGATCTCAATGGAAGTGGAGTGGATCATGATGGGTTTTTCATCCATAGGGAGAATGAGAAGGAGGTCACTAGTGTAGCAACCAATGGTGAAGACCGAGGTGATAGAACCATCACATGGGTGGAGGAGACTAAGGCTTTTTGGGTGGGCCTTTCCTAAGGTCAATAAGCAAGTCAACCCTAGTTGCCATTCTAAACCCTTTAGGAGATCATCCCAACCTTCTACCTCATAGTAGGATTGGATTGTGGTGTGATAGGAGTAGAGGGGGGCAATTTGGGATGGATATCCCAATGGTGAGAGAGGTGGGGGTGAGCTAGGAAGGGTGGGTCCTTGTTTGAGCCATTGGAGTATGACTTCATTCATGGTGAAGGTGTGTGGCTTTTGAGGATCCGGACTAGGAGAGGTGGGTGGAAGTGGAGGTTCTTGGATTTCCTCTAGGGTAGGTTTTTGTTCGGGACTAGCATCTATTTCCATGTGGATGGGTGTGTGGGTTTCAATTCCTAGTGTTAATGGGTTGGGTAGGTCTAAGGCGGGAGAATTGGTGATAGCTGGAGCATGGTGCACTTGGGGTGGTGGGTAAGGGTGGACTTGGATTTGGATAGGAAGGGGAAGTAGAGGATGCCTAGGTTGGGGAAAGATTGGTGTAGGAAGCGGGAGGTGGGTTGGGTGAGGGGTTTGGGTTGGGGGGTGATGGCCATTATGGGCCTAGGTGGAGGGGTGGTCATGGGGTCCACTTGAGTTTGAGTGGTGAATGTTGGATGAGTGGTGGTCCTTATGGAGGGAATCGGGCCGGTTAAGGGTCTCTTGCCCTTGGGATCGTTTGGGGTGGAGGTGGGGGTTAAAGGGGCTTGACTAGTGTAGGTTAGGGGAGGGGGTTTTGGTTGGGGTGTGGGGGACCTTATGGGGTTGGGTGAGGAGGTGGAGGCCTTAGATACTTGGGTTTTAGGGGTGGGGTTTTGGACGGGTGGGGTTGAGGGAGTGGGAGTGCTCCTTGGACTTTGATAACCCGGGTAGGAAGGGGACATATATTTTGCCCTAAGTTGCTCCTTCATGTCCTTCCAAGTGGTGATGGGAGTTTCCCTTCTAAGTACCTTTAGCCCAACAATTTGCATCCAATAAGTTTCTGCCCGTTTGGTAAGTTGCATTTTGGCAACCCATGCCTTTTCATCCTCGGACATAGGATACCAAGTGAAGTATTGGTCCATTGTAGCTTCCCAATCTAAATATTCTCAAGGAGAGGTTCCATCAAAGGTGGGAAGTGGGAAAGGGACCATCCTATCGTCTGTCCTTGGGGCGGGCCAATTTTCTCCAAGTTGGTTGAGTCGGCCCGATATGTTATCAAGCCGCTCATTGGCATAGGTCAAGGGTTTCATGAAGTAGTTGACATGGCCAGAGAAGTTATGGGTGTTAGTGGTAGGCATCTCTTGGTGGCTTGGACTTATGGAGTGGGCCGATTGGTAAGGTCGATATGAGGTGGCCATACTAGGGGACAAGAGTGATGCACTTGAAGACTCTAAATGCATAGACATGCCCTAGGACCAACTTGATAGAGACAAGTTGTGAACTTGCTCTGATACCAATTTGATGTGACACCACCTTGGGGTGATGACCACAAGACAATATGACCTTTGGACCTAAGGTTGCAAGCAAGCAAATTGGCGATGATACCACTCGAGCGGCTCACTCGCTTGGTGCACACTTGTGCCCGTGGGCAACTAAACGATAATGGAGAGGGTCCGGGGTGGGACAATGATGCTCCGGTGCTTGGCAAGCTTGGGGAGAACCCCAATTGGGCCAGGGATGCCCACTCACGGGCGGCCGTCACACCATGGGTGTGGGTTGAAATGGCTCGCTCACAACTTGCCCGCGATGGACACTCACGTGTTCGGCAATTTGGGCCGGGCCCTCGCTCTCCGTCCGACGCAACAAAGCAAGAATACTAAGCTAAGCAAGTGATATTGACCAGCAAGGAAAGGGGGACCGAGGCTCACCTAGCCCGCGTGAAGACGCCAACTCCGGCCGAAGACGGGGGCGAGTGGGGAGGCAAGGGTTTGCGCCCGCAAGCCGCTTCGGTGTCGCTTCAAATCTGTGAAAATATTATTACATGAACTACACCTCTCGCAGGAGGGGGGCTCTTGGGGTGGGGGTTAGACTTATTACAACCAAGATTACCTCCACGCAGGGAGGGGCCTTCAGCCGGCCAAGCGGGGTGGGGAAATTATGAAGAGAACGCCGACTCTCCAAGACCACTCTTCAGTTTTTCTGAACAGGTTGTCGATGAAGATACGGCCACGGACTCAACCGAGCTCCAAATTTGATGAAACTAGTGCCAAACGTTCCCCAGCTGGCCGAGGATGATGCTTGAATTTTTTGGGAAGCTCTGGAACTAGGGGCTGATCGGACCGGTGACTGGAGCAAGACAGCAACACTCTGCCTCTGACTGATGCAGAACTGATACAGTGGATTTCAGAAGGCACTGCGGTCGCTCCCGAACACCAAATCAAACGAAACTGGCGGTGACGCGATCTTGGTCAGAGTAGCTTCGAGCAGAAATTGACGGGGCCACAATCCGAGGTCGGAGAGGAGAATGGTGGTCGGAGAAGTGAAGACAGGTCGAACCTAGACCTGCAGGGGGCAGACTGCACACTCAGGCAAAGAAATTCAGAACAAATAGCTCAGGTGGGGGATTGGCGTCGTTCCTTCTGCTACTAATGGAGGACTAGACGAAGAAGAATTTTGTAGAAGGAAGCGTGATCGAATTCCTCCAAGGTTGGCCGCTGAACGGCTTCCAAGATCCCTCTGGCCTTCTGTCTGGGACAGATTGCGCAGTCGTTGAAGATGACGTTCCTCCGGACAGCTCCGAACTCGGATGCAGACAGGAGTACCACCGTTGGAAAGAAGACTTGGAGAAGATTCCAGCAATATAAGATATGCTACCGGGAGCCTTCAGGGGAAGTCGTGGCTGCTACTGCAAATCACTACTTTTCTGAAACCTGCAACATGGACAGAATAGGTGGAGGAGAGGGTGTGGGGAAGGGCATGAACAAGGGGTTATTTGGTGGATGGGGAAGGGGGGGTGCGACCTTGGGTGGTTAGGGAGGTAGGGAGATGAAAGGGCACTGCCCAACGGAGAGGGAAATTCAAAATTTGGCCTAGGGAAGGGCTCTTTCAGTCTTGGGGAGAGGGAGGGTTGCTTGGGAGAGTGGAAAGGTGCCTAGGAGAAGGGGTTTCCACCTAGGGGTTGGAGGGGGAATTGAATGAGTGCATGGGGAAGGGGCCTTAATGAGGGGTGAATGGGGAGGAGAGAGAATGAATTTCGAAATTGGGGTGGGGAGGAGAGAGAGAGGGGGCACAACCCACTTAGAGAGAGTGATAGTAAGAGAGAGAGAGAGGGAGATATTGAGAGGGAACTAGAAGGTGTGAAAAATTTTCTGGATTCAATATTCAAGCATAATTGTTACAAATGAGAGAGGGGTGGGGCTATTTATAGACCCCACACTATTCCTAAGACCAAACTGACCCTGACAAACTAACTAATGACCAAACAGTCCAAGGGAGGGGCGCCCCTGGGCCTAGCCCAATGAATTGGGCACATTAACCTATCAAACCAACATAATGACTTCAAGACTTAGGAAAATGACTTTCTAACCTAGGTACATGACTCAATAAAGGGAAAATTACATGTTTAAGACTCAAATGAAAATAAGAAAATTACATGACTCGACTCACAAACACATGAGGAACATAATGGCGTACACTGACGATCAATCCGAGCTTCAGAAAATGTGGAGGGGCAATGGATGTCCCCATCATAAGTATTATTTTTAAATGTAATGAACTGTTGGAATTCACAAATACAATATGTTGTCAGAGCAATGACTCTGGTTCAATGAGAAACCATGTCTCCTGTCCAAGAAGACAATTGGGACTGTGTCATGAGGTGCCTCTGTTAAACTCAACACTAAACTGCAAACCAATTTTTTTTGGCAGAGCAATGGCATAGTTGCTGAGAAATATGTCTCCTCATCAAAGAAATGAGGTCAGATATGTCATGAGATGACAATGCAATCTCTATTCAAATTGAGGCATGACAGTCAGTCACACCAAGTACCTAGGGATACTGGCATCTAAACAACATGTATTCTCAAGATACAAGGCAAGCTCAGACTTAATTGCTCGTAACATTACTCTTGTGCTCAAGAGATCCCTGAAGGATCATGCAAAAATTCCTAAGAATTCCACTTAAACTTCATGCTTGTTTAGCTTCAATACTAGTTTGTGTAACTCCTAAAAGAGTTATTGAAGCTGGTTGAGTAAGGTGAAAGTTGGTTAAATAAAGGGTATACATGTGGTTCTGGTTTATTTATATTAAAACTTGCATGCAGATCTTTTTGAATTCTCCTGTCCTACTCTGATATCATTAGCTTTGAACCATGCCAATTGAGGACTGCATAATGGTAAATTCTAGACATAAATATTCTCTATATTATGTCATTTGTATCAGAATGTGCATTTCTACCTTTGCTGAGTTATATCCTTCCATAAATCCCTGACAAACTCCAACCTGGCTCTAATCACTATTCTCTCCCCCATTTTCTATTCCTTCTTGATGTTGTCAAAGGGGGAGAAGTTTTTGAGTCATTGATTGCATCTGTCATTATCTACTTCATTGCATCTCTCTTTAAAAAAGTGCTTATAATGACTCATAGTTGCCATCATCAAAAAGGGGGAGAATGTTGGGCATATGTGTAACATGCTTAATTCTATTGTTTTGATGATATCTGACTATGACTCATTGATGGGTTTGACTTACATTTGATAAACACATTCATACATTTCAGGTCATTATAAGCGAAGAATAAGAAATCAAGAATGGCATAGAAATCGAGGCAATTAGATGTACAAGAATCAAGACAGGTGTGTGTGATTGGTGCACAGAAATCAAGGCAACAGACTACACAGAAGTTCAAGCAGTAAGGTCGGTGCAGCGGCTACTGTTCAAACTGACAGGTCGATGCACATTCAGGCATTCAAGAGGCAAGGTCGGTGCACATGCCAAAGACCTGCAACTAAGGTCGATGCACATTATGCTAGCACAAGCCAAGGTCGGTGCACCTTCTACCATTCTGACCACTAAGGTAGATGCGCCTCAGAGCAATGGTCAATGTACGCTACTGAAGGTCTGTGCACATGTGCAAGTGAAGGTCAGTGCATGCTTGTTTACAACACAACAAGGTCGGTGCATGTTTTTGCCTTCAACGATTACAAGGTCTGTGCACATTCATGCATTGAACCAGAAGGTCGGTGCACATGTTCCTTTCAGTTCAGAAGGTCGATGCACACATGCATTTTGGACTACTAAGGTCGATGCACATCAGCACTTCAAGAACAAAGGTCGATGCACATTGTGCCTGTGCAGAACACAGGTCGATGCACATGCTGAAGTCCTGTATTAAGGTTGGTGCACATTATATGGCCGTTTGAAGGAAGGTCAACCTCAGTCAGCTTCCAGAAACCCAACTGGCGATTGACTAAAGAAATGTCGACACTTCCATCATAGAAGGTCGACACCTTGGGCTTCCAGAGACGGTTATATAAGAAATTTTCATTAGACATGTTGACACCTCCATCTCAGTAGGTCGACACGTCTGTTCTTCCAGAACACTTCAAGCTAGTTTTCTGTCATGTCAATGAAAATCTAGAGAGAAAAAATAGGTACCGTAAATCACTAAAATCATGGAATTCGAGGTCTAAAATATGCTCCCATGTTTGACTTTTGCTCTAGTCATCATTACTCTACCAAAACACACTTTTGGCGGCAGCTATGTTAGTACCCATACCTGGGACATGACCTTGTCAGGACCACCTTTCTATTGTCATTAAATGGGATATGGTCCTAGAATAGTATAGGGAGCAGAAAGTCAACTAGAGCTAATAGGAAAGCAGACATCAAGATATTCTACTCTGAGGGTCATTAAATGCTTAGATTTTGGAGATCAAGAATGGTCTTTATCAAGCACTTTATGTGGGCTGTCAAAAAAGATGGAGTCTAAAACACTCTTTCTTGTCCATGCTGGACCAATTAAAGAACAGATTTTTGGAGGGAAAATATCCTCTTCTAGGCACGCATATCCATGCAAGGTGCTGTACCAAGTGGCTTACGTCTGAAGAATAAAAGGGACAGATAAGGTGGGAGCAGGGAAAGGAGAGGTTGCACAAGTCTGAATGCACTGCCGTGATTGTGAGTGCACATCATTGGAGAATAGCAGGAGCAAGTGATAGTGTGAGCAAGCAGGTGAAGAAGAAGAAGAAGAAGATCAAAGGCTGAACTAAAGATCTCTTCCTTCTGCTCGTTGCTTTGCAAAGATAAAGCCATAGTCAAGAAGCAGCAGATTTCCACACAGCAACTCAATCTCTCCTCATCTCAGACAAAGGACTTTTGCATCTAGCATTGAGTATCACTCTTCCTCTCTGAGTTTCTAGTTTTCTTCTCTTTAGTTTGATCCTATTTAAAGTAATCTTGAACCATCCCTACCGGTGTGTGTAGGTAGACAGATGGAGGTGTATTCCTGTCTGTGGTGAATCATCCCTGCCAGTTTGTGTGTAGGAAGACAGACAGAGGGTGTTCTCTAGTCTGTGGTTTGGGGCGCGTCCCCGGTTGAGCTGTGTAACAGCTTGTTAGTGTTGCGACACTAGGGAAGCCTCACTTGGTTTGAGTGAGGGGTGGACGTAGGACTTGGGTTTGAGTCTGAACCACCTTAAAATCCTTGATGCAAGTGGTTTGGTTGTGTGATTCTCGTGCGCTAGATGTTTGGTTAGGTCGTTGCTCATCCTTATCCTTGCATAGTGAGCTTTAGGCTGTTGCTTATTCTCTAGCTTCTATTATTCCGCTGCAAACTATTTGTATCTCCAAAAAAAGGTGCAGATCTATTCGCCCCTCCCCTCTAGATCAGCCATTCCCATACAACAGATGCGTCCGTGGTCAACATAGTTAGTCAGGTCAACACATCAGAGGCATTCATCGACGTAGTTCATCCTTTCACTTCGAGAAGAAAAATTGGTCCAGTGATAAAAGAAAGACGTTCAAACAGCCATACTTGGGTACCCTCCATACCCAATTCAACACATTTGGAAACCCAAGAACCAGACCTCAATTTAATCCATCCTTCATGAATTTCCTGAAACCTGTTTGTTACATCTGCAACCGTCTTAGACACACTAGCAAACAATGCTGGTTCGGCTAGAGAATGAGGCCGTTTAAGCAAGTGTGGATTCCAAAGAACTTATTGCATGCCTTTAACTATGATTGTGGACCCAAGTTTGATTGTGTTCCAAAAGCTCCTGCTTAATGTGTTCTATGCAGGAATGCCTAGCGGCCCATCACAACCGATGGCACTTGGACAGCGGCTGCTCAAGGCATATGACCGGAGACAAGAAGAAATTCATCCATCTGATCAAGAAAGAAGGACAAGTGTGGTTTGGAGGCAAAGATAAAGGGAAGATCATTGGCACAGGAACAATTGGTAAGAATTCTTCCAATCTTATTGAAAATGTGATGCTTGTAGAAGGCCTTGAGCATAACTTGCTCAGCATACGCCAACTGTGTGATAAAGGCCACAAGGTAATGTTCGATGCCAATGAATGTAAGATATTTGACCAAAATTAAGATTCTGTGAAACTTGTAGGTCATAGACTGTACAATGTATATATGGTAGATCTTGATAGTTCTCTTGCTGAAAACCTTTATCTATCTGCCAACCAACCTAATGATGCGTGGCTATGGCATAGAAGGCTGGGGCATGTTAGTTATAATATGCTACACAAACTGTCCAAGCATGGAATGGTAAGAGGTCTGTCCAAACTATCTTATAAAAAGAACACCCAAGTTTGTGAAGGATGCTCCCTAGGTAAACAAACTCGAAAATCTTTTAAACCTAGAAGTGAGCCCTTGTCAACCATGCCATTTGAATTTCTGCATATGGACATGTTTGGTCCAACTAGAACAGCCAGCATCAATGGAAGAAGATTTGGCTATGTGTTAGTTGATGATTTTTCTCGTTTCACTTGGATCTTTTTCTTGACTAATAAAAATGATGCCTTTCTTGAATTTCAGAAGCTCTTCAGAAAAGTAAAACAAGAAGGTAAATTTCGAATATCCACCAACTTATCTGATCATGGAGGAGATTTCTAAAATTCCTATTTCTCTGAATTCTACAACCAGGAAGGTTTAACACATAGATTTTCCTCTCCCCAAACCCCAGAGTAAAATGGAATTGTAGAGAGTGTTGAGTATGGATGAAATACAGATCTAGAGGGGGGGTGAATAGATCTACCCCAAAGTACACTGAATTAAAGTGAAAATACAATCAATTAAGGCAGACACCACTAATTCAAATAGATAAGCTGAATCTGATAAATGGATTGAACATTTGATATACAAATACCCAAGGTGTGAAGCAAAGATCTCTCAAATAATAATAGAGAAATAAGTGAACCGCCGGATAGATCGACTGATTGCAAAAGTGGTATGAGGTGAAGGTTTAACCTCAAGAGTTTCCTCACGCAAGAAAGCAACCTTTCAGATAGGCCTGACCTATCCTTCTAGTTACGTCTTTTGATATACCTCTTTGCACCAGCAAATTCTCACAATAGAAATCCGCAAAACACTTTGCAGATATCAACAGAAAGTAATAGCAATCACACACACACAGCACATGATAATTTTAAGGTGGTTTGATCTCAACTTTGAGATCTACGTCCACCCCTTACTCAATTGAGTAAGGCTTACCGCTGACAAACAGCTTGAGCCGCATAGGTTTGGGGATCAAGTCCCTACAGTCCGCTGAGCATCACAACTTGCTAAGACTGCCGAGCAACACAGCTTGCTATGACCGTTGATACACAGCTTACTCAGCTGAGCTTTACAGCTTTCTGCCAAGGAACACTTCCTTACCGCTGATACACAGCTTGAGATATCCTAGCAAAACAGAAAATACAATAAGAACAGAACCAAAGAAAAGAGCAAGACAAACTGTAGCTCACTTTGAGCAGATCGACTCTGGATTTGATCCATAAGTCGATACAAAACAATTCAACTCACAGATCACTTGGACACTCTTTTACAGACACTCCTCTCTGAATTCTTCCACACCTTCCGATCCCCTGTTTTCTCCTCTTCACGTCTTCTTTTCTACTTTTCTTCAAAACAGCTGGCTCGAGCTCACTCTGATATTCTTCTCTCTATTTCGCTATCTCCCTCTATCTCTCTTTCTTCGGGATACTGTTCGATGGCGAGATTCCTCTTGTTATATAGTAGGAGCAAGAATCTCGTGGGTCCCACAATATTCACACTCGGGCACGTGGAGGGAACACTCTTGCCCAAAAATTCCATCTGAAAAGTGCACTTGGAGATTCCACGTGTCAAAAGTGCTCTCCATGTGGCCTGACAGTTCGTTAGGCTTCACCTCGATTCACGTGCTGGATGAGTTGGAACTTAGATACACATGACCTTGACTTTAGTTGCACTGCAGCTCTCAATACTCAGTGACAGGTGTCTTTCACTTGGCCCAATTTGCTGAGCGTTGTAAGTTAGATGCTTGATCAAATAACTAGATGCTTAAAATGTCCATGATTAGTTGTACCTGCCAAGACACATATGAAGATTCATCACCAAGCCCAATCTTAATATGACTAATCATACTGATCAATCGAAAAATGCAGAATTGATTACATGATGCGAACAGTGTAAATAATATGAGTGAATGCATGAGTTTCAACAAACACATAGATGCATATCAGATATGCATCGACCTGAGTTGAGCAAATGCAGCAAATGTATGACAAAGCATCCACCTGTGCACTACAAAGGCAGACCTTATAAAGTCATGTTCATACTAGCTGCATCGAAGCATTCACATGATGCATTGACATGATAATGCATGAATTATGTACTTGCACAGACCTTACATAACACAATATATGAATGTGCACTGACCTGAATGTGATATGCATCGACCTTATATGATACACTGAATGTGCACCGACCTGAATGAACTTCACCACCATATGTGCTCCGACCTAATAATGTGAGACCTCAACACCTGCATCGACCTTAATGAGCTTCAACACACATGCCGAGACCTGATAATGCAGGGCTTCTACACCAGCATCGACTTGCTAGACCATTAATACATTATGCATCGACCTGTAAAACTACACAAGAGAATGCCCATCGACTTGCATAACTATATGCATCGACCTGTGAAACTACACAAGAGAATGTGCATCGACCTGCATGACTATATGCATCGACCTGTGAAACTACATCAACCCGATGGAGAGCCGAAACTTATTTTGATTTAATGAAAAGACATTATAGCACACATTATTAATTCCAAACAGATTTGCCAACATCAATCAGAATTAAACACGTTATTGCCAGCATCAAAACCAGAGAGACACAACATTCTCCCCCTTTTTGATGATGGCAACACCGCTATACTATAATGGTTGAAAGCTCACACACACCATGCAGACAGATATGCAGACACCACTATGCAGTCAGACAGACTCATAGCACTTATACTTATTCCAGACTTTCTCTCCCCCATTGCTCATTGCTTTGCCTCTCTCATAGACTGGTAATACTCATATAGCAGACTTTCTTCTCTCCCCCTTTGCCATCAGCAAAAGAAAATTGGGAAGTGACAGAAATTTGATATGAAGTGTATATGACAGGTTCAGAATGATAGCAGCAAAAGAAAAATGAGAATCTGAGTCAACCTTTATTAGCTGAGCATACACAATACAGATTCTTCTTTCTATAAGATTTCACAGAATGCAACCCTGTTAGAGATTTGGTTTAAGAATGATGAATGTAGAATCCAGTGACACCCCCCTCCCCCCTTCTGCGCAGGTGGCAGGAGGGCACGGCTTCAAGCCACTTTCCCCTCCCCCCCCCAAAAAAAAAACTTGTTAAATAGTGTTGCATTTGCATTTAATAGGAATAAACCAGACCTACATAGAAATGTTAGGGTCAATCTCACTTCATCTTACTCATTCAAACTCAATGAAATTCTTAGGATGAACTCAATGACATGTATTGCGATTAAACACTTTTGATAGTTCTTATTTTAATACCATAGGGTGACAGCATGATTTTCATGTGCTTTACGCTCATAATTTCTCTAAACAGTCAGGTATAATCCATACCTTTTTGACGTAAGGGTACACGTTGATTAGACGCACGTACCCCTAGTTACTCAATAGAATTTACCATTCTATCTCATCGTTGAATAGAGATAACGATAGTACGACTTTTGACGTGAGGCACAACACATCTTAGGTGAAGTGACCCAGTTACTCACCACACTTAATGTCCTTGCTCTGCCCATTAAATTTTCAATGTCTTCAGCAGTTTTTGAACAGAGTTAGCAGTGCTCTTCATGACATAGGTTATCTTCATTTCTTTGATGAAGGACCTAGTTGTGGACGCACTTATTTTCACTTATCATGTTGTTCGTTTATTTAGGTGCGTGGGCGTGCCAGTCACAAAGTGACGATTTATTGTGCGCTCGATCTGACTAATCAGACGATTGTGTGGTTCGTGTCGGGACCAAAACCCGCCGTGCCATGAAGGCCACGACGTCATTTACATCCCCCATACGGGGGAACACCCTTGATTGATTGCCGGGAATAAGGACCCTACGGCCTAGAGAGAATATTAATAATGCAGGAGGATAGTGAAAGACGGACCATGCTAGAAACCCGTATCGGGATGCGAATGTTCAGACTATGTCGGCCACTCATGGGCCACTTCATGTTCGGACGAAGGTCCGTGTTTGTAGTATAAAAGATGGTAACAAAATCGCACAGATGTCTGCCACGAACAAGGCAAGTTTAATGAGAATGCGTGATTGGACCCCGGTAGGGACGGTTCAAGTTGATAGACTGTTGGCCGGGGATGATTTCGGACTATGGCCACGTCAGAAATTCCGTAAACCATGCTCGATACCATAAGGCGTCATTGATTTTCTCTTTGCACCCAGTCCGAGGGAGTGAATTATTAAGTGCGTAGCCCGAGCTCACTAACGTGTGCCCTCGCACGCGGATCGACCTGCGGGGGGTCAAGGGGGCAGTGCCCCTTGCGAGGGTTTCTGGGGGCATCACCCCCGGAACAAAATTTTAATTATGGGGGGGGGGGGTATGCTACTGCCGTTGTTCCGATCATTGAATTAAGTGGTTTATTCCCATTCCATTCTTTCTATTTTGTTTACTGATTTAGTCCTTATTCTCTTGTTTATTCTTTAATTTCAATAGTTCTCTTTCTTCTTTTCATTCTTTTAGTTTTCTTTTGCCACGCCGTATTAGCAAGTTGCAAGAAGATGGGCGCGCCTGTTAAGGGGCGCCGGGTTAAGATGTGAAGGGGCGCGCCGGAATTGGAGGGCAAGGGAGGAGGGAGTGCGCCGTTTATGTCGTCGGTTTAGGTGGTCACCAAAGGGGCGCGCCGTATTTGGGCTTCGGTAAGATGGAGATGGGCGCGCCGTTCTTAGGATTCAAGGAAGGAGATGGAGGGAGGCGGGCCGTTTAAGGGTTCAATGAGGAGGAAATGGGGGCGCGCCATTTTTAGGTGTTCACAGAAGGAGATGGGGGGCGCGCCGTTTTAACATTTGAAGGGAGAAGATACGGGGATTTTGTGAGGAGGGCGCGCCGGTTAGGGCCGCACCGGGCTACGGTGTTGAAGGCACTTGTTGATTGAAGGTTCAAAGAGGATTTTAAGAGTGATGTTAAACCGGCGCGGTGAAATAGTCACCGCGCCGTATTAAACTCCCCCGAGGGCTTATTGCTTTGACTGTGTGTTTCTTTCCTTTCACCTGTAGATAGATTTTATGATGCGTTTGTTCATCCATTTGATTGATTAAGCGAGCAGGGAGGAAGTTTAGGCATTTAGCTGTTCAATAGGGTGACTTAGCGTGTACTTTAAGTGTTTCGTTCGAGGGGTTTTAGTTCATAGATTTTAATGTGTGTGGTTCTTGTTCTCAGAAGTGGTTTGTTCATTTGTTCTCTGGAGGGTGTCTTCTTCATTTGATCTTGAGCGTTCTCGGCCCTGGCAAGAATTGGGCAGCACCTCCCTCGGACCAGGACTTGCCGGAGATAAAGGAGAGTCACCAATCGGATTGCTCTGGGGTAAACTCTCAAAATGCGGAGCGGCCTCGCGGCGGTCCGTTAGCCCAAGTGTGAGTGCGGAACGCTCGAGGGCCAGCCTACAAGAGCGACCACGACTCACGGGCGATGGGTCTTCAATAGGGAAAAGTATTTGCCATGGCTAGGCAAGAAATGTTCATCCATCGAATGGGTTACCTTGGGGGTCATGCCATGAAGTGGCAGACCTCAAAGGCCCCCGGATGATCAGAGAGCAAGAAAGGGGAGCAAGGGTCGGAACAGAGGAGACTAAGCTTGCAAAAGACTTCCTTTCTTTCTCTTTTATTCATCCATACAAACGGGGAAGGGAACTTGATACAGAAAAAAATGGAAGAGAAGGCATTACAAAAAGAAAGGGAAAATACATTCGATGGAGAGAAAGGGAGAAGCATTAGACGGAGGAGGGAGAGGGAAGCATTGGCTTCTCCCCCTCCAACTCACCTCTCACTCTCCCCCCTACCTCTTTTCTCTTTTCTTCAGCCCAGAACCGTGGAGCTCTCGAATGCCAGTTCCTTCTTCTCCCTTCTCTGTCTCTCTCTTCTCTTTTCTTTCTCACCTTCTCTTCTTTCTTTATTCTTTTCTCTCGATATATATATACATCGAGTTGGGAAAGGAGCCCCTTGAAGTTCAATGCCCCTTCGCTTCCATTCTTCTCCCTCTTTGTATCCGACGCTGTTGAGTGGCCTGCAGGTAGGGGGATTCATAGCGTAGGGGAGGTGCCTCCACCGGATTGGTCGACGGTGACTGGCGGGGAAGCGACGTTCGGTGCGGAGCTCGAAGATTGCCATTCTAGGGAGCTTGAGGAGTTCAAGCGGTTGCATGTTGGTCGGACGCCGGAGGCCTGGCCATTTCAAGTAAGTTCTCTTCATTTGCGCCCGAAAATAGGGGATCAGACTGATGACGGGATGGGTTGATTGCGCACCGGGGAAGCGCTTCAGAGAATAGAATGAGGGGTTAAAACGGTGCCACATTCAAAGGGGCACCGTTTTATGCATCAAGGGGGGGAAGCCCCTTCGACAGGAGCGCGCCGGATAGCCAAAGAAAAAAGGGGCGCGCCATTTTGAGAAGGGGGCGCGCGCCGTTTTAAGGCCCCTTCGTGCCGTTTTAAGGTCCCTTCGTGCCGTTTTAAGCACCAAACAGATTCTTTTCGAAGTCACGGCCGTTTATATGAATGTCGGCATTCCTAGAACGTTCCGGTTGCGATGTATGGCCTCCACAATATTCCGTTTGTAGCCTCTGGGACTCGGTCCCAGATTCTGCGTGACTTTCGGTGCATGCCGAGACTGTGCCGGAGTTCCTGACTTTTCTCTGATTCAGCTCTCGGCATGGCCGGTCGGAGCGTTGTAGCTGTATCTTCTGCTTAGGGGGCTTCCTTAGCGGGTAGCAAACCACCAAGCGAGTTCTCGTCCTGATCGGGCGAGGCATGAGGTATATTCGGCATTTTCATCTCCGGATTGCTCTCGAGTGTTACGACGTGCGTGCCGTATGCTCGACGCCATCATTTTTTGACATCCACACCAGTATCTTCATTTCTTTGATGAAGGACCCAGTATCTTCATTTCTTTGAGGAAGGACCCAGTTTCTCAGTGCAATCTACCATTGCTCTGCTGACATAGATGTTGACTCATAATTTTAACATAGCTACCCTTTGGTTTTGTAGAAGATTTTATGTTTAAACACAATACACAATTCAAGTTAATCGACTAAGATTATCATGAATTTTAAATTTTAAGAATCTGAAAGACATTACATAACATACCATGGAAGATATGGTTTAGGGCTATTAAGTGTGAACTGCAACCTTTTTCATTGAGTTTAATCGTTAGATTCTTTGATTCATTAGACCTAAACCATCATTTTTCATAGTGCATCAAGGATTCTTATAGGAGAAGATTTCTGATTTTCAGTAGCTCAGAGTAATGATTTGAAGATCAGATTGTCATTATTTCTGGTTCACAAGAAATGGATGGTTTTGTAGACATTTTTAGTGGACAGAGATTTGATGAGATATGGTCCCAAGTGATAAGATCAAAATGAAAAAAGAGATTATTGATTTCAAGAACAATTAGGATTTCAGTTGATCAAAAATGACAGAATTTGGAAATAACACCACATGAGGCACCAGACAGAGCTGGAGCAAAAAGATGTCAACTCTGGGTGTCGACCCTCCTAAAGAAACACTATCATCTACATTGATGTAGTTACTTGGACCTGATCTGACTCAAATTATGAAGATCCTATCGAGAGCTCCCCCTTTCAACATGCAAGAAAAGAGATGGACAAAGAATGCTTTTGACACTAACTCCCCCTAACTAGATGCACTTACTGCTTGACACAACATTTTGTACACACAAGAATGAAATTAGACTATCACAGCTACAAATGATGAGATGTAGGACCTAGACCCTCTCTTGTCCCATGGTACCTGGTGAAGGACTAGCCTCTACACATGATGTGGGTTTCCAGACAGACATAATCTGTCCTTCTCCCAGCATACCATTTGATATACCGATGGGTCAGAGTATCATGAAATGCATCACATAGACATGTAATGACTGACAGTACCGAATGCAACATTTATTGACATTCTGAGAACAAGTGTTTAATCAGATCCAAACAAACATTTATGCTGAGAATTTGCAAATACCGAGTTCTCTTCTCAAATATTTAAACCTTTCATTAATAAGAGGCTTGGTAAAGATATTAGCAATCTATTTTTCAGACTCAATGAAATTTAATTCAATTTCCTTTTTATTGACTTCATCTCAAAGAAAATGGTATTCTATTTCAATGTGCTTTGTAACACCTGAGAAATTCTAAGAATTTATTAAATATTTAAATGGACTAAACGGGCTATTAAATGAATTTATTTTAATTAGTATAGCCTTATTCTAATCCAAGAGGATTAGGCCCATGTTTGCGACCGCGGGGAGTCACTTGTCATTTTGTCCTCGCGGCGGGGGTGTACACTAGCCTTTTATGGAAGGCCGAGATAGGTTGACTAGGCGCGCGGGGATTCCGGGGGTGTTGAGAAGAAGGCAGAGAGAACGATATGAACGCGCTGGAAGGGATAGCGTATGGTTAATCATCCTGGGAGACTGGGATAGGGATGGCTGGGTGGAATACATGTGTGCCAGTCAATTTCTCGACAATCACCTATGGAACCGAGGATTGACCGGGGAAGCGTCGCCAGGATGCGGCACGTAGTTCGAGAGGTCAGGCGACACGTGGATAGAAGGGGTTCCACGGGTGCGAGTGCACAGGTGATTATGGGGATTCGTGTACTGGACATCTTCCCCATCGGTCGCAAGCAACCGGTGTTTATTTTACATAGGATTGAATCCGAATACCTTTGTTTCTTCTGATAAATAGAGAGTCAGGGACCCTGGGAGCCGCGGCGTTGGGAGGGCTTAGTCCGTGCAACAGCGACAGGGCAACAGCAACACAACAGGGATAACTGGGGGCATAGAGACATGTGCCTGCGAGGAGGGGGATCCGCTCCCTGACTGGATTACATGACTTATATGCCATGAAAGGCATTTATACGGGGGTGTGAGAGCCCGATTACAATTGCTTGCAAGCCACGGGACAATTCCGACATTCATGACGGTCCCCGGGTCATTGCATTATTATGTGGGTAGTTCCGTATGTGTACATAGTGTTCGTCAAAGGACCTGTGACTCAGCAGGAGGGCGCCTGGGCGGCGTCAAAATGTATTCCCGACATGAGAGAGTGTCGAGGTCTGGGCAGTGGGGGTGCCATATGCACCATTGTGCGGGGGAAGTTGAGTGGTCGGGTGCCGTGGGCCCCGATGTGACTGGAGTAGCTGGCAGTCAGGTGCCGGGGGCACCGTTGTGACTGGAGTTGTTGGCAGTTGGGTGCTGGGGGCACCGTTGCGGCTGAAGTGGCTGGGTAGTCGGGTGCCGGCAGCACCGTTGTGACTAGGGTAGCTGGCCGTCGGGTGCCGGGGGCACCGTTGTGACTGGAGTTGTTGAGCGGTCGGGTGCTACGGGCCCCGATGTGACTGGAGTAGCTGGCAGTCAGGTGCCAGGGGCGCCGCTGTGACTGGAGCTGTTGAGTGATCGGGTGCCACGAGCCCCGACGTGACTAGAGTAGCTGGCATTCGGGTGCCGGGGGCACCGTTGTGACTGGAGTTGTTGAGTGATCGGGTGCCGCGGGCCCCGATGTGACTAGAGTAGCTGGTAGGCGGGTGCTGGGGGCACCGTTGTAACTGGAGTTGTTGACAATCGGGTGCCGGGGGCACCGTTGTGACTGGAGTTGTTGAGTGATCGGCTGTCGCGAGCCCCGATGTGACTAGAGTAGCAGGCAGTCGGGTGCCAGGGGCACCGCTATGACTGGAGTTGTTGAGTGATCGGGTGCCATGGGCTCCGATGTGACTGGAGTTGCTGGCAGTCGGGTGCCGGGGGCACCGTTGTAACTGAAGGAGGCGGGCGTAGGGAGACCTCGATGGTCGTGCTCTGTGCCCGGTGTGACTGGCAGTCGGGTGTCGGAGGCACCGTTGTGACTGAAGGAGGCGGGCGCCGTGAAGAGGCTGAGACCCGAGTACATGTACATGTGTTCAATGGGTTTCATGCTGTATGAGAGCCGCGTGGGCTTTACAAATGGGCCGAGGAGGCCGAAGTACACTGGGTGCAAGTCGCGGGACGATTTTGACACGTGGGTCGGTCCCCGGGTCAATGCGGGATAAAGCGAATATACGCGTATTTTACAGAGGCTCTGCATGAGGAGATCGAGACAAGCCTGACTGCCTAGGTGGCAGGGGCGGTCGTGGGCTGGCGCCTGATGGAGGTTGGACGCGGCTCGAGGTGAGCGGTCGGGTCCGGGCCTCGGAAGGTGAATGCCTTCATGCTGGGGAGTCGAGACCGGCCCTGGGAATATTACTCCCGGTCCAGGGTCCGGCTAACTCGAGTCATCCGTCAGAGCGTTCGGCGGCCAGCTCGGGGCAAGCAGTAGGCACGCGGTTCCATGTCGGAAGTAGGTGCGGCATCATGGCGTATGCGTAGCCACTGTGAGTTGTCATACTCGAGCGGACCCGGGATACAGGTGTGTTCGCCGTCGTCATAACGCCTTATACGCGATGGGCATGGACTTGTGTGCGATGGCTAGACGCCGCGTGAGGGGAGTACGTGTGACATACCCTCGGCGTGTACAAGCCGATCAACAAGCCAACCACGCGGGCACTTAGTTCCTTGCATCCCCGACCCTTGTCGAAGGCCTCGGGAGTCCGAGGGCGCGGCAGTTAGGTCGGAGGGTGTTGCTGGTGAGGACACGCGCCGCCTTTCTCGACGGAGCACGCGGAGCACGCCGGCATCTCTTTGGCTCGGCGACTACGGCATGGTTTAGAGGACCTTCTTTTACATGATGGCCATACCAGGCCTTGGTTTAGTCCCTGCGTGGACATGTTTATTCTTTATTGTGGACCTTTGTAGGCCAATTGGGGCCAATTAGACCTTTATTGGGTGTGCTAGGCTCATTGGTTGGGCAATAGGACTAGTGGGCCACTTCTTGGTCCAACCCTTTGGCCCATTAGGGTTTTGGGCGCCCCCCTCTCATCTCCTCCAAGAGGAGGAGGAGGCAGCCGCCCCCCTACCTATTTTTTAGGAAGTAGATTGCGCCCCCCCCCCCCTTTTTTCCTCCCATTCGATCCCCTTCCCCCCCTTTTGGCCGCCCCCCTTTCCCCCCTTGCTAGGGTTGAAACCCTAGCATTCCCCCCCTCCATATATAAGGTCTCTTGTATTTTCTTTAGAGAATTAATGAAGGAATGAAATATTTTGATTGAGCAGCCATTTGCGCAGCCACCCCTTGGAGAGGGCGACCCTCTCTTCCTCCTCTGCTCCTGCGACGGGAGCAACCCCGGGGTGCGACTCCCCATCCCCTCGGTGCGACGCCGAGGTTCTTCCTCCCTTCTACTTCGTCTCCGGTTCGAGTTCGCGTGTTCCAGATTCGGCCCCAAGTTGCAGCGGCGTCCCCATCCGGTGCGGATCGAATCTGAGCCCCTCCTTTTTTTGGTGGATACTTCTACGAGTCGGCAGCGCGTGGGCTTTGGTTTCGCCTCGATCCGAGGTCGGCACCACCCGTGGCGAGTCTTCTCGTGAGCTAGCGCAGGAGCCTCCCTCTCTGCGCGCCCAGATCCACCCTCCTTCTTGCGAAAATCCCACAGGATGGACAACTCCGAGTTTGGAGCTGATTTCTTCAGGGTTTGTACCTCTCGTCGTCCTCTTTCCAACGCCGCCAACCTCGTCTCGTTCCGACGTCCGAGCTGTTCGTGCCGTCCGTTCCCGTGAGGTCGCGCGGGTCTGCCCAGTCCACCCGGTGCCAGGACAACCGGCGATTTCCAAAGTTCACAGCGTCCAACCCCGACCAGATCTGATCGAGCTCTTTGGTCCGGACCTGCTGCTCTGCGTCCCCGACGTCCTCCCACAAGCGGGGCCTCGTTCGCCTACCGGAGCAGCGAGTTACCATTTTCCCCGCTCGACAGCGCAGTTCTGGGAGCAGATTCCTTGTCCCCACTTGCAGGTGCGGCTACGGCTTCCACGGATGGAATCTGAGCACGCCTTTTGGCCGAGGCTTCCTCCTGCGACCTAACTACGTGCCCTCGCTGACGGCGCCCCAATCGGACTTCGTATCCATTCGTGGGAACGTTTACCACCGAGTCGCGCGTTGCTGCGATTCTACCGATCGTCATCCGGACCCTCCTCGTGGCCAACCCTTCACCGAGTGCCGCCCGTCAGCCCGTGTATCGGCCGCCCCGAATGGAATTGTTGTAGCCTGTTATCTCCCTGCGAGGAGTGGGCACCATTGCTGGCTTGTACCTATTCTTTCATTGTGTGTATCGGGGTTGTCGGTCTCGGCCGGGGTTCCTTCCCCACGCCTAGGCGTGGAGGTACGTGCGACGCTCCCCCCCCTTGGCAGTTTGCTTTACTAGTATGTGATCTTGTATGCCGCGTGAGAGTGTAGGGATCCTAGCTAGCATTCAACACCGCGAGATCGTGAGTGAGAGTATCCCATTCCGTGGCCCTAGTCGAGCACCGAGCTCGGACTAGACTCCTATAGTTGCGCGTCGGCTCCTTTGCCGCTTTGATCCACTCGCTTCCCTCATAGGGACGACCGTGGACTTGGGTTTCTTGTTGAGAGACGCCTCTCTTCGGAGGAATAGTACGGAGGTCGATCACTCGGCTTGCCTTGTCACGTGTGAGTGCTGGCCGCACTTGGTCTTCATCATAGGTTTAGTCCATTTGTCAGTTCCGTCCCGCGTCAAATTTGGTATCAGAGCTTAGGGAACCAGTTTGTTCTAACAAATTGGGGTCTTAGGTCATTCGAGTCTTTAGGTTGTCTAGGGTGCAATTGAGGCCTTAGAGTTATCTAGGTTGCATTGAGTCTCTTAGTTCATCTAGGTAACCCACCATTGCATTGTAATGTTAGGTTTGTGTCTAGTTAGAGTTTTGTCCTTGTCTCGTTGAGTCTTGCATGACCAGCTCCGCGCCAACCCCATGGTGGTTCCTCGAGCCCACATGTCAGATTAGTCATCCCTATTGGCCCGATTCGATGCTCTTATGGTACGACCCCTAAGTGTCGCCCCTACCACTCAGTCGTCGGGAGACCCGATCCCTATACCGATGACCGAGTCATTCCAGCGCCCTGTCATGTCCACTGCCATCCTACCTAATGGGAAGCATACGGAGATCGACTTCATCAGTAGGGTGTCGTCTAACTGTGTCTCACAAGACATTATTGAGTCACTCTCTAAGACTGGGGAGATTGTTCTCCGTGATGGTTTAGCTTTTATCGAGTTTCAACGGTGGTTTGGCCCCGTTAAATATTCCGATGGCGCTTGGTGCAAGATCAGCACACTTGCTGGTCCATGCATCATTTTAGGGCGAACTTGGTTGGAGGAAAGAAGTGCGACCATCGACCTGGATAGGAGGACCTGCACCTTACACCCATCTCACCTTCCCGGTGAGTTTGTCTTCCATGACGGCGTTACGCCGACCACCTCCATGTCATCACCTGGGTTTGTTCCAGTGAGTTACGAGGCTGAACAGGAGTTGATTGAGGAGTACCTAACTGAGGTTGAGGAGTTAGGGAGTGATCCCCTCCACATCATAGAGGACTCAGTTTTCACTCCCGAGAGAGAGGCTTCACCCTTAGACCCTCATATAGAGACATTCTTACCTTCCGAGGGTGAACTGGTCATTGGTGAGTCTTTAGCTAGCTGGCTAAGGGAGGGTCCACTTCTAGATGTCTCCATTCCTTGCTATACACCCATGGGACTAGCCCTCCCAATAATACCCCTTAACTCCTTTCACACCACTTTTCGGTCCTTCTGCTTTCTTGAAAATGTGAAGGACTTCCTTAGGAGTTTAGATTATCAATGGGAGTTGACTTATATGTTGACCTTAGGGTCTGACCAACCCTATAGTCATAGCTTTACACTCCCTGCTTTGGGGTCTATTACCTCGGTCTACACCATAGGACATATCACATCCGAGGTCCTTTTATTATTTCCCATACCCGTGGAGGTTGATTTTGTCCCCGCTTATGGTTTCACGGTCCCGAGGGAGGAACCTTGCCTTCCTTGCCTTCCTCATGACCCACTTGCCCCATACATGAGAGTGCCTGAAGGTGATTATCTGCACCTGGGCGAATGTCGCACATGGGCAAGTATAGTGAAGGGACCTGTCGGGAGGGGTCATCATTTCTTTGACCCTTTCGATCCCCTCCCTAGTGAGCCTCTCGACCCATATTCTTTTCCCCACCTTGTCGAGGAGGTCCACTATCATACACCACCTAGGCCTTCTAGTCAACACCTCACCTTACCGGCATCCAGATGCCCAAGCTTAGGAGGCCAGGGACACATGTCTCTTCCCCATGTTTCTTCATGTCCACCATCATATAGGGGTTTGTCTCATATAGGGAATGTCATGAGTGAGTTTGGGCAATTTAGTCCCCATGAGTCTACCACATTCCGTAGGACACCCATGCATGATAGATACAACTTTGGTTGTCCTGGTCCTCCCCGTGTTGTCCAATCATGTAGGAGTCATAGGCATGCTAGGTCTGTGTTTGGATGTCCAGGACCACCACTGCATTCACATAGGTATGAGTCAACACAGCTAGTTCGGAGTCTACATCATCATCACCCCCTCGAGGCCAGCAACGTACGTTATAAGGAATTAGCTGACGCGCATCGACGCACCCGTGAGTTCCAAGTGGGAGAGTACGTCATGATCAGGGTTAGACCTGAACGGTTCCCTTCGGGGGCCGTGAAGAAACTCCAGGACCACGGTGCCGGACCCTTTCGAGTCTTGAAGCGAATTGGGTCGAATGCATATGAGATTGAGCTGCCAGACGACTATGGGATCTGTTCGACGTTCAATGTTTCAGATCTGGTGGCATATCGGGATCCCGCGGTGATTCCCAGTGAGCTTTTTGGGCCTACCCCTCCTGTTGAGAGCATTACACCTTCTGAGCGTCCACCTCCTCCAGCCCCATTACAGACACGCGAGCATATAGATTGCATACTGGATGAGCAGGTGACCACGACCAGGAGCGGAGCCTACCAGCGCTTCCTAGTGCGCTGGAGAGGGCGCCCTGCGACAGACGACACCTGGATCACACGTGGAGAGCTGGAGCTGATCGACCCGGACCTGCTGGAGCGTTATTGGAGCGATCGTGACCCTTACTCGACGGGGTCGAGTTCTTCCCACCCGGGGAGAATTGGTGAGGACACGCGCCGCCTTTCTCGACGGAGCACGCGGAGCACGCCGGCATCTCTTTGGCTCGGCGACTACGGCATGGTTTAGAGGACCTTCTTTTACATGATGGCCATACCAGGCCTTGGTTTAGTCCCTGCGTGGACATGTTTATTCTTTATTGTGGACCTTTGTAGGCCAATTGGGGCCAATTAGACCTTTATTGGGTGTGCTAGGCTCATTGGTTGGGCAATAGGACTAGTGGGCCACTTCTTGGTCCAACCCTTTGGCCCATTAGGGTTTTGGGCGCCCCCCTCTCATCTCCTCCAAGAGGAGGAGGAGGCAGCCGCCCCCCTACCTATTTTTTAGGAAGTAGATTGCGCCCCCCCCCTTTTTTCCTCCCATTCGATCCCCTTCCCCCCCTTTTGGCCGCCCCCCTTTCCCCCCTTGCTAGGGTTGAAACCCTAGCATTCCCCCCCTC
This sequence comes from Amorphophallus konjac, assembly GCA_022559845.1. Lineage (NCBI taxonomy): Eukaryota > Viridiplantae > Streptophyta > Magnoliopsida > Alismatales > Araceae > Amorphophallus > Amorphophallus konjac. Next base: position 186,824,352 of record CM040125.1, read on the forward strand.
CATATATAAGGTCTCTTGTATTTTCTTTAGAGAATTAATGAAGGAATGAAATATTTTGATTGAGCAGCCATTTGCGCAGCCACCCCTTGGAGAGGGCGACCCTCTCTTCCTCCTCTGCTCCTGCGACGGGAGCAACCCCGGGGTGCGACTCCCCATCCCCTCGGTGCGACGCCGAGGTTCTTCCTCCCTTCTACTTCGTCTCCGGTTCGAGTTCGCGTGTTCCAGATTCGGCCCCGAGTTGCAGCGGCGTCCCCATCCGGTGCGGATCGAATCTGAGCCCCTCCTTTTTTTGGTGGATACTTCTACGAGTCGGCAGCGCGTGGGCTTTGGTTTCGCCTCGATCCGAGGTCGGCACCACCCGTGGCGAGTTTTCTCGTGAGCTAGCGCAGGAGCCTCCCTCTCTGCGCGCCCAGATCCACCCTCCTTCTTGCGAAAATCCCACAGGACGGAAAACTCCGAGTTTGGAGCTGATTTCTTCAGGGTTTGTACCTCTCGTCGTCCTCTTTCCAACGCCGCCAACCTCGTCTCGTTCCGACGTCCGAGCTGTTCGTGGCGTCCGTTCCCGTGAGGTCGCGCGGGTCTGCCCAGTCCACCCGGTGCCAGGACAACCGGCGATTTCCAAAGTTCACAACGTCCAACCCCGACCAGATCTGATCGAGCTCTTTGGTCCAGACCTGCTGCTCTGCGTCCCCGACGTCCTCCCACAAGCGGGGCCTCGTTCGCCTACCGGAGCAGCGAGTTACCATTTTCCCCGCTCGACAGCGCAGTTCTGGGAGCAGATTCCTTGTCCCCACTTGCAGGTGCGGCCATGGCTTCCACGGACGGAATCTGAGCACGCCTTTCGGCCGAGGGTTCCTCCTGCGACCTAACTACGCGCCCTCGCTGACGGCGCCCCAATCGGACTCCGGATCCATTCGTGGGAACGTTTACCACCGAGTCGTGCGTTGCTGCGATTCTACCGATCGTCATCCGGACCCTCCTCGTGGCCAACCCTTCACCGAGTGCCGCCCGTCAGCCCGTGTATCGGCCGCCCCGAATGGAATTGTTGTAGCCTGTTATCTCCCTGCGAGGAGTGGGCACCATTGCTGGCTTGTACCTATTCTTTCATTGTGTGTATCGGGGTTGTCACGCCTAGGCGTGGAGGTACGTGCGACGCTCCCCCCCTTGGCAGTTTGCTTTACTAGTATGTGATCTTGTATGCCGCGTGAGAGTGTAGGGATCCTAGCTAGCATTCAACACTGCGAGATCGTGAGTGAGAGTATCCCATTCCGTGGCCCTAGTCGAGCACCGAGCTCGGACTAGACTCCTATAGTTGCGCGTCGGCTCCTTTGCCGCTTTGATCCACTCGCTTCCCTCATAGGGACGACCGTGGACTTGGGTTTCTTGTTGAGAGACGCCTCTCTTCGGAGGAATAGTATGGAGGTCGATCACTCGGCTTGCCTTGTCATGTGTGAGTGCTGGCCGCACTTGGTCTTCATCATAGGTTTAGTCCATTTGTCAGTTCCGTCCCGCGTCAGTTGCATTGCATCCTTCATTCCATTTTCCCTTGCATTCTCTTGAGCTTCCGTAGGGGGGGGGGCTTTTATAGTGGAAGGTGAAGGGTCATGAGGGGTTTAGGCAGACTAGGTTAGGGGGCAAAGCTGGTCTGGGTAAACCATGAGAGAGTGTTACGGAGTGGGGGAGGGAGGGTTTAGGCGGACCAGCCCAAGGGGCTGGTCTGGTTCGCCTAAACCCCTCACGGAGGGGTTTTTCTTTTGTTAAAAAACCTTTTTTTTTAGTTTTGATGGGGTTTAGGCGGACCATCCTGAGGGGGCAGGCTGGTCCGCCTAAACCCCATCCCCCAGGGGGTTAGGCGGACGAGCCTGGGGGTCCCGGCTGGTCCGCCTAAACCCTCCCCCAGGGGGGTTTGGGTGGACTGGCTGGGCACTTTTTTTAATTAAAAAAACATTTTTTTTGGTTTAATGGGGGTTTAGGCGGACCAGCCTTGGGGGTGAGGCTGGTCCGCCTAAACCCTACCCCGGAGGGGTTTACGCGGGTTTGACCGAGGGTTTACCGTGGGTTGGACCGCGGGTTTGACTGGGGTTGACTGAGGGTTAGATTGGGGTTTGACTGGGGGTTTGACTGGGGTTTGACTGAGGGTTAGACTGAGGGTCGAACCCCGCGACCTGACCACGTAGGTCGATCCACGTGCGAGGGCGCACGATGGTGGTGCATGGTGCGATGGGTTACTGGGAGTCGCGAGTTGGGCTCGGACTTGCTGTAGAGTGGCTGGAGCGTACGCGCCCACCAGGTGCTCGAAGAAATTCTCGACACGCGTGTGTGGGCCATATAAGGGTACTGTGAGCTCCTGAAGCTTGCGGTTGGCCTTGACGGGTCGTCCTTTGACTTCAGAGGTCTATAGGGAGGCGACTCGAGGGTAGACCCCAGCCTCATTGCTGGGCGCCCGAAGATCAGGGATTGTAGTCACGGTGCCCCCAGGTCGGCTCGGGTTGCTATGTTGAACACGGGCAAACCTACAAACTTGGTGATCGGGGGTGGACCCGATCGATCGTTGATGTTGCCGTGGGTCACGGCTAGCCGGTTAGGACCCTCGGTTGGGCCCGGTGACTGGGGCGTCGACATGATGATGCCGCTTGTCTGGTGGTCGGGGTTACCCTCGCTCCTTGGCGAAGAATCGTATGATGTGGCCGGCTGTTCTGAGTCCCGAGTTAACCCAACTGTTGAATCGTCGGCAGTATAATACCGTATGTAGGGTGTCCGAGGTGATCCCCGAATCTTCACAGAGTGTCGTAAGGTACGGCAGGTTGTCCCGAATCCCGAAACTAACCCGTTTGTAGAGACATCGGCTGGTGTAGTGCCATTTACTCGGGGACGATGCCCGGTTGTTATGTTGCGTCGCTTGACCCGACGAAGTGTCTCGATTTCTGAGCTCAACTTGACTGGTAGAGCAGCTTTGGCGATATGTCATTTTGCTCTATTTAGGGAGTATTTCCCTGTGCTTAATCCTTGATTAATTCAAGAAAATAAGCCAGTGCCAACAGCCCATTTAAAGGAACCCTTTTGGCCCAAATTATGGTTTTGGACCTTGGCCCATATTCTAGAAGCTAGAAATTGGTATAATCACAAAATTTAGAGATAAATAGGATAAATAGATGGATAATGGAGGGAAGAGTTTGAATTAATTTCAAATTTGGCACCCGGGATAGAAAACGATCTATCGCGAGACTATATAGCAGAAGAAGGCGGTCACCCATATGACCTCTAAGCGCTACAGATTCCGTGAGTGGAAGAAAGTGTAAAAAGATTGGATTTTTGGCGTCCAAACTCCTAGAGACCGAAGTATGCAGACTTGTAAACATGCTTAGGACTCTCAGGGATCGATCTAATACCTAATTAGGACTCTAAAGTCGTCCAAATCTTTGAAACCCTAACTAAACCCTATAAATAGACCCCAAGTTTCACCTACGCGACCCCTACTTTTGGCTCGCGTAGAACTAAGGTAAGGAGGTAGAATTAGAGGTAAATTCTTTAGAGATTTTTGTTGCTAATACTAAGGTCTAACTACCCTCCAATTTTTTTTTAGGAGATCAAGTCTACAAGGAGTTAGAAGCTTTCAAATTTGCTGATCCTGCACTAATAACCCAGGAATCAGTGCAACGGTCCAGTGAATATCAAGAAATTAGAAGCTCTAAACGAGGTATTTAGCGATTGTGTCTTTAGAACTTTATGTTACACTTTATATCTTCTATCTACCCTCCAATTTTCACATCCATAGGTCAAGGGAATCAGGAGATACAAGGGTGTGAAGTTGCTGATTTGGCACAAAACGTGCAGAACTAAGGCTTACTTCCAGACTGAAATTGACAGTCTAGGAGCGCTATTTGAGGTAGGTTATTGATGTGACACAACCTCAGATGGAAGTGGCGACCCAAACATGAGTGGTACGTGGCGAAGGACGAACCCGAAGGTTTCCTCGACGCTAGAAAGGCCGCGTTCCGAACTGGCGTAACCGGAACGTCCCGCGACGTCTTTTGATATACCACTTGTTGAAGGGGATCACAATAGGTATTACACAACTTAAGGAATGTAGCAACTAGACCGACCCTTGGACCTAGCAAGGTAAGCAATGCACGGACCGATAACTTCACTCGAGCGGACTCTCCCGCTAAGTGCACACTAGTGCCCATAGGCAACTTGGTGATGGTGGTGAGGGTTCGAGACGGGACCTCGTGGCTCCAGGGATTTGCTAGCTTAAGGTTGAACCCCTAAGGGTCCTAGGATGCCCACTCTCAGGGGCATCCAGCACACCGAGGGCATGGGATGTAATGCCTCTCTCACAACTCGCCCGCGGTAGTCACTCACATAATAGTAATTCAGGATCGGGCACTCACTTACCATCCGATGGCACTAGCGGCAATACTAAACTAGCAATGGAAAGAAACCAGCAAGGGGGTAACCGAAGCTCACTTGACCGGTGTGAAGACACCGATCCCGGCCGGAGACGAGGGCGAGTGAGGAAGCGTGGGCTTACCCGCACGTCGCGCCAATGAAGCTTCAACCTGAAATTTTAATTAACATGCACTACTCCTTACTCAGGAGGGGTGGACTAGGGGTGGAGGACAGTAAGATTACAAGAAAATACTACCTCCCGCAGGGAGGGGCTGTAAGCCGGCTAGGCGGGGTGGGGAAAAAACTACGCTAGAAGCCTAATGGAAGAAGACCGTTGATCCTGCCATTGCTCTAGAACAGTGAGATAGGCAGTCGCTATCGGTGCTACCACGGGCTCTCCCAAACTCTGTTGCTGATGAAACCAACGCCAAAACCTCCTGGGTTGGCCCAGGAGAATGTCAGAATTTCTGGGGAATTTCGTGACGTCGATAGTGGCTAGGGCAGGGTCTGGACCAGGACCAAATTACTCTTGCTCTGACTATTCCCAGAGTTCTGCTGCAGGAAGATGAAGGCGCCATGAACACTCCCGGGCTATGAATAATGTGAGACCAGAACATCTATGATTGTGGACGAGTCCACTTTGAGCCGGGTCTAACGGGACCATTGTCGGAGGTCGGAGCTGACCACGAATCTCGGAACAGTGGAGGGGTGTCGGAACTAGCTCAGGGGAATTGACCTGGCGCACCTTGGGGAGAAAATCCGGAACTCCTGACTCCGGGATCCAAAAATGGTTCTGCTTCTTGGAGATGGAAAGGGGCTTGAAGGAGAAGCCCTCATCCAAGTGGCGCCCCGAGAAGCATAGAAATCAGGCCGTGGGAGCTTCTACAAGTCGCTTCAGGATGTCTGCCTGGGAGTATCTGCGTAGTCTGGCGAGGATGAGTCTTCTGGGCAGCCCAGAAGTCAGAAGACGGCAAGACCACCACGCCTGGAAAGCTTCTTCGAAGAGCTTTCCAGCAAGGTAAGGTGAGCCACCAGAGGATGCGCGATGGAGATGTGGCAGGCTCTGAGACTGGGTGCTCCTCTACTGCTTGCGAACTGAGAACTGCATGTTGAAGATGATAGGTGGGAAATGGGGTAGATTGGGGGGGAAATGGGGTGGATGGGTGTGGGAGCGACCCCAGGCTGTGAGGGGGTCTGGGAGGGGGCAAGCCAAGGTGAGGGAGGGGGAGAATCGGGTCTGGAAGGGGGTCTAGCAGATGGTGGGACGGGGAGCTACGAATTTGGTGTTGGGAGGGAGAGGGAGATCTCTCTCCCTTGGTTTGAATGGGTGGTTAATGGGGGGGTTAATGCTGGTCTTGGGGGAGTGAATGGGTGTGTGGGGGAGTGGAAGGGTGCTTGGGGAGGTGGGATTCTCCCTTGGGAGAGGGAGAGTGACTCTTGGGGTTGGGGAGGATTTAATGGGGGAGGTTAATGGGGGTCTTGGGATATGAGGGGGTGTAATGAATACTCCATGGGGAGATGAAGGGGTGGTGATGTGGCATAAGGGGAGAGGATGAGGTGGATGATGAGGTGGACTGTGGGGAGGAGAGAGAAGGAGGGGAGGAGAGAGAATGGGGGTCACCCCCAAGAGAGAGAGAGGGGGGAGGGGAGCTTCTCACTCCACTCTTGGATTCTCTCCAATAAAATTTGAATTCTGGACTCAAAATAATAGATTTTTATTAGCTTGAAATGGGAAAAATGGGGTCCTATTTATAGGCAACCCACATTTTACAATAAGTCCCTACATTTTGTACCAATGACAAATAACCAAGGGGGAAGGGGGCGCCCCTGGGCCAAGCCCACTGAAATGGGCCCATTAAACAAGACAAAGTAACCTAATGACACTCAACTTAGGTAAATGATTGTCTAACCTCGAGACTGGACTCAAATAAATAGAAAATTTCATAGTTATGACTCAAATAAAATATGAAAATTGCATGACTTGACTCAGAAAAGTGTGACGGACACAATGGAACCATGCCTGCGAGCAATCAGAGCTGTGAAAAAATGTGAAGGGCAAGAGATGCCCCCATCAGTTATCTCATGAATGGCTTAAACATGACATTAGGGATAAAAGGCCTCTGTTTCCAGTCGATTTCATGCATTGTACACTGAGAATTTTATGTTTTCATTAGGACTATGTATCTAGTATAATATTCATGCATGAACTAGCCCTAATTGAGTAAAAAGGAAATTCTCTTGTTATTACATAAACCCACGCATATTGGCTAACTTATTCTTGTTCTATCGTGCTATAGAGTATATTCATGTTGATTTCCATGCATGATATGCCTTAGATTAGTATTGTCTTTTACTATTATTTAGTTTTCTGTTAACACATGAAGAAACGGTCTTCCTGTAGATCGTTAGAAACCCTAGCGGACGTACGATAGACCGCTTGCCACAAGAGCCGGTCGCCCACTAGACCATTTTCGTTATTGAATTCTGTATTTAAGCTAACTCGAGGCTTAATACAGGATGGTCCAAATTATTATGTGTTAAGCTTAGTTAAGTAGGTTTTATACCTATTTTAAACACTATTTTCATATACCGAGTTGTGTTAATAGTTCGTTCTAGTAGATTTCATGATTTTTTTATACACTTAAAGTTATTTTTAACCTATGATATTTTCGTGACCAAGTCATTTACTTTTGTAGTTAACATGAATTTATGAGATTCATCGACTAGTTATGATTTGATCGCTGGTTATCACTAACTTTCGCATCTAAGAGTCATTTTCATAAGTACATGGCATATACTCCGGTATGTGACCATTAGATACATATTTGCACTTATAGGCACACAGTCTTGGACTTGAAAGCCTCTCCATTAGATATTCCCTCTACCGGACTAGGTGATCTTTTTTCAAGACCTCTGTAAGTCTCCGTGAGCCTGGGATTCTCACTAGGACGCCGAGCTGGTTATACAATTAAAGCCCAATTTATCCAGAAAGCACTACCATTGATTTCGGAGTCTTGATTCCTAAATGGTCTTACATTCGACCGTTAAGGCCCAGTTAACGGTCTAGCACATGACCGCTTGTACATTTGAGTCCAACCGTCTAGTCTGGATTCAACCCAACCCAAACGGTCAATGACTAGACCGCCTGGGTTGCTAAACGGTCCATGACTAGACCGCCTGGATTGCTAAACGGCCCAGCAAATGACCACTTGGTTCTTGATTCTATCTAATCCGAGGTTTGACCTATGGGGTTGGTTTTCTTGAGTTTCTAGATGATCTTAGGATTATCTGGTGCCTAAATTATGTTTAACAAAGTTAAATTTGAATTATGGAACCTAATGAAAATACCGTTATGCTGTCGGATCGCCGCCGTAGCATAATATACCTTAAATCTTTCTTTGATATCTCATGTCAACTTTGGTACATTCTATGCCTTGGTTACTTTATCATTAAACTTATTATTTAGAATAGATTTATTGGCCGAAATTATTATCTCGTGGAAGTAACTGGATTTATAACTTGAAGATGAAAGATTGGACACAGATTGTGTCCAAGGGCTCCATGCTAGTTCTCTCGACGGATTGTCGGAAACGTGCTATAAATCATGGGGTACGATGATACTAGCGTCGCATTGCGCTGGGAGTACTTTCTCTTATAAATGAGTGAAACACCACGAGACTCGTTATAAAAATTACATGCTTGATAAATGACTCTCTAGTACATAGCCTTTATAAGACTGTGTAAAGTACTTTCTAGTTACATGCTCGTACATTTTTGTTCATGAAAGGCCAATTTACGTCTACATGCTTAATCTTACTTGTTCATACTATCTTGTCTACTTGCTCAATTTCATGTCCTTGGTTACTTAGTTATACCGATTGTTTACCGCATTTTCTTATGTTTCTCTTCCAGTCTAGAGCTAAGACATTAATCACTTAAATATTACCTTCATGTTGATGCGAAGATACCTACTGGGTAAGTGTGGTAATTACCTTACTATTTCAAATCTTTTCTGGAAGTACAGATGAATCAGATTTGAAGTATACAAGTAGCGGGTCTGAGAGTGATTGAAGGTCAAACAAATCGAGAGAAGCCATAATATCAAATGTCTAGTCGAGTCTTATTGTATTTTTCTATTTTCTTGAGTCTATGATGTAAGAGTGTTAAGAGTCAAGGATCCTGCGTACTTTGATATTATTATTATGGAATAAAGTGAAGTGTGGAAAAGTTTACTTGTGCAATTACTTTAGTGTGATTGTCTTGCGCTTTGATTTCTTGCTTGCGAGAGGCTTACCATGCCGGCTGTTCATGTTCCCAAAATCTCTTCCGCTGTATTAAAAGCTCGGGGCATGATAGTTATAGTGGTATCAGAGCATAGGACTAGAAGTCCTAGGGAAAAGTCATGTCATAAGGTTAAGTCTAAGGTTTAAGGACCCACACCTATGAAACTAGGAAAGAAATTCCCTACCTATGAGAGGAATGGGGTAGAACCTGGGATGAGATAGTAATTAGAATTACTTCTAAGGTTAATTCCACTCATTCCATTAGAATTAACAACTCTGTTACCCTTCTCAGGTACCTTACTCTCATCATGGCTCATCGTGTTGACTAGGATGGTATGCAACAAACCGTTGCCAGTCTCACCCAAGCATTACGGAATATGGCTCAAGCCGGTGCAGGGGCAAGAGCTGGAGACCTACACCATAATCTTCAGAGTTTAAATCCTCCGCAGTTTTTAGGTTCTTCTAATCCCGATGCGGCAAAAAATTGGATCGATGAAATGAACCGTATATTCGAGGTCATGTAGTGTGCCGACCAAGAAAAGGTTCGTCTTGCTACGTTCCTGTTAAACAAAGATGCCCGCACCTGGTGGAAGGCAATTCCAACACCGCCGGCAGATGAACCACACACATGGGATGGATTTCTGACTCTTTTTCGAGCCAAGTACTTCTCCGAGCATGTCAAGGAGAGGAAGGCAGCTGAATTTGTGTCACTTCGTCAGGGCATGATGTCCATAGCTGAATATGGGTTACAGTTTTCTCGCCTGGCACCCTATGCTCAGCACCTAGTGAGCACAGATCTCTTAAAGGCAAATCACTTTATGGACAGGTTATGTCCCATTTTTATCCAGCAACTTGGCCCACAAAACATTCGGACCTATGTGGAGATTGTCCAATGAGCACACCTATGTGAACGGACCTTGGAGAAGGTCGATAAACTCAAGAGTAAAGTGGAGGAGCCAAGCCGAAGGTCTGATCGGTGAGGTAAGAAGCCGGAAAAATTTAGCATTACCTATAATTCTCAGGATAGCAGGAAGAGAACGTAGAGTGGGAACGGCTGGGATGAACCCCAGAACAAGAAGGTCAAGGAATAGGAAGATAAGCAAGTCATGGCGGCTTGCTCATTTTGTGATAAATTCGGTCATGCGGCCGAAGAATGTTGGAAGAGGTTAAGCACATGCCTACGTTGTGGGAGTCAGGAGCACCGTATACCTGACTGTCCTTTCATGAAAGAATAGCCACCCATGATGAATAATGGTGGATGGAAACGGCAGGCTAGATTAAATGTCGTATTAGAAGATGAAACAACAAAGGAAGGGGAGCTTATTGAAGGTACAATTCATATTCATTCCCATCCTGCTTTTGTGTTATTTGATACTGGTGCTACTCATTCCTTTATGGTTAATTCCTTTACAAAAATATTACCTACTTCACCTGTTCCCCTACTATCAGATTTAACCATAATCACTCCTTTAGGGTCGGGAATGGAATTAAAAACTTATTTTCCCAATAGTGACGTCACTGTAGATGGCCATAACCTTCCCGCCAATCTAGTATGCCTTGACATGGAGGGGTATGATGCTATCCTAGGAGTCGATTGACTTGTAGACCACGACGCCTACATAAATTATTGCAGTAGGATAATCTCTTTCCAGAAACTTGGTCTTCCCCGGTTTACCTTTCTTGGTATCAAGTATTGGAAACATCCTACCATAATTTCATCTCTTCATGCTTGCAAACTCATTTTGCAAGGGTGTCAAGCTTTCTTTGCCTCCGTAGTAATTACCAAGTTTAAGGAAATTCAAACAGAAGAAATCCCCGTAGTTAAGGAGTTTCCTGACATTTTTCTTTCTGACCTACCGGGTATACTGCCCGAAAGAGAGGTTAACTTCACCATTGAACTCATACCTGGAGCAGCACCTGTGTCAATAGCTCCTTACAGGATGTCCCCCACAGAGTTGAAGAACTTAAAGAAGCAACTTCAGGAGCTGCTAGAAAAATGTTTCATCTGACCAAGCACATCCCCTTGGGGTGCGCCAGTCCTATTTGTCAAGAAGAAGGACACTTCTCTCAGATTATGCATTGATTACCGACAGTTGAATCAACTTACCATCAAGAATAAATGCCCACTACCGCGTATTGATGAGCTGTTTGACCAACTTTCGGGAGTGGAATATTTTTCCAAGATTGACCTCAAGTCAGGTTATCATCAACTGAGGATTAAAGAAGAAGACATACACAAGACTGCTTTCCAAAGCAGATATGGACACTACGAATTCGTGGTTATGCCGTTCGATTTAGCTAATGCACCTGCTGCATTCATGCAACTGATGAATAATGTGTTCTGACCTTATCTTGACCAATTCATAGTCGTGTTTATTGATGATATTCTCATCTATTCAAAGACAAAGGAGGAACACGAGGAACATCTAAGGGTTGCTTTGCAAACTTTACGAGAACATCAACTCTATGCTAAATTAAACAAATGTGAATTTTGGCTTAAGGAAGTCTCTTTCCTTGGTCATGTAATTTCTAAAGAAGGCATTGCAGTAGATCCTTCTAAGGTTGAAGCTATGAAAAGCTGGAGCCGGCTGAATACCATATCTGAAGTTCAAAGTTTTATTGGTCTGGCTGGTTACTATAGGTGATTCATCAAAGATTTCTCCAAAATCGCCGCTCCTTTAACAAGACTTACTAGGAAGGAAAATTCTTTCGAGTGGACAAGGGAATGTGAAGAAAACTTCTTAGCTCTTAAAGAACATCTCACCACGGCACCCGTACTAGCATTGCCCGTAGAAGGTGGCGGATTTGAAGTTTATACCGATGCATCTGGCATTGGCTTAGGCTGTGTACTTATGTAGAATGGCAAGGTGATCTATTATGCTTCTAGACAATTGAAGCGGCATTGAGAAAATTATCCTGTTCATGATCTGGAATTGGCAGTTGTCATATTTGCCTTGAAGATTTGGCGTCACTACCTTTATGGAGAGAAATTCACGGTCTATTCGGACCATAAAAGCTTGAAATATCTATTCTCCCAGAAGGAGCTGAATATGATGCAAAGGAGATGGTTGGAATACCTTAAAGACTTCGATTTTGCTATCCAATATCATCCTGGCAAGGCGAATGCTGTAGCCGATGCACTCAGTAGGAAACCAATGGGAAAGCTATCAAGTCTCATGAAAGGTATGACCAATCTCATTCCTAAATTTCTTAATTGAATTTAGATATTGATATGAAGAAGAAAGAGGAGTGCTTTATAGCCAATATCCGGACTCAACCCACCTTAATAGAAGAACTGGTCAAGCTGCAAGACAATGACCCTGTGTTATCAGAGATTACGGCCAATATAGAGCAACGGCCGGATTTCTCTATTACAAATGATGGAAGATTGATATTCCGAGACCGAGTTTGTATACCATATCATGTTGATACTAAAAAATTGATCTGAGAAGAAGCTCATAAATCTAAATACACCATTCATCCTGATGCTACCAAAATGTATCAAGATCTTAAAAGAAGCTATTGGTGGCCCAATATGAAAAGAGAGATAGCAGATTATGTGTCACGTTGCCTTACTTGTCAACAGATTAAGGTAGAACATCAAAGTCCCGCTGGAAAATTGCAACCCTTGGAAATTTCAGAATGGAAATGGGATAGTATAGAGATGGATTTTATCATGGGACTGCCTAAGTCGAGAGGTGGACATGATGGAATATGGGTAATCATAGATTGTTTAACCAAGTCATCTCATTTCTTGCCTATTAAAAGCTGATGGTATGTGGATATTCTAGTTGCATTATACATGAAGGAGATTGTTAAGTTACATGGTGTCCCTGTCACTATTATTTTTGATCGAGACTCTTGATTCACTTCACAATTCTAGAAAGGTCTGCAGAATTATTTGGGGACCCGATTAAGTTTCAGCACAGCATTTCATCTACAAACCGATGGACAAACTGAAAGAACCAATCAAGTGGTGGAGGATATGCTAAGAGCGTGTGTTTTGGACTTCGGTGGGAGCTAGCATGACCATTTATCTCTAGTGGAATTTGCCTATAACAATAGTTATCAGGCTAGCATTCAGATGGCACCATTTGAGGCACTTTATGGGAGAAGTTGTCGCTCACCGATATGCTAGAACGAAGTAGGAGAAAAACAACTGCTAGGTCCCAAATTGATAAGGGATACTATTGAGAGAGTAAAGCTAATTCGAGAGACTCAAGATAGCTCAAGATATATAGAAATCATATGCTGATAATCGAAGGCGTGACCTGGAATTCTAAGTAGGTAACCATGTATTCCTCAAGGTCTCTCCAGGTCGTGGTATTCGAAGGTTCGGCATCAAAGGCAAGCTTACTCCAAGAGTTATCGGTCCTTTTGAAATCCTTGAGAGAGTTGGCGAAATAGCTTATTGATTGGCTTTACCTCCGCAATTGGCTAGAGTTCATGATGTATTTCATGTCTCAATGCTCAAAAGGTACGTTCTAGATCCGTTTCATGTTATAAGCTACGATAACTTAGAAATTCAAAAGGATTTGACGTACGAGCAAAAACCTATCAAAATACTTGAGCAAGAAGTGCGTCAACTTCGGAACAAAACTATCCCTATGGTCAAAGTTCAATGGAGCAAATCTTGACCGCATGAAGTAGCATGGGAAACCGAAGAGGCCATGCGTAAAAGATTTCCAGAGATATTTGAATGTAAGTACACTCTTCATAAATCTATGTATTGAATTTGGGGACAAATTCTTTTTAAGTGGGGGGGGGGGTGTAACACCCGATAAATTTCTAAGAATTTATTAAATATTTAAATGGACTAAACAGGCTATTAAATGAATTTATTTTAATTAGTATAGCCTTATTCTAATCCAAGAGGATTAGGCACATTTAAAGGAACCCTTTTTGCCCTAATTATGGTTTTGGACCTTGGCCCATATTCTAGAAGCTAGAAATTGGTATAATCACGGAATTTAGAGATAAATAGGATAAATAGATGGATAATGGAGGGAAGAGTTTGAATTAATTTCAAATTCGGCACCCGGGATAGAAAATGGTCTATTGCAAGACTGCATAGCAGAAGAAGGCGGTCACCGATATGACAGCTAAGCGTTGCAGATTCCGTGAGTGGAAGAAAGTGTAAAAAGATTAGATTTTTGGCATCCAAACTCCTAGAGACCGAAGTATGCAGACTTGTAAACATGCTTAGGACTCTCAAGGATCGATCTAATACCTAATTAGGACTCTAAAGTCGTCTAAATCTTTGAAACCCTAACTAAACCCTATAAATAGACCCCAAGTTTGACCTACGCGACCCCTACTTTTGGCTCACGTGGAACTAAGGTAAGGAGGTAGAATTAGAGGTAAGTTCTTTAGAGGTTTTTGTTGCTAATAGTAAGGTCTAACTACCCTCCAAATTTCATTTTAGGAGATCAAGTCTAAAAGGAGTTAGAAGCTTTCAAAGTTTTTGATCCTGCACCAATAACCCAGGAATCTATGCAACGGTCCAGTGAAATCAAGAAATTAGAAGCCCTAAATGAAGTATTTGGTGATTGTGTCTTTAGAACTTTATGTTACCCTTTATATATTCTATCTACCCTCCAATTTTCACGTCCAGAGGTCAAGGGAATCAGGAGATACAAGGGTGTGAAGTTGCTGGTTTAGCACAGAACGTGCAGAACTAAGGCTTACTTCTAGTCAGAAATTGGTAGTCTAGAAGCGCTATTTGAGGTAGGTAATCTCATGAACGGCTTAAACATGACATTAGGGATAAAAGCCCTTTATTTCCAGTCGATTTCATGCATTGTACACTGAGAATTTTATGTTTTCATTAGGACTATGCATCTAGTATAATATTCATGCATGAACTAGCCCTAATTGAGTAAAAAAGAAATTATCTTGTTATTACATAAACCCACACATATTGGCTGACTTATTCTTGTTCTATCGTGCTATAGAGTTTATTCATGTTGATTTCCATGCATGATATGCCTTAGATTAGTATTGTATTCTACTATTATTGAGTTTTCTGTTAACACAGGAAGAAACTGTCTTGCTGTAGACAGCCAGAAACCCTAGCGGACGTACAATAGACCGCTTGCCACAAGAGACGATCACCCACTAGACCGTTTTTGCTATTGAATTCTGTATTTATGCTAACCTGAGGATTAATGCAGGGTGGTCCAAATTATTATACGTTAAGCTTAGTTAAGTAGGTTTTATACCTATTTTAAACATTATTTTCATATACCCGGTTATGTTAACAGTTCATTCTAGTAGATTTCATGATTTTTTTCATGCACTTAAAGTTATTTTAAACCTTTGATATTTTCGTGACCAAGTCATATACTTTTGTAGTTAACTTGAATTTCTGAGATTCATGGACTAGTTATGATTTGATCGCTGGTTATCACTAACTTTCGCATCTAAGAGTCATTTTCATAAGTACATGGCATATACTCTGGTATGTGACCATTAGATACACATTTACACTTATAAGCACACAATCTTGGACTTGAAAGCCTCTCTGTTAGATATTCCTTCTATCGGACTAGGTGATCTTGTTCCAAGACCTCCATAAGTCTACGTGAGCCTGGGATTCCCACTAGGAGGCCGAGCTGGTTGTACCATTAAAGCCCAATTTATCCAGAAAGCAATATCGTTGATTTCAGAGTCTTGATTCCTCAACGATCTTACATTCGACTGTTAAGGCCTAGTTAATGGTCTGGACCATGACCACTTGTATATCTGAGTCCACCCGTCCAGTCTGGATTCAACCCAACCAAAACGGTCAATGACTAGCTTGCCTGGCTTGCTAAACGGTCCATGACTAGACCACTTGGATTGTTAAACGGCCCAGCAAATGACCGCTTGGTTCCTGATTGTGTCTAACCCAAGGTTTGACCTATGGGGTTGGTTTTCTTGAGTTCCTATATGTTCTTAGGATTATCTGGAGCCTAAATTATGTATAACAAAGTTAAATTTGAATTATGGAACCTAATGAAAATACCGTTATGCTGTCGGATCGCTGCCGTAGCATAATATATCTTAAATCTTTCTTTGATATCTCATGTCAACTTTGGTACGTTCTATGCCTTGGTTACTTAATCGTTAAACTTATTATTTGGAATTGATTTATTGGCCGAAATTATTATCTCATGGAAGAAACTGAATTTATAACTTGAAGATGCAAGATTGGGCACTGATTGTGTCAAAGGGCTCCATGCTAGTTCTCTCGACGGATTGTCGGAAACGTGCTATAAACCATGGGGTACGATGATACTGGCGTCGCATTGCACTGGGAGTACTTTCTCTTATAAATGAGTGAAACACCACACGACTCGTTATGAAAATTACATGCTTGATAAATGACTTTCTTGTACATAGCCTTTATAAGGTTGTGTAAAGTACTTTCTAGTTACAAGCTCGTGCATTCTTGTTCATGAAAGGCCAATTTACGTATACATGCTTAATCTTACTTGTTCATACTATCTTGTCTACTTGCTCAATTTCATGTCTTTGGTTACTTAGTTATACCGATTGTTTACCGCATTTTCTTATGTTTCTCTTCCAGTCTAGAGCTAAGACATTAATCACTTAAATATTACCTTCATGTTGATGCGAAGATACCTATTGAGCAAGTGTGCTCATTACCCTACTATTTCAAATCTATTCAGGAAGTACAAATGAATCGGATTCGGAGTATGCAAGTAGCGGGTCCGAGAGTGATTGAAGGTCAAACGAATCGAGAGAAGCCACTGTATCAAATGTCTAGTCGAGTCTTATTGTAATTTTCTATTTTCTTGAGTCTATGATGTAAGAGTGTTAAGAGTCAAGGATCTTGTGTACTTTGATATTATTATTATGGAAAAAAGTGAAGTTTGGAAAAGTTTACTTGTGCAATTACTTTAGTTTGATTGTCTTGCGCTCTGATTTCTTGCTTGCGAGAGGCTTACCATGCCGGCTGTTCGCATTCCTGAAATTCTTTCCGCTGTATTAAAAGCTCGGGGCGTGACATGCTTAGTCCTGGAATGGTGAACAAGATTTTTTGTTAGTGATATAGCACTGGTGTTATCACAGAGAGTTAGAATACAACCAAGTTTAATGTGATAGTCAATAAGCTGGTGCTTAATCCAAAGAACTTGGGCTACATAGTTTCCTGCTACAACATACTCTTCCTCAGAAGTGAAAAGAGCAACAATATGATGTTTCTTAGATGCCCAAGACACTAGACAACCACCTAGATATTGATAATAACCACTAGTGCTTTTCCTATCTATCCTACACCCTGCATAGTCTACATCAGTGTAAGCTACAAGATCTAACTCACACCTAACATGATACCATAGACCTAAATCTAGGGTGCCATATAGATATCTAAAAATCCTTTTCACTTGACTCATGTGTGATTCCTTAGGACTAGCTTGAAATCTAGCACATAAACACACTGAGAATTGAATATCTGGTCTAGATGTAGTTAAATATAGTAAGGATCCGATCATACCTCTGTAGGTTTTGGAATCAACCAGTTTACCTTGTGGGTCAGCATCAAGACTAGTTGATGTAACCATTGGAGCAGTAATTGCCTTGAGGTTCTGTAGCTTGTATTTCTTCAAGAGATCCTTGATGTATTTTTCTTGTCTGATGAAGCTTCCTTCTGAAGTTTGACAAATCTGCAATCCTAAGAAAAACCTCAACTCACCCATTAAACTCATTTCAAATTCTTCAGTCATTTGATTAGAGAATTCCTCACACATAGATGGTTTGGTTGAACCAAAAATAATGTCATCTACATATATATGAACAACAAGGATGTCTTGGTTATCTACTTTGGTAAACAAAGTTTGGTCAATCTTACCTCTTGAGATGCCTTTGCCTGTGAGGAATGAAGTCAGTCTGTCATACCAGGCCTTGGGGGCTTGCTTCAGACCATATAGAGCCTTATCCAACTTGTACGCATAATCAGGGAAGTCAACACTTTCAAAACCAGGGGATTGTTTGACATAAACATCTTCTTTTATTAAACCATTCAAGAAGGCAGATTTAACATCCATCTGTTGAAGCTTTATTCCTAAGCTACATGTAAATGCAAGAAGAATCCTAATAGCTTCAAGCCTGGCCACAGGGGCAAAAGACTCTTCAAAGTCTACGCCAAATTTTTGATTATACCCTTGAGCCACTAGCCTAGCTTTATTTCTTACAATTTTTCCTTGCTCATCTATTTTATTCTTAAAAACCCATTTTGTACCTATGATGGAGCCATGTGAAGGTTTGGGAACTAGGTGGCATACCTTGTTCCTTTCAAACTGACTAAGTTCCTCATGCATGGCATTTATCCAATTATCTTTTAGAGCATCATCAATATTTTTGGGTTCAATTTGAGAAACAAGAGCAAAAGAGTTAAGCTCATTTTCAATTCTGAAGTGGGACCTAGTTCTAGGAGGTTCATTAAGATTACCAATGACATTTTCTAATGGGTGATCTCTAAGAGTTCTGATGTTAATAGACTGATTACCTGGGTCCCCATTTACCTCCCCATGAACATCTGGCCCTTCAGCATCATCTCCATTTTCTTGTTCTCCATCTTTCTCTTCTTTATTCTCTAAAATTTCTCCTTCATCCTTATTCCTATAGAAGTCATTTTCAGACTTGTTAGTTGTTTCATCAAGAATCACATGGGGTGTTTCTTCAACAATTTCAGATTTCTTATTGTAGACCCTGTAAGCTCTTGAGATTTCAGAATACCCTAAGAAGATTCTTGGTTCACTTTTAGCCTCAAACTTATCAAGGTCTCTCTTAGAATTAACATGAATGAAACATTTGGATCCAAAAACTTTAAAATGAGCTAGTGAGGGTTTCTTACCTTTCAATAATTCATAAGGAATCTTTTGAGTAGAAGGTCTTACCAAAGCCCTATTGATAATATAACATGAAGTATTTACAGCTTCAGCCCAAAACCTTCTCGGTAATTTGCTCTCAACCAGCATAGTTCGAGCCATTTCTACCAAGGTTCTATTTCTTCTTTCAACTACTCCATTCTGTTCTGGAGTTCTTGGTGAAGAGAACCTATATTTTATTTCATTTTCCCTGTAGAATTCATCAAACTATGACTTTTCAAACTCACCACCATGGTCAGACTGAATATTAGATATAGAAAACTTACCATCCTATTTTATTTTGTAGAAGAATTCTTGAAATTCACCAAAGGCTTCATTCTTGTAAGTTATAAAGAGAACCCAAGTAAACCTAGAGAAATCATCTACAATGATAAAACCATATCTTCTACTAGTTAAACTAGCTGATCTAGTTGGTCCAAATAGATCCATGTGAATCCGCTCAAAGGGTTTAGAAGACAAGCTTTCAGTTTTAGATTTTAGAGACTTCCTAGTCTATTTTCCTTGAGTAAAAGCTTCACTGATTTTATTATTTTCTTTGAATGAAATTTCAGGTAATCCTTTTACCATGCCAAATTTATTCAATTTATGCAAAATCCTATAACTAGCATGACCTAGCCTATGATGCCAAAAGTATGCAAGGTCATCTTTATTTGTAGACAAACACATGTTCATGTGAGCATCATCATCCAAGTCAACCATATACATGTTATTGACTCTCATTCCAGTAAATTTCACAATTTCAGAATTGGGTTCAAAAATAGTGCAAGCTAGTGAGTCAAAAACAACCTTATAACCCTTATCGCACAGTTGACTAATGCTAAGAAGATTATATGCAAGTCCTTCTACTAACAAAACATCATCAATACAACAGGATGAACACTTACCTACCTTACTTGATCCTGTGATCTTGCCCTTAGTATTTCCACCAAAATTGAATGACCAGCATCCTTTTAAGTTAGCATACAGAACTTTCCTTTGTCCCTGATCATGTGCCTAAAGCAGCCGCTGTCAAGATACCATCTATTGTGATGGGCTTCCAGGCATACCTGTAAAAGCAATTAAGTGGAAAGCTTTGGAACCGAAAACTATTTGGGCCCCATGGCAACAGATAATTCATGCAAACAAGACAACAAATATTTGGGCATTCACATTTGGTTTGTTGACTTTGTTGATTCTGTGGATTTTTTATTTTTCTGCTCATTGTGCTTATTCTAGAGATTCTTTGACTTTTGAGCAATTTTTTGAGTGTTTAAAATTTTAGAGTTTTTGTGCCAGTTGTTGGTTTGAGAGGCATTGGGATGTGTGGGTGCAGTAAAGAACCTTGCTTGGTTGGACCTGAGATGGACAGAGTCATAAGAGTTATTTTCTATTGATGACCTGAACCTAGATTGTGTAGTGGCACTCCAAGGGTAGCGTCGATGCACCTGATAAGAATGGAACTTCTTAGTGTTCTGTTGCATCAACCTCACATAATGGCTACGTAGACCTGTCCTAGCTGAGTAACGATAGGAAGAAGTTGGATATGGTCTATAATGGAAGTGTCGACCTGAGGTACCCCTCCTCTAACCTTGGTGTCTAAAGAACTGGAACCCAGAAGGAATGTGCGTCGGTGTAGTGTGGTTAATGCCTCGACCTTTCTGTTGAGGCTGGGTTGTCTTGGTCTTGAGACCTCCTTGGACTTGAGTTCTAGTTGCTTGACTCTGACTCTGACCCTTGGGCTTCGGTGCAGTGGAGTGTGTGCTAGATTTCTCTAGGAGCATCCACCTTCCCTTTGCCCTTGTCCTTGCCATTCACTTTGTTTTGTTTAGTATGTTTCATTGTCATTTTCTTCACAGTTCATTTTTATCAGGGGGTTGTATTTTCCTTTTCCCTTTTCACCAACAAATGAAACTGTTTTAACTTCAAAACTTTTCTTTCCAGTTGGATTAAATCCTACCCCGCTTTCTTGAAATTCACTTTAGTTCCAAGAATAGCATTAAGATTTTCTGTGCCTTGTGTCATGGCCTCAAGATATTTCTTCTTATCATTCACTTCCTTTTCCAGGCTGTCAACTATTTTCTTTAACTCCTCATTCACACTTTTTACCGCCTCATATTTTTCATTTGCAATTTTTATTTCCTCTTCAAGTTTTTGCATTCTAATTTTCAATTCATCAATGACATTTTTCAAATTTTTATTTTCACATCTTAGTTCTTTCAAAACACCATTGTATTCATCTGTTTTAGCAAGAGAATTTTTTAATTCAGAATTTTCTTTTTTTAAACATGCAATCCTGTCATTTAACGAAGTATCATGAACAAGAGAGTTAATTTTCTTTTTAAGATGTATGTTCTCCCTATGCATATCATCATATTTATCAAGGATTTCAGCATATGCATCTTCCCAATCACTATGAGAGTAGTTCTCAAAAGGAGAACTTACATCATCATCTGTTTTCTCTTCCTCCTCTCTTCTGGCCATCAAGTATAGTTTGTCTTCATCATTGCTGTCAGAAGAGCTGCTATGACTGTCATCTTCCTCGTCGCTCCAAGTGATCACCATAGCCTTTGCCTTCTTATTCTTCCACCTGGGCTGTCTGTCTTTTTGTAGCTCTAGGCAATCTGCCTTTAAGTGCCCCAACTTCCTGCAATTATAACAAACTATGCCATCAGATTTTTTAACATTTTCAGATTTAAATTTAGAATGTCTTCTACCAGATGAGTATTGGCGTCTGAAATGTTTACCTTCTTTCTTCAGAAATTTCTTAAACTTCCTGGTTAGCATGGAAAACTAACCTAAATCCTCTTCAGAACTGGATGAACTTTGTTCGCTCGAAGACCCTCTGCAGCTAGAACATACCTTAAGAGCCAGTGGTTTCTTCTTCTTCTCAGAGTCATCAACTCTCTTGAGATTCAGCTCATATGTCATGAGGGAGCCGATGATTTCGTCAACAGTGGTAGTCGCCAGGTTCCTAGATTCTTCCACTACAGTGGCCTTCGTATGCCATATTGGAGTCAAGGACCGAAGAATCTTCCTGACCAGCTCGTACTCACTGTAATCCTTGCCCAAGCTTTTCAAACTATTGGTAAGCACTATTAACCTAGCATACATCTCAGATATTGTTTCATCAGGTTTCATCTTAAAAGCTTCATATTCAGAGACGAGCATATTTGCTTTTGTCTCTCTTACCTGAGATGTTCCCTCATAGATTACCTGAAGTTTATCCCACATTTCCTTTTCTGTAGTGCAGGAAGACACTTTGGAAAACTCGGTGGGATGTAGAGCGCATTGCATAGCGTTTATCACACTCTAATTCAGGGTTGACCTTCAAATTTGCTCCCGAGTCCAGACATCTTCATCTTTAGGAAGCTCGAAAGGACCTCGACTGACCACCTTCCAGATCTCGTGATCCTTAGCTCTTAAGAAGACCTACATATGATTCTTCCAGTATGCATAGTCAGTTCCATTGAAGTATGGTGGTTTACTTATAGAATGACCCTCAGCGATAAGACCTCTAGCATCCATTTTAACCAGTTCTCTCCGGGATGTTAAGCCCTTAAGGAGAGTTAGGCTCTGATACCAAGTGTTGAGTATGGATGAAATACAGATCTAGAGGGGGGTGAATAGATCTACCACAAAGTATACTAAATTAAAGTGAAAATAGAATCGATTAAGGCAGACACCACCAATTCAAACAGATAAGCTGAATCTGATAAATGGATTGAACAGTTGATATACAAATACCCAAGGTGTGAAGCAAAGATCTCTCAAATAATAACAGAGAAATAAGTAAAACGACGGATAGATCGACTGATTGCAAAAGTGGTACGAGGCGAAGGTTTAACCTCAAGAGTTTCCTCACACAAGAAAGTAACCTTTCATATAGGCCTAACATATCCTTCTAGTTACGTCTTTTGATATACCTGGAGAGGGAGAAAATATGCCGCCCGAGAGCACGGCCCAACTAGGTCCAATTCGACCAAACTAGGCCCAGCTGCCCAAAGTGACAGCCCCATTTTGGACCCACTTACTTCAAGCCCAAAAACCCACTCGGAGCAGCACTTCCTAGGAGGCCCTCAGGTCTGGAAGTCTGAGTGACAAAATGGTTGACAGATCCCCTGCGGGGACCCGATGTGGCCTACCCGAGCTATACACTCATCGCTTGGGACAAAACCCAGAGCGAACGCCTCTGGCTCGGGCCCACTGTCGGAAGCTCATCCTGGCGTCCGTTATGCATCCAGCAAGAGTAGGGAAATCCAAAGGGCAGGGGTGGGCAAGAGTCCTCGCGTCATAAAGGAGCCCAGTACATGGACATAACACCCCCAAAGCCCCCTTAGCTCCCTGGACTATTACGTTAAACGGATTGCTATATAAACCCCAGGGAGACCCTCCGAGAAGGTAAGACAATGGTCCTGAAAGAAAACCACCACACTTCTTGGTGGAGAATAATCTCGCGCCCTCTCTCTCTCCTACCCTTTCTCTTCACCTTCATGCTCTATCACACTCACTGACTTAAGCATCGGAGGGTTTACCCCAGGGACTCTTCCTTGGGCACCTCTGATCCGTTTCCTGCCTTGCAGATTCATATAGACGTGGTGATCGTGACCAAGGATCCTCCCCGGATCTCACAGCTTAGGATCAGCTCGAGATTACGCCTCTTCATATGGCACCGTCTGTGGGAAACGAATAAAGAGCCGTCATGGTACGAAGAAACTCTAGTAGGAAAGTCACCGACGGTAGAGGAAAGACCATAGCGGCGGACGGAGAACCTGCGCTCTCCCACCCCGCGGAGAACCCCCCCACCGACGACAACAATCCAGCCGATGAGCTGCCTTCACCACCCGCGGAGGTGCAACCCCCTAACGGGAGCTCTGACGCCCTCCGAACCCTCAACGCTAAACTGGATATCCTCGTAGAACTAATGAGGACCTCGGCGGCTAGGGAGGAGAAGTCACGACTCCCATGGGAAAGCCATCCCCGTGGAGAAGCTTCCCAGCAAACAGCTGGAGGCCGTTTCACCCTCCGGGGACGACGGCTTATACGCAACAGGTCAGGGGGACCTTCGCACGCCCCCCTCCAGAGCAAAAAGCCTCCTCCACCCCGAGGAGAGAAAAATCCGGGATGCGCCAACAGTTCCCAGAAACTGATCCCCCCGAGGGACGACACAGCATCTCGCAGGGATGCCCCCACAGCCCATCGATCCAGTGGCAACCGGAGTTATCCCTCCAGCTGTGAGGAGCAATCCCTGCGGAACAAGAGCGCGCCCTATGCGCACTGCGGAAGACTTCCACCAAGGATGATGAGGAGGAATCCCCATTCTCCGACCACATTTTGAAGGCCGAGATCTCACCCAGGATCCTACTGCCATCCTTCAAGTCGTACGATGGCCAGGGAGACCCGGCCGACCACTACGACAGCATCGACGCCCTGATGACCCTGCATGGGGCCTCCGACGCTGTCAAGTGCCGAGTGTTCTTGACCACTTTGGTCCAAGGCGCCCAGGCCTGGTTCCAAGCACTCGCCCCCAGCAGCATTCACGATTTTAGGTAACTCGGGCGAGTATTCAAGGAGAGCTTCGCCGGCAGCGGACCTCCGAGGTTGGTAGCGGGGCTGCTGGCACTAAAGCAGGCATAAGGGGAGAAACTACGGGCCTACGTCAACCAATTTAAATTGGAAGCCCTACGTATCCCCCGCCTGGATGTCACCTCAGCCATCACCGCGCTGACTGGATGCACCCGCGATGAGAACCTTCAGCGAGAACTGGTCCTCCATCCCCTCACCTCCCTTGCTGACCTAGTGACCCTAGCCCTACGCCACGTGGAGCGCGAGGAAGTCCTCAGCGCCTGCCGCGGCCCAATGGGCTCGGGTCGGGAAGGGGATAAGAAGTGACCATCCGAGCAAGGCTCGGACCAAGAAAAATGGCAGAATCAAGACGGGGACTGAAGGGAGCCCCCTCAAAAATACGAGCGGTACACTCCTCTATCCGCTCCCGTCTATGAAATATAAGAAGACATCAAAGGCTCGGGCATTCTCCACCAACCCGAGCCTATGAAGGCCAAGCGTCGCAACCGATGCAAACATTGCCAGTTCCACAACGACCACGGGCACCATACCAAAGATTGTCACCAACTCAAGGACGAGATCAAGCATCTCATCCGCCAAGGAGACTTATCTCGGTACGTGTTCAAGCGCTAGAAGGAAGATCGTGGCATTCCAGAGGATATTGACAATCAACCCTGCGAGGTCCACATCAACATCATTTCCGGCGGCGTGGCATCAGGAGTAGACAGTAGCAGAGGAAGGAAGCGTCACGCTGAACAGGCAAGCACGGCCTCCGAGCCCCCCAAAGCCCCACCAACGACCGAGCAGCAGGCCTTGGTATTCTTCGACCAAGACCTGGAAGGGTTATCTACCCTGCACGATGATGCTCTTGTAGTATCGGCTACTATAAACCATTGTAATGTAGATAGGATACTGGTTGACAATGGTAGCACCCCTAATATACTTTCGTACGAATGCTTCCTTAAGATGAGTGAAAATCCATCCAAACTCTGCCCTGTTCGAACCCCCCTTTGTGGGTTCAATGGCCAGGAAACCTATCCCGAGGGAACCCTGAGCCTGCCGGTCACCATTGGCACCCCTCCCAAAATCGTTACCGTTATGGTTGACTTCATCGTGATCAAGGGGATGTCAGCCTATAATGCCATCTTCTGACGAGGTATCCTCAGCCGGACAAAGGCAGTGCCCTCCATCTATCACCAAAAAATGAAGTTTCCCACTAAATACGGTATCAGGGAGGTCCGAGGTAACCAGGTAATAGCTCGAAGGTGCTACATAATCTCGATCGAAGCCATAAGGCCAGAGGGAAAAAAGAAAAAGGGCGAGAGAGTCTGGGATGAACCAACAACATCCGAGCCTGGTGGCGAATTGTTGACGGTCTTGCTCAAAGATGACCCAGCCCTAGGAGTAAAAATTGGAGCTGATTTATCACTTGATGAACAAAGGCAGTATAAAGATTTTCTTTCGGAGTATATTCAAGTCTTCGCATGGTCTGATGAGCATCTTCCTGGGATCCCTAGAAAGATGGTGGTACACAAGCTCAACCTTGACCCATCGGTGAAACCTATCCAGCAACGTAGAAGAAAACATGCCCCGGAGAAGCAGACGATCATCAAAGAGCAAATTCTTAAGGGGAAAAAAATTGGCCTATTTCGACCGGTCCTTTACCCGACTTGGCTCGCCAATGTCGTATTAGTGCCAAAGGCTTTGGGCAAATGGCGAATGTGCGTGGACTTCACCGACCTCAACAAAGCCACTCTGAAAGACTGTTACCCACTACGGAGCATCGACCAGCTAGTCGACTCGATCGCCGGTAACGAGTTGCTCAGCTTCCTAGATGCATACTCCGACTACCATCAGATCCAAATGGATCCTGAAGACATCGAGAAGACATCCTTCATCACCGACTTCGGCGTATACTACTACACTTGAATGCCTTTCGGGTTGAAGAATGTCGGGGCAACATATCAAAGCCTGATCAACCACATTTTCGAAGGACAAATCGGTCGGAACATCGAAGCCTACATCGATGACATGCTCGTCAAAACACCCAAGGTCGAAGACCACTTCACCGACCTGGCGGAAACCATCAACACTCTCCTGAGGTACGACATGAAGCTCAACCCAACTAAATGTGCCTTTGGAGTTTGATCCGGAAAGTTCCTGGGCTTTCTAGTCACTCAGCGTGGGATCGAGGCCAACCCCGACAAAGTCCAAGCTATTCTAAATATGCAGCCACCCGCTTGCGTCAAAGACGTCCAATGCTTGACTGGGCGGATTGCTACGCTCCACCGTTTCTTATCCCGAGTGGCCGAATGATGCCTTCCCTTTTTCAAGCTATTGAGAGGGCCCAAATAGGCATCTGCTACGTACCCTTGGGATGAGGAATGTCAGAAAGCTTTCGTAGAGCTGAAAGAGTTTTTGGCCTCGCCCCTGGTGCTATCGAAGTCGATCCCGAGCGAAACACTGCACCTTTACCTCTCGTCGACCCCTTCTACGGTGAGCTAGGTCCTAGTTCGAGATGACGCAGGAGTGAAGAGACCAGTATATTATACCAGCAAGGTGCTCAGCGAGGCCAAACGATGGTACCCCGCAACCCAGAAACTCGTGCTAGCGTTGGTAACCTCGGCCAAGTGCCTCCGGCCCAACTTCCAAGGACACTCCATCGTCGTGCTGACCAACGAGCCTCTGAAGAGGATCCTCACTCACCCTGAAGCATCGGGTCGCCTCGTCAAGTGGGCTATAATGCTCGGGGCCTATGACATCTCCTAAAGACCCCGGTCAGACATCAAGGGATAGGCACTCACGGATTTCATCGCATAGAGCACTGCCCCGACCGAGGAAGTTCATCCGCCGACGCCCAGGCCCACCTGGGATCTTTTTGTCGATGGATCCTCCAACTTTGCTGGCAGCGGCATTGGCGTTCTTCTCTGATCCCTGAAAGGAGCGGAACTGCAATTCGCCTTGAAGTTCAACTTCCCGACATCCAACAACATCTCCGAGTATGAGGCCCTCGTCTCGGGAGCCAGGATGGCGTGACGACTGGGGGCCGAACGAGTCAGAATCTAGACTGACTCCCAATTGGTCGCCAGCCAGGTCAACGGTGACTACGAAGCTCGAGAAGCACCGATGGTCAAATACCTCCATCTGGTAAGAGCAATAGCCCCGTTATTCGAGAGCTTTCAGGTTATCCGGATCACTCGGGAGGAAAACTCTCGAGCGAACGCCCTATCTCGATTGGCTTCCTCTGTTGCCCCAGAAGGTACACGATCGATTTTCCTCAAAGAGCTAGAATGACTGAGCATAGAAGCGGAACTCATGACCGTTGACCAGGCGTTACAAGCGACTGGTGGGGCCCATTTATTATCCTGGCTCTGGGATTCTCGAGAGCCGTCTAACCCTCGGGACGCTCGAAGACTGAAGTATCAAGCTCGACGCTTCGTCATCTTGGACGATGCTTTGTACCGAAGGTCTTTTTTCGGTCCCCTCCTCAAGTGCCTCGGTATCAAGGAAGTCGGTCGAGCAATTCAAGAGGTCCACGAAGGCGTCTGCGGCGCACATCAAGGAGGAAGAGCACTCACCAGGATCTTGTTGCAACAAGGCTACTAGTGGCGCACTCTCTAACGTGACTGCTCAGCCTACGTACAAAGGTGCGACCGATGCCAACGTTTTGATCATCTGGTCCATCCACCCACCTCAGAGCTCGTCACCCTTACCGAGCCATATCCTTTTGCTCGATGGGGGATCGACATCTTGGAGCCATTTCCTACGGCCCAAGCCCAGAAGAAGTTCGTCATCGTCGCCATCAATTATTTTACAAAATGGATTGAAGTCGAAGCCACTGCTAGGATTACTGAGTCGGTCGTATGGAGCTTCATGTGGAAATCGATCATTTGTCATTTTGGCATCCCCCGAGTGATTGTGAGTGACAATGGTCAACAATTTGATTCCCAATACTTCAGGAACAAATGCACCGACCTTCACATTCACAACCACTTCACTTCAGTAACCCACCCTCAGGCTAACGGACTGGTCGAAAATGCCAACAAAACTATGCTAAAAGGCATTAAGGCCAGGCTCGGTAAGGCCAAGGGTAACTGGGTCGAGGAATTACCGAGCGTACTATGGTTGCACCGAACTACTCCAAGAAACACCACCGGTGAGATTCCTTTTCAGTTGGTGTACGGCACGGACGTCATGATTCTTAGGAGGTTGGTAGCCCATCTCTCTGAGTCATAAACTTCTCGCCCGAGGCAAATAAGCAGAAACTACTAGAGAACCTCGATATGGCAAGTGAGATAAGAGAGATTGCGAGCATCCGAGCCATGGAATACTAGTGACGCCTTACTCGATATTACAATGCTAGAGTCCGGATAGACTTTTCCATCCAGGACACTTCGTCCTAAAAAAAGCCGAAGCCTCTCGACCATTGGAGGCGGCGGGGAAGCTGACGCCTAATTGGGAAGGTCCTTACCGAGTGGTCGAGATGCTCGGGAAGGGGGCATATCGATTGTCTACCATGGAAGGAGCACCTATCCCCCGGACGTGGAATGCAACAACATTACGAAAGTTCTACTTTTGAGCTTTTCACAGACATGTAAGCAATAAATGGCAATAATTTTCCTTTCATTAATGTCTCTTCATACATCAGATAGGGCACAGCCAATACAACGCATATCAAAAGCAAAAATACTACATCCACTGATACTACAACACGAGTTGATGACACGGCGCAGACATGGCTGGCACCCTCAGGCCGAGCCACTGACTCTACCCAGTGTAGAAATTGGCTCGGATAACGGGGTAGCTGACCTCGTTCGCTCGAGTAACTCAGAAATAAAAAAAAGAAGAGAGGTATCAGAGGAAGAAAAGGAAGGAAAATAATAGAAGGCCTCCTCTACCAACTCTTTGGAAGGAGGATGAAAGCCGAACAGAAAGCAAGCACCCTCAAGTGGTGCAAGCAAGCATAAAGGCATCCTCCAAAGAGTGAAAGAAGAGGGAAGAAGTTGGTTGAAGAGTAGAAGAGGGAGAAAGAGGACGGCGGGGATGGAAGAGGAGGGAGAAGCGGGCCAAGGAGAGGAAGGAGTAGGGCAAGGCCGCCATGTCGGACGCCCTGCTTCCTTGAACCTCCCTCCGCTTCTACCTTCCTCCTAAGATGGTGGCGGCGGTCCAACGGTCAGGAACAGGCGTGCTATTATGCGCTGTCCCTTCTTGCATGCCGCCCGCCCATCATTGTTCCTTCTTCCAAGTCGAAGTAGCACGAGCACCTGTGGCGGCCACCAGGATTATCGCCTTCTGAATCGCCTTCCATGTTTCGCTAATAACTTCCCAGCGTAGAGACATGCACTTCGCGAGAAGGGAGAAAAAGGAAGAACTGCAATAAAAGCCTTAAGCATTCAAGAGGAGTGGAGGCACCCTCCGGGACCTTTCTTATAGGCTGGCAGGGGGAACGCTTGCCTTAAATGATCCTCCCCTAGAAAAAACGTGAAAGGTGACAACCCTTCCGCAAGGGGCAGTTGCCCTCCCTCCAATGACCTCTCCCCTGGGACGCGTAAAATGGCAAGTCATTCGAGACATGGAAAGTGGGAAAGGTGCCAGTGCTACGACAGTCGCCACACGCGAGATACCTGCAAATAAAGATTTCCACCTTTTTAGTAACTGCAGATACGGTGGTCAAATCGCGCCAAAGCCTGTAAGAAATAGTCAACTCTGTATTAAATACTACTGCCATTACATATCGCAAGGGCCAACCTTGCACAAAAAACAAAGGGGACAATTCCGCCTAGCCTATGGAACTGGGAGGACTCTGAGAAGCCCGCAACCTCTCTTGAGGTTCGACAGCTAGAGGATCCTCAGCGCCAGGAGATCTGTCCCCGGCACCTTCAGCGACGACCAATCCAGACACTGACCCCACTTGTGTGGGAACTACCTTGACCGCGTGCCCTCTAGAGGTAACCGGGGTTGGCGATCCCTCTGCCGAGCTGTAGGCATCCCCACTGTCCCCTTCATTTGACGTCGAAGAGGAAGAATCTGTAGTATCCGTGTCTGAGTCGTAGCGTTGCCCGGAAGGGAAGACAAGCTCGCCGGACACCTGCTACTGGCCCTCAACGACCGCTCGATGGTAACCTTGGGCAAATCACTTCCGCAGCCCCCAACGATAGCATGGCTCATAATACGAGAAGGTGGCCTCCTCGAGAGCTGCGCGATAGCCCTCCGAACTTCTATATCGCTCGATCACCTCTGCCTCAGCTCGCTCAGCCTCCTTCTCAAGCTTGACTATTCTCTGCTCGGCCTTGAGCAACTTCCTCTTGGTCTCGGATAGCTTCGCTTCAGCTTCAGTCCGCGCGAACTTGGCTTCCTCCCGCACTCGCTCGGCCCCCCGAACCTAGTTGTTAAGCTCCTCCCGCTTGGCCCTCCACTGCTCGGAGCGCTCGACCTGAGACTGACGCTCCTCTTCCAGGAGCTCTCCCTTCAGGTCGGCCATATAGCGAGCCTGGGCCAGATGATCGACCAGTGTTCGAGCCTCCTCTTGGCACGACTAGAGTTGGGCCCGAAATGAGGTGGCCTCCCGTCAAGAGATTTCAAGTTCAAAAGTCAATTGACTAATCTTCCGGTAAGACTCAGCATGAACAAGAGAAAGGGACCTCTCTTCATTGTCCCAACTAGCAAAGAAATCGGTTATCTCGACCACTATCTGGGCCATGATCAGACCACCCTCCATGACCCTCTCGAAGAGCAAAGAGGGGGGACCGCGTCTGATTTCTTCCTGATTCAACGAAGGCACCATTTATATAGAGAAGCCCGGACGATAGGTGCACCCACCGTGGGACAAGGAATCCCATTTGGAAGAGCCAGGACCGAGTCACCCCCCCCCCTGAGCCTCCCCGCTTCCTGGATGACAACACTCGGCACGGACTGGGATGTGGCCTCATCCTGTCCCCCACCGACTTTGGGTGGACCTCCGGAGGTCATCTCCTCGGTCTGCGGTCTGTCAGGTTCGGTGACACCTCCCCCACCAGCGGTTCCCGCCTCTGGCTCGACGGGCGGGAGATCCTGGCAGCAGACTTCCTCTGCTGGACGCTCCTCGACCGAGCTGGCACGCCCCTCGGTCGGGCGAGCATGATCCTCGACCGGACGAGAGACTCCCACCTTCTTCAACCGCTTCTTCTCAACGGTCCGGGCCTTCATCGAAGATAGGAGCATCCGCTCCCCTGGACCTCGCGACGCTCGGAGGCATCCCCCCAACCAATCTGCTTTCCCCGGTCTCGCACGCAAGAAGGGTCCTCGGACACTTGGGATTCACTTGGAGCAGGCGTCCCCTCCAGATCGACGATCTCCTGCTCTGATGGCTATTCCCCCTCATCATTCGTCCACCTAGAATCTGAGCAGTGGAGGTCAGAACGTCAGAAGAGAGCCTACCTGCTCGGCCCGGAAGTAGCGACGCGGGACCCTAAGGTTCTTACCTTGTGACGACAATGTACGTGAGGGATAATCCTCGATGTTGACCGCAATCATCAACTCGGCGGTCGATCGGCGATTCTCTTGAAGAACCCTAACTCCTCCTCCAGTTTTGAAGGAACCGTCAGCTGCTTCGGGGGGATAGATGGATGGAAATTAACCATCATTGGGAAATCCCAGGGGGCGTCCTCCACAGACGAACCCACCCAAAAAAAATGGGTCTTCCACCCCTTGTGAGAAGAATCGTTGGCGGAAAGGGACACGCAGCTCCTTCCCCTCCTCGCCTGAAGATAGAAGAAGCCCTTACCCGCGTGGGTCTGCTCCTTCAACTCAAAGAAAGAATTGAAAAGCTACAAAGAAGCGCGGAGCCCGCACGAGCGGCAGAGGAAGATGAAAGAAAAAAAATGTAAATGAGTTGGAGACCAACTGGACAGGAGCCAGTCGATAAAATTGAAGCAACTGCACCACAAATGGGTGAAGAGGGAGGCGGAACCCACTCTTCCAAGCCAAAAGGAAAGTACAGAAGAGACCCGGATGATAGGACAAGCTGGATTCATGAGGCTGCGGCGGAGAGAAGAAATACTTCCACAGTAACCCATATCGCTTCTGCATCCTCTTTACTTCGGCCTCGCCTAGCTCACTGCACATAAGATGCTCAGGCTGCGGCACCAAACTTCCCGTGCCAGGCCTAGCTTCGCGCATCTCAGACGAGGGATGTTGCTCCGCCATAGATGAAAGAGAGGAACTAGAAGAGGGAAAAAGCGCCGAGTTGAACGATTCAGGAGGAGGTGGAAGTTGGTGAATTGCCGCCGCCATAATCTCCACCAGCTCTGCAAAGGCCTCCGCAAGATGATGCTCTTTCCGACCTCTCTCGTGGTGCATGAGCCCTTCCGAAATACTGGTACGGTAGAAAAAGGAAACCCTAAATGAAGGCGATTTGGGACTCAAGCACGTGCAATATTTATCTCCCCATGAACTTGGCGGGAAACGGCGCGACGTTCCGAAACCCAAGGAAGGGGTTCCTCGAATCGACTCAAAAGAGTCATCATTACAGGCAAACTCCCAGGATAGCCGCATTAAGTGGCCCCTGTCGGAGATAATTCGCCACCCAAACCGAGCCACCAATGTCATCCCCATAACTACTACTCATCCGAGCCCAATCTTGGCTCGGGAGTAGGAGAGGGACAAGTGGAGAGGGGAAAAATCTGCCACCCGAGAGCACGGGCCAACTAAGTCCAATTCGACCAAACTAGGCCCAGCTCCCCAAAGTGACAGCCCCATTTTGGGCCCACTTACTTCAAGCCCAAAACCCCACTCGGAGCTGCACTTCCTAGGCGGCCCTCAGGTCCGGAAGTCCGAGCGACAGAACGGTCGAGAGATCCCCTGCGGGGACTCGATGTGGCCTACCCGAGCTATACACTCATCGCTCGGGATAAAACCCTGAGCGAACGCCTCTGGCTCGGGCCGACTGTCGGAAGCTCATCCTGGCGTCCGTTACGCATCTAGCAGGAGCAGGGAACTCCAAAGGGTAGGGGAGGGCAAGAGTCCTCGTGCCATAAAGGAGCCCACTACATGGACGTAACCCCCCCGAAGCCCCCTCAGCTCCCTGGACTATTACGTTAAACGAATTACTATATAAACCCCATGGAGACCCTCTGAGAACGTAAGGCAATGGTCCTGAAAGAAAACCACCACACTTCTTGGTGGAGAATAATCTTGCGCCCTATCTCTCTTCACCTTCATGCTCTATCGCACTCGCTGACTTAAGCATCAGAGGGTTTACCCCAGGGACTCCTCCCTGGGCACTGTTGACACCCGTTTTATACCCAATAAGTCGGGTCATCTCCTTATTTCATTTTATATGATACTCCGAGTTGTTCATTCTTTGATTAGTCTCTTGATCAGTTGAAGCCTATTTTTTGGGTCTTAATTCCTGGATTAAGATGTGGCTCCCGGTGGAATTTCGTTGGATGAAGCTCAGCAAAACCCTTCACTCTATTTTTGGAACCTCAATGATAATAACGGTCTCAGTCAGGCGCGTTGCTTCCTTCTGACGGATAGAACCTAGGCCGTTACTTTTTGAAGAGTCTTAAGGCTTGAGGCCTCGTTTTCGGTGCTTATCCCTTAATTTCCACGTTGATGATGACAGTCTGTCGTCCAGCCGTCGTTTCATTCTGACACCCTATGCCTTGGCCGTCGCTTCCTTGAAGAGTCCTATTGTTTGGATCTTCTTCCCGTTGATCTTATCTCTTTGGGATAAGGTTGAAAATGGCGGTCGTTCCTTGATGCGTTACTTCCAAGTGGCGGTCTGTCGTGCAGCCGTTACTTCCTTCCGAGAGTCCTGGCAGTTCAGGCCTTTTCTCTGCTACTCCGTGGTTGAGATAAGAACTTGGATTGACGTTATCTCTTTCAAATCTGATCCTCAGGACCCCCCGTTTGTTTCTATGGACTCTTGGTGATATTATCTTCGAGGATTTGCTAAGATTTATCCTTCTTTCCTACTGAATTATCCTCTGCTCGACCTAAGAGTTTGAGGGTCTATAAATAGAACCCTTGACTTCATGGCCAAAAGAGGAGGAGATTTGAATTCGCGACGAAGTGCTGCCGAACTCAGGAGCCATCTTTATCCAGGAGGAGCTGCTTCCCACGTCCATCCATCTTCTAATCAAGGGAGTACTTTAGTTTTGTCTTTCAAGTTCATCCTTGCATGCTTGAGTTCTTCCTTGGTTTTCCTCAAACAAAGCATTGTCCCTCCTCTTCCTCCATGTTTTTCACTGTTCTTTAAGCATACAAACATCCTCCCAAACTTTTAAAAACACCCAGAGGGGTTAAAAAACCAAAAAACTCCCTGGTAATTCCCTCTCCTTTTGATGTTCTTAAACTCTTTAAGAATTGATGCTATGCTTGTGAAGAGGGCTAATTGAGGTTGTCTTGTCTTGTCTTTCTACATCTTTGGCAGGTTTATAGGTTCATTAGCACGAGGCCCAAGTCTTCTAGCCGGCTGGAAGAGTTGGAGTTAAAAGGATTCAAGCTTTACTACTGCAGGTTACCTGACGGTCTAGTGCAGGCGCGTCACTATCTTCTGGCGGTCTATCGTACAGCCGTCGCTTCTAAGCGACGCACGGGGTTCTGGCCGTTACTTCCAAGTTGATCTGCAGGCTTTCCTTAGTTTTCTCTCCCGTGGGCGGGTGTTTCATCCACCTATTTCCAAGGTACATTCAAGTCTTTGACTTGTGTTTACTTTGGTGGCGATCACATCTTTCCTTGGTATTAGGCATTAGCTGTCTTCTTCATCACATCTTTATTTCCCTTGCTTGTTCCACCCCTAGCGGTGTGTTTTTATTTATTTCTTGCTCCACGCCCCGGCGTGTGTTTTTTTTCCTTTTCCTTAGCGTAATTTGATTGAGATAGCATGCCCATGCTAGAGCTAGCTATAATTGCCTAGGTCCATGTTCACATGTTCATAGGTTTGAGTAGATCTTTGATTGCTTGTTTGTCATCTTGCCATATTACTTTGTAAACCTCAAAAGTAAGATAAAAGATAGGCAAATAAATATCAACAGATAATTTTTTGGCGATCACGGTGGGACAGCTTGTGCTAATCGTGCTTCTGATTCTTGTTTGAACCTGCCATCATCTGTTTGTTCAATTATCTTTTGTTTCCTTCGTATTCATTGCTCATTCTGGTTTTCTGAGTCCTCTGACGGTCCTGTGTCCCCGCGTCACAGTCGTCTGACGCAGGGGCATTAGGCCGCCGCTTTGGTTCTGCTGTGTGAGCTTTCACGGGCTTTCCGGTTGCTTCGGTTAGTTTTTGGTTCCCTGGCTCATCTGACGGTCTCATCCCCCCGCGTTATATATTATCCGGCGGTCTGGCATTCGACCGTTATTGTTCTCTGACGCAGGGGCTTTCGACCGTTACTCTCCTGGCAGGTACGCATCCGAGGTGCATTTATTTCCGCAGTTTTTGCTGTGATTTATTGCTTGGGTGACACTTGACCCTCCTCTTGCTTTGCTCATATCTGCCTATCATGGTGTGCACTATTGATTGTTAGATTGTTAGGTTAGACTTTGCATGCACTCCGGTGCACATAGGGTCATTCATCTTGTCATATCTTAGCTTGCATTTTCCTACCTTGTTGTGAGGACCTCTCGTCTCCATATTCCTTGGGGCCGACTAGGAAATCACAGCAGGGACCTCCATAAGTCCCCGCGAGCCGTGGATTCCCACACGGACGCCGGGCTGGTTGTACCTTTCCCACCCCATGTCTAGGGTTGCATAAGTGATTGAGTGGTTACACTTAGAGTCGAACCAAGTCCCATATCTATCTCCTATTAGGAACCCATTGTTGAGAGCACATATCGATCAATGCACTAAAGTTCCGAAGGAGAAATCATAAGAATCTTGTCGCATCATTTTAAACAACTTGCTTGATTTTTGAGTGTCTTCATCTTTTATCACTTGCATCTTGTCAGAATCACCTAAGTTTGATTGCTTATTATGTGTTTTGTGCTGGTTGTTTTTGCATTTTGTCAAGGTTGTCCGTTGCATGTGGAGTTGTTTTCATCCATCTGAATCATCTCCTCGAGTCACTCCCTCCTTCACGTTCTATTTCAATCCCCTCTTCGAATCTACCATGGCATCCTTCAATCCTCCGCGCTCCCAAGAGGACTCTCTTCCTCAAGGGCTCCTTGAGAACCCCCCTAGGGTTGCCACCTTTCCCTCCGGAGAAGGGACTGCCCCTCTCCCGTCCTCCACATCTGTGGGAGGTAGTCAAGGTACCCCTTCTCTTCCCACTCCTTCCGCGGGCTCCGTCCTTCACATGATGGCCCAATTGGACCCGACCCAACTTCAAGTCCTATATCAAGCTATGCAAGGGTCCAACGCTTCTCCCTCCGCCGCTGTTCAAGGTCAATCTAATCCTTCCATTATCGGGTCGTCCGTTCAGCCCACTCCGATTGACCTCACTCCGGTCCAACCCCGGACCATCACTTTCGCCGGCATGGAGATGGGCCAATCTTCCAATTCAGCCCATCAGTCTTTTGATAAAGGGAAATCGCCTATCCCTGCTTTTGTCCAGGTGGATCATCACAATTCTGGTTCGGTGGCTTTACAGCTTCTCATGAACCCTTCTGATTTCTTACACCCTCAGCAAGGGGTGGCCCAAACTCACTCCCATCCGGGCATATCTCAGGCCCAATATCCTTCCTACGGGCCCCCTGTCTCCACTGTCTATGGGCCTCCCCCTTCTGCTACAGTCATTCCATCCGCTCCTCAAATACAATCGGTGTCCTTCACTACCCCTGCTCCCTCCCAAGGGCAGGACTTGCTTAACAAGTGGGCAGCCATGCAGCAACAACTCGACTTCCTCTAGAAAAGGGTTGGCCCACAATCCTTGGCCGATATTCCTATTCCGAGCTTCCAGAACATTCGGTTCCCTCCACAATCAGAGCTCCCCAACTATCGCAAGTACGATGGGAACAGCAATCCCTTTATCCATGTGAGGGATTTTCTATATGAATCGGCACAGTTCCAGTATGATGATCGCCTCATGGCGTATTTATTCCGCCGATCCTTAGATGGAGTTGCTCTGGAATGGTTCTATTCTCTGCCGCTGGAAGAGGCCAAGAGTTTCAAGGTAGTTAAGGACAAATTCATTCAGCGGTTTCAGGACAGGGTCGGGCCAGAATATTCATTTACAGATCTAGTAGCAGAGAAGATGAAGCCAGAGGAAGACTTCGCCACCTATGCAGACAGGTGGAGACAAATGGCCGCTAGAGTGCCCGGCCATATTTCGGAGGAAGAAAAGGTCAAACTGCTAATTTCCAATGCCACCCCGACTGATGGGGACATCACCCAGCGTTCCCTCTGGCTAGACACCCCTCTCCCTTCTGGAGACGGGTAGGCTGCGACTGCACGACTTGATGGGTCCTCGACAACATTAGAGTTTATTACTATGGACATCTTGATGTATTTTCCCTTTTCTTGAGTCTTTTTTGATGTATTTTGAGTCATGTCCTAGGTGCTCATATTAGTGGATCAGCATATTGGGCTTGTTTGGCTTTGTGGCCCATCTAGAGGAACTAGGCCCATGAGCACCCCTTCTTGCACCTTGGTTATCTGTCTTTTGTTCTTTTCTCAGGGGCTTTTGTACAAAGTTGGGATCCCTATATATAGGACCCCAACTCCCACTTGAGAAGGTTAATGAATTATTGAGTATTTTGAGCATAAGTGCATCTCCCCCCCCTCTCTCTCTCTAGCTTTCTCACTCTCACTCTCTCTCTCTCTCTCTTCAGGGGGCGGACCCCTTCTCTCTCCTCCGCTCTCTCTCCCTTGGGCGCACCTGCCCCTTCACCTCCCCCACTTGCCACATCAGCAGCCACATCAGCCCCCACCCTTTCACATCCCCTAGGTCCATAACTCCCATTAACACTTCCACATTCCCAAGTGACTCTTCCAATCCCCCACACACCTTCCCCACCTCCAAGGCAACCATCCCTCTTCCCCAAGCAACCCCTCCACTTCCCCACATACCCATTCATATCCCCAAGCAATCAAACCACCCCCCCACTTCAAACTTGCGCACCCCTCTCCACCCACTCACCTCCCCACTTGCCTTGGCCGGCCCCCTCATTCCCCTCTCACCTAGCCGCGGCCTCCTCTCCCCTCCACCCCCCTTGGACCTCCATCTCCCATCTCC